>JADMNI010000003.1:1205000-2405000 GCA_016097105.2 Sporothrix variecibatus
CCTCACACCCGACATCACCCACATTGTCGTCTGGACGCGCACGCTGATCCCAACGGATCCCGACACCGGCGACATGACGACCGAGAGCCGTGCCGGCGTGGCTGCCTTTGTGAAGCGGTACTTTGCTGATAGTCTCGACCGTGAAGATGGCCACAACGGTAAAGGAGGGGACAGGGTGCTGTGGTTCAAGAATTGGGTGCAGCTGCAGAGCGTACGGGCCCTGGAGCACATCCACGTGCTCGTCCGCGACGTCAGCCCAGCTGTGCTGGAGAAGTGGACAGAGGAGCTGCCATGTCACAGGATCGAGGCGGCAGCGGCAACGTGACAGAGGTGAAACGAGTTGAAAAGATGCCATTCAAATAGCGTATAGACGATGCAATATGCATGTTCTTTCTTCACCTCTTCTTTATCGTTTCTTCGTGTTGTATCTCCACCGTCATCCACCCTACTTCCCTCGCTGATCACCAACCGTTTAAGCCGCACGACGCTGTCTCCGGTTGGGAGGAGGAGCCGCACCAGCGCCGGGATCGCCGCCGGCGCCACCCATGCCGCCCATGGCCGCCATCTGGCGCGCCGAGCCCAGCAGACCGTAGCCCTTGTAGGCACCGTATGCAGGCACAATGGCCCACAGGAACCACAGCTTGTTGCCAAACAGGATCACCAGCACCGACACGCCCATGTGACCCAGACAACGTCAAACATGTATTCCGTCAGGCCGGCCGCTGCCAGGTCCTCGCCCGACGTCCGCAGCGCGCCCGTCTGCGCATCGTAGTGCGGGCGGCCTGTGCGCTCGAGCATGAACTGACACAGGAAGCTGGGCAGGGACATGACGAAGTAGGTGAAGAGCGAGCGGGACCGGAAGACGAGGTAGAAGGCCAAAAAGGCAACGTTGACAATGAGCGAGCCCAGGTGCAGGTTGTTGAGTGTGGCCGCATTGGACTTGGCCCGGTCCTTCTTTGCCTTTTGCGCCATTGTAAGTGTAGGTGTGTTGGAGGTGTGCGAGGTTAATTCCACTGAACAGAAAAACCGAGGTGAACCGAGGCCGAGGACGAGGACGAGGAATGTTCGTCGAAGATGTTGAGAATGCCGGTAGTCGGTGCGACGGTTTTGGACTCGATTGGCTTCTGAAGAGTGCAGGCTGTCGTACAGATAAGAGTGCACAAGCGCTTCTGCAGTTTTGCGGGAAGAGGTTGGCTGCAGAAGGGGTGCAGGCAGCAGTGGTGGCGGCGAGAGAGAGGCTCGAGAGGTTGAGGTTGAAGTCGAGAAAGCGTGAGAAAAGGGACAGAATAGCTTAGCACACGACGTAGTAAAATAGGTGGCAGGAGAGGAAGGTGCGAGGTGCTATCTAAAAGTACCTTTCCACGCTAATTGCGTGCGCCGGTACCCCCTTCTGGAAGGCGAATGGAGTGGGGTTGGGTTGCTGGGGTTGCTCTGGTAGGGCCGTCCGGCGGCAGGAGGCAGCACCAGCCAGCCAATCACAGCACGCCATACGCAGGCGCTCACAACATCGCGAGACAGAAGGCCAACTCGCAAACGCAAGGGCGCCGCCGCCGCCACCACAACCTCTGTCACGACTCACGGCCCCATCACGGCGAGCCTGGATCCTCGACACCCGTGAAAAACGGTTTCTCCTCCTCTCTGTTTGCTTTATTCTCCACCGACCAAGTCTCTGGCCGGCTCTAGGCACCGCCGTTCACCGCTTCTCACGGCCAAATCGACGGCCAAATCGACGGCTTCCTTTTTTTACTCGACGTCTCTTGCCATTTCGAAACGACGTGAATCTCGTTGCTGGACGCTCAGTGCAGGTTCTTCTCCACCTCTTTCGACCGCCCGCTCTTTCTTTCCCTCGACACACACATACCTCTTGCCACATATCGATGCTTCGACTTGCGGCGAGGAAGTGAGGGAGGCCAAGGACTGTTTGCTTTTGCTCTTTTGTCCAAAGAGCCTTTGTTGTCGTTTGCACACGACGTTACGAAGGCACGAGACTACCTTCAGCATACTCCACGACAAAAGACACGTCCGCCCTACCTCCAAAACATCTCGACGCGGCTTCCATGGAGCAACGACCTCAAATACCTTAATCAACGACACGTTTTTCTTTCCTTTCTTTTTGCCCTTCACGCTCCTCACAGTAGACGCCATCACATCACCTCCTCCCCACGATGGCGCCGAACAGTGCGGCCGTGACGGGCCTCCTGCGGCAAGCCGTCCACTACCATCTCGACAACGGCTCTTGGGACAACGCCCTCTTCTTCGCGGAGCGATTATCGGCACACGACACTCGATCCAACGAATCCGCCTACCTCCTCGCCCTCGCCCACTTCCGGCTCGGCGACTTCCGCTCCTCATACGAGTTTAGTAAGCCGCTCGGCTACCGGGGGCTGCATCTGGGCTGTGCCTTTGTCTTTGCTCAGAGCTGTCTACACCTCGAGCGGTTCCGTGATGGCGCAGTGGCCCTTGAAAAGGCCAAGAACCTCTGGGTGCACAAGGCTACGATTGGCAAGCACACGGCGACAACACGAACAAGTGGTCCGGACGCAGCAACCGTCAACTGCCTGCTTGGCAAGCTATACCGTGGGATGGACGACCGGAAAAAGGCGGCAGCCTACTTTGAAGATGCCCTGCGGACGAATCCGTTAATGTGGGACGCCTTCACGGCTCTCTGTGACATTGGACTGAATGTCCGGGTGTCCAACACGTTTCGTATCAACGAGGCTCTTGTCCACTGCTTTGAGCCAGACACACAAAACGACAGCCAGAATGTGGCGCCAGGATACCTGACAGAACAGCAACCGCAGCTCCCGCTTAAACGTGCCGGCACAAATGCAACCGCAATGTCAGCACGGCAGCCGGCAGCACACGAGATGAGCGATCCATTTGACCACCAGCAAGCACAGAACCAGCCTCTGCACCCGGCACGCCCAGGGATCCTTGTCCAGAGCAGCAACGGCAACTCGGCAGAATCAGAAGAGAATGACTTCATGGCGAGAATCTTTGCTGCTCGGACACGAGTTGCCGCATCAGGCAGCCTCGGCGGCCAGCCATCCCAGACACCATGGGCACGCCGCCCGGAATGCAGCAAGAAGCTCCGCATGCGCCGGTGCGGCGTAGAGCGGGTGCACCTCTGCCACCTGTAGTGGCAGATCCCAGCCTGCCCGAGGGCCACCAGCACCAGCAACAACCTGGTGCACCGTCCAAGATCATGTACCGCTTGGGTGCCACAACACGGCGAGGGCGGACTGGCACTACCGATACCAGCGGCAACAGCGATATGTCTGCCGCAGACCACGCCTCTTCGCTTCTGCGTTCAACAGCGAGCGCCACTAACGGCGGCGCTGCAGGTGCGACGGGCACCGCACCAGGAGGAGGACCAACAGCATCCTCTCTTGCTTCGTCTACAACAGAACGGAAGCGCACGGCGTCGGGCCACCCAGTGGCGCCACGCCAGGCAGCAGCCCAGCAGGATGATTCGGGTGTGCCTCAGCGACGCAGCGCACGCCTGAATATGTTCAACAAGTCTTCGGCAGGTAGGACCAATGCCGGAGCGAATGCAGCAATGGGCGCTGCCAATACACGTGAGCTGAAGAAGGCCCGTCCTCCTATCTCGAGGATCGTCCGGCCAGGCTCCAGCGGATCCACTGTCGGTCGCGTGGTCAGCGGCAATAGAAAGCCAGTCGACGACGGCAATATGGACATTGATCCGATGGAAGGCCCCCGGGTCCGCGACCCCGTTATTGCAGCAGCGTCTGTACCTCAGACGCTTTCTCAACAGCAGCAGCAGCAGCAGCAACAGCAACAACATCAGCCATCAATCCACCAACAGGGTGGTGCCCAGAAGCAGTCCAACGATGTCGACATGTTGAAGATTGAGGAGGCTCTGCGCTGGATCCTGGAGTTGATGAAGAAACTCGGTGGTGGATACCTGGCACTGTCGCAGTTCCAGTGTGCGGAGGTGCTCCAGATCGTCAACTCGCTCCCCCGCTCCCACATCGATACGCCGTGGGTCCAGGCACTATTGGGCCGTGCCCACTACGAACTTGCAGCGCACGCCGAGGCTGAGGTCTGCTTCAGACGAGTGCGTGTTCTGGCACCGACTCGTCTCGAAGATATGGAGGTGTACTCGACCGTTTTGTGGTTCCTCAAACGCGAGACGGATCTGTCGTTTTTGGCCCACGAACTTGTCGATGCTGCCTGGCAGTCGCCCCAAGCATGGTGTGCCTTGGGCAACGCCTGGTCGCTAGCACAGGACCACGAGCAGGCGCTGCGCTGTTTCCGGCGGGCGACGCAGCTCAACCCTAAGTTTGCCTACGCCTACACACTGCAAGGCCATGAGCATGTGCTCAACGAGGAGTACGATAAGGCGCTGACAGCATACCGCCATGCCGTGTCGGCTGACCGGCGGCACTACAATGCCTACTACGGCATCGGCCGTGTGTACGAGAAGCTGGGCAACTTTGAGAAGGCGTTCGCGCACTACCACACGGCGTCGGCCATCCACCCAACCAATGCTGTTCTGATCTGCTGTATCGGTAAAGTGCTCGAACGGCAGAAGCAGATATTGCCTGCTCTGCAGTACTTTAGCCAGGCCACCGACCTGGCGCCGCGGGCCGCGCAGACACGTTTCCGCAAAGCGCGCGCCCTGCTGGCCATTGGCCAGCACCAGGCGGCACAACAGGAACTCATGATCCTCAAGGATCTCGCGCCCGACGAGGCCGCCGTGCACTTTTTGCTCGGCAAGCTCTACAAGACACTCAATGATAAGAGCTCGGCGGTCCGCCACTTTACGATTGCACTGAGTCTTGACCCGAAGGTGAGTCCTCAACGTTGCTCTTTTCACTTTCGCTTTATGTTTCTCGAGATCTAACTAACAACCACAGGCAAGTCAGAAAATCAAGCAAGCGATAGGAAGCCTGGAAGATGAAGAGGACGGGCTTGAAGACTACATGGTTGCATGATGACATGATAACACGACGAGGAAATGAATAAAGTCACACACGGGTGGTTTACTTGCATTGCCTCGTTTCTATTTTGTTCTTTGTTCTTCTGTTTTCCGTTTTTCTTCTTCTTCTTTTTCTTCACATCATCGTCAACGGCTCGGAACATACAGAGATCTTTCTCTCTGATTAATTACTGCACATAATAGCGCGACTTCGGCATCGGATGGGACGACGGAAGCATGCATGGAAAGGCAAGGACTGTCACGAAAGCCATGAGGGGAATGGAATCGGGAGGGTTGTTTCTGCTTTTACATTTTGCATCTCGCCGATGTTTTCCTTTCACAGCATTTCTAACCGGATAAGAGGGGGCATGACAAGGACGGGCAGACGGGCGACGGCATACTATTCATAGCCACAAAGGGGATACAGAGAGGTCGAGGACCAAGGAAGCACGAGACGAAGAGACGAGATGGCAAAGGAGGACAAAAGACATCAAAGAAAGAAGACAAGGAGAAGGAGGCCTTTGAGCTTCATATATCTTTGCCTTCATGAGTCTCTGTCTTTCTGTCAGGCGGGCATAGCTATTTCGGTTAACTGTACAATAGATAGATACCTCGACACGATAATGGAAAACGGAGTTGCGTCAACAAAAGACATAAAAGGGGAGGCACCCCAACACTGTTTGCCCACCAACTGTTGCGCCGTGATCATTTTGTGTGTTGTCACGATTGCTAGTATTCTCCGTACACAGTGGCTCTGTGTGCCGGCCGACAGACTCGACGCGTCGCATTCGGCAGGCACGCGTGTTGTTGCCTTGTGCCTGCTCCATTTTGTTTTGTTTGATCTGAATGTTGACATTGGATCTAGATCAGCCAATCATAAAATGCGCCGCCCGAAGAAGGCGTTCGAGAGTGGAGTGTGTGTGCCGATTTTTCTGATTGGTCCGATCGAAATGGCAGCAACAGCTGTGAGCGGCCCCACAAATAAACAGTTGCTTCGTGCAGCAAGGCACCCGTCGAACGAGCCCCGCTTGGGACAAGCGCGACTGGGCCTGGGCACAAACAGTAAGAACGATGCGGCAATCCGCGCGCGCGAGCCACCTTCCCACACTTCCCGCAATCAGCAACTGCTCGGGGAAGGGAAGCTGGGAAGGCAGGACCCACTGTGCAAAGAAGGGAGTTTACGTGACGAATGAGAAAATAACACCACACCTTTGCCGCAGAAAAAGAAGAAAGAGCGTTTCGCCCGAAGAGGACTAGCCAGCCGCGACTGCCAGTATTATCTGTGACCGCAAAAGCGCAACCAAAAATGCAACTCCATACTCAGCCGTGCACCCCGCCGTAGAACAAGTCCGTTCCTGCCATTTGGGAAATGGGAAAAGAGGGAAAAGGCCCTCCGATCAGCCCGTATCAGCCAACGTCTGACAAGCGTGTTTCCCCTTCTGGATTTGCGTGTTTTCGCCCCCTCTGTTGGCCCGTTTCTGGCGTGTTTCCCCTGCCCTTTCGTCGCTTCCCTTTTAGATCCGTCCTTCCCCCCTTCTTCTTCCGTTTCCTTTTTAATTCCCTCTTCTCTTCCCCTCTCCTCTTCTTTCTCCTTTCTTTTCCTTCTCCATCCCACAACAACAACAACCGGCATTTCATCATCTATCGCCAACGCGTTTCATCGCCTAACACCAACACTTATCTTCTTCAACCACTTTACCTTTTATCAAAATGACTGGACGTAAGTTATTTTTACCCATCATCATCGTCTCCATCAACGGGTTGCCACTTTTGCATCGTCGATCTGGAACGAGGCTCCGAGGTCTCATCACAGCCGTGCTGGGTCTCAGCCTTGAGCCTTGTCTTCGATGCACAGTGACATCACAACAACATCAACACACTTTGACATTCACATCATCTTTTTATGTCGATTGTCTTTTGTTTCATTTTTTGCTTTCAAGATGCTAACTGTTTCTTTCTAGGCGGCAAGGGCGGCAAGGGTCTCGGCAAGGGCGGTGCCAAGCGCCACCGGAAGATTCTTCGTGACAACATTCAGGGCATCACCAAGCCTGCCATCCGCCGTCTGGCGCGTCGTGGCGGTGTCAAGCGTATTTCTGCCAGTATGTCTTGCCCTATCCCAGAAACAACAGAGTTATACTATACCATACAGTTGCTAACCACTTTCACAGTGATCTACGAGGAGACCCGCGGTGTTCTCAAGTCCTTCCTGGAGGGTGTTATCCGTGACGCCGTCACCTACACTGAGCACGCCAAGCGCAAGACTGTCACGTCGCTCGATGTCGTCTACGCTCTGAAGCGCCAGGGCCGTACCCTGTACGGTTTCGGCGGTTAAACAAACTTCGATACCCAAACTGGTGGACGGAAGGAGAGACGTTATCACACATCTTGTCTCGGTGTCTTTTTGCTTTTTACGATATGGGGTACCAATGGTTTTAGGATCTGTATGACCTTGAGTACTGGGCGTTAATTTGGGAGGGCGTTTTGCAACGGATTTTAGTGCTAGATATGACGCGTGACGACGCGGTCGGTCAGCACGATGACACCAAACATGGTACATATTTTCTTCACCTTTTTCTTCTGCTTTGTGACAATGCTTGCTCGAACTCGTATTCTGCTCTTTAAGACTGGTATCAATTGTGCCTATCGTAATGCTCATTATGTATCCAAAGCGATTCTGCTGCCTGGATGCTGTGCTCGTTGCCCGTTTTGCTGTCCTTGCTGTCTGCTGTCTCTATAATAGTGGCTTCACTGCCTTGGCCCTGAATGCCTTCATTCTGCCGGCTGGCCTCACCTGAAGCTGACTTGACCCGTCCTATAAGTACTTCTTGCCAGCAGCCGCCACCCGCGCGCGGAACACCGGACTCCGAATCTCCATGTTGGCCTTGTAGAAGGGACTCATGGATGTCTTGACCCAGTTCTCGTAGACTTCGTTGAAGAAGTTCTTGATGGCCTCTTCGGTGGCCGCGCTCGTCGGGTTCGCGCCAATCGATGTCGAGGCCCGCGACGATGCAGCTGCTGTGACGGCCGACGACGCGTTGTTGCCTGCACCCAGCAGCCCGCTCGCACCCATCAAGGGTCCGCCTGCTGCGCCCATACCGCCTGCTCCGGAGCCGTAAGCGTACGCATTTGATGCCGCCGTCGGCTGGTGCAGCAGCAAGAACTTGGCATTGGAGCCCGTCACAAAACACGACACGTAGTTGTGGAAGAACTTGTCGACGCACTTGAGGTACCTGCAAACTGTTAGCGAGAAGTAAGACGACAGAAAAAAAACAGCACCGATTAACGTACATTTGCCCATTTCCCCATTGCACTTCCTCAACGACGTCGAGGCTGCTGTGGATGACAAACTGGTTCAAGTGCCGCGCCTGCTCGGCAAAGTGTGCCTGGCCATCACCCCTTGCTTGGACGTGCCAAACTCGTACTCGAACAGCGGGTTGTCCTGCGTGCCGACAATGGCAAAGTAGTAGGACATGTTGAGGTGTGTTTCTGGTGTCGGGGCGGTCTAGTTTTGTTTCGGCGGTCCGCTCGCCGGCTGCGCGGGGAGAGTAAGAGAGTGTCGATGGAATCTGTCGTCGAGTAGGTGATGTTAAGTCTAGTATGCTGCTCGGGGTCGTCGGTGTCGTCGTGTGTGCGGCAGCGGCTCTTTCGTTGATTAATGTGGTCGTTTGTCTCGATGCGCTGTTCGCGATACCCTTTGCTGAAGATGCCCCTGTAACACAGCAGCAGCTGCAGCGGGGAGCTCCAGCGGTCTTAGCGTCTCTGAATATCAAGTCACGTGCAACGACCTGTCACAATTCTGTCACAACCTTTGCTCCCTTTACCTCGACAGGTAGAGGCAGTTTCAATGTAAAATAATAGATCGGAATAGATAATGTCTATCCGCCAGTTTCACTTCTCTTCAGTTTGTCTATTTCTTCCAGTCTCTTTTTATCAGTTGGGTGCAGCAGACGTTAATTCCTGATTCTGGGCGCGGCTGTGGTTGTTTAACCCAATAGACGCTTCTGATTGGTCAATAGCCTTGTGGGTCCACCTCTCTCAACCTGTCGACAGCCTCAAAAAAAATCAACGGCCGATTCTACATCGTACCGTTCACTCGAGTTTCCGACCTCACCTCCCACGGCCAAACCACACAACCACACACCCTCACAATGTTCGGTCTCGGTCCCTTTCGCGCATCTAGTCCGCTCAGCGGCGGTCTGCTATGGTACGAGCGTCATGATCCACGAGCTTTATCTCTCCTCCGTCCACGACTAACCCGTCTTCCCTCTCTCTAGGAAAGTCCCATGGCGGCTGTCTCGGTTCCAGAAATTCCGCCAGCGCAAGCGGCTGCAGGCTGTCGACACGGTTATTGACACGCTCGGTGCGGCACTTGCCAAGCAGGGCCAGACGCTGAACGCGCTGACCCGCTGGAAGGAGGAGATGCCCAGAGAGGAGGAGATGCTGGCCAAGGACAAGTACACAATCTTTGACCGCAAGGTAAAGCGGTACCGGAAGGGCATTCACAGTACGTATATCCCGACAGAGAACGTCCAATCGACAAACGAGAGAGACCAGCTGCTAACGTCTACCCTTCACAGAACTGCCGAAGTGGACAAGAGTGTCCCAGAGAGTCAACCCGCCGGGTTACTAAGACCGAACTCAGAAAGACGTTTCGAAACGACGACGACTACGACGACGATGTTGGCCCGACTTCTCTCTCTCCCTTTCCTCGCCGCCAGCGTATGGTCTGGCTTGTACGATATCCCAAAAACAATCCATGTGTATATAGAAATGAAAGAACAGGAAACAGATTGGGAGTTTCTGCTTTTGATATGAAGAAATTGCATTACCTAGAAAAAAAATTGTGAAAGCATTTACAAACTATAACCCTGACCTACCAGTGTCCCTCTTCTGTGTTGTATGCATTACAGACAAGACTGAACTAGAAAGAAAGAAAAGAAGAATAACTCCCGTAACCCGTGATTTTGCCCTTGACGTACACATTCTTTTATTCATAATCTCCTCCCATTCACCGAATGTCGTGATAGTCGTCCTCTGGTGCTGTATCGCGTCCACCGCCTCCATTGCGGTAGTCACGGTCGTCCCGGTTGTCACGTCCTCCACCGCCGCCACGGTCATACTGGTCACGGTCACGGTTACCACCCTCCCGCTCACGGTCGCGCCGCGCATGCCGTTCTCTCTCGCGCTCCCGTTCACGCTCTTGTGCCCGCTCTCGCTCCATCTGCAGCGCCCGACCCAGACCGCCACGACCCTCGTCAAAGTCGTCCCGGTACTCGTCACGCACCTGGCCGCCCGACTTGCCGCGGCCGTACTGCCGGCCCTCCTGGAAGCCCGGGTCCAGATCGGTACGGATAATGCGCTCGTCCAGCTTCGTGCCGCCAATGTACTTCATGCAGTCCAGGGCGTCCTGGTGCGTGTAGTACTCGACAAAGCAGAAGCCGCAAGGGGTCTTGTTGAAGCGGTCAAGGCCCATGATGAGACGCTTGATCTCGCCGCACTTGGAGAAGAGCTCGTAGACCTGTTCTTCGGTTGTGTAGAAGGACCTGAGTTTGTTAACAGCGTATTCAATGCTTTGTTGTCTCGCAGGCTGCTGGCACCTACAGGTTGCCCACGTAGAGGGTCGTCGCATTGGCGAGGGGGTCTTCCGCAGGCGGCTCGGGCTCAATGTCGTCGCGGTGGCGATGGTTGTTGTTCCGTCGTTTCTAGAGGAGAGCATCCTGGTTAGCAACTAAACGAAAGAAAGCGAAGAAAAAGACAAAAGCAAAAGATGAGACGAAAGAGGCCAGAATGGGCTACTCGCAGAATGACAACTCACCTTCGCATCAAAGTAAGCGCTCGGCCGATCCAAGCGGTCGACCGTGCTCTGTCGTTCCTGTACGGGGGCCATGGCTGTTTTGTGCTGGAGAGCTTGTCGCAAAGTCAAGATGTCTAGCTGAAAGGCGGCAGAAAGAAAGAAGTCGTTGAAAGTCGACAAGGTCACTCAACTTTTAGCGGCTGCAGGTGCGTCGCCAGTGGGGTGCGCGCTGCAACTGCACCCAACTGCACACTGGGAGGCTGGCCGGACTAGCGTTTGCATTGGCTCTTTGTTGCTCTTTCCTTGCGCAAATTGGCGCCGTTTGTGGCTGGTAAAGCTCGAGCCACAGGCACCCGAGTCGCCCCTGCCTACGAACAAACCTTCCTTCTCCTTGCAACCGCCGCGCTTGCCTTTTGACGCGCCCCAAAAAGTCAAGGTCCCAAAAAGTGGTTGGCAGGTAGACCCAAAAAAATACTATCACCATCGTGAAGTCGAAATGAGCCTCGTCTAAACAACACTCCCTGGCCACCACCGCAACGCACGTCTTTACGATAAAATCGGCGTTCCTATTCAAGATCAACAACGAGAAGACAGCCCAGTCCAATTTCTTTTGCTGCCACCGCAGTAGGCTTCCTGGCTGGAGCTTGACAACAAAGGAGCACGTTTTTCCTCCTTTCTCGACGTCTGCATCTTCACTCTCCCTTTCGACTGCTTCCACATCCACTCTCTCTACTACCCACGACCTCAAGATGCCGAAGATACGATCCTTTACGCCGTCATGGCTGTCCACGGACTCGACCGACGGCCGCGGCCTGTTCTCGCCCTCGGCCGCAAGTGCTCGCAAAACAGCTCTGGCTGCATCAACTGCCAGTCCACATGCCTCGTCCGTCTACAGCAGCCCCAACAAGAAGCAGGCGGTAAATATACCAGGTCCCAAGCGGACGATTGCACGGCGGGGCACAGAGGTGTTTATCGCCAATGGGCGCGAGATCCGGTGGGCAGACCTCGTCACTATGAAGGACGCTTGGGAAGCAACACAGGATGGATTCAGCAAGAGCACAAGCAACACAGCTCCCTCAACACCAGCCTATAGAGTGAGTGCTCGGTCTCCCTTCAGATCTACGGCTACAGCTTCGTACCTTGAAACGTATACTAACAGACGTTAGACCCTCAAACCACCGGTTGCTAGCGATATTCGGCAGCTCGTCATCTCTCCACAGGCCAACTACATGGCCATTCTCACCACACACACCATTCACATCTGTGTCCTGCCCGACCCGTCCCACCTCGTGGCTGCCGAAGACCCCGACGTCCCCCTCAAGACTCGCTACTTCACTCTGGCCCGACGACCCACGTCACGACGCGCCAGCCCGTTGTTTCGGCCTTGTGGCATCCGCTGGGAGTTAATGGCTCTGCCATTGTCACAATCACACGGGACGCCGTCGTCCGCCTCTGGGAGATCTCGCCCGTCGACCGGTGGTCATTCGATGCGCCGTCCCTGTCCATCGACGTCAAGAAGCTCGCCGACGGCACATGGATCGATCAGGACTTTGGCGCGTCCGTCAACACCAACACGAGCTACTCGCCCGATTTCTTCGACATGGAGGTGGCAGCAGCCTGCTTCGGCCCCCGCAGCTCGGGCGGCTGGTCGTCAATGACGCTCTACCTGGCCATGCTTGGTGGCGATGTGTATGCGCTGTGCCCTCTCCTGCCCAAGCGCTTTGCGCCGCCTCCAGCCCTGATCCCGTCACTCTCTGTCGCCATTGTCTCGAACCTGGCCGCTGTCGAGGACGACCCAAACACAACACCCCGTGCCAGGCAGCTCGCCCGCCAGCAGCTCGACTGGATGACCCAGATCGACAACCAGGAACCGACAATCGTGGACTCGGCAGCCCATTCGGGAAACGAACCGCCAGTCGAGATTTATACGCGCCCCTCCAACCCCAGTGTCGTGCCCAGACTTCAGGGCCCGCTGGAGGTCGACCTGGACGACGAGTCAGACGACGAGGGCGAGAGCCTGATTGGCGAGCTTTGTGACATCTTTGTCGTTGGCGAGAAGATCGACACCGACTTCCTAACTGGCGACGACGAGGACGTGGACGAGCTCAACTACCAGGATTTGGTTGACAAGGAGGACCAGGAGGGTCTATCGCTTCCTGTCATCTGCTTGATCACGACGACCGGCAAGCTGCACATCTGCCTCGACCTGGTGGGCGTCGAAGCGCAGTGGCTGCCACACCGTGGTCACCATGCCCACAAGAGCAGCTTGAGTGGCAGCATCTTGAATGGCCGGTCATCGAGCGCGGCGTCACTCGATACGGCCCCATCGTCGGCACGCCCGTTGCTGACTTTCCAGGTCGTCGATGTCGTGCGGGGATCCGAGCAGCGCCCCGGCGGCTGGTGCACGTTCAGCCCCGACGTGACATCGCGCTACTCGTTCTACATCACCCACCCCGGCGGCATCACCAACATTTCTCTCTCGTCGTGGGTGTTCCGCCTGGAGCAGGAGCTGCAGGAGAGCACAGACACTGGCGCCGACTTCCGAGTGCGGCAGCTCGTTACGGGCGAGAACACCCAGCGGCAGCGCGTCTACACTCACAACCGCGACGAGGCTATGGCTACATGCACAACGCTGCTGGATCCCGATCTTGGCTACTTTTTGCTCTCTGCGACTGAGCACTCGCCCATCGCCATCTGCTTCGAGTCCCCCGAAAGCGACGATGTCGGCTTTGGCGGCGCACCCTCGGGTCTGGGGAACAGCCAGAGCGTCAACACGACCAACCCTGGCGGTTTCCAGACGGCAGCAGCACGGTCTGCGGTTGAAGAGGCCGAGGACAAGGCTGTTCTGGCCCTCGATTTCTGGAAGGCCCGTCCTGCGTTCGAAACGCCTCCTGAACTGTACGCAAAGTCCGAGCTATCACAGGCTCGGAACATGCTGTTCTCCAGCCGCTTCCAAATGCTACAGCACCAGGAAGTGCGCCTCTCGCCGGCAACGCTCACCATCCTCACCAACGCGCACAAGCTTGTGGGCCGGGAGACGGGTCGTCTGAACCACGCAGCCGCACAAATGTTCACCAAGCTCGAGGACCTGCCAATCCACCTTCGCGAACAAGTCGAGTCGACTTATACTCTGAAGCGCCGCATCGATATGATTGCCGGTGAAGACCAGGGCGCCGACGATGGCGAGGGTGCCGGTCTGACCGACGATGTCCGTCTGCGGCAGCGTCTGCAGCAGGCCCAGGACCGCCACAAGGAGCTGACGGAGCGCATGGAGCGGCTGCGGCGGACGTTTGGCCGCGCATCGGCACGACCCCTCAGTGACAAGGAGCGTGTCTGGTCGCAAGAGGTCCAGGCGCTCGACACCAGTCTGCAAAAGGCGGCATCCGACAGCGACAGCAGCACCGCGATCACGAAGCGGCCTAGCTCGGCTGCCTCGCCCTCCAAGGCCGCCAGCGAAATTGGTCTCCGTGTTGTCCAGATCCGCAGCCTCTGGGACGATCTACACAAGCAGGCCGACACCATTGTGCAGAAAACCGGCGTTGTGAAGGCCGAGCCGACAGACGATATCAAGTCGTCTATTGCATCGCTCGTGTCTGTGAACAGCGGCACCAGCACGCCCTCGCCGCCGGCCTCTGTCACGGGCAGTGCAGCTGGCGGTGCTTCCGATAACAAGTCTACCCGCCATGCACTCCAGGTGCCGGCTGACGTGCGCAAGGCCAAGATGGCCCAGGTTACCAAGCTGCTCGAGCGCGAGACGGCCATGGTCGAGGCGGTCACTGAACGTCTCGAGCGGCTGGGTATGACGGCGCCATGAGGAGAAAAGGCATGAGAAAAAGAGCGGAGGGCTGTCACATGACAAAATGAAATCTATTGGGTGTTATTGGGGGTCCTTGTTTGTCTTTTATTTTGATTTTTGAGGAGGAAATACACAGGGGAACTCATTTGGAGCATGTGTGGTGTATTTGTTACGAGCCATCTATTTTTTGTACGAGTAAAATACCTTGCCTTTTTCTGTTCACAATAAACATTCCATGATAATCAAAAGACGTGTGCCATCTACCTCTGTGAAGCCATTACGACTCACAAACTTGCTCACCGTGATCACACTGCTTCGATGCACATATGTTAAACATTCACACTCTTCACACCGTTCTATATTGTTGTTATATGATATCTTTTCACGAGCTTCACAACAGGCAGGAGCCAGCTATTCTCACTCCTAGCCTTGTTCACATGTTGATATGGCCTCCGACTCTTTCATAAAGCCTCATTGACGTCATAATCAATGATATATAAATACCCAGTGTCTCCCTCCTCTTTCTGTCCCTCCTGGATCATTATCTCCTTCGTCAACAACTTTCACTTCGCCGATTCTCCTCTCTGATAGCTTTGGCACTCTTCCTCTTCGTCCATCTTTAGCTTCTTCTCATCACAGCCCGTCACCAACTTGCTTCGCCAGTTGCTCAGGAGCGGCTTCGAAAATGACCACGGATCTGGAGAACGTGCAGGCGTGCGGTGCCGAATTTTTCAAGGATCTAATCCTGGGTATGTCTACACTACGCTCTTCATCCTCTGGGGCTTGTTTCGTCTAACATTCACCTCGCTCTTCTTTAGAGCACTCCAAGCGTTGTTCCAAGAAGACTGTGGAGTTGTTTATACACAAGATCAGCGACCAGTACCTCGGAGAAATCAGTGTCTTCGACTACACCGGTGTTGTTTACAGCGAAGTTCTTGTACACTCTGAGACGAGTGACTGCCTCTCCACAGTCCTGGTCCGACTCTTGGAGGAGACCAGCTGCGACCGGCGGCTGCATGAGGATCATTTGATGGACGAGCGGAACGGTGACAAGGACAGTGATGGCTGTAGATGTCTCTTCTGTGTGAAGAACAAGGCGAAGAAGTTTTAAGGCCCTTGAGCAAGAAAGCAGTCAAGGCAGAACATGTCTATGATGAGACGGTGTCATGAGTTGTTAATACCCCATTGTTTGTTCGAGTAATTGTATTGTATACTACAAAGCTTGTCGTACCCCTGAGGGCTTTTTGTCCACTCTAATATTTTGTTAGTGATTACCTCGATGCACATATTTTGTAATGCTCTCAGATCCCCATCTCAACACTCACTTCGCTACTCTTGAGTTTTTATCACATTTCATTCAGATCCAGCATCAGAACTCGATCACTTCTACCCCACCTTATACTTTGGCTTTTTCTTATGAAGAGCTCCCTGTCTAACTCATGTTTCACAGACATATAAATATCAAGGTCCCTCGCGCCTCTCTATCTATCACCTTTCCACCCTTCTTCCCTTTTACTTTCAAACAGCCCTCTCTTAACTTCGCTTATTCCCAAAGCCATTTACACACTCTTTCCTTCGTTGACGCCTCAAATTATTTTACGTTGTTGCCTCCAACCCCCATATCCGCTTCACAAGGATCTCCTCTTCCTATACAGCTCTTCGTCATAGTCCATCCTTTGACCTCACGCATCTCCCATCCACCTCCAGTCGACAAAATGGATGCCATCGCCAGCGTCCAGGTCTGCGGTGCCGACTTTTACAGAAAGATGATTCTGGGTACGTCAGAAGACCATCTCCTCCTTTTTCCTTTCTCTTCACTTTAACTCGAAACCAATGCTAATCCATGAGTTGTTTGTTTCCATAGACATCGCACAAGCCTGCACTGACAAACCGGTCAGCTTCTATGTCACAATGTCTCTGGCAGAGGAGCTTCCATACGAGGGCATCATCAAATTTACTGATTGTGCGGACACCCTTATTACTGAACGAGGGAACTCGATTCCTGAGGTTCTGGCCTTTATGCTGCAAGAAGTGAGCGAAGAGATGAAGGTTCATATACCCGACCAGGAGAGATCTTGTCCTTGCTTGTTCTGTGTCGAGATTCAAAGAACCCATGACCTGTAAAGATCCAGCCAGACAATTCCAGGTGGACAGTCAAATGTCTTGCGCTCTACTTTTTGTTTGCGATGAGACCAATTGCTTCAATTAAATGGGATAGGTGATATACAAGAGCATAAAGACAACGAGCTTCGGCCGCCGATGGTACCGTCATCCATTCCCTCACGCTGCGTTTAATATCACACAAAAAAAAAACTTTTATCTTTGTCAGTTACTGCCAGCTGTGATTATCGTAATATATATATACATGTACTTCGTGTAGAGTGTAGTGTTCGCAAAAATTTATCACGACATGTGCAAATAGCACACCGTGATTATTTATCCTCGATGCACGCATATGTTTGTGTTCACGATGTTTCGCTTCGAGCCTCACATGCACATCGATACTCAACGACGTTTTGTAAAAATGTGGCCACTTACACGGCCAGGAGAGTACATATATACCCTCAGCTCCCGCACTCTTCTGTTGTCCTGTTCGCTCGGTTCTAATGCTATCATCTACCCTCTCATTCTCCTCTGTCAACTCTCCACCACATCACCACATTTGCCTAATCCAGCCATAATCACCACTTTGTCTCGACTACAGTTTCGAAAATGGGCAGTGATTTCGAGAAGTTTAAAGCCTGCGGTGCGGAGTTTTACCGGGACCTGATTATGGGTGCGTCAATATTGTATCACGGGTTCTCCTCTGTCTTGTCAAAGCCATGTCTCATCTAACCATTGTTGATCTCAACCCGATACAGAACATGCGAGACGTTGCTCCAAGCTCCACGTCGAACTATACATTCAAATCGTCGAGGGCTTCTACGAGGGCGAGATCGCCATGCTCGATTATGGCAATACTGTTCTCTGGGTGCAATGCCGCTCGCTTCCCGATCTTCTAGTTGAGCTCCTGGACGATGTCTCTGCCGAAATGCGGACACACAAGGAGGAATACTCCAATGGCGGGAACGAGTCTAGCTGCCCATGCAACTTTTGCCTCATGAAGCACATTTTGGAGGAGGAGGAGCAAGAGGAGGGTGACGAGGTGGAGGAGGATGATTAACTATTGCAAAGCACAAAGCACTCGAGCGTGCATGTACGAAGAGAGTTGTTTCAATTGTTTATTACTAGCCTGAGAGCCGGCCAAGCCTATTTGTTTACTGTTTGTCTTTCAAGGTTCTCCTGTCGACATTTCTGTATCATTTCTGTCATTTGTATGTATGTGCAAGTGTTTTCCATCCTTTTTCTCTTTCCAAAAGTAGATATATATAAAAAAGACGCGCGCCCAGTGCTAGGTTTTGTTGTTCTTCGTTGCGTTGCTGCTGCTGCAAGAGAATGGCAATCCAGATATAATAAAAGGGACATAAACAAGAAATATAAAAAAATTAATCAAAAAGACAAGCAGAAATTAAAATCATAACGCCATGCCAATGCCTCTCCCGACATCCTTTGCCGAAAAAAACCGCCCGTCTATACACTCTTCAAAGGACTCTACTAGTAGATTCCCTGAGTCCTATACTGGAACGTGTCGTAGCTGTGAAAAGTTAGCAAGCTGCATTAAAATATTTTGAGAGAAGAGGAATCGTGGTACTTACAGGCGCGTGTAGTAGCTGCCGAGCGATTTGGCAATGAGCTCCGTCTCGACAAACTGCTCGGCATCTTCGGCACTCAGGTGCAGCTGGAAACGCTGCCGCAGGTTGGCCGTCGCCTGGGTCACACCGGCCACAAAGCACGGCATCTTGGAGTCGCGGCCCATCATGCTCACAAGGTCAATGACGTTGTCGGCCGACTTGCGCAGAGCCTGGAAGGCCTGCTTGCACAGCCGCTTGTAGTCGTCAAAGTCGGACGACCCAACACCGCCCAGGACGTCGACATACTCTTGCGTCAGCTTGAACGGCGCCGCCTCAAATGCCACGGAACCGGGCGAGTTCGAGAGCATAAAGCCGAAATCAATGTGCACAATGTGGCCCTCGTTGTCCACGAGCACGTTGCCATTGTGACGGTCCTTGAGTTGCAGCACGTACGAGATCATGCTGTACGCCGCCAGTGACCGCTTGAAGGCATCCACACCGGCCCGGTGCGCCTCGCTCTCGGGCGCGCCAAAGGCCTTGACAAAGTAGTCCCTGAGGGTTGCGATGCGCCGGCGCGGGTTCTGCCCGGACTCAATCGAGGCGAGTGTCAGACTGCGCTTGATGGAGTGCAGCGAGACACCGTTGGTAATCGTCTCAATCAGGCCCGAAGACTCGCCCGTTACCAGGATGCGCATCTGCTTGACCCACACGGAGACACCAGCATCCTCCCAGATCTTGTCACAGACCGCAATCAGCTGGCAAGCAAAAGCCTCCTGCCGCAAATCGGCGCCCGTCTTGACAATCACACTGACGAGGTCCCAGTTCTTCATCCAACCGTACGGCGATGACCGCCGGATACGCTCGCGCTTGATATCCCACGCCTCACCAAACACGGCGGCACTAGGATCGTCACGGTCGCCCTTGCGCTGCAGGCCACCCGTCTTGAAGTCGTTCTCCATGCGCGCAATGCCGGCATTGGGGTTGACGGACGTGGCAGCAGCCGCAGCGGCATCAGCACCAGCAGAAGCGGCCGCATCCTCGTTCTCTTCGCTACTGCGGACGAGGTTGGTCTCTGAGACGTTAGCAACACGGGCTGCGTCCGAATTAGTCAGACCGAGCGCGTTGACTGGCGGCGTAGGAGCAACAGAGTTGTTGACATTGACGCCCGTCTTGGCAACGATCGTGTCAAAGGTCGGGCCGTGGTTTTCGTCGAGATCGAAGCTCTGCTCTTCCAAGCTCTGCATGCTGGCAATAATCTTGGCACGGATAGCCGCCACCTCTTGGCGAGGACGCTTTCCACTAGTCTGGTCGAGCTGCGCCAGCATCTGGGAGGCCGTCCGCATGTGCGTGGCGAGCGCTGAGAAGTCGGGCTGGTCGGGTGTGTGCTGGTTCCGGATCATGGGGAGCGTCATCTTGCGAAGAAGAGGGCCTGGGCTGCTAGACCGAGACGTGGACGCCGCTGAACTACGGGGCGTGCCATCGGACAAGGCTATTGGTGCCGTGGCGTTGGACGAGGTTGGCGCACCAGCCATGGAGGAGATCGATCCAGTTCCTCCGCTGGCATGCCGGTTCGTGAGGGAGGATGACGAGGAGTGGTTATGCAGAGCGTGGCTGCGCTGAGATGCGCTGCCGCCGATAGCAGGGGACACCATAGCACTAGACGAGGTGGTCCGTCTTGTCGTCGTGGGGAAAGCACCGTCATCTTCGTCGTCAAACGGTTTCAGCAAGGGCGAGTTTCCGAGGTCGCCAGAGGTCGGCTCAAACACGCTGTCGATGGGCGGCTCCAATAACGCTGCTGCCGCCGCCGCGGCTGCCGCTGCCGCAGCAGCATCTGCAGCTCGTGTACTCGGGTTGCGAACCGAGTCTGAAAGGTCGAATATCCGTTTCCGGGATCCCTGCTCTGAGACGAGGTTGGCGAGCAGTCTCTGGTTGTCGGCCGAGTCTGGGTCGAAGGTAAAGTCTTCACGCAAAATCTCCACCATGAGCAGATATGGCACCTTCTCTGCACTGTTGAGGACCGTAGATTCGGCTGGGTTGAGGCGAACGATACGGTGGTGTCGACTGCGGCTCGGGATGCCGTTCACCAGCGAGGGTGGGCAGATGACGGGAATGTCGACCTCGGCAGGCAGGTCTTGGCCGATGAGAGCCAGCTCAGCACGCAGGGCACTGAGGCGGGCCGCCTTAGGGACGCTAACCAGACGGTTGGAGATGTCCTCGAGGGCGCGCAAGAATTGTGTCTCGCACCGGAAGTAGTTCTGCCGCAATAACCGGACCTTCTGCTCAGACGACATGTCGCCTACACTGACAATTCGTGGCTTGGCGTGGTGGTGGGAGTGCCGGCGGGAGAGGGCTGATATGTTGTCTGGTGGGTTGAGACCTGCGGACACGGGCGTGGGCGGACGCGTGACCATGCGCGGCGAGCGCATATCGGGCAGCGGTAGGGACGACGAGCTGAGCCGTGCTTCGAGCGAAATCGATTCGAGGTGGTGGTGCTGTGCGCCTGGCGGTAGCGAACGGCGGCTAAGTTCCGATGGCCGGACGGGAGGCGTGTTGAGGCTTGAGGAAGAGCCAGGTCGCGACGAGCCCGACGTCTGCTTCTGGCGCTGCTTTGGTGAGCGGATCGACTGCTGCTGCTCCATGGGCGGCGAACGTATTATCTCGGGCGGGTTGGTCAGTGGCTGGTTGGTCACGGACTCCAATGCTCTCGTGGCCGTGGCAATGCTAGTTCCGCTCGAGGCTCGGGTGAAGTCCTTTGTGCGCCGCGACTTAGTAGAGGTGGGTGTGACGGTTTGCGACCGCGTCGGCTTCTTAGGCGGATCGTTTGGTTCCGTGTCAGACAGACCACCGGCGGCTGACGACTCTCCCGGTGGTGCTGGCTTGCGCGCCTGGGCGATGGCCATGGGCCCTGCCCATTGCGGGAGCATGGGAAGGCCGATGCTGGCAAGGACAAAGCTGGCAAGGACGGTGACGGGCAGGACATTCTCAGTGATTTTTTCTTGGCGGGAGGTGTCGGGGAGGCCAAACACAATATGCTGGACCTTGTTGTAAACGCGTCGACAGGTTTGGAAGGCATCCGTCTGGGGGTTCGAGGAGAGGTCGTGAAGGTATGTTTGGAAGAGCCAGAAAGTCTAGTAAGTTAGAGAAGCTGGGTGGTGCCATCAGGAGAAGGCGGAGGGGAACAGGAGATGGAAAATACGAACCAAAAGTGCAGCCGTCACAGATTCTTCGCAGAGGTCCAGCAAGAACTCCTCCAAAGCCATAGACTCATTGTTGACGCTGATTATAAGGTGGCACAGCTGGGGGAGGAAGAACTCGATGTCCTCGTAGGGAAACTGGCGCAACTTGTTACACAGCACATGGTGGATGCCAGTGTGGTCAGCATAGCGGCTAGAGGCGTGGTTAGTTGCGTCTGAAAGCTACCGGGAGACGAGGACAGCGATTG
This sequence comes from Sporothrix variecibatus, assembly GCA_016097105.2. Taxonomy (NCBI): domain Eukaryota; kingdom Fungi; phylum Ascomycota; class Sordariomycetes; order Ophiostomatales; family Ophiostomataceae; genus Sporothrix; species Sporothrix variecibatus. The sequence goes on from JADMNI010000003.1 coordinate 1,226,646, forward strand.
GGACGAAGAGCCACTCACGAGAGATAGGATACGGAGAGGAACGGGTCGGAGTTGAAGACGTCACTGTCGAGGAACCGCTGGAGTAGATGCCACGACATTGGACGGAGTGGGGTCGGGGTTTTCAGCTATAAAGATAAAGGTAGGGTCGGCAGTCGAGGTCGGAAGGGTGAAGGCGAGCAGCAGACGGACACGAGACGAGCTGGGGAATGGGCTGCGTGTGCCACGTCGTCTTAGATTGTCCTAGTCGAAGAGGTTGTGTCTACTGCTGGAGCGCCGGGAAACTCGAGGAACGGGAGAGAGAAAGTCGGGAGGAACGAGACATCTGAAGGTGGCGGGCGCAGGAAAGGAGTCGGGGCGGTTAACAGAGCGGAAAGAGAGTCGGCAACTGGTCCAAAATCGAAGGACGCCCAAAAGGAGTGACGAAGGCAGGGATCGATTCGAGTTCGAGGAGGACGGAAGCTCTCAGTCGCGGCAGATCGGCATTTAGGAGGCGCGGGAGCCGGGGCGGGTGCACAAGAAGCCAATAAGAGGAAATGCAGGCCCCAGCTAGAAAATAAAAATGCCGTCCGAGTAATGGGGTGCGGCAGGGCTGCGTGGGCGGTCGGGGTGGTGCAAAAGAGCGTGTTGCGCGTTGGTGGTTGAAGTTGAGGTTGAAAGAAAAGGGGGGAAAGTATTAGAAAGTAATACAGCGGGCGGTGGAATGTACTGAAGTGGCCAGCATACGAGATCGCGGACACGGAAGTAGCGGAACCTGCGGGTCACGGCCGACCAATACACGGAGCTGCCACGACTAAAGCATAAGACGAGTGAAATGGTAAAGGGCTGGACGAATTCACAACCAAACGAGAAAAAGGAGGTGTTTGTGACAAAATAATTAAAAATAAATAAAGAGAAATCGAGCTCAAAATGCAGCTGCGATGTAGGAGCAACTGCCAAGGTGACAAATAGGAGAGAACTAGCAGACAGTAGAAATAGCAGGAAGGAGCAAAGGGCGTTTGGCGGTGGGTTTAAGGGAGGTGCGGCCGGTGCTTGTGAGACACAATTTGGCGGCAGGGACACAGGGACAAGTCACGTCGGCAGCGGCAAGAGAGATGGAGCTGTGAGGAAAGCACGACGTTAAAGGAGAGCAAGCGCAGGGAAGGCGCCGATGCCGTTTGAACAGGTGGTTCTTTCCGTCAACTTGGGATGAGGCCAAATGGGTCAAAAGAGGCAGCCACGACCCACGGTCCACGGCCCACGGCCCACGCGCAGCAGTTATTAGGGGTCCTCCTTTACGTGGTTCGCCTGTATTTCGCTAGGTGGCTCACTACAGCTTTGGTGGTGGGGCTGCCGGCCGGGTTTTGCCATCTGTTCATTGCTGGATTCTATTGTTGGCTGGCGCTGTTGGCGTTGACGCCTGCCATGACTTGCAGTTGATCGCGGTTGGACAGTGAGGCAAGGTAAGTACCTGTAGAGAAGGCAGGTGCAGGGGGCAGAAGGGGGGCAAGAGCCTCTAATAAGTAAGAAAACGAGGCCGCAAGGAATAAGGCCATCAAAAACGACAGCCCCGAAGCAGGAGCGAGCCAGCTATACCCGCCTAGGGATAGGGCGTCCCACGGGCAGAGAGCTTTTTAGAGCTGTTTGAGGAAGGAGACAAGTTTACGAGGGAAAACAGCTCACCAAATTTTACATATTTTATGCTTTTTGTTTTTGCCTGTGATTCTGATCCCCCATCACGAGAAGGCAATATACGTGACTGCATGACTGCATTGCTCTCTATGCAAGGCTAAATGGGGACGAGGGGACAATATGGGATCAATATACGCCATACTAGTCCAGGGAGCAATCTGAAAGTCGTTTGAATAAAGCAGGCTTCTGGTCGTTGATTAAAACACGATGCCAGTGTAACTTTTATTACTGAAAAACTCGACCGTGTAGAGCTTCTCGTTCAGGTTCTATCTAAACCCAATGCTATCATTGTAGTGCCGTGTATGAAAACAATGGACGTTAATCGATACTGTGATCAATATCATGACCTGCATCTTCAAACCCATGCTTTCTAAAGAACATAATGAAGAGTGAAAAATGAAAAATAAGTGAAATAGGAGTCAGACAACCGTGGCCTGCTCCCTTTAAAAAACGCAATGCTGTAAATATACGCCCCTGATAAACATAACGCCCAACATTACCCCTTCTCTCACCCGTCTCTAAAGACTGTCAATGTCCGTCTATACCTTACACCTTCTTCTTCCGGGCCGGGCGTCCACGCTTCTTGGGCTGATCGTCGCCACTATCGCTCTCAAACTTGAGCTTGGTACCGCTGGCGGGTCCGCCACTGTTGGCATCGCCGCCGGCCCCCGCCGCGCCGCCTGTGCTGTTGCGCGGCCCGCGGCCGTGCTTCTCCTCTGGGTCAACCTTCTTGACGATATCCCGCAAAAAGTCCCACTGGTCATCCGACTCCACGACCTGCTTGAGCATCTGGGCCGTCACTCGTTTGGAGTTCTTCGTGCGTGCAACGTCGGCGCTCTTGGACACGAGGTTCACCATGAACATCTCGAGGGCCTTACCAACGGCAATAGGCGTCTGCTGGGAGACTTTGCCGACCTCTTCGTCGGCCTGCATAATCCGCTTGATGCGGGCCGTGGGGAATTTGGTGCGGACGGGAGAAGTGAGGATGACGTGAGAGGCGGGTGGTGCAAGCGAAGGAGCAGCAGCGGGGGCCACTCCTGCATCGGGCCCTGGGCCGGCAGCCGCTGCCGCTGCTGCTGCCGCTGCCGTGGCAGCTGATCTTCGTGGCGGCATAGCGCCTTGCTCCGTCTTGGGGATGGGCGAGGTGGATTGTTGCCCGTAGTTTTGCTGAGGGTCGTAGGGCGGCTGCTGCTGCGGCAGTGCCCCGAATGGATCGTTCGAGAACGAGTCGGAAGGCGCAAACAGATCCGTCGGCGACTGATACCGTTGCTGCGGTTGGTATTGCGGTTGCTGCCGGGCTGCTGTTGGTACGGCGGCACAGAGTAGCCCTGGTAGTATGGCGGCTGTGCAGCTTGTCCTGGCGGAACGTAAAACGGCTGTGCCTGCTGTTGTTGGTGTGCCGACTGCGGTGATGTCGGTGGCAACTGCTGGTGCTGCTGGGGCGGTGACTGGAGAAACGACGACAGCTGGCCCAGGTTGTGGGGCGTCTGCTGCTGCTGCTGCTGATGATGATGAGGGTGTTGTGCTGCAGAGTAATGCTGGGGTGGGGGTTGGTAGTAACCCTGTTGTGCGGGAGGCTGAAGATGCTGCTGCTGCGGCAGCGGCTGGGAGGATAGGACTGCTGCTGCTGTGCGTACGGCGGTTGCTGCTGGTGGTACGCAGGGATCTGGTGTTGTTGTTGTTGAGGTTCCGGATCCGAGAAAAAGGATGAGAGGTCCGGTGATTTGGGCGCGTACCCCCCGTCGCCCGACATGGCGCCTGTAATTGAGCTGGGTTTTTTGGGGCGTGGGGCCTTTCCTAGGGGAGCTTGCTTGACTCGTTTAGGCGTTCGAGTGCTCTAGAGTGAGCTTTGTGGGTTGTGGTGTCCTGTGCGCGAAATTCCCGACTTTTAATTTGGCCCAAAAAAAGAGGCAAAACTCGGTCGAGGCTGGGAAGCGGGCTTTGCTGCTTTCGGCGGCAAGGTGTGGCCCACAATGCGAGTGGTGCTTCTATTGACAATTGACAAAAAAAATGCAACAGCTTGCACCTGCCTGGTTTACACCAGTTCCTTCTCCCTTGCCCAAAAAGAGCGTCAGAGAGGAGCTGCAAAAACTGCTCTTTCTGCAGTAATAGTAATGGCTGACAATTGGTGTTAGTAGAGTCGCCAGGAAGGAGGGAGGAGGGAGGGATGAGAGAAGTGGGGCCAAGCTCGTTCTGTCGGTGTAGTTGGCGCATCCGCGAGTCCTCAATCAAACAAAGAAAGAACAACCCGACAACAGAACATATATGTATAGACGAATGGATTGGGAAGCGGTGTTCGAGTACTCTTTTCACAAGTCATAATCCTGTGGCAGGCAGGTGCCATAACCACTAAAAATGACCAGTGCCAGAAGTTCTCTGAAATAATGCAGGGTGGTGGTATCGCGCAGGGGATTGTGCATATTTACCTCGAAGAATTGCTTTTGGATTCGACCAAGTCGTAGGACTTTTCCACTTTAAAAAGAGCAGTCGCCTATTTTGTGCACGAGTGCTGGCTGGGCAATTAGGCAGGAGCGCACGTCAGAATATCCGTCAAACGAATTGAGACAGAGGGCGCCGAGGGAAAACGTAAGAACGTTCAATTTTCCGTCTGTCAATCGTCTCAAAGCGGAAGGATGGGAAGGCTTGAAGATATAAAATGTGACAGGGCAGGTTCGCTGAGGAAGCAACTGCGATTGGCGTGTTTTTCTGACGTTTTGGAGGGGCAAGGGCAGCCTTGGGGGCCAGGAAAGGGGAGAAAAGGGAAAGAGCTGTGTGGAGTTGGTGTTTGGGAAGGGGCGAATTCGAAAGCTCGGTCGTGGTTGCTGTCTCTTTCTTTTTTTTTCTCGGCTTTTTTCGCTTCCCCCCCTCAGGCCAGCGGATTTTTCGTGGGACATTGCGGTCGTTTATATGCGCGACGCGGCGCCAGGCGCGACTTCCAAACAAGGAGCGGGGCAGAGGGTGTGGAATGTGCGCCGCTGATTGGCCCAATGGGAAGCGGTACACCACCCCGAGCCTCCTTCCCTTTTCTCCCCCACCAACACGCCCAAAGCTTCCTGATTCAGGCCCTGCTCGAGCGCACTTGCCCAAGGCTTGAATCGCCCCTATTATCTGCTATCTTTTCCTTTGATCAATTCCTTGCCACAACACAACTCGACACAAAGAAAGTTTCTTGACAGCTTTGTGCATGAACAAAATAAACAGCGTCGATTGCATGCACGCAACAACTCACATCGTGAACGTCCCTGTATCGCCAGCGAACCGACAGGGTCCCGCCCGAACGAGCCGCCGGACAAAATACGAGTCCCTTTGCTCCCTCTGGAACGAGTCGGGGGGGGGTTTTTTTCTGGCCCCAGTCTCCGTGCGAGCGTGGCTATGCTTTACCCATCCTTGATCGCCAAGGGTCGAGTTCATGGAAGGCGGGGAACGCTGACCATATCAGGCACGCGCAAAGGTTAAAGTACGCGACGTGTGGAGGGAAAGAAAGTCACGATCCGATATCAATAACAACAAGAAGATCGATTGCCTCCAGAAAGAACACAGTCGACGGCCACGTTCTACATCTTTCTCCACCCTTGCCGAGATTCTCGACGACAACGGCTGAGCCGCAGATCGTGTGCGACGCGACGGACGCCCAGGGTTGGGTGAGGAAGAAAAGGAAGCAGGAAAAGCCGGTCACCGTTCGAGTTGAACAGTGTGTGTATGCAGCCAAGAGCATCGACAAAAAACAACACTTGCGCGAGATGCGCGTTGCTTTGTGGCACAGAGAAACACAGTGAACCACAACTGGGGCACAATCCGACTAGCCAGCCGAAGCCCAAGCCCACGCGTTCACTCTCGCTATCGAACCTCGATTATCGACAACGGCCGAGCGAGTGCTCTGGCCAGCAGCTGCTCCGAGAAAGGGACGACCAGATCAACGACGCCGCAGTGATGATAAAAGAGCTCTTGAGGCGAACTCACGCCGCGCATCGATGATCGAAGCCGAGTCCTGTTTCTCGACGGGCTATGGTTCTGATGTCTGCGCGGCTCGCCCGTGACGGTTTTAAATTACTTGATCTAATCTGAGCGGTGATCGTTGTGCATCTTCAGTGTGTTATTCACATTGCTTATGTACTGAGTATAGCAGCTACATCCTCCGTTTTATGTCGCCCACGATCCGCCTCAGACCCTCGAACCGCTGCGCATTTGACCGCGCCAGAAACAGCGAAGCCACTGGCCAGGCGTGCACGCCAAGACCGCCACCGTCCACGCTCGCGCTCGTCTGCACGTCCACGCCGTCGGCTTGCAGACGGTCCGCCCACGCGCGGATCTCGGGCGCAAACACCTCTTCCTCGCCATACGTCACGAATATACCCCTTGAGGGGCACGCCCGACGCCACCACTTGGCCTCGTGGCAATGGCCTGGCGAGAGGATGGGTTCCACCACGCCCGTCTTGTTCATTTGGCTGGCAGCCCTGCCCGCATACAGAGCCGCATAATCGACGAGCGACTCGGCGTCAATGTAGTCATTGGCCGACCTGCGGTACCGATGTGACCAGAGAGAAACCCATGGCGAGATGAAGACGGCCATGCCGGGAGGGGCAGCGATAGAGAGGAGGAGGCGATGGAGTCTGGGACAGCTGAAGCAGCAGACTGAGAACGATGGTGGCGCCGGCCGAGTCGCCAGTGATTACAACGCGTGACGGGTCATCCTGTGCCGCCGTAGACAGGACGTGGGCGTAGGCATGAGCAGCCTGGTCGATCTGGGTCGGGAATTCGGCATCGGGCGCCAGCGTGTAATCCAAGCTGAAGATGGCCGGGTTGCTGAAGGGCGCATCTTTCTCGTCCCCGGTGCGTCCTTCCATCAGTAGTGTCGCCCATGCGAGAAGAAACTCGAGGTAAAAATGCGATGAACCGAGGACGAAACCCCCTCCTGTGTGTGGGTCAGTATGTAGACGTAGAGCCATTTGTAGACATCGATGAAAGAGACTCGCCATGCACAAACAATAGAACAACATCTGGCGGGCGGCTGTCGTCGTATGCAATCCACATGCCCTTGAATTTTGCCTGTAACCCATGTCAGTTGGCGGTCAAAAAGGTCACGTATTGGAGAGGTCGTACATCATGGTGCTCCGTCCAGCGTAACGTGGGAGCCCCCAGCTTTTCTCGTGGCCGTATCAGAGGCGACGCAAAAGGCGGAAGAAGATAGGTGAGGAAAGACAGCACATAGGAACGACTGCCCGAAGGAGCCCGCTGACTCCGAAAGCCATAAACTTTCGAACCCGATAAAAGGGCAGTGCCACCGGACGTGAAAAGAAGACACGGCCAACACGAGGGTCCATGTTTATGAACGCCCAGCGCACGCAGCTGAGTACAACGTCTTCGAAAAGAGACGGCCGCTGGTGCTCCGCTTGACCGCGCCGCCAGCTTGCGAGTTGTCTGCGCGCGACATCTAGCGGCATCTGAAACGCGAGGAACGGCAGCGCCTGCAGGATGGAAGAGAAAGTCGCGAGCACTCCAGCTTGTAGAAGAAGCTGCGGCGCAAGAAAGATGCAGAAGATGAGGCATTGGAGGAGCGAGACGGGCGGCAGAAGCGGCGGATACGGTGGTGTCGCGTTGTGGTTGCGCCGTGGCCGGTGCGGAGCCGGCGACGAGTGGCTCATAATGTCATTTTCTCTGTAAAGATACTCTATGCCAAAAACGACGCGTGTTGAGTGTCGTTTGTCGCGGTTTGTCGCGGTTGTTCAGTCGTTGGTAACAATTGTTGTTTCTTCCAGGTTGGATTTGCGTAAATTTACGTGTTCCTATTCGCAATTGTCGTTTCTGTTGGTTCTAGTTGAAAAGATACCATATGATGTTGAAAGTTAGTTGGAGATGCCCTCGGCTCATGACACGCGGATCAGCACTATTTAAAAACGCGATTTTTTTAATTGAAAATAATTACGACAATTCACAAATATTTTCCAAAATACCACAAACACAGAGAATAAATATTTTTAAAAAATCAAACTGCATTTTGAACTGCCATGACACGTCTTGGAAATTTTGAAGTAGTCAATTGCATTGTTTTGTTGGTGATTTCGCTGTCTATAGTTTTCGTAGTCTTTTCACGGGACGTTTCCCCCCTACTTCTTCGCGTCGCGCTTCGCACCCTCCTCCTTGAGAATCGTCTGCTCCATCGCGTCAAAAGCGCCCAGCACCTGGCCGTACTGCGCAAACTGCTCAGGCCGGTAGCCCACGTCGACCTTCTCAATCTGGCCCTCGGGCGTCCACCGCTTGCCAATCAGCTCGTCAAACGTCTCGTGCTCGCTCCGCTCCACCGACCACAGCGCCTTGTACGCGCCGCCCAGAGCGCACGCGTTGCCGCCCACATCCAGACGGTACACGCCCTCGGCGCCGCCCAGGACCTCGCCCAGAACCTGTGCAATGGCCGGGTTGAGCGAACCACCGCCGACAAGGTAGATGCGGCGCGGCTGAGCGGGCAGGCGAGGGGCGCTGGCATCGGTTTTCGCACCGGCCGCCTCGCTGGGCTGCTCGTCGTGCACGAGACGCTGCGCGCGCAGGCGCATGGACAGGGCCTGCGACTCGACAATAATACGCGCGTCCTGCTCGGCGGACCACTTGACATCAGCGGCGGCGGGCGTCACGTCGCTGCCGTCGGCCGGGTTGCACGTGTACCGCCACGTACCAGCAGGGATGTTGGGCACAATCTCGTTGATGTAGAAGTAGAGGCCGAGCTTGGCCTTTTCGTTGCTGTCGAGCTGGCGGCCCAGAACAGGCGTGTCCAGCACGGCCTTGTTAAAGTTGGCCCACTGGTCGCCGCCAGCGGGCGCGGGCGGCAGCACGTCGCGCACCTTCTCGCGGGCCAGGCCGCCGTTCTTGTAGCAAAGCATGAACATGTACTGGCCGGGCGTCGTCGGGTGGTTGAAGAAGTGGTAAGTAGGGTCGGGCTTATAGTGCGGCGTGACCATCAGGAACGTCGTCGATGTGCCCAGACTGACAATCGCATCGAGCGGGCGCAGCGGCAGCGCCAGGATCGTCGCTGGGTTGTCGCCGTGAAGGGGGCAATCTGGCATTCGGCCGACACGCCGTACCGCTGCACAAAGTACGAGGCAATGCTGCCCATGCTGCCGCCGCCGTCGATGCGCACCTCGCCCAGCTTCTTGCGTAGATCGGCAGCCTCGCTGGCTCCGCCGCCAGCCGCCAGTTCGAGCAGAGGCTCCGACCACTTCTGGTTGGGAATGTCCCATAGGTCCATACCGCACACGTCGCTAATGTCCATGGGCGCCAGACTGCCGAGCAGCACCGAGGCAACAAACGATGACACGAGCGAGATGGCCGCCGTCTTGGCGTACACGTCGGGCCATTTGCAGCGATGCGCATAATCTGGGTGCCCGTGAAGCGGTGGTGGGCGGCGCTGCCGGTGACTTCAGCCAGCTTGTGAGGACCGTCCGTCTTGGAGTCGGACGAGGCAAGGCGGGCGTCGAACTGGTCGCACTCGTCCTGCGTGCTGTGGTCCTGCCAGTTGGGAGCCCAGGGGCGGGAGAAGGAACCGGCGAGGCGGTCGACGAGGGCTGGGTCTTTGTTGTTGTCGGAGGACGTCTGGAGAGTAGACAGTTCTTTGGAGGCACCCTCGGACCAGTAGACACTGCCGTGCTGCTGGCAGGAGCCGCTGATGGCGCGGATGCGCGACAGGACATCGGGGCCGTTGCTCAGGTCGTGGAGGCGCTGGAAGACGAGGTCAATGGCCTCGAGGAACATGGCCACAGGCGCATAGACTCGCCCTCGCTGTCGTTGACGAGAACGCCCTTGGTGAGGCCATATTTTTTGCCAAAGTCGGCGTCGAAGTCGACCTTGGTCTGGGCGACAATGGAGAGGTCGGAAGCGACAACGATGGCTGAGATGTTAGTAAATGTAGAGGACAAAACAGAGAAAGCAGGAGAGGCGTTTTGAAGCTCTGATGATTCTGTGACCTACCCTTGAGCTGCTGGGTCGAAAGATCGAAGCCCAAGTACAGGGGCCCCTGCGAGTCCACTGCTGCCATGTTGATGATGTCAGGTGTGTGTAGTGGAAGGTGCGATTGAGGGTTGGTATCGAGGGAAGGAGCAACCGCTTTGCTTGACAAAAAAAAGTACAAAATCCGATATCTCTACAAGAAGATAGAGAAAACGCAAAAGAAAGGTGGTTGAAAGGAAAAGAATTCGATACAAAAGGTCTGGACTCGAGAGCTTTCCTTCAATACCACGACAGATGTAATATCCCGCGCAAAACGGCGGCGTACACGCTCCCAGACCGGTTTCCCCAATTCTCCCAATACAGTAAAATAGCTCCTCGTCAATGGCAAAAAATAGTAAAAAAGCTGTAAAAAACAGGGGCACAACGCCCCTCCCATGGATCCGATGACCGCAAGCGTGGCCGCTAACATGCGAGCAGTCCCCCAACCCGCTGTTCCTTGTCCGTTGAGGTCCGTGGTAGGGCGGCGCCGTACGAGGCCTGAGTCGGCGAGGTTCCTTCCTATTGGGCCATTGGAGTGTTGCTGTGTCGGAATTCCCATTTTAGGGAGGGGCGCGAGGGGCTGTGGCGGCAGCCTCGTCTCTCCCACCGGGGCTCCCACCACCCCTCGTCTCCTCTCTCGCTACTGTTGGGTCCTTCCATTTAGGCTAAACTGCCGTCTACACCCGCTATGCATATACCGCGCATAGCGCATACTCGTACAGCGCGTTCTTTCCTTTTTTCGTTCATTTCTTCTGCTGCGGTGTTGCGGTGTCGTTCCTTCCCATTTGTAGGCTCGTCCTGCATGCCGGCAGGTGCGGCGATGGACGTGACCCATCCTTTATCAGGTAATAATACGGGGACATACGCGCATTATGTTGCATGGGAAAGGGAATAATTGTGGCTACCAAGTGTGGTTGCAATTGCTTCTTTTCTTCGTTTCTTTCTTTACTTCGTCTCTGTTATACTAGTTTTGTTATATACTGAGATGGAGGACATCGCGACACGGCGCGAAAACCTCCCAATGCGTCCAATTCGTCTAACCGGCATTTAAACAAATGGTTTGGCGGGCAGATGATATACTGCTGGCCGGCAATTAGTGCTTGTGCTCCTTGCCGCCGTGGTCATGGCCGTCGTGGCTGTGATCGTGGTCTTCGGGCTCGGGGCTCGACCGCGGGCTGACATCGCCCGAGATAAACTCGTGAAACTTCTCAATCGTCTCATCCAGCTTCACGAACCGCACGTGGACCCGCCGCACGCCGCGGACCGAGCCGCCCACCTGCGTGCGCACCGCATCCTCAACTGTGCGCACATTTTCGACTGTCCAATCGCTAGGGACCGCCAGCTCCAGGTCCACAAGGTAGTTCTGGCCCGACTTGACACCCGTAACGTCGCGCAGCTCCGCCAAGTGCTGTTGGCCGTTGGGGAGCAAAACATCGTTGTCGAGCGCCTTGAGGGCGTTCTTACGCACAGACTTCTTGATTTCGTCGTCGATGCTGCGGTCGGCCAGCTCGTAGAGCGCGGCAGACGTGTTATCCCAGCCGGCGCGGATGACCAGCAGCGAAATAAAGAGGCCGCCGACGGGGTCGAGCCACGAGGCGTCGTGGATAAAGTTGGCGCCGAGGATGGCAAAGAGGGTCACGATGCCGGTCATACTATCGACGCGGTGGTGCACGGCGTTGGACGCGAGGACCGACGATTTGCGTTCGCGGGCGACTTTCATGGCTGCGGAGAAGAAAAGGAGAGGTCAGCTGAGTTCCGGAAACATGTGATTAGAAGGTTAAGGGGGTTTAGATGGACTCACTTGCTCGGTAGAGCCACTCTTTGACGAGTACGGTGCCCAGCGCCAGCCAGGCAGCGTGCAGGCTCGGGCCGTCATGGCCGTGGCTATGGCTATGGCCGTGACCGTGGGCCATCACCTCGGCTGCCGCCGCTGCGTCCAAGAAGAAGTGCGCGTGTAGGATCTGTAGACTGCTGATGCACATGAAAATGCCACCGCCCAGCAGCATGCCCGACACACCCAGCGAACCCAGGCTCTCCACTTTGCCGAAACCCGTGGGGAACTTGTCCGTTGGTGGACGCAAGCTCCACGAGACCGTGGCAAGTGTCAGGAAATCCGATGCCAAGTCCGTCAAGCTGTGCCAAGCGTCGGCGATCATGGACTGCGAATTGAAGTAGTAGCCACCTGCGCCCTTGGCCAGGGCCATGCCCAGGTTGCAGTAGAGGCCAATGCGGGTGATGCGGACGCCGGCGTCATTTTTGTTCTGGGACGTGAGGTAGGCATTGTCGTGATGGTGGTGGTGGCCGCCAAATAGACCGTGCGAGTGGCCATGTTCGTGGTCGTGGCCGTTGCCATTATCGCCGTTCTTGGTGGCATCCTTTTCAGCGTGCGAGTGTGAGTCGTCGCTTTTTGGCCGTGCCTGGGTAGCCATCAGAGCTGGCATCCAGCGGGCGAATTTGCGCCGCTGTTTTCGAGAAAAGGAGGGCGTAAAATGGGCCAACGAAGTCGACGTCGACGTCAATGAGGATAATGAGGATGATGGCGCCGACGGACGAGAAAGCGTGGAAAAGGTTTGTGGACTATTAATGGGCGCGGTTGGTAGATCGGAGGGAGAAAGCGGAGATTGGCCGGCGTGCGACTTTAACGAGAAATTCGTTGATGTAGAGGAAGAAGGAAGGATGGTCGGAATCGCGCTCGACGACGAGGTCTGGTACACGCGGCGCTGCGACGATGTTTGATGTGGTTGAGGTGGCCTCAGTACCTGGCTAAAGTCATAGCGGTGTTGGCGCTGCTGCTGTTGGCCGTTGGTGTGGTGGCTGTTATAATTGCTATAATTGTAATACGAGCGGCAGCTGCTGTGGTTGGCTGCGCTTGTTGCTCGTATTGTGCTGTAGTTTCGGGTTCTTTGACTGCAACTGCTGGGGTAGAGGGGGTGGCGGCTGGTGCGCGACGGAGCTCGGACAGCTCCAGCTGCCGCCCTGCACGACACGTTGAGACGCAGCGGCCGGCCACCAGACGGCCCGCGCCAGCAAAGTGGTGACGGCATGCTCTGGAGGTTCGATAGGCAGCGTGTGGTGTAGGATAAGCAGAAAAGGTGACAGCTTGGGTGAGAGGTGAGACGAGGACGTCGTCTTGAAGGATCTAGGGGCAGGAAAGAGAGACGTTCGAGGAGATAGGAAGGTGCGCCGGAATGGAAGATGACGCGCAGGAGCGTAGGGGAAAGGGCAGCTTCGACCGGATCGAAAAGGAAGGAAGTTGCGGGAGCACGTCGGGAAGCAGCGAACTCTAAGACGAGAGACAGAAAAGAGTTTCCAAGAAGGAGCGAACGAGATAGACCGTGGACTGCAAGCGAGAAGCGAGCGAGAAGCAAAAGTGGACGAGCGCTGGGTTTTGTTTCTCTTGCGACAGACCGCCGTAACGGAGCCGATGGCAGTAGCCCGAGTTCAGGTTCTCTTCCGTGGAACAGAGGTCGCCAATTGTAGTGATTGTTAGGGCATATATTTTCCCTCTTTCAGCTTTCCCTGTCCTAAGATACCTTTTCTTTAGCCTTTCAGCGGACCTAAATAGCGTAAGTACTGCGATTGCGCTTTCCTCCGTAGCGCAATACGGTGCCGAGCTGGAGTGGGCTGATGCTTTGGATTTGTTGGGTAGCTCCTGCTGCTCCTGTCGGTTTTGCTCGTGGTATTCTGGTCCCAATGGATTCAATGGAGGCTGCCCAGGGCACAACGGAAAGGAGTGCGGGCCAGAGAGAACGGATGAAGGAAACAGCGGGAGGTGAGATGCTTGGTATGTGACTAGGGAGTAAGGTATCTTAAAAGAGGCCCAACACGCGTTGAGGAATGGGGAAAGAGTGACCAGGGTAAAGGTCCGATACAGGGCGGAAAGCGCCAATCCGCATGGTTCGATTCTCGCGAAGCAGCAATTTTCTGCTTCGGTGCTTTGCCAGGCGGCCAGACCAGGCAGGAACGCCCCCGCACTAAGAAGTCTGTAGCAAGAAGGAGCAGGAGACGGAGATAAACACTGCGGTGCACGAATATACAGTTCTCGGCGGCGGTCGAGTCGCACCTGCCAAAGGCACAGAAAGCCGCCGAATCCGAGCCTTCCCCGAACAAGCCTTCACAAAGACTTCACGAGATTTCTGAGGAAACTGCGAGTTTAACTGCCTTCCAGTGAATGCCATGTTCTTGCCTCACCAGGATGAGAAAGGAGTTCCGCCATGACGATGTGTCTTGGCGACTTACACAACCTGGGATTGGAAGGCGCCCCCACCTTACCCGATAGGCGACGAAGACTCGCTGGCGAAGGAGCTGAATGCCTTAAAACTCCCTAAAGACACCGAAAAGCGCCGCTGTCGGCTCAAGCGCACACCGCGTCTTTAGCCCACATCTAGCCAGAGCCACAGTTTAACAGGCAGAGTAGCGCACGCTTGAATCCACACCGAGAACATCTCCTCGTCATCGCCCTCCAGACGCGCACTCCCCAACCACCGACTCCGGCCGCCAACTGTCCAATTCCCCACGGTTAGCATCTCCAACTGCAATGTCTGATTAGATCCGAGACGATCTTTTCTTGTCAACCCCAATCCGACCCCTTGCAGCTCCAATTTGTTCCAATTTGTCGAGCATCCTATTCTTATTTCCCGGAGGTAACGCTTTGACGGGGATTTCGGATAATTAACCGCGGACCAAGAGGCTTCACCCAGGACTCCTTGGCACATGCCGCGGTGCATACTGGACGTCCTAAACTTGGACTCATAACGACATGGCCGCGCGCAAGCCGCTCCTGCGCATTCCCTACACGGACGTCTTCGCGGCCCCGAGAGTCATCCCTCGCCATGCCACCACACCTTCGGCGGCCGTTGCCGCGCTCAGCGCTTTCATGACAGCACCGCCTCCACCGGGATTGCCTCCGTCTACAGTGGTGTTGACCGGTGCTGGACTGTCGGTGGCTAGTGGATTGGCAGACTACCGTGGCGAGAACGGCACATATCGCGTCAACAAGACATATAGACCCATCTACTTTCACGAGTTTCTGGCAAGTCACGAGGCACGCAAGCGGTATTGGGCACGCAGTTTCTTGGGTTGGACGACGCTGCACAAGGCCACTCCCAACACGAGCCACTATGCTCTGCGGGACCTTGGCCGCCTCGGCTATGTACATACAGTCATCACGCAGAACGTGGACTCCTTCCACCCTGTAGCCCACCCCGACATTCCCTCGACCGTCGAGCTCCACGGCTATCTCCGGGCCACAGTCTGCACGACCTGCTTCCACGAATATCCCCGTGATACATTCCAGGACGAGCTGGCACGGCTCAACCCGGTCTGGGCAGAGTTCCTCGCCGAAGCCATCGCCGAGGGTGCCTTTGAGACTGAACAGCCGACCACGGGCGCGCCTATACGAAAGCCGCCAGCGAGCCTGTCTGCTATCCGTGGCATTCGGACCAATCCCGACGGCGACGTGGACCTGCCCAATGCGCCATACTCAAGCTTCCGCTACCCGCCTTGTGCCCACTGCCTTGCCAACCCGCCAGTATCGGAGGACGGCACCAAGATGATGGTCGAGGTCGATACGGATGGAGCGTGGACACTCCCCAAAAATATCAGCCAGACAGACAGCGGCAGCAAAGTCCGGTGCCCAGGCATCCTGAAGCCAGCAGTCATCATGTTTGGCGAGAGCATTTCGCCGTCTGTCAAACATGCCGCCGAGGCAGCTGTAGACGGCGCCGGCCGCCTTCTCGTGCTGGCAACGTCTCTCGCGACGTATTCGGCATGGCGTCTGGCCAAGCGGGCCAAAGACCGTGGCATGCCGATTGCAGTTGTGAACATGGGTGGTGTACGTGGCGAGGACGTTTTCTTTGCCGAGCTGGACGACAGCATGTCGGGCGCTGGTGGTGTCCGTGTCGAGATGCCCACAGACGCAGTGCTGCCGCCACTTGTGGACGAGCTGCACAGACTCGCACCGGCCGGCGCCTTACAAAAGGGCGCAGGACTCGAAGCTGGTGTAGTCGACCCGGCCCTGTTCAGGGACATGCTCTCATAAGCGATCGAGCAGGCTGATAGAAATATTGTAAAAATAGTTCCAAAGAATATACACGAATCGTTATGACGCTTGCTTAGTAGAAACTGTCCGTTGATGCAATCTTCGTGTTCGTGGGACCGCTCGGCGTATTCGGGCCTTGGCGGCCTCAGCGGCCTTCTTCTCCTGGCGTCTAAAGCTCCGCGTGACGTCGTCGCTCTCAATCTCTTTCAGGACTGGAGGGGTTAGTAAATGGTACTTGAAGAACGGTTCGATCGGTTTCCACTCACCAGAATCCCATTCGGCCTCTTTGGCCGCATCGCCGGTGCCAAGGGCGCTCTCCACATCAACCGTCTCGCCCTTCTGGATGCGCCCAATGACATCCTTCAACAGGCCAATCTTGACCTCGGACTGCCGCATAAAGGTGTCAAAGTCCTTCTTTAGTGCAATCATCTGGATCGACATGGAGCCGATGAAGAGAAACGCGAAAATGTAGAACGTCGCCGGGTTCCACTCCTTGGCCTTGCGTGCATTGGTGATGGCATTTGCCACGGGAAGCTTGCCGTCCTTGCCTCTGCGCAGCGGCTTCGGGATAAGCTGCTTCCAGAACGACGACTGCGCAATCGTCGGCAGCGAGCTGTAGGACTGTCTTTGGTTGACGGCAAACGACATGAGGCGAGGGGACGTGGCAATGTTGCGGCGTGTAGCCACTGCCCGAAGGCCGCGGACAGCAGAAGGGTTCATTTTGTTGTTTTTCGGGTCGGTGTTGGGCGTCTCGTTGGCGATTGACTGCTGGTCTTGACAGGTTTGACGTTGAAATTGACGTTGGACGTTGGACGTCGAAAATCGTTAAAGGCTTGCACGTGGAAATTGCCGACATTCTCCGCCAATAAAATTGTGGACATCCCTGGGCCGCTCTTGTCTGCTCTTGCCTGTTCACGTTCTTTAGCGCCCGTTGCTGTGCCAACGCTGGGCCGACAATTGATCCGCGTGCAAGCAACAATACCGCCTGGTGGGCCCTTCCCGCACGCGCCAGCCCGCCGGCCACAGTTGGCAGGTGCGGTCCTGCCCCTGTCGCTGCAAGGTTCCTTCCTGGCCTGCCACGCCTGCCTGAGCTTGTTTGGGTGAGCTTTGTGTGCTTTGTGTGTGCTTTGCCCTTTCTGACCAAATCTGTCTGACCTCACCGGGATTCACGCCTTCTGACGACACACGATCTTCACCCTCAGTTGTTTGCTAGACGCGTTTCTGCTTTTCTGTTTTGAGCGGTAGACTTATAGATTCGTTCTCGCCAGCAATGTTATGATTAAGGATCAAACCGGATATTGCCTTTTTGCTTTCCTCATTATACCCTTCTGCTTTCTCCCCCATTAATTTCTATTTCTTCTTCTTTTCTTTCTCCTTTTCTCTCGATCACGCCTCTTCGCGATATCTCCTTCCCTCCGCTGCCGCTCATGGCGACCGCGACCCTCCAGGTGCACGTTGACGCCGTCCGCACCGCCGTCGCATCGAGCACCACATGCACACCGGCCACCGTCGTCTCCCTCAAGTCCCTCCTCCTCCCTCACGATGCCGATTCACAACAGCAAGTCCCGACAATAGCTACGAAAACTGCACGCGGTGCACCACCCTCTCGACCTGCCACAGCCGCGTCGTCGCGTCCCGGAACAGCAGCAGCGAAGCGGCGACCGGCCGCGGCGCGTGACGATGCACGAAAACCCGACGCGCAGCCGAGTCTTTCGGACAAAGAGAAGGCACAACTTGCAACACATGTCATCAACGCGGCTCTTAAAGCACTCGCTGAGGCAGCGAAGCCAGCATCGACAACGACGACCACAGAAACACAATCTCTGCCACCGAAAACACCCTCACGCGTGCAGCAGCTTTCGACCACCGGCGATGAAGTGCCTCCCAAGTCGACCGCAAGGGGCGGCCTTCGGCGGTCCATGTCTGCACCCATGACACCACTCCAGCCTCGCACGCTCAACCGCGTCTCTACCTCGCCCATGAAGACGGCCAGCAAGCCTGCAGCATCAGCATTGGCTTCTCAGAATGCCCAGTGTCTGGCAACAGTGGAATGTGCACGTGTGGCATTCTCGACTCTCAGAACATTGCAGGAGACAAAGGCTGTGGCGCTGCCCGAGCTGCAGCTGGAGGCGGGCATGTCCTCGTTTGTGGCCAAGCTGCTCGGCTTGAACATGCTCGACCAGGCTTGCCGAGAGCTACGCGTTCTCAAGAAGCGTCTTCAAGGCCCGCTGGCTGCTACATCTACCGACACTCCTTCCGCACCCGCAACTGCACCCACAAAAGCGACAAAGACCACAAAGACGACGACAACGACCAAGGCGACGACTAAAACATCAACACAACAAGCCGCATCACAAGCAGCACCGGCACCCTCAGCAGTATCACTGGCCGCCGACATCCTCGAATATGGCGACCTGTCTGCCTCTTCTTTGCCCACGATCAAGCTCATTGTGGCATCCCAGCTCCAAGCTCTCAGGATTTTGGCTGCCTCAAGAAGCCAGGACATATCGACTCTGCACTGCCATTTCTTCGGCGAAGCTGCAAATCCTCACCCATCCAGCTGGTTTCTGTGTGCCTCAAGGGTGCCTCTGCGAACGCGGCGGAACAGCAAAAGATGTTGCGGCAAATAGAGACTCTCTCGCAACTTCTTCTGGCCCTTGCGCCGAGCATCTCCAGCAAAGATGACACAAGCGCAATCGAGCCGAAGTTGAGTGTTGCGCCCTTGGCCGCCTTTGAGCTGCAGGCTCTCAGCCTCGAGACCAGACTGCGGTGCTGGATCATGGCCAAGCAGAGCTCCGCCGACGCCGACAAAGATATCCTGACGCCCCTTTCTCGATGCCTCTCGACATATGTACGGCGGAGCCGAGCCACTGGCAAGGCACTCTCCTATTCTTTCTGCCGGGGCCGTTTCGACCAGCTCATGGAGCTCATCCAGGGCGGCCAGTTCACGGTTGCGCGGACATCCAAGGCTCCATTGGCAGCCATCTTCCAGAACCTCAGCGCTGTGGCACGTGAGACTGGTCACATCGACGATGCCATCCACTGGTCTTCCGAGCTTTTTGGTCTCGTAAACGCCAACGACGACTCCGCCGCAAAATGCTGCTCGACCTCAGCACAGCTGCTCTCTCTCCAGCTCAAGAGCCCCGCCAAAAAGTACGCGCAGGACAGCCAGACATTACTCGCCACTGTCCTTGAATCCATCAAGGGATCTCTCAAGGGTGACACCGCAGAGCTGGAGGAGCTGCTTGTCAACGTGTGCCTAGTCCGCAAGTCTGCTGTCAACCTTCTGATCAACCAACAGCAAAACGCCAGCTCAAATATCATCTCACAGCCATTCAAGCTGCTACTTGAAGCATTCGTCTACCAATGTCCCCGCTTCTGTCTGCGGTGGCTCGGAAAGCCGCCAGCAGCCAAGAGCAACACCAAAGATTTTCTCCGGTACGAGCAGCGCCGCCAGCTTCTCACGCAGTCCATTCGGCACACACTCGACTCGGCCTTTGTTGTGACAAAATCCCTGATCGAGGAGGGCCGCATGGTCTGGGAACAGCTTGACTCGGTTCTCAGCGATTCCTTGACCGTCCTGGAGTACCTTGGCGACCTCAAATCTGTCGATTCTTCCTCATCTTACTACGTCAAAATATCTCACTTCTACTACCTCAGCTACAACGTTCTTCGGAGAAAGGGAGGCGATAATGCCGACCGCGATGCCCTGAAGGCACTTCGACGTGCCATCGACTGCATCAAGAACCGTCCTGGCCCTGAAAGGGAAAAGGCGCAGCTCATTCTCAAGTTGGAGCGCATGGCAGACTTGGCTAGAGCGACGGGCCAGATCGGAGAGGCCCTGGGCGCATTGCAGTCGATTCGCTCGAGCCTGATTGATGATGGTGCACTGACCACGGTGACTACAGCACTCGGCAAGCTTCCTCCGAGCCTTGCGTGGGCAGCCAGCGAGCAAGCAGACGCTCTATCGCGGACATTGGTATCCATCCACCGACTGGAAGAGGTCCACATGGACTGGTCTGTTGGTCTGGAGGACCATGAGCATGTTGCCGTACTCGAGCACCAGCTCCACTTTATCCATTTTGGCCACGGCAGCAGCAGCTCCAGCTCAAAGTCCTCGCAGCCGCGTGAGGAACTTAATCTGTCACACCCTTGCGTCGAGGCACTCCTTCGCATCTACTACCCAACGCAGTTCCCCATCCGACGACTGCGCACTCTTCTTCGCCTCTTCTCCGCCAACATCGACAAGCCCGACATCCTTGCTGATATTGTGCCACAAACGAAGGCCGCGCTCGGTCTCATTGAGAGCCAAGGGCTTGCTGATGATGCTTCTCTTGCCGGCTACCTCCCTCACTACAAATCCCTAGCCAGCTCTCTGGCAGGCTTCTCTGATGGCTTCCCAGACATGGATGCCTTCAATGCTTCCCTATCGGCCTGGAAGACCGTCCTCGAGACCAATCCGACACTTGCAGAGCTAGAGTTGGTTATTGACGATATCACTGAGTTCCAGACGCACCTGACCTCTATCGCCGAGTTCATGCGTGCCATGGGCCGTGATTCGGCCATCACATGCGTTCTGGAGCTTTCTCAGTGCCTTTCGAACATCATCGATGGGTCCGGTGCTAGCCGGCTGTGTTCTTTGCAGCCTGCCCACCAGTCGGCTCTTGCGCTGTCTTCGCATTATCTCCGTATGGGTGACTGTGTGAAGGCAGAGAAGACTCTCGGGGAGATCCGCTCCCAAATCGATGGTTCCAAGACAGCTCCCATGACAGCCACAATTAGCTACCATCTCTCCTACGCCGAATACCTGATTGCAGTCGGCCGATTTGACGAAGCGTAAGTCTACATTACCCTTTTTTGGTTTATTGGTTCACCGATTGTGCTCACTGTTTGATATTTAGAAACCAGCACCTCCTCGAAGCGAAACCTATCAGCTCCGATGAGACCTCTCGAGTCAAGATTAGCGGCTCTCACAAGCGCAGGCTTGGTGCTCACGCTTGCTTCCTCCAGTCGCTTGTGGCTCTTGAGAAGGGCGATCATTCGGTGGCACTGCAGAATGCGAGAAGTGGCGTCCGCATGCTGTTCCAGGACTGGAGCCGCATGGAAAAGACATTGGAGCGGCCCCTGTTCTCTGCCGACAGCTCGCTCAGTGGAGAGGAGAGCAGTGCTGATATCTCGACATCTTCCCCACGTCCGAACGCACTCTCGAGCCGAGCTCATCTCTTCGTGGATCGCCAGACCAAGACGACGAAGTGTCTCCGGTCACGACACCCAACTCGTCAGTCATCTCGACGGCTTGCTCAACATCAGTCGCTTCGCCTGAATTCTGGGCACTCTTCCACCCGCTCTTCAATAGCATGCTTCGTCTTTCGTCCATTTACGCCCACCTTGGCATGTTCCAGGAGACCATGTACTACGCCGAACAGGCCCAGAAGGTCGCAACAGTCACCGGTGCTGCCCTGTCGCTGGCACAAGCCGAGTCCTGGATGGCGACGGTCTGCCTTAAGGCCGGCCAACTCGACAAGGCAACCACATTTGTTACACAGTCCCGTTCTCGACTGGCCGACATGGACGAGACCAACCGGAAGGCATCCCTTGCCTGCGACCTGGCCAGCCTCTACCGCGAGATGAATGACGAAAAGAACGAGCAAGAGATGATGCAGCAGACTGAGTTGATTGTCCAGCGTGTCTGTGAATCTATAACCACCACGAGCAAAGCGGAAAGCGAGCCGACCCCAGCGCCAGTCGAAACTACAAAGACGCGAGCCACAGCTGGACGTCGGACAAAGGCGGCAACAGTAGCAGCAGCAGCAGCAGCCCCGGCAAAGACCTCTACGAGGGCAGCGACTACCCGCAAGACGGCCGCCACAACCAAGACGACAAAAAAGACTACTGCGGCTGCCACTACTACCGCTCCTGTCGAGGCTGTCCAGCAGACTGCCGTGGCTGATGCACTTGCCGAAAACCCGGCTGCTCTTGGCCTTCGCGCAGCTCTGTTTATGCAGAAAACCATGTCTCATCTGAACAAGAAGGATTGGGCCACGGCTCTCTCTATTCTGAGAGGCGGCAGCAGCGAGACTTCCGGCACTGGCGCCTCTCCGAAGAGCCAGGCGGACATTTTGGCCGGACATATTGCGCTTGCTGCTTGCCTGCTGGGCCACAGCACGGACCAGATGGCTCGTGATGCAGTGTTCTCTGTTATCCAGGACTCGACGCTGTCGTTCCCGGCTGTGAGCAGTGGCGTCGTTTCAGTGGGTGGCGACGTAACCGATCGTCTTTCCTTGTCAAAGTCACCCGTGGCTGTCAAGGTGAGAGGAATGGCATCTGCTCTTGGAAAATCGGCCAAGAGCGCGGCCAGCTTTGTGGAGATGCTGCAAGAGGCCCAGGATTGCCTCATTGAGGCCCAGGCCATCGCTTCCGTCACTGGTGACTCTGTGACCCTCAATCGCATCTCGAGCATGCTTCAGAGCGCGGTGATTGTTCTCTCGGCGACCTCCTGGAGCAAGCCCCGTGCTCTGGGCCACCCTGGCTATGCCAGCTGCTCTGTGGAGCTGGCGCGCAACATGACATGGAAGCGTGAGCGGAGAGCCGTGCTTGTGGAGAAGGCCATGTTGACCAAGCAGGAGATCTCGGGCGAGGCCTCTTGGTGGCCTGCAGTGCCACCCGCATCAACAGCAACAGCGACTGTGGCCACCACCTCGCCGACCGGCAGCTTGAATGGCACACCGAGACGTCCTAGCTTTACGAGCGGTGTGTCCAAGATGACGGACATCAACATCAGCCGGTTCCAGCGCGACTACATCGATATCATCCCCAAGGACTGGAGCGTGGTCTCCATGGCCCTCAGCGAGAATAAGCACGACCTGTGCATCACGAAGCTTCAGGCGGGCCAGAGCCCATTTGTTATCCGTCTCCCGCTGGAGCGAGCGATCTCCCGCGACGCCGACAATGAGGTGTTCAACTACCAGCAAGGTCGGGCTGAGCTTCTCGAGATCGTCAAGGCCATCAACGAAAGCTGCCACGGTGCACGCGACATGACCGTCAAGGGTGCCAAGTCGTCGTGGTGGACTGAGCGCGAGGAACTCGATAACCGCCTGAAGGAGCTTCTCGACAACGTGGAGCAGATCTGGCTTGGCGGGTTCCGCGGCATCTTTTCTCAGCATGTGCGGCGGCCGACTCTATTCGCCCGCTTCCAGAAGACGTTCCAGGGCATTCTAGACAAGCACCTCCCATCTCGCCGGTCGCCTACGCGCAGCAAGAAGCGGACGGGCAAAGCAGCGGCAACGGCCACAACGGCCTCGTCGACACGGGTGGCCCTGGATCCTCGTGTTCTGGACCTCTTCATCGGGCTCGGTGATGCAACGGAAGAGGGCTGCGACTTTGACGACGTTCTCGACGACCTGCTTTACTTTGTGGTTGATATTCTGCAGTTTCACGGCGAGCACAATGCCTACGACGAGATCGACTTCGATTCCATGGTCGTGGAGACCTTTGATGCGCTGTTCGCGTACCACTCTGCCATCCATGACGGCCAGGGCCGAAGCTCTGCCACTGCTGCCGGCGAGCCAAGTGACCACCTGCACAGTATTCTTGTGCTAGACAAGTCCCTTCACGTCTTTCCCTGGGAGTCGCTCCCATGCATGAGGCAGTTGGCTGTGTCGCGTGTGCCTTCGTTGGCTTGCCTTCGCCGCCTGATCCTTGAGCAGCAGCAGAACGCTACGGACACCACGGATGCGGATGAGCTTAGAGACCAGCCAGCTGATGTCAACCGCCCTAGCGGCTACCGTGCTTCGCTTGCATCGGGTGCCTACATGCTCAACCCTGCAGGTGACCTGCCATCGACAGAGACCACGTTCGACGGTCCTCTGACATCAAACCTTCGTGGCACCTCCTGGACGCGCATTGTGGGACGCACGCCGACAGAAGACGAGTTTGAATCGATCCTCCGCGACAAGGATGTTCTGCTGTACTTTGGCCACGGCAGCGGTGCACAGTACATTCGCGGCCGAACAGTGCGAAAGATGGAGCGGTGCCGTGCCACGACTCTGCTGATGGGCTGCAGCTCTGCCGGGCTTAACTACAACGGTGAATTCGAGCTGCACGGCCCTGTCTGGGACTACATGCTGGCAGGGTGTCCTGCCGTCGTAGGTACCCTCTGGGACGTCACCGACAAGGACATTGACCGGTTCGCTGGCCAGGCCTTTGAGGGCTGGGGACTTGTGCCCCAGGGCGCCTTTGACGAGAAGGACAAGGCAGGCAAGAGAACAGGACCTTCGTCCAACAAACGCAACACCAGTCCATCCGCACAGCCAACGCGCTCGACGGCGTCGCTGGTTGAGGCGATTGTACGCGCACGCGACGCGCCTCGATTCCGGTACCTGACCTCGGCGGCAGTCTGCGTGTATGGCATTCCGGTGTACCTGCAATAGGGTGTGCCCTTTATCCAATGGACTTTCTTGTTTTGCCTAGAAAGTCACACTGACTACAGCCGGATCGAGACTGTGCCAAGAACAAATTCGACGACATTAGCCGGCGACAAGGAAGGAGGAAAAAAAGGAGAGCTTGCAAAGGAGCATGATAGAACAGGGGGAAAGCAATCTGGATGAGAAGGCCGAGGTCGCGCCACAGCATATAGAAAGCGAGTAAAAGGGGTTTATTGTTTTGTTTTTGTTTCTTTTGTTTCTGGAGAGTTCAAAGGTCTAGCATTTGGCATATTTTTGGGTGTTTTTGGATTGGAAAGCATTTGTATTGGGCTTTTTTTCTCTGTTTTCTTCTTCTGCTCTTTTTTGTATATCTCTCATACCCATTACTGCATGGCCTCTCTGGACCTCGTTTTAATATCTGCTTTCTTCCCAGTTCTCTTGCACACCCAAGACATCCGTGATATATGATCCTTCCCTAAAGCTATATGTCATGTGGCTAGCAGAAAATGCGAGATCGAGATGTGAGGCGGTGTAGGCGAAGTCTTACGGGGCCGGCCTCTGATATTTGAAAGGGAGGAGACTGAGGGGCTTGAAACGCAACAAACGACTGGTGATGAAGGGGTTCAGGCCGTATAATATGTATTTGCCTTGATCTTCCATTCTGCCAGGTTGTAGCTCTGCTGGCATGAAAAAAGAAACAAATACGAAGGGTGGTAAAATCCGGGGTAAACCAATAAATCTGGGACCTTTTTACGTTCAGACGGGTCTTGCACACAACAATTGGATCCACTTACACACACACAATACAATTTATCTCTGTTTCTAAATCGGCCCGTCAACGAGTCGGAAGCTGGCTCGGGAAAATTCCAAATACGTCTTTATTGCTTCCGTTTTTGGTCAAAGTGACAGCTCAAACTTTAATTAGTGAGGTCAGAAGCAGAGGGCAGGAAGAGGCACTTCCGGTAAAAGAAGGACAATAAGGACAAGGAGGGAAAAATATGTACCATATAGAGTTGGCCGTTGAGTATCACATCGAGCAAAGAAAAGCCATTGGTGGACGCTTGATGCCTTCATTGAGACCTATGATATATCTATCACTGTACTTCTCTTATAGGCACAGAAGGACACAATTTGCATCTATAGGGAAGATAAGATCCTGTCTCAGCGATATCTCTTGAAAAAGCTTCTTTCTTTGGATGTGGTGCACAATGCAGAATGTTGTACTCCCTACTCTAGATGCAACAAGACGACGCCTTGTATAACTGCGTTCTGTACAACCGCAACGCTACGTCCACAACCATGCATACGTCAAACATTTCGATGTGACAGAATGTGGAAAGGAAAAAAGGAGAAACACGTAGTACAAACAGTCTTGACAGGTTGAGTGGAGGCAATAAATGTGTAGTCTTGAGGCGAAAAACGTGTTTCTCGTACACAAACTAAGTCCACAGCAACGCTGTCAATTGGACGACCATAGTAACACATGGCGCTGGTCATACAAAAGTAGTTTCGCCCTATTTTGGGAATAGTGCTTGCCAATTTGATAAGGAAAAACACTGTAGAAGATCACCAGGCACAAGAGACACGTCAACAGTGATGCAACACAACATGAGATCGATGCTACTTTATTCTGGACAATACGTCGCCTTGTTTCCGATGGGCCATGAGACTCTCCTGTCATCGATTAATGTGATGGCAACAAGCAAAAAAAAGGTGGGGAGCACGAGGTAGGGGAACAAGACCTGTGATACCTTGAATTAGGTCCACATTTTGATTTTCATGCACTGAGGGGGAGGATGAGAAGATGATGACATGCTAGGTCTAGAACCTGCTTTCCTGATCCCCCACCCCGCGATTGATCACGATTGATAAAAAGCATAGAAGATATCATAACAAGTATGGGGAGCATTGTCTCGGGCAACAATTCTTTGCATGAGGTCGGAGAGTGATAGTTATAACTTCTCCTCTCTCATGGCCTTGAGGTCTTTTCGTCTCATTTTCTCTTGCCCCAGGGAAGGGTAAATAAAATATGGAGATTAATGGAAAGTGATTCCTGCCGTCGTCTGATAAAATAAGAAGCGGGAAACCTAGATTAACGACTGAACCGGGGACAATAATAGCAGACTCATAAAGCTCCGAGAGGGGAGAAATAAATATGAAAGTGCCAAAAAGGAAATAAAGCCCAGACAAAATCAAAGAGTGAAGCAGCAAGTAATCGTTGCAAGTTTTGTCGTGTTAATGACGGCCCGCAAGTGGCTGCAGAAAAGGCTGGAAAAGATAGACGGCAGGCACGAACAAAAAACGAGGGGAAGGAATTCTAGGAGAACGGAGTGAAGAATCACGGTTAAGTTCGCTTGTGGGTGAATAGAAACAAAACCGAAAAAGTTTAAAACAGGCGGCGCGAGAAGATACTGGAAAGAGACTTTGGGGACAGACCAAGTCTTGCAGATTATCCCGTATCGAGAGTGTCACTCCTATCCAGATTGAATTTTATATGAGATGCGTGTATATCTTCCGTCAGTGGGTACCTTTACTGTATTTATATTTATATCTATATAAACAGCCTCAGCAGAACAAGTCGTCGAAGGATCGGATGCATCCTCGCGAAAGATGCCCTGAGCAGGGCGCCAAGAGAAAGGAAAAAGATGATGAGAGAGGAGACAGCAGCAGGATACCCATTTTATCCCGGGAGGAGGCACAGTACAAGTAAACACGGGGATTTATGGGCCATTCTTTCTACGTGTATATGCTCCATGTGGTATTGATTTATTTTGGAGCCCTTGCATCCTGTATATTTTTACACATTGAGTGCTGTATGCTGCAGAAAACAGTCAACCGCCTGCATTTTTGCGGAGAAACAGCCTTGCCGTCTTGGGAGCTATTTATTTCCCTGTCTCGATCTGGGTAGAAGCATTCGTTAATAGGCGAGATGGAGAGAGACGGGGCGAGATGTGACGAGGCTGGCCTGGCCACACTGAGAGAGGCTAGGCCACGCGACGCGAGCAACCTAAAATCTGAAATCGAAGCTTCTTGTATGAGAGGCATAAATGGTGATCATAGAATAACCTCGAGTTGCTTCTAGCTTAGCCGGCGACTGGATGCTTCCCCACCTTCTCATGATGGCATAATCGTGTCCTTCGTACGAAGTAGCTCACCGCTGTCATATTCACAAATATGTGACTCGGCGAGCTGACAAACCGACAACCAGACTTGCTCGGCGGCACAGCAACGTCTACAGTAAGAAATAATGCGGCGCAGATGATGGCATCGTTGTCTTCGTCACCGTCGTTGTCAGAGCGTCAAAGTATTTTGTTTGGTACTCGGCGTTTACCGGCGCCTCACGATGGGCGACGCTGCGATGCAGCCATTTAGAAGCAGCGCCATTGGAATCAAAAAGGCAGGAAAGCGCCGGCACCCGGCACGGTTGGCCGGTGAGGATGTGTTTCTTGTGATCTTTCGTGTGCGGGTGTCTTTCGGCCTGCGAGCTGCGAGCTGCGAGCTTGGCTTTTGTGGCGTAGTGCGAAGTGAGCCGCATCCCACAACATTGTCCGCATCACCAGCCCACAAGGTATTCCGCATGCTACAAAGCCTTCGCCGTTGAACCTATCTGCTTGCAAGTTTGGTACAACACGCTTGACAGTTTATATTTGCCTCTACCTCTCCACAAAAATATATCTTAAAAATTGCCCGTGGTATGAAAGACCTCCTCGCCTTCCAGCAGTTTACGAGTGACCCTGTTTGTGGATCCCAAGGCAAAGCTCGCGGGATGCTCTTTTGGTCTTGTCCCGCCTTCCTATTTGTCCTGCCTGCCTGCCTCGAGCCTGTCAAGCATTGCTGTTATGGTGTGTGGATGGCCGGCTGCGTTGGCAGACGGGATCGGAGAGAAACATAAAGAGGAAACCACAACCACAGACTGCAGCTGCAGAAACACAGACATCAACCACCCTTTTGCGGTTTATGGTAGCCGATGATTGGCTATTTTCGTGCTTGTGGTTGTATCTTTGATCAGTTCAGAGTACTGAGTAAAGCTCTGGCCTGGCCCACGGTGACCCATCCTTGATGCATCCCGTCTCTTGGTTTGCCTTTCTGTTCTTTCTACAGTTTCTGCTCTTTCTGTCCTTTTGCTACATTGTGACTTGCGCGTCGTACTTACTTTCTCATCGGATTCGGCGACCCACTGGAACCACGTTTCCCGCTATTCTGGCGGCGGCGGGTCATAGCTTGCTCTATGTCGCCCATGGCGCGCCCAGCCAGGCCGGGCCTTCCAGGCGATTCCGACATGTAATACACAGTACTGTGTACACTGAGTGAGGGCTTTTTGTGCTGTCCATTTAAGGTCCCGATATAGGAAGGCACTCTCGGCACGGCTCGGCCTGTGAGAAATGCAATTGTTGCAGGCGATGAAGAGGCAGGAGCTACAGAGAGTAGTCCTGCCTCCTGTCTTCACGGGTCGCTCTTTCCATGCCAGTGTTTCCGTCATCTCAATTATCGACTGCAAATAAGTGGACCCCTAATTGAGAATTCAACTTCACTTTTCAATCATGGAACTTTGACAGTTTTAAGACAGAAATTCTGTGGCGATTACAGACGCACTTCGATCACTAGGTATTCTCTTCCTGTTGTGGAGACATTATGGGTAAATCTCGGCGACGCTGGTACTTACTTGATGGCGCCTGGGCACCTATTTCGTCCACTTGTGAGCACGTGCTCTTCAGAAGGCGATCGAAGTGACAAGCGACAAATGTGAAGCCAAGACAGCTTTAATGCGCTGTCTATTGTGCATTGCATTCGCACTGAGACCAGAGCGATCAAATAGACGTGTGGCGTCGACACGATCAAAGGTCGAGAGCAAAACGTGTTTCGTGACAGACGGAAACCCACCAGCCTGGACGTAGCCTTTGAGCTTTATTTCTCCGGTCGGTCGATTCTCGGAATTTCCCATAATTTTGCTGGTGCGGGGATCAATCCTCTGTCAGATACAAGAATGTGTCCCTTCGCTGTTCGTGAATTACGCTGGTTACAAGCTCTTTCCCAGTGGATGGCCCCCTGGCTCCACTAGTCCTATCTCTTCTCGCCCTCCGCGCCTTCCCTCCCTGGCCGCTCTTCGGCCAGGACTCAGGGTTAACTCGGGAGGCAGGAACGCACCTTACCTGCAGCTGCCACAGCGCATTGTATATGCAGCCTGCACGGATCGAGTTGTACGTCCATCGTAGATTAAATAAAGGGTCGAGAGGCAACAGTTGGGTAGGCATAGACTATGCTGTCACTCTCGATCTTTCTCGACCTCTGGCTTTTCTCGGCGTTGGGGCACTGCATCTGGGCTGCACGTCACGGACCACAGAACTGGCAGCCCGTCCAGATACGGCGTAGCGCCCTGTGGAGAAGGAGCCACCCCTCCCACTCGTGGCCACTCCCTCCTTCCTTTTTTCTCTCCACAACATGGGGTAAAATTCACGCTTCCGCTGCTTCTTATTTGCTCGTTCCCTATTTGCTGCTGTTTCTTCCGTACAGCGCAGTTGGTCACCAAGGCCACAGGGCCACCTGTGGTTCCGTGTGTGTCTGGCCTGACCCCTTGGCGGGCAGAGCAAGCCCTGTTTTTCTTGCTTTGTTCTCGCAGTTATGTGACTCTTTGGCAGTGCTCGATCGCTCTTTCTTCGATCGGCGAAGTGAAAGAGCTTTTCAATCGCACCTGCCTTCCTTTGCGTGCCACAAGCGTGCCTCCCCATACTATCTTAGCTCTTTTCATGAACCCCAATTCTCCTCAAAAAAGGGAAGGATGGATCCGCTTAAACGCATTCCGCAGTATTAAGGCTCCAGGCTCCTGGCTCAGACTGTCTGAATGAAGTTCAGGCCAGGTTCTGCTCTATTTCCCCCTAACTCTGGCCGATAGCATCGCGTAATTCGGGGCAGGCATTGTGGGTGTAAGATAGATAGCGACCTCATTACGGGCAGCGTGCTCGTACTGTCATGTACAAGGGCTAGACCGTCCCCCCCCCTTCGCCCTTTCCCTCTTTTGCTGCTTTGGGCTCCGCTAGTTTCTCTTATTCTTCAGCGCACCTTCCGCTGCCTCACTCCTCATGCTCCTGCCTCATGCTGTGCACACACTCGTTCCTTCCTGCCCCGAATGTATGGTTGTCGTATGCGCTTTCCTCATTGTGTCTGTTGTTCCAATAAGCCCCTTTTGAATCTCTTCCTCCGTTTCCGTTCTCACACTCTTCGATTTTAGACATGCTCTTTTCTTTTCTTATTCGTTGTATTCTATTCCGGCTCTCTTATTCGCCGTGTATTGCTTCCATTTTTGCCTTATTCGTTGTTCTCCGCTCTCCTCATCTTTAATTTGAACGTCTAGGGATACAGCATTTCTTTTATTTCTCCAGCCTGGATTCTTCCAATTGCCTCGTTTTATTCTTTTTCTCTCGATCAAGAGTTGTCTGTCTTCTTCTCTCTCTGTCAGCAGCTCGTTTTGTCACACCGAGTCCTGACTGCACTCCCTCTACCAAAGTTCAACTTACGGCATCGAACAGCTTCGTTGGCCGGCCTTCCAACGTCCGACTCGCCGACGACAAAGTTATATCCATATTCAAAACCCTGCACATTGCGTCTTTGCTCCTTATCCTCCTGGCTCCGAACAGTCCCTGCATCGTCGACTCTACCACACTTCCAGCTAGTAGTGCGGTGTACGCGCCCGTGCCTTCTCGCAGCGTTCCCTCATTCAATCGTCCCCTCGTCTCCTCCGCCCCAGGCGCCAGCACTCATCTTCCCGTCTCGTTCACACCACACGTAGCCGTCCTTGCACCCGCACTTTCCTCTTTGGCCAACAGACAGTACGCAGAACAAGAGGAACAAAAGTAGCAACGCCGCACGCACCGTCGACATACTGTGTACACACATACGTATACTTTCAGCGAGTCCCAACAAACACGTCGAGGCCGAAGAGAAATCAAACAGCTGTCAAGCTAGCAAACGGTCAAAAAAAGAAGCTCTTCTACTTTCTTATATGGTGTTCAAGAATACCTCCAAAAAGCTTCATTGCTCTTCTTGTTCTCCGCATCCTGCCTTCTCTACACGTTTAGATCTGGCTTCTGTCCCGCGTGCGTCCGACCGCTGTAACTTCCTCGGCCGTCTGTCATCGTCCATTGTATCCACTGTTGCTTCGGCTGTCCTTGTTTGACGCCCGCTGAACGCACCGCTCGGTTTTACTCTTCACGACTCGCCTGCAGTCCCCTGTTGGTACTTGTTCTGGCCTGGCGTCCTGGTTTCCTTGAACCAACGAGCCAACCAAATAACCCCGGTTTTCGCGATCGACTACTACCCATGACTAGGGGGGAGCTTGCGCTTGTGCTCCACGCGGTTTTCCTCCTGGGCTTCCTCCGCCCGGGCCCTCCAATTATCTAAACCTTTTCCTGTCTAGTTTAGCTCGTCGCAGCTTGCATATATTCATCATTCTGCAGTTGCTTTTTTCTCTTTTTCTTTTCTGCTTCTTTTTCCTTCCCTCCCCAAATTTGCCCATTTATGTGCATGTTCCTGCCTCGTTGGCTAACAACAACAACAACCAACCTGCGACTTTGCGGCCAACCCGTCTCTTCTTGCGCCGCCTATTATATCGCACCTCGCGCAAACTTCTTTTGCCTCGCATATTCCCTACGACCGCCTTCCCCTCTTTCGCCAGCCTCCTTTGCGCTACAAAATTTCTTTCTCACGAGCCTCGACTCTCACGCACCTTCTCCTATCGTTTTCTCCCTGCCTTTTTATTACGGCAGCCTTACCAGACCGTTCATCTTCAACGGAGTACTTGCGCCAACATCGACACCCCCTCTTGCTCCCAATGCCCCTGGCTGAGCCAACGAGCCGTTCTCACACAGACCAACAACCATAGCAGATTGGCGCACAACCAGTCGCAGCCCCCAACAGACAGCATCGAGGCAACATCCATCGAAGTCACTGCACGAGTACATTAAACCGAACCTAACGGACAATAACGACAACTCAACAACCTCACATCAAGACGCATTCTTTTCTTTTGCTTTTGTTAATTATTTGCATTTGCTACTGAGTGCATCCGCCTCTTTCCGGTCCGCTTCTTGCAATCGCATTGATCCATTTACCTCGCTCAATCCAGGCAGTCTCGCCAATTGCATTATTTTTATTCTGAAGCCTCGACGACACATCTATTACCACACATCACGACCTCCACTCACCTCGCTGCCATTTACCGCACTTGTCACGGAAGCTGCACACCTCTGGAAGGACGCAATGGTCTTTTCTGTCCTAGCAGCTCCATCACCTTTTTCTTTCTAAAAACGAACGGCCTTTACTTCTCCCAACGAGTCGGCCTGCATCGAACCTTCTAAACGGAGAAGCTGTGCAATACCGAGCCGACACATTACTCACGAAACACAATAAAGTAGCAAAAGTGCTCGAGCTTGGGACTTAACAAAATCCTACGTCGATTTCAGGAGCTAGGGGGCTATTATTGCCTACATAAGTGATCGGCGGGATTTTTTTTCGGAATAAACACAGAGTCGAAAATAGAAAAACTGCAAACGACCAAACCCCGAATCCGCTCGTCTTTGTGCGGATCCACGGCGACGCGGCGCCTCCCTGCGATCGTGGATCGTGCCTTTCACGGCGAGGTACGTCGGAATTCCACTTCTATTCCGATGACGACGACATAAATTAATTCTCTGCTGAAGCTGCTACCCGGCTGCCGATGAACGACGACATCACCGGCAATCTGGCGCCCGACCCATTCACTCTGGGCGCGGTCGACGAACAAAACACATCACATGCGACTGCCACTTCAACCACCATGGATACTGACAACACCGGTGCCAACGGCCAAGATGGCGGTAACGCTGCCGACGCGGGGATGATTGAGGTGGCCTCTCCACATTTCGACGACTTCCACTTTTCACCCTACCCAGGCCTACACGACGATGGGAACGGCATTGCCGCTCTACAGGACGACTCCACGAACCTGTTTGGCTCTCCCTCACCAGCATCTGCACTACATGATAGTGCACAGGCTGATATCACGGACGCGACGACCGGGCCGGTGGAATTGGTTAAGACGGAGACTATCCCCGTCCAGGCAGACGACAAAGGCCAGAACCCTACCGACACGGAGACTGTACCGAAGACGAAATCTAAGGCATCCAGCACGAACAAAGCCGGCAAGGCGAAAACGTCCACCTCACAAAGTAACAACGACAAGTCGCCATCCAAGGTACGGCAGCAGGGACAGGCCGTACCCGAAGAGGCTGTTTCCGATGACGGCAGCCAAGACGGTAGCGAACGTGACCATGGCGCATCTTTGTTGGAAGAGCCTGTTTCTGACGAATTTGGCCTTGTGCTGAGCGACCCGGCCTCTATGGACAGAGCTGGTGGCAGCGGCAGCGGCAGCGGAGGCCACCGGCCATCGTTTTTGGTCAAGGACGAAAGGACCGGCGGTACCGATGCTACACCCGCCTGGAGCGAGCTCAAGACCAAAGCCGGCAAGGAGCGCAAACGTTTGCCACTGGCTTGTATTGCTTGCCGCAGAAAGAAGATCAGATGTTCGGGCGAGAAACCCGCCTGCAAACATTGCTTGCGTTCTCGCACCCCGTGTGTCTACAAAGTCACAGCCAGAAAGGCTGCTCCGCGAACCGACTACATGGCTATGCTCGATAAACGTCTCAAGCGAATGGAAGACCGCATTATCAAAATTGTCCCCAAAGCCGAACAGGACCCGGCTGTGACATCATCGGTTAACCGAGCCGTCGTCAAACCGGGCATTCCTGGGTCGGGTGGATCGGGTGCTACTAACGGCACCGGCGCCGGCTCAGGTGCCTCCAGCGCAAAGGGCTCGTCTAGTAAGAAGCGCATAGCTGAAGAGGCATTCGGACCCGAGCTCGATCATTGGTCTCGTATTGGCTCCAAAAACCGAGTTGGCAGTGCGCCCCAGCCGCATAACATGCTCTTGCAGCAGGAGTCTGAAGATAACAAGCTGCTGCAAGAGGGCGCCGACGCGCTTCCCCCTCTCGAGCTGCAAGAGCATCTGGCTGAGGTGTTCTTTGAGAACATTTACGGCCAAGCCTACCACCTTCTCCACCGGCCAAGTTACATGCGGAAGCTTGTGTATGTCATCCTCTGTCTTTTCTCTCTCTCTCTCTCTTACTCAGACACACACGCACAAATTTTCACAAGGATGATGCTAACCAGTGTTGTGACATAGTTCCGGATCATTACCGCCCGTACTGGTCCTTTCCGTCTGTGCTGTTTCGGCTCGCTTCTCCACGCACCCTATATTCGGTAATGTTCCCAACTTCCTCCGTGGCGAGGAATGGGCCTTGCACGCACGAGAAATCGTGACACGGCGCTACGAGTGGCCAAACATCACCATTTTGACGTGCCTCCTCATTCTCGGTCTCCACGAATTCGGCACTTGCCACGGTGGTCGTAGCTGGGCTTTGGGTGGTCAGGCGATCCGCATGGCGTTTGCACTGCAGCTGCACAAGGATCTTGACCACGATCCTAACCCTATCCCCGGCGCTGAAACCGTTGAGCTTTATAGACCGCGAAATCCGGCGGCGTACGATGTGGGCCTGTTTCTTGATGGACCGGTTCAACTCCTCCGGCACGGACCGTCCCACTTTCGTCAAGGAAGAGTCCGTCAAAATCCAGCTCCCGGTCAAGGAGAAGTACTTCCAGCTCGACATGCCTCATGCGGCTGAAAACCTAATTGGCCAGCGCGTGACACCAACAGCGGCCGATTTGGAAAATGGAGGTCAACTGGACACCCGGGACAATCTGGGTGTTGCAGCATACATGATCCGGGCCATTGCTATTTGGGGCCGTGTGATCAACTACCTCAACCAAGGCGGCAAAGAGCTGGATCCGCACCCGATGTGGAGCCCCGAGTCCGGTTACGCGAAGCTCGCCAAGCAAGTAGACGAGATGCTTTTGAGCCTGCCCCGTCGCTGGTCTTTTCTTCTGAGAATCTGCACCTGCACGAAGCAGAGGGCATGGCCAACCAGTTCCTGTTCTTGCACATTGCGATCCACCAAAACATTCTGTTCATGAACCGTTTCGCGACCACGGGAAACTTGCAGCAGGACGCCATCCCGAAGCCCTTTGTCACCAAGGCCGGTGCAAAGGCATTCGGTGCTGCTAACCGCATCTCCGAGCTCCTGATGGATGCCGAGACTTTCCTTGTTGCTGCACCCTTTGTCGGATATTGTGCATTCTTGTCTAGTACGGTACACATCTTTGGCATTTTCTCGGGCAACCCTGCTATAGAGGCAACGTCGAAGCGCAACCTCACAACAAATGTCAGGTTTCTGTCCAAAATGAAGAGATACTGGGGTATGTTTCACTTCATGGCCGAGAACTTGCGTGTGCAATACCGCCAGTGTGCAGATGCGGCTCGCCAAGGCACACCCGCCACCGAGAATGCAGCCGCCTCATCGCCCATCTTCCAGTACGGCGACTGGTTTGACCGGTACCCGCACGGCGTGTCGAACTCCGAGTTTGGCGACCCAGCCACGTACAAGAAGAAGGAAAAAGGCGGCGATGCCGTGCTCGAGCAGAAGCCAGAGCTGCACACGGTCGAGGAGTTCTTCGTTGCTGTGGCGCCGCAAAATGCAGAGGGCCAAGCTGGCCCCAGTACTACCCAAGGCGGTCGGGAGGCATCTGTGGCTGGCAGTAGGTCTGGCTCGCAAGCAAAGAGAAAGTCCATTATCAAGAAGGCATCAGCTAGTGTGGCTTCATCGTCTCGGACCGAACAGCAGCAGCAGCCGCCTGTCGATCAGGGTATGACCGATCTGGGAGCCGGCGGTAACTCAGATGCCCTCCAGCAACAACAGCAACACCAATCAGCACTCCAGCAGCAAGGCGGCCATCCTCAGGCTCAGAACATCCATCACGGACGGCATTACTCAGGCTCGCTGGGCGGGCAATCGAGCGGACCTGCGAATTTCGGCCCGATGTCCATGCCGCAGCCACAATCTGCTGCAGCCGTGGCAGCCGCTTCTTTCCATGCTTCAATGACGCCCATTAGTCCTGTTGGCGTCAATCCTTTCGCTCCTCCTCACCACCCGCAGCATCAGCAGCAACAGCAACATCAGCAACAACACCAGCCGTTCTACCAGCCCGATCTGTTGGCTCTCTCCTTGGCACAGCAAAACAACAGCATCATGCCCCAGCTCGATCGCCAGCTTGTCTTTGGCGCGTACGCCAACCTCGATGTTGGTGGTACTGGCGCCGTCAACGGCGGCCACGGTGCCCTGGACGGCATGGGCTGGGATGCCCCTGCATCGGCAGGCGGCGGCGGCAGTGGTGGCCATAGAGGAAGCGGTCAAGGTGCCGGGCAAATAGGCGGTAGTAGCGACCACGGCGTGCCGTCTGCAGCAGACGCTATGAACCCCTTTGGTGGCCATGGCCACGAGCAGTCATCGGCGTGGTTCATGCCCTTCAACATGGAGCCTCCTGAGATGAGCCAAGACCTTTCTGGTATGAGCGGTCTGGATCAGTTTGGGAATATCTTTGGTAACAACGGCATGCCTGGAACCGGCAATGGCGGCCTCGGCGGTCTCCACCATGGCAGTGGATAACAGGACTGTCACTGAGAGGCTGATTCATGCTCTGTCTCTTCTCTCTCTTCAATTTATGCAGCACATTTTTATTCGTTGCATTCATTTTTTTTATTCTTTTGGGACGTTTCATGGAACGTTTTTATTTTGTTTAGCAAGATATCATTTTGATTTTTGGGAAATTGGAAGGAACCAGGAGGAAAAGGGACTTTTTTTTGGAAAGAGAAAACATAGTTTCAATACGGTGTTTTTATCTTCTCTTTTGGAAAATCCGCGAACGTCTATCACGTTCAATTCTTGCCCAGAGATACCTAGATAGACAGTCGATCAACTTACGTTACAACAAGTACTTCGCCAATAATATGAGAAAAATGATCAACAATTGTGAGATAAAAACAATGAAAATTAACAAGATAAATACAATTAAACCAGCTTTTATGTTTGTGGTTTTGCCAAACCTGTGCCAAGTACGCCAAAAGGAAGGGAATAAATGATATGAGCGAAAACAAACCAAAAATCCAAACACAACACCAATTACTCTCCCCCCCACTTCTACTCGTCGCTGGCCTTACCCTTGCCCTTGTTCTTCCGTGACCGCTTCTTCTTCTTGGGCTTGTCGGCATCGCTGTCGCCACCGGCCGCAGCTTCGTCCCGGTGCTTGTTCTTTCTCTTCTTGTGACCCGAAGCCTCGGCTGCTGCAGCGAACTCGGCATCCTGCTCGACAAACCGTTCAAAGCCGAAAGTTGGGCCCGAGTGCTCGTAGTCGGCGCCGAACGTGTCGCGGCGCCACTGCCGGAGCCGGGCCTTTTTACCCAGCTTCTTGCGGTCTTTGCGCTTGCGCTCCTCGTCACGGAAAGTGGCCAGCTTCTTGAGGCCGGCAAATTCGTTGAGGGCGGTGTCGTTGGGTGCCAGCAGGATATCGCGGGCTGTGAGGCCAAAGGCCTGCGGACTCGTCTCGCGGTAGCGGAACATGCCGCCGAGCTCGGTGTTGACGCCTGTTGCAGGTCCGGCAGCGGCCAGCGCGGTCGGGTCGTCCAGAGCCATTTGCCGGTCAACGAGCGCTTCGATACGGGCACGTTCACGTCGGGCTTCGCGCTTGGCGTCGGCACGGTCCTTCTTCAGGGCCTTGCCAGTCTTGCGGCGCTTTGAAGACTGGTCCCCCTCTTCCTCGTCGTCTTCGTCGTTGTCGGCCTCCTCGTTCTCGTCGTCGGACAGAGAAATCTTGGGTGCTTCCTCGTCCTCAAAATCGGGAACCAGATCCTTGATGTCGATGTCGTCGTCCCACTTTGGCTTCTTAGGCTTCTTCTTGTCCTTGCGGCCGGCGCTCTCGTCAGCGTCATCCAGCTCGCCCTCGAGAGCGGCATCCTTCTCGGCGTAGTAGTCGTCGCCAAACTGCTTGCGCATCTTCTCCTCCCAGGCGTTGTTGTCCCAGGCGTCGTCCAGAAGGCCCATCCACTCGTCCTCGGCCAGATCGCGGCCTGCCACACCAGCTGCCTGCTTGATCTTGGCCAGCTTCTCCTGCGCCTCCTCAATGTTGAGCTTGCGTAGACGCGCCCGCTCCTCGCGCCGGGTCTGCTTCTCCGCCTCCTTGCGCTCACGCTCCTGGTCACGCATCCGCTGGCGAGCTGTCTTCTCCTCGCGACGCACGGAACGCTCCGACACCACGGTACGCGAGTACGACTTGAGGACCTCGTTACTCTTGTTCGGGTCCTCGAAGCGCAGGTTGTATGCCGTCTCAAACGCCTCGGCACGCTCGCGCCCACCCTCGTCATCCTCCTCCTCGGACTCAAAGGCCTCCCAGCCGGGGTCGCTCGTCTCGTCCTCGGGCACCCAGGCACGCGAAGAGACAAAGTTGGACAGGAACAGGGCCGGGTCTTTGTCGGCGTTCTCGACGTCGACCTTGGTAATCTTCTTGATGTGGCCGGCACGCGACGGGTGCACGCCTAGGGCGGCAGCCGTCTCCCGGACAGCCTTGGTCGATGCCTTGGGCTTGATGAATGCATCGACGTCGTCGCCATCCTCGTCACTGTCGTCGTCATTGTTGTCCTCGCCTACGGCGTTCATCGAGTCCACAAGCGCCTTCTTGAGCTCGTCCTGCTCCTGCTGGTAGGTCTTTGTCAGGGGCACACCGCCGTTCTTGTTGTCGTCGTCGCTGTCGTTGTCGTCGTCGGCACCAATGTCGCCGCGCAAGAGGCGCTCACGGTGGTAGTCCTGGATGAAGATGGGCTTCTCCTTGGCGTCTTTGGCGGAAGCAGCCGCGGCCTCGGCGCCGGCCTTCTCGGCCTCGGCGGCGTCAAAGAACTTGGCGTCCGAGTTGTAGACCCGCGGGTCCTTGTTCTTGATCGCCTGCAGGGCTGCCGACATGCGCGCATCGAGGTCTTCGGTCAGGAGGTAGCCGTCTTCGTCTTCGGTGCCGTCGTCGGACGAGGATTCGTCGTCATCGAGGTCGCCTGCCTTGCCGTACTTTTCCTCCACTGCAGCACGAGTTAGTACACCGGAAAGAATGAATTGGAGTATGACAGCGGGGGCAACTTACACCTCTGCCTCTCTTCACGGTTCTTGTTGTGATCGTAGCGCTTGGCAAACTCCTCGTTGATCTTGAAGGAAGCGCCGCCCGTCGGGCCACCAAAGGCGTTGGCGCCGTCCTCATCGTCGTCGTCCTCGAACAGCCGCTTCACGGGGTTCTTCGACGAGGCCTCGCCGACTGCCATGTTGTCGTTTTGTTTGTTTTGCTCGTTTTGTTGGCTGTTTTGCTGGCTTTGGTTCGAATTGAATGAGAGTTTGTGAGACGAAAAGGTTCCCACTGCTCCAAAGACTTTGCCGAGAAATGAAGACATAAAGAATGAAGGGAAAGGAACAGAGAGAGTAGAGAGACCAGAAGGGTAGAGAGCAGAAAAAAAAAAGAGGGTCGCGATGGGTCTTCTATGCCTGCATGGAGGAGTTTGATTTGCTTCTTCTTCTTTTCCTCTTTTTTTTTCGTCGAGTCTCCAAACTTTCTTCGCTGCCGAATGGTCGTTCGCAGCTTCCATCGCTTTTTTTAGTGGAGCCAAACTTTTTTTCAAGGTCTGCAGAGCGATAAGATAAGGAAGCAGGAGAGACAGGACCAGGCTATGCCCAGAAAGTCCGAGGCGGCAGGTGGGTCCGTTGCGCCTGCCAGTCTTGAACGCTGAAGCGGCGAACGACGTACTCCGTACAGTTGGCGTCCGGTTCCGGTAATACCTAATTCCGTCCAAGGCTGCCAGCAAAGCCTCCCAGCGCTCTGTCAGGCGTCGTCCAGCGTCTCAGCGCTTCTTCCAGCGTCCCTGTCCCGCACTAGTCCACAGGCGGATTGGCTTCCACACCTCCCGATTACGTTGTCTTTGCGTGACGCCGCTCTGCCCGCCACCACCCAAATCCAAGGACAGGCTGCCTCGATCGTGAGCTTTTCGTTCTTTCCGTCTATTCCAACCTGGCTCTTTTGCTCTTTCCTCTTTCCTCTTTCGCACTATTTACACTGTCCACCTTCCCTACGGCCCGCATCATCGCCTTCGATTATACCGCCTTCCTTAATTATCGATTCACCTACGAGCTCGCAACTCACCGATTCTCTACTCTCTAATTACATTTCTCTCGAGCCTATCGCCTGTTCTCATCAGCCCCAACCACCAGACCGTTACACCGTCCTCCGATCGATAATCCCATACCAAAGGGGCCGGCCTCCTATCCTTACACATCGATCCGACAGCTTCCAGCCTCCGATTGACGATAAACACTTTTCTTGTCATCTAGCGGCCGTTCGATTTGCCCCTGACGAAACGACTGTTGGCCATTTCGTTTATCTTCGCTTCTCTCCGTCCCATTTTTCTTTCTTTCCGAATCATACCACATCAACTGCCATCATGGTGGACGCAGCACCGAAGCCTAGCAGCAGCGTGAAGCTGGTTCTGCTCGGCGAGGCCGCAGTCGGCAAGGTGCGTCATGATCTTGGATGCGCAGAGAGGTGACTCGCGACCAGAAGTAGCCGGTTAGCTAACACCCTCTATCACAGTCTTCGCTTGTTCTGCGCTTCGTCAACAACGACTTCCAGGAGAACAAGGAGCCGACTATTGGCGGTATGTAGTGCCTCCTCCCTTTGACTGGGCCACGCCTTCGCACAATCACAATACTAACTCCTCGCCTGGCAGCTGCCTTCCTGACACAAAAGTGCAACCTGCCCACACGGACGATCAAGTTTGAGATCTGGGATACCGCCGGCCAAGAACGCTTCGCCTCGCTCGCACCTATGTACTACCGCAACGCCCAAGCCGCCCTCGTCGTCTACGATCTCACCAAGCCCACGTCCCTCATCAAGGCCAAGCACTGGGTCGCCGAGCTGCAGCGCCAGGCCTCACCGGGCATCGTCATTGCCCTTGTCGGTAACAAGCTCGATCTGACAAACGACGCTAGTGCTTCCGCCGCAGACGGCGGTGATAGTAACGACGCCGACGACGCCGACGGCTCCTCGGATGCCCGCAAGGTCTCAACCGAAGAGGCCAAGTCGTACGCCGACGAGGAGAGCCTGCTGTTTTTCGAGACGAGTGCCAAGACGGGCACCAACGTCAACGAGGTGTTCAACGCCATTGCCAACGCCATCCCAGAGACATCGCTCAAGGCGACACGGGGCGGCGCAGCCGGTGGTGCGGCCGGTGCGGGTGGCCGTGCTGGCGCCGGCGGCGACGGCAACCGGGTGAATCTGCAGGGTGCGCGCGACCAGGGCGCAAAGGACGGCTGTGCATGCTAAACCTGGACGATGTGAGCAACTTACGGCAAGGATGAGGCGAAGACCTTGACGACAACGGCCTCGACGACGAAATCGTGCATATTATTAGTGGGGGACCGGCCGCTGCGACGATGAGAACGAGAAACAAGGGTTTCACTGCCGGGGGATACAAAGTCTTGGTTCAGCTGTCAAAGGGTGAAGGCTGTCGAGGTTGTGTTATGAGTTTTCCTTCTTCCTTTTGTTGCAATGGTTTTTGTTTCTATTGTCTTCCTTTTCTTGCATTTTCTTATTCTCTTTCTCTATTTTGCTTCTCGACATCTTGACACCCCTCGTCTTTTCTCCCACTATCTCTAGTTTTTGTTTTCTGTTTCCTGGGTTCGTTCTGACCAAGAAGTTGCTGCGTTTTCTTATTGTCTATTTTATACATTTCTACATTCCCATACAAATAATCCGAGGCTCTGCCTCACTCTCACTCACCGGTTTTTGATATATGCAGGGTGTGCTTTTGTGAGCCTCATCTTGACGTAATGGTCATTCATCCTCGTCTCGGCAAAGGGAATACACGTGACAAAGGGAACGCATCTTCTTCTATTTTGCCTCACGATAATTTTCAAAGTTTTCTTCCCTCTCCCGGCTAATGACGAGGATGATCCCACTGAGATCTAATTCGTGCAAATCGGGCAACACCAAAGGGTGGCC
The DNA here is from genome assembly GCA_016097105.2 of Sporothrix variecibatus. Taxonomy (NCBI): domain Eukaryota; kingdom Fungi; phylum Ascomycota; class Sordariomycetes; order Ophiostomatales; family Ophiostomataceae; genus Sporothrix; species Sporothrix variecibatus. The sequence goes on from JADMNI010000003.1 coordinate 1,268,757, forward strand.
TGCAGAGGAAGGCGCAGTGGCTGCAGTGCGCCTGTACTGTTTAGGTGAGCCTGCTATGGGGAAAAGTAGCGAAGAATAGCGGTGTCTCCAGGCCCGGCTGCACCAAAAATACACCGAAACAGCGTTGTACGGATGGATCGGGAAGGCGCTGTTCGCTAGCTGTGCAGGGATGGAGCTTGTGCTTGAAGAATTTAGGTGTCACCATATATGTATCTGTACATAAAGATAAGTGTAAATGACGCTGTTTAATGTGTATATCTACAGATGACGCATTTGCTGCGCTTATCAAGGCATCAGCAAAACTGGACCCAAAGAAGCAGGAAGCAGTGGGAGCAAGTTGCGACCTCCGCTTTCTGCGTCGTCCTTTCCCGTCTCCGCCGTCGCGCGCTCCTTCTTCCCTTCTTACGAATACGGACAGCTCCCTTTTCTCTCCCTCACCTCACCTTTTGCCTTTCGACCCATTCACATACTTTTTACGACTTTTGTCTCCCACGCGATCCATTCGAGAACAAGGCTCTCCTGCTCCCGTTCTCGCTTCGCACGCTTCCCGACGCGGCAACGAAATCCCACGGCCGCGCATCTCGCATCTTGCGTCTGGCGATTGCCTTTTCTTGGCTCTGGCCCACACTTTTGTCTGTGCGACGAGCCATCACAAAGCCAAGTCCACCACAACATTTGACGAGTTCGCATCGATATACCGACTTCTTCGCATTATCGACTGTCGATTGCGACTTTCTCTTTCGCATCTTTGAGCTTGTCTCAACCTCCTGAGCCGAACTCACTTCCCACCTTTCACCCGCAAATCGACCACGGTCGAGATTGCCCATCATGCAGACCGGCGGCATCATTGTTCTGGTGATTGTCCTGCTGCTGCTGGCAGCGGGCGTCGGATGGGTCCTCTTTGCTCGCTTCCGCGCGCAGAGATTAGGGGTATGTCCAGCATGCGTTCTTGCCACCTTCTTTCCTATTACCTCCCACGTGTTTCCTAACCTTTTACCGTGTTTAGCTCCCGCCTCCGTCTTGGACATCTTTTATTCCGTTCCGCGACTCTTCCCGCTCCGGCTACGGCGTCCAGCCTGCCCCCAGTGGCATCAGCAGCTGGTTCCAGGACCGTTTCCGTAGCCTCAAGGGCGGCCGCAACAACCGCACGGCCGCAGGCGCATACGAGGGTGCCGGCACATCGGGCCGCGGTGCCGCACGCCACGGTTTCGGACCCCTGGACCCGGATGATGCCTGGGACTCGCGTGTCGGCGCCGAGGCCGATGCCTATTACTACAACGAAGAGCAGGAGCTGGGCCTGCACACCAACCAGCACGCCAACAGCAGCCGCCTGAATGTCGGTAGCGGCGCAACCTCGGGCAACAACAACACCGCATACCTCGGCGGCGGCGGCATGGGCGGCTCGTCCTACGACATGAACGTGCCTGCAGCTGCAGCGGGCGACGACGACTTTGAGGAGCGTGGTCGTACACGCGGACGTAGCCCACACCCGGCCACTGGTGCTGGTGGCGGCGGCTCCAATCCCTTTGACGACGATGCGGCCGACCCTAGTAACATTAGTCTGCGTGGTGTGAGCCCACGCCCGATCGTCGACACTGGTGTTTCTGGTGCTGGCGGCGGCAGCGGCCACCACGACAGCCACAACCCCGAGAGCCCGACAGAGCGCCGGTCCATGTTCCGCGAGAACGTATAGAAACAATCCCGGTGAAACGAGGGGATCTGGTGGTCGCAGGAACTGTGGACGAACGGAGCTCGTGGGTGGTCAAAAAACTTGGAACACACCTGGTTAAGAGGAGACTTTTGCGGCTTGGGAGCTTGGATTTTGAACGCTTTGAGTATGCTTTTTGGGGACTTCATTCTTGCTTTCTGGCTTTCTTTCTTTTTCGCTTTCGTTTTGATGATGAGTCTTGGGTCTTTTGGGAATTCTACGGTCTGGTGCAAAGGCGCGAAGAGGTCCAGGGTCCTGCAGAGGCGGAACGGCGTTATTTGGGCGTTTAAAACCAGGGTTCTTGTATTATTCTTTAGTTCTGGTCTTCAGTATGTGCAACGTCTTTTTCTTTTCTTCTGTTCTTTTCGTCTCTCTTTTGATTTCTTTGGTCTCAATTCTCTTTTTGGGTTTGTCGTTTTCGTCTTATTCTTCTTTAGCAACGGACGATAACAACCATGCACAATATTTTCTTCCCACGTTTCTGGTAGTATTTGGTTACAATGATCTGGAATCAGAGCATCCTAAAACGGTCGAATGAGGTGTCGTGCTTGTGACATCACCTTGAAGCATTGGGACTTGGCGAATCGAAAAGAGCCCCGAGCTTTTAGACTTTTGACGTTTTAGCGACCCCTCCCCCACGACCCCACTATAATTTTCGCGAACGTTAAAGTGATGGCCGCCAGGCACACCTTCCTTAACAGTCCCCTGAACTATTCGCGGCTGCCGACTTCGCGCGTCGATCGTCGTCCTTCCCTTTTTCTCCTCCCACCGTCTTCACACTGCCAATTCGACTTGTCCACGATACTTCTTCCTCCTCCACCGACACATCCTCCTCCTAAACTACACGCATACGACAATGGCCGACATTGACTTGCAAAAAGTGCACGACACGCTCGTGTCGATCGCCTTTGAGGCGGGCCGTATGATTCTGGCGGCCGACCCCAACAACATTCCCAAGGGAACCAAGAAGAACTGTAAGTTTTTTTCCAGAGGGAACGACTGCATACTTCGCATACTGACGGACTAGCCGTCGACCTCGTCACAGAAGCTGATCAGCCGTCGAGCGCATGGTTTATGCCCGGCTCCGTGCCGACTACCCGACCTGCGAGTTTGTCGGCGAAGAAACTTATGTTGCCGGCGAAACCCGCGTCACTGATGCGCCCACATTCATTGTTGACCCCATTGACGGTACCACCAACTTTGTCCACGGCTTCCCTCATGCCTGCATCAGCCTCGGATTTGCTGTCGCCCGCCGCCCGGCCGTCGGCGTCGTCTACAACCCCTTCCTCGACATTCTGTACACGGGCATCAAGGGCCAGGGCTCCTTCATGGAGCGCAATGCGTCTCTAAGCTGGACCGAGGGCAGCGGCGTGACTAGCCAAAAACTGCGTCTGCCGCTGGCCGGCCGTGGTGATGTCAAGGAAGCGCCTGCCCTGCGCGGTCTGGGCACTGCACTCGTCGGTATTGAGTGGGGCTCCGACCGCCAGGGTGCCAACTTTGACCTCAAGGTCGGTGTGTTCCAGCGCTTGGCGGCTGCCAAGGAGGAGGCTGCTGCCGCTGCTTCGTCAGGAGCCGTCGGCAAGAACGCCATGGTCCACAGTCTGCGGTCACTCGGCTCGGCGGCGCTCAACTTTTGCGCCGTCGCCGCCGGCCAGCTCGACTGCTACTGGGAGGGCGGCTGCTATGCGTGGGATGTCTGTGCCGGCTGGTGCATCCTGTCCGAGGCGGGAGGCTTTGTGGCCAGCGGTAACCCGGGCGACTGGGAGCCGGCGCTGGACAGCCGGCTGTACCTGGCCGTCCGTGGAGCGCCCGAGGGCGGCAAGGAGCTTGTGGAAGAGTTCTGGTCAGTCATTGGCGATGCCGGCACGATGAAGTATGTCCACTAGAGTGGGCGAGAGAAGCAATGCAATTCTGCAACGAGAATAGAATAGAATAGAACAAAACGGAGACGGGCCACCTCAAAGACTGAGGATACAACGGCCTCTGATTAATGATAACGCACGATGGGAAAGTAGTTTTAGTTTTGGCCTGGAATACACAAAATCAAAGCGCCGAAGAATGTCTGAAGACAGCGAGGTCAGGGTGAGCTCTCCCAATGTTGTCTTTGTACAGTTTCTTTTCTTATTGAACAGCCAAGTGGCAGCGGTGACGTTAACTTGCAACTTACGAATATCTGAGATCATCCGGCAGCAAGAGATGATCAGCCGTTTTCCCAGAACATTTTCGTGGACGGCACCGACGACAGCCTCGGCCATATCATCGAATCCAAATACCAGTATTGCCAAGTATCCTGTATTGTGAATTGGCATTGTCCAGCATGTTTTGCTTCCACACGAGCCATTTAACAAACTGGTGCGGAGACACTGAAAACATCATTGTGTTGCTAATAGCGCATACCAGGATAAAGAAGGCATTGGCTGTCTAGACATATCGCTGACATTGGAACAAATTGGCCAATCAAATTACACCATTCTCCACGACAGCTGAGGAACCTGTAACATCCTCTATTCAATGTCAAGGAGTCGTGTCGATGGGTGTATTAACAAACCATCCAGATCGCGCAAATTGTACGCCCCATCCTCGTCATCCTTGATGGGCACCGGTTCTGCATTTTCGAGCCGACAAGCGAACCCAGTCGACAACAAAAGTCCCACAATCCTCGCATCTTTGATTGTCTCTATGACGCGAGAATCATGAATACCAGCCTCGACACAGAATGTCTCCCAAAAGGCCTCCTCGGTGGCCTGGTAGTCATCGTACCTCGTCCACCCTTTTCTGATATGGACATGCCCCAGAAACCGCTGGAACGAGCAAAGGGTGAGACCAAAAGGCTCAATCTCAGCCTCGGCCCAGTCGACAACGCCGACTAGATCGCCCGTAGACTTATTGACGATAATATTGCATTCGCTAAAATCTTTGTGGGCGAGCACCGTAGGCAGAAGTGTAAAAATAGCAGGCAGTGCCTCAAGCGACCGTTGAACAAACGGTTGGAACCGCTCGGGCAAGGATGTTTGCAGCATCTTGAGTTCATGCTTCTGCTGCTGTAGAATGGTGTCCTTCCTGTCTTTGTCTAGTTTCTGTTGACTCTTCCACGAGAGCGCGAAAAATCTAACAAAAACAGTGGTCAGTATTATTGTGTAATATTCAAACAAGAAAAAGAAAGGGAAAAAAAAAAACATGTGCGACTTACTTGGCCACGGCCTTTGATAGTTTCAGCCGAAAATGTGCAAACTGAGCTGAAGAAAGAGGTATGTCCCCACTATGAGTGAGAATAAAGTCGAGGTACGTGATGCCGGCAATACGGTCCATGACATAAATCAAAAGAGGTTCCTTGAGAGGCTCCACATTGTCTGGTTGGCCATTGTCATCTCCGAGTTGGCCACGGTATTCAATGTTTGATGGTGCAAAGTCGCCATAGATATCACGGGCAAGACTCGCCGTCTCAAGAGACAGCGCAAGTGACTTTCGTCGAAATTGAATGACTATTTCAGACTGCGGTCCAGCGTACACGGTGTAGCTGCAGACACCTTGGATTGTGACGGGGACGACAGCCCCGCCAAGACCTCGAGCGAACTCATGGCAGGCCTCGCAAGTCGTCGTCGTCTTTGCAAAGAACGCCTCGACCTCTTCGTCAACGTCGTAGTTGGACATTGTGACTGAATGTCAACAAATTGTGGTTGGAGGTTTCTTCAGAACTCCAGTCGTATTGTTAAAGGATCAAATGTCGGTGACCACTGACAAGTGGTGTGTGTTCCTTACAAGGTATGTCTCGGCCAATGAACGTCTCGAAATCTGCCTACAATCTGTAGGCTGCCATCATTTTTTTTTCTGCTTCTTTTCTTTAGTTCAAAGTCTCACTCTACATCTACATGCTGTCGACTTAAACTTGAAAATATCACAACAGTACTGTGTTACATTTGGGGGGAGGAGTCTATAAGCAAATTATGACTTTTAGCGATAATGTTGCGCCGCTGATGTACAATCCCTTCTGCTTGACAAATGACCGCAAATTAGAAGAAGAAAGAAAGAAAAAAAGAGAAAAAAAGAAAGAAAGAGAAAAAAAGAAAGAAAAAAAGAAAACGTACAGCAGCGGGTATTCGCTGGTCGTCACCGACCCAACTACTAATCCGCCGATTACTGGTTTGACTAGGGGAGAGCGGACGGGATCCCGTATTCTCCAGTATCTATGGCCGTACGTGGAAGATCAGGGTGATAGCGATGCTTTTGTGTGGTCGTCGTGCGGCCAGAGCGCGTCGTGAATATGCTCTCGAGGCTCTCACCGCTTCCCCAACATATGTCCTTGATCTGAACAGGAACGTCGAGTAGCTCCTATCTTGTGCAGCTTTATCACTGGATAATGGACGCAGCCAATGGTCAATGGCCAACAAGCCGGCCAGCAGCCAATGAATAGCTTTCAGTGCTTACACGGAAGCTCTACCGTTGATGCCCGAGATAGGGTTCAATGCTGCGCACGCCATTTTCTGCAGCTGCATCTGCATGTGCAGAGAAGCTATTCTTCCTCTATCCGGATGCAGATGAGGTGCATTATCTCACGTCCCACTACTTACGAAGATGGTGAAGAGCGGTTTGTTAAAAACGGTCTTTGGATAAAGATGTGGGTTTATGCAGTGAGATATATCGTTGAGGAACAAAGCGAAAAGAGATGACCCAAAGAGTCCTTTCAAGAAAACCTACCTCCCCCTTTTATTTTGCAAAAAATATATAAAAATATAAAAAATAATACTATAAAGTCGTAAAGAGATACGCTCTACTGAATAGACGAAAGATTCACATGCTTTTCGTGCACACTTCATAAACAAGTATCGTCTTTCTGGGCCCTCCACCTCGTCTTTATATCTTCCACGATAGACCACCCACTAATATAAGCCCATCGTCTCACCTTCATATCCTCAATTGTTAACCTCGCCTGACGTATCGTCCGACGACTTGCCTTTGTGTTCCCCATGGGGACCTCTGTTCAGAAGAAAGAAAAAGAAGGTGTGTTCTAACGCCTGTCAATAAAACACGGCCCGGTATTAGTTTGTCTCCGGCTGATATCCAGTTCTGACCATCCACAAGAAGATACGCGTAAAAGTATACATAGTATATCTTTCTGCTCATCTTGTCTCTGCTTGATGCATGCTCGTCACCTCCGTTCTCGGCTGCCCGCTTGAGGCGGCTCGCATATCGTACTTCGCAGTGCGTCGTAGCAGCCAGTTGTAGTCTTTTGGTGTAGCGTCAATGGCCAGGTCTCGCCCCCATCAAGAGTCTGAGGTCTCCTGTACATTAGCGTCCTTTTAGAGGCCGTGGCTAGCTTCGGGCTTCGGGCCTGGCCCCTCTCGCCCCTCCAACGCTCCTGCCCTCCCAGTCTGAAAATTTAGCAGGACAGGAAATACGGCCTCTAGAGGAGAAACAAGAGGGGCAGAAAAATGAAAGAGCGAGGCGAGCGAGTCAGTCGCACCTGCCATGGTGCCCGCCAATGTTATGTGGTCCATTTTTTCTGTTATTTTTCACCTCACGCGACGGCATCTTTGAACGCCGTCTAATTACAGAGGGGAAAGGAAACAACGAAGGAGGGGATGCTCCGACAGCCGCACCTTCCCCTCGTGAGAGTTCAGAAAACAAAAACGACACAACGGAGGAAAGAGAAGAAGGCAGGAATGGGAAATGACAGAAAGAACGAGAAAACGAGACAACGGGACGACAGAAAACGAGGAAAGAGGGGAGAAGGACGAGTCAACCGCGCTTTCCTGGAATTTTCCGTGTTTGCCTGGCTGCTCTTGCCACCTATTTCGCTGTTTTTCATCGCCGTCTTTTTGCTATTTTGCCACCCACACCCCTTTTCTCTTTTTTTCTTCCATTTTCTTCACTCCTCCTCAGTTCTGAACTAATTCGGGATCAACACAGACCATACGACCACCCATCATTGGGCAACGCCACTTTCGTTTTTGTTTTCCCTCTGGTCCCTGCAGCCCGACTATCTCCGTTTTTCAATTTGATTGTCAATTTTGTTTTTGTTCATCATTTCTAATTTATCGAGATCGAAGATGACTTGCGTCGGGTGTTTTCTTTATATCGAGCACCAAAAATATGTGCTCTGTCAACTGGATGGACATGGACCGCTCACACATACTTCGTACATCGCTCAACAAGTCGGAACCCGCGATAGTCGAGACTGAGATAATGCAACGGCTGTGCTCCGGAAAGATAAAGCAGCATCCCTTTGCATCTGCATCTACGAGTACTCATGGCCTGCATCTGCATTGATAACGTTGCAGTGTTTTTTACGGTTCTCTTATTCTTCCCTCTCGCTTTCTCCATATCCGTTGGTCGTCAACAGTCAACAGGCGGATCCGTCCCAAATTATCCCGAGAATTCACCTTATCTGCAGCAACGGACATCTTTTTTGCAAACCGCCTCAGTGTATCTCAGCACGGCGTAGTACGACGTACGCATGCAGGTGCTCTCTCGCCGCATCCACCCCCCTGCAAGCCTCCCGTTGCTTTGCTAGCGTCGTTGTCTGCCGCCCAGATGTTGGGTCTGGCCTTGGTCTAGCAGCCTCTTTTCCTCGTTTCCTTTTTCCCCCGTCCGATTCGGCGAGCCCTGTCGAGTCGTTCCAAGGTCTATCTGCGTCTAGCCCACCTGCTCCTCGCGTTTTTGCTGTTTTTGTTACGTTTTGACAAGCCTTGCCTCGCATACACTCACATTTCACTCGCATTTTTGCCTTTTTGCCTTTCCCATCTTCTCCATCTTGTTCTTTGTTTCTTTCTTCGTCTCTCTTTTTATATCCCACCAAACCTACCCACCTCCCCACCTACGCGTACTTTGTATGTCGTAGCACATGCCGTCGTACAGGAGATTAGAACAGCCGTAGACCGTCAGACCGTTCCCCCTCCCTCTTCTCCCTCCAGTCCCATACGAGTCGAGCGTTATCCCGTAGCTCATGAGCTAGATAGAGCCATCTATCAACCAGATTTGTTTTGAAAGGGGGGAAAACACCGACAGCCGACCGACCGCCTGTTGTCCGTAGCCCACTGCCGTCGCCCACCTTTTTTTCTCTTTCTTTTGTTTTCTCGCCTTTGTTTCCTCGTCCTCCTATCGGCCCTCCCTGACCGCTCTCCTCTCGCCTGTATAATTTCCTTGTGGCAAAGACAAGATAAATACGGAAAGCCCCTGCTCCTCTCTTCTACTCTCTCTTTCCCCTCCTTTCTTTCCTTTCCCTTTTCTACTTTACTTTTCCTGTAAAATATACCATCTTGTCTTTTTGTTGTTATTGTTGTTCCTGTTTTAGTTCCAAGTAGAACTAGTTTTGTTGTTTTGTCCTGTACATTAAGAAAGAAAAAAGAAAGAACCATTTGAAACCGCGCAGACCAATTGTGACACAGAAAGAACCTACTTACCCTCACAGCTCGAAGCTCGAAAATTCTCGAAATCGAAAGAAGACCACATCACCGACGAAGACATGAGCCTATTCAAACAACGGTTCACTCGCGATCCGGATGCGTTCCCTGCCTTCCAGCTATTCATATTAGGTGAGTTAACACGAGCACCAGCACCAAAACCAGCAACAACAACAACTACAACACACAGCTAACATCTCTAGCCATCGTCCGCTTGGCCGAGCCGATTGCGCTCACATCCATCTTTCCCTATGCCTGGGCCCTCGTCAAACACTTCCAGATTGGCGACGAAAGTGATGCCTCCTTCTATGCCGGCATTCTCATCTCCTCCTTCTCGCTCGCCGAGGCCCTCATGGGCATGTACTGGGGCGGCCTGTCCGACCGCATTGGCCGCAAACCTGTGCTGCTCGTTGGCTGCATTGGCACCATGATGAGCATGGTCGTTGTCGGCATGGCGCGCAACATCTGGGTGGCACTGCTGGGACGTGTCATGGGTGGCCTGTTGAACGGCAACATTGGCGTCATCCAGACCATGGTCGGCGAGCTGGTCAAGAAGCCAGAGCATGAGCGTGAGTTCTCTCCCCCCCCCTTTTTTTTTGTGTGTTGTTCTGTGTTCTCGCTAACAGTATAGCACGCGCATACTCTATCATGCCCTTCGTCTGGAGCATTGGCACCATCATTGGCCCTGCCATCGGTGGCACGTTTGCCGATCCTCATGCGTCTTTCCCCAAGCTGTTCCCCCGTGGCAGCCTATTCGACCGTTTCCCCTACCTGCTGCCTAACTTGCTGTGCGCCCTTTTGTTGTTGGTTAGCATCGTCCTCGGCTACGTTCTCCTCGAAGAGACACACCCGGACCTGCAGCCGCCCGTCTACTTGGTCGCTGCCTCCAAGACGGCCCTCGACTTTGACGACAGCGAGCTCCAGCTCCAGCTCCAGCGCAGCACCTATGTTTCGGACGAGACGCCCCTGCTGGAGACGTCCGACGCGCTCAAGCGGCCGGCTGTTGATTTGCGTGCGGAGACGTACGGCACTTTCAGCCGTGATCGCGAGGAGGAAGCAGCAGCGGCAGCATCCACTCTGGACGCTGCCATCACCGGCGAGCCGGCCATTCTCTCCAAAAGCAAGCCTGCCGCCGACGCCTCCTCTGTCAACATTTTCTCGCGCCGCATTCTCGCCGTCGTGCTGGCACTCGCCATCTTCTCGTACCACAGCATGGCCTACGACTCGACACTGCCCATCTTCTTTGAAGACGACCGTATCGTGCCCTTCCCCACGGTTGGAGACGACCTCTCGCCCGCTTTCAATCCGCTCTACTCGCCTGGCGGTCTCGGCCTGTCTCTGCGTGCCGTCGGCATGATCATGGCCGTCAACGGCGTCATTGCCCTCTTTGTCCAGGCTGTCGTATTCCCGCTGGCCGCGTCGTGGCTCGGTGTTGGTCGTCTCTTCCTTCTGGTCACCATCCTCCACCCGCTCGCCTATGTTGTCGTTCCCTGGCTGCTGTATGTCCCCGCCAACTGGCTGTACCCGGCCATCTATGCCTGCATGGCCCTGCGCAACCTGTTCGCCATCCTCGTCTATCCTCTGCTGCTCATCCTCATCAAGGAAGCCACGCCCTCGCCTTCGGTCCTCGGCAAAGTCAATGGCATGGCCGCCAGTGCCGGTGCCGCTTGCCGCATGGTCGCACCGCCCATTGCGGGCTACCTGTACACCGTCGGCAGCCGCATCGACTGCACGGCCCTGGCCTGGTACGGCGCGGCACTTGTCGCGTTGATTGGTGCCCTTCAGTGCTTCTCCGTCGAGCGGACGCCGCCGCCGGTTCTTCACAAGTCCATCGAGGAGGAGGATGTCTGAACGGCATCTCGCCCTTTTCACTCACACCCCTCCCAGCACCTTACAATATCTTCTGATTTATCGCGTCCTTTGCATTTCCTTCAGCGAGCGTGTTTTCTCTTGAAAAAGCGCGTTTCTGATTCTGGCGCTTCTCGTTTTTGTTGATAATATTTGGAGTTTTGGGTTCTCATTTTTGAGCATGGCGCATTGTTTTTCTGGAAAGGGCGTTTTTGGTATTTTTGTTATATTTTTACTGCGAGCGTCGCGTAGTGAAGCAGCTTCAAAAAGGTTTTTTTTTTTTTTAGGATCAAATAGCTGGATAGGATGTCGTTGAAATTGAATTTAGGCGTTAGCAAATGAAACTTTCAGGCGAGGCTGCAGCGTAAAGATCGCTAAAGTGAATATGTCCAGTGGGTATATGGCTGACTCATCCATACTGCCCACCCTGTGAGGTCATCGTCTGGGCTAGAAAAAAAAAAACCTTTATCAGTAACGATAAAGCTTCAACTGCCCCTCATCAACATCGGACATTTCCAACAGAATAAAATCAACAAAAATCCACAACAAATTTCGACATGGTACAGTTGCAAGAGATCTCGGATGAGGTGGCGGAGAAGTTGAAGCTGGGCGAGACCAGCCCGGCTTCGGCAGAAGGAAAGAAAGCAGAAAAGAAGACAGAATCACAGCCTGCTCCATCACCATCACCATCACCAGCAGCCGCGCCGGCTGCTTCCACATCACAATCCGCACCCGCAGCAGCATCAGAACCGGTCGTCGCGGGCCCAGAACTGCCACCGGCCCGGGCACTCGCCAGCGGCAAGACCGCCGACGAGATTCTGGCCGAACTCAACAAGTCGCCTCTCTTCATGACTGACCTCGAAGACAACGATGACATCGCCGCCCTGCAAGCCCTGGCCTACGAGGGCACACCTTTTGAGAATGCCGGCGACTTCAAGGAGCGCGGCAATGAGTGCTTCCGCGAAAAGAAGTGGGCCGATGGCCGCGAGTTTTACGGCAAGGGAATCGCCCTGCTTGTCGCCGAGGACAAACGCCGGGCCCGCGGAGAGGCGCCCAAACTCGAGGCCGATGAGGATGGCAAGATGCCCGAGGACCCCGACACGCCCGACCAGGTGGCACAGCAGCATGCCCTCTTGGCTCAGCTGTACGGCAACCGCGCCGCCTGCCAGCTCGAGCTGCGCAACTACCGTTCTTGCACGCTCGACTGCGGCTTCTCGCTGCGCCTCAACTCGGCCAACCCAAGGCCTGGTTCCGCAGTGCCAAGGCCCTGCTGGCCCTTGACAAGACCGACGAAGCCCAAGAGGCCTGTGCCGGTGGCCTGGCCGTCGATCCCAAGAATGCGTCGCTGCTACGCCTGACAAAGGACATTGAAGCGCGCGCCGAGATGGTGGCCGCCCGGAAACGTCGAGAGGACGAGCGCGTGGCCCGTGAGACTCGTAAGAAGCAACGTCTGCGGGCGGTGCTGCACGTGCGTGGTGTGCGCACACGGACGACGGCACAGCCACCGGAGATGGAGGACGCGGCGATTCGGTTGGAGCCCGAGGACGATGGCACGTACGACCTGGACGTTTCCAAGAGCACAGTCAGCTACCCGACGGTGCTGTTGTACCCGTTGAAGTTGCAGTCCGACTTTATCAAGGCGTTCAACGAGACGGAAAGCCTGGGTGACCATTTGGCATACATCCTGCCCGTGCCGTGGGACACGACGGCCAAAGACTATGCCACGCCGGCCAATGTCGACTGTTACATGGAGACAATCGCGGGCAGTCTGGTCAAGGTTGGCAAGAAGATGGCGTTGGGCAAGATCCTGGCGCAGGCGAGTGTGGAGATTGTCGACGAGGTCGTTCGCGTGTTTGTTGTGCCAAGAGATCAGTCCGAGTCGTGGGTGCGTGAATTCAAAGAGAAGAAGGCTGCAGAACGTGGTGAGGGGCGTAAGACAGAAGACAGAAGACGAGACAAATAGATACCAAAAGAGTTGATAGATGAAAAGAAATCACTTAAATGTGAATTAAAGTTAAACCAAAAGGCAGAATGAAAACAGCAGAAAGCAAAACACATCAACATCCCGATCCCGAGAGCTGTATCTGGCCGTGTCTAATCAATGCTCCAGACCTCTACCCCGACAAATAACAAAAGAAATAATAAGGAGAGAAAAATCGAGAAAGCAGAATTAATGACAAGACATTAAAGCAAATAACATAAAAGGTCAGTCTTGGCCGAATGTAGGAAAGATACAACTTCCTAAGTAAAAAATGAAATAAAACAAAAACAAAGCAAAGCAACCATCCCTAAACCTTTCCTATCGCCAGGTCCAATCTAAGTTTTATCGCCCCATCACAATTCCGTCAAGACCGACGCCGCTTGTTGCTGCTTGGGGCTTCGTCGTCGCAAAGAAGCGAGGCTATGCTCGCCGAGAATCGTGGGTTGTGCTTTGATTTCTTTGCATGCACTGGACGGCGAATACCACTCTCACCTCCCAGTTCGTCCTCACCCTCGTCATCACTACCCTTCATCTTGACACTAAAGTTGACAAGGACTTCGGCGGCATCGACGTCGGTCGCGTTCCACATTGACGATGACGACGAAGGCATGCCCACGGGACCAACATTGACCTTGAGTTTGCGTCGCTTAATTGTCGTCTTTTGCTGCGGGCGGAGGTGAATGCCAGGCATCGTCTTGGTTGTCTTAATAGTTGTCGCATACTTGACTTCATCCTTGGTATCAACCTCCACGGTATCTGACGGCTGCCTCCGCTCCGTCTCAACAGGGTAGTAGAGATGCGCGTGTTGCCGGCGAGGCGGCGATGGGTAGCAGTACGACGATGCGAAGCGGTTGCTGTTCTGGCCGTTGTTGTCTTCATGACCATTGTCAACGCATCACTCCGGTGTTCAACAATGCCATGACTCAAAACAGGAGGAGCATGGGGGACGCTGCTGATCTGCGGCATCGACGACTGCTGTGTGTCCTCCACTTTTGATCTCGCGCGCGAGTGGTGGTCGGGCGTGACGGGAAAAGGGCCGAAGCCGGACGGCGGCGGAGAGTCCCATTGCTGCCGCCTTGGCTGTGTATACCGGGTGTGCTCCTCGGTCATGGCGGAAATGTCGTCCTCATAGCCCCGTAGAGAAGGAAGCGGACGGTGCGTTTGTTGATAAAGATGACTTATCGTGTAATTCTGGTCACTTTTCGGGCAGTAGCTGTAGCGGCTGCGTTCATGATCATCGCGGCGGAAGAGAGTCGGTAGTGTGACCGAGGAAAGAACAGTCACATGGGACAAGGGGGGAAGTCTTTCATGCTCGACGGGGGACGGGAGAAGATGGCTGTCATGCCGCGACACTGCGTAAACTAATTGGAGCTAGTTGAGGTCCTCCATCTCCCTCTCCCACGTGCGAGCTGGAAACAGGCCGAGCGTGTGGAGAGCCAAGTGGAGGCAGAACACGATGGTGCATGCTCGAAGGCCGAGAGCTGACATCTAGTTGTTGACAATATGAGTCTCTGAAGCTGCCAACAGGGTGTGGCATCTGGCTCCGATGGAAAGACGACGACGAGGCGGTTCCATCTTCTAGGCCTCTCATGATAGCCTGCCGCATCATTTCAGTCTCTCGAGTTGCATCTGCGATTAGGGCCGCGTCGATGACCATGCGCGCAAAGTCTGAGGACTGGGGTGGCAGGCACTCCGATGGGAAGTCCGGCCCGAAAATGGGAACAAGGGCACCGGCGATGTGATAGCAAAATGTTGCACAGACTGCTTTCGCGCATAAATAGGGCATCCAGTAGCCCTGGGCCATGATTGAGCCTCCGGTGATGCTGTGCGTGATGTCGCGGAGACCCGGGTTTAGGTTGAGCATTTTTGCCGGTGTCGTCTGATGTTTATCGTGTTAGTTTTCCACATCGGTTTTATTTCATCCCATGTATTAATACCAAATACTCGGAATATCATCACCCACCTTGCTGTACTTGCAGCACTTGAAGAACGGCGTCATGCGAACTAGGCCGACATTGTAATCCCACATGACATGATACTCCTTGTCGTCTCCGGGAACCTTGAAGACATATTGGAAGACTGAAGGGTGAGCATTAGCAGACATAAACATCAAGACAAAATAGAGACTAACTGTACTGTGACGACATACCTTCGAAACTCTCTCTGCCCGTCTTTTCGAAAAAGTCCTTTTTGCCGCTGGCATAGGGAATGTGCCGACAAAACTCTTCGATGCTGCCAAACGGGTAGATTTGGAACTCCTCGATATACCGTCTGGTGACATCATCAAGGCCCTCTTCGAACGGGCGGAAACGGACGGCGCCCTTGGGATGGGCTCGAATAAACTCGACAAACGGGCCTTGCTGGGACCCGCCGCCACTGCTGCTGACAATATGGCTGCTCCGGCTGGCAACCTGGTACAGGTTGTCGCTGCACACGGTTGCCGGTGATTCCATTGTTGACGCCATCGGGGTTGATGCGAATGAGGACGATGGTGATGAGTAGCTGGACGGAGATTCAAATGCTGTCGTTGCTGTTGTTTTGTGGTCGAGATGACCAAGGGATGGCGATGTTGCGACCTGCACAGATGGTCCCTTTGGGTGAAAAAAGGTAGGCCGGGACATATTTCGAGCTTCGTTTGAACTGCGAAGAGTGTCCAAGAAAGAAGAGAAATGACACAACGAGATGGACGAGATGGAAAGTGGACTAATGACGAGATAGGAAAGAGAAGAGGGATGAAAAAGAAGAAAAGAAAACAAACGAAAGAAAGAAAGAGGCAAGAGAAGAAGATAAAAAACAAGAGAGGGAAGGGGTATAGCAAAGTGATATAGGTGAACGGTGCTGAGCACCAGAGCGCAGCCTTGTAAGACGGCCTAAGATACCTGTCTCGATGGTCTCCTGGGTCTCCTGGATCTTTTGCTGGCTTTCAGGTGAGTGACGGTGCCAAGGAGCGGCTCACCAGTACAAGCTGCGAATCTCAGCTGAGATTATTGGTATTGTGCACAACGGAGGTAGGCACGAAGAAGGAGGGGGGAAAGAAGAATAGGAAAAGGCGAGCACAATGAGTGAGAAGGTGGCCGGGGATCGTTGTGGATGGATGGTTTAGTGGTTTATGAGTTGTGGTCATGGGCTATGGGAATGGGGAGAGAAAGAAAGATAGCTGGGAAGAAGAGAGAGGGCGAAGGCTTATATGGCCATGGTTGCACGCATACAAAAGACGATAATGGGTAGCCAGAGGTCAGGGTGGGCGTGCTTCGTGACAGACAGAGAGATCGTACCAAGCGGGCAGCAGCGGCCTGTCCGCTGTGGGCGAGGCTTCACCTTCCGATTCTCGTTCTCAGTTCTGTTCTCCACAGGCTTGGAAGGTATCACACAGTCGCTCTTGCCTCGTTTCTCTACCTCATAGGCCATTTGATCGTTCCTTCCATTTTTACATCGTCCACTATTTTCATGACTATCGCTCCTTCCATCACGTCCTGTCAAGCCCGTTCTTGCTATTCTTGGGTGTATCCATACATCCATCATGTGTGAACAAGAAATGAGACGTCTGTGCCCGACCGGTGGCCCACCTTGACCTACACCTTGCGCATCGTCTCTTCAGCTGTCCTCGCCGTCACGCCTACCTTCTCATTTCAGTACAGTCCAGTAGCAACGGTACTTCCACCTCGCACATTCACCTTGTTCACCTTCTTTTCCGCCTTGCATGTGTCGGGCAGCGATTGAGCCATTATTCTTTTCTGGTCCTCCTCGCCAATGACGGGGTCGTATCTCGTCAGAGACAACGCGCTGCAGCTGCCGCCGATTCCCGCCTCGTTTTCCACCAGAATAACGGACTACAGGCGACGGGACACGCTGAATCTCGCCTTTATTGTCGGTGTGCGTGCTCGAGCAACAGACGGGCAATGACAGGCACACAGAAGACGAATACCGACTGACGACTGCAGGCCAGCATTGTAGGGACAGGTTCTTGAGCTCTTGGTCCCTTCTTCTTGTCCACTGCCTCGCCGCCTCTATCCTTTTTCTTTGTTTACAATGTCTCATGCCTAGCTGGAGTCGGGCCTCCTTTCTAGAAAACTTGGAAGAACTGACGAGCCCACAGCGGCTCTATGGCCCTTCTCCTTACCTGTCTG
This sequence comes from Sporothrix variecibatus, assembly GCA_016097105.2. Taxonomy (NCBI): domain Eukaryota; kingdom Fungi; phylum Ascomycota; class Sordariomycetes; order Ophiostomatales; family Ophiostomataceae; genus Sporothrix; species Sporothrix variecibatus. The sequence continues at coordinate 1,285,821 of JADMNI010000003.1, forward strand.
CTGTCTGTTTTCTGTCTATTCTGTCTTCATTTTGGCGTCCGGCTCCTACAAGATTGATCACTGCCGAAATTGTCAGAGACTAAGGGTAGGCCTTGCTTGCTTGTCCAGGTGAGAAGAAGCAGCTCGAGTGAACAGTGCAGCCACAAAATGAGAACTGACCGAAAGACGGCCACGGAACGGGCGACAGAAGCGAGAGTGGTGCTGTCTATTATTCTTGCTGGCCATGAATATGACAGAGTTGATCTCGCAATTAGTGGAAGAAAGAGGCGAGAACAGAGGGCCGAGAGAGCCGTCGACAAGCCGTCGACAGCCTGTTAGAAACGGAGAAAAGACCAAAGAGCAAAATCAAAGACGGGAACTTGTTGGGGTAAAAAAAAGGAAACGGCGGGAAGGCCATAACAACAACAGAAATAAGACATAGTCTTGACTCCCTCGTGGGCCGAACAACTTACAACAAACGGGGGAAAACGAAGAGAAAGGACAAAAAAGAACGAGGACAAGACAAACACGAGGAAAGACGAGAATCGACTGGGCCGGGCCCTTGGTCTGTTGGTCTCCAGGACTCGCATATTGGGCTCCAAAGAAGAAAGGCTGGCTGCATGGAAACCAAAAAGAAGCAAAGAACTGTCCGTTGGCTGGATTTGGACCAGCACACAATTTTCCGCCCAGCCACTATATTGTAACGATTGGTTTGTTTTCCACTGCCTTTGACTCCGAGGTACGCTCTAAAATAGTGAGGATCTGATCATGAGATATAAAATGCCTGGCTACGGTATGGGGAGATGAGTAGTGTACATCATACATCTAAAATGGAGTCAAATCACAGCAAAAGAAAGCACGGGTGGGAATAGGATGCCGAATATTATGAATAAAAATGTGAGTATAACTTGAATAACTTGAATAACGGAGAAAAAAGTAGCGAAGAGTCGGCAACACCGTGAAACCGGCCTAGGGAGAACGGACCAGAAGACAGAGAGCTGACAAAAATCAAAAGAAAGGCGGAAGAGGAGCGAGGAGACAAAAATATGAAAATATGATAAGAGACAAGTGAGCAACCACGAAGACCGCCCCCGCCTCTCTTGCTCACATAGAAGATGGGAATAGAGAACGCAGCCTATGGCGAGCCCACGTCACTGTCCATTTCTCGCTATGGCCTCTATTTTTTTTGAATCCACGGTCTGGCCGAGAGCTGTGAGTGAGTGGCTGGTCAAGGGAAAGAAGGCGAATGTGACAGATGAGATGGCGGATAGCTGCGGGTCACCGCTCTTGTGAAGGTGAACAGGTGAGTCCTCAGCATGCTAGAACTATGAGGTGCTCAAAATACCGAGCGATTCTTTGACACTCACCTTTCTCCCTCGTTTCCCTCTTATGTTCCTCGTCTTTTACCTTTTCCCTTCCTTTTAGGCACGAGGCGAGTGGCGCGGATGCCTACAGCACCGATACATCATGAACTGGTGGCTAACCGTAGAATTCATATCTAGATGTCTCATCTGTTTTTCTACTTCTCGAGCCTTTTCTTTTGATCTCAAACCCTCTTGCCATGTTTTCTTCTCTATGCTCCCTATCCCCTCTACTTTCCTTTCCTTCCCGCCCTGCCTCTACCAGCCGTCTATCCGTGGACCGACTTGCTCCCGCAGACGCCATGAAAAAAAACCAAACAAAAAAACCCTTGTAGAACAAAAAAGGGCAGCAAAGCTGAAATGAAAAATTAGAATAATAAGGAGCCGGGAGCCCAAACAGCGCAAAAAGAGACAAAACAGAGGGCCCTGCTCGCTTGACTCGACACACGTGGCAACTGCAGCTACTCGTTAATTAAAAATGATGCATGAAAGACCGAAGAGACAAGCTCGAACACCGCCAAAATAGAGTAGGTAATGGACCAGAGGTGGTAGAAAAGCTCCACGAGAAGTCGGTGAGCACGATGACAAAGTCGCCGCTTTGTTCTTGAGCTTATTTTAGAAGGAGTTTTACTCTTGAGATTTATCTTGTCTTATTTTATTTTGCTTTTGCATTTTTTTCCCCTTCTGTTTTCTGAATCGTTTCTGATTTAATGTTTTATGGGGGTATTTTGCTGTCACAATTTTGTGCTTTTAAATAGAAAGCCGATAACAAGGGAGAAGAGCCAAGAGAGCAAATGGTCGTTAGTAGATAGGTCACAAGCCTTATCCATGTCTCCTAATGTTGTAAAAATACACCCTATGAAGACATATCCTATCGTCAAATGTTTTGGCTACCTTTGTTTTCTTTTGCCCCTTCGAGAGCGCCTGACGGTGAAGGCTCTTATGACAAGATACAGAAAGGCAACTGGTAACAATAATATTTTAATAGACAGACTTGTGGCACAAGTAGATATCGTCGTCGTTGTCACCTCTGTTTCCCTCCCCTTTGCTTCTTCTGTTTTTAATTTATTTTACGCGTGCAACAGCTGAAGGACGGGAGACTAAACAGTGCAAAAAGGTTGCGCAAATTGATATTGTATACATCTGGACCCTCCCTTGGCCGTTGACTTGCTATATTGCATCCGTGTCTGTTGTGGCGCGTACTTGATGCTTTGCTTCTTTCCTTTTCTCATTGTCGTCGGTGCCATTGCCGTGTTTTGAACAAAAGCGTCCTTGCTTCCCTCTTTTCTCAACGCTTCTTTATAGATTGCGTGTAGTACAAAATAAAATCCAAAGCCGTCAAAGCCGTTCGCTTCTGGTACGATGTCTGTTGCCTACAATATAGCGTTTATTGTATGTTCGCCTTGGCTTTTTGACGGTTTATAATGGCATGCATTTATCGTGGCACGGCATGGCACCAAGACCGGAAAATAAGCCTTACATAGAACAAAAGGCGCCGAAAAAGCCAGAAACATAACCCTAAAGTAAAAAGGTTTCTCATTTAACCTTTTACCTTTCCCTCTATTCCTACAATTCTGTCTGAGTCAAGGAGCACAAGAGTGAAAAAAGCACATGAAAAGTGAAGGGAATGATCGTACCAAATAGAACCATGAAAATTTCTGCAGAGATAATTCGGTTTTAAAACGACCCTGTTCGTATTTTCAGCGGACAATGTTTCAGTTGGAAGGTTGGAAGTATTTTGTGCCGTTTGTGTAATACAAACCTTCACAGCGGTCTTGTTGTTGAGAGAAAAGAAAGGGCAAAGGGGCACACAAGTATGGGGACAGGGGTAGTCCATGACCCGGCGAGCATGGCTTTTTTTCTTCTTTTTTTTCTCACAGCCAGTTAGTGCCACAAAAGTCAAAGAGCCCTGAGTCCCAAAACCCATCTGTGTGACACAAACAGAAACGGCGCAAGCGACGGATGAAGGGAAAGTCTGGAAAGAGAAGGAGTGAAATGGTGATTTTGGCGATGCCGGTGGTTTAGTTGCATGCATCAATGCAAACAATAGTGACATCAACAAAGCTGTCAATGGTACGAGGACATTCCCTAGAGAAACGTTACTTTTGGCAGAGATGGCATCTCGGATACCTGTGGCAAGATTCTAAATTTGAGACGACAAACAGCGTTTTCTTAGGACTCGCCTTGAAAGTGGTGGCTTTGTCGTCCTATCGGCTCACTTCAAGTTGGCCGCCCTCGCTAATGCAGCAATTATGTTGTCCACCATGGCGAGGCAACTATCAAAAGCAAGGAACTTTGGGTGAAATAGACCAAAAGACAATAAGAAACAGCAGAAATTAAATGGAGGGAAAGGTATTCCCCCGGAGCCGAGAATGCCGTGTATTGTAGCCTTTCCCTCCCCAGCGCCCTGTTCGACTAGGCAAACAAATTCTTGGCACCCAGATACACAGGATTAAGCTACAGGGGTGGACAGATGTGTGTTGGTGTAAGATGCGACTTTCTGCCGGATCGATCAGGAGCTTGTACGCCTTCTGCCGTGCGCTGTGGCACGACTCGCCCGGCTCTTTTGCGGCGACTGGACTGGTAACAATGGAAATCTGGCAGGTGGCAGCACAGGTCAAGGAGAAGAGGGCGCAGCCGTGCCTGGCAATGCCCTGGCGATAGACAATTCTCCTACGGGTCGGCGACACAAAATTACAGGGAGCATACAAAACGCAAACAAAGCCTGTTGAGCGCCTAAGAAGTATCCTCGGCCCCTTTTGTCCGTCGTTTTGGAGACAGAAAAAGCAGTGACATGCATCGCACAAGGAAACTGGAAGACAGAGCCTGGGACAGCTGCCGTGCCTCCGAATGCGGGATGATGTGGCAATGTAGGCGGGTAGAGCTGTCTGTACCACACCCGATAAGCGAATAACTAGGGACCACAAGAAATGTAAAGCAACATCTATGCAACTGCGTGCTTCGTGAGTTTTGGCTGGAGATACTGGGAAATACGTGTATCGGGGCCAGAAAATATGACGAGAGTCGAGCGGGCAAACAGCAAACGGTGAGCAGGCGAGGAGACGGGCCACGAGAAGAAGCGACATGCGAGCTTCTCAGCCTCTGAGAAATGACAGAACATGACAAGAGGAAGAGCAGACCGGCACCGGCTCCCCGTTCGCGCCGGTCTCGCCTACGGTGTGGCCCCAGGTTCGGACAAGCAGTGGACACAGGTGCATCTCTTCATATGCTCCAGCTATTAAGCTCAGCGTGGCTGTTCTCACGCCATTCATCTCACGATGTCTCATCATCAAAGGACAAAGATGTCAACTGAGTTCAGCGAGACGCGGCTCTGCCCATCCCCCTTCCTGACCTCGCATCCTTCCCCTCCTCGTTTCGTCGTGCTCGACAAGGGTGGGGAGCCAGCCGGATCAGAAGATGCTTGTGTTTGTGGTCGTGGTCGTGTTTGTGTTCATGCTGTGCGAGGAGACAGGCTATCCTTCTGTGTAGCCATACCAGGGCGGTGCCTGTTTTTAGGCGCCTCCCTCTACCCCTTTCACCCCTTCACCCTTCTCGTTGACAGCCGTTGTTCGCGAGGCATGTCGTTTGTTGTTGTTTTGGGCGCTGTGGCGGCCGTCGTGGCTGAAGGAACTACGAAGAGTACTCAGAGCACAAATTCAGGGGTGGATCGCCCAGCCTCAGTAAACAACAACAAAGCGGACGGGCCAATGCACGTGACCCTCCCTGAATGTTATGCGCTAAGAATGCCATGATGACTAAGTCGTGTCTGCGACGCGTCTTTGGGCGAAACGCCTCGCGAAAAGTGGCCCCAACGGCCCCTTTGCTCCTTCCCAGGGGGAAAACAGAAAAATGGAACAAGACGACCAGGGGCTTTCCTACTCTGTTTACATTGCGCCCGTTCCTTCCCAAATCGGAATATCAAAACAAAAACAAAACAGCAATTCCGAGGGCCGCACTTGCTTTATGTAAGCCCCTCTTTTTCTGCTTGCCCGGCCGTTCATTTCTCGCCGCCCCAACTCTTCAACGGCGACAGTTCTCACGACAATTCTCGACACGTTCGACACGCTCGACGCCCTCGACAACCTCGACAACCACGACACCCACGATACTCGCGACAACGCCAGCCCGCCTGGTTCAGAGGACTGGATCCTTGCGAGTCTTTTTCAATTCGACTTTACGCCCAGATCACCTGTCGCGGCACTTTTCACGGCCTCCGCCCCGCTTTGTGCCGTTCACGAAGCCCGAATCTCGCATTCGGTTCTCGACACTCAACTGCGCTCACCGGGCGCATCCATTTACCTTCCCTCGCCCAATTGCATCGTTGCTGTCCGCCAAGATGGATTTCGACGAGGATCTGAGCGACCCGGCGTTCGACATGGACAACGACTCCGAGGACTACTCGCCGGCGCCGGTAAGTTGATTTGAACCCGATTCTTGAATGTCTTTGTTGTGATAACTGTGCACGTGAACAATGCTGACGGTTTGCCCTTACTCTCTTGTGACAGAAAGCGAAGGCACCCGCAAAGAAAGCCGCCGCCACCAAGGCAGCACCCAAAAAAACCGACAAAGGCCGCATTGGCAAAGCTGGCAGCAGGGAAGTCGGCCGCGTCTAAGAAGCGGGCCAAGCCCACCACCGACGACGAGGACAATGCCAGCGATGATGACTTTGGCAGTGGCAGCGTCGGCAACCTCTCCCAGACCCCTCCCAGTGCCAGCAAGCAGAAGAAACCCCCAGCAAAGAAGGCCAAGTCCGCCGGCAAGCCGCTCGCCGAAATCGCCAACGACAGCTTCAGCCACTTTGATGGCGCCGACGACGCAGCGCCGGCTACGGCAGCGCAGCCCAATTCCAACAAGACTGCATCCGAGATGTACCAGAAACTCACCCAGCTTGAACACATCATCAAGCGTCCCGACACATACATTGGCTCAGTCGAACACATGGAGCAGGCCATGTGGGTGTACAACAAAGCCGCCGGCCAGATGGAGAAGCGCAATGTTTCTTTCGTCCCCGGTCTGTACAAGATCTTTGACGAGATTCTTGTCAACGCCGCCGACAACAAGCAGCGCGATAGCAGTATGACCGCACTCAAAGTCACTGTCGACCGCGAGTCCGGCGAGATTAGCGTCGAGAACAACGGCAAGGGTATTGCTGTTGAGATGCACCAGGTACGTTCCAATGAGATGGAGGCGGGCAACTGTCCAAACATATAAAAAAAAACCCTGATAGCTAATTTCTTTCCCCGCCTACAGAAGGAGAAGGTGTACATTCCTGAGCTGCTCTTCGGTCACCTCCTGACAGGTTCCAACTATGACGACAACGAAAAGAAGACTGTTGGTGCAGAAACGGTTACGGTGCAAAGCTGTGCAACGTTTTCTCGACCGACTTCACAGTCGAGTGTCAGGACTCGACCAACGGCAAGCGCTACAAGCAGTCATGGCACAAGAACATGTCCATTATGGACAAGGCCAAGATCACCTCCAACAAGACCTCTGACTTTGTGCGCGTCACGTTCACCCCCGATTACGCCCGCTTCAACATGCCCAACGGCATCGATGACGACCTCGAGGCCCTCATGTACCGCCGTGTCTACGATATGGCCGGTGTTGTGGACGGTGTCAAGGTCTACCTCAACGGCGAGCACCTCAAGGTCGGCTTCAAGAAGTATTGCGACCTCTACGCCAAGGCCATTGCCAAGGAGCGTGACGAGGAGGTCACCGGCGAGGAGCTGCCCCCGGCGGCCACCGTCCAGTTCGAGGACCCCAAGCTGCACAAGCGCTGGCAGATTGGTTTCACCGTGTCCGATGGCTCCTTCCAGCAGGTGTCTTTTGTCAACTCCATTGCCACGACTTCTGGTGGTACCCACGTCAATTACATTGCCGACCAGATCTGCAATGCGCTGCTGACGGACCTCAACAAGAAGAAGAAGGGCCATTCCCTGAAGCTGAACCACATCCGCAACCACATCTTCATCTTTGTCAACTGCTTCATTGACAACCCGGCCTTCACCTCGCAGACCAAGGAGCAAATGACTACCAAGGTCAGCGCCTTCGGCAGCAAGTGTGTCTTGTCGGACGCCTTCATCAAGAAGATCAAGTCCACGGATGCCATCAACAACATCATCCACTTCGCCGAGCGTAAAGCCGACAAGATGATGTCCAAGAGCGACGGTAACAAGCGTTCTCGCATAAGCAACGACAAGCTTGTTGACGCCAACTTGGCAGGCACGAAGCACGGCCACGAGTGCACGCTCATTCTCACAGAGGGTGACTCCGCCCGTGGTTTGGCTGTCGCCGGTCGTGCGGTGCTCGATCCGGATCGCATTGGTGTGTTCCCACTTCGTGGTAAGCTGCTCAACGTGCGCGATGCGTCAATTGATCAGATCACCAAGAACAAGGAAATTCAGAACATCAAGCAGTTCCTTGGCCTGAAGCACAAGCAGGTCTATACCGACACCAAGGGTCTCCGTTATGGTCACCTGATGATCATGGCTGATCAGGATCACGATGGTAGTCATATCAAGGGTCTCCTCATCAACTTTTTGCAGGTGCAATTCCCGTCCTTGCTCTTGATCCCCGATTTCTTCCAGGAGTTCATCACACCTGTCGTCAAGATCTGGCAAGGCCCCAACCCCAAGAAGCCCACCAAGACCAAGGCTTTCTACACGATCCCCGAGTACGACGAGTGGAAGGAGACGCACTCCAACGAGGTTAAGCGGTGGGAGCACAAGTACCTCAAGGGTCTGGGTTCCAGTTCCAACGAGGATGCCCAGGTATACTTCACCAACCTTGATGCCCATCTCAAGGATTTCAAGGTTATGCAGACCGATGAGGCGCAGCTGTTCGATCTTGCCTTCTCCAAAAAGAAGGCCGATGCTCGCAAGGAGTGGTTGGGCAACTTTGTACCTGGCACATTCTTGGACCAGTCCACCAAGAGCATCACATACTCTGACTTCGTCAACAAGGAGCTGATTCTCTTCAGCATGGCTGACAACATGCGTTCTATTCCGTCTGTTCTCGACGGTTTCAAACCCGGCCAGCGCAAGGTCATCTACACCTGCTTCAAGAAGAACTACGTCAAGGATCAGAAGGTGTTTGAGCTTGCGGGTACTGTCTCTAAGCTGGCCTCGTACCATCACGGTGACCAGTCACTGCACCAGACCATTGTTGGTCTTGCCCAGACGTTTGTCGGTTCCAACAACATCAACTGTCTTGAGCCCAGTGGTAACTTCGGTTCCCGTCTTTCTGGTGGTTCGGATGCTGCCAGCGCTCGTTACATTTTCACGCGCCTGTCTCCCTTTGCCCGCCGTGTGTTCAACCCCATGGACGAGCCTGTCCTAGAGAACAACATCGACGAAGGCAGCGTTATCGAGCCGAAGAACTATGCGCCTATCGTGCCCATGGTTCTCGTCAACGGTGCCGACGGTATCGGTACTGGTTGGAGCACGCAGATCCCCAACTACAACCCTGTCGACATTGTCAACAACCTGAAGCGTCGCATGGGCCGTGTTGACGGCAACGTGGGTGGCGAGGAGCTTCCGTTTGAGTCCATGGTCCCCTGGTTCCGTGGGTGGAAGGGCACTCCCGAGCAGGACCCCCTGCAGCCCGGCAAATTCCGTTTCAACGGTATTGCCTTCCAGGACGACAGGCACCTCAACGAGGTCATTGTGACCGAGCTGCCCGTGCGTGTCTGGACGGATGATTTCAAGGCCAAGCTGGAGGAGGTCATCCGTGCCGAGAAGTCGCCATCCTGGATCAAGGACTACAAGGAGTTCAACGACCATCAAAACGTCCACTTCGTCATCCAGATGGACGAGAAGCACATGAAGAGTGCTCTCGACGAGGGTCTCATTGAGCGGTTCAAGTTGTCAAAGACTATTGGTACGACAAACTTAGTCGCCTTTGACACAAATGGCAAGATCCGTAGATACGAAAAGGTCGAGGACATCTTGGAGGAGTACTACCACTACCGTCTTGGTGTGTACACGCAGCGGAAGGAGCACTGGCTTGGTGTTTACCACATGGAGTATAGAAAGATTCGGAACCAGTACCGCTTCATCTCCGAGATCATGGAGGGCAAGCTTGTGGTGTCGAAGAAGAAGAAGGCCATTGTTGTGCAGGAGCTGCGCGACCGCAAGTACGAGGCCTTCCCCAAGGATAATGGCGATGCCAAGGCTGCCAAGTCCAAGGACGACGAGGATAATGTCGAGGAGGATGACGATGATGCTGATGGTGGCTCGGCGCGCGACTTTGATTACCTGCTGTCGATGGCTATCTGGTCGTTCACGCAGGAGCGCCTGGAGCGGCTCAAGAAGCAGATCGATGCCAAGAAGGAGCAGTACGACGAGCTCAACTCCAAGAGCGAGAAGGATCTGTGGTGCACGGATCTCGACGAGTTCATGAAGGAGTGGGAGAACCAGTTGATGCTCGACGCCGATGTCCAGACCACTATCCGCCGCATGGGCCGCCGTGCTTCCAAGAAGATTGGTGCTGGTGGCCGTGGCCGCAAGGTCAAGGACGAGGACGACTACGTTGAGAAGAAGCCTGCGCGTGCACCCAAGGTGTCGGCCGCCATGAAGGCACTCAACGCTGCCAAGCCAGTGGAGAAGACATCGCAGCGGTTTGCCGAGATGTTCTCAGCGAAACCCAAGGCCAAGCCCGCCGCCGCCAGTCAGAAGCTGGGCGGCGATGGTGCTGAAGACGACTTCTCTGACGACGACTTTGCCGCCCTGGCGAAGCCCAAGAAGGCCAAGGCTGCTGCACCAACGCCCGTTGCCGCTGCCGACCGGGTCGTTGACCTGAGCGATGAAGACGCCGAGATGGACGACATCCCGACCATTGCTAGCGCTGTTGCCGGTGGCCGCACCAAGCGTGCTGCCGCGACCAAGGCCAAGACCTGGACGCTGGACTCCGAGTCTGACGCGGAGGAGGACGACGATGACGAAATGCTCGGTGACGTCGGTGCCATGGTCAAGGGTATTGGCGGCTCTGAGGCTAAGACATCGAGCTCGTCGGCTGCCAACGGCCGCTTGAGCCTGTTTGCCATGTCGCGGCCCGAGACCAGCGACAACAGCGGCAACAGCTCTACGCTGCCCAAGACCGTCCGCCCCAAGCCCTCGACCAAGTCGTTTGACTTTGACAGCCACGACGACACCAACTACGAGGCCCTCGCTCTGTCGTCGCCGCGCAAGTCCACCAAGGGTGATGACGATGTCAAGTCTGAGAATGAGGATGACGACGACGACGACGACATCCGCCCATCAGGCAACAAGTCGGCCATGAACTCGACGGCGCTGAGCATTGGCCCGACCCTGGCCAAGAAGGGCCGCGGCCGTCCTGCTGTATCTGCCAAGCCAAGGCCGCCAAGGAGGAGCCCAAGAAGAGCGCTGCATCATCCTCTACTCAGTTGTCGCCAGCAGCCAAGGCGTACGCCACCAAGAAAGCCCAGGCAAGAGCCGCGCTGTTTGACAGCGACGACAGCATGGACGACATGGAGGAGGCTATTGTCCAGCGCAAGCCGGCGGCCAAGGCCACGACCGCCAAGGCGGCAGCAAAGCCTGCTGCCAAGGCTGCCGCGAAGCCTGTCGCCAAGCGTGCTGCACGGGCTGCGACGACGACCAAGAAGAAGCCGGTGTACGTCGACAGTGACGACGAGGATGATCTGAAGGATGAGGAGGACGAGTACTCGATGGACTTTGAGTAGATGGGCGTGACGGGTGTATTTTAGTGATTTCATATTTGTTTCTCAAGTTGCGCGGGTTTGCATTTCGGTTCTGTTCTTGTTTCTGTTCGTTATGCGCTTTTCACATACTGCTTTTATTCTCTATTCTTATGGCGCGATATGCGCTTTGTTTATGGGTTACGGCCGTTGGCGGGGAAATGGCTTTGAAAATGGACACAAATTTTATTTTGCTTTGCTCTTTGCTCTTTGCTCTTTGCTCTCTGCTTGCAGCCTTTGTATGCCGCCGTCGTACATTTTTGCATCTCAAATACATGTTGTAATGAAATGAATATGTTTTTTTTTTTGACATAGCTTTCTGTGATGGGCTACATGTGTCCAATAAGTCCTACCAGTGAAGCTCATAATACTGTACATATCCGTAGAAAGAACAGGATTGAATAAAGCATGCTTATCTTTGATTTCATTTCTATTTTTTCAATGTCAGGGAGTAATGAACGCGAAAAACAAAACAAAAAACACTCGCTGGCTGGGATAACAAAAAGTGCACAAGCATGCATGTTAGCTGCAGCTTGGAAGACGGGAGACACGTTTTGGATGTGTGATTTTCTCCCAACCCTCATTTCGCCATTTTGTGGTCGACTCATGTAGGTCATCCAAACTGAATCTGACACGTTTGCTAGACTCAACAGCTGTAATATTTTGAATAGCAAACGACAGGTTCTTTTTTCCTACAGTTTAAACACACACACGCGTAGAAGTTCATCTTTTAGATGAGAGAAGAACGCGTTCCGATCAGAACAGCACAAATTGGAAGGCCATTTTTTTGGTTGACAAAAAAAACTCTTATCTTTTATTTAGTCGTTGCTTACTAATTGTTATCCAAACATGCACGCGATTTGGTTTGAAAGAAACCCTCATCGTGTTGACCGTCTCTCTTCCTACAAAGTTGGTGTGTCGTCAATTTTAGCTTTTTTCTTGCCGGTTGCACTTGCCTTCCTAAGCCTGTTTGCAACGGCCGAAACCCAACAAAAACGGGTACTGCTCAAACAACGGGTCCTATAGTCTAGCGGTTAGGACATTGGATTCTGATCTTCCTTACAGAACACTTTCCAGTAGCCCGGTTCGATTCCGGGTAGGACCTTAATTTTTTGTCTTTTTTGCAACCTCGTTTTTTATCAAGGTCTCAATGATTTTACGGGAGGATATGAAATACGCAGTCACTGATTTTTTGCATGATAAAAAAAAAAACAGGCGACGTCAAGCGCCTGCTGTTTACTATGGAGGCTCTCTCCCTTTGCCCTCTGTCTTTTTTTTTTTTTTACTGGAAAGGGTAGCCAGTTCACCACATAGAAAGAGGCTGACATAGAACGTCACCAAATGTGCACTTTTGCAAACAAAATGATCAACCCAACAACTTGAAAAACTCTTCACGAAAATATAAGACGAAAAAGAAAGCATGGAGAGTGGGGCGCTTTTGGACCCAACGAACGGCTGTCAAACGCAAGCACGCGACGACAAACGCTTTAAGTCTCCACCAAGGAACATACTTGGGACCCGGAAACCCTGCATTGTCACGACAATGTTTCTTTCGCACAGAGTGACAAACAGTGGAAAAACAGGACTACCAGAGTAGACAAGGCAGGATGGCAAATTTTTTTGAGTTGAGAACCTCAAAGAACATCGGAGTTGAAGTTGCGGTGTGATAAGGCCTCTGGCATGGGCCGCCAGTTTAAAGAGCCTGCCAGCTTTACGTTGCCATTTGCTCATGCGGACTCGACAACGGGATAACTGGGCAAGGCTGAGCAAAGCAGGGAAGGAAGCAAAGGAGGGGCGTGTACGGAGCACAATACCACGTCGTATAAAAGTGCAAAAAGTGAACCACTTAGCCATGCCTTTGCCCTGTGAGAAGCCAGGGTCGTTTTGACCATCCTCGAAGCAGAGAGAGAGAGGCGGAGGAACACGAGTCTTGAGTCTTGAGTCTTGGGCCTGAGCCTGGACCAACCGACCAAGGTCAGCAGCCACCAAATGCACCAAATGCAGGATGGACTTTTGATGCAAAACAGAGGTGCATGTTTGCTTGTTTGTCGTACGTTGCACTTGTACAACAGGAAGGAGAGCAGCGTCGTGATCGTTGATTGCTGGACGAGGCAGCTTTGTGTTATTGTCGGCTTTCCAAAAATATTATGATCGTGTCAAAGGAGAGAAATGCAGTCATGAGAGAAAGACAGCCAAAAGAGCAAGATCGTAGGGGTAAATTGAAAACCAAATCAAACTAGACATCAAAAGAAACAATAACAAGGAGATTAGTAAAGACAAGAAAACAACAACACAGAAACCAAAGGACAAAATAAAGGGCAAAAAAGTGAGCGCGCGGGTATTCAGATCCTTGCAATGCCAATGTGTCCCGAGAGCCCCTCCCAATAATCCCATAATGTTTTCCCCCCAGCGCCCTAATTGTCCTTCTCTTTCTTTTCCATACCATGCCAAAAGCACTTTTTGGGTTTGCACAGATTCGTTTCGTCCCTCGTAATATCGTCCATCTAAGATAGCTCCTTGAAAGTAAAAGATCCCATCTCTTTGCTCCCTGACTAATGTGGCAATCGTATTTTGATGTGAGAATGCTGTCCTTAGGCTTGGCACATCCTGCCATTCATTTCGTCAAGTCTCTTCTCACACCATTGTCGTGTTTTCCTTCTAGTTTGTGGTTTTCTTTTTCGTTCGTTGGTCGTCACAAATATCATCCAAATAAGTCGTAAGAAACATTATAAAAAAGGATACCGCTGACAAAATATCAAAGCTGAAAAACAAAAGATGACCAAAAGTGTTCGCAGAGACTAGAATGCCAAGTCTTGTCGCAATATGCGGTCGTTCACGACATGGTGACGCTGGATGCTGGTGCAGCTAGAGACGGGTAATAGCCGCTAGAGCTCGATTTGCCCTCATAGCGGCCGCAGCGATTCGAGTAGAAGTTGTCGCCTGCGTAAAACGTGTTATGTCCATTTTGGGACCCATCGCTCTTTGCTCTAGTTGCCTCCATTGCGCTCGTACTGAGGTGTGGAAGAGCCGTATCGTGGTCGCCGCGCTGGTGCGAGTGAGAGAAGAGTTCCACTGGATGGCGCGGGTCGTGCGTGTTCGTGCTGTCGCAGATCGGCGTGGGGAAGTACTGGTACTTCTCTGGTTCGGCGATGCTCTTCACCTCGTCCGTTGTCATGACCGGATGGTCAATGTCCACGTCGTGCTGCGAGTGTTGCTGGTGGTGACGTGATGCGCCACCGTAGTGACCAGATCGTGGGTCGTAGGAGCTGCCATAAGTAGCTGGGAGAAGAGCCGACCCGGCAGGACCAAAGTCGGACCCCATCACCTGGGAACCGCCGTAGCCAATGTTGCCGGCAGAGCCACCAGGGCCGCTGCTCGTGCTACCGCGACGTTCCGACTGGTAATGGCCAGGCGATCGACCGCGCACAATCATTTTGGCCGACTTGCGATGTGCCACCTTAACACTATGCCATTCGCTGCTTCCTGGTGCACCCACCTCTGCCCAAAGTTCGATAAGGAGGTGGTAGTATTGCTGTGCGGCACGGCGCTTCCCATTGTTTGCCGTGGCTTGCTTGAACTGGATCCGTTCAAAGGTGTGCTCCGTAGGGTGCCCGGCCTGTGGTGGCCCATAACTGTGGTCGTACCGGCTGCCCACAGACATACCGCCGTCTGCGCTATACATGCCCATGTTATGGTGTGCTGGCTGAGGAGGTTTGGGAAGAAGGTGCACTTTCTCCGGGCGTGCAGTGGGGCCCTTGTCTCGCTTTGGGGTGTGCTGCACCAACTCAATGACATGGTTGTCATTGTCTGACACAACGGCCGAGATGCTCATGGAAAACCCGTGAACGTTGCTCCTTGTGCCGTTGGCCTGCGAAAACGACATGTTTGATGCTGGGTAATGTGGCGAGACACCAAATGAGCAAATGCACGAGAAGTAGTTCCTCCTGTAGCATGTCCACTCCTTCTCGGCCAGAAAAAAGCCCTTGTCAATGGTGCCGTTGATCTCCAGTTTGACAGCTTGACCGGCCCCGGGCCCGTCCAGGTACTGAAGAGTGCCAAATGTAGTCGTTTCCATCAGTGGCGGGATCTGGGGCTTGCCCCCAAACGAACCAGAGTCCATCTTGTATGGTGCTGTGTATGTCTGGTTGGGACTAGGCGTCGGTGAGAGGGGATGGTGGCGGTGTGCCCCCGGGAACGAAGGTGACCGAGTAGGGTGGTCTGTAGCCCGCCTGAAGGATGGTGTCGCAGTCGAGTACAAGTCCCGTGTAGTGATCTGGGCAGTCGGATGTGGCAACTGTGCTCGGTGAGCATGTCCCAGACCAGACGACGAGGTGCTGCTTCTAGTAATACATGGTGTTAGAACCTTGACCAAGAAACACAGAAGGATGGAGACAGGGGTAAGAGATAGTGGCAGTCAGACTCACGTTGTGCCGAGTCTTGGGCGGACTTCTAGACTGGAAAAGATATGCGACGGAGCAGATGTTGGGTAGAAAGAGCCGTTGTTCTCAGGCTGGTACGTTGTGACCTGGTTGAAAACCGACGGCTGGCCGGGGGGATATAAACTTATGACTCCTGTCGGCTGTGTCGAGCTCTCGAGGTTCAATGGAGGCGTATTGGACTCTTGGCTGTATCTGGAAGGTTGGTGACTGGTCAGCAAGATGTGCAAATGGCCGTTTGTGCGACAAAAACAAATCGATGCAACTAGAAAGAGGGATAATAAGGGAAGAGTGGACGAATACAAAGGAAACAAGGGAAGGAAGGGAAACATAAGAGACCAGATGGACAGGGAAGATGAGGAAGTTGTCGCAAGTGTCGCCAAGCTAACGCTGTGCGCCGTTGTCCACGGGGCACAATGACTCCGAGAGTGCAACCGAGTTCTTTGTAAGACGGACAACGGCCGCTGTGGTACACAGCCGGTGGAGCTAATGCATCCAGAGAACAGTTGTTTACACAAGACTGTAGGTGCACAACATCGAGCGGGCAGATGTACAGTCCACAGGGGCAAACCATGGCAGTACTGGCAGGACATGCAGCCACTGTTGTGATGCACAGAGTGATTGGGGCGAGGAAGTGGCTATGTGGGACAGGCAGATTGAATGACAGCAAGGACGATAAAGGAGGAAGCAAGAGGAAAAAGAAAGAATAAAGGGAAAATATAAAAACAAAAAAAAAAACAGTGAATGGAAAGTAAGAATAGAGACAAAACATATTCGAAGAGTAGGAAAATAGGGAGGGTTGCTTCCAAAAGGGGAGGTAGGTGAGGGGCTGTTTCTTTGATCTGGCGCATATCTTCTCTTTTTCTCTTTGCTTGTTTCTTGTCCTACCAACAGCACACCCTTGCTGTCCTGCCTTCTAGAAGACAGGAGAAGAAGTGGCAGGTGCATGGTATGATGTTCCAACAGGAAGAAAAAAGGAAGAAAGGCTCAGGGGTAGGTTCTGGGGTACGGAAGAAAGAATGTTGAAAAAAGGGTGTGTAAAACAAGTGAGACAACGTTCGGAGAATAAAAGAGCGATTAAGCCCAACACGGCTGGACTTGACAGAACACTCTTCAACAACAAACTCGTAAAGATGGAGAGAACGACTAGAACAAGCTAGTCGGTGAAAGTAGGTGTGCAAGCGGGATCGAGTTGGGGCCAAAAGATTTGAAAATAGAAAGAGAGCAAGCTCACCGGATATCAGCCTGGGCTGGTATCTCGAGGTAGTCCAGCCCAGAACAAGAGGGGGACGACTGGTCAAAGTCCTGCTATAATTTTGGATCTTGTTAGATGTGCTCTTGCAGCAACCTCTGAGAGCTCGATATATTATAAGGAGCAACAAGGCGAGTTGTCATAAAAAAAAAGTAAAGGCTGCGGGAGTTGGAAAACAAGAAGGAATGATGCAAAATGTACGAAGTAAAATGAGAGACAAATGTTGCAGATGGGGGACTGCAGGAAAAGAATGTGCGGAGTGTCGTATGTCGCATGTGGTTGATGATGAAGGCAAGGCTTGTTAGGTTGCGAGGTCCAGTTGACGCTCCAATTCTAGATGCACGTCTATGGCAAAGCTTCAAAGAAAATAGCCAGTGCCAATGACAGCATGAGCGAAATAGACACAGCGAAACCTAGCAGAACAAGAACGGATTTGTTAGTCACAATTGAGCTTTGAAGACTGAAATTGTTGTGGGAGGGTTATTCTTATAATGAAGAGAGCCTGACAGGAAGAGAAAAGAAGAACGGCGCAGTGCTATGATGTACAGGAACAAACAATGTGCAAGAGGAATTGATAGGTGCGGAAAGGGGAAAAGGGGGGAGTGTGCATGAGGAGCGGCGGCTTAGTGAAAGTAAACACTACCCGACCCGGGAGCCAGCACAACAATGATAATGCAGATCGGGGTGCGAAGCGAATGAGAACAATAAACAAACGCGAATGGAATTGTAGGGAAATGTGTAAGGTGATTGAAAGACAAGGACGACCCTGGATAAACATTGTTTCCACTGCGATTTGTGGGCGAAAAGGGATGCTATCCGAACAAACACCAACGGCGCCCAAGTTGGGCCAGTTCTGACGGCCCTGGCCGTACCGTTTGGCAAGAGGTACAAAGGTCTACAGACAGCCACAGGAGAAGTACATGCTTTTGCACGAGTGTGACCTCGAGCCTTCCGTATGCAGGAGAGACAGTTGGCAAAAGACTGGGAGGGTGTGAAGGTCCTCTCTGTAACTAATATTCGTGCTCTGCTGCAGGAGACAAGTAGGCACTTCTGTCACGTCGTACAGATCCGCACATGTGCAGTGGCAGCATGTGCGGACTCGTGTGGCCCAGCACTCCTGGTGCATGCCCAATCCCGACGACCAGGCTTTGATTGATAGACAGGCCCCAGTCCGAAATCGTGTGTTGAAAAGGGGTGGACGGGGCAATTTGAGCGTGGCGTTGGGAGAGGGGGTATGCAAAAGTAATAAACGTCAAAGCCGAGGTGTGAAGAGGGACAAAAAAATATGGAACGGCAGACAGCGTGTGCAGACAGGGCTGGTTTGAGTTGGCTGTTCAGAACCAGGGGAGGGGGGCGAGGCGCCAAAAAACTCTGGAAGCCTCTCATGCGCGAGAGGGCTGCAGCAGCAACCGGCACGATCTGACAGACCCTCTTTGGTCGAGTCTGTGGTCCTTCACACCAAGCAAGGCTGCCTTGAACCTCGCACCCACATCCAGTTCTGACCACTAGTCGCTGAGCTGGAAAGCTTTAATACAAAGCGAGAGTCGATATGAAGATATCAGAGGGGTGATGTGTATTGGTGTTTTGTGTATCCAAGGGCAAAATCAAACAGAGAATTTGTGCCCGTATGAAGAAAAGACTGTGGCGGAAGCTGAGAGTTTCTGAGCCACTCCATCATGAGTTCATTCGCGAAAAAAACCATGATGGCAAAACAATGAGACGAAAAAGCCAAGACAGGTGTAAAGGGCAGACGCTTTGGTGCAAGGCTGAGGATAGTAACAAAAAGTAAGAGACTTGCCTGTTAGGCTCAACAATGTCGGTTTTTGCCACAGCCCATGGCGCGACAGTGTCGTCCACGGTTGACCCCCTCCTCAACAGACATAGAAGGGGAGCATTGGCCGATCGCGTTTGTTTGCTTGAAGTAGAGGCAAAGATTGCCGACGTGCCGTATGGACGCTGTTTCTGCCTCACTGGTTCTTTGCAACGCGATTGTACCTGTGGAACGTGTTTGCGCGTCGTCGGTTTTGTTTTCGGCTCGAGACGTGGTACGTTCCTGTGGAAAGCGGTTGCACAACTCCAATCGACAAGCGCCTAGACGACAGGCGAGTTTGAAAAAATAAAGAAGAAAAGGCGATTGGCAAGAGCTAAAGCGAGCCGGCGGGCGGACAGGGCTGAGAACGAAAGGAAATGAATGCGTGCAAGCGATTGCAGGATTTGGAGCTGCTCGTGGAGATGAATGGCAAGGGTAAAGAAAGAAAGGAAAGTAGCCAGGAAACGAGTGAGATTGAAAAGGTAAAAAAAATAATATCGCGATGGGATAGGTGATGGTGCTGTGTAAGAAGGCTGAAAAATAGATAGGCGGAGAAGAGGGTGGTACAACGGTTGTGGGCTTGTGTAGCGGGGAAGTTCAACTCGTACTTACCTTTGGGAGTTGTTGATTCATAACAATTTTTTGGTGCTATCTACTGCGAGTAGCTAGCTGGTTTGGGCAATTTGGTGAAGGAGGGGCTGAGGGACCACTGCACGTTGGCGTGCCTGTCTGTCAGTCGGCCTGTTGTCGGTTGTGTTTGGCTGCCTGACGCCCTGGTTGGACGGCCGGAGTTGGAGCTTGTTTGTCTGGAGTCTGTACGTCGTATGGGAAAGAGGCTTATGGGTCAGACGGGTAAGTTGTGGGCCGCCTTGTGCCTCTGGATCTGCTTTAGACGCCCCGCTCCGCAAGGCACTTCCGCCTATGGGTGGACGTCTGAGGTTGTTGTTTCGTTAGGGCGTTTGCTAGATCCCGCCCGGTCGAACGATACCAGGTGTAGCTGCCGCAGAACTCTGTTCGCCGAAAAAAAGAACACAAATAAAATTTGATAGAATTATCAATATAGCGGAAAACTTGCGGGAGATTGAGGAGATAGACGGGCCGCCAAATGATGATGTGAATGCCGTAGATTGATTGCCCCTGTTCGGAGTGTCGTGAAGCTCGTATGTCGCTTGCCGCGGCCGCTCTGGCTTCCGCTTTTGGAGGGTGAAGGAGACTAGACTGTCCAGGTATTGTCGACTCACAGCTGCACTTTCTGTCAGGAGCAAGAAAAACATCCCTGTTGCACACGGGTTGGATTTGCCGCCCATGCGCTTAGCCAAAGGAGGGAAAGCCATGTCCTCACCTGTTCACAACTGCCACCCTGTTGACGTCTGACAGGTCCCTTAAAGACTCGGTTTGCTGCTTGTCCGAACCTTTTGTTTGTTTCTTCTATTGTCGTCGAAGCTTTCTGTTGTCTTTCCTTTTTTCTCGTATGCCCTTCCTACTTGACGGTGTTGTTGGGGCTTCTCGAGAGACGAGTCTTGCTTGGTATGCTTCACTGTCGTCGCTTGGTGCACTGCACACCAGGGTCGCAAGTGGGCACAGTTCCGTGACGTTGGGTGGTATTGGGTTGTTTGGCGGTGGATCTGTTTAAACCCCCACTCGCTGCACGTCAGTATGTGTTTTCTCTTCCTCCTTGTCTCTTGTTTCCTCCCCGGTTCAACTAACAGCACCTCGGTCGCATAAGACCCGACCCGTTGCCAAAAACAGAACAAAAAACGAGAAACGCGCTCGGATGCACCGACTGCGCGCACTGTTGTTTGTCTGTGGGATTGCAAACAAGACGACTTTGTCTTTTTCTGGCAAAGGATTGAACAACGAGGAGGTGATATGATGTGATGTGATGTAATGCAATGCCTTGTGGTGTGTATGAATGTATGATCCGAGGGCTCGGGATGGTTGAAGCGAGATGCCGCCTAATTGAGCTCGACTACAAAGATGCACACAAACGACAGAGAAGGGACAGCCAGGAGCAGTGCAACGTGCACAAAGAGGCCCCAGATGCAGGCAGGGCCTGTAGTCTGCAAGGTGGACGCGATGTCGGGGCCACGGATTCGGAGCGAACAGGATTCCGACGTGTCGTTGTTTTGTCGTGCGTTTTTGCCCTTTTTTTTCTGTCTCCGTGGTCCCTTTGCAGGCCACTTCTGAAGCTCCAGGGCTCCTTGATCTGCTTTCTCACGGCTGCAACTGGACGTGTCCAATTGAGGCCGGTCGTGTGTGTCTTGTGTCGTGTAGCTGGTCCTCTGCTGGAGAAGACGAGGCTTCTCTTTCTCATGCAATTGGTAGGGTGTTCTGCTGAAAATTCGGGGTGCAAACTTCTTCCAAAATTGATACTGGGGGTGGTCCTTGGCCTTGTGGACGGTGAAATGTGAGTTGTGACAAGGAAAAAAGACACGCGATGACGAGAGTTGGGATGATGAAGGCACAAGACTAAAGCGTGCTCAACGTGGGAGAAAATATGGGAAACAGATGACGCGAGGAAAAAAGGGGCATGGGATTAAGAGAAAATTGGGATGACAACAATGCATTGGAATAGGTAGGAGCGTATGTCGCAGAAGAGGAAAGAACGATGGGCGAAAACGTAAACAAACACCACAACCGGCGCTCCTTCCCTCTTGGTTCATGACAACTTACTCGTTCCTTCCCAAAATGGCAAGAAGCTAATACGACTATGAGGGTTGGTGGTCTTTCCCAATTAGGGATACTTTGACGTCGCTTTTGTGAGAGAGGTGCTGGATGGGCGGAAGCTGTCGAGATGTGTGTGCGCGTGAAGATCTTTTGATGTGCTGTGTTGATTTGGCAGCGAGGCAGTCGAATTGCGAGTTGTGAAAAGATGTTGCGAAAAGCGATGAGAGACGAGTATCGTGGGGCAATGTTTGATCTAGAAAACAGCAAAAGATAGACAAGAAAAAGGAAGTTGTGAGGAGAGGCCAAAGGGAAGAGGGAAAAGAAAAGATGATGGCCCGGGTCTCTATATACCTGAGGTCTTGAGCGATGGAAGGAGCATGGACGTGGCTTGGCTCTTTTCCTCTTTCCTCCTTAATTTTTTTTTCTTTTGGGAAATGCGAACAGGAGAGTAGAAGCTGTGAGCAGAAATAGACGGAGGGTGAAGGAAAGTAAGTGGAGGGGGAGGAAAGTGGAGAGGGATTAACCACACCAGAGTCAAGAGTTCACAGTTTGGAAGTCTGAGAGTCCAACACGGGTCAAGGGGGTGTGCATGGAAATGCAGAGGGCTCTCAGAGGAAGAGGCGGAGACTGAGGAGGAGGATGGAGCAAAGTATCTCCCGCAAGGTATACATTAACACGAATGAGACAGAAACGAGCGTAGGTAATGAGAGAGAGACCCAAGGAGGCTGTACAGGTAGGACCGACTGCCGGCCAGAGTATGGAAAGCTTGGTCAAGTGAGCAGGTAGGCTTCTTTGGGGGTGAAGGGGAGCAAGTCCATTAAGGAAAGCAAATATTCTGTTTGGCAGTTACAGAGTGCCTGGAGAAAAGCTATGGAGGGCGTGGGAGGAAGGGGTGTGGGCGAATGACCCAGAAGACAAAGAGAGAAATAGGGCTACAAGAGCCTTTGCGTGGGCAAAATACGAGCTTAAAATTGGATGGGTTGGGAATTATCCATCAAGCGGACAGAGGAAATGGTGTAATTTTTCCATAAAATAATCTCACAAGAAAATGATCATGGAGACGGGGATGTAAGAGACAATGTGGAGGGCAAAGGAGAGGATGGAGGGTGGGTGAAAGGTGGGAAGAGGGCCCACGTCTCTATTCATCGGCCCAATCAGTTTTATTGACATTGTATCCGTCCTTGACTTTGCTACTTGTCTCGTTCTGCCACTGGTGGTGGTTTGACGTCGTGCAAGGTCCAGCCGACTGAGACAACAGAGATGCGTAAGAAGCGGAGATGGGGGAGCTGCACGGCAATCATAGCTGGAAGAGAAATATCAGAGGACTTTACTTTGAATTTATTTCTCACCAAAACAATGAGACAGAGGAGAAGCTGATTCGAGGCTGCTTCCGGCCACCCCTTTGTTTATATCCATTTTTGACTCTTACTCCTGGCTTTCTTTTTTTTTTCAATAGAGTAGAGAATGACAATGAGCACCATAGAAAACAATTGGGACAAACAATAGCCTAGGCGAACATATGTATATCTGCAGCCTCTTCCTGGAGGGGCACGGCATCTGCCATATCGCCCAGTCAAGACGTGGGTACAGTGTAGCTGCTGCCAGGTCCTGTGTTCCTCGAGAACACATTTCTACTTGAAGGGCAAATTAGATCAGCGCCTATAGCTACAGCAGAGCTTCTGCTGCAACTTGACGTGAACATGGTATGATGGTCTTTCAGCTTTCGTTACTCTGGATTTACGTCTGGATGTTCGTTTTTCTTTTGTCTTTCTTAAAAAAGTAAAGAAATACAATAGTCAGACAACTTTAAATAGAAAGGAACGGCAGATTATCAAGCCATTTGAGATATGAGGACCCAGACTTGATACAAGAGACAGCCAGACCTGGTAATGATTGAGAGCGTTCAGTTCTCTCATCAATATAAGACTTTCGCCAAATGCCCTGTTGCTCTTTCTTATTCTTTGTATTTTGTACCGAAGAGCAATAGGTAGTGCTGGTCATATCCAAACCTTCCGATCCTACGTAGATGGCATGGCATCGTTGACGTGTGCCGATTTCCTCGATCTGTCCCCTAGCACAAAAGGCCATTGTTTATTCAATAGGTGACATCCATGCATCCATGTAAGAGCCAACAGCCTCTTCGCGGCTAGCTGCGTGGAACAATTTAGAAACGTTGATATTAAATGAAGGGAGAAAGACGTGGAAGACAGATAGAAATATCGGGGAATAATTAATTCAAAAATAAACAGAGGCCAAGGGATGCAAGGTCCCCCACGAAAGCCGCCCCAGTGTACGACGGATGGGCTGACGATTGGCAACAAAGAGGGAGCTTGGAGGCCCAGACAAGCTGGACAAGCTCCTTTGTTTGCCACCAGATCATACGGGATGCTGAAGCCGGGGTGGACTTTTTCTTTCTTTTTTTCTTTGGCAAAGTCAACAAAACAAATCTGGCGTCATTTGTCTGCGCGTACTGGCCTGGCCGACCAGCGGTCTCCATCATGCCTTGTTGCCTTGCACATAATTTTTCCACATTTTGCACGATTCTGTTCGCTTCTTCCTTATTTTCACATGCATACATACCCACACACACGATGAAAGATGCGGCTCTCTCCGGCCGCCCACCCCCCCCCCCCCCCCATGTGCACACTTTTGTCTACTTTGCTGTTTCTAATTCACTGCTGGCTGATTTCTATCTTCTCGGTCCCGGATTGCAACTCCCGAAGCCGTGTTTCTTTTACGCAACCAACACAAAATCATACGGTCGTATGAATGAATAGAAATAAAGGAGAGTGAAAAATGGGGACGCTTAAGTAAACACGAGGGAAAACTAACTGCCGAGAAAAGAAATCGTCGTTTGTTAGTCCTCCCTGGCGAACTTGACGAATAGAATTTGGTAGGCAACCAGGTAAGGTACAAGCTTGTAAGGCCAGGCCCCTGAACCGGGCTGGCCACTAACACTACCAACAGACCACTAACCACCAACGTGATAGGGGACAACGAAAGCACTCTTAACGATCCATTGCGCTAACCGCCAACAGCAACTCGCCGCCGCCGGTCCCAACCAAACAGGGAAGCAGCCAACAGGGGACCACACATGAAACGGCACTGGTCAACGAACAAGAGCCAAGAGCGGACATTGCTGGAATGGGGGAAGTAGGATGGTCTAGGCGAAGGAGGGAGGAAGAAGGGAAGAATGAGCTGCTTACACCGAGAAAGAGCTCGGAAACCCCCAGTGCCGACAAGGACCAGCCAACTTTATTTTCTCTTTTTCCATTTTCTATGTCGTCTTTTCCACAAGAAAGGATACTTTCCAGTCTCCACGTACACCTCTTCACCAATCTGCCGCCAAACAGTCCGGAGTGGAGGGTAGAGGGGTGCCTTGCTCTCTCTTCTTTGCCCTTGTATGGTTACACAAACTCTGTGAGCAAGACCACCGTCAGCCAACCACACCTCGCCTGCACATCCCTCTCTCTTTTCGGGCCTTAACTGTCTTTCATCACTGTCATCTAACTCATCTCTTTTTTCTTTCTTTTAATCTTTTCATAGTATTGGTCGGCATTAGAATGGGAAAGCTGCTCGAATTCTTACTCAAGGCGAGGCACAAAATATGTTCTGCATGTGAACAATAGTCAGATGAGAAAGAAAAACAAAAAGAAAGAAAGAAAGAAAAAAAAGGCCGAGTTGCGGCATGTGCCAAGCGGGATAGTACGGACGGAAACCAGTTGAGTTGGCTTTGTTGTTTACGCATGTCTTATTCTAAAGACGAGGTAATATCAAGGATACAAAGCATCAAGGACAGAAAATCCGGTTATTTCTCAACCATTAACTTCCGCCTTCTTGAACTTTGTTCTAGAACCCATGATGGAGCAAAAGACAGGGATAAGATAGTATGGAAAGCAGAAAGAAGACACATAAAAAATGGTGTACCCTCAGTTCAGATGGAGAAAGGAAGTACACATCCACCGTCAACGGCCGCAGTGGGCTAGAATTAGGGTACGTAGGGCAGTGATAACAAGAAATACCAATTGTTTGTCAGTCTTGTTTGCCCTCTCTCCATTTTCTCCACATGTCTAGTCGCTGTTTTCTTGGCCAAATTGAACTACTTCCTTCCCGCCTCACTAGGATTTT
This sequence comes from Sporothrix variecibatus, assembly GCA_016097105.2. Taxonomy (NCBI): domain Eukaryota; kingdom Fungi; phylum Ascomycota; class Sordariomycetes; order Ophiostomatales; family Ophiostomataceae; genus Sporothrix; species Sporothrix variecibatus. Next base: position 1,311,169 of record JADMNI010000003.1, read on the forward strand.
TGCTGATTCAACGTTGTGCTTTTTGTTTTTACGTCTACATTAACAAACGAGGCACTTGGTGATCCTAATGGGATAACTCAGAGCGCCGAGGGATATTCAAAGATAACTCGTAAAAGCCTTCCAACTTGCCTGTTACCCACTTCACCCCCTTGAACTACACCACAAGCCTAGTGAAAGCATGCCGCCTCTTTTGTTATTATTTTAGGGCACTGCAAGTACTTGATCGAAAGTAGCAGAGGAGGGCCTAGGCCTTCCGAGACTCGCCTCGTCTATAGGAGTCGATCCTTCTCATCCCTCTTGGAGGTGAGCTTTTACCTGCCACATGTGCTATCTCTTGACCCCGTGGAGACGATATTTGAGAGGACCGGCGTTTCTTTGAAATTGAGGGTCTCCCCTTCCGATACTTTGTTTGAAAAAGAAAGGGATGAGGGGGGCCGGGCAACTTGTTACCTGAGCCAATAAAAACTACCCTTACCCGAGAGTGGCCAGCCTCACACTTTACGCCCATCTCTAGATTCTCTTGGAAATGTGGTTTGACCTAAACCGAACTCCATCGAGAGCGCAGACTATTGTTAGACTGTTGAACGTTGATCCTTTCTTGCTTTTCACTTTTCCCTTCAAACATGCATTCTGTGAGGCGAAAACAAACGTATTGGTGACTATAGACGCAAGGTACGGAGTACGCCATCGACAAAGTACACGAGACGGCTTCGACAGGGGTTCATTGTTCAGGTGCATGAGAAAAGAGACATAAAGAGAAAGACAAAAGGATCAACAACGGCGTTTTCCGTAGGTCCAATACTGCAAAACGGACAGGCCCTTCCTTCTTAGGAGCAGGGCTAGCAAACCATTTTCATTGGACCGGGTCTATGTCCAATTTTGCAAGGAGAAAAACAATAGGGAAAGAAATAGCTTGGGTATGCATTCGATGTTGCTTGACTTTTGTACATGCTTTTAATCATATCAGCTCAAAAAAACACGGGCCTCGTATTGTTCCTACTCCTGCATCAAGTTTCCGCTCCAGACAAAACTGTCACGAATAAAATACGAGAAACTCAGCCTATTTGCATAGGGTATCCTCAAAGAGAGGCAGAGCTGCCTACAGGGCGTCCTGTCTGGGCATCAGGAAGCCTGCATCAGGTGTCCGTGTCCTTCGTGTCCGACGTAGTGGCGGTAAGGCTTAGCAAAAGAGAGACAAAAGACAATAAAAAACAAAGCACTACAACGGTGACTTGAGGTCCATAACCGTATCCCTGCTTTTTACTAGAAGGTTACCGGCTCAGCTTCATACGTGGCCCAGGGCTATTTTCCGACAATTTCATGAAAATTGTCTTTATTTCGGACCGGCCCGTGATATTATTGACCTTGTTTGCTATTATTGATGCCAAATTGGAAGGAATAAAGCCGTGCAGACGAACGGCTGCCTTCGTATTGTCGACAGGGCGAGTTTCAATTATCATGTCCTCAAATCATAGTACACACCCTTAAGCAATGAGATCTGTGTTTTGGAAGAGGATGGCTGCGATTACGACGACACTGTGGCAGATACGATGGATGGCCGTTACACTGCAGACTTTCTTCTGCATGGAAGCGTCGAAGCAAAGTCTACAATCCCAATCCCCAATATCACCTGTAAAATCTTCATCCTGGCGACACGAAAAGGAGATGTTCAGCCACGAAAAGAAGTCAAGTCTAAGATACATATCCAATGTAGAGGGCGGTAGGGGGGGGGGGGGGCAGAAGGAAAACGACTGTCAACACCAACATAGACGCCGCCGTGCATGTTGCGAAGCCCTGTTTTGTACTCTGTCTCCTGGCTGCCCTGTTGTCTTGTACGACGTATGGTTCCAATTTGAATGTGGTCTCATCCCGTTTTCATTCCTGCCTGTCCCTTCGCCCTGTCGACGCCATTGTTTCCGTCTCTACACTCGTAGAACAATACAGAAATCTGCACGTAGCCGCGAGGTTCACACAGAGTGCATCGTGTGCTTTTTATTTTGGCCGGGCTTTCGTCACAGTAGTATGCACTGGTACACGTTGTTCCCCTGATGAGGCAGGTCCCCATGCCTGATTTGTTATTTTTCTATTCTTTTCCCCGTTTCCTGTCCGTGACTACCCAAGTCAACCCTGCCCCAGTCCCAACCTGCACGACAAGCAAGGGGCTGGGGAGGAGGGGAAGGAATGCCACGGGAGGACAACGGAGGAAGACTAAAAGGCAAAGAAGCCAAAAAGAAGGAAAGAAGCAACAAAGCCAGTAAAGCATCATCAGAAAAAGAAAAGAAAGAAAGCATTGACGATTTCCTAGATCTTGTATTATGTGACAGGTCGCCAACAGGAGCCGAAGGGGAAAAGAAGAAAAATAGAACAGAGAAAGAGAAGTTGTGACAGTCGCATGCGTCTTATGTTGCAAGGTTACAAAGTTAACTGACACCCAGCTGTCAAAACGAAGATAGCTCCGTTGCTCGCGTTATATTTTTTGAGCTCCTGAAACCTTTTCTGTTATTTTCGATCTGTTCTACATGTCTGATTTCTCCTCCCCATTTTACACAGTGTACAAGGCGGCATGGGTTCCTGGATGCTGGATTTTGTCACAGTCTGCATACAGTCGCCGTGAATGGGCTAAATAGAGCAATTCAAGCAGCTCTTCAGGAGAAGCGCTGCTGCCTCGTATTAATAATTAAATAGAGGGATTTTAGCGTTTCTTTCCGCATTTTATGCCGGAAGGGATATAAAAAGTGAGCTGGAACGAAACGAGAGGAAAGTAGTTGTAGAACACCGAAGTTATCCTGCAGCCGCCCATCCTTGTCCGACATAAGGTAATTTGTCGCCATAGTCTGGCATTCATGGACTTATCCTTTTTTTTATAAATAAAAAGAAGAAGAAAAAAAAGACATAGCTTTCTGGAATTTGAGCGAAAATCATATGAAGAGAAAAAAACAATTTTAAAAAATAAAAGTAAAACAAAAGACGTTAAAAAGGTAATAATATCGAAAGTGCTCTTTGTAAAAAAATAAAAAAACGACAACAGTGCTTGAATAAGAAAGATACACAGGAATAAAATGAACAATGAAACTCTCGACCGCTCGTATTCATACTTGTAGAGAGGGTGTTTTCTGCAGGCAAGCGTTGTCTTTCGCCTCATGCTTCATACCCATGTGCACAACTATCTGCGGCAGCTGTAAAGTGCACAAGTGCAAATATTGTAGGGTGTTAGCGAGGATGTGTAATGGTTCTGGCGTGCATCGACACTACATCAGTCCAAGACAAAAGGTCTAGGTCCTCCAAGCATCATGGATCAAAACAAGGCGATATGATGCATACTAGTACATGATGCAATGCAAAAGATGTCAAGGCCTTCTAAACTAGTATGTCCTTGACGATGTCACTGATAATGTTGTTTTGAATAAAGAGGTCATCTTAAAGTTTTTAGAAGGACGGCAGTTTCACCTTCAAAACTGACTGATCATTTCGCTTGTTTTTTCCCGTTATTTGAGAGAAATTCTTTTGGATTGTCGCCCGTTAACGCTGACGCCGATCGTCAGGATGGATGATGGCTGCCCATCCATGCAAGAGACAAAGGCCGCCCCTCTACACATTGATGGTCTGATTCGCCCGGATAATGCACTCGCCTCTCCCCCTCCTCTTTCCACGAAAACCTGCATGATCAGTGTACTACCACCCCCTTGATATTTCTGGTGCCCTTCTATTTTGTCCCAGTCCTACTCCTACTGCGAGAGGCGAGAGAACGTCCTTAGAGTGGAGAGAGATGTAGCACTCCACTTTTTTCTTCCTTTTCTTTTCCTTTTTGTTGTCTGCCGATCAGGCTTCATTCACGCCCCCCACCGTTGCCCCCCCCAAAAAAAGAAAAAAGGGACGCGTCCATTGTCATCATTCACTGGCCAAGGCTACAAAGCCAAGCTGTGTCGAGAAACAGGCGGCCTTAATATATCGTTGAAATCCAAATAAACAAACCTGGCATCTATCTCCCTCCATTATTTGATACGTCGAGCAGTTTTACTCCGTACTGCACATCAAATTAACTGGCCCACAAACCAGGTTGCGTCAGGAGGCTACATGCAAAGGTAGAATAAAGCGGTACGGAGCCATCCGCCCCTTCCTGCATGCACATCCTGCAGCATCGTTGATGTCCGGTGGAATTGTTAAGTTGGCCTGGTTGATGACCTGGTGGTCTTGCTAATGGCCTAGCTGATAGCGGCTGGCAGGACATCCAACACCGGCAATGACGCCAAATATCTTGTTTGGTTCCGTGCAAGTACCATGTCGAGACTTGGTTCTTAGTTCTTAGGATACTGGGCTTGAGTGAGGTTATGAAGCCAATTTATCCAAGCCATCGGCCATCGAAAACCAGCCACAATATACGAGCTTGCGCCCAGTTTTTTTGATCGATTCACGCGATTTGCATATCGTCTAATGGCCAAGGATTCGTGTACCTTGCACGAAGCTTCCATTTAAAAGACTCTCCTAATATCTTCTGATAAGAGATATTCCTTGCTCACTTTCAATCGTGAATGATGTGCGTTTTCTCATTCACGGCCATAATTGGGGAAACTTTTGTTTCTGTCTTTGCTGCTCTTGACTACCCATGGGTGTTTCACAACGCCTCGCCAACAAGACAGAAAATTCAATGTAAAGATAATCTACATATATTTGTACGCAAAAAACAGGCCAAGCTTAAAATAAAAAAAACCCTTTTCTCATCCATAACGTCAAGCCAAACATGTAGGACTCAAGAGTAGAGACAAAAACAGAGACAGAGAAGAAAGACAAAAGACAAGAGACACCATGGATATCAAAGCCCACAAGACTAAGACCAAAGCCACAGGATTAGTGTCAAAACTACTGCAAACTGTGCGAACTTGTGTTTTTGCTTCCGACGCGGAGATGCTGGATTTTGTTCTTAAGAATGATGAGCTTTCTGTACCATCGTGATCGGCTATTTATTTGTTCCTTTGATATATATATATATATTTTCAAAAATAAATAAATAGGTATACTCAGTCTCATATTCTGCCGCTGTTAGTCTTGTAATATTGTTCTTGGAAGCAAAGATCACGAAAGGCCGGATGGCTTGGAACCGCTCCTCTGGGAATGATCACTGCATCCATAGCAACCCAAGTGGGTGTTGTGACTTGTTTCTCACATCTTGCTACTACAACAGATTAGTAGGATGGGAGAATAATTATGAAAGAATTAAGAAGGCAATAAAGTCATTAATGTTGAGACATACATGACTTAACAATCTACCTATTATCGTTTTGTGCTATCGATACAGCAGGGATTTAGTCCAGGAAGGCCGGGTACAGATGTTTTATGTTTTAGATAATGAAAGCGTCGTATGAAGTTGCCAAAGGCGACCAACTAATATTGTAATCATTCGAAAAAACGTCACGGCTACTGCACGCAGTCTCCCAATGATATCCAGTCTTGGAGCTATACTGAAAAGTTGATATTTTGATTCAGGAAGACTTTTATAAATATCTACCGACTATTTGCCATCATCTTCTATTCTTTTTGATAAGGTGCTTTCTCATTGTATCCCGTAGGTGCCATCTATTCGTGACCGGGTTTGATTCTGGCCGAGACAATAGTTTCCGTTCGCTAACCATTTCCAAATCGAGAAGAGGGTCTGCATAGGATGGACAATCCCTTTGTCAATGATATTTACTTGTGATGTTGTTTTATTGTGCGGAGTATTGCCTGCCCTATTATTCTTTCCCATACCATTATTACACTTGTTATGAAGTGGAGTGACGTGAGAGCAACTGCTGAGCTACGTGTTTGTCAATGCTTTGATTCACTGCGCCTTGCCTCTTATTTGACTCTGATTATTTTTATTTTTGATTATCTTTCCACACCCCTACCTGCAACGTTGTGTATTCTGCACGGTCTGCCGCCCATATTCCCACGGAGCCTTACGTGCGAAAGCTGTTATCGTGGGGGAGGGTGACGGCGGCAAGGAAGCAGAAAAGCAGGAAGTATGACCCCGGGGCTGCGTAATTTAGATTGCATTTGTTTTTGTCTCCTGGCTTCTCCGGATCTTTTGCCTCCCATCTTCGAAGTTTTTCTTTCTATATTTGTTGCAGAATTGAGATTTCAAAATCAAAAGAGACACGCCCCAAAATACTGTTGTGGCCACAGACAAGGGTTAAGGTCGGGAGCTAGGGGGATTGGGGAGAAACGCGTTCCTTGACACAGCACGACACGACATGAATATCATTAGAGGACGGACAGCATTTCACAAGACAGAACAAAAACGAGACAGCAAAAACACATTGAACAAGCCTATGGTGTTCTCCATATTTTTGAGGCTGTTTTAGAGTGCTTGGTGTGCCTGTTGGCACTTTGAGAGGTCTCATCGGTTCATGGTGGCAAACACTAGCGTAAAGAGTTCAAGGGGATGAACCAGTCCGGTCCTGTCGGTACTGGACTGTGACCTTATTTTTGTGCCATTGCTGCCTGTCTTGTACATCGTCTTGTTTCCTATTTTGGTCAACTTTCCTGGTGTTCTGCCCATTGCTTTGGTTGTCATAGCTTGTCATTCTTGTCACCTGTGTACAGTCATTTATTTCACAGTTTGGTCACATCTCGGCCGGATACTACTCTTGGACTCCTCTGTAGTTGGAGCTAAAGGATGAACTCACACAGTAACGTAAAGAAGAGAAACTAGAGGGACAGACAACCAAATTGCCGGAGACGAGTACAGAGAAAAAGGGCCGAAATAGGGCACGGCATGGACAACTGTTGGGGGTTTACGACAGCTGATTGTCTCGCATTCGGCCCAACTGACATTCCCTTATTTCGAGCCACTCTACATCTTCAAATTTAGGGATCATAGACTGAAAAAGAAAGCTGCTAGAGATCCCAGGTCCATGCCACATGCCTGTTTGGGGTACACTGGGGACAATACGATGGAAAAGGGGACACCCAGAAAGACCTTCAAGTCGGTTCTACAATGCATCTCATTGTAATCTGAGCATACTTGTCTTTTGGCCAAATGAGGAAAGATGCCTGCAGTTACGGCCAATAGCAGTAAGTAAATAGCTACTAACTACTCTTCTCGACCGCCAGCATACTAGAAACAAAAAGGGGCCCGAACCAATACCGGAATCTTCCATATGGAACCTACTTGGAGCCCAAGGGAGAGTAAATTATAAATGAGGCGTAAACGAAGCACATTCAAGTTAAAATACTCAAGAATATCAAACTAATGTAGGCTGCAGTCATTAACGGATGCTGCAGACCACCGCATCAACTGACTTCCACTATACGCCTGGTGTCTTGCGTAAGCCCACCCTTTTCATGCTTCACGCCCTTCACCGAGTAGTTCTGTGTTTCTTCAAACGAGAGTGCGTCTACTCGGTGTTGTCGTCGTCGTCTTCTTCTTCTTCTTCTATCTATATGTCGGTCAAGGCCAGACGCGTCTGCTCGCCTCAGTCCCCACACCGCCTTCGGCAATTCGCAAAATAGTTGTATCGTGGAAGAAAACACGGCAGAGAGTTTGATGGGGAATTGCATGAAAAAACGACAAGAGACCAAAGAAGCTTCGGAGAAGAAAACGGAAGCAAAGGCAGCCGTCCATGGTGGTGTGGAGAAGACGTATATCACGAGGAATTCTTGTCGGCCAAGTATCATCAGGAAGAATGTTGGGACCATCGACATCCAAAGAAATCAAAAGAAAAGGGACAATAGAAACGACACTCCCTCTCGCTCCTCTGCGACTTGTCTCTGCTTTCTACACCGGGTAACCTGCTTATTTCTCCTCTTTCTCTCTCGCCATCGCTCCTTATTGACTTTCTAGACCGACGCCTGTGAACGCGTCTCCATGGGTCCGAGCTTCAGCTCGTGATCTTCATGTTTGTTTTGAGAGTATCTTGGTCCCGACACAAAGCAAATATATCAATTGTGTTTTGAAATAATGGATGACCCCAAATATGGAGGCCCGTGTCGACGGAGAAATTGCCGTTGTTATTCTCTAGGCCCCGAGTGCCTCTGTCTTATTCTTGCTACTTTGTCCTCCTGTTTGCTTGTGCTCCTTCCCCCTTCTTTCCATCCCCTTGCCATCTCATGATGTACCAGTTTTTGTCCACCTTCCTAATTTTGCCTGCCCTATCGCGCACTCTGCTCTGTATTCCGTCGCAGTCGCCCTGCTGTGTGTCTTTGGTGTCTGCCCTTTGCCCCTCCGTATCACTATCTCACATCTCCTCCTATTTCCTTTTTACCTGCCCTATGCTTTGTACTCCTGTCTCGCCTGTCCTTTTGTCCTTTTCTCCCCATCTCTTCCGTCGATTCTGCCAGTCCCCGGGGTCCTGTCTGTTGATTCCAGGCCCACTCGCCTCTTTCTCTGGCCTCTTAACTAGGCCTGGACACTGCATCCCCCTTTTTGCTATCTATACTTGCCTCTTAACACACTCTTGTTTCCCCCATCGTGTTTCTTCTGTGCCCCATACGTGGGTTTTGTGTCCCAGAACTGTAGATGTGTGTGCTTCGTTGCTCACAACTCACAGTTCACCAAGCCGTTGGTGACTTTGTCTCCTCGTTTTTGACACCAGTTCGTGTTGCCTTTCTTTGTGTTTGTGTTTCTTTTGTGCAAGAACCCATTCGTGTGTTTTGTAGAACGAAATGCAACAATAAGGACGAAGAAGGAACAGGGCGCAAAAGTAGAAAGTGGAAGCAACAGAGAGGCAACACAAGCCAAGGAGACAAGCATCCAAACATTCAAGCACATAAAGCCAGGCATGGCAATCATAGAAAGATGATGGCACAAGGAGGAAAAGACACAAGGAGGAAAAGAAAAGAGAAAAAAAAAAACAAAAGAGAAAGAAAAAAAAGACCTTCACACAGAGCATATTTATGTGGGTCCTTACTTTCACGGACCATGTAGACCAACATCACCACCATAAACATACCGGCCTCTTTCTGCGTGGCTGGCGATGATGAAAAGGAACACACATAATGCATTAATGACTTGCATTACTCGGCGATCGGTCTCCGTTCGGGCAACCAGAGACAAGAAAAAAGAAAAGAAAATAAAACGGGTGAGCTTTCTTGCTTGGTCATCAGTATGGTTGAGAAGTAAGGAAGCAATAAAAAAGACAGTCAGAGAGACAGTCACAGTGGGTTGCAGTGGGCCAAAAAAGAGCCAAAAGGAGCAAAAAGAGTCAGAGGGCGCAGCAGCCAATTTTGCAGGAAGAGTCACAGCCATGCAGTATGTAAGCAGACAGTGCGAATATATACAGTGACTCGACACAAAATGCACGGTAGAGCCACTGCCTAAATCGGACCGTTGAGGATTAACGTTCATTCGCCTCGCTAAATGGGAAGGAACGACGAGGACATCAAACATGCGACCAGACAGGGCAGGAACGCAGAACATCTAGATAGCCGCTCCTCCCCATTCATATGTCCTGGCCTTGACCCCCTTTTCAATTTGCATACTCTCATCATTTCACAGCAACCTTTCATCAACCTCACACAAGCACCACGCAAGCGTCCACACACCGACGCGCACCCCACCAAGGAACACGCACACGACCATCCGGCGCATGTGTGTTGTTCTCACCTATCGTCGCCCTCCCGCATCAAACCAAAAGGGAAAAAACACAGTAAGTGAATTGTCAGTTGAGACACCGAGAAACAGGAAACAAGGGAAAAAGACATACTTCTCAACTCTTAAGGACACGCCCCGGTACTGACGACGACGCCGAGCAGGGACGATAACCAACGAGTCCTCCTCATCCTCCAACGAGAGAGAGCGGCCTCGTTCAGACACGCCAACACTGCTAGGCCAATCTGGTGCTTCAAGAAAAATAGCGTCTTTGCTGGCAGCCGCGGGCTTTTTTCTGCCTTTTGTCCACTTCTCGAACTGTCCAGTGCTCAGCTCTGCATCTCTGCAGCTCATCTCTGCTTTGCTCCGCTGAACCTGGTCCTTGTCTGCTCTTACCTGGCTGCACACTTCGATATATATCTGTGTGTCTCGGATTGTTGTACTGCCTGAGAGGGTCTCACAACTCCCCCCTCTCCTACTCTCTTTCTTTATTTTACTCTCACCCTTTCATCCTCATCTACTCATCGTCTCTGCCGCCGCCATGCCCAAAAGACGGCATTGGGGCATGTACTCAAAGCCGCAGTCCACTGCGCCCCACTCCTTGGAGAGCTCCGGCCTCCAGAGCAACCTCCATCACGGTGAGTCCAATCGCGAGTCTTTGTTGCCATCTGTATCCTTTTACACTATGTGTTTTATTATTGTGTTGGCGTTCTCCCTTTTTAAATTGCTTCTCTTTTTCCTGTCTCCATGGAGCTCTGCCTCCTCTCTGCCTCCCTCTCCTCCTATCCATTTGCATTCTCCTATACACCCCCTTTCCTGCATTGTTTTTCTGTACTCCCACCCATCATGAGCACGAGCTTCATACTCTGACCTCTTCTCACCAATCCCGTCTTACTCCTGCCTCCTGGCCTCTGCTTCCTCTTGCCTTGTGACCAGCTGCCGGTTTTTCCTCCTCTCCTTTCTGTACTTTGTGCTCCCACAGATTCCTCCGCCGCCTCCGCCTTTGTTTTGATTTTGATTTTCCCGTTTTGCCACCATTGTTCACAGCGCACACTGCAGCGTGTCTCTCCTGCACTTCCTGTCTCTCTTGTCCTCCCTGTCTTTTTTGTTTTGCCCTTGCCCCTCGTGTCTCGCCTGTCTTTGCTCTTTTCTCCTCCGCCCTCTTCCCTGCTTGCACTCCCGATGCTCTTGTCCAGCTAGCGCAGTGTGTGCTTTGCTTGTCTCATTTTCTTGGCTATTTCCGTCCTGTTTGCTATTGTTATGGGCTCTGTTATTGACGCCTTCTTTTTGTACAACCAGAGGAACCACAGTCCCGCAATGTAAACGACCTGCTCGCAAACCTGCGAAGAACTACCCTGTCACCTATTGCTGGTGGCAGCAGCAACAGCAGCCCCAATGGACTAGCCGCGGGCGCCTCGTCCAGATTGTCGCCGATCCCCGTCGTGACGCCCAGTGTACCACCAGAGGTTGCGCAGATTCTGCTGCCCAGCCCACCCAATGGTAGTGGTGGAGGGGGCCCAGCCAACGGCGCAGGCATCGTGGGAGGAGCACTCCATCGAGGAGTAGGAGCAGGAGGCGCAAGTGCTGGCGCTGCTGGCGGCGGCGCAAACGGACTGGGCGGCGCAGGTGGTGGAGCTGGAGGTGTTGGCGGGCGTCGCCGAGGACCAGCTGGTCCGGCGCCTCCACCTTCTTGGCTGGCGCAGTCAAGGACACAACCCACGGCGTGGCCTACGCACTCCAGACCGTAATGGTGTTGTTGGGGGAGGCAGCAGCCATGGCGACCAAAAAGGCGGCTACAGTAGGCGATATTCATCTGGTAATGGCCTTTGGTCACCATGCAGGGGAGTCCATGCCGGGCATCGTTCAACCTGCGCGAGGTAGTCTGGTGGATGTGGTTCTGCGCCGAATCGTGCTGGAGTGGACGACTCAAAAACAGTACAACCACTACCACTTGATTTATCTCCAGGGCCCGCTGCGCGCGGCCTTGATCTCCTATTTGGGCCAGCTGAGCGGAGACAGCGAGGATGACAATAGTCATAATGGGAAAAGCATTGGCAAAGGGGCCACGATCAAGGATCTCCGGCTCTCCTGCTTCATCCAACACCCCCGTCCTCGCCAAATAGCAGTCCTCAACCGGGATATACAGCCGTGGCGCAACAGTGATGCTGGCAGCGATACTGACGAGGAGGAGCTGGAGCCCTGCCGAGCCCAAAGCACAATGAACGAGGACTTTCGGTAACCTTGACCTGACGTGGTCGATGGGACACTCCATCTCGGTCCGTGAAGTCAGCGAGCTCCTCTTCCCCAGCCGGAATGCTGTCGCCGCCGCTCGAGGCGGCTACGTGACTCGGGCCACTCCAAACATCAGGACGAGTCAGAGCTTCTTGAGTCTTGGGATACGCCGGGCAATCGTCTCACCGCCCCGGCCTCTTCTACCGAACCTGACACATTTGTCACTCGCCCTTTCGCCCGACCGCAGGCCCCTCGTCCGTGTCCTGGCGTCAACTACTGTCCTTTGCGGCCCATTTGCCGATGCTTACCCATCTCAGTCTGGCCTACTGGCCCGAGCCCACGCTCACACCCAACGCCAAGTTTGCGACGGTCGACTCTCCGTTGGGCCGCCGCTTCCAGTACGGCGGTACCGGCGCGTACAGTCACTCGCTCGACAACGACTGGGCTGAGGCGGTGTTTGCTGATGCGCAAGCTGAGCAAAGCTTTATATGGTCTTGAGTACCTGGACCTGACGGGTTGTGCGTCATGGCTTCCAGCGCTGATGCACAAAGTTGATAATGGCCAAGTCGACTGGGTGGGCAACTGGGGCAAGATGACGACGCTGGTGCTAAACTATGGAGTGAGTAACGAGTACGATCGGTTGTCCGAGGAGATTATCGAGGCGAACCGGCCGCCGACGCCGGAGCAAGCAGCACCAGGAGCGGTAGATCTGCCAGCAGCCATGCGGCAGCGTATTACGGCACCGTCAGAGCCGCAACTGCCACTCGGTGAAGTAGCCCGGAGAATCAATGCGTCGAGTGAGGCCCGGTTGATTGAAGGCCACATTCGGCAGCAACGAGCGGGCCGCGGCCGGTTCATCACGGTTATGTACGATAGGCAGCCGGACGCTGCAAGATAGACAGCTACGGTGCTCCCACGAGTACAGCTCGCAAGACGAACAATGAAATCATCGGACCCATCATGAAATGCAACTACGATACAATGACAAAAACAGCCAAAGATGAATTTTTTGAACGCCGGACCCCTCCATCGTCTGGAATGCTACTAGCGCCCGTGCCAAGAACGGGTTGAGTCGCCCGGAGTAGCCTCGTGACAAAAAGACAAAAATTGGTCTTGGATTCTGAGGTGACGATGTTGCAGCAATGTCCAAACAGTTTCCAGCAACTCTCACCCAATTTGCCAGGCTTCGTAAGGGCTCTGTAGCAGGTCCGACTCCACAATCCAATCCACAATTGGTTGTCATCAAACAAGGTCGATTGGTCTAGTTGGTTATGACGACGCCTTAACACGGCGTAGGTCCTCGGTTCGATCCCGAGATCGATCACATTTTTTTGTCGTTTTCCACAATAACAACACTACTAAAATTTTTTGTGAGATTTTGAACAGTGAGGGCACTCGTCTTCTGGTTTGGCCATCTCTTGGCATTTCCCGGGAGATGCACCGGAGTCAAGAGACTACGGCTCATGCATAGCCTACATGTCTCACCCGTTGCGGTCGGTGAGCCTCCGTCTGGAATGTTGACCGTTGGCATGCAAAAATCAAAGAGTGCGGCATTCCAATCGTTGCCGATCACTTCTCGATGCCCTCTGTTTTTCATTATTCTCTGCCTCTTTTCATACTATTTTTACTTTTCTTTTTCGACCGGACAGCTCGGCAGTAGCAATGAGACGATTGCCCTGCCACCCAGGAATATGGGAGCTGCAGCTAGAGCGACGATGTCTCCCATCAACGCCGTGGAAGTAAAAAGGCACCGGAGCTGCTCACGGCCATCTTGTCTTGTTCCGGCCAACTTTTTTTTCTTTCTTTTTTCTTCCATTGACAACCGTTCGCACCATCGCCAAAGTCCCCTGCGCCTCCCTCTTTTTTTGTCTGTTCTCGTTTTGTTTGCCCATGCTCATGCCCGTTCTCCGTTCCCCGTTCCCAGTCCCTCGGACCCTTAGTATCGTGAATTCGTTACCCGTCCCCTCCTCCCCAAGCGAAAGCATCCAACGTCCAGCCTACTGTCGTAGATCTCCTCCATATTGTCCTGACCCTGACTCGTCTCTTGTCTCTCCCAAGCCTCCTCAATTATTTCCTGTTCCGTCCACTGCCATTCACCTGTCGTTATTCTTTAGTTTCTCTTTAATATCATTACTTGCCTTTTTGATTGCCATTCCCTTCCCCTTTTCCTTTTTCTTCTTTCTTTCTCTCGTTTCCTTTCCTCCTTCCGACCCTTCCTCCTTCTCGATTTCGACCTTCGACGACGACAAAATTCAATCATCTCGGTTTGTTCAATATTGACTTGAGGGTGTCACTAACTAGACGACGACAACAACAAATCATCTCATATTTTAATAATTTTACTTGTGGCCGTGGTAGGGGTCTTTTATTTATATATTACCATTTCCAGAACCGACGACAACTCCAACTGTAATCGGAATAACACATATCCCCTCTCGAGGGACGACATTCGCCATAATCAACCACCAACAAGATGGCGCTCTTCTTCCTTTTCTCGACGGCGTGCTCGATCATCGGCTTCGTGCTCACCATTCTCGGTCTCTTTGCCGGCAATACGCCCGGCTTCATGGAGGACTTTTCCGTGATTACAGTGAGTGTTTACGGTCTACAAAAAAAAAGTTGAAAAAACAACAAACAAGAGGCGCTTTGAAGTGCACTGCTAACATGTTAGCTCAACACATCTGCACTGGGACGAAATTATGTGCCAGCACTCAACCAGCCGGCCACCCGTGATCTCTCTCATGTCACAGTGCTCACCGACGAGGATGCCAACACAACGAAGGGCGAGGTGGTGGTAGAGGTAGCATCGACTGCAGTGAAGGAGACGACAATCACCAACGGCGACAAACTGAAGACTTACACAATTCAGGAGGACAAGCCTGTCGACGTCGAGCTCACCAAGAAGGACAAGGAAATGGCTGCCCGCAAGCTGGCACCTCGCAAGCTGACACTATCGGCCGCTGAGGGTGTGCTTGCTGGCCTTCCTGCTGACTCGGCCGCCGACGACATGGCCGCCGTGCTGGGCATCAGCGAGTTTTATTCTCTGCACGTCATGAACGTCTGCGAGGGTACCTTTGCACCAAATACTACGGCTGATGGCGCCTGGCGCAACGTCTCGTCGTGCACAGTCCAGCTCAACTCGCAGCAGCTCAACATCTCGCAGCTCATCGACAACGAGCTCAACGCCAACTTTGTCGACGGCGGTTCTCTGGCTCGTATTGGTGGCTCGAGCAGTCTGCAGAATGCGCTCAATCGCATCCCGACAATTGGTCTGGTTCTGGCCATCTTTTACATTCTCGCTGCCTGTGCTGCGGGTCTGGTGCTTCTCCTCACTGCCGCATCCATTGTCACCCGTGCTACACATGGACGCGAGACTGTGCTGGCCAACCTCGGCGCCGCTTCTGGAGCCTCCCTTGCTCTCCTAATTGCTGGTCTTGTTTCTGCTGTTGCAGCCAAGTCAACTGTCGACTCGATCAACCGCCTCGGCAAGGACACTATCGGCATGGAGGCGAACCAGGGCTACAAGTTTGAGGCGCTGACGTGGGCAGCGTTCGGCATGGAGGTGGTTGTGGCACTCTTCTGGCTGCACCAGCTGCATAGCGACGCCAAGAAGGCGGCGGCGGCGGCAGCAGCCAAGAAGAAGGCCGCCGCGGCCCCGGCCAAGAAGTGAGCCGGCAGCGGTGGTTTTTGAACGTGAACGAAATCTTTGAGATTGGGAAACGACACTTCCTCACCGACTGGAAGAGTGGTAATGGAGTTGGACAGTGGAGCTGAAACTGGGGCACGGTTTAGCGGTGGGCAGACATCACCACGTCGATGCCCCGCACCTGCCAGCAGTTTGTTGCACGAGAAAGCAGCGCGCTAGCGCAGCTCCCAACCTCCCCGTATCACAAGCAAAATACAGAAAGAACAGCGCGTACAGCCAGTTTAGACAGCGCTCTTACCTCTTATCGGCCACTAATTCGTTTGGGTTGTAGGCACGCCAGGGGTCAGGATCAGGGTCGTGCCGGGGAAAGCCAGATGTTTTTTATCTTTTAGCTATTTTAACCTTCTTTTTTGATAGCGCATTTTGCTATTTCCATTTCCGTTTACATTTCAGCTTCAGCTTAATCTGTATCTTATCTTCAGCTTCAGCCTTGTACACTAATAAGAACACAATCGCTCCTGCCTCGAACACTTTCTTTCTTGCTTCTTTTGTGAACATGCTCTTTCCTAAAGTGCATTCTCCGTGGCATATCCTTGACCGCTCCTGCCTTTGAGACATGCAGAGGTGCTGCACTTGCCATTTTTGGTACTTGTGTTGTCCGCCGCTGCTTCTCTTCCTCACCCATTGGACCCTCCTGATAAGGTAGCCTCGACCCTAAACCAAAAACAGGGACCGGCTAAAGCATGCATCCCGGCGAGGCAGGTGCGGTTTGGTCGAGAATATGTTAAAATGTGGAGATGAAAAGTGCTGAAAGGGAAAGAGTGCAGCGAAAGTGCAGTTCGTGGGGACTGGGTTCATGCAGATGCAGTCAATCAATACCACCATTTCAGACCGTAGCTTGAATCTTGGTCTATTTGGCCCCTGCTTGTCTGTTCGTGCCTCATCGATTGGAATCAGACGCCGAAGAAAGGGAAAACAAGCTCAGCTCGTTGGCCGATATTTCAGCCACCGCCAGATTAGTCGCGCGGTCGCTCTTGCTGAATTGGGATTGTGTGGACAAAAGTTGCAGGAAGGTGTGCAAGTCGTGCTTGCTCTCCGCCATTTCGATATCAAGATCCAAGCGCGGTTAGCTGGGGCTTCCTTCCCTTCCTGCCAAGCTTGGCACCTGTAGCCTTCCCCCTTCCTTGCACCTTCCCCTCCCACTCCCACTCTTCCTGTGACCTACTTTCCGTGACGATCTGCGGCAAGAACACGACCTTTTCGAGAGTCTGTGTCTCTTTTAAATATTTGTCGAGTCCTCCTCAATCTTTATTTTCTCATTCTCTTCTCCTTTTCTTTCTGCAAATCCCCTGTTCTGCTGTAAGCGGACTTGTGGTGGCACACTGTCTTTTCTCCCTCTCTTCCCTCTGTCAGGGGTGGTTGGTTCTTTTCTCCTCCTTGTTTTTCTTGATTCCTCTCCTCTTCTACGGAAGACTCCCCTCTTCTTTTTTATGACCACCGCCGCCATGTCGAACAACAACGGCACCGGCGGCAACAATGTCAACGATGGGCCGGGCATTCTCCTCTTCCGCGACGACCCGAGCTCCGGCAATCCCTTTATGAACGATGAGGAGATGCACGACGAGGACAATGTCTTTGAGGTCGGCGAGCGTGCTGTTCTGCACATCTGGTCCGGCTTCCTCGACTTTGCGCTGCAGGGCAACATCCTGGAGATTGCTTTCGGTCTGATTATCGCCTCGTCTTTCACCGCCATCGTTAACTCGTTTGTCTCTGACATTCTGCTGCCTCCCTGTCGGTTCTGCTGCCGCTCAACAAGAACTTGGACGAGAAGTTTGCCGTCCTGAAGCCTGGTCCGAACTACGAGCGCGAGAACGGCTACAACACGCTGCAGTTTGCCCAAGACGACGGTGCTGTGGTCATGGCCTATGGCATCTTCTTGAACCGCGTGATCAACTTCTTGGGCGTCGGCATCTCACTGTATGCACTGGCCAGCAACGTACCAGTACTTTTCGCACGACCCTATCATCAAGCACACAGTCAAATGCAAATACTGTCGAAAGAGGATCAGCGAGAAGGTATGCCCCTCTTTTATGCCTGAAACAGTTTATTTTGTGATTTGTTGTATTCTAACAAACAGTCCCTTCGCTGTGTCAATTGCACAAGTTGGCTCGACGGCCGTGAAGAACGCCAGTCGGGCCTCTAACCTCTGTGGATCACATCCCACAAAGCGCAACCACAATGCGCAATCTACGCATCATACGTGCTGGTCTCTCAAAAGGGCGGCCAAACATTTACTTACTTTCCGGCGACGCACGAGTACAAAGCTCACACGACATTGTGATTTCTTATGTTGACTTTTCCTTTGATTGTCTCTCGTCATTTTCTCATTACGTCATACTTTTTGACCTTTTGCATAGCACGCGACTGTTTCTTTTGTCTTTACTTTTTTTGTCTATTTCTTTTTTGTTACACACGCAATTATTACGCATTGTTTTCCTATGGTTTTATTTTCCATTCTATTTCTTTATTTATATGCACGGCCTGCACGTTTCATTATTGCATACAATCAAGTGCTTTTAATGTCATGAAGTCTATTTTCTAATTATCGAATTATCATTTTGAAACGCCTGTTCTTGCCATTTTTTGTTCATCTTCCTCCATATTTACTGCACCAGCGCGGGGAGAGCTTCCAGAATGGGACGGCCCTCATCGTCAAAGTAGACGGGCTGGCCCAAACGGAACGAGTGCTGCAGAGCCACGACGATCTTGGCCGCCTCGTACGCATCCTCGGCCGAGCACGTCAGCTTCGAGCCGTCGAGCACAGCGCCCGCAAATTCGCCGACGTCCTTGGTGAAGGTGGCGTCGTACAGCGTGAACGCATCGGGGGTGGTCTGGGTGCGCACACCGTACTGGTCACGGACCTCGACGCGGTTGATGGCCGAGTTGCCGTTGATGGCCGACAGCGCCTTGGTGCCGTAGACACGCGTGGCCGACTCGTAGCCGTTAGTCAGCGTGCGGCCGACGTGCAGCTGAAAGACCTTGCCGTTGGCAAATTCGACAATGCCCCAGCCGTTGTCGGCGTCGCGGGTCTTGGCCAGGGCGCCGTAGACGGCCTGCTGGCCGACAGCAAAGACGCGGTTGACCTGCTTCTTGGGGTTGGGGATGCCCTTGGCAGGCTCGAGGAAGTAGCGGGCAATGTCGACGTCGTGGATGCCGACATCAACGAAAATACCGCCAGACATGGCCGAGAAGGCGACATAGAAGCCGTTGGGCTCCTGCTGGTCCGAGTTGTGGGTCTCGACGGCGTGGACCTCGCCGAGGGTGCCGTCGTCGAGCATCTTCTTGGTGACCTGGTATGACTCGTCGTCTGTTTCGTTAGAATGAGAAGCGAAGTAGCAAGGGAGTCAGATCTCAGCGGGGGACTTACATCTCTTGGTGAAGGGTACCAGGAAGACCTGGTTGGGCTTGCTGGCGGCCTTGGCCATGACCTCTTCGGTGGTGATCACATCAATGGAGATGGGCTTCTCGCACATGACGTGCAAGCCCAGGTCCAAGGCCTGCAGGATCAGGGGCGCGTGTGTGGCGGTGGCCGTCGAGATGAGCACGGCCTCGATGCCGCTGTTGGCCATCATGTCGGCCGGGTCGGCGTAGAACTTGACCGTCGAGGCCAGGTGCTCGGCCGCCCACTTGTCGGCACCGGGCTTGGTGTCGCAAGCAGCGATGAACTCGACGCGGGCTGGCTGAACTGGAGGATGCGGGCACGGATGGAGCCCAGACGGCCGAGGCCGATGAGACCAATCTTGAGGCGGCGATCGTTAGTCATTGTGAAGGTGTGTATGTGGGATAAAAGTTTTTGAAAGGATTTTGGGTATCGTAAAAAAGAGAAGAAACAAGAATGAAATGAGAAGGAAGAAGAAGAAAGAAGAGAGAGTGAGACAGATGGTGATGTTGTTTGAGTTTACGATTTCAAGGGTCTGGTCCTTTTCTCTTATTCTGCTCACGGGCAACGTCATATAAAGACAAAAAAAAAAGGATAAGAGCTTCCCCGACACGCTTTTCGAGCTTCCACATCTAACCCCGCGTTCATCCTACCCTCGACGCGGATTGCGCCTGGTGACAAGAGAAAAGGTCAAAGAAAACGGGACAGAAAAGAAACCCGGTCCGCGGAATGGCCGTTTTCAGACAGTTCCCCAATTAATTTTTGGTTTGTCTGTCTACGTGACCACGGGCGAAAGAATAAAACAGCGGAATAATACACTTCTTTCGGAAATTTTTCAAAAAGAGACAAACTGTTGGCGTATGTCGATGCCCTCTAGATGCACGTAGGATGTAAGTCGTGTTGAGGTCGTGAAGGCGCGCTAAAATATGTCCGTTAAAATAAGTCCGATCCAAATATGCCCGATTCAATATGCCCGGTGCCCAGCTGCCCAGCAGCCACATTGCGCCAGAAAAGAGTAAAAAAATGCGGAGATTTGCAAAGAGTAAGCACATTGTCCTGGCATAGTGCGGAGAAAGGTACCTGCTGAGCCGAGAGTGAACCAGCAAGGTGTCCAGCCGATCCCCTGAATCCTCCGTCCAGGAACAACGATGGCCCCTGGTCGAGAAGACGGGAATAATCGAAGAAGAACAAATTAAGAAAATAAGAATTGTTCCAGAATACAGGAGAGTCGGAAAACTTTGACAAGTAATGTGTGTTTTTGGGCAACATCTAGCGAGACTGGTTACAAGTCCCGACATCTTATCCATCTCCGTTGATCTCCGACGTTGATCCGTAACATCTCGGCCCTCTTTACTGCGCGTCGCGACGTACGTTGCACCAGAGTATGTTTAGACTGAGTAGAGGACGTAATGGAAGAAGAGAACTGCAAGAGCGACACAATCCGACCCCCACAGGGTTTGCTCGTATGGAATTTATGTACACATGAAATTCAAAAAGAGAAAATATTTGCGATGCAGAACTATAATTTGTTTTTCTCATACTTCGTTGTACATATCCTAAAAATACAAAGATCTACAAAGGACACGAACCGGACAGTTCTTTACTGTGGCATCTCCATCGATGTCCGCGGGGCACTGGGCCCGTACTCCCACTCCCACCAAGAGGGTCCGCTGTTCATGAGAGACTGCAGTTGTTAGCGGCGGAGTTCCCAAAAGGGGATGAAGGCGGTTTTTCACAAAAAGGTTAGAAAGAAACACAGGAAGAAAAAATTAGAGAGCTTACCGTAAAAATGCTGGTCGTTGGGGTCGATGGGACCTTCTAGTAGATCTTGTAGCATGATGGGATCCCAAAACTCGCGCAGGACGTCGTCCGTCGACTGCAGTGCCATCTGGCCGCCTGGCATCATGGGCATATCGCCCGTCATGGCATTCGGTGTCGTGTTGGCCGTGGCTGTGGTCGTCTCAAATGCACTATTGTTGTGGCTCGTATTGTTGTTGATGTTGATGCCATTCATGACGCCATTAAAAGTACCATTGTTGTTGACGACGGTCTGTTGATCTGCTTGACGGATGAGACGTGTCCGCCAGCCGATGAGGTCGACGTCTTTATCTCTGTCATCGTGGCCACCATTCGTGGCTGCCATTGTAGGAACAGGGACCTCCCGTGGGACTGTATTCTGGTCACCCTGGTTCTGGCCTTGGTTTACTACCTGCTGCTGTGCTTTGGCCATCTTTGCCGCTGCCCGGGACCGTAGCTTCTGCAGCCACTGCAGGTTCCTCTGGTATCGTGGGGTGTTGGCACCGTTCTGGACGAGGGATGAGAAGAGGGCAATGGATGTGTCGATTTGCAGCAAAACAAAATGGGCCATAGCATGTGTTGGATGCTTCAGGACAAGAGTGCCGAGACACAATGCAGAGCCAAAGACGTGGTACCAAAAGTTCCATTGGCGGGTACTGATGGCTGGATAGCGGGCGTGGATGTCAGACACGATAGCCAAAATCATGGCACAGCGCTCAATGACACAGTAAAAGGAGGGCGCATAGATGGAAGCATGGGTATCGGTGGCGTTGCTGGCATCGGTGTCGTCGTAGAGTGCCTTGGCGTAGAATGGCCGGTGTAAGTTGATGACCGTCTCGCACAAGTTAAGGCAAAGGTTGGATTGTTGAAAGGAGAGAGGCATGTTGCGGCGTGCAGGTTCGGGAGTAACGGCAATGGCATCTTCGGGGCTCGGATAGCGAGAGACCATGGCGACGAGGGCTGCTCGACAACGGATGTAGTATGGAAGGTTTTGTTCATATTTGCGGCTGTTGAAGGTTAGTGTCATGTTATGAGAATGAAAGGAGGGAACACCTCACAGTTTTTGATCAAGCAGGGTTACTTCAGAGTAGGCTGGCCGGCGTGCCTTCATCGCCATGTTGAGGATCTCATGAGAAATTTGAGACAGCTCAAAACGCAGCTCGAAGTAGCCCTTTTCCGAGGGGACAACCCTTGGTTCGGAAGGAAACTCTGTATCGCAGTGATCTGGATTGACAGTGGAAGGTCGTGAAAAGCAATGTGCTTGGAAGATATCGGCTGCGTTGACTTCCCAGAACACCTTGCGCCGTTCTTCGACAATGTCTGGTGGTAAGTTCCATCGAGCACCGTCACGATGTAGGCCCATCTGCAGCAAGTGTTAGTGATCGAAACTGGATGCTGTTATCTTTCTTATGGACAGTGGTAACATACTGCCTGAATCATGCGCATGGCAAGACCCCAGAGGAGCCATGCCTTGTCATCGTGTCGTCCCTTGTCAGATTGGCTGTAATGTTAGTTTTTTTGTCCAGGTGATATGCCGAGGGGTTTGTATATAGAAAAGTTAGGTGACCAACAAGTTCTTGTGTGCCATGATGTGCTGGATATATTAGCATACTGTTGTTTCAACGAAGAAAAGTGACAGTGTACCCACTAATGTCTGCACACCGGCTATAGTGTTGTTAGACAAAAAGTTGCCCTTGACCAGAGCCATCTCCGACAAGTGCTGCCACTCCTCTGCTGACGGATCGTCTGTCGGCATCTCGATGTTGTAGACAGTGCCTTTGGACATCATCATAAAAACAAGTGCCACTTCTTGGAAGTTGATGGCGCTCGTGGGTGGTGCTGTGTTGGGCGTGACAAACGAGTAGACTCGTGCAAAGGTTTCCTGGAACCGGGATTTGGGTGCAACATCGTGGCTGTCTGTCAGTGAAAGACTCCCATCAAGATGGTATCGACTTTGACTTACTGCCATGCGCAATAGCGGTAATAGGACTCGATCAAGGCCCATGCCTCATCGGCTGGAGGTAGGTGTGCCAAGAGGTCACGCGTCCGGATCTGGGCGGCTGAGGCGTTGATGGGGAACGCAATCGGCGACGTGTTGAGTGCCTGTTGAATCGGTGGCTGCAGCTGTTCATGATGATGGATCTCGTCGACATCCACATCTGGCGATGGACAACGAGTAATAGACGGTGTGTTGGTTGTGTCGTGGAGCTGCGAATCTTTCAGCCATTCACTGCCGGCCGTGGGTCCCAGGTACTTGGACCGGCCACCACGGCTCATAACCAGTGTTCCATATGAGTTGCTCTTTTCTTCTTCGTCATCGACAGTCTCATCAACATTGATGTTCGTTTGGTCCACTGCGGTCGGCTGATGTTGGTCTACCCTGCTGGCCGGCGAGGCTGTTGTGCGTGGCGCCTGTGCGGGCTGTTCGGCTGGTCGCCTGAGAACAGTATTTTGAAAGTCAAGGAAGGCCGGGGCTGAGTTGCTGGTGTTGCTGGTATTGCCGTTCGTATTGACATCAATGCTGAAGGTGTCGCCGTTTACGGAAGGCTCGGTGGGCTGGGGCGTTCCTTCTTGTGTTGGATGTGACCGGGCGGGCCGTGCCGACCGGGCCGGTGTAGACGACGGGCTGTCAGTACCACCGGTTGCCCGTGTACAATATGGCAGGCGTTGTCTGCGGATGCAATTTGAACAAGGTACTGATAATGTAAGCAAGTGAAGGAAAGAAAATAACAAGGGTAAAAGAACATACCCTGCCTGTCACATTTCATCTTCAGACGGCGACATTCTGCTCGCAATGTTAGTCATAACCTATCGACAACATACTGCAGTGGATGTGGCGACCTGCCTTCACAGCTGAAACACGGCCGTTGCTTGCGGGCCTTCTTCCCGGCCGCTCCACGGGCTCCACGTCCGGGTCGCCATTGCCGTCGCGGTCTGGGTGACTGGTCGGGGTGTCACGACCGGCCCGTGAGAGCCGATGTTTATGTCCGGCGGCCATGTCGGACCGGGGCTCTTTCGAAAGGTAAGATTGAAAGGAACACGTCAAACACGTGGTTTATCTGCACGTCGTACGTGTTGTGGCACAACTTGATTGTGGATTGCCGTTGGTGGTCCGATACAAACAGGACAGGGCGGATCAGATGCGAAACGGCCGAAAATGGATTGTGATAAACAACGAGAGTTTTAGAAAAGAAAGAAATGAACGGACCGGAGAAAACATTGACAATATACGAAAAAAGTACACAAGTACAGCCGACGGGCCAAAGCAGAAGAAAACGAAAAGGGGGTAAAGGTAATGCCGGCGAAAGGGCGAACAAGGCACACATTGGTGGACAAGAAGAGGAAAGAAGAGGAAAAAAGAGGCGAATTCGGAGCAGGGATCCACTGCGGGACCGCTCTCCCAATGCGCTTTCCCTAACAGGTGCATGTACTGCGGGGGAATACCCCGTGCGGGGAGACCGTGGAGCCGTGTAAGCGTGTAAGTGTGGAAGGTAGGGCCAACCTAGCTAACAACGTCTTTGAACAGTGGACAGCGTTTTATTCTCATCCGGTGTCACCTGTTTTATTCCTCGTCATGCGGCATTTACAAGGGGTTAAAGCGTGATAGGGCGTGTTGAAGTGTAAAAAAGAGAAAACATACACAACAGCAGCAAAACTTGAATCATTATTTATGATTTGCATTAATCTATCCAGACTGGACTAACTCATCTGATCCTGGTTCTTTCCCTTCTTTTGACCTTTCATCGCGATCTAAAACAGTAAAACAGCCAAACGTAAACTCAAAATACATGCTCTATTAAATTTTATTTTTATATTCCTTTTCCGTTCAAGCCTCGGTTTGCTTTGTTTACTCCTTGTAGGGAGGCGGCGAGATGCCGGTCTGCAGCGCCTTGATGCGCATAGCTAGTTGCTTGGAGTGGAAACGGGCGTACGGCAGGAAACCGACCATGATCCACAGGCCCTTGACGCCAGTCTCGCGGAAAGCGGTGTTGTACTCGCCCTCCTCGTCAACACCCCAGACGGGGCCGACCTGGTCAGCAATGGTGTTGCCCAGGGTCTGGCGGATAGAGTCATTGAGCGGCGTGAAGCCCGTGGCAAAGACGATCAGATCGTACTGGCGCTCGCGGCCGCCGCTCAGAATGACCTTGTCGGCCGTAAACTTCTCAATGTAGCCCTGCTCGACCTTGATCTTGCCGTTGATGACGTGCTCGCAGGCACCGGCATCAAAGTAGAAGCCGCCGTTGCGGGTCTTGCCAAGTGTGGCGTTGCCCGTGGCACGCTGCCCGCGCCACGTCTGCAGACCAGCCTTGTGCAGACCGTCGAGGAGCTCACGGTCCAGATTCTCGAGGACCTCGGCGTTGCGGCGGCCAAGCTCTTCGGCCGGGCCGACGGGGAGGGCAAAGAAGAGACGGTCCTGCTCCTCGAGGGGAGGACGGTCACCGTTCTCATCGGGCGCATAATTGCCAATGTTGCGAGGAGCAGAGTGCTCGAGCGACATAACATAAGTGGGAGAGCGCTGGAGCATGGTGACGTCAATGCCGCGACGCGAGCAGTCAAAGGCCGTGTCAAAGCCAGACGACGATGTGCCAACAACCAGCACCTTCTTGTTGCCCGTTGACCAGTTGCGTGCACTGTCGTGCTTGGTCGAGTGGCGGATCTCGCCGGCCTTGTAGTCGGCCATGCCGGGAATCTCGGGCATGTAAGGCAGACCACACAGCGAGGTGGCCATGACAACGTGTGCCGGGTGCAGAGTGCGCTGCTCGACACCACCCTTGTTGATAACGACAGTCCACTTGCCCTCCTTGTCCTGCTCAGCCGAGACAACAGTCGACTTGTTCCAGACGTTCAGCTCCATGGCATGGGCGTACCACTGCATGTAGAAACCCTGCTTCTGGGCGGGCGTGTAGGTGGGCCAGTGCTTGGGGTAGGGGAAGTAGGCCAAGTCATCCTGCCAGTGGGGCATGTGCAGCGACAGGTACTCATAGCGCTTCTTCCAGACATCACCGACCTCGTCCTTCTCGACAATCAGCTCACGCAGGCCCAGGAACTTGCAGCGGGCTGCCAGGCTCAGGCCGCACTGGCCACCGCCAATGATCAGGACCTCAGGGTCGGCCGCGTTGATCGTGGCATCGCGCTGCGTGGTCCAGGGAACATCGCCCGTCATGTGGCCGTCCTGCGGCGGGATCTCAGGGAACTGCTTCAGGCCTTCGGCCACAGTGTGCATTGTGTAAATCTTCCAGCCGTTGTTCTTGGTTAGGACAGCGTTGATAACCGCCGAAGCCTTGACAATCTCCGTCTCAAACGAGATGATGAACTGAAGAGTAGCGTAGTCGGGGTAGGGGCGGTCGATCTTGGGAGCGGGCGTCAGGAAGGCAAAGTTGGTGGCCTTGGTGCGGGCAAGCAGGTCGGTGGCCGCCTTGCGGATGGCCGGCTGGAAGTTAAAGGTGCGGTAGTCCCAGGTGAAGGCAATCTTGTCGCGCCAGTAGCCGTAGTCGAGGAATAAGTCGGCAAAGCCGTTGGAATCGCCCGTGCCCAGGACCTTGGCCAGCTGGTCGACGATGCCCTGTGCCTCCTTCTCGGGGTTCACATCGGCGGGGATATCGACGCCGAGGACGTCAATGGTGGGCAGCTCGTGGTTGTACTTGAAGGCGTACATGAAGTCGTCGGCGACGGGCGGGTTCGTCTCAAGAGCATACTGCTTCTTGGGCGCCTGGCCCGTGCCCTTGGTGACCACAGGGACGGCCACCGTCTCGTCGATGATGGTGCTAGGGGCCATTGTGGGAGGGAGTGTGGTTGTGGAGGAGGACAGTTGTGTGTGTGTTCCTTTAGTTTATTTGAACTTTGAAATTTATATTTTGAGAAGAATGAAAAGAAAAAAACAAGGATGATGTCGACGATGATGACGAAGTAAAGGATCTTCTCGTGAACAGAACGAGGGGCTCTTAATACCCCTCGCATTTGACGTGTGTTATCTTTTCTTTTTTTTCTTATCGGCAAATTTCGCCCAATGTGGACGCTCCGCCCTCTTACGGAGTCGATCAAAAGTCAACTGACGTGGATGCTCCGATTTCTGATCGTCTGTTGATGATGTCTGGCCATTTCGAGAATATGTCCGGTGTCGAGGGACGTTGTTTGTTGATGTCCGGTATAAGTGGGTCCATCGGATGTATTTGAGTACATGTAACTGTGCATGGCCAAGTAGGGATGAACAAAGGACGATCTCCGGTCCGGTATCCACAAGGCGCTACTCCGTACAACCATGTACCTTTTTAATTATGCCCGGCGGAAGAAGCGTGATGCATCAATCAGGTTCTCCGTCTGCACGAATTATGGACCAAAGATGTAGAACGAAGACGGAGCTCGATGGAGCATGATGTGTTCTTCGAATGTTGTTCAGAATTGTTTCCTTTGGGTGTCCCGTTGGAGTAATTTTCTCCGCAGAGGTTGATGAGGGGTAGAGGGACGAAAAAAAGAAAAGAGAAAAAAGAAAAAAGAACAGTGTTCACATGGAAGACCACAACGGCCGGTGTCGGTATAGAAATTGGCCGTGATTTGTTTCTGACCTGTCTTCAAAACTGTGAAAGCTCCAATAAGAAACCAAACATTACATCATTCTACATCCTCTATATTCCTTCACAAAGTCAGCTTCCTTGTCGACTATCAAGACAGCCAAAAGTCAACAATCAAAGACAACGTCGACGTCAGCATCTAGAACAACCAAACATCAACATCAACACAACAACATACCCAACAATGTCACTTCCTACACACTTTACGCTCAACACGGGAGCCAAGATCCCCGCTGTTGGTCTGGGTAAGCAAAGCTCATAGTCAACAAACATCAACAGCCAAGGTTCAACACAGCTAATAACTCAGGCACATGGCAGAGCAAGCCGGGTGAGGTCCGCAAGGCCGTTGCATTCGCGCTCAAGGACGGCTACCGGCACATTGATGCCGCCCTGATCTACGGCAACGAGGTCGAGGTCGGCCAGGGCATTGTCGACAGCGGCGTGCCCGCGAGGAGATTTTCCTGACCAGCAAGCTGTGGAACACCGACCACCCGAACGTTGCTGCTGGTCTTGAGAAGACTCTCAAAGATCTCGGCGTCGACTACCTCGACCTCTACCTCATCCACTGGCCCGTCCGTCTTGTCCCCAACGACTCCCACCCGCTTCTGCCCGTCAACCCCGACGGCACCCGTGCTGTCGACCGCAGCTGGGACCTGAAGGAGACGTGGCGCCAGATGGAGGCCGTCTACAAGACGGGCAAGGTCAAGGCAATTGGTGTTGCCAACTGGTCAATCCCGTACCTTGAGGACCTGGAGAAGTCGTGGACGGTTGTTCCCGCTGTCAACCAGGTCGAGCTGCACCCTCTGCTGCCTCAGCACGAGTTGCGTGAGTGGTGCCACAAGCGCGGTATTCTGCTGGAGGCGTACTCGCCGCTGGGTTCGACGGGTGCACCGATTGCTTCGGACCCTGCCATCCAGGCCATTGCCGACAAGTACAAGGTCGCCCCTGCGGCCATCCTCATCAGCTACCACGTCAACCGCGGTGACGTCGTTCTGCCCAAGTCGGTCAGCGAGGGCCGCATTAGCAGCAACCGGCACGTGGTCTCCATCGACAAGGAGGACCTGAATGTGCTCAACGGCCTGGCTGCCCAGGGCAAGGCCAAGCGCATCAACACGCCTCTGTGGGGCTTCGATCTCGGCTTCGCCGACTGGTACGGTCCTGTCAAGAAGGAGTAGGTCGGGAAGTGATTGTAGATGAAGATGACAAAAAAAATGGGAATATAGAATAAAAGGTTACGGAAAATAATATACGGAACGTAATAGAAACACTCTTTACAGACACACAGCTTTCAGTTGACGGGAGTGAATCGGACCACAATCACGATCACAGACATTATGAGATATAATCAAAACGGTCACGGTCGAATTCAAAAGAGTCTTCAAGAGGTTAGTCATAACTACAAATGAGCAATTAACAAGGTTGTCAATATAGACAAGGATGAATATCCGCGTCCAAATGGCAAGAATACGATGTACCTCGGACACGAGAGACCGAAGATTTGCTTTTGCGTTGTAAAAGGTGAAGTTGTTAGGCCTGACAACGTGTGAGCTGACACGTTTTCCGGACATTTTGTCCTGTTGGGCCACACTTGTTAGGTGTCGTTGTATTGGATGCATCCTTTGATTCCATTAATTGTGCATTTTCCCCGTTTACGAAGTTGTCGATACACTGGCCGGGACCGGACTTATCTAAAACGAAATAGTACATTCGTGCGAATCAGTAAATACGTCGTCTGCGCGGAAGCGTCCTGGCTGGTTCGGGTGTTCTTTCTGTCCTTTCACGGGCTTTCAGGGGGTTAATCCACTTTGCACCGGACATATTTTCACACGAGGGAAATAAAGGCACACGACAATTGTAGAGGGGACAAGCGAGCGAATTGGGCAAATAGTGACAAAAAGGACGAAAAAAGGTGGCATAGCCTCCGATCCTTGGCCAACGGACCCACATAGCTAACTCCCTTTCAGCACAGTCTCTGCAGTCTCCTCCAATTTGCACTCCATTTTCCCCATTGCCGTCCTACCGTCTGGGGTTCTGGGGTAAACTAAGAAGCGCCGGAGCACGCCACGAGAATTGAGACTAGGGGAGCCGAAAATGTGAGGTGGAGGAAGAAAAGGGGAAACGGAAGAAGAAACAAGGAACAACGCCTGCCAGTCAGAAAGAACAAGAGAGGAGAACCGAAAAAAGAAGGTGAGACGGATCACGAGTACGGGCAAGCCTCGTCAACACAGAAAGTCGGATATAAACAGAGGTCGATCCCCATCTTCTCCAGATTCTTGTTCTTTTCCAGCCTCGTCTTCATCTCATCTTCAACAATCTGTTGACTCCTACCCATTTTCTCTACTTTTTTTTTCTTTCTTCTTCTTTTACACCACCACCCACCATGGCGGACGACGAAAAGAATGCCTCGCGCGTCTTCGCCGACGAGACCGCGCAGAAGCGGTCGGACATGGTTGCTAATGCAGCCTTGGCCACAGACAAGGAGCGCAACATGACGCTGATACAGGGCATCAAGCTGTACCCCAAGGCCATCGGCTGGGCGGCCGTCATCTCGACGTGCTGTATCATGGAGGGTTTTTCTATCGCCCTGATCGGCAACTTCTACGCGTTTGCCCCCTTCAACCGCAAGTACGGCGAGCTGCAGCCCAACGGCTCCTATCAGGTCTCGGCCTCGTGGCAGTCAGGCATCTCCAATGGTGCCCAGGTTGGACAGATTATTGGCCTTTTGCGTGAGTCTTTCTGTCCCCTTCTTTTCTGGTTTGAATTCTGCTAACCACCTCACAGTCACTGGTATCGGTGTTGAACGCTTCGGTTACCGTCTCTTTATCCTCGCTGCCGTCATCTACCAGGCCGGCATGGTCGCCATCTTCTTCTGTGCCCAAAACGTCAAGATCCTCATGGTCGCCTATAGCCTTTCGGGCATCGACTTCGGTGTATTTATGTCGAGTAAGTACCCTCCACTGCCTCCAGTACACAGTACTATATCTCGATAGTCACTAACACTGGCTTTAGTCGCCATTTCTTACGCTGCCGATATTTGCCCCGTCGCCCTCCGTGGTTACCTCACAACCTGGGCAACTCCTGCTGGGGTATCGGCCAGCTGCTCGCCATCGCCGTCATCCGCAGTATGTTCACCCGCAACGACGAGTGGTCTTACCGCATTCCCTACGGTCTGCAGTGGATGTGGATCCCTCCTCTGGTCATTGGCATCTGGTTCGCTCCCGAGTCGCCCTGGTGGCTGGTCCGCAAGGGCAAGCTGGAGGAGGCCAGAAAGGCTCTGCTACGTCTAGCCTCGCCCAAGCGTGACCCTACTTTCAATGCTTCCGAGACCGTCGACATGATGCGCCACACCAACGAGCTCGAGATGGACATGAACGAGGGCGCTTCGTACCTCGACTGCTTCAAAGGCGTCAACCTTCGCCGCACAGAGATTGTCTGCATGCTTTTCGTCTCACAGAACCTTGCCGGCAACACCTTCTCCAACTACTCTACCTACTTCTTTGAGCAGGCCGGTCTCTCGGGCACCGCTCCTTACGACTTTGCCCTTGGCCAGTATGGCCTGAATACCGTCGGCGCCTTCTTCGTCTGGGCCTTGATGGCTTGGGGCATTGGTCGTCGTACTCTGTTCCTGTGTGGCCTTTGTGGTCTCTTTGCCACTTTGTTGGCTATCGGTTTCGTCGGTCTCGCTCACGACAAGACGGCTGCTGCTCTGGCTACTGGTTCGCTGATGATTGTCTGGGCTGCCTTTTACCAATTCTCCGTCGGAACTGTCACGTTCTCGCTCGTCGCTGAGATGCCCACCCGTCGTCTGCAGGTCAAGACTGTTGCTCTGTCTCGTGTTGCCTACAACATTGCCGCCATTGTCGTCAATGTTTTGACTCCTTACATGATTAACCCAACTGCCTGGAACTGGGGCAACTACGCCGGCTTCTTCTGGGCTGGCACCACCTCCCTCATGCTGGTCTACCACTACTTCCGCCTGCCTGAGCCGTCTGGTCGCACCTTTGCCGAGTTGGATCTGCTGTTTGAGCGCAAGGTCTCGGCCCGCAAGTTCCAGAGCACCAACATTGATGCCTTTGACGTGTCTGTCGGTGAGAACGACGGCTACGACAAGGCCGCCGTGGCCCACGCCGAGGATGCCTAAGTGAGAGAGAACGAGTACACTTTACTC
Source organism: Sporothrix variecibatus (assembly GCA_016097105.2). Taxonomy (NCBI): domain Eukaryota; kingdom Fungi; phylum Ascomycota; class Sordariomycetes; order Ophiostomatales; family Ophiostomataceae; genus Sporothrix; species Sporothrix variecibatus. The sequence continues at coordinate 1,342,585 of JADMNI010000003.1, forward strand.
TCTGCTGTACAGTCATCCTCGGGAAAGCCTGGACTCTTTCGCTCTCTGTCTATCACTTAAAAAATTCTTTCCTTGTAAAGTGCCATAGCCTTGTACAGAATACACATAAATTATACAATACAATACAATGCATCAGTATACCACAATACTTGTCTCCTTTACAGTCATGTCCACCGTCCTGGCCCAGCAAAGAAGCTGTCTTCAAAACTAATGACACGGTCTCTGTCTATAAACTGCTGGTCCAGCAGCAAATGAGAAATGGCGGCCAGATCATCAGTGTGTCCTGTTGGTACTGATACAACCGACGCAGCTGCGTAGGCTGAAGCAGCAGAAGTGTCTCCCATGGCATGTGCTTGGGCGTGCTGATGATAGGTCATCACTGGCGACATTTGATCAAGTGGCTGCATCGGCCACGTCGGGTTCGGGTTGAGTGTGGGATGGATGGCCGCAGGATGCACCTGTGTGAGCTGCGTTGGTGCAGGAGCAGGTGCTGGAGCGGGTGCCGGTGCAGGTTCGGCAACGACCGGGACAGCAGCTGCTTCATCAGTCTGGACAGATGGCTCAACATAGCCGTTCGAGGCTGTCGCAGATGCCGTTGACGAGGATGTCGACATTTCCAAAGTCTTTGCCTTTTCTTTGGGCTCAAAACTCCGTGTACCCCAGGATATCAACAACAAATGTCGGGTTTGTCATGCACTGCCGGTGCAGGTCTTTGAGATGCTGTGCGTAGTGGCCGGCCAGACTAATACTCTTCTTGGTCGGGTCCTCCTCCGACTTGCTGCTGCCCACCCATCGCCGGTCCATATCTTCCAGACTCCTGAGCAAGGACCAGAACTCGGGCAGCACGTCAACATCGACGGGCCCACCGTTGACGCGCGAATTGTTATTGACCTGTCCATCCGCCGCAACCTCACTCCGTCCATGCGCCAAAAGGACTCTTGCGCTGATATACACGCAAAAGGCAAACTGGCTTGCCAATGGCCGGTGCTTGGGCGTGTACCGGAGGTACTTTGCTCGTAATGGCCGCCGTCTCGACCGCTGCATTCTGGCACGTCTCGGCGCTGCAGACACTCGGCAGTTTGACTTTGACCATCGTCGTCCATCTAGCCCACCAAGCAGCGTCGGGATAGGCGATTCTTTGGTGCAGCAGGATCGTCGACGTGTTATGGGTGATGTGTGCCAGCGTCAGGTTGGGGTCCATGTTGACGAGGGTGGGCTGTCTTGACACGTTCGAATCCCGCCAGCGTTGGGGGAGGTACATTTTCCAGTGCACAAGCTGCAAATCCAGCTCCTTGAACCGTGTGAGCCAGCGGCTGACGTCGGGACGGCTGCCAAAATCGACATTCTGTCCCAGGAACGTCGACACCACACGGCTCAGCGACTCGGCCGCTTCGATGCAGTATGCGAACGCTCCGACATTGGTGTTGTGTCCGTGGACGTGTGTCGAGGCAGGAGACCGGACGGGTGGGTCCGCCGGGTCGCGTTCCCGCTCCCGCTCCCGCTCCCGATCGCGCACCTCCCGATCACGTGCTCGGTCTACATCACCAGTCGGCAGGCCTCCGGACGGCGCGCTGTACATGTACGGAGTGAGGACAGGCTCTTCTTTGTGGAAAAAGAAACCGTCCGCAGGCAGTCGGCGGTGAACATTGGCAGCGGCGAGACCCGTGGTCCATCCTGTGGCCACCGAGCAGAACCGGTCGAGAAGCAATACACACCAAAATACACGGCGGCGCTCTTCTTCTTCAATCCAGTTGGCTGGTGGCCCAAGAAGTTTCATCGGTCGGAGTAGTGTATGCTGCTGTTGCTTCTCAATGCTGTTGTCGTCTTCGGCTTCGGTGTTGAGTCCCAGATAGTCGACGGTTCGCGTTATAGAAGCCACGATTGACCAGGCCCTGGCTGTCCTTCCAGACCCAATGTCATGAAACGCCAGGATGATGAGTGCCTGTAGACTTTCAACCGATAGGCTGTTCATGGCCACGAGGAGGACATGGCTACGAGACCGTTGGGCCAGTCGTAGCAGGGTGTCTATATCGATTTCTTCCTCTAGTAGATCCTCTTGCTGAACATAACGTGCTCCTGCAACCACCATAGCATGCAACAAACAGGCAAGTTGCGGCCTCTGTTCCGGGTCGTGCATGCGCCGCCGGAACTGCGTTTCGTGCAGGACGGGGATCCACGGCTGGACAGCGACAAAGTAGGCATTGACAACGGCTTGGAGGGTGGCAGGCGGCGGCAGCCCAGGCGATATAGCCGGGTCTTCAGCCATGTCCTCGAGTGGCCGCGCCAGATCAATGTCTGGGTTGCCGCAGCTGTCGACCATCCTCCGACGTTTCCTTGGGCGGTCAGTGCTGTGGCCTTGACTGCGGCCATTGGAGGCCGTCATGGGCGACGAGGCCGTCGACGACGGCGAGGCAATGTGTGCAATGCCATGATTTGGTGCTAACTGCCGCGGTGTTGTTATATTGTTGCGAGCGTTTGTGGAATTTGCCGTGTTGAGTTTCTGTAATTCTTGGGCAAGCACGGCCAGTATGCTGACAACGCCTGCATTCGAGCCTAGGTTTGGGCTGGATTCGGGCGCCGGCGTTGTGTTGGCCGCCGTGAGGGCGGCCCCTGCTCCTTGTCCTCCTTGTCCTCGAGCCAGTGCATTTTCGAGTACTTCGATTCTCTGGCTCAGGGCTTCAATAGCACCTGGCCGTAGCCCCGGCTTGGCCTTTTTCGTATCATAGGCGCACGATACATCGAGTCGCTGGCAGTGCGTGCAGGTGGGCAGGTCGCGCGAGCATTTCAGCTTCCGCCGACGACAGCCCAGACAAGATGTCTCGGCAGATGTTTCCGTGGTTGACGTGTCGGCCTGTTCTGTCGTTTGATGTGTTTGTGTATGTGCTTGTGTCGTTGTTCCAGCTGTATTTTCTGCTGCCGGCGAGTCGGGTCGTGTGTCGGGCTGTGATTCTTGACCGGCCTCGGGATGTGTCTCGGTCATTTTCTGAAACATCTACCGGATTTTGAGATGACGATTGAACTGTCGGGCTCATCGTGATAACGGGGCCGGTGATGACAATGATTGCCGGTGAGGGGAAGTGGAAGGGGAGTAAGGAGAGGAGAGAGATGGAGAAACAGAAAGAGAGAGATGCAAAAAAATGCAAGCAGTAAGCGAGGTGAAATGGTCACGCGGCTTTGGTCATACGGTGCCGTCCGATTCTCTCTTTTTATTTTACGTCGTACTTTCGACCGAGCAACTCTTCGTTTTTTTTATCAAATTCTCCTCCAACCAGCCGACCGTTTCTTTCGATCTTTTCAATTCTTTACATGCTCCAATGCCACCCGCATGGTACAGGGCACTGATATGCGAGATATGATGTAAAAAGCAGGTGAACATGGGCGGTATGGAGCTCGCAAGCGTCTCGAGCGTTGCAAGCGCGCCCCATATCGTCCTTTTGCTGGACACGAGTCGCAACGACTAACATGGATTGAGTCTAAGTGCGGAGACACATGGGACAACACCGGCTAAATGGGCAAAGTACCACCCGAGAATTCTCCCGGCAAGGTGAAGGAACCAACGTTCCTTTGACGATTTTCGTCCCTTTTTTTGCCGTCCTATTGTACATCATTTTTGCTGTGTCTTTTTTCGGCAATTTAGCCGTGGATCCAGGGACGTGCGTGCAATGCGGACTTTCCTAATTGTATATGCATCCTAATCATCTCATAGATATAAAAACGATCACGAAAATGAACAATAAAATAAATGTTTCAATAAAATGATACTGCTTGCTGACTGAATAAATTATCACCAACTGCCACGATCAAAATTGTGCAAATCAATTTAATGGTTCCACGCATCCAATCCAACCACCACTTATAGAAATTTAAGAGAGGTTTTACTTAATCGGCCGTAGATCATATCTCCTGTCGTTCCCCCACATTAAACAACCTCCACCTCGTTGTGCTCGACGTTGCGCTTGCTGGCGGTCGGCGCACCGTCCACGCCGACAATCTCACCGTTTTCGGTCTCGACAGTCATACCCATCTTGCGCATAGCATTGGTGCCGGCCAGAGCATCCGGGCCGTCAAAGATGGTGGCGACCTCCTCCAGGCCGTAGCCCTTGGTCTCGGGGAAGAAGAAGTAGATGATGGTGAGGTTGAAGGCGATAACACAGCACCAGACAATGTAGTAGCGCCAGGCGAGGTTGGTCATGCCAATGGGTTGACAAACGAGTTAAAGATGCCCGCGATGTTGCCGGTAAGCTGGTAGATCATGGCACCCTTGGAACGGAGGGCGAACGGCAGGATCTCCATGACGTAGGTGGGCGCAATGGGTGACTGAACGTGGTAGAAGGCGGAGAAGATCATAATCATGGTGATGACAGCAGCAGCGAGGCCCTTGTCCTCAAAGTTGCGCTGCTGGTTGATGGCCGAGCAGACGGTCCAGATGATGTAGGACAGAAGCATACCAGCCATGCCCAGAAGGAACAAGAAGCGACGGCCGAGCTTGTCGACGAGACCGGCAAAGACACCGGCGGTAATAAAGGACCAGATGGATAGGCAGCCGTTGATAACGAGCTGGGTCTTGCTGTCGGTAACGCCAATAGAATTGAGCACTTTGGACAGGTAATAGGAGGTCAGGCCATTGCCACTCCATTGCAGCATCATGGGAATCCAAGCGTTGAGGAAGAACCGGTGGCGCATGCCGGGGGTGCTGAGGAAGGCCATCCAGCGGGACTGTTTCTGCTCCTTTTCCATCTCGAGCGTGGCCACGACCTCGGCCATTTCAAACTTGACAAGGGGTGACTCCGGGTCGCCATAGCCGTGGTACTTGGTGAAAAAGGCAAGAGCCTCCTCTTGACGGTTGTTGTAGATGAGCCAGCGAGGGGACTCGGGGCCGAAGAAGACAATAGACATCTGGATAACAGAAACAAGGCACTGCAGCAGACTCGGCAGACGCCACGACCAGTTGCTGTCGATGCGGAAGGCACCGAAAGTGATCCAGGCGGCAACCAGGGAGCCCAGCGGCCAGGAGACCATGTACATGGACACAAGAACACCACGATGAGTCGGGTAGGCGCATTCGGTCAGGAGAGGAGGAGCGGCCGTGGCGACCATGCAGAGGCCGGCACCAACAATAAAACGGCCGGCGACAAACATGGCATAGTTCTGGGCAGCACCCTGAAGGACCGAGCCGAGAACAATGACGGCCGAGCCAGCAAAGATGGGCCAGCGACGGCCGAAGCGCTCACAGATCTGCGAGGACCAGAGAACAGCAATCAACGTACCGCCAGTCGTGCCAGCAGTAATGGCGCCGAGACGCGAGCCGTTGGGGTGGTCAAAAAACTCGGCCCAGTGGGTCAGAGACTGCATGCCGTTTGTCATGCTGGAATCAAAGCCGAGGCCGTCTGGGTGAGGAGAGCCGACAGCAGTAAGAAGTTGAGCTGCATCAGGCGGGTGTCGCGCCACCACGGCTTGCGGTCCTTGGGCACGACATCGGCAATGTTGAAGCCGTGGATCGGCGCTGAGTTCATCATACCGCCCATGGTGAGGGTGGAAGGGGGAAAGAAATAAAATAAAGAAAAGAAAAAGAAAAGGGTATAGAAGGGACGATCAAAAACAATAGTACAAAGGCTGAGAAGAAAAGAGACAGGAGGCTGAGAGGCTGGTCGAGGCAGTTGGTATGAGCCCTGGATTTGAACTGATTTTTTTTTCTTCCTCTTTTTTCTTTCCCCAGACTCGGGATCGTCCTTGTTTATATCTTGACCATGCGACTCATGGTCCGGCTATTGCACGGCACATGCGTGGTCTGTTTCTCGCGTTTGTTTCTGTCTGAAATTCAAAAGGGAGAAGAGGGAAAAGAAAGAAAGAGAGGACCACGGCCCTGGTCGTGGTGCCATGTGCCATGGGATGGGCAATGGAGCCGGGGCCCCAGATTTCCCTTGGGGTTGTAGTGAGTCGTAGTGTGGCCTGTAGTGTGGTTGGTGTTCCCCATATTTTCCTGTTTTGCAGCCTTTTTTTTCTCGTCTTCTCACTTTTTTCCTCGTTCCCCGCACAGAAAACCCTCCCTGCACACTGGCTCTCCTCACTCCAACGCACTGCAATTTTCCACTGCAACTCACCACAACACTACCCGGGCATCGGGTAGTGTCCGGCCGCGGTCGAGACTACAGCCCGGTCGGGCCTCTTTGACTCGAGGAGAGTCGACGAAAGACGAGCAAAAAGCTAAAGAAGGCGAAGACAAGTCTCCTGACAACTGTTGAGCACCGGCACTTTCAAAAACGGGCCCAGCTATCGCCCATACCCCGATGCGACGATCTTGTAGAGACGTAAACAATATTGACTGACATGTCTTCATTTTGCCATTTTGCCACGGCGAGCCGGTTGCCGAATTAATCAAAAATGCCGTCGGGGAATGGGCCATTAACGGGACTCTACAAAGCGAGGCCGACAATCATGTGCTTGCTGGACCCTGGATTGGGTTGTTTGAATTCTCTTTCAATTCTCTCTCTCTACGAAATTGAATTCGATCAAGTGGTTGTTTGCCAGGTTTACCATCTACTAAATTGATTATTCGGTGTTCTTTTCACCAAACAACGACGTGAGATTGCTCTTCACAACAGTTGGTTATTGAACTTGTACTTATTGTATTTGAATTAATTCTGTACCCTTCGCGTGCATTCTAGCATAATAACTTCTTGCCAACACCCATGCCTTGCAGTCTATTATTCTGTCCTCACAATGACTTCTTTCTCATAGTCTATTCTATTCTGTGGCCTCTTATGCTTATTTGTTTCACTCGCTGCCTCTATGCCAACCCCATCCGTAGCAGATGGTTGCCAAACTCCAACAAATAGTAATCTGCATACACCAGGCCATGGTTCCAGTAGCGATGGTGGTCCCGGGCGTTGGCATTAGCCGTTGCATGTTTGAGAATGGCAGCAAACGTCTGGCCGGCCTGGCTATCCTTGACCTTGGCCACCTCCGTCTCCTCCTCCACAAACTCTGCCGCCTCTCTTGCCAGAGACAGAGCCAGAGTGTCCTCGATAATATCAAAGGCGGCCTGCAGATACCGGTCTGCCTCAACAGTTTGTCCGCCTGCCCGCAGAGCTTGTGAAAGCACCAGCATGCCATTGGCGCAATCACACCTGCCGAGGAGTCTCTCAGCGGACCCGTGTCGGCGACGGCATGCGGGTCAATGGGCGCATCAAAGTCCCACAGCGGGACATACCGACCACGTTTGGGACCGGTGCAACCAGGAACTTCGACACAGTCTGGGGCCAAGTCCATGCGAAGCAAAAAGTAGTTGGCCAGACCCGAAGCAGCGCGGGCGAAGCGCGGCTCGCCTGTTCTGAGGAAAGTCCGAGCAAAGCCCAGAATGCCCCACGCCTGACCACGGGCCCATGTCGAGTCGCGTGCAAAGCCCTGGGCAGTGCGCAGCTCTTTCAGGGCGCCTGTGACGGGCGAGAAGTTGGCCACATGGAACGTGCTGTAAAGAGGCGTGCTGCCATCACCCTTCTTGGACTCGTCACGGAAGACGCTGTTCATGACGGTATCGGCGTGCGATGTGGCCGCAGCCGCGAGCGTGTCGTCGCCCGTGAAGCCGGCCACGTAGTACAGCAAATCCAGGTTGATCATGCTGTCGATGATGACCAAGAAATCCTCCGTTAACGAGTCGATCATCACGCCGTTCTGGTTCAGCTTGTCCCACGACCGGATGGCGCCAACAGTGGAATTGTATCTTGAATAGAGCGCATAGGCGGCCTTGACCGTAGCTTCTCGTGCGTGGGAATCGTGGTACTGCTCATAGCACGACCGCTGCGACAGCATCACAATGAATGCCATGTCGTGGGTATCTGTGCGGCCGGCCATGTCCCGGATGGGGCCGTCCCATGATTGTGCCGTCTTTTCGAGTGTCTTTTGCGCAAGTGCTCTCGTCTTTGATGACAGTGCAATCGTGTGGGGAACTTGTTGAAGCGCTCGAGCAACAGATAAATACAGCCCGGAAAGAAGCCGCACGTCCAGAAATCGGCCTCGCGCAGCGCATACTGGTTGGCATCCTCGCCCGTCTGCGGCACGTACTCCGGGTAGCGTGTGGGCGGGTCGTTGTCGACGAGCGCCTCGACGGCTGTGCGCGTGATCTTGGCCACAGCGTTTTCTGCAAAGATGCCGCCGAAACGATGGAGGAGAGGGGTCTGCAGCGGTTTTGAAGAAGAGGTATCGCCAGAAGCAGCAGCCATCTTGGTATCGAGCGAGTCCATCGTGTCAAGAGTGCCGTCGACCGAAGTATTGTCGCTGTGCAGCATGGCGCCGTCGGAGCTGGTAGAGGACGGCGAGCTGGGCATTGTGAAAAGAGAAGTGAGGGGAGGTTTGTAGGAGAGTTGTTTGAAATTCGGAGTTGAGAGTCAGGCATAGGTGGGAGGAGAGTTGACGTGGGGGTAACAGCAAAGAGCAAATGAGAAAATCGGGGAGAATGTAGAATGCGAGTTAAAGTAATGAAGAAGTGAGGAGTTGTGATTTAATTTAATTTGATGCGGGAGTCAAAGTTGAATTTGTTGTTGACTTTTGTCTCTTATTTGTTTAAATCTTGTCTTTATTTGATTTTGTCCTTTTCTGTTTTTTCTGATTCGTCTCGCTGCGACTTTCCTTTTCCTTCTGAGTGACCCTCTTTACTTGGTACTTCTCCATCATTAGCATCTCACTTTTAACGGTTTTGATGTGGGCTGGTCCTTTTCTTCTCCAACTCGTGTTGAGCTGCAGATCCGCTGGTGCCGAAGCACGGTCCGCGACTTTGCCCGGCGCCCGTACTTTGAGGAAACGGGAAACGGGCAATTGGTTCTTTACTGCCCACTCTCGGTGGTACTTGGTAGCTCATGGTAGCTCTAGGTCTTTTAGTTGAATTGCCTAAATGGGGAACACCACGCGGCACTAACACGATGAGGAGATCAGTTGTCTATTTGCTGTACATATTTGCACATTCGTATTGTCCGTATCCAATTTATTAACTTTGATTGATTTGCAGCTTGGCTATGTACATTATATTCACCTACGCCGGCACAACATCAAATGCCCCGGCCTCGTCAAAAACGACTCTCGGCTTGCTGTCCACCGCGCTGTAATGTCTGTCTTGTCTTTGCCGGCCTGGATTGCGAACACTTTGGTAGCCAGGACCAGCTCAGTACCGGTTGCAATCTCACCCGTTGTCTTGTCGAGAACATCGTGATACGCTGTCGGGATCAGACTGCGCTGGAAGGCCAAGCTCGTGTTGGAGTCTGGCTTGAGGTGTGCACAGCGAGCGTTGATGGTGGGTGTAGACTGAGTAGATGTGTGCAGAGCTGGTGCATCAATGGCCACACCCAGGGCCCCTGCATAAGACAGAATCAGGACGGATGAGTCTTCACCCTCTCCCAAAACTACCTCCTCGTTCTCACCCAGCACCAGCTTCGACGGCTTTTTGTCTGCTGGCACAATATTTCCTCCATCTGTGCTCCGCCGTCCGGGCCCGGCAAAGCCACCTTCCACGGCATGAAGCATTGGAATTGCTTTGTTCACACGGATTTTGTGCACACGCACATGCCAGTCGGGCCATCCATCTTCCGGCGGCACCAGAGTCGTGTCCACCTGCACGACCCGGTCGCCCCATGGATACCACCGCACTGTTGCCCATCCTCGCTCTGTAAACTTGGCCACTTCGCAGTGCTTCCATTTCAGTGCCCATGTCTCCCGCCCGTCACGACTCAACACCAACGTATTGTCCGGCACAATCTGCTGGATCAGCGGACCCGTGGGCACCGAAAATGGAAACGCCGACGAGTAGGCAAACTTGCAGTACTTGGCTTGTGTGGCCTTCATGGGCCAAGCGACAAACTGCGAGGGGGAGAGCATAAAGTGGTGGTTGCCAGCCGGATGGTTGCACAGAATCTGCTGCGGTGTGGGCACGAGAGCCACTGCCGGCCTTCTTTCCGTAAATCCTGGTACGGCTCTTCCTCAGCAGACCAAAACGCATCGTCTTCTCTCAGGGCTACAGCAATCAGCGTCTTCAAGCACCAGTAGACCGACTGCGGCGAGTTGTAGTCCTCGGCCATGTACATGTTGGGGTACTGCCAGCCAATCGTCATGGTGCCGTCAGCCGAAAAGACATCATCAGAATGAGATGCCCACCACCGCAGGTGCCTCAACAAGAAGCCCTTGATGGCTCCCGGAGTGTTGAGCGGTGCCGGCATATCCTCAACCTGGGCCACCGCAAGTGCCGCAAAGAACCCACCACAGGCAAAACGGTACGTCAAAGAACGGCCAAAGGGAATGGCAGCACCCTCGGCGTCAAAGTATCGCCAGAACGAGGCGCCAAACTGACGTGCCATCTTGCGGTACCGCTCTGCCCGCTCCGGATCCAAGTCTGCGCCGCCGTATCGGCAGTACAACAACTGGCTGAATTGGATGGCAAAGCTGCCAGAATAGTAGTCCACTTGGCGGCCAATGCCCGTGTCGTGGCTGCCATTCTTTCTGGACTCCTCGTACTCGGCGGCTTGCTGCTCCTCCTTCAGCATGATCCGTCGCTCGACCAGCCGTCGCCAATGTAGTATGAGTCAAGCTTGGCCAAGTCGGCATTCATCTGGTCGAGGAGCACCTTCTTCTGGTCCTTGTCGCCGCTGCCCTCTACTGCCTTATCGTTGTCGGCCAGTCGCAACAGGGCCAGATTGGCCATCACGCGGAACCACAGCCAGTTGGTCGGCGGCATCTCCTTGCCGCTCATCTGCCGCAGCCATGCAACAATATTGGCTTGCACACGCAGTGGCTGAGCATAAAACAGCTGGTTCGGTGCTGCCAAAAGAGCGTAGGACACAATCTCGGACTCGACCATGCGCTGGTCCATGTCGTTGATGTCGCCCCAGTACTCCGGGTGCGAAGGGTCGGTGCCTACGGCGATTCCCCGAACCCAGGGTGAGAGCACATCAACGCTCTCCGTATCGTTGCTGCCACCTTCGAGAAGAGCACCCACGGCCCAGAGTGGCCGCGCAAATCCCTCAAGCTGTGCTGCTGCCTCGTCAAAGTGGGCACCCGTCGCCACCGGATTCGGACACGGCCCTTTTCCGGTGAAAAACATGTCTGCTGAAGGGGACGAAGCAATGCCAAAGTGGCCTTGACAACGTCGGCGCGTGTGCGCAGAGGGTTGTCGGAGAACCCAGGAAGAGGGGGCATTGTTGGTGTGGGGTAAGGCTATCCGGTGGTGTGGAAGCTGCGAAGCAGCAGTGTACTTTTCTTGAGTTGAATGTTGTCGATGCTGTCGGAGTATTTGACTGAGTTCGTTTTGTTTGGCCCTTTTTCTTGTTTGTTTTTTCCCAAATTTTGAGCTGTTCAATCGCTCTTTCCTTTTCAAAGAGCTCCCCAAAAATCGTCGAGCTTCTTTCCCACTTCGTCATACGGTCGCATCTTCCCGAGCTTCCCCTCACGACCCGTTCTTGCCTGCAGCGGGGCTCGGTGCAAGTCCCGGGTTGTGTCCCGGTCGCGCCTGCCAAAATGCCGTTTAATACCACCAAAACTAACCCAAAGCTAAGCTTCGCTTAAGCTTTCCTGTATGTCTCGGCAAGGCACACGCGAAGTCGGCCGCCGGGCTACTTTCAGACGAGGAAGGAACGACAACGCCAACAACAACGACACTTCAATGAGGACAACGGAAAATAAATTGTGAGTTATCTATCGTCTTTTCTCTTACGTTATTGATTCCAATATGTTTTTTTTTCTTCTTGTTCAGAACTTGTCATTTATCGACAGTCTATTTATGGTTGTCATTTTGCTAACAACAGTGTTGCAGAATTGACGTCTGGACGTCGCTTGTATTTATGTCGCCTATGTCTTTTTGACTTCACTCCCTTCTCTTCTCAAATTCTCATCATACTCCCTCACTCCTTTACTGGTTTGCGTCCCCCACCTGGGCAGCGCTGATATCGCGTTCCTCGGCAGCCATCTTTTCCGAAATCTCCTGGGACAGCGTCACATGCTGGCCGCTCTGGATCATGCGACGAAGCTCGGCGGCACGCTTGACGGGTCCCTTTTTGCGGTCCATGAACGCCAAGTCAATCATCTCGAGGCTCAGACCGCTCGTCTCGGGAAGAAGAAGTAGACAATGGGAACATAGGACAGGTTGAAAGCGGCAAAAATGATATAGATGCGCCAGCCAATGTTGGTAATGGCAGGAGGGACAAACATTGTGACAGCAAAGCCAAAAACCCACAGAGTCGAATTGGCCAAACCGACACCAACGGAACGGTACTCGAGCGGCAATATTTCCGGGCCATATGTCCAGACACCAGCCATATAGCCCCAGGTATAGACCGTCTGGTAAGCAAAAATGAGAACGACGGCGCCGATGCCCGTGCTCTTTGTGTCAATCTCGAGAAGGACAGCCAGCAGCACCATGATGACTGCCATTCCAGCAGCGGTGTACATGAAGCAGTTGCGGCGGCCAAACTTCTCGATAAAGTACCAAGTGCCTGTGGACGCAATCAAGAACCAGATTTGAAGCAAGCCAGACATGAGCAGCGACAAGTGGCGGCTCATGCCGACTGACGTCTGAAAGATGTACGTCGTGTAGTACGAGATGGGCGTGCTGCCGCTAAAGTCCTGCATGAAGTTGAGTCCGCAGGCGAGTGCCAGGCGGTAGCGCGAGCGGATCTGGTCTTTCTCAAAGAAGAGCTGCCGGAGGCCCTTTTGGGCATCCTGCTCAAGGAGGATCGCCTGGTTGATTTCGGCCACTTCTTGAGCAATATTCTCGGTCGGCTCGTTGGGGCGCAGAGCCTGGAACACTTGCGTGGCCTCCTGGATGCGGTTCTTCATGACAAGATAGCGAGGCGACTCGGGCATCACAGACAGCAGGATGCTCAGAAGGATGGCAAACACAGACTGGAAGGCCATAGGGAAGCGCCACGAGAAGTCGCCAGAGTAGCCAGAGATGCCATACTCCATCCAGTAGGCAATCAGCTGGCCGACGATCAGGAAACTTAATGAGCAGCCCACAAGCGTGCCTCGGTACCGCGACGGGGCCGTCTCGGACTGCCAGATGGCTACATTGCTGGCAATCAGGCCCAGACCTGCGCCAGCGACAACACGACCCACACCAAGCTGGGCAGCACTGAAACTCGAGGCCTGCAGCGCGGCACCAACGCAGAGAACTCCGGTTCCGACGTGGGCAAGTGTCCGGCGGCCGAAACGCGAACCCAGAGACATCGTGCCAAACGCACCCAGCAGCGAGCCTAGCTGGTAAATGGCGGTGATGAGTCCCTCCAAGTTCGAGCTGAGATGGAAGGTGTCAATAAAGCCATCGGCGGTGAGAATACTACCCATTAAACCATTGTCGAAGCCTGTTTTTCAGAGCTGAGTCAGTGGACATGATGTCTCGAAAATCATATCTTGTTCAGGTACAACTCACCGAACAAAATGAAGCCCATGCCGGACGAAATGGTGATGGCGACCACCAGGCGAGTGCCTGTGAGGCCCAGGTACGGCATAATAGCGGTGGTGTGTCGATGATGTGGAATCAAATCGGGATATGGAGGGGTCTGGAAGAGAGGAGAAAAATATAAGAACAGAAGGGACGAGGAATGAAGAAATATGAGAGCAAGAGCACAGCTGCTAGAGAAAGTAGAAAAAACCAAGGCGACATCAAACAACACTGGAAAACCTGCTCTTATATTCGAGTCCGTGAGTCTGTTTAGTATCGCGGGACGACAGTTGAAGAAGGGAAACTAGGGACCTGGGGATCGGGCTACTCGAAACGCGCCCCACGGGGGAATATGGAAAATGTTCCTCAGAAAAATACGGGAAACACAGGTTGAGGCAGGCAACAAAGCACGTGAGTAGCGGGCGTGGACGGCGTGTTGACGCGCCAGGTTTTTAAAGAGTGGGCATCGACGAACGGCAAAGGGAAATAAACAGGAAAACGTGGGAATAAGGTTGTCAGCACCAGAATTGGAAAGTGATCATCTTCAATTGCAGGATTTCCTCCAGTTTGGGGCACTTTCTCGCTATCTGCTGACTCCCCACAAATTAGCAATCAGATACCGCGTCGATCGGCAAGATGACAAGCATTTCAAGGCTGAAAAGCCTCTTATATAATGAATCTCGTTTTAATATTCGATTTTATTGATTTATAACTGAGAAACTACTCCCACGCGATCTTCTGATCAGCTGGCAACACAAACTCATGCCTCGGAACACCCTTGACTCCCACATCGACCTCGTACAGATCACCACCGCGCCGCATACCACCGTCCTCCGTCTCACCTTTGTGATCGGGGTCTCTTGCCGTTGTGATGACCAGCTTTGTGTCGACAAACAGCGGGCATGTCACGTAGGCTGTCGGCAGGTGCACCTTACCGATCGTGTTGCCAGCCGGATCCAGTCGCACAACGGCCGATCCGCGCCACAGAGCCGTCCAGATGCAGTCCTCCGCGTCGATAACAAGCCCGTCAGGGTTGACGCCGTCTGCATAACCTGCGTTGGCGGCGTTCCAGTACGTACGCTGGTTGGCGACGGTGCCAGCGTCGGCGTCAAAATCAAAAGCAAAGATGGACCGCTTGCCGCTGTCGGTCCAGTACATGATGTCGTCGGCAGCGTTCCAGGCGGTGCCATTGGGACTCTGTACGCCAGTCACAATTTCGGTAGATGTGAGGTCCTTGCCATCGGATGTGATCTCCACCTTGAACAAGGCACCCTCCGGTCGCTCCTCGCCAGCAAGATGCGGGTCGACCATGGATCCAACCCAGAGCCGTCCACGCGAGTCGACGGCGCCGTCATTGCTGCGCATCAACCGTTGCCGATCCTCGCCCGCATCTTGCCAGAATTTGTGGAGGTAATGGAGCTTGCCAGTTGTTGCGTTGATGGCGGCGACACCCTGTCGTGCGCCAACTAGATAGGCTTTTGATGACGGGATGCCCTTGATATTGGCAGTGACACTGTAGTCCCGTCCGTCAGCATGGTAGCACACGAGACTTTTACTTCGGAGACTGTAGCATCCTCACCCTAAACACTCTTCGGTCGTGACGGTGCTTAATGATGGCGGTCCAACATCGACGTTGTATGTGTGCACAGTTTCGCCGACAATATCTATAATGCGGCACTCGCGCGTCACCTCGTCAAGAAAGGGGCCCTCGAGCAGCAGGCCCTGGAAGGCGATGCTGGGTTTTGTGACGTTCCACGTCTGCATGTTGTTGCGATCTTGTGAGAGGATATATATTGAAATGGATTTCCAAGATAAAGAACACGAACACAGCTGAGATGATTAGGGGTAAATCTGGGGAAATGTAGATAAAGATGGGATGCCAAGTCTTGTTCAAAGATGTTTGGTTATGCTTCCGCTGTCAGCCTGTCACGCGTTTAGCCATCCCTCTTTCCCCGCTATACGGCCGCGTACCATCGCGGACGGTGCCACTTTGTGACAATCCTCCGAGCCGGATTGCAGCACTTGATTTGTGGAAAATACAGCTACGCATCTTGAGTCTATTTCCGCCTATTGTCGTCGGTGCCGTAGCTAGCCTTACGGTGCTAAGATGTACCGAACTTGATCGCAAGTAGAACTATTAAAGATCTCCTATTAATATCAAGGCATCGCCGTAAAGTAGCAAAACAACGGCAATGATCCTTTGCCAATTGCCATCCCTACACAGAGTGGTCACGGAAACCAAAACTTTCCACAGAAAACAGCTCGCTTCATGAGACGCCGACTTCAAGATTCATGTTTCTATTCAAATGAGACCCTGGCTTCGAAAGCGACTGTCCAAATATCCTATTGTCTATGTGCTGTGGTGTTGGACTGTGGTCTGCAAATGTGGCATTTCGTAATGCTTGGACGCATGCAGGAACCACCACAAAGCAATGAGAAACACGATGCCAACGAGAATGACGCAGTTGTAGTTCATGGTGGAGGCGTCGAATGGCATGGCAGGCGGAAAACAGAAAAATACGGCAAACAAAGTGATAAAGAGGACAGCCAGGACATTGACAGGAACAGAAAATCTGCCAAGATCGAATGGACCCGGGTGGAAATGGCGGCGACGAGACAACAGGTTGGCAGAAAAGACAATGGCATAGGAGAGCGAGTTCAAGATCAAAAAGGAGCCGGTCAGGTTGGTGAAGCCAACAGAACTGCCAAGCGGAATGGCACCAAGGCCTGTGGTAACGATACTGACAAACAGAGTGGCTTCAACAGGGCTGCCAAGACTAACATGGACCCGGGCAAAGATGCTAGAGAGCGGCACGGCATGATCACGCGCCAGAGCCCAGTAAGCTCGGGACGCGGTCAAGACGGTGCCGGTGACACAGCAAAGAAGTGACAAGAAGATGATAAGCAGCAAGCACAAGGTGGCGGCGGCGCTGTTGGTCGCCTGAGAGTAGATGGCGGCGAGAGGGAACGTGTTGACACCGCCCTGTAAGACAGACATATCGGTCACAGCGTAGCCCAGAACGATAGCAAAGGAGAGGGCCGAGAGAAAACCAAGACCTATCTGCAGCAGAATACCGCGCGGGACATTGCGGCGCGGATCTTTGACTTCCTCGGCCATGTGGCTGATGGAATCGGGTGTGCCAATGGTGAAAGCGCCGTTGAGCACACCCGTCAGGAAAGCCACGCCGCCTGGCCAGCCTGTAGCATTGTTCTCGGCAAACGAGCCCCAGACCGAATAGTTTGAGGCTCGCTGCTTGGGCATAACGGCCAGTGTGATGATCGTGGCCAAGCCACCCGCGAGGACGAGCACCAAGCCGATACTCTGCGTGCGAGGGACGAGGCTGTTTGCCAGGGCAACACAGGCCGTGCACAACCACAGTACACCCAAGAATGCCATGTAGATATGCCATGGCTCGGACACATAGTCCGGGTGGTAGATAACATACATTTGCACGAGGGCGTTGGCAGCAACCTGGGCAAGCGATGCCAGTGCAAACAGCCAGGCTGCAAAGTTGAGCCAGCCAGCAAAGAAGCCGACAATTCGGCCATGTCGTGGGCCAGCGACCATTGTGGCCCAGTGGTAGACGCCGCCGGATGAAGGTAGCGCAGAAGCCAGCTCGGCAAGACTGAGGCCGATAAAAGTATAGTAAAATGTGGCCACCATGAAACCATAAATGATACCAGGAATACCACCGTTTACTAAAGTGAAATTAGTCCCTGTGCAGAATAAAAGCGAGACTAGGAGAACGTACAGATGGAAACGGAAATAGAGGAGCCGAGGACGACCCATGCATTGTCGATTGTGATGGCGGCGCCGGCGACTCGAAGCAGGCCGTATTGTCTTTTCAGTTGATCTGGGTGGCCGGAGGCGTTGACCTCGGTATCCTCGTCTATGACCATACCGACGGCTTCATCCGCCTCTCTCGGCGGGCTGTCGCTAGATTTGGGTTTGTCGGTGAAAGCTCATTGCGGGGGGTTCGGAAAATAAAAGGCGGGAATATAAATTATGCTGGCAGCTATGCTGGAACCTTGAATATGCTGTACTTGGTCACTCGAGCAGAACTCGGAAAACAAGGCGTGGGTAAGGAGAGATGAACCAATCGTGGGTTATTTATATCTACACCGTACGTCTGCCATGCATGATATATCCGCCGTGCGTCGGCGAGCAATGACTCGTCTCTTGTCCCCCGTCGTACCGTTCTGTAATTAGAAGATTGATCAAACAGCTGTGACTGGATGTACGTCGTAAACGATACCGTATCGTATCTATCCATGATAAGAGACAATATATGTATCCTTGATTATTCTAAGGATGGGTAAGGGGGGTATGTTGCCAGGAACGGTTATCCTTGGCTGTCTTGGCCTGATCTGGCGCAAATCGACGACGGAAAACAAAAGCTGATAGCCACTTATCGCCGTCACAGTCGCATCGACTGATATGGCCATACGACCACCCTCGCGCCTTTACCCTACCCAGCATAGTAGACTACGATACATGCGCAATACTTGCTCAGAGGCGCCGGTGGTCGCGATATGGGTTGGGTTGATTCGTGTTGATAATGTTGATAAGTAGATTCCCAAAAGGGAAGGTTTGGCGCCGCTTTCTAATTGGTCCATGTGTAAGTGCGAGCGACTCAGGATGGACGTGTGCAATAGCAGCTCATGAGGAAGGCGCGACCCAAGAGCAGAAATTAGGTTGGAAGGTCAACATGATTGTAAAAAATGAAAGTTACTGTTATTGAAATCTACTGTCTATTCAATTATTCTACAGTAATTATTTTACTTCTGTAACGATTTCTGTGTCGAGAATGTATGTTTAGTCTATTCCGTCTACACTGTAGCATAATAACCCATAAACGCTGTCAACGCCTACAATTTCTTCATCAAGACCAATTTTAGATCCGTATTCCTTTCAGCGTCCTCACTCCTCATCCAATTCACTCCGTACTGTCGTAATACCGCCCGCCTCAAGCCGGTCATAGGCCCGGCGCACCTCTTCAGACCAGTTGCTCATTGCCACAATGGCCCACTCCAGCAGGCCGACCAAGAAGAGAGCAACACACTGGCCACACCAAAGACCCGCGAGACCCCATCCGTGGAAAGCCAAAAAGATGCCTGCAGGAAGAGCAGCACCGTAGTAGCTGACCAAATTGACGAGCGCACCCACCCACTGCCGGCCCATGCCACGGAGGGCACCGCCACAGCTGCCGTTGAGTCCGTCGGCGATCTGGAAGAGGGCAACGTAGGGCATGACAGCGGCAACAAGGGCGGCAACGTCAGCGTCGTCACTAAAGACACGACCAATCGCATGACGGCTGGCCATCAGAAGGATGAGCAACAGCGTGCCGAGGAGGACGGACAGAACGGCGGCAGAGTGGGCCGAGCGGCGAGCACCGGCAGCATCGCGAGCACCAAGTAGATTGCCGACGCGTGCAGATGCAGCAACGCCCAGGCCAAAGGGCACCGTGTTGATGACCTGGTCCATGGTCATAATGACCGACTGGGCGGCCAGCGGACGCGTACCAAGACGGCCGGCGGCGAGGGCTACAATCTCGAAAGCCCACCACTCAGAGCCGACGTGGACGACACCAAGCAGTGCAAGCTTTGCAAAAGAACCCATGCCGTTGCTCACGACTGAACGCAAGTCCCAACCAGACCACCCAGAACGGCCACGGTGGTCAGCGCTGGCCATGTATGCAGCCAGCAACGCACACGACAGCCAGTAGCTGATGCCGGTGGCGATGGGTGCGCCATCAAGGCCAAGTCCCAGGCTGTAGACAAAAAGATACTGTAGCAGGGCATTGAGTGGTGCAGTCACAAGAAGCACGCAGGTGCCGGCACTGTAGAGTCCCTGAGCCTGCAAGAACTTTTTGAGGCACTCAAAGTAAACATAGCCCAGTCCACCAGGGGCTAGAAGTTGTAGGAAACGTGCGCTCTGGACGGCAATGACGGGGTCCTGACCGAGGGCATTGAACAGTGGCTCAGCACCAAAGCACCAGAAGAGGGCAACCACGCCATAGAAGCCAGTCAGAACGACAATCCCGCGCTGCAGCAGGATGCCCAAGCCACCTTTGTCTTTGTCGGCGGCGCCCGTGAAACAGCTCGATGCCAACGTGTCGATAGCGGTTGTGCCGCCCAGCGCAATAAGCCAGCCGGTCGCCATAGCAAACATGTACGAGAATGCGGCAGTAGCCAGCGCTTCGGGTGATATCCGGCCGACGACAAGTACCGAAACGGTCTGCAAGCTGTTCTGAAGCATGTAGGCGAACATGACGGGCACGGAGGCTTTAAAGAGGAGAGTCATCTCGGCGAGCCATTCTCGAGGATCGGTCTTGGTTCCGGTTTTGACGATCGGGCCGGAGTAGCCATCGTGGCCGGCGAGAAGGGCCGTGCGTTCATCCGTCATGATGGTTTAGAGGAGGTTCGATTGTGTTGTCGACAAAGGTAAGATTGTGTAACAAGAGCTTGCGATGAGAGGTTCAAAATTTAAAGGTAGACAGCATCATCAAGTCACCAACAAAGACCCTGATAAGACACACCCATTCAGCAGATGGCAGATATGCCCAGCCTTTCTTTTATGAGCTTGTTTTTCCGCATCCACGAAAACTTTGGCACTTTGAAATAATTATGAGATTAAAACAATAAATCTTGAATATTATCGATTAAAGCTCTCGCTCTCCAGATACGCTGCCAGCAGGCAGATGGAAGGAGCCACCCACGTCTCTTTCCACTCCAACCCCCACCACAGCTTCCCCACCAGAGGATAAAGACATCGTTTCACTTGATATTTTCCCCTCATTTTCTATGCTCTTCGCATCTTGAGACTGGATGCACGCTGTTAATTGCCAAATACAGAAAAGTAGCCGCCGTATCTGTTGATATGGAGTATCGCTGAAAGGCGGTGATATTCGTTATCTGACAGCGCTAATAGGTCTGTCAGTGCTGTGACAGTAGCTGCACTAACACTTGAAGACCCACTTACCCAATTAGGCAACTTAGCCACCACCACGCTCAGACTTCCACCCCGACGTCAACCTACGTCAAGCTACGTCGAAATAGCAGTATCGCGGTCCCCATGGGCCCGATGAACCGACGTTGTTCTCTTCATTAACCTGAACGAGTAACTTAGGCACTCTGCGGTGCTCAACTGACTGTAGCTAAAATGCTCTCCACGTCGTTTTCCACTTCCTTTCTCGGCAGCAAAGGAAGCTGTCTGCGACCCCTCCTCAGGCCAGAGCTGCAGGACTCGCAGTTGTAAAGCTCCAGGGTGCATATAAACTGCATTATCCAAAGAGTATTCATTTTCGACTCGCAAATTTTGTAAAACCTTCCAATCAACAATACACCGACACCTGCTTCCTCACCATGCATCTCTCTACACTTTTGTCGCTCGGTTTTGTGAGCGCGGCCGCCGCGCACGGCAACCATGCGCAAAAGGTGCTCGAGGGCCCCCTAGAGTCGCTGTGGTACAACCGTGTGCCGGGCGATGACCGTGGCTCCGGCGCCGAGTCTGTGTTTTCGGGCATCACGACATTTGGCAGTCTGCCCTACCGTCCGTGCCTGGCCAGCGACAGGATCAAGTACGACATTGCCTTTATGGGCGCGCCATTCGACACGGGCACATCCTACCGTCCTGGTGCACGCTTTGGCCCCAACGGCATCCGCCAGGGCTCCCGCCGTCTGCCACTGATTGGCACCTACAACGTCCCGCTGGCCACGAATCCGTACAACAGCTGGGCCACCGTGCTCGACTGCGGCGATATCCCCGTCACTCCCTACGACAGCGCTCACGCTCTGCGCCAAATTGAGGAGGGCCACTACCAGCTGTTGAGCCGTGAGCCGTCTACACACGCTGACAAGGCTGGTCCTGCACTTGGCGGCCGCACGCTGCCTCGCATCATTACGATGGGCGGCGACCACACCATCACTCTCCCTCTACTGCGGTCCATCAAGCGTGCCTACGGTCCCATCAGTGTCATCCACTTTGACAGCCACTTGGATACCTGGCGGCCCAAGGTCTTTGGCGGCTCGCCGTCTGAGACGGCCAAGATCAACCACGGCACGTACTTTTGGTACGCCGCCGAGGAAGGGCTTTTGCGCAACGACAGCAACATCCACGCGGGTATCCGCACGCGCCTGAGCGGTCCTACCGACTTGGATGACGATGGCTACTGCGGCTTTGAGATTGTCGAGGCGCGCGATATTGACAAGATTGGCACCGAAGGCATTGTCAAGCGGATTCTGGACCGTGTTGGCACCACCAACCCTGTGTACCTTTCCATTGATATCGATACACTGGACCCGGCCTTTGCACCAGCCACCGGCACGCCCGAGACCGGCGGCTGGTCGACACGCGAGTTCCGTGCCATTTTGCAAGGTCTGCAGGACCTCAACCTTGTGGCAGCCGATATTGTCGAAGTGGCGGTACGTAATACAACCCAAGAGATACAGCAAAAGCTGTCAAACACGTTGCATGTGGCTAACTCGCTGGCCTTTTGCGCCTCCTTCTTCCTTTTAGCCCGCCTACGACACGAATGCTGAGCAGACGACCATGGCCGCCGCCGACGTGTTGTTTGAGATTATGACCATGATGGTCAAGAAGGGCCCGCTGAGCCAGTCCGTTCCGGCTGGTGAGCTGTAGGGGAGTGTAAATGAATAACAAGAAACTAAGAGAGGGCAGAGGTGTGGCTAGGACAAATTAAACCAAAGAAGAAGAAAAAACAGAATGAATAAATTTACCGTTGCATTTTTACATCATATCATGCTTGTATCATAAATCGTACTAGTTAGCTAGCTATCTATCATCCATCGTGGCGTTTAGTTTTGTCGATTCAGAACAAGATGATATTGTAGTTGAGCTCATCCAGTAGAGCGCCTGCACATAGTCTTCCATCCACATCACCCCGCCGTGCCCGCAGTCGCCACACATCTTCGAGCGCCTTTCGTAGCAACTGTACGTGTCTTGATCCCATGCTTGCAGCAAACGCATCGAGGGCCGCATGTGCCCATGCCTGCGATGCTGGCAAAAAGGCCTCGCACCCGGCCGTAAAGAGCGGAAGTGCCATGGCCACCCACGCACTGCACGGCGCGCCCTGTGTCATTTGCCCGGCCATACGTCGTATCTCACTGACGGCACGTTGGATAAGGGATGCACGCGAGGGCAGCCGGTAAAGCCGGCGGTAGACGTGGATGAGCGTGGCTTGTTGGAAGCAGCCATGGCAGAAAGCAAACTCGCGGGCTGCAGCCGGGGTCAAAGCTGGTGCCGGTATGTGATGGATAACGGGCATGGTCGTGGGTGCTGTCGTATCCGTGGTAGATGTTGCTGTTGTAGTCGTAGATAAGTCTGTCGGCTCCAGTGCTTGTGCAAGGGCGCGGGCAAGGAGTGTTTCAGCAGTGATTCGCGCTGGGCCTGTGAGGTGGGGTGCTGCGAGAGCATTTTCGTCTTCGTCGTCGTGGTCGTAGTCGTAGTCGTCGTTGTCACGTTTGTCATCTTCGTTGTCGAGCGTCCTCGTTGATGCAAGCTGTTCCACTTGCTGTAGGATATCGAACAGCTCTGCACTGCAGCCGAGAAATCCATCGATCCGCGGTCCGGGCATGTTCGTAGTTGTGCCCATTTCAGGACTATCCGTTGCTGGACAATCCGCTCATCTGCCTCGTCTTCGCTATTGCCATCCTCTTCTTCAATAACACGGTCTGCTATGGCCTCGTTGCGACGTCGTGCCACGTGTGGTAGTGTTTGCAGCGACAAGTACAGCTGTGAGAGGTGCCCCATGGCAGAGCGTGAAGATGATGTTGACGATGAAGAAGAGACACCCCGTCCCCTCGCCACAAAAACATCGAGGGCTCGTGCACCACCCAGCAATGCCTCGATGCCCTGCAAGTGGATGCGCCACGACGACGCCGATGCATCAGCTGCAAAAACATCCGCCAGGCACCAAAGCAGACAGGTAGCAACGAGGTTGTCTCCGCCCTGCTGTCTCCGGCTCTCCACAGCCTGCCTTAGCAGAGAGAGACCCGACGTCTGTAGATGCTCAATCACACGCGATAGCCCGACACCGCCAACATCCGAAAGCCCGCGCGACGCCAGGCCGGCAGCAGAGAGCGCCAGTCCTGCGACAACAGGTGCGGTTCGTGCAGCATGGCCGGCACAAGTCCCTGGGCCAGGTCGTGGTGTATGGCTGGGTGCACGGAGAGCGAGGCCAACACGTCGCGGGCAAAGTAGTCTAGAAGCCGCTGGTAATGTGGCGCCAGTGGTACGCCATTCGGTAGGCGGACGAGGACGACGGGTGACACAGAAGACGACTGAATATCGTCAGCGTCGCCGGTGTTGATGTTCGTATCAGTCTCGGTACTAGTGACGGCTTCTCTGTCGCCAACCATTTCAACTTTATCGTCAACCGGCGAGGTGAATGTCGAGCTGGCTATCGAGACGACTCGTGGAGGAGCCTCCCTCGGTTCATGTGCCGTCGGTTCCGTCGATAACGATGTCAATGTGGACGCACTCTGGTCAACTTTAACAATTTTGAGTGTGTATCGACACGTCCGGCGGAAATCATTGCACCTCCCACAAGTCGGCTGCGCCTCATCGCACTTGCGCCGCCGACGCCGGCACTCATCACATCCTAACCGTGAGCGAGCGCTGGGCATACTCTGGCCAGAGATGGGTGTCAATAAAAGTGGTGTCCGCAGGCCACAACGCGGCGTCGTAAAGCGTGGAGAGATGTATGCATCTGTTGGTTTGACTTAAAGTGCTTTTGGTTGTTGTATCATGAGTGTTTAATGTTTTTTTTAATTGTTTGTTATCCTTCCGGTGGTTTTGAATATGATTCCGTTCATGACTTTGCCCCAAGATAAAAGATAAGCACACCAAGGGCAATTGGCTGCGATGCTAACCGAAGCAGCATACAACAACGTAAAGATAAGAGCCTAGGCATCGTACGTGTGCGCTAACGTTTTGTGCCAACACCGCTAAAACTCCCACACATGCTGTCAATGACACGCCAGTATTCACACTATCGGCACATACAGAAGACGGGGACAGCTCGGGGTCTCGGCCTGAGCCCATTTGGCATATGGCTGTCAGTTCCCCCACACTACCCCGATCGTTTAAAGTTTGAGTCCTTTAAAATATCATAGTCATATGTCGAGGCTGTGGTTGTCTTTATTTTTGTGTTTGAACTAGCCTTACGTGTCTAATTTGGCAATCTTGTACATCAAGTACATATCGGTGGTCTGGCTTCGTGAAAGTGTGTTACAAGCAGCATGCGCCCACAGCTCTATTAGGACAATATAGCTAAGAGGGTAATTGGTTTTCTGATCAAGTTTAAGTATTGCCTTGGGACGCTCATCGTAGTAAGCCATAGTTGACTTGTTGGGTTGATGACAGTTAGATTGGGTTCCGGTGGCAAATAGGGTTCGTTCAAAAAAAAGTATAAATTTTGAAGAGAACCTCTCCTCCTCCCATTTCCTCCCTTCCCAGACAAATCAGCCAAAGGCTGGTGTACTGTTCCTTCGATAGCTAAATATCATGTCACCAGGACGTGAGCTCGGATGGGTTTAGACACAACATCGCCCTTGGGACGGATCGGATCCCAAAGATCGGGAGGTCCATTGCTAATGATGAGCAGCCACCTTTGGGAGGCAGCATACCACTGAAGCAACAGAAAATGGAGAGAAAATAAGCAGGTCGAAACTTCCAAATGGTCTGTTTCAAGACTCAACTGTCGGCTAGGGAGCTCAAGGCGTAGTGAATATGCATTATCATCAAGAATTGATTACAAGTTCTACAAAAACTCGAATATTAAGTTCAAAACAAAGACAGATGACAAGATCTGTCTGAGATGACAACAGCATGGGTAATATCAGGCAAGTGCAGCATGGTAAGTGTATCCAGCAAGTGAGATAATGATTTTGAACAGTTCCTTCCATTTTATGGCATGGATGCTGAGCTTTCCATTGCTACCAAAAACGAAAAGAACCTACTATTATGTGTACTCTATTCACGCCAAGTTGCAGCTACAGAAAGCCACTACGTAAAGCTTTAGATTTAATAGAGCAAGTAATTGTTTTAAAGAATAAAAAGAATCACCAAGACAACTCAGATCTTTGCTACAAAGTCCAACCACTGATCAAAATAATTAACTTTGTCCGAGGTGGTGAAAAACAAATTATCGTTTTCTCTGAAATCCATCAAAAGAATCAGTGTCATTATTACCATACATAATACGAAGATATAGGAGATGAAATAATAAACTGCCAAAATATGCAATGATACATGTTTGCCAACGATCGTAGGCCGAAAAGAAAGCGGCAATCCCTCGTGCGTGTAAGACATTCCGTGATAAGTCACGTGTTCTTTCAAGTCTCATCATTGCCTTCACCAAGCCGCATTGCTGCGTTGTTGCATTGTTTCGTTTCATCTTATCCCCTTGTCTGCATTTTCCCTTTTTTTTTCTCATCCGTAATTTTTATTGACAATCATGCATACCCTCCAAAAAGTCAGCCTCAGCCTACCAGCCTTAGTCCCAAACGCAAACCCTTGCCAGGGTCAATGAGAAAAGGGGGGAAAGGACGATAGTGCCATAAATCCCACGTCGACAGCCCTCCGTGAAGGATACCCAAAACGCTCTAGAAAAGTGTTGATACGATACGGAGTGTGTCAAAGAGTGTCCACACAAACAACCTTTCCCGTTCGGGCCGGAAGCGCTTCTCTCGTTCATCTCCACAAAGATATCAGGTGCTGTGCTGATAGTTGGTAGGACGGTGGTATGTGCAAAGGAAGGAATTGGAGGATTTAATTGTGCCTGACTATCATCCTGTCGTGGGATTGTGTTGTGTTGCATCTCACGCATCTCACTGCAGACAGCAGGTAGGTGCCGGATTTTGCCTTAGAGTTTTTGGAAAAAGTAAATGTCAACTCGGTAGTCGCATTAGTCAAGACTGTGTACTCCGTAGACGTCAAGGCTGGCAGAAATACTTAAAACGAAGCACCAATTTTAACGGCAAGCTGTGCCAAGTGCGGTGGCATTTTATCTTCTTGACAACACGAGCTCCCAGTGCTCCAAAACCGCGGGACGCCAACGGTTGTTGCGCTGGTATTTCTCGTATTTTCCCCCCCAGACCTTTGTTGGGACCTTTCTGACATTTGTGACCTTTCTAAGCTGCAAACCCCTGAGCCGAACACTGATGTGCGGTACTTGTGTCTGTGTTGCTCGTATTCCCCCCCCCCCCCAACATTGCCATTGGGCCGACCAGAGTGAAGGAAAGTAAGGACGACAGGCGGATGACGGCACAAAATACGGGAACGGAAAGAAGAAGAAAAAAGCAAAAGCAAAAGCAAAAAGAAATAGAAAAGAAACAAAGCGCAAAAACACTCCTATTCACTGCATTATGCTCATGCCATATTTCTCTTCCTTGTATCTGCGGCCGCTGACTCGATGCGGTGTCTCAGCCACGTGTAGAACGGCAGGCCCAGTTGTTGCATGCGGTGTTTTTCCCAAGCGTCTCTGAACGCATCAATTGATGCCTGTCGCGATTCGCCGTCAAACAAAATTATCTTTCTCAAAATAATAAGCTTGTTTGTGCAAATCATCCCAGCTTTGACCGGGTTTCAGGAGCTCGTCCTTCGTAGATCGGGCCGCCGAGTTGGTCTGCCCACTGCGGTGCAGGTTTTGACAAGCAGCCTTGATTGGCGCATGCGGCGTGGGAGGTGAAACATTGAAACGAAACGTTGAAACATCGAACCAATGCAAAGGCGCTGAAGAGGCGGCAACGTACATACAAAGCGCGCAAAACATTACGTCTGGTTGAGACATTCAAGACAAGCAAAATACAGGCGGAAAGACCAGACGGCGTGCCTGCCATCACTGTCAATGATAAGCGCTGTTGCCTTTTGCCTCCTTCCATAGTTCTGAATTGGTTATCAATTGGGTAAGAGCGACCGATAACGATCAGAAACCGGTCAAAAAAAGTCTGACAGACGCCGGTCGTAAACAGAGAAAGTCGACAGTAAATTCACGAATTTATTGTCTTTTGCATCGAGCCGCTGGCGCTCTAGTGCCTGGCGATCGCCACTGGGTCAGGCCTGTGTTCTCCGACTACACGGCGCCAAAAAGTCCTTGAACCTGGCCAAGGTCTTGACCGTTACCAAAAGTTCAAAAAGTCTCCAAAATCGCTCCAGATCGCTCCAAAAAGGCAGCAGAACTAAAGTCGAAAAACAGTTGCCAAGACGCGCTTACTGGAAAAGGCCCTGGATTCGTTTGAATTTGGTGTGAATTGGCAGGCGTGGCAGCCTTGCCACGTCTCGGCGCTGCTTCCTTCCGTGCAGGTAAAATACATTCCTCTACATCCAACTGTGAATTGGGGGAAGGAGCGATGAAGGAGCTGAAGTGAAGAAAATGCACTCTGCGTACTCCGTACACAGTAAGGCGCCAGAGCGTCAGCCGCAGCGTTGCAGCCAAGGAACGCCAGCTCTTTTTTTCGTGATTTGGAGGCGTCGCTGTACCTGAACTTTGTACCTGAGCCAGTGAGCCCTTTGTCACTTTTTTTTTAAAACCCTTTTTGTGGTTTGCCTTTCTCCGCGAGGCAAGCTCAAGATCATCTGCCCGTCACTCCCTTGCAAGGGGGCTTGCCTCATCGCGCCTTCCCGTCAAAAATCTGCAAAGAAATAATGTCCCCTCGCTCTTTCCATTCATATCTATCACCTTTTTCTTTCTTTCCTTTTTCTCTCCTTTTTGTGGCTGCTGTGTCACTCCTTCATCCGTCCACCATCCACCAGTCCCACTCGCC
Organism: Sporothrix variecibatus; assembly: GCA_016097105.2. Classification (NCBI taxonomy): domain Eukaryota; kingdom Fungi; phylum Ascomycota; class Sordariomycetes; order Ophiostomatales; family Ophiostomataceae; genus Sporothrix; species Sporothrix variecibatus. The sequence continues at coordinate 1,370,789 of JADMNI010000003.1, forward strand.
CACCTCTTCTGTGCTTTTACGAACAGGAAGCTACGCCCCTAGTCCTTCTTGGGACGTTTTTTTTCTCGTATTCATTCCTTGGGTGGCCTCGTTCTCTCTTCTTTCTTCCTCTCTCCTTGTCTCCTTGTTCCTCGTTTCCACGTCTGACCGTGTCACTTCTTGGAACACGAGAAGCTGGGCTTTTTTGCTTTCTTTTTTGTATCTTTGTATTTCCTTTTCGTCATCATTTACTTCCACTTCTTTTCTTCTTTTCTTTTTTCTTCCTTTCTCTTCTCTCTCCCTGGTGGACTCTGTTTTGTTTTCCTTTTATTCTTCATCTTGAACAGCAACACTCCGTTGCATACAACAACCTCGTTTTCTTTTGCCTCTGGACCTTTGGTACTCTTGGTCACCCACTGTTATCTTGTCTCTCTTTGACGTCAACGACGACAGAAACACCAATTGATCGCTGTTGCAGCAGACGAGTGCCCAGCTTTTCGCCCGTCTCCATCAACATTCCTCGCGTTCGCCCATCTCTTTCGTCATCCCCACTGTCGCTATCGTTCAATCGTCTTTCCACACGAACCTCAACACACAGCAATCATGTTGTTCCTCAAGGCGGCCTTTATGGCTGCCGTCGTGGCAGCTGCCGATGCCGTCAAGCCGGCAGATCTCTCAGTTAATAACACTGGTACGTCCTTTACGCAAAGTGGCGCCGTGCTACGTCGTACATCATATTATGCATGTCACTAACAGCTTCCAGACTCCATCGCTGGCGTTGCAAAGACCCTGGCCAGCGGCGCCATGGCGTACTACTCTGGTAACGCATCAGTAAGTCCACACTTCACCAGATTTCCTCGTATCAAAGCCAATCCTAACGTCATTCAGAGTTTTGCAGACTTATCAAGCCCATACTACTGGTGGGAAGCCGGTGCATTGATGGGCGCCATGCTCGACTACTCGCACTACACAAACGACACCTCCTTCGACAACACTATCGCGACTGCCATCATGGCCAACACAGGCCCCGCCAATAACTTTATCGTGCCGGCCCACGAGCTCGACGAGGGCAACGACGACCAAGCGTTCTGGGCTTTCACGGCGCTCACTGCTGCTGAGCGCAACTTCACACAGCCCAAGGACCTGACGCCCGACGGCGTGCCCAGCTGGCTGGACATTAGCATCAACGTGTGGAACGACATGGTGGTGCGCTGGAACACGACCATGTGCGCCGGCGGCTTCACGTGGCAGATTTATGCTAACAATTTCAACGGCCTCGACTACAAGAACTCAGCCAGCAACGGCGGTTTCTTCCTTATCTCAGCACGCCTCGCTCTGATGACGGGCAACAAGACGTACGTCGACTGGGCCACGAAAGTCTGGGACTGGACCACGGGTGTCGGTATCATTGATAAGAACTACAACGTGTTTGACGGCACCGACTCAGCTACCAACTGCACCAAGATCAACCCGCTGAGCTTCTCCTACCAGAACGGCATTTACCTGTACGGTGCGGCCGCACTGGCCAACCAGACGGGCGACGACGTGTGGGCGACGCGCGCTCAGGGCCTTCTGGGCGCCGCCTCCCTCTTCTTCTCTCCGTATAAGAACGCAACGGACGTCATGTGGGAGCACGCGTGCGAGGGCGTCGGCTCTTGCACTAAGGATATGAAGGCCTTCAAGGGTTTCCTGTCGCGCTTTATGTACTCGGCGGTCCAGGTGCTCCCCTCGCTCGCCAACAACGTCACGGACTACATGCGCACCTCGGCCACAGCCGCCGGCAAAGCCTGCACGGGTCCCAACCCTGCCAACGTTACGACGGCCGCCGACACAACCTGTGGCCAGAAGTGGTATGTGGGTGGCTTTGACGGTAGTATCGGTCTGGGCCAGCAGATGTGTGCTCTCGAGACTGTGCAGGGCCTGATTGGCCTCAACAACGTGATTGCCGCAGCCAATGCGCCCAAGACCTCGCCTTCGCCGACCGCGCCGGCCCCTTCACCTAGCGCGTCGAAGAAGTCGGCCGCACCGGGGATGCCCCAGATTGATCTGCGGTGGACGGTTGTCAGCGTGGCGTGTGCCCTTTTTGTCTTGGGCATGGCATAAGAACAGTTCTCTCGGCTCTCGTCCTTTCAGTTTTTCTCTTTCTCATTTCCCATTTATTGCGTATTGTTTTCACCAGCAAGGAGTTGGGAACATTGGGATGTACCGGCTGAGTTCTTGCTTTCCTGAAATAAGAGCGGACTCGCCGTGTGCAATTTTTTTTTTGGTTTTGGGATTTTGGGCACAGAAAAGAATGTGCAACAATTAAGTAAAAAGTTAAATCAACAAAACATCATAGACAATAGACAGTCAACTTTGAGCTGCTACCACCATTGAGAGGCCTTGTACGTCACATCCCATATTTGTGGGGAGAGAAAGTAGGTCGGCTATATCAAAATCGTCGAGACTGCGGAGAAGAGCGCGCGTGGGAATAATAGGCTTCGGCATTTCCCCCGCAAAGACTGGAGACCAGTGTCAAGCTAGAGGCCATCGTCCAGGGGTTTTAGCGATTGACAGCGCTGTACCGGCGGCGTGGCCCGCCTGGACTAATACGACTTCAGGTGCCTCGTCAGGTCCGTCTTAGTCGCCGAAGTCGTGAAGCTTCCGTTTTGGTGTGTTTAAATAGCCCCTCAAACACGACATCGGAGCAAAACGCCGACTCTTGTTCAGACGTCTTCTTCTCTTCAAATCTCACTGGAATCCTTGTCTGCTTTCGATACTGACAGTTTGAGACCCTCACCACCTCATTATGTCCTTCCTCAAGCAGTTCCCTGTTTCTGCCGTCGGCCGGAATGCGGTCTTCCGGCCGACCAACATCAACAACATCCGACTCGGCCGGCCGCTCAGAAAGGCTGCCTCGCCAGTACCATTATGGACGGCCGTGTCCGGACGCCGACACATGGCCTCTACAGGCGGTGGCGCTGCATCGGATCCCCGGCTGAGTCTCATGGACGCAAGCTGTCTCTCCGATACACAGCGTCAAGTGCGCGAAGCCGTCTTCCGCGTCTGCGCCGACTTTCCAGATGTGCGTCAACACGCCGACAGAATGAATATTATGTGACCCTCGCTGACGTTGTAGGAATACTGGGCCGAGAAAGACGACACGGGAACGTACCCGCGCGACTTCCACAAAGCCATTGCTGACGCCGGCTACATTGGCATCGCCCTGCCCGAAGAGCTCGGCGGAGTCGGTCTCGGCCTGTCGGAAGCCGTGACGATGCTGCAGACGATTGCCGAGTCCGGCGCAGGCTTTGCCGGTGCCCAGTCCATCCATGCCAATGTCTACGCCACACAGCCGCTGTCCCGCTTTGGCACACCCGAGCAGCGTGCTGCATGGCTGCCCAAAATCATCTCGGGCGAGTGGCGCACGTGTTTCGGTGTGACGGAGCCCGATGCCGGTCTTGATACACGCAAACTGCGCACACGCGCCGAGCGCATCAAGAAACCCGACGGCAGCTTTTCGTACCGCATCACGGGCCAAAAGATTTGGATCTCGTCGGCACAGGTGGCTGACCGTATGGTTTTGCTGTGCCGCACAGGCAAGGGCGACACGGACAAGATTGACGGCGAGCTGACGCTGCTGTGCATCCCACTCGACAAGACGAAGCCAGGCTGTCCCTCAACCCGATCCCCAAGATGGGCGGCCGCGCTGTCGATGCCAACGAAGTGTTTTTCGACGGGTACGAGGTCGAAGACGGTGCAGGCGCGCTGGTGGGCAACGAGGGCCAGGGGTTTCGGATCGTGCTGCACGGTCTCAATGCCGAGCGGTGCTTGATTGGTGGCGAGGCCCTGGGTCTGGGCTATGCGGCACTGCGCCGGGCCGTGGCCTATGTCGGCGAGCGTGTCGTGTTTGGCAAGCCCGTGGCGCCTACCAGGGCGTGGCACACCCTCTGGCCGAAGCATGGATGTCGCTCGAAGCGGCCAAGCTGGTCGTGTACAACGCCGCGTCCCAATATGACATCTACAAGTCACAGGGCGAGGGTAAGCTGCCCGCCAACCTGGGCGTAGCCTGCAACATGGCCAAGTACATGGCGGCCGAGGCGGCCTTCCAGGCGTGTGAACGGTCGGTATTGGCCATGGGCGGCATGGGCTATGCGCGGGCGTTCCATGTCGAGCGGTACATGCGGGAGAGTTTGGTGCCGCGACTGGCGCCGGTGTCGAGAGAGATGATTCGCAACTTTGTCGCCGAGAAGGCGCTCGGTCTGCCGAAGAGCTATTGAGATGTGGTGTAGTAGATGAGTAACATATGTACATAAAATGGGCACGCGAATAAATCAAGAAGTAGATACTTATGTCGAAAGAATCCCAACATTATTCCCAATAATAAATCGAATGGATATTTCCAAAATAATTTTTATTCTTCAAATTAAAATATTGGGAAAGAAAAAAAAGATAAGAACAATAAAATAGGTTCAGTAAATAAATAAAACACTTTTGTTTTATAATTTTTTATTCGCTTGCAGTAAAACAAAATCTATGTCTATCCTCTCTTACGCGCGCACCTCGGCCAGCGTTGTCTTGAGCGCCTCGAGGAAGCGCGTCACCTCGTCTTCGGTGCCGACGGTAATCCGCAGGCAGCCCAGACAGCCGTGCTCCTTGCCGCGGAACCGCACAACAACGCCGCGCTGCTCGGCCAACTTCGTGTACACAGCGAGCGCCGTCGCGTTATCTGGCTCACCCGCCTTGTTGAGCATCTCGTACAGCAAGAAGTTGCTGTCGGTGCCACCACGTAGACGGCCGACACCAGGGATCTGCGGGAGCGCGTCCACAAGACGCTCGCGCTGGGCCACGAGCTTGGCGCGGTTGGCCTCCATGGCCGCGAGGCCTTCGGCACCCAGGACATTGCGGGCGAGTGCGCTCGTGGGGCTGGCAATGTTGTACGGCGCCTTGAGCGCGTTGAGCAGGCCAGCGACGGGTGGCGCACAGAATGCCGCACCGAGCCGAATGCCAGCCATGCCAAAGGCTTTGGATAGGGTCTGCATGACGACAAGGTTGGGCCACTCGAGTACCCACTCAGCGAGCGAGGCAGTCTTCTGGTCGGCCACAAAGTCGACGTACGCCTCGTCCACGACGACAATGCCATTCCACGTCGGGTGGCCCAGCACAGCCGCAATGTCCTCCTTTTTGAGTGCGCTGCCCGTCGGGTTACCGGGCGAGCACAGGTAGACCACCTTGATGTCGTAGTGGCTGGCCTCGACAGACGCTGTGAGTGCAGCAAGAACTGCCGGAACATCGACACCAAACTCGGGAGCGGGTGTCAGCGGCACCTTGACGAGGCCTAAATCGTTGACCTGCGCCGAGACGCTGTACATGCCGTATGTCGGGGGACATACGAGAATGCGGTCGCGGCCGGGTACACAGAAGCACCGCAGCAGCGCATCAATGGCCTCGTCACTTCCGACACCGACAAACAGATTGTCGGGCGTCAGCGTCTTGTCTGTGTGGGCGTGGGTGTTGCGCAGCGTGCAGAGTTGCTGCTTCAGGTCGGCCTGGTGGGGGTCGGGGTAGCGGTGGAGGCCGAGTAGGTCGAGGCCCGTCTCCTTGGCCTCGGCGGCGAGGGTGGCCGAGGCAGAGCCAGAGCCGATTGGAGGTCCGTAGGCATTCTCGTTGGCGTCGAGCAGCACATTCGTGCCATCATCCTTGTAGTCACTAGGAAGGTTAGCAAGACAATTCTTGAAGTGGACGAAGCCGCGGCTTTAGACTCACTCTCTTGCGCAGCGGTATGGCTCGAGGGCCAGGATGTTTGGCCGCGCGCACGTCTGGAGGTTGAATGCCGGCGACATGGTGGCGATGTGTGATGTGTTGTGACGTCGAAAGTGTTTAAAGATATGAGTCTTTGAAAGTGGCTGTGTTTGTCGTTTTCTCTCTCAGCCTCTCTCAGGTCTCAGCCTAGACTCTTCGAACTGGTTGTCGAGTTATATAGCTGTGTTCACCAAGTTGCGCGGTGTTCGTTTCGTAACCGGTGTGAGTCTTTACGTCGCCTCACGTCGTCTTGCGTCGATTCGGTGAGTCGTTTGTTGTGGTAGATTGAGTCACTCCAGCAAAAGTCTGCAGAAAACGAAGCCATCGCCGGTCGTTTTGGCTAGCACAACCGCCGATAGCGGGGTGCTCTTTCCCAGTGTATTGGCTGCAGGCCAATTGCCGCCAAAAGTGACCTATGACTCTGCTCTTGCCGTCCTATCTTATCGCACCGATCGCACTTGCCTTTTCTGCCGCCATCTCATTCGCCAATTCCCCTGGAGCCGCCACGGGCAGGTACTGGAATAACTTGGCTGGCAGGCACGACTGGTGTCCAGTCATGCTACTGTCCAGTCCCAAGACAGGCCTTTGGGCAAACTAACATACAGCCAACACCGTCAATCAACAAGTCTTTTTTCGAGATGTCAAGAGAACCACTGTCAGAAGTCATGGCAAGTTCCGAGAAGTTAATTCTGAAAGAACACTAGCGCGCTCTCCATGCGTTTACAAGACTTGACATATCGCAATCCCGACATTCCTCACGTCCAAGCTTATCTTTTGTCATCAGCGGTTTTGACGCTCTCGATCGACCTCGAATTCGCTAGCCCCGACTTCCTGGGTTCGTGCGTGATCTGTGTTCTGACGGTGCAGGGTAACTGTGGTCCATCATACATACAGGCGGCCGCTTTATTCAGGCTGATTTCTCGTGAGGAGATCGTGCTGATCGCAACGATGAGTACGACACTGGGTGAAGGGAAGATTCGGAGGTGACGAAGAAAACGAAGAAGAACGAAGAGTAATCGAGAGAAGAAAACAGACGAAAAAGAGAGTAATACAGCGAACTCACCGCTCAACGGCTTGCCGTGCCGTCTGCAGCGCCATTGGTCAATGCTACGCGAAATTCTCCCAAACTCTGGTTCCGACTTATTGACATCGCATCACAACCGTGTCTTGTCGCGACCAAATGGCCTGCACTTCATCACATGGTCGAAATGCCTCGCAGACAATCTGCCTCGGGGACGCAAGCGAGTTTGCGAACCCAATTACGTCGACACAAATTTTCTGTCAGATTTCTGCGAGCGCGACTCGCAAAATCTGGAGACCATTTCTGGGGTCTCCAGAGTCTAGCTTGACCCGACAATACGAACCCTGCGATCCCATAAACGAAAGCGGACAGGAACGAACAGCACAATAAGTTGGGGTTGTCTAGACTCACATACTTATTTCCCCACAGCCTCGCCATGATCCAGCATGGAATTGGCGTTTTGGGCCCCCGTCTGATCTCGGCAGCTATCGCGGATTTTGACAGGCCCTTGTTTGTTCTCGCATTGTCTTCGCTCGCCTCGCAAGCTTCTCCAACATTCGGAGTAGCTCGCGCCACCACACACCACAAACACCACCAAAACGACCACCGCCCACCACATGCATCCTCGGCGGCGTCCATTAGTCTCCCGCATTTGTATGCATCATTGACCTCAAAGACAGACTAACACAGCAAGTTGGCGGGCCTGAAATCCTACAGCAACCTAAGACGGGCATAGTTTGACAGGTTATGTATGTTGTCGCTATTTTCTTGACTTTTCTTTTGATTTCTCTGAGATTTCTCCCCAATCTTTTCCGGCATATTTGTTCCTTCCCCCAGTCTCATTTCCCCCGCATTCTGTCAGTGTCAGTCTTGTTTTCCTGGAGTCCCCGGAATGACGCCGGATCTCGAGTACGAAGTAGATTTTTCGGGTTTCTCCTCTTTCTTTCCCTGTCAAGACATGAAAACCTGGTCTGCCAGCTGCCAGCCGTGCATACTATGCTACATAAAAACACCTCAACACCGCAATACATACACCTTCACGGCTCGATGGCTCACTGGGCGAACGGGAGACTGGACATCTGCAGGTCCCCGGACCTGACCCCGCGCCTGAATCAGTCGAGTTTTGCTCATCTTTGCGTGTCTTTGACGTCTTTTCCCTACTTGTCTGCACTTGTCACTGGGGCGCGAGCCGTCGCTTGTCGATCTCGGCCGCTGCTTGTCCGACCACAGCTTGCGAGCGTAATCCCAATGCTACTAAGTCTGTGGTCTGTAGCCTCTTTTCTTTGTCTTCTTCCTTCTTTTGTCTTTCCTCCCTCTTGTTCGCACTTGCTATTCCCGTTTGGATGTCCCCATCGCCTCCAACGTCTCCATCCCAGTCCGGTTGAATGCGCCGGGTTCTGGGGAAACATTCTAGCCAAGAGCTACTTTCCATAAACAGCTAATATAATACGATCTGTTTCCCGCCTGCCTGGTTATAAATATCGTCAACCGTCCCGTGTTTACACTCTTGGCATCCTTTGTGACGGGGCCTGGCTGCTTACCTGTTTGCTGTTCCTCTCTTCCATTTTTAACGCGTTCCTCTCGCTCTCTTCCTCTTATATACTCTCCTACCCTATTTTACTGCTCCTCTCTTCTTTTCTCTCCTCCCAACCTCCTTAACATTCAAACGTATAAGACCACCATGCGTATCCGCCAGAGCCTCCTCGCGGCGGCCGCCAGTAGCGGCCTTGCTTCCGCAGCCTGCAACTCGTTCGACAACCTTGTCACATTCGGCGACAGCTACTCGGACGACGGCCGCCTAAACTACTACGGCGCACACCAGGGCAACCCGCCACCTGCTGGTACTCTGCAGACTCAGACCACAGACACGGCGAGTGGCGGTCTGACATGGGGCCAGTATGTTCAGGAGAGCGTCCCCGGCCTCGCCTTCTTTGACTACGCCGTCAGCGGCGCCGTCTGCTCGAATGAGATCACCTCCCGCTTCTTCAGTCTCATCAACCGGCCATTCCCCTCGGTGATCGACGACGAGATCCCTTCGTTCCAGGCCGACACGGCCGGCAACCACTCGCTGTACCAGAACCGCACGGCCGACAACACCGTCTACACTCTGTGGATCGGCACCAACGACATTGGCTTTGGCGGCTTCTTGAGCGATTCCCAGACCGCCGGCACCAACATCACCACATACGTGGACTGCGTCTTTTCCGTGCTGGATGCCATCTATGCCGCCGGTGGCCGCCGTATCGTGCTCTTCAACCTTGCGCCGCTGCACCTGACGCCATGTACCGCCCCCAGAGCGCGGGCGGTGCCGGCGACAACCAGTACTGGGGCAACAAGACGCTGTACAACCAGACTGAGTACGCCAACAAGATTATGGAGTACACCACCAACGTCAACACCATCTTTGACTATGGCGTGCCGTACCACACGCTTGTGCGCCGCCGCTGGCTCGGTGCCTCCGTGTCCATCTACAACACGCACCAGCTGCTGACGGACATCTACAACGATCCCTCGGCCTACCTGACTGCGCCGGCGAACGGCACCGGCTACTACCACCACTGCCAGCCCACCAATTCGCTCAACTGCACAACGGCTGCCGGCACCAACGACAACTACATGTTCTACGACGAGCTGCACCCGTCGACCAAGACGGACACGGTCATTGCGCAGAACTTTTTGGATGTCGTTGCCGGCGTATCCAAGTACGGCACAACCTACAAGTCGTAATGGGACAAAGGGGGCCGAGTGAATGAAAATAATGTGCAGAAGATGTAATGAAAAGGCAGTATTTTGTATATAATATATGAAAATGAAAGATTTTTGTGAATAACAGAAATTGTCAATGGTTCGTGAAGATCGTTCTGGTGCTGTCGGCTGAACTTGTAGGCGTTCGTGATGTGACCCACTTATGGACGACCTGCGATTGGCTGTTTCTCCACAGCGCTGCCACTTGCGCCTGCCCTCTGATTCGTTGGCGCAGTGGTTACTGCCACTCCATAATTGTCAAAACTGCCCCCAATTGCACCAACCTCACAAGGCAGGAGCGAATGAGAGGCCGGGCAGCCTACGCGGAGGTGGAAAAACGGGCTACCTACGCAACGACCATACGCGCGAAAATTCAGCCGACCCAGAGCCAGTTCAGCGCCAGAAACCGTAACGTGACGCCCTTTCTTTGCTGCCTCTGCCTCTTTGACTCTCTCACTCTTGCCAATTCCTCTCTGTCCTGCCACCTCCACAGAGAGCCTCTTTCCCCCATCCCCGCCGCGCCTGCACCGGCATTAAGCCCTGTTCTCTCTGTCTCCTTCCCATTTTTTTGTTTCTTTTTTCTCTCGACTTTTGACTCGCTACTTCCCTAGTCGCTCGCAATTGTGCTCCGTACCTGCCTGCGCCTGTGTTGTGGGACGCGTTCGTTCTTGCCCTTTTTCGCATTCAACGTCCACTCTTGTTCCTGCCTCGTGTCTCTCGTTCTCGCCGCCCACGTTCACGTTCAACGTCCATCTCTCCTTCCCACGCCCTCCATTTCGCGCCGGTCCCTTCCTTCCTATTCGCCCCGAGGATCTCACACGCGCCATCGGCCACATTTGCATTCTCGTGTCCATCCATCCACCCCCATCACCAAATCATCCACACCCACCCCATCCATTGGACCTTGTCACCCGCCTGCCTATCATCGTCACCTGACACACCTCGCGGCGCTCTTCGTCAATCTCAATCGCATCTACAGACTGCCGCATTGCCGCCGGCGTACACACACAGACACTTCGCTTCTTTTGGCACGGACTGCAAGTCTTTTTACCCCGACTCGTGGCCAGATCGATAGACTCCACGCCCTTCCGATCGTCTCTTACCTGCATCCGCGCATCTCGCATTAGCACATTTTGATGACACCACCCTTCTGACCATCGTATACCGACTACCAACGAACTCGCCCACACGGTACAACATCACGCGTTTCGTCACGACACCACACCACTTCTCAACCTCATCCTCCTCTTCCCTAGATAAGCCGCCACGATGTATCAGCAACCTTACGGCTTTCCCAACCCGGGCGGGCCTGCCGCCTTCAATACACCTCCACCACAACAGATGCAGCAGCCCGGGCAGCAGCCGCCACCACAGCAGCAGATGCCGCCGGGATCAATGCCAGGCCAGCAGCAACAGCAGATGATGTATGCCCAGCAGTTCGGCATGCAGGGCGGCCAGTCACCGTTTATGCAAGGCGGCGGCAATCCTAATATGATGGGCACGCCCGGCCCCGGCGGTATGATGCCGAGTCCCGGTATGCCGCACATGGCCGCCAATGGACAGAGTGAGTAATGCGATGCCTTTGGTGACTATCGTTCGCGCCTTTTATATCCTGCCTTACTAACGTTTGTGCCCAGTGGGATATCAAGCACCGTTTACAGGCTCGCCGTATGGCGTCGGAATGCCCGCGAGCGCCGGCCAGCCACAGATGCCGCCCAACTTCAATATGATGGGAGTCGCGGGTCAGATGCCCGGCTTCCCCATGACACCGCAGCAGCAGCAGGCCTTTATGCAGCAGCAGCAGCAGCAGCAGCAGCAGCGGATGCAGCCTCCCCAGCAGAGCCCGGGAGGTATGGGCACACCGCAGCGGCCGTTCAATCCTATGCAGCAGGGTAGCCCGATGGCTGGTATGCCCATGTCACAGCAACAACAGATCCAGCAGCAGCAGCAACACCAGCTTCAACTGCAACAGCAATTGCAGCAACAGCACAAGCAGCAGCAACAACAGCATCAACAACAGCAACAGCATCAGCATCAGCATCAGCACCAGCATCCTCAACAGCATCCCCAACATCCTCAGCATCCTCAGCATCCTCAACAACAGCATCCTCAACAACAGCATCCTCAGCAACACCCTCAGCACATGCAGCAGCAGCACCCGCAACACCCCCAGCAGCATGTACAGACGCCGCAGCAACAACCTCAGCAACCCCCGACACCCTCCCAACAACACATGCCGACTCCGTCTCCGAAGCAATTACAACACCAACAAATGCCGCCTCACCAGTCTCCCCACCCTCAGCAGATGCAGCCGCCACCGCCGCAGCAGTCCCCTCACCCGCAGCAGCAGCCGCCGCCACCTTTCAACAACCCGATGCAGAGCCCCCACGGTCCGCCCAACGCGCAGCAACACCCCAATGCGCCCCAGCCACCACACTCGGCTGGCCTGCAAGCCGGTGCATCCACGCCTCAGACGCCGACGTTCCCTGGTACAGGTGGTCCCGTTGCTAACGGCACGGGCGCCGCACAGGGTCCGCCGCTCAGTCCGGGTAGTGAGAGCCGCGAGAAGGAGCTGTTCACGGTGCTGCTGAACATCAACCAGGAGCTGCTCTACGAGTCAATTCAGCTCCGGAGTACGCAGATTGCGCTGAAGAAGGAGCATGCTGCCGAGGCTGGTATGGAGGAGCAGCAGCCCAGCGAGACGACCGAGCCCGTGTCCGAGGAGGAGAAGCTCGTGCGGGCAGACTACATTCAGTAAGACCACCACCCCTCATTATCATCTTTTTGGTCACTGCTAACACAACCAGATGCATGAAACGTATCCAGTCCAATCTGGCATATCTTGCCAGTTTGGCGGACAGGAAAATGACTGCCAACGCCGCCAAGGGTCCCAGCTTCCTGAGTGCGCCGGCCCTCAGTCTCAACTTCCGTCTCCGTGCCGCCCCGCCGCCACCACCGCCCGCAGGCGCCGACCCGTCCCAACAGCCTGAGCACCAAGATCCCAACAGCGATCGCGAGGACCGCTTCAAGTATATCCGTGAGCTGTATGGCAAGCTGCAAAGCTTCTACCCGGGCATCGACTATACACGGGAGCCCGCTTTCGCTGCACAGCCAAACCAGCCAAACCAGGCTAGCGGACCGGGTGGACCAGGCGGCCCCGGCGGTCCTGGTGGTCCGGGCGGTCCATTCAACAACCGGGCGGGACCTGGTGGTATGCCCAACCAAGGTAGCCCACCAATGCACCGCACGCCTCAGATGGGTATGATGCAAGGGCCGCCTGGAGCGCCACAGGGCATCCCGATGGCTTGATCCAGTTGAATGTTGTGTGTAACTACATGTGTGTGGTGTGCTTATATGAGTGTGTGTGATATCTCTTTCTTTTGTGGCGTTTTCATGGATACTTTTGTATACTTTTGTCTTGTTTCTTTCTTTCTGGTTATTGTTCTGTCATCTCTCTCTGGATTTTTTGGATTATAATTATTACTATTGTCCATGGAGAGAACAACAAAGGGCTTGGTAGTATTACAGGTTTAAATCTCACGGTAGCCGTCCTTTCTAATGCCTAGGTCTCATGATCAAACCAATCCTGCATATGTAACAACAGTCTGTACATAATGTACTGTGTACACGGCGTTCGGTTCAAAAATAGAGTTTCGATCTACGACCACGATCAAGCGGCAGTAAAAAGGCCATTGGATCCTCCGGTCCGTTCGGAGCTTTTCGTGGCTTTTTTTCCTCTTCGGGCCTCGCCGTGAAAGCCCACGGGAGTGGTGTGTTTTTGGTTACAAAACACGGGAGCACGCGGGCTTGACTCTCCGTATTTTTCATTTTACCTCGTTGTTTTCTTTTCTTTCTTTTTTTTTTTTTTTTTTTGTGGATGCAACGGCGCGGCTGCCCCGCTCCACGTCTGTTAGTGTTCCTGTCTTCCCCTGGATTCTTCAGTGTAACTTCGCGTTGCGGCAAAACGCGCCACTTACAATGGACTAGCTTCAGGGGTAAGAAAAGAAAAATGGTGACAAAATACACAAATACACACCAAAAGATACCGGCCCCTTGTCCATCCACAACACTCAACAATCCGGCACTCCGAAAGCCTAGCCAAGGCCCAGCCAGGGATCAAGAAGGCTGATCTTCGTTAACAAAAAGACTTGAAAAACCAGTCTGCCGTGTCGTGAAGGACTTTTGATGTGTTAGATAAAGACAGTGCAGAGATATAAGGCACGGCGGTTTTATATGGCGAACTTGGTGCGGCAAGAATGAAGCAGGCGGGGAAGGAGGTGATCACTTCTCACCAAACGCGCCTGCTAAGTTAGGGTGACAGCCGTAAGTTTGTTTCCTGTAGTTTCTTCACCGTTTCTTCTTCGAGCGGTATCATCAGCCTGCCTGCCCCTCCGATACGAACAAACAGGAAGGAACGATACAACACCACCAAGTGGTGCCTGCATGTTTAGTTTGTTCCTGCATGAATATGGGAAATAGCACTCAAATGGCAGGATGCAGAAATCCAATGGCAGGTAAGTACGACGACGGCTTATGCTCCCACCACCCAAGCAGGAAGGCGCGGCCCAGAAGGCTGGACCGGCCGTCCAGACTCACAAAAATTCACGGTAGCAAGGCAAGACAGGCAGGATAAAACGAAGAACGCACCCGCATGCAGCTCGCTGTGGCCTAGGCCTTGGATAGCCTTGGATAGACAAGAAACAGAGTGAGATCGGCGCGTGAGATGGCCCCTGGAAGTCTTAGCTAGCGGTGCTCTAGCGCTCCGTGGTGGCCGGTGCCTGCATTCCTGTGCATGGTCGTGCCTTCTCTTTTGCATCTTGTCTCTCTCCTGCCCTGTTTCTCGCTGTTCTCCTTCCCACCGTCGCATACAGCACCTTCCACCCCCCTTTTTTCTCCTCCCACACTGCTGTTATTGGCCCCCGCCCTGCAGGTGCTTTCCATCGTTAAATGAGCTCTTGCTGCTTTTGGTGTAATGACCAACTGCAGTAATTATTAGCTCCATTGCGACCGCCCCATTGGACAAGCGAAAAGGGACAACCTCACAATCGCTCCTTCCCTGCCCGGTCTTTGACTATCTCATTTTCTTCATCTACCGGCCTCCGCTTTCTCCTGCTTCGGCCAGGGGTTGTTCTTTCCTCGTTTTCCTCTCGTCTCTGTTCTTTCCTTTCTTGCGGTGTGAACTGTCAAAAATTATCGTGTCCCTCTTTGTGACTCTTCTTTGTTCGATTCTGTGTTTACTCCTTATGTTAAATTTCTCGCCTTTTTGCCTGCAATCGAGCCATCGTCTAGCTACTTTCCGCCGTCTCAGTTTCAGTTCACGCGGAACACGCATAGAGCAACCTCCGCCCCTTAAACATCCTCCCACTCTCCATAACACGACTCCGTTAAGCCACCCGACAAAGTTGCCTTTCGCCTCTACCGCGTTTATCCAGACCTCTCGAGCGGTTGTAGTCTCTTTTTTGTCGATTTGCATCCTGTCCCATACAGCTTGCACGGTGCACGATACCCTTCGTGCTGCACCTCCTTTTTGCTCTCGACCGAGCTAGGGCATCCAACGGCCGCGAGACTGCACGACACGACGACCCTTTATTTATTCCATTCTCGCCAAATCCTCTCCAGCGAAATTAGAGAAGTTCAATCCAACAACGCAATTTTTATCCGGAGTTTCTGTTACAGTATCAGGGTTCTCACCTCCCTGCATCCGCACGCCGTCGACCTCTCTCCCTTCTCCCTTCGGCCCTCGATGTGCATTGCTGCCCACACTGGCATTTGAGGGGGGTAAGGGGGAAGAAGGCCTTACAAACAAACAAACGCGATTTTTATACACGCATTCGACAAAGGAGGCCAAAGAAGACACGCACTGTCCTTTTGTATTCCTTATACGACGACTCACGACGAACCAACGGGCAACACATCCCCACGATCAAGCCGATATACCCCAACCTATATAACCATGGACGCCGACACCGCAGCCGTGGACCGGAAGTCCACACCAGATATCAAGCATGACCCGGAGGTGGCCACTGTAAACGAACATAGTGGCCCTGAAACAACCACAGAAGTAGAGGAGACAACCGAGGAAGAGAAACACACCGATGAAGAGGTTGAGGAGGCACCAGGCGCCACAGTCACACAAGAAGAGCCAGCCTCCAAGGAGGCAGTGGACTCAGACTCGACAGACACTTCACCAGAAGACACGGACGGCTCGGATGACGCAGATGCTGCAGACAAAGCAGAAGAGACAATACAGGAGCCTACCTCGCCATTAATACCAGAAGAGGCGGTTGAGGCGCAAGAAGAGGAAGAAGCAGACGCTGAGATGGAGGCCACAGAAAGCGCTGCCGACGGACAGCCTGAGGCTACTGTTGCCCGGTTTGACGACCACGACTCGCTCGTCACGGTCCGCTTATCTGAGCCGCCCGTCCTGAGCATCAACACGAACAGCACAACTTCACGAGAGTCTACTGGCGCAGCATCTGATGATGCCAGGCCGGCCACACCCACCACGACGCGGAGCCACAGAGCCACGATGCCACGGTGGCCGAGGATGAGTTTGACAGCGACGACAGCAGCGATGAGATCGAGGACGTGAACTGGAGCAACTTCAACAGACCGAGAACGAGGAGTCCAACGGACAAAATGCCGATAACGTGAGTTTCCCTCTTGACCCCAATTTATTCGCTTAATTTTACTGACATGCATTCAGACCGCCATGCTCCTTGCACGACTTGAACAGGAAAATGCAAAGCTCGCGACAAACCCCAAAAGCATCCGTGTACAAGCACCCGACAGCACACAGATGTCTCCGCGTCGCGTGCGGCCGGTGTCTGTTGCACAGCTCCGGGATATGGTCCAGGGGCCAACACCAGCCGCACTGCGCTACTCGATGCTTCCTCCTCCGCCGATGACCGATCTCGAATTCTACGCCGCCCTCGTCCAAGACTACCACCAGACAGCCGCCCGTCTACCGACGCTTCTATCTAACAAGATCCGCAAGGGCATTCCGCCCCCATTGCGTGGCGTTGTTTGGCAAGGCATGACCGGTGCGACTCGCGATGCAGCTCTCCTCGACCAGTACGAGCGGTTCTGCGATGCGACTAGTCCTTATGAGGGCATCATCGGAAAAGACCTCGGCCGCAGCTTCCCCGGTGTGGACATGTTCCGCGAACCCGACGGAGACGGACAGCGTATGCTGGGTCGCGTGTTGAAGAGCTACAGTCTGCACGAGCCTCGCATTGGCTACTGTCAGGGTCTTGCGTTCCTCGTCGGCCCGCTTTTGATGCACATGCCCGATAGAGAGGCTTTCTGTGTTCTTGTCAAGTAAGTTGTTTTCTTTCCCTTTTTCAATTCTCGATTTTTTCCAGCCTGCGTTTTTGTTTTTTTTAATCGCGTTGAATTTTATTGGTGGCGGACCGGGTGTTGTTGACTTTCCATGGTCGTATTGATTTTCGTCGCATTTTGGTACTAACGGTGCGTTTTCAGACTCATGGAAAACTACGATCTACGAAGCTCCTACATGCCAGATCTGGCAGGCTTGCACCTTCGCATCTACCAGTTCCGCGAACTGCTACGCAGCACGTTGCCGGAACTGTCGTCCCATTTGGAGGATTTGCAGGTAGACCCCGCTGCCTACGTTTCACAATGGTTCCTATCATTTTTCGCCGTGACTTGCCCCCTGCCCATGCTGTTTCGCATGTACGATGTGGTCTTTGCCGAAGGCGCGGCTGAGACCATTATGCGAGTGGCTCTGTCACTTATGCAGAACAACCAGGCACGTTTGCTTGCCTGCGCAGAGCTCGAAGATGCCATCCAGCTTTTGCTCTCGCGCGGCCTTTGGGATTGTTACCACTACAATGCGGACGAATTTGTGCTTCATTTCCTCAGCCTGTCCAATGTGGTTACGAGAGACCGACTGGCTTCGCTCAACCAAGCCTACCGCGAGACACAGATTGCCATCACCAACAATCAGACCGAAACGAGCAGTAATGCGGACCGCTCCTCAGCCATCAGCACGATAGCATCTCGCTTCCTGGGCCGCCTGTGGACATCCTCGTCTTCTTCAGCAACACCTGCATCCAACTCCAACCCGCCGCCATCTATCAGCGAGTCACCTTCTCCATCAAATTCCAACACAGTCCCCTCTACAACCTCTGGCCTCGCCTCTCCGACCGGCGCATCATCGCCTGCCAACCAACCCCTGGGCCTCAGCTCGGGCCTCAGCGCACCACCGCTGCGACCTTTGAGCCTGCTGCAGCGGAGCTCGTCGAAGCACAGCATTGCCTCCACAGTCAACTCAATGGAGGCTGTTTCGACTGCAGCCGGTCCGTCGTCCTCGTCCGCAACCTCTTCCTCCTCCTCTTCTGTCCTTAGCTCTACATCTACCGATGCGACATCGATTTCGCGCGATTCGGCATCCGACGGCAAGCATGCCGCGCCGTCCACCAGTTCCAACAACAAGAACTCCTCCGACAACGACCGATACCTGCACAGCCAAATCGAAGACCTGCTCACGGCACTCGGCGACTTGCAACGTCAGAATGCGCTCGCCGCCGACCAGCTGCAACAAGAACGTGAGGAGCGCAGCGACGACCAAAAGGTGGTGCAAACACTGTTGCGCAACCTGCGTGAGAAGAGCACAAAGAAGGCAATTGTTGAACCCGCCAAGAAGGCACCGATCACCTTCGGTGTTCAGCTGCGAGCTACCGAGACGGACGACACTCCCGTTGCGTCCAAGAGCACGACAGCCAGCGACTCATCCAACTTTGAGCTGTCCATGCCACAGGATGAGCTCTTTGCGCTTTTGGAGCCAGTGGAGGCCCGCTTCACTTCGATGGCTGACAACCGGAGATCATCCGTGCCGCAGACCAAGTCCCAGCTGCGGGACGAACTTGGACGCGCAAAGGAGCAGCTGGCCAACGAGCTTGCCAAGGGCCAGGACCGCAACCGCCAGGTGTACGAGATGGAGCAAGAGGTTGCCACCATGAAGGACCAGCTGCGTGACAGCCATACGCGTGCTCGCGTGCTGCACCAAGACAAGCAGCGGCTTGAGCGCCAAATTCACGACCTGCGGACACGGGTCGCGTCCGAGGCTGCCTCTGCTGCAGTTGCGGCCGCTGCTGGTGCCGCACACATCACCCACAGTAACGGCACTGATACTACCGCCAACGGTACGACGGACAGCGCCAATTTGGGCAGCAGTGCCCAGGGTATTGCCGATGCCGCCACTGAGTGGTTCGGCCGTGCTACAGGTACCGGCACGCCTGGCAAGGCCGGTTCCTCTGGTGGCCTGCGTGAGCTTAAGCTTGGACGTAGCAAATCCACGCCGACACAAGCTTCCGCATCCACTGCCGGTGGCCCACCCCTGCCAACAACACATTGTCTATGTTTGGTGGCAACGGGAAGCGATCATCGTCGCTCATTGTCCGTGGCCCGGGCCGGCGGGAGTCTGTCTTTGGTGGCGGTGCAATGGGCGGCTACCCTGGCGGCAACGAGGACAGCATGGAGCAGCAGCAAGACGCTCTTGTCCTAGAGCTTGTCCAGTCCAAAACATCTGAGGCAGTTGCCCGCCAGGAGGCCGAAGAGGCCAAGCAGAAGCTCGAGAGTCTGCGCAAGGCACTTGGCCTGTCGCCGAACGACCTGGCTAACATGTTGCAAAATGCTAACAACTCCGGTGGTGCAGCTGCCGCGGCCAACACGGCAGCATCAGCAGCCATGGGCATGTTGGGACGGTTGACAACGTCAATGTCCGACAGCAACGCAAACAACGCGAACAATGCAAAGGCTGCTGCTGCTGCTGCGGCACCAGCCGTAGCACCCTCCACCAACACGACGTCGTCTTCGGGCTACGGCTTCTTTGGTTGGAGACGCTAAACCAGCAGATCCAACGGCTGCAATGCAACGGTCGTCCATCCTTTATTTTTGGAGACTGTGTTCTTATTCTTTTCTACTCTTCTTCTTTTTGGTTACGTGGCCTGCTACTGCAAGGCTGCGACTTTTTGTTTTCCTTTTACTTTTCTGGCATAAATTGGCAAATGCACAGCATAGCATTGGTTGGCGCACTTTTTTACACGACTGATACATACTCATTCACATTATATTGACTGCCTAGACAGTTCTTCCGAGTCGTCTACGCAAGTCAACAGATATACCATTTCCACGAACAGTACATAGCAATCCGTGGGATTTTTTATACTTTTTGGCACTTTAGCAGATTGAAGCATCATGAGACAAAGTACATATAAAAATCTAATAATACTTTATGAATACTTTATGCGTTTACTTCTCTTTCTTCTTCTTTCATTTTTCACACGCAGAAGGCGCGCAATAGCCCATAAAACCCGCATCCGGGGAACGTGTCTCACTGTGCGATACAAAAAATGCCCGTCTGACAAGTGCCCGTCTCAGCCGGCGCCCGTCGTCGAGACGTCGATGTGGTCGCGTGCATTCCAAAGAATGTCTCTTTTGGGCGTCAAATGTCTTATCACGAAGAGACGCAAGAAAGAGCGCTAGTGCAGACCAGATGCCAGAATCACATGCAAGCTGCCGCCTTAGCTTGAAAAGATTGTGAAGGGAAATGACGACACAACGGGCAGATTTGTGCAAGCGCGGGCTTTTCAGTGGGAAGGAGCTTTCCTATGCAGCAGAGCAGTGCATCGAGGGCAGTAGCGCAGCATCGCCCCTGCAGCTCCAGCGCAAGATAGGGGAAGGCAGGCAGAAGGCAGGCGCGATGGACTGACAAGGCCTGGCCTGGCCAGTTCGAAAAACTCACAGAGTCGGGTTCCAGGTCTCCCAGCGACCAAAAGCGGGCTAAGCGGGCTCAGCGGCCCACTCAGGCACCCACAACAGCGGGCTGTTACTGGTTAGCAACGCCTATCGACGCCAATCAACAGCCAATCCGTTTTGAAACAAATGCGAGCTTTTTGCCGTTCGCTGCATTGCTCCTGCACTTGTTCTCCTGCTCTTTCCTTGTCTGTCGCCACCTAGAAACCAAGCTAACGCAGGGTGGGCAACCAAAACAGACTAAGAACCACACACAAAGAGACAGACAAGAGGGCAAGAGCGATGCGCCAAACACGTCACAGAACAGAATGGAAGACGCACCAACAGGCACCAAGTCGACAAGCTCTCGACGAGCTTTTGCTGTAGCTGTCGTATGTCGTAGTTCACTTCGTAGTCACTGTCGTTCGATCATTACAGCGCCCACCCTCCCACCTTGTGCGCCCCAAAAAGATGGTGACGACGTCCCAAGGGAATTGACATCACTTTTTTTTTGGTCTGGGCTGTCCTTCCCTTTGCAGAGGAAGAGAGCCTAGGACAACTCCGATCTCTCCTTCCCTGCTTGTGTCTCTTGTCTCCCCACCTCTCCTGCTCGCTTTATTTTTTTGTGTTCTCCCTCGCTCTTTCCTTCTCGGTCAAAATAAAACCTAATCTTAAGAGTAAAAAACTCTTTTCTTCTTTCCTTCTTGCACAAACCTCAAACCTTCCCCTCTTCCTACAAACGCTCTTCACGATCTCAACGATTCTCCGCATCATCAACGCCAACACCAAGGTCAGTTACAGATCCCCTGTTTGCTTTGCTGTTCTGCACGTCTGTCGCTTTTGCTTCTCTTCCCCTTTTGGCTCCTATCGCCTCACTCTCACATGCAACCCTCCATTCAACTGCTCTCGTGCTTCTGCCGGCTCTTCTCCCTCTGCGTGTGCCCGCCCTCCCGCCTGCTCTGGCTATCTGCTCGCTCGCGGTTGTCCCGTGTGACCATTCCGTGTGCACAACAAAAACAACCAGCAGGTGGACAAGGTATTCGGTGCGTCGTCATCACGAGACCAGCAGAACGGAAAAGACAAAAGGCTGTAGGTGCAGAGAAGGCCAGATAGCCTGAAAGCAGCTCCAACTGGCAGGCAGCAGTCGGGGCGAATGAGAGAGGGACACCATCTTCATGGTCGGGTTCTCCAAGGGATGCGAGCTTCTCCTTCCAGAAGAGAGCCTGGATCAGAACAGGCCACAGATACGGAGTAGAGAAGACATGTTTACCTATCGGAGGCCAGGCGGTGGTACGAAGCACGCAGTCTCTCAGCAGTCTCCCAAAAAGATGCTTTGGCCATCGTTGCATCATACAAACCTTTTTATTCCCACCCCTAGTCCTACCGAGCTTGGCCCCCTTTTCATTTCGATTTTTTCTGTCCTTTTGCCTTCTAGGAAGTCTCTTTCCTTTTCTTGCATCACCTATTCTCGTTTTCTGCTTCTCCTTTTTTCCTCATTTGCTGCCTTCACTCCTGTCAAAGCTACCACATTTTCCTCCCTTATTTCAGAGAGCTTTTGCTGTTTTTTTTTTCGCCCCTCGCCGAAAAGGCCCCTCCTCCTTTCTTTGCGCAACAGCTAACATTTGACCATTTGGGTTTAATGGCACAGGCTTGAAACAAAAGGACTTACAAATATCCAAGCAAAAGCAAATTCCAGAGAACCCCTCTCTTTATCCTTTTCTTCTACCAAACAATCCATCTACGAAGAATCTCGTCTCTTTCCGAAGATTCCAAACTTCCAATCCATCGTCGAAATCGATTCTCGATTCTCCTTAATCTCCCACAAAACCAAACACAATCACAGTCGAAGCTATGGCCGACACAGCCGATTTCTCCACCAACGGTGGCGTCAAGAGTTAGGTGTGTATTTGCCGTGCAAGAACGGAGGTCGCGCTCGTCGCGATGCTGTTTCTCTCTTTGCTTTCGATCTATGGGCAGCTGCTAATATGCTTTTTTTGACAGTTTCCCCTTTCTTCGATCACCGGCCGTTATCTTACCCCTGATTTTCGAATGCTAACAAGATTGCTTTTCCCCCCCTTTAGATGACACTTTCTCAAATGGTACGTAATCAGCATCGCACGACTCACGGGATACTTGCGCATCGCCATCTTACGACAGGAAAACTAACATTTACGTTCTTTCACAGGCCCTATTGCCAATGCTGCCAAGGACGAGGCAGCAAAGACGTCAAACGAGCTCAACAACCTTGCCAACGCCCGCCAGACTCCCTCAACACCCGCGGCCACTGGCCAGCCCCTGACGCACTACCACTCATTCTTCTCCGAGCTCCTGTCGTGGAACAACCCCCGTACGTACATCCGAACCCAGAATCGCACAAAAAGATGAAATTTCCACCAAGTTTGAGGAGTTGTACTAACCAACCTGATAGGCGCCTCCGGAATTGCCTACGCCTCGATCGTCACCTTCATCTTTGCCGTCAGATACCTGGACGTTATCCGGTGGGGTCTTAGACTGACCTGGATGATTCTGGGCATCACCGTGGCCGCTGAGATTGCCGGCAAGCTGGTCCTAAACAAGGGTCTCGCCAGCCAGATTCGTCCCCGCAAGTACTACACGCTTCCCCGTGAGGCGCTCGACAACGTTCTGGGTGATGTCCACGAGCTGCTGAACTTCTTCGTCATCGAGGCCCAGCGCATCGTTTACGCTGAGAACGTTGCTGCGTCGGCTGCTGCCTGCGTTGCTGCTTTCCTGTCGTACTACCTCGTCAAGATCGTGCCATACTGGGGTCTTGCCCTGCTGAGCACCACCATCCTGTTCATCGCCCCGCTTGTCTACAAGACCAACAAGGAGCTTATCGATGCTCAGCTCAAGAACGCCTCCGACCTCGTCAACGCCCAGGCCAGCCAGCTCAAGGATGTTGCCAACAAGCACACCACCCACGCCACTGAGGTCACCAAGCAGTACATGGGCGACTACTCCGCCAAGGCCCAGCAGTTGCTTGGCGGTCGTTCTGCTCCCAACCCTGTCCCGGCTCAGACTTCGGCTCCTGCCGCCACTAAGCCTGTGGCCGTCCCTGCTGTCCCGTGAACCTGTCGTCTGCCCCCTCGGCTCCCACGACCGAGCCCACGACCAAGTACGAGGCGACCGACTTCCCTGCCGCTCCCAAAGCAGACTTGGCCTCGGAGGCTACCAAGGTCTCGGCTGAGGAGCCCCTCATTTCCACGTAAAGTGGTGGTGATATGAGGCTCTCTTTGTTGATATCTTTGTCGACCAAGAGATTTTCTTGGGGTCTGTACTTTTGGCTCCCTTGGAGTTGGAAGTGTGGTCTCCCTTCATTTAATATTTTCGACCCCCTCCCCCCCCCTTCCTTTTATGTTTTCTTCACACATTTTATTGTCGGCTGGCCGCCTCAACTTTTCCGGTTCATGGGCAAATAGACTTCAAACAACGACGAGGAGCCAGCTGTCTTCCTCCTCTTCCTTGACGGAAAAGGGGCCACAAGGGCCGAGCTGCATGACAGACAAACGAGCTATGGCGAAATCACTCATCACTTTCTTGTGCTTTTTTGTTACTTTTTTTGCGATTTATATACGAAGGGAAAGGGATGGAGTAAAGGCAACGGTGTGGAGGGAACAACAGGTATACCAGCCTGGTATTGTTTATTGCTTTACTGTTTTCATTTGATGTTGCCAGAGGAGAAGCTTTGGGGATTCTGTTTTTTGCGTTGCGTTATCTTTTTTTTTTTCATTTTGGGACAGGACGAAACGAGTTTGTACGCTGTTTTAAACGCGGATTGCCTTACAAAGATTGTACGAAATATGCGTTTTGTTAATTTAACTGTTACCACGAAAGAGAATTGTTTCCGTTGATTTTTTACATTGACCATCGTTGTGTTCGTTGCCTTTTGCTTGATTATTCTTGATCTTTATCCTGCTTGTTAAGTTCAATTTACGCCGATGCATTATTCGAGTCCACAATCCTTCGATCGTTGTTGCTAGTATCGTACTTTTGGCAGATGGCGTTGATTCCATTTACGGTCGATCTCTTTGACGTCATTTTGTCGACCGCGTGGAACAGTCCGTTTCTTGTTCAATTGTAGGGTTGGAAAACGCCCTGCATTTCACCTCGTTATTGTTTACTTTGTTTCGCTCTACTTATGAACAATTTGAATATCTTTTTTTTCCTAAATTTAAACATCCATGCAATATCTGAAGTAGAATATCGAAGACGCCTTTGACCGTACATAGATGCTAGTGATTGTGGAAAGAGAGGATGTCTCGCAGTCCGATGAGGCGACAATGCCTTACTGTCCTTTTTGAATACCTGGCTGCATGCTGTTGCGCCATATGATGGAGAGAATAAATTAAAATGAAATAGAAACAAATCAACAAAAGAAATCCCAAAAATCGCTTTTAAATGCCAAACCGCCCGCCGCCTTTTTGTGATAGTAATTTTGATACAACATAGAAAACCCGAAACGTGCAAAGATATAGATAAGAGACAAAGGAAAGAATGTGTAACGTAGACAGGCCAACTACGCATGGTAAGCTCGACATGTTGCGGCGCAAGAGAGGCCGCTGGTCCCGCTCCTCGTCCGAGTCTTCGTCGGCATTGTCCTCATCGACTTCGACTTCGGTATCGAGCGAGCCTTCCTCGTCGTCGTACTCGCTGCCCTCCTCACAATCATCATTGTCGGCACCCTCCACCCGGTAGATGAAGAACTGCACAAAAATGCACATGTCCAGGAACAGCGTACCCAGACTGCCGGCCAGCCACGACAGGTTGACCAGCAGGTAGCGGCCGTAGCGTGCGCGCGCATCTTTCGGGCGTGCACGTGGCACGGTTCTGGCCGCTGCAGCCATCGTAGGCAAAGATGGAGAGCACATAGGTCAGGTTACCCAGGCAGGCAAAGAGGAAGAACAGCATGCTGACGCCCTCGGTGGACTGGCGGCGCCAGTTGAGGAGCAGCTGCGGCACGCGAGAGCCCAGGTAAAAGACGGCACAGAGGTAGCCAAAGACCTGGCCCCAGAAGTTGAATGTGAGGTCGCTGTTGTCGCTGCCGTCAGAGGGGGGTGAGCTGTTGTCGTCACTACCGCGGTTGCTGCCGCCACTCAGGTACCAGCCGGCCACACCGGCAGCGCAGACCATGAGCATGGACATAGCGTTGAAAATGACGGTCTGGAGCGTGCTGGCAGTCTGCGAAGGCGGCAAGGAAGCGTTTGTCGTCGACGTCGTCGAGGCATGGTAATGGTGAGTGCTGTGCTCGATAGTGCCATCAAGGTTGCCCAGGTCGGGGACAAAGGGCACAGCGGGCGACAGAGTCGACCAGTTAGAGCCGCGGCGCTCCTGATGGTGGTGGTGATGGACAGAGTGGCTATTATCTTCGGCGGTGCCAATAAGTCTGTTGCTCGCCGTGTTCTTAGCCAGCAGCGAGGTACGCTCGTCGGGGCGGCCATTGCGAGTGCTGCTGCTGCTACTGCTGCTGCCACCAGCAGAGTTCACCGCCCGCCGCTTCTTGTGCTTCGGCTTCGGTGGCACCACGTCGTCACGCCATGTGAATCCCCGATAATAAAAGCACTGGCCCAGCAGGACAATGTCGGCAATCGTATAGTAGACGGCAAGAATAATCATGGTTGGCAGCACGCCCTGCAGGACGGCGCCCAGGATGTTGAAAACATCGCCAGCGAGCCAGACGATGATGAATTGTAAGGAGAGACCGTCGGCGCTCTTGCGGCGGAAGTTTTCGATGATCTGAGGGGAGAAGACGACGACCCAGCAAGCAATGGAGATGGAGCTGTACACACGGTTGTTAGCGAAGGCATAATGACGCGAGAGAGGAATGATGGACGCACCCGCAAATGCCAGAGATGGCCTCAACGTCGAGGTTGAGAGGTCCCGTGGGAGGAACATGACGGAAAAGGAGAGTCACTCGAGTAGCCTCCGATGTTCAATCGGAGCTACTGAGTATCGTGGGATTGTAGCGTGCTTGTCGAAAACCTCCGGTGCGAGGAAAGCAGGGAACAGATGGATCGATCGTGATCGGGGTGGACGCTGTCGAGTTTGTCGAGTTTGTCTGGTCTGCCTTGTTTGTTTGGAAGCTTTAGAAAGTTCCAAACTTCGAAAAAAGAGCCTCAAAATGGGGAGTGGAACCGAAATGACGTTCTTTGCAGGCGGGTCGGCTTCTGAAATTTGGATGGCCGCCGGCGTCGGTGGATGGAGCGATGGAGGTGGACGTGGACCGTTGATGGTGATTGAAGTTGACAAAAAGAAAAGGAGAAGAGACAAAATGTCAGAACTTGCCCAAGTATGACAGAAAAGGAGTCCAAGACAAGAATTGACAGAAATGCCAAATATGATAAAAATAGGCAAGAAGTGAGGAGACGTCGCGCGTGGCCCGAAAAAAGCTGGTAAAGTGGGAAGTTGGGGAAAGAGCTTCCCGAAGCTGACGTCTGTGACTGACAATGGAAATACACAGTAGGAAATTGAACTGCGGGTCGCACCTGCCTGTGCAAACTGTTTTTTCTGGTTGACCTGTGACTGGCAGAAAAAAATGTGAGCCGAACAAAGGCAGGAGCTCGTGCGCTTACATTCGGCGAGTGCGGCACTGACCAGTGTGTGGAGCCTTCACCGCCTTCCAAATTCGGTACTATAAAGGTGGGAGAGGCTCACGACTCTGCCTCACATTGAGAGCTTCAACCATTCACTGATGAGAGGTGTTGTGAGTGTAGTGTGCTGTATATTTTCTGGTAAAACATGCCACTTTACCGACAGTTCCTTGACTTCCTTGAGCGTCAGCAGGAGTCTTGCTTCCCTCACAGCATCTGCATCGCCGGCACGTGATCGCGTTTTGTACTTCCTTCCTTAGTTGCACTGTTAGCGTCTCAAACGAGTTAACAACACCTCACCTTGAACCTCGATTTAAGGGTCGCCTCGGTTGATATTTATGATTACTTGTGCTGTCTTGAGCTGTCTGTGCATGTCGGATACGGCTGGATATCTCCTCATGTCTAGTCTCTTAACTATTTAAATTCTGTAACTGAGATATTGTCTTCTTTAAAACATTCCCATATCTTCATTCTCTTTTTCCATTCCCTTGCCTTCTCTTTTCTCTTCGTCCTGCTTCCCTCTTTTTTATGCCCAGACGTCTTCGGGGACTTAAACTCCTACACGACAGCGACAGGCCGTCATCGCTCCCGCTAGGCTGCGGCACGCCGCACGCCCACTGGATTGCGCGACTCGAGGCGACCAGACTAACGACCTACCAGACCTCCGGATTTCCCACTTTCTTTCCGTTTCGAGCGCCCGCGCCCTGATTTATAATGATAGTAGCGCGCGCTCTGGGGCAGTTTGCAGTCTTTTTGTGAGGAATTGTGAGGCTTTTGACGCTCTCAGAGGACACCGGGTTATCACCGCAGGCCGTCCACTGGCCGTTTGGCTATTGTCCCCCCTCACTCCCCAGTCTTTCCCCTTCGCTTTCGCCTTTCCCCTCTCGGCGACGCCATTTACAAGCTATCACTCCGGAGTGTAAAGATCCCCCCTCTCGAGCCTTGAGGAGAAAGCAAAAAATACGGGCGAGAGGACCCTATTGTCAGACACAAGTCGCAGTGTATCTGATCGGCCTCTTTTTTTGTCTTTTTTGTCTTTTTTTTGTTCGGCACGGAACAGAGGATCTGAGCGAATCTGGGCGAATCTGAACCAATCTTCGGCACGACTGGACACTGCACGCTCCTCCCAAACTCTTGTAACTCTCCTATCTCCCCCGTCGGATCCGATCGTGATACAGATTCGGCTGTCTTCCCCTCGCTGTGGCCAATTACAAGCAGGCTAAAGCACTGGAAAAGAAACTCCGACAACGCTCTCAGTGTTGATACTGCCCACATCCACATCGCAAGTTGGCAGACCAAGACCTCAACTCGGCTTGAACAACCAAACAACTTCACCGCGAACAATCAACACACATCCACTTACGAAAAACAACTCCAGCTTCACGCCTTCACTCACGCCTTCACTCACACCTTCACCCACATCCAACCCTCACACACCAGAAATGTCGATTCTCCCCGTTGCCGACCTGCCTGAGTTGCCCCCAGACAACTCCATGCTGTACCGCAAGTTCGGCCGGGAAGTGGCCAACTACTTCTCCGGCAGCCCGCTCAACCGCGTGTCCTTCTTGCGCACCGACCACAAGTTCCTCCGTGCCGCCTTTGCGCACCCCTCGGCCCGTTTCCTGCTAATTGACAACCTTGCGCCTCTCGTTCACGACTCCACGCCGCCCCGGCTCGCTTGGAGCACGCGTGCCGAGATTGCGTCCGTTGTTGAGTCCGACCCCTTCGAGAAGACCGAGGAAGAGGCCATCAAGAACTACAACTCGGAAAAAGACCCACTGCCCATTGTGCTCTTCCTCGGTATTGACGAGAAGAACAAGTTTGCCGACCCCAGCGACCCGGCCGCCGCGCCCACGGCCGAGGCGCCGTTCTCCTTTAACAACTTCTCAGGAAGCCCCTACTTTGCCGTCGACATCACACCGCGCGGCGGTGCCGCTGCGAAGGCGACTGCCCTCATCGAGGATAGCAAGGCTAAGGGCTTCTCGTTCTTTGCCAACCCTCGCAGCATGAGCCTGTCCGCCGAGGAGGCTGCCGTGTATGGCCAGGCCCGCGGCCTGTTTGACTGGAACGCCCGCAACCCCTTCTGCGCCGGCTGCGGCCAGCCCACGCTCTCTGTCAACGCCGGCACCAAGCGTGCCTGCCCACCCACGGACTTGGCCGGTGTCGAGGCCGGCGGCGAGCCCATGGAGCGCCGCCCCTGCGAGACTCGCAAGGGCATCTCCAACCTCAGCTTCCCCCGCACCGATCCTACTGTCATCATGGCCACCGTCAGCGCCGACGGCACGCGCATCCTGCTCGGCCGCAGCAAGCGTTTCCCCAAGTACTGGTACAGCACGCTGGCCGGCTTCCTGGAGCCTGGTGAGTCCGTTGAGGAGGCCGTGCGCCGTGAAGTCTGGGAGGAGAGCGGTGTCACTGTCGGCCGCGTCGTGATCCACAGCTCGCAGCCCTGGCCGTTCCCGGCCAACCTGATGATTGGCGCTGTGGGCCAGGCACTGCCCGGTGATGGCGAGAAGATCTTCTTGGGCCACGACCCGGAGCTCGAGGATGCCAAGTGGTTCACCATGGACGAAGTCCGCCGCGCGCTGCAGTACGAGACAGCCGGTCTCGACGACCGATCCGCGCGGACTACAAGGAAGGTGACCTGCGCCTGCCGCCCAAGACGGCCATTGCGAACCAGCTGATTGCGTCGGTTGTTGAGGGTTTCCATGAGCAGCCAAAGATTTGAACGAGCTGATGAAGAGCTCGAGGAGAAAACAAGGGAAGTGGGTGATAACAAAAGAACCCAGATATAGATAGAAACACACGTCCCTTTTTCTGTCAATATCAGCATCGTCACAGTGTGGTAAAGTCGTATGGCTGCGTAGTTAAAGACCATCAAGGTTCAAAAGAGCTCTTAAAGCTGTAGATGCAGGTCGGCTGGTCATCACCAGTACTCTTGGTCCTCATGTTGGGACCTAATTTCATTCGAGCGTTTCTGTCGTAGTCTCTAATTGATAGACCATCAACCGTTATCAATACTAAATTCAAAGTTGAATAGTTGAAGAGCTTCAAAGGAATGACAACAAAGACGGCATTGCTTCTTCCCCAGCTCTGCATCTGAGACATAGCTCCAAGCGACCCGATTGACACATAAGTAGGTCATAGTTATGCAGCAATAGAGAATAGAACAATCCGTGCGCCTGGCAAATCACATGCGAGAGCAGTGCTCCACTATGGCCGCCAACAGTCAAACACATCAACAGCACTGTCTCTCTTTTGACAGCTCTCTCGTATCGAAAAGAACGGGCTCCCGTTCTTGTTAGTCGTACATAGGGAGGGACGCAATGACGTCTAAATTTCTCTAATTTCCCTTGCGTGTTGACTGCAGCCCGGCTCGTGTCTCCGGGCGGGTATCATCTCGCTTCGAAGACGGGCTTTCCGTGAAGGAGGAAAATAGAAAAAGGGGGCAGAGAAAAAGAGGAAAAGTGCGAGTACCAAAGTATGATGGAAGAGGATGGAGAACATAACTTACTGAATATGTATGTCCAAGATTTGTTTACAGCCTGCTTCTCCCACATGGGGAACAGCCACAGAAGATCTCGTTTCAGATTTTCGGGTTCTGTTTCGAGGCGGCAGAAAAGCAAAAAAGAAAAAGAAAAAGAAAAAGAAAAAAAGGCAAGAAGATAAAGAAAAGAAAATGAGAACAAAACGACAAGCACCAGGGGTCCGGCATCTGGGATTTGCATCGTATATTCCGGAGAACCTGATGCCGAGAGGAATGCCCAATACGGAGTACTCTGTAGGGTGAGATGCATGCGTTTCCCAGAGCTTATTGTGCCCCTTTTCGATCTCGCTCCTTCTTGTGTCTTGACCTCATTCTTATTTCCTTCTTGTGCACCCTCCTGTGCTCATCATTCCTTCACGGAAAATTAAGGGTGTTTCTAGAAGACGTGCAGAACGCATCCTTGTCCAGATCATGCAGGTTGGACAGTGTCGACAGACAGACAGAACGAAAGAAAGGAGTCTGCCCGGCAGATACAGACCGCCCAGAAAATCATTGCCCTGTCTGGTCGTTTGTGCCCGTGGTCTTGCTTCTTGCTTCTTGGCCATGCAAGGAGACAAGTGGCCAAGCTTCAAGCTAGGCCAGTCTTGTGCAGCAGGCAGAGGCAGGGTCCAATGGCAGTCAGCAGAGCCCCTTTTCTCGTTCACCTGCTGTTGGGGCTGCTATTGCCGTTGATTGGATGTTATTTCTTCTTTTCTGTGTCTTTTTGTGTCTCTTCTGTTTCTTGTGTGCCACAACGCGAACGGACAGCTGCAGAAAGGTCACGGCGGCATTGTGCTTGTGTCTTGTGTCTTGCGTCTCGTGGTCAACTGCAGCAGCTATTCGTGTTGGACGGGGGGCGGTGAGCAGAGGTGTCAAATAAAGCCAGCAGTAAAGCTACAGAGACAACAAAAGCTTCGTGTAAGCAGCCGATTGCTTCGTCGGGCGCTGTCGAGAGTAGATTGTCCTGCATCCTTTCCGCCCGGCGCGAACCCTATCGAAAGTGTCGTGGGGGTAGCGAACAGCAATGTGATATCAACCCGAAGCCAGCTTCTCGTTTTGTCGACATAATTTTCGAGCCAAAAATTCAGTGCAACATGGAGGTCAGCGTGCTACTCACATTCTCATGTATCATATCACATCATACGTGGTGCTCAGGACTCGTTCATATCACTAACAGCCACAGCTTGGGCACTGGCTGGTGGGCGGGCGGGCGGTCTTCTTGTTGTGGCATGGCAAATTAAAAATACGAAAATCACAAGAGTCAAGGAAAACGAGGCAAGCAACGACATCAGAACGCAGGGAGCCCTCTGTGCCCCGTGCTTTCCTCATTCACGAACAAGGACCGTGTTTCACCAGGAGAGATTGGTGCGGCCAACAAAGAAGCAGGAGCGAACAGGGGGGGACTGGGGAGGAAAGAATGGTGAGCATCATGCCCCCAGGACCCAGGGAGAGAGGCAGGCGCAACGGAGGGTGCCAATGTACAAAAGTATGAATGCGTCAAGAGCGAAGGGGGCATTTACCATAATACACAACGAAGACAGGAAAGAGAACCAGACAAGTAGGGCCCGACAATCATGCCTTCCTAGTGTGGTGACGAAATCATGTTTCTGGCCGCGTCGCAAACGCGAACTGGCGAACCGCTTTCTGTTGCAAGGAAAGCGCGACCTGACGCGTTATTTCGCTAATTACGGAGTACGGAGTATCAGAGCCAGACTCGTAGACTCGCCAGATTACGTTGTGGGCGTGTGATGGGCCCTGCGCGCGTTGCAAAGCACCCAAAGCAGACAAGCAACAGTAATGAGCACGGCTTATCTGACCTTGGCATCTCTGGTCTTATTCGTATTTTCTTCTGTTCTTCTGTTATTCTTGCAAATCGATTGATGGGATTTGAGGCCCGTGGCAGCATCGTTTCCCTCCTTCCCTCTGTCACCAAAATGCTCCCCTGTTCGTTGTTGCTGTTGTGGGAAACAACGAAACGGACAGAACAAACCTGGGAAGGAGATAGGATAGGGACACTGAAAGAGAAGGAGCCACTCTGCGCTTTGCCGGCGAATAGAAAGCCGGCATTCACATTATTGTAGTTCTGACAGTGGAGCCTTTTCTTCTTTTTTCTTTCTTTTTATTTTTTCTGCCTCGATTTTTTCAATTTACTTTTTCTCGGTCTCCGTCTTCTGCCTGGGCGGTCTGCAATTTGCCAGGACCAACAGACACCAGCAGCCGTCCAGCAGCAATCGACCGAGGCGAGTTGATTTTTCCTTTCTGGCGCTGCTTGATTTTGCCCCCAAAAGACGCGAGAAGTAAAAAGACGGCGCCCATAGTTCTGGTTCTAGCCTCCAACCAGTGGCTGTCAGTTCGCCCCGAACACAGTGCCGCTCCTGCTTTATGCTTCATGCTTTATGCGAGAGTCCTACTGCCTTGTGCTTTGGTGCCTCAATGATAGATTGTTCGCGGCCGGATGAGCCGCCAGTCGGTTCGCTCTTTCCCTCTTCTCCTCTTGCCTTGTTGTCTGTCATTGTCCCAAGGCACTTGATGTCTGGCTCCTAAATCCAAGGTTGCTCCTTCTCTTTCCTTGTCTTTTTCCCGCTCTTTATTCGCTGCCCCTCAGTTGTTCCTGCCTCCTTCGTCCATTCTCTTCTTCTTCTTCGTGCTGCCTCCCTGGAATCACCTCTCCATTTTCACACTGTCTATTTGTATGTATTTTTGTACTGGATACACAGTGCTAACTCCCACATTCCCCTCCTTCCCCACTTCGTCGCTGGGCCTATTGAAGCAAAGAGGCAAGTGGTTAGATACGCAAAGGCGCAAAGTGCAGGCGTGAAAGGCGGAAAGAAGCTAACGTCAACGCCAGCGCCAGCTCCTCCCCAATCGGACAGCCTCTGCTCTGCATCCACCTTCCACCCCCAGTTCTGAAGTAGGGAGTTCTGTTCTGCCCTACTGTTTCTTCTCCGCCTGCTCCTTCCCCCATCCTACCCTGTCTCTCTCACTTGGTCTGGGTCTGGTCTGGTCGTTCTTGCTTTATCCAACCCTCCTACTCGCCATCCACTCCTTCTGCCACTGTCCTATATCTCTCGTCTGCCTACCTACCTGCTTTGCTCCTACCTGCGCATCTCTCCATCGTCCGCGCCTGCCCACTGTCCACTGTCCATCCAAAACACCACCACCACCCATCCACCCCCCTTTAAATACGACAAGAAACAATTTAAAGAAAACCGAGATACCACCAAAAAGTGCACGCGACGACAAAACATCGACGACAATCCGCCTCCCCGAACGGACGCTTGAGTACTCTCCTCGTCCAGGCGATTTAACTCTCCCTGTCGACAAAAAGCAGCCCGCCCACCCCTTCGACGACATTTCGGATCTCATCAATCCCACTCCCTTCGCCGGCATATCACAGCTTTCTTTTCTCCCCCTCTCGTCTAGATACCCCAGGCCCGTCGCCGCTTTGCCTCTTTCGCCATTAAACGAAGCATTCTCAGTTATCGACAATGGTTGTCGCGACAATCAAGTACGTGTTATCTCTCTGTGTTTCTGGCAATCGAGAAAGTGCTGGTCTTTTGCCAAAGGCCTTTGGTCTATCCCACATTCCATTGCCGACTCTCGGCCCCGGTGACTCGGACTCGTGGGCACTCGGTCGCTTGCTTTCCTCTTCCCTCCTCTCCTCTCTTCCGGTGCCTGTGCTATATAGGCGGTGTCAGCTTGCAGCCCGCGGTGGCCTTAGGTGCCTCCAGGAAAAGGCTGTCCGAAGCCACGTGGGTTGTGGCCGGGCGGTCAGGCGCGTCTGCATGGCAAAGGAAACGCATGCAGGAAGGAAGTCAGCAGCGAATTGGGGGTTTGAGACTTTGGGTGTGGGCAAACCGACTAGGTGAAACTGGCAGACCGCACTTTCGGATCCTTCCAGCTCGATGGCCGTTGCCGAGTCCGAATTGCCGCCGACCGCCTGCTGTTGCGTCATATTGCGCATCGTCTTTACTATTGTCCATGTCAACAGTCTTGCTAACAACTCCTCCCTGATAGGTGTGTGGTGGTGGGTGACGGTGCCGTCGGCAAGACCTGTCTGCTGATCAGCTACACAACCAACAAATTCCCTTCGGAGTATGTGCCGACTGTGTTTGACAACTATGCTGTCACGGTTATGTGAGTCTCTTCTTCTCCCACCCCGTCCAATATTGCTCGTCCTAACAGGTCTTCCTCTCCAGGATTGGCGATGAGCCTTACACACTCGGTCTGTTCGATACCGCCGGTCAGGAAGATTACGACCGTCTGCGTCCCCTATCGTACCCGCAGACCGATGTCTTCCTCGTTTGCTTTAGCGTCACATCGCCCGCCTCGTTTGAAAACGTTCGCGAGAAGTGGTTCCCCGAGGTGCACCACCACTGCCCCGGTGTCCCCTGCCTGATTGTCGGCACACAGGTCGATCTGCGGGATGACCCCAGTGTACGGGAGAAGCTGTCTAAGCAGAAGATGGCACCTGTACGGAAGGAGGACGGCGAGCGGATGGCAAAGGACCTGGGTGCGGTCAAGTACGTCGAATGCAGTGCCCTGACACAGTACAAGCTGAAGGATGTGTTTGATGAGGTGAGTCTATCCCACGTGTGTTCAGTACGCTGCTTGTTGCTTCGCCTTACTAACAACACCAGGCCATTGTCGCAGCATTGGAGCCGCCCGCGCCCAAGAAGAAGTCGCACAAGTGCCTCGTTCTTTAGTTTGGTCGCGTTCGTATCTGTTTTGCTATTTCCCAATGTCAATTTCATGCCACCTCTTTACTCAACCACACATCTCTCTCTCTCTCTCCCAATGAGCGGCTCGGCAACTTTGTGTGCTGCCAGACATACTCTGCCTCTGCTTCGGCCTCTTTCGGTTCCGCCTCTTTTGTGATATCATCTTGTCTTTCCTCTCGTCGATCCCCGAGCTCCTGGCAAAGCCCTTTCCAGGCTTCGTAGAGGTATGTGAGGGGCAACAGGCAGTTTGAATCCGGGGGGAAACAAGCGGGAGGAGGGATCTAGACGGCGGATGGAGATGTAAAGCAAGGCTAGCAACAGACATCTATGACCAGCAAGAATGCAATTCGGGCGGTGTCGTTATCTCGGCGTGTATTGTCCTATCCGCATCTTGTAACTAGACGGCTGTCTTCTTGTCTTTATTGTCTCGTCTCTGTTTCTGCCTCTCTTCTTCTTCTCACCTCCAGTCACTTTCTGTCGTGTGCCGAGAGCGCTTGATAGTCGTTGGAAGAGTACGTCCGATGCGCACTTAGTTCTGTTCGCTTCTTCCTCTTCTTTTCCCTCTTCATCACCCCACTCGCATTTACCCCCATTTTTCGTTTTTGATTCATGCAGTCTTCTTCTTTTTTCTTGCTTTTGTCATCTTTCCCTTTTTTCTCTTCCCGAGTTTCTTAATTTTATAGGACAAAGTTTGGCGATTTGGAGTGCAATTGATTTTATTTTCCCCAGCTTTCATCTCGGCATGTGTGACTGCAGCACCTATTTATATGGGAACACTACTAGCATGCGCTCTATCCAGATCAAGAAACGTCATGCCGTGTATCGGAACGGGCTGCGGCGCCGGCCGTATCAAAAGCAGAAGGCGCGTGCATATCTTCTGTAGAAGAACGTTTTCTCAGTCTGGCAGCTGCGACTGGCGGTTGTGCATTCCGCATTTAGCTTCAGGATGCAGTTGTCAGACCTGCAGTTGCCGTTCTGTTGGATGGAATTGTTGGTGGGATGGTTGGTGGATGGGGCACATTTTAGTGGGTATTGCGCACAACGGGCAGGCAGAGCTTCCTCAGTAACTCCGTACCAGTTCAGTACCTTTCCCCCTCTTGCTCGCCTCATTGCGGGCGCTACCGACAGCGCTTTCCTTTTTGGGAATGTAGACCCGACTGTTGGATAACGGAAGGCGCATCGACGCCCTTTATCGCGCCTTCAAGAGGGGCTGTCTTTCTATTCTCTCTGCTCTTTTGTGTGTTCTTTTTGTATTTTTGTTTGTCATTGGGATCTTTTTACGATATACAGCTAGACAATAAACAAGGGTCAGCTGCCGACGCCGGTGACCCCTCAATGAGACTTTGAGCTCTGTCTTTCTGACGATATATATACCGTGGACCTCAACTCATTTTCCCTCTCGAGCTCTCTTTTCTTATCGCGAGAACTAACTGTAGCTTCTATCTTTTGGCCTTTTTTTTTTTTTTTTTTTTGGCTCTCACCACATCACCCCTTTCAAAGCTTCACAATGCCCGCGAGTGTTCGCGCATGGGTGCTGGCCATTGTGGCCGCCCTCGCTGCCATCAGACCTGCCGAGGCCTGTGCTGGTCATCATCACGGCCACGACGACACGCCCTTTTCCGAAGAGTACCTCGAAGAGCTCCAGCGGAAATGGGGCAGTGAGTGGTCCTTCAACGGCATCGGCTCGTTTGGCCACCTCGAGTACGTCAAGTGTCTCACCAACCCCGAAGAGCTCTACGACATTGCCATTATCGGCGCACCTTTCGACACAGCCGTCTCCTACCGGCCAGGCGCACGGTTCGGTCCCCGTGCGATTCGCCAGGCCTCGAGTCGGCAGACAGCCCTGCGTGGCTTCAACCAGCGCGCGGGCATCAACCCTTACCGCAGCTGGGCGCGCATTCTCGACTGCGGCGACATTCCAATTACACCAATGGACAACGTCGTGGCGGTCCAGCAGATGTCTGAGGCCTTTGTTGAGCTCGGCAAGCGGCCACCAGCATCCAAATCGGTCCTGCAGCGGCCGAAGCTGATTACGCTCGGTGGCGACCACAGTCTGGCGCTGCCCGCGCTGAGAGCTCTGCATGCCGCCTACGGCCAGTTGCGGGTGATTCACTTTGATGGTAGGTACTCCGTAGACGAGCATTTTTACAAAAGTTGTGAGAGCCAGCCCGCTGACGTTTAGCCCACCTTGATACTTGGCACCCCGAAAAGTACCCATCGGCCTGGCCGTCCGAGCAGTCCCGTTACAACCACGGCTCCATGTTCTGGGTCGCCGGCCAGGAAGGTCTGCTGACCAACTCGACGGGCGCGCCCTCGGTCCATGCCGGCCTGCGCACACGCCTCACGGGCGACGACTTTGCCGACTACCACGACGACGACCGACAGAACTGGGTGCGCCTGAGCGCCGACGATCTGGACGATATGGGCGGTGCCCGCGCTGTTCTTGCAGCCATTCTCGAGGCCATTGGCGACAACGACGACCCGGTCTACCTTTCAGTCGATATTGACGTGCTGGACCCGGCGTTTGCACCTGGTACTGGTACACCCGAGCCTGGCGGATGGACGACGCGCGAGCTGATCCGGATCCTGCGCGGACTGGAAGGACTGAACATTGTCGGTGCGGATGTTGTCGAGGTTGCACCCGCGTACCAAGGCCCAGGCGAGGAGACGGCGGCTGGCAGCTGCGCAGGTGGTCTATGAGATCATGAGCTCGATGGTGAAGCGCGGCATGGCCGATATGGGCAAGGAGGGCCCAGTCTATGAGAAGGAGGAAGTGCCGTCGAAGCTGCCGTCCAAGGAGCACGTCGCCGATGAGCTATGAAGAGATAGGGAAAGAGGGAACAGAGAAAAGGGGAGGAAAGAGAATGAGTACGAGAAGGGAAGAAGAGTCATAAGTGGCAGGGACTGTATGACAGGACTGCGAAAAGACTGCCGTATCAGAAACCGTCCCGACCTCTCCTTGTCTCATCCGAGTTCTCCTTATCAGAATGCTGTGAGAAAGCTCGGTGTGAAAGATAGTGACGAAGCTGGACCAATTTGTCAAAAAATATGTAGCAAAAAAAAGAACAAAAATCCAACAATTTCATTTGAATTCCAGGCCAATGTCGACAAAAGTCAGGTCATGCGGTTGAATGAAAAAAATGAAGGAAAACGGTGAAAAGCAAAGTTATTTTCAAGTCGTCTCGGGTGCTCCTTCCGTATCGCTATCTATTACGATCGCAGTGACTCGACCTTGGGCTCCTTCTCAATCTGAAACCGGTCGTCGCTCGTTTGCTGTCTCGCTGTCTCTTGCCTGAAAAAACGCTGTGACTCAGAAACTTTGGAAAGCGCAACACAGCGCAGCGCAAGAGCGACCGGCGATCCAGCCCCGCCTGCCTCCTAGAATTCTGGGGCCTGCGACTGCCCTTATCCAGCGCCGGCTCGCCCTAGCAATATTTTATCTCTGATAACCCCACCACTGGACGACTTCCCTTTTTCTCGGCCGTCCTCCTCTCTTGTCCCTTTTTTTCTTTTCCTTTTCCCCAGACACCACCACGACCACGATAGACGATAGTGCTTTGGTGAGTACAGATCTGGTGATACTTTGGCCCTTTTGACTTGCACATAATTTTGCTGACCTTTTTGTCGCTTCGCGAAGAGCAATTGGCATCTACGAGCCTCAGCCTAATCTACGACAATCAACAAAAAAAGATACCCTTGTCACGTCTATCAAATTCCCCCTCACTCTCACAACATGGCATCCGCCCAGGACCCCGCCGTGCGCGTCGACAAGGTGGAGGCACCGCCGGTCTACATCGACACGGATGTCGGCAAGGATGACGAGTCCGCCGACGGCACCGAGACCAAGCCCTTCAAGTCGCTGGCCCACGCCTACATCCAGAACCTGGACAAGCCCGCCAAGGAATACTTGATGCGCTCGTCGACGACGACACCCGCTGGCGCCGACGCGGCCGACGAGGCTTCCCGCCTGCAATGGAAGACCCCCGCCAAGAGCGCCGCCAAGAAGGCACAGACGCTGCTTGATGGCCACAAGAAAAAGCTCGCACGCGCTCAGCAGACCGCGGCCAAGGAGGAGGAGCAGAAGCAGCAGCGGGCCAAGAACCTCGAGGCTGCCAAGTCCGTGACGATCTCCGAGGACACCTCGCTGCCCAAGGCCCAGACGATCAAGCTGTGGCAGAAGGATGTGCCGCTGGGCGACCCTGCCAAGGACGTCAAGGGCACACGTGTCCGTGTCTTTGGCCGCATCCACCGCCTGCGTGTCCAGAAGCAGGCCACTTTCCTGACGCTCAAGGACGGCTACGGCTTCCTGCAGTGCGTTATTGCGGCCGGCCCGCTGACGTCGACGTACGAGGCGCTGCTGTTCGCACAGGAGACGTCGCTCTTCCTGTTTGGTGAGCTGCGTACGGTGCCCGAGGGCGCCACGGCCCCCGACGGCCGTGAGCTGCATGTGGACTACTACGAGGTGTACGGCCGCGCGCCGGGTGACGCCGAGGCCATCACCAACATTGTGGCGTCGGGCCAGCAGGACCCCTGGGAGTCGGACATGCTGGACAAGCGTCACCTGGTGCTGCGCGGCGACAAGGCGTCGGCCGTCATGAAGCTGCGGTCGGTGCTGTACGAGTCGTTTATCCTGGCCTTCAAGGAGCGCCGCATCGCCGCTGTGTCCCCTCCCGCCTTTGTTCAGACACAGGTCGAGGGTGGCTCGACACTGTTCCGTGTGCCCTACTACAACGAGGACGCCTACCTGACGCAGTCGTCGCAGCTGTACTTGGAGACGTGCCTGCCCAGCATGGGCGATGTCTACTGTATCGAGAAGTCGTTCCGTGCCGAGAAGTCGCTGACGCGCCGCCATCTGTCCGAGTACACGCACATTGAGGC
Source organism: Sporothrix variecibatus (assembly GCA_016097105.2). Taxonomy (NCBI): domain Eukaryota; kingdom Fungi; phylum Ascomycota; class Sordariomycetes; order Ophiostomatales; family Ophiostomataceae; genus Sporothrix; species Sporothrix variecibatus. Next base: position 1,410,800 of record JADMNI010000003.1, read on the forward strand.
CGAGCTCGACGCCATTGTCTTTGACGACCTGCTAGTGCACATTGAGGACATGATCTGCAGCGTTGTTGATGCTGTCCTGGCCGACCCAGCCGGCAAGGAGCTGATTGAGCTGCTGCACCCCGGCTTCGTCAAGCCTTCGCGCCCCTTCAAGCGCATGAAATACACCGACGCCATTGAGTGGCTCAACGCCCAGGACCCTCCCGTCCCCAACGAGTTCGGCCAGCCGCACGTCTTTGGTGACGACATTGCCGAGGCCGCCGAGCGCAAGATGGTCGACACGCTCAACGTGCCCGTCCTGCTGACGCACTTCCCCGTCGAGGTCAAGGCCTTCTACATGAAGAAGGACCCCAACGACCTGCGCGTCACGAGAGTGTCGATGTGCTGATGCCCAACGTCGGTGAGATTGTCGGCGGCTCGATGCGCATGGACGGCTACGACGAACTGATGGCCGCCTTCAAGAGCAAGGGCCTCAACCCGGAGCCCTACTATTGGTACCTGGACCAGCGCAAGTACGGCACCAGCCCGCACGGCGGCTACGGCCTTGGTCTCGAGCGTCTGCTCGCCTGGCTCGCCAACCAGCACACTGTCCGCACCACGTGCCTCTACCCCCGCTTTATGGGCCGCGCGAAGCCTTAGATGGCGAGTAAGCAAGATGTGACGAAGGATAACGGTTACGTTTTTATGGTTTAGGGCTGGCTATATGGGTCATGGTTGTTTGATAGACTTGTTTGGGAGAAAATATCAAGAGCAACGTAGAACGGATGGACAAAGGATATGAGGACGAGGCATTGCACTTTGTACGCACTTATAGGACGAATTAAAAATATGATAAAACGGACAACTACTTGATTTGACAAAAAGCGGTAGATGATCGTAAAACTTTGCAATTGGCACTGTATGTGCATGGAGAATCTCATACGGAGTACGGAGTATGTGCAGATGTCCCCATGTTCTAGATCACGGATTCGACCAAAGGGTGCGTGCTGGCTCCTTCCGCAAGCATCGATCGCCTGGGTCCAAGCGAAGCTCCCGTGTTGCTCTTTCCTCCCTTGGCGAGTAAGTGCACGCTGGTTGGTTGGTCTGTTTCTCCATGCTCTTTCGTTCCTTCCTTGCGTTAGACGTTCGTCCCTTTCTTTCCATTCTCTTTCAAGTCTTGCTCTTTCCTCTCCCTTTCCTCTTCGACTCCTTCCTTCTGTTCTGGGAGCCCCTCATGCACGTTCCTGCATCACGCCAAACAAGCCCTGCAGCCGCAGCCCCAAGAAAGTGGTCCCGCCTGTCTGAGTCGGTTTGGGAAGGTGCATTGTAGTACGTGTGCACCCGTGCGATTTTGCACTATCAAGAGCCTTTATGAAGAGTACGAAGCACCTCTATCCTATCGTTCTTTTCTTCTTTACTCCATCTGGTGTAGAAACACTCTTGCCGCTTGTGTCGCCAAACACACGAGCAAGAAATGGGTGCAAAGTATATTGAACCTTACCCGGAGCTGTGGTGAACCCCTGAACACGATACCTGTTACAACGACACATCTGGATTATTTTTTTATCCTTTTTGCAAAGTTGAATGTTTTGTGCGCCGTCACACAGCCATATTAGACCAGGAAAGAGACCCATAATCTCACAATACCTCCGCGCGAGAACATAAGGCTGGGAGACTAGGCCAGGGTCCATCTTTACTTTTCCCATGACCTTTGCTCTGCCAGGGGTGGTGGGCCTCTCTCCTCTCCTCTTCCCCTTTCCTTTCTCCTCGCAATCATCAGCAGAGCACATCAGAGAGTTGCGGAGTTGCAGCGTCGCAGCCACCCTTCGTGTGGTGGTTCAAATTTCCAGCCAGGGGGGACACGACCCTCTGCCCGTCATGCTGCGTGCAACGCTCCCCTTTTTGATGGGTCTAGTTTGGTCTGTGGCTTTTCCAGCGAAAGGGGCGATGGAGAAAGGGACCCTGAACCTCAGAACCTCAATTGAGTTGGGAGCACGCGAGGCATGCCATTCACAAGTCGAGGACGAGCACATGTGCATCGTTGGACAATTGAGACGTGTCGCATCTCTGTCAAAGTCGGGTCGATCTTATCTTTTCTTCAAACATTCGCACAAAGGCACAAATATCATAAAATCAGCCAGCCACACGCCGATCGATCATATATAATTATTCAACAAGGGATGTCCTCGCTTGCTGTCTGTCACTTACTACGGAGTATCTGTCTATCGTCTGTCCATGTCGACAATGTTTTGTTTCTGGACAGGGCAGTGCGGAGGGGCTTCTGGGCCTAGACTTTTATGCAAAAGGCCAGAAAGCCGGTCTGTGTGCCATGTCTGTGTCCCCAAGTAAACCCTCTTTCTCTCCTTACGGAGTACTGCCAGACCGCTTGCAAGATACTTCGTATCTTACTTGTACCCTACCCCTGGGCCCTGCTTGGAAGGTATTATTTTACGGAGAACGGGGTTGTGTAGAATATTCTATTATTATCCCCCTAGCAGGTGGGAGGAAAAGGGACAAGGAGACAGGGAACCGAAAGACTCAACTATCTGCCCAGTGACAAAAGTGCATGCCTAGACCGTTGGTCCATATCCAGCGTCGAGCTTCTGCATCTTCAGGGGATCAGCAGATGAGCCACAGTCTGGGGAGATCATAGGAGCGTCTTTATGATATTCTGTATCCTACTGAGTACTGTGGTATGCACAGCATGACCGTTGAATTATGAAGGGCATTCTCCCGTTATCTGTACTTATCTACAGTTCCCCAATCTAAACATCGTGCTCAACACGCTGTTCTCCTTCTCCTTCAAAAACCAAGCTAGAGATTGATAAAAATGGAAATGGAGAAAATAGGAGGAATAGAGAGGAGCCCAGAAGACGCTAAAAAGCCCCGAATGGCGTCAGGAAATGAGCAGTAAAGCCACCCCGGCGCTGGTTAACTCCTTTTTAACGCTTGTAGTTAACGCCTGTTGACGCTTTTTGACGAGCTGCAACGGTTCGTCTCTGTCGCGCCTGCCCCATCTTGTCCTTGAGCCCCTTCCCTTAGGTCCGACACTAAGACGCTGGCACGACGCGCCCCAGGCGCGGAAATCACGACCTGCGCGACTTCGTATTGTAAAGGCGGGTGCGGTTGATGCACGTACTCCAGGAAAGAACGATTATCACGATTCTCAACTCACAACTGACAATTTACAACCTGGATTTCGACATCTTTGATAGCCTCATATCTGGCCACGCGTGCCTATATACCCATCTTATATAGATCCCGGCGTCCCCTCTTCTTCGACCTTTTCCTGGCCGTTGTCTTTCTTTTCCTTCTTTCGTTCCTTTTTGGTCCCTTGACTTCCCTTGGAACCCTTTGCCCCATTGTCCGCACATGTACCGTGTCCTCATATTGAGGCTCATTCTCGCTCTCATTTTCAATGTAGGATACATTTGTCAGTAATGCCTCGTTCACGTAGACACACTTCCGTCTGTGAGGGGACCGCAATTTATCCCCGGCTTGCTCTCCCTTTGCCCAGATTTGCGGCAAACCACAAGATAGATACCTGTATCCTCCAGGGTCAAAATGCCTTTGCTGCCACGTCCCAATGAGACAATGGGACAGTGCCCTGGTTCTGCCAATGCCACCAATACCACGAATATCGTCAATGCCTTTGGACGGCCCCCAACATCGCCAGTATCGCCAATTCCCATCCGCAAGCAGCAGACACAGCCCTGGGAACTATTTCTTAGTGGACTCTCAGTGAGGCGCCAACGGGCGCTGGCAGACAAAAGGCAGGAACTAGATCCGCTAGCGCCTCGCGAGCGCCAGGCACAGGCCTCTTACCCTTTGGACAGCGCGTGCACCAGTATTCTTAGCAGCTCATTGCAGGGAAGGAACCTAGAAAGTGAGTCGTCCATATTGCCGTTCCTGCCTCAACAACCAGTTCCTGGCACCGCCCGGCACCGGCGTGCCTGTCACCGACAGCCCGTATCTTACACCCACAGCAGAGCAAGCAATACGATGAATCTTACCGAGTATGTGCACTACAGCGTGGTCAAAGTACTTGAGCTTTGCCAGTGAACCAGTACTTTCAGTCTTCCTCCACTTATTTATCCCTTTGGCTTTCACTGTGGCTCGTGTTCACGTTCTTTCCCTCTATCGTTTTTCGTACTTCGTTCTTTCTGCATCAGATCGTGTGTCCATCGTATCTTACTTGCCGTGGTATCGCGGGCTCCTTCCCTCCACATCTTCCTCGTCCACTCCTCCTTCTTCTTCTGTGGCGTGCACTCGGAAGATGCCATACACGCACTCGTAGCTCCTGCCCTTCGCCCACTGCCACCTTTCGTGCCTGCCCTCATGGATGGACCGCACGTCCAGGGCACCTTCCCACCCCAAAAGCCAGCGCCGATTTCCCCTGAACGGGCCTCATTAAACTTAGCGCGCCCCAATTAAATGTCTCCTGTCCGCTTTGGGCAATCGACAAACGACCAACGGGACATCTCCCCCCCTTTTCTTCAATCCACCTAACCTATCCCCTGTCCTTTCATTCTCTCTCTCACCTCTTTTTCTTCCACGCCTTTTCTGCCTCCCTCACTCTAACCTTTTTCTCCTCTCCCCCTACGATCCTCCTCTTCGCCTCGCCTCCTCCACCTTTCTCCTCTCTCTCTTCTCCTTCTCTACCCCAGTCTGGTCTGTCGACTCCTTTTTTGTCTTCGTCTCTCGCTTTCTTCAATCTTTCGTTCACTCTTTTTTCTTTCTTTCCTTTTCCTTCTTCTTACTCTCGCTCTCTTCTCTTTTCTTTTCCTCGCCTCTCTTTTTCTCCCTCCTCTCTTCTTTTTCTCGGTCATCCACACTTTCTTCGTGGTCGACTTCCATTCTTCAACCGGCTCTTTTGCCAGCTTCTTGCTTCTCGCTTCTTTCTTCTTTTTCATCTTCTTTTCTTCACTGTTCGTTTATTCTCCCACTTTTCCCGATTTCGAACCACTCGCTTGTTGGCCTTCGCTCGACCCCATCCGACATCGACATCGAGTCCCTCGTGCGCGTCGCCATCCTCGAACTCGTATTTCTTCTCGACATCCTTTCCCCACCAAAAACTCGATTTACACAGGCAGACAACCGTCTCTTTTTGTTCACAGCTTTCTCTCGCCGTGATCTGTCGCCTACAATCTTTTATTTATTTTTGTTTCTATATCACCAAACCCAACAAGCTCTTTTGCCTCGGTCAACTTCTCGGCAACAACCACCGTCCGCCCGTTTTATAATACTTTTTCTTGGATATATTCTGTCTTCCCGAAACGAGCCTTCACCAGCTTCGATTTCCTTCGACCTCGACCACCCGCCTCGACGACAACTGGTCCATTTTTTGTTCCTCGATACCAATAATTTCAAACTTCGATTCTTGGCCTCGCCCGGTTGTACCTACCTTGACCTCCTCTTCTCTTCAATCTTGAAAATCTTCGACAAGACTTTCTTTTTCGATCAAATCCATATCTCGACTTCTCGACTCTTCCTACCTTTCTCCCCCTTCTCACCACTTCCGTGCCCGGTTTCAGGGTACGAATCATCAGTCAAAACGGCGGTCCTATCTCACGTTTCTCGGGACGGCCTTGTCCCCCCTCATCTGCTCGGGATGCAGGACATCAACGCCCCTGTCAGCCAGTCTGGCCCCAACGGCGGCCGCTTTGGCCACGCCTCCAAGCCCTCCAACAGCGACACCGGCTTCTCCCACGGAGCCTTCACCTCCAACATCAGCGGCTTCGGCGACCGCCACCCTCGTCGTGCCAACATTCCCAGCATCAACACTCAGCCCATGAACCAGCCTCCTCCGCCGACCACCACGGCTGCTGCCGCTCCCGACATGACCACCCCGGGAACGGCCTTTGACATGCAGTTCACCTCCCTCCTCCCCTCCCAGCTGCTGCTCGGCAGCCCCTTCCAGCCCGGTACCCCGGCCGCCTTTGCCACATCTCAGTTCCAGGGCCAGATCGGCTACCAGCAGGCCCAGCAGCTCCAGCAGGCTCAACTCCAGGCCCAGCAGCAGCAGGCTAACGGCCAGCTGAACGGCCAGGCCAATGGTCAGCAGGTCGGCGGCCAGCAGAGCCCTGACCAGCAGAACATGTCACCCCAGGCCTACCAGACGATCGTTTCGCCCTCGACCTACGGTGCTCCTCAGTTCTACTCGCCCCAGTCGCCCAGCGGCGCCTTCAACCAGCTTGGCGGCCAGATCCAGGTCCCCATGCAGGCCACATCCCCGGTCGCTCTGTCGCCCGGTGTTGTGAGCGGCACCAGCCGTACTGTCTACCTGGGCAACATTCCGGCCGACACGCCCGCCGACGAGCTCCTGAGCCACGTCCGCAGTGGCCAGATCGAGTCGGTCCGCATGCTGCCCGACAAGAACTGCGCCTTTATCTCGTTCCTGGACGCCAGCTCCGCCACCCACTTCCACTCGGATGCCATCTTGAAAAAGCTCTGCATCAAGGGTCAGGACGTCAAGGTTGGTTGGGGCAAGCCGTCTCAGGTCCCCACGTCCGTGGCACTGGCTGTTCAGCAGTCTGGTGCTTCACGTAACGTGTACCTGGGTAACCTGCCCGATGAGATCACTGAGGACGAGCTGCGCGAGGACCTTGGCAAGTTTGGTGCCATTGACACCATCAAGCTGGTCCGCGAGAAGAACATTGCTTTCATCCACTTCCTCTCCATCTCCAACGCCATCAAGGCTGTCACTCAACTGCCCCAGGAGGCCAACTGGCAGACCCCGCGCCGTGTCTACTACGGCAAGGACCGCTGCGCCTACGTCTCCAAGACGCAGCAGCAGAACGCTGCCCAGTACCTTGGCATTGCCCCTGGCTATGCCAACATGCTGACCGGCGCTGACCGCGACATCATCTCCAATGCTCTGGCTCAGCAGTCTGTGGCTGCTGCCGCTGTCGCTACCACGGCCGGTGGCATCAGCAACCTGGGCAACCGCACGATCTACCTGGGCAACATCCACCCCGAGACCACGATCGAGGAGATTTGCAACGTCGTTCGTGGTGGTCTTCTGCACCACGTCCGCTACATTCCCGACAAGCACATCTGCTTCGTCACCTTCATCGACCCCACGGCGGCTGCCTCCTTCTACGCCCTTAGCAACCTGCAGGGTCTGATGATCCACAACCGTCGCCTTAAGATCGGCTGGGGCAAGCACTCGGGTGCTCTTCCGCCTGCGATTGCCCTGGCTGTCAGCGGCGGTGCGTCGCGCAATGTGTACATTGGCAACCTCGACGAGACATGGACCGAGGAGCGCTTGCGCCAGGACTTTACCGATTTCGGTGAGATTGAGCTGGTCAACACCCTCCGCGAGAAGAGCTGTGCGTTTGTCAACTTTACCAACATTGCCAACGCCATCAAGGCCATTGAGGCCATCCGCAGCAAGGACGAGTACAAGAAGTTCAAGGTCAACTTCGGTAAGGACCGTTGTGGCAATGCTCCTCGTCAGCTCCAGCCCGGCAGCGGCGGTAGCAACGGCAGCGGCAACGCCGCCTCTCAGTCGCCGCACAACGAGGGTAGCCGCATTGCGTCGCCCCCGCCCAACGGCTCTACGAGCCAGAACAGCGGTTCGCCGACCAACGCCACATCGCCCGGCAATAACCCCAACCAGCCGGCCGTGACGCTCTTCAGCTCGACCAACAACGCGCTGACCATGTACCTGAGCCACGTGTCGCAGCAGGCTGCCCAGCAGCAGCAGCAGCAGCACCAGGTCCTGGTCGCTCAGCAGGCCGCTCTCTTTGGCACCGCTGCGTCGCCCTCGAGTGAGCTGACCCTTGAGGTGCCCCAGGGCCCTATCCTGTCGGGCCACCAGCAGTCGGCTAGCATGTCCAACGGTTATGCCAACGGTCTCGGTGGTGCCGGCGGCGGTGGTGCTGGTGCCCAGACTGCCAACGGCACGACCACGATCGGTGGTCTGCTGGCACCGGGCAACCCCCGCGGCCAGCACAACCGTGCTGTGAGCCTGCCCGTCCTGGCACCTGGCTTTGAGAACGGTGGCACTAGCCCCAACAGCGTGCCTGGCGGCAACGGTCAGGAGGGCGGTGAGCGCCGCGGTCACCAGTACCAGGCCAGCTTTGGCGGCATGGGTGCCGGTTTCGGTCTGGCCATCCAGAGCGGCCTGAACGGCTGGGTCGAGGAGGAGGTTGCCAACTAAAGTGGAGGAGCTAATGGTTTTGGTTTCTGAGCGGATGACTTCTTTTTTTTGGGCTTTTTTTGAATGGTGGATGGAGTAGAGGAGAGCGAAAAACAAAAGAGAGAGAATAAGAGAGAGAGAGCTATGAAAGGCAACACAGATTGTTTTTAGCTGTTGTAATTGCCCCCGCCATTATTTTTGGTATATCTTTTGGCACACAATCTTCCGCCTATCTATTTTATATTTTTGTCGTTTATATTTTTTTTGGCTATTCTTTCTTTGCTCTCTCCCCTACTTCTATTTTACTATTTTCATTTCTTTGTTTCTATATTTTTACAATTTTTTTGCTTTTTCAACGTTGCTTCTTGGCTTACTTCACTCTCTCTTCGCTTATACTTCTTCTTTTGGTTATGCTTTTTATTGCTCTTTTATTTTGATTTTGCCTTATTTTGGGTTAATGGCTCTCTGCATTTTTATATCGTCCCAGTTTCTCCCTATCACAGAATATCAACATCTGCTCTCCATTATTGTATGATCTATTCTTTTCTGTTGGAGCGGTGATTGCACCACTACTAAAACAACATATATCTCTCGTCTACTAAATATTAAACAAAATATTTATTTTTATCTTTGTCTGCTTAAAAATAATTTATTAATATTACCTATGTTTCGTTTTACATGTTTAGTTTTTATTCTTATGGAACATCAGCACATTAGTATAGATGAATTAAATCTTGAATGAACGGTCATGACTAACATTAACGAGTACCTTCTAGTGTCGTCTTCACATCATCCAACGCCTCAATTAAACTCTCGCTCAACAACGACCCAATCCGTGATGGCGCCAGTGTTGGCCGCAGCTGGTTGGCCAAGCCGATGACGGCACTGATGGAGTGCGTATAACGACGACGAACCGACGGGTGTGCATTGGCAACGAGAGCGGTCACCAACTGAAGAACAGCCACACGGCACTCGGCCACAGTTCCAGCAGTAGGCGTGTCCGAGGTCGAAGGACTGCTGTCTTCATCACTCGGACCAGCCCATGCAGCAACAAGCGTGACAACATCCATCCACGCCTCGCGAGTGCCTGGCCGCTCTTCTTCAACAATGGGCAGCAGGACACGGACAATCTCAATGCCGCGGGCAGCATCAGCAGCAGACGATGGCGGGCCTTGCAGGATGGTCAGCAAGTCGGTCGTCAGAATCTTCCAGGCACCGTGCTCGAGCAGGAGTGATGCAGCGTCTCGCTCATATGTGTCATCCTCGTGGACTTCGTCACCGCCAGTGTCGCCGGATCCTTCGGCTGTCAAGGCAGAGATGCCCTCGAACGCAACAAGCACCGGCCGGCGGAAATCAAGGCTACTCGGGTCAGACGAGCTGCTGCTGTACAGGTCCAAGAACATGTCTGTCAAGCCGGCTGCCTCACGCCGCAGCACTTCATTGTCGTCCTCGCGCAGCCACAGAGCTAGAGCGCGCACAGCTGCCAGCACGAGCGGATCCCGGTTGACAATCGTCTCGGACGCAGCAGCATCCCACGCCAGCGGCAGGCCGGCCGTGTCGAGTGTGTTCGTCCGTGTATCTTCTGTACCGGCACGTGCATCTGGGTGCAGACCTTGAGCACCAGCGACAGCAGCGTCCCATCGATCACGCAGATGCTCGGCAGTGACGGACAGCGTCTCGGACATGGATTTGCGAAGACGCAGCAGGTTGTCCGGTGTGAGAGAGACGGTGAGAAGTTCATCCTTGTCCTCGCCGTCGCCATCGAGACTGCGGACAAGGTAGCCGATAAAAGCAGACAGGATGTCAAAGGCGGAGGCGAGGCGGGAGGCATTGGCTGGGTAGTAGTCCTGGTTGTTGAGCCGGGCGAGGAGACCAGGTAGAGTGGCGCGCAGATCGACGAGGAGCATGCTGACCAAAAGATAGGCAAATGGCTTGTCCTCGGGTAGCGGTGCTTTCCCGTCAACACTCTTCTTCGCTTTGGGGTCTTCGCCAAACAACAGGGTGGAGGCCACATCCGGGTAGGCGCGCAAGAGGGCGGCTGATGCATGCGTGTAGGCAGCACGCGATGCAGCCGTGGGCCGACTGGCAGCAAGTTGACGGATGAATCCGACTGTTGGTGCAATCCAGCCTGGACTGGCCGCGGGGAGAAGTTTGCGCTGCTGCTGCTGTTCAGCAAAGGCCTCGGCATTGCGCAACAAGCGGGCCAAGAAGTCCAGCAGGGTCACGCCGTCGGTGCCCTTGAAAGCAGCTGCAAGCGAGGGAAGCGTGGTGTTGATGGTGTTTGTGATTGTGTCAATATCGGCCGGGTTCTCTGGGGTTGTCGTCGCCAACAGACCGTGCAGCCAAGCGCGCAGCAAGACTTCGAGCACAAGAGGCTGTTCTGGCGCCAGCTCGGTCAACGGGCTGAGATCCGTGACGCTCGTGTTGAAAATGGCAGCGCCTTCAGAGTGGCTGACGAGCGTCGCCAAAGTCTGGAGGATGAGCGTGGTGGCCGATTCTGCGTTGGCATTTGCGCCAGCCGGAGCGTTCGATGAAGATGTTGTCGTCGTCGTCGTCGTCGTGTTAAGAAGCGACGCCACAAGCAGCGGAATGCGCCCGACAAGCCGTGGATCACCACGCTGCTCGTCGGGCAGAATACGCACGGCGAAAGTGTGCAGGACAGCGACAGCCAGGTCGCGCATATGCGCAGCTTCGGCGCCGCCTTTGCTGGCATGCGGCGCTTGTGCGGAAGACGAAGTGATGAACGGCGTCGAGGCGCATTGAGGCCGGCGCGCAGCAGCTTGTCGAGAAACTTGACGGGGATCGCGTCCCAGAGTCTCATGAGCGAGGAAAAGTTGATTTGAGCAGTCCCCTCCGCTCCACCCTCTTTGAGGCCGTCTGCATCCTTTGAAGCTTCTCGAACCTGCTCGTCGAGAACAGCTTTGAGAAGCGCAAGAGCCACAAAGCGCGAGGTGTCGTCCTTGACTCGGAGGAGCTGCTCGATTCTAGCAATGGCCGCCTCCTGGTGGTCAGGCTGTGGAGCTTCTTGTGTCTTCTGCGACTGCCCCGCCTCATGAGGACCTTCTTCTGCCTCAACAAGTGGCATCGCCACATTAGATGCGCCGTCGTCGCCGATAGAAGCCATTTGTCTCGGTCACGGCAATGTGGTCCCGTTTTGTGCAGAAACGGCCATGGTGCCGTTAAGTGCTCAGAAAATGACAAGGAACACCGCAAGGATTGAATTTCCTGCTGTTGGATTCACAAAACAAGGTTTTTGTTCATCAAAGGTGAAGCTGTAAGCCCGTCTCTTTGGTACTTTTGGGTGGGTTGTCTATCTGCATAAATAGAGTTTGCTTACTAACATATCTTGCAACCGGGGCGAGCACGTTTTGGAGAACAGACGTTGGGCCCACTTTTACCTGCGACGTAATGACAAGGCCACAGCCTCCTGAACAACGTCCCTAAGGCCCTTGGCTGCTTGGTTCCTGGAGCTCACAGCTTGCGAAAACACGACGTCAATCGCGACAATCAACTACACGTCGACGGCAGCCACGATCCACCTTTCTTTCAGCCTACACATCTATTATTCAAGTCTTCATCCTATCGACACATCCATATCGACAATCCTTCTTCTCTTCTCAACTTTCCGCGCTCATCGCCCAGCTTTTGGAGCTGCGCGCGATGACGGCTCTTCCTCTTCCTGCTGCTCACAACTAAACTCACCATGGATCCATTAATACCAGCAGCAGCAGGGAGGAACGGCACAGTCGACCTCCTAGGCAACAGCAGCCAATCGAGCGGGCCATACAGCGGCGAGAATCACGACGACAACGACCGCCATGATGACCACAACAATCGTCACGACCACGATGACGACGACGACAACACCTCCGACGTCGGTGAACACACAATCTCTGCAGCCGAGCTCAACGGCCCCATGTCCTTTAAACGGCGACAGAAACAGACGAGCTTCCTCCCTCAATCAGCACGATCTCTCCTTTCAACCTTCGGCATGGGAGGCACGACATCCTCAACAAACACACAACACCCCCGCTCGCACTCACTCTATGGCCACGAAGCCAGCGGGCCCATTGGCCTCGGCAGTGCAGGCAATGACGAGGATTTCGAGACACAGGGTGTTGTCGGTGGAGGAGGACACATTCAAAATGGCGGCCCGAGCAACATCAATGTCAACTATGTCGGGAGCAACGGCAGCAACGGCAAGAACAGCGCCGGACTACCCCATGTGGTCGACTGGTACTCGGAAGGGCTCGGCCGCCGTGTCGGCTACGAAGACTTGACGGCCATTGACTGGATCTTTGAATACAACAAAGAGCGGCAACGCCAACGTGCTCTGTTTTCGGGCACGAGCGGTCTGCTGGGTCTTGTGCGCCGCTTGCTGGACGCCGGCCAGGTCTGGGTCGTGCTCGTGCTCACAGGTCTGGCAGCCGGCACGCTCGCGGCGGCTATTGACGTCGCCTCCGACTGGCTTGGTGATCTCAAGACGGGCTACTGCGCCTCGGGCGGCACCGACGGCGGCGCTTTTTACCTCAACCACGGCTTTTGTTGTATGGGCTACGATGAGGGCGCCAAGTGCGAAGGCTGGCGGCCCTGGGCGGTCGCTCTTGGTCTGTCGGCGTCGTCGGCCGTCGGTAAGTGGTTTCTGGAGTACCTCTTTTTTGTCGTCCTGTCCGTCACTTGCGCCGTCTGTGCTGCACTTCTCGTCAAAGAATATGCCATCTATGCCAAGCACAGCGGTATTCCCGAGATCAAGACGATGCTCGGCGGATTTGTCATCCGGCGCTTCCTGGGTGGCTGGACGCTGTTGACCAAGTCGCTGGGTCTCTGTCTGGCCGTTGCATCGGGCATGTGGCTCGGCAAAGAAGGACCCTTTGTGCACGTTGCCTGCTGCTGTGCCAATCTCTTCATCAAGCTCTTTCCCAGCATCAACAACAATGAGGGTGAGTTGTCTTTGCGCTACTTGATTTTATTTGAGTCCCCTTCTTTTTTATTCTTGTTTACTAACGTGCGCTTAGCCCGCCGAAGAGAAGTTCTCTCAGCCGCCTCAGCTTCTGGCATCTCTGTCGCCTTCGGCTCGCCCATTGGCGGCGTGCTCTTTAGTCTCGAAACTCTGTCGTACTACTTCCCCGACAAGACCATGTGGCAGAGCTTCGTCTGTGCCATGACGGCTGCTTTTGTGCTGCAGGCCCTCGACCCCTTCCGGTCCGGCAAGCTTGTGCTGTACCAGGTGAAGTACTCGACTGGCTGGCATGCCTTTGAGCTTATCCCCTTTGCTCTGCTGGGTATCCTCGGCGGTGTTTATGGTGGCCTTTTTATCAAGGTCAACATGTGGATTGCCCGCTGGAAAAAGGCCAACGCTGGCTGGCTGCCCGGTCCTGTTACCCAGGTCGCTCTCGTCGCTCTGTTGACGGCCCTCATCAATTACCCCAACCTCTATATGCGTGCCCAGCTCTCCGAGCTCGTCTCCAACATCTTTGCCGAGTGCTCGCCGCAACTCGACGACGTCTTTGGTCTTTGCAAGACTGGTGCTGCAACGGCTGCCACGATTGTCCTGCTGCTCTTTGCTGCTGTCCTCGGCTTCTTCTTGGCTGCCATCACGTTCGGTCTGCAGCTCCCCGCCGGCATTATCCTACCCTCCATGGCCATTGGCGCTTTGACTGGCCGTGCTGTTGGTATTGTGATGGAGATTTGGCAGACCAACCACCCCAACTTCTTGCCCTTCCAGTCGTGCGAACAGGACCTGTCGTGCGTCACACCTGGTACTTACGCCATCGTGGGTGCTGCTGCTGCGCTCACAGGTGTCACGCGTGTCACCGTCTCGATTGTCGTCATCGTCTTTGAGCTCACTGGCGCTCTGACCTATGTCCTGCCCATCATGGTCGCCGTTATGCTCTCGAAATGGGTCGGCGATGCCTTTTCGCGGCGCGGCATCTACGAAGCCTGGATCCATTTCAACGAGTACCCGTACCTCGATAACAGCGAGGAGATGCAGTTCCAGATTCCGGACGTGCCCGCGGCCCAGGTCATGACCCGTATCGAGGATCTTGTCGTTCTGACGGCTACGGGACACACCGTCGCCAGTTTGCGCCGTATTCTCGATGCCCATCCCTACCGTGGCTTTCCCATTGTCTCTGACCCGCGCGATGCTATTTTGCTGGGTTACATCTCCCGTGCCGAGCTTGACTATACTCTGCAAGCCGCCGTCCAACCGCCACGCTCTCTGCCGCCAGACGAGACTGAAGCGTTCTTCGCGCACCAGCCGCTCGCCGATCCACGCACCACGTTGGATCTGCGGCCGTGGATGGACCAGACGCCGCTGACACTGCCTTCGCGTTCCAGTCTGCACTTGGTTGTCAACTATTTCCAAAAGCTGGGCTTGCGCTATGTCCTATTCAGCGACCGTGGCGTACTTCAGGGACTGCTGACCAAAAAGGACGTATGGTATGTCCTGAATGGTGCCGAAGAGTCTAGAAGGAGCGGTGAAGACGATGGACTGCGCACGGGCGCGTTCGTCGGGCGGAACGGAAACAATCATAACGCCAACGGTGGTGGCGGCGGTATTGTTGCAGGAGGTGCCACTTCTGGCGAGTCGGGTCGTCTGCGCGAAGACGGTCCAGGTGTGCACCAGGGTCTGTTGCACGACGGCGGCGATATTCTCGACGATCCGTTGAGTCCAGGGCCCGACCAGGAGTCTATATTGTAGACCAGGAGACAGAAAAGACAGAAGACGATTGGATAGAGATTCATGCACAGTTTCCATATATATATATATATTATACGTCGTGAGCATTTTAACCTTTTCATGCAGCTCATTCGTGAAGCAGACAAGCCAACCAAATCAAAGCAAAATAAATAGAACATGACGCCATGCGGAACAATACATTAACAAACATGAAACAATAAATCAGAAAAAACAGACAGACATCACACAACACAGTCCCGATAGGAATACATCTCCCTCACCCACTCTCTCTAATACTCAAAGTCGTCATCAACCGAGGGGCCCTTGCTCTTGGCCACGCTCTCCTGCTTGCGGTACATCTCGGCCACCTGCCGCGACGATGTTGCCTCGGACGGCTTCTTGTCGTCGCGGATCCGAATGAAACGCGGGAAACGGAGACTGATACCGCGCCGCTCGCCGGAGCTGTCAACATTCTCGTTACTGGCCGCCTTGTAGCGCGGGCTCAGCGTCAGATCGGCCGTCTTGACCTCCCACACGTACCGCGGCTCGAACCAGACATCCGGCTGGTGCTGGTTTCCTGAGCTGTGGCTGTAGAAAGGTTTGGCGCGGTCAATCACAATCTGGCCCAGCTGCGCGTGCAGCTCCTCCAGGACCGCTTCGCTGAAGCCCGTGCCAATGTTGCACACCGTCTCGTACGTGTCGTTGTTGGGGTTGTGGCATGCCAGCAGGAAAGCGCCGTAGACCGATGTGCGTTTGCCTTTACCGTAGTAGGCGCCCAGGACAACCAAATCGAGAGAGTCGCCGACGCCCGACAGGTAGTCCTTCTTGATCTTGAGCCAGTTGCGAGACCGCTTACTGGGCTCGTACCCGCTCTCGGTGCCGTCCAGCATCTTGACCATCAGACCCTCGCACGAGGCCTTCATGCTTTCGTCCAAGAACGTCTGAATGGCGTCGAGCTCCTGGCCGTCCATGTGCGTCGCAAAGGCAAACTCGCCCTCGACGGGGAAGAAGGCCTTCGACAACTGGTCGCGGCGCGAACGTAGCGGCTGCTCCACAATGGCGGCGCCATTGAGGTACAGCAGATCAAAAGCAAAGACACAGACCTTGACTTTCACGTCCTCGATCTTGACATCCTTGCGCTTGCGCGTCATCAGCTGCTGGAACGGCAACACCTTGCGCTCCTCGACATCCCATGCCACCGTCTCACAGTCTAGCACAAAGCTCTTGGTCTCCGGCTTGACCCATGTGTGCAGCTTCGCCAGGATGTCGGGGTACTTCTTGGATAGGTCCTCCGAGTTGCGCGAGAAGATGGCTGTAAGACCTTCTTCACCCTTGGACGCACTGTCCTTGGCGACATAGTGGATCTGCGCGCGCTCACCGTCGTACTTGTACTCGCACGTAAACGTCTGGTCCTCGAACCGGTCGAGCACCTCCGTGATGGCCTTGGTCGGCTTGGCCAGCATGGGCTTCAGCGGGATGCCGGGCCGCAGCTTGCAGTTCTCCTTGAGGTGCATGATGCCGTGTTCCAGCATTGCCGGCACAATAATATCGTAGCTCGGCAGCTCGCTGTACACTGTCTTGAGCATCGCCTCCGCCTTTTCGACGTCCGAGGTCGACGCCGTCTTGCCGGCGACCGAGGCCTCATGGTGGATGACGGCCTGTGCCAGAGACACGAGCACCGTACGCTCGGCCAGACCCAGACGCAGCTTGCCCTCCAAAAAGCGCACGAGGAACTTGGCCTCGCTGGGTCCGCCCTTGTCCTTTGTAATGTCGACACGGCCCTGATTGCGTGCATCGGCCGACGACAGCAGCTTCTTGATACCGTCCACCTTTCGCTGCTGAGCGCCGTTACCCGAGACCGTCGCAATGCCCATCAGACCCTTGTGCACGCCTTGGATTGTCAGCGGCTTGGGCTTGAACATGGTCGGCTGCGTCGATCGCGACTTGACGGCCACCAAACCCAGATCGCCAATCTCCTTCTGATCCTGCTTGATAACCGCCAGACTGCGGCCCGTCGACTCGCCAATCGCCTTCATAATCAGCGACTCGCCAATGCCCAGCTCAATGCCCGAGTAGTCGGGCGCCAGCTTGTTGATCATGAGCAGGACAGTTGGCAACAGATCGCCGGGAGTCAGGCGCAGCACCTGCCGCAGGAAAAGCGAGCAGTACTCCATGATGATGAGGCGCTTGGTCGTGAGCTCAATGAGCGAGAACGTACGGCACAGCGCCTCGTAGGGAACAGGGTCGCCAGCCTTCCAATCGGGGAAAGCGTCCGTTTTGGGTGTCGACAACACGGCCTGAATCGTCTTGCGCACCTTGGCAGCGACCTCGGGCTTCACGTCCTCCTCGTCTTCTTCGAGCTCGACTCTTCCGAAGCGGACGATGCCGCCTTTTCAGCCTCATCATCGTCCTTGGCCTCGACCTTGACGGCCTTGGCTTTTGGTGACGGCGACTTCGATCTGGATCTCGATCTGGCTTTCTTTGCTGCCGGTTCGGCATCGGTCATGGTGACATCCTTGTCCGTTTTCGGCGAAGCAGCCTTCTCCTTCTTGACTTTGGGCGACTTGGAGGGGCTGCGCTTCACAGGAGCAGCAACAACATCCTCGTCGTCCTCGTCCTCCAGCACGCGGCGGTTCTTACGCACCCGCTTGGCTGCCGGTCGGCCCGTGCTCTCGGCATCTGAATCGTCCTTGGCAGCCTCGTCATCGGACAGGCGCTTCTTCTTGTCTGGAACTGTTAGAAGCTGCTATATATCGCCTTTGAAAAAATATTATCTCCCTGCCGACTTACCCTTCTCTGGTGTCACGTTCTCCTTGGACGAGCTACCCTCGTCACCATTTGTCGGTCTGGTTGAGGTCGTCGCTTTGGTTGCAAAAGACAGCTTCGTCTGCTGTTGCGGTGCCGGTCTGGCGTTTCCTGGTGTTCCAAAGAACTTGCTATATCACAGTTAGAGTTGAACATTAGGCTTGGCTGCAACCTCGGGAAAAGGACATGCCCCAGCGTGGTCTGCGTCGGCTTGACATACCCCAGAGTGGCCTGCTTGTTGGGGGCCATGGTTCGAGGTAGAGATAAAGAAGAGAAAAAGGAAGAAAAAAGGAGGGGAGATGGTCGAGCTCGAAGTGGTGGGGCTGTGGCTGTGATAGACCAAAAGGAAGCCCTGGAAGTGACAGTAGCCGAGCCGGTAAGCTGCCGTGATGATCTAGAAAGACTACTGCTGTATCTAGCCGTGGTCCTTGCCGTTGATATGGGTTTCGTTATTGTCGTCGTCGTCGTTTCTGTGAAAACAAAGAAAATGGCGCCGGGCGCGAGCTGCATCAAATGTCGTGAAGCCACGATTGCTCTGGATGTGGTGAAGGCGGTTGTCGAGCAGTGAACGACGACGGGAATTAAGGAACGCGGGCGTTCTTAAGTAGACAAATCGTCAATTGGCAATTATCGTCGTCTGCTGTGTCAAAAATCAGGCAGACATGAGGATTGATTTGTGTTGGGATAAACTCAAAAAGAAGGCAGGAGGCGGAGGAGGCACAGAAAGAGGAGGCACAGAAAGAGGTGACGCGCTTTTTTCGTGGGAGAACGCGGGTCGTCGCTTCCTCTCGCGTCTGCCCAAGTTTAATAGGCTCAGACGATGCCAATCGGCCAATTAGGCCCAAGTATGCCCTGCCAACCCGCTAGGCTCCAGCGCCTAGGCTGAGCGACACCACGTGACGGCCAGCGACAGACAGCAGTCGTTAGCGCCTGCTCGGTGCTGTTCAGCGCTCCTTCCTGCATCATCTATCGTCTCGGTGCCTATCGCCCGAACGCAGCGAATAACACCATTTTGATGTTGATGGAAGGTGCATATTTTCCGTAACAGGGCAGGTGCAATAGACATTTTTCATGATGCTCTGTAAAAGGCAAATCCTCCTATATTCTATTTTGAAAGACGGCTCATATGGGTGTGTTTTTTGCAGTTTAATCTTACATTAATCGGAACAAACGGCGCAAAACAAAACGACTAAAAAAAGGAAAAGGTAAAGAAACGTGAAAAAAAAAATCCACAAGGAGAGGTGACAAGAAAATAGCACAGTCGGTACAACTGGCTTGTGTGCATAATTATATAAATGGCCTTGCCCAGGCCCGTCCCTCTCCTTCATATTAACTACACCCAGCAAAAGCCCTCTTCAACTACACCTCGCCTCGTCAACATTTAGTCAAAGTAGCGCAGCTCGTCGGCGGTGCGGCCGCGGATGAAGCTGGGCTCGCTGCCCTTGACGTAGATGTCGTTGAATAGGACGTCGAGGTTGGCTTCGGGGAGCTCCATGGCCTCAGCGATGGCAACCTCCTCGTTGACGTAGCCGCGAGCCTCCTTGTCAATGCCCTTGAGCTCCTCCTCGTTGACGACGCCCCAGTCAAGAATCTTCTGCTTCAGCCCGGCAATGGGGTCGTTGGTCGAGCGCATGCGCTGAATCTCCTCGCGCGTGCGGTAGGTAGTGCCGGGGTCGGACATGGAGTGACCACCGTAGCGGTAGGTGACGTACTCGAGGACGAGCGGGCCGTTGTCGTTCTGGGTCCACTCCTTGCCGTACTGGACGGCGGCCTTGACGGCAAGGACGTCCATGCCGTTGACCTTGAGACCGGGGATGTACTGGCCGCGCTTGTAGTAGTCGGTCAAAGCGGACGAGCGCGAAGCGGAGGTACCCATACCGTACTTGTTGTCTACAGGGGGTTAGCAAACTATCATCGTCACAATCTCAATCAGGATCGTTAGGGTAAACTCACTCTCGCAGCCGAACAGGGCGGGCAGCTTCCACAGCTTGGCCATGTTGAAGGCCTCAAAGACCTGGCCCTGGTTGCTGGCACCGTCACCATACAGAATGACGGTGGCGTTCTTCTTGCCCTGGTACTGGTGGGCGAAAGCCAGACCAGCACCAACGGGAACCTGGGCGCCAACAATGCCGTTGCCACCGTAGAAGCCCTTCTCGAACATGTGCATCGAACCACCACGGCCGTACGAGATACCGCCCTGGCGACCAGAAGCTCACCAATCACCTGGCGAACCTTGCTGCCGCGCATGTAGGCGAAACCGTGGCAACGGTACGAGGTGATGACATCGTCCTCGCGGGTAATGGCGTTCTCAATACCGACAGCAACCGCCTCCTGGCCTGTGGACAGATGGCAGAAACCGCGAATCTTCTTCTCCTTGTACAGACGGTCGGCAGCCATCTCCATCTGGCGGACGACGACCATGTCGTAGTACATCTTCTTCAGCTCCTTCTTGGTGACCTCGAGCGTGTAAGGCGGGGGGTCGAGCTCGTAGGTCTCGAAGCTCTCGTCGCTCAGGTTGACGGAGAAAGCTTCGTCTTCGGACTGGGGAACGGCGCTCTTGTCGACGTGCGCCGACGCGGCATCGGTCGTCACTGTCCTCCGGGCAGCAACAGAGGTCGTCTTGGTGAAAGCGGAGGGGATGGCCGAAGCAGCACGCAGGGGCATCGTCGAAGCCGAAGCCGAAGCAGAAGCAGCCCGCAGGCCACGGCCAGCGCGGAACGCCGCACGCGAGAACATGTTTGCGAAAAGGGGTGGGGGGAGGTGGTGTTGGAGAGGAGGAGGATGAGGCGGAGGGAGGGAGTTTTCGACTAATTAAAAGGTCGATGGCCGCTCAATTGCAAATGCAAAAACAATCGAGAGGAAATCGAATGGAGGAGATTGTCGAAATGCAAAAACACAATGCGTAATGATTGATGATAGGAAAGAAGGAGAGAAGAAAAAAAGGCAAGCGCTAGGGTGGAGGAGGTTGTTGGTGAGAAAGAAAGAGCGAGCGAGATAAAACACGCAGGCCAAAGGGGGCAGGAACGAACGGCAGAACAAAAAAAATAATCAAACAGAACAGCTTTGCTGGGTCTCTGGGTCAGAATTACACCGGACTTCCCACTGGGACACGTCCGAAGAAAAGCGAGCAATAAAATTTAATTCAAAAAAAATTACAACAAAAAATGCGCCCCCAAAAAGGGCTCCAAAAACAGCTATCGGAGCCAGCCACCGCCAATCAGGGGCACGCGGGTGGACCTGACCTGTCGCCCTGGCTGCAGTCAGGAGTTTGAGGACACTAACCTCTTTAGGAAAGGTCCATTGGAAGCACCTTCAACCCCAACGGTTTAGCAGGCGTAGGGACCGGTAGGGAAGGCGCGAATGCCCTATTGTAGCCCAGCGCCAGAATCTGGCAGCAGCGATCTCGCTGCCACCTCTCGCTGTCTTTGCTCGCTACAATATCACTCCGATGGCAAGCGCGCCCCAGTTTTCGCCTTCGCCTTCCACATCGTGAAAAACAGGAGCGCGAATAACAAGGGAAGGAACGGCTTACGGAGGACGAATATAACTCGCCATCGACCGCTGCTCGTCCAGGCAAATTCGGAAAGAGCCACTAGGTCAGAAGACAAGACTGAGCTGTGTCTCTTGCTGAGAATCGTTGCAGTATCTTACGTCGTGTTGTACAGCTGTCAAACGGCGTCTCTTTTCTTCTCACGAAACACTCCGCTGGACTTGAGTATGTGAAATCTGACCTAGATTAATAACAACTGCTGGAACGGCTGTCCGTTCCTCTTTTCTATTCCTTCTCTTAAATATGCCATTCCCTATCCCGTCGTGTCCCATATTATGTCCCTCCCGGCTCCAAAGTAAAAGAAAACAAAACAGAACAAAGATGTAGCGGAGAGCAAATGGAAAACATGATAGAAACAACAAGCACACAGGAGTACTCCGTACAGACGAGGCCGAACGACAAACAGGGAGCAGGGAGCACGTTGCACAAGGTGTGAGAATGGACAGACACTAAAAGAATACTGGTGCCAGCCAGGCTCGTAGGACTTCTCGTGCACGATCCCTCCCCTGCATCTCCGACACCGCCGTTCCTCGCAAAGTAATTCAGACAGCCACAAAATAGGAAAATCAGAAAACAAAGAATAAGAAATCAATACCAGAAATAACAACAGAGATAAAAACAAAGAGGCCTGACAACAATGCTCCGCCCCCAAAAAACGCCCGAGTCCATGTTTTGCTGTGTAAAAGAGAAAGGGGATATAAGCTGGGCAGAAGACCGTAACCCGCAGGCCGCCCAGAGAAATAGTAATAGTAAATATACGCGTCGCGCAGCCGGAGCACGTTGAGTGCCCAAGCTTCGTTGTTCCGGTACAAACAAATGAACGCTGTGAAAAACACCTTAAAATGCCATCGTGTGCTGCAATGCTGCAATGCTGCAATAAAAGTGGTAAAGACCCAAAGATCAAAACGGCCAGCCCATTGTCTCCAGAATAAGGCCATGAGTTCCGAATCACGCAGATAGGATAATATGACGAACGCCCATCCGAAACTACCACGCAATAGTACGGGACTCGAAGCCAGCTAGGCATGCGCCGCTAGTCATCGTGGAAGAACGTCGAGTTGCCCTGCTGCAGCGGCGCTGTGGCCGGACCGGCATCCCGCATATCAACGTCGTCGCCCGTCGAGTCCCGCCGTGTCAGGCCAGGAAGAGCCTGGGGCCGCCGAAAGTCGATAGCCATGGCACTCATAGGCCGAGGTGGCGATGCTGCCGACGAGGGCTCCAAGGACCGCTGAGGGAGCGCGAGTGGCCGGTCGTTGAGCACATCGTCGGGCGGGGAGAAAGACCACACCTCCATGACGTACGACCGTTACGCAGGGCCATGGCAACACACTTCTCGTCTTCAAATGCAACACGCCAGACCGCATCCCCATAGGAAATAAGCTCGCGAACCATTTGGCCCGTCTTGAGATCCCACACCTTGACGCGACCGTCACTACCGCCGCTGACAACACGGGTATCGTCGAACTGCAGGCTAGTGACGCTGTTATCGTGCGCGGCCAGGCGATGGATAGGGCAAAAGCGGGGACAGCGACCAGACACGAACAGAGCCGTCTGAGCCGCCCGTCACAAGGGTATCACCACGCATCTGCAGTTGGCCAACCAGGGACGTGTGGCCCTGAAGAACTGCCTGGCACTCGCCTGTGGCAGCATTCCCAGATGCGCACGCTGGTGTCCAAGCTGCCGGTGGCAACCTTGACGCCGTCAAAGGCAATGGCGTAGATTTGGCTGTAGTGACCCTGCAGGGTGTGCAGGCACCGGCCCTCGGAGATGCTCCAGATCTTGGCGGTGGTGTCGTAGCTGCCGGAGACGACAATATCGCCCTTGACTTCGAGACAGCGGACGCTGGCCTGGTGGCCAACGAGGACGTTCTTGCAGAGACCGTGCGGATGTCCCACACACGCAGCATGGTATCACGCGAACCCGAAATGGCAGTGTTCTCGTCCGACATCTTGAGGCAGCGGACCGTCGAGGTATGGCCTCGGAGTGTGTGCACACATTGTCTAGAAGAGTTAGTAAATAATACATCGGCGTTATAAAAGAAAAGAAGAAGAAAAAGTAGAGCGACTCACCCTGTGGCAAGGTTCCATACGCGGACATCGCGGTCGCAGCCACCGCTGACCAGGGTGTCCTCCCAGGGTACCATGGCCCAGACACCCATGACATGGCCCTGCAGCGTCTTCTGGTTCTCGCCCTCTGTGTCAAACACGTGGATGCGAGCATTGTCGAGAGCGACAATAATGTACTTGTTTGTGAGGTGCAGGCTGGTCACCAGACCACCATCCTGAGTGATATTCTTCGTGATGGTCTGGCCGCCAGTACGCCATGCAGCATCAACGAGGTACCGCTGCTTGAAGTGGGACTTGTACGACCGCAGGCGCGGGCGGTTCTTGCTGCTGGACGCACCTCCGTTCGCCGCACCGCCGCCGTCGAGGCTGCGGGAGGTGGCCATGGGCACATCGTGCTCTGGCGGGGCCAGTGACGGTAGGTTATGGGTGGGGAAATCGCTGTCCGAGACGCTGAGCGGGAAAGTAGTCGGTGTCTCTTCGCGGACAGGGGTGGGCGGCGCAGCAGGTTGAACCTCAGAAAGGCGGCGGTCGTAGTCATGCTTGACGCACAGGTTCTTCCAGGTCACGTCGTCGCTCAGCAGATCACGCCAGCGTCGCGACACTTGGGAAGCACGGGCCAGGACCTTGGGGTCATCGATAAAGGAGAGAATCTATTATGTTAGCAACCATATGAAGAATATTTAATCAAATACAAGGTAGTGTGGGCTCACTCGTAAACAGAGCTCGTCGGGCAAGCTAGTAAAGGGGTCCTTCTTCAGCAGTGGGCTGACAAACTGGTGAACAAAGCTCAGTTGCTGGCTAGTGCAGAGATTCAACAGGTCGGCCAAGAGACGCGTCCGCTGGGAGCCCGTGCAGCTCTTAAAATGCTGGCGGACCTTGGAGTGGAAGAAGTCCTCGTCGGCGTTGGCATCGCTCCAGTCCGGCTGGACATGGGACGGGCCTGGTGAGGCAGCCGGTGTCGGCGGCGGTGGTGGTGAGCCGGTCATGGTCTGGTCGAACTCGGCAGCCGGCGTAGTCATACTCGGCGTCGGCGGGCCGCGTGGTGGCCGAGCCTGGGCGGCCTTGACGACGGGGTTGGCCGACGTGCTGAGGGCCAGCTCGTCACGGGCAAAAGCGCTTCCTCTCCGATCGGAAAAGCTGGACGGTCTTGGGTATCCAGACATGTTGTTGTGTTTCGAAAAGGAGAGAAAGAGAGAAAGGAGAGCGTAAAAGAAGAAGCGGGTGGAGTGAGGAAACGTGCGTGGTGGCTGTGGGATACGAAACACAAGGGCGTTAGCATGTGAAGAACGTTGGACGTCGGACGATGGGGGTTGGATGTTGGAACCCAATGGACCAAGACTGAGGAGGATACACAAGGAAGAGAAAAAGAAAAGAGAGTCGAGGTCTCGAGAAACACAACAACAAAGAAATTATGGGTGGTCAAATGGAGAGCGTGGAAGAAGGAAGGAGCCACGAACCTTGAATTGCCTGGGCAGGTTATCCGGTGCACCTTCTGATGCCGAGCGCTTCTCTCCAGGAAGCAACGGCGTGGGGAAGGAGTCAAGTTCGGCAGTCGCAATGGATGTCAACAGGGACGGTTGGAGAGCAGGAAAGTCGATTCGATGTCAACAATAGGAAGTTGTGGCCGTGAGGAAGGCACACAGTCGTCGGGGAGAGTAGGAGCGTTGTTGGGCGTGAAACGGCAGTCACGGGTGGAGGTCGTTTACAAATCGAACTCGAACGGGAAGGAGCGATGGACCGCGACACGATTATGACTCGGAAGACGTGCAAACAGGGATATTCGTGAACGTATTCGTATGATAAGATCGTTGGTGATAGAGTCGTGAAAGTCGTCAAGCGGTCGTCTCAGCTATGGGGTCACTCGATGGTCGTTCGGAGCGGTCTGGAAGGGTCTGAAATGCCGGGCGTCTGGCGTGGAAGCAAGACAAGAAAAAGAAGACTTTCTTAGAAGCGCTTTCAGCGAGGCATTGGAATGGTGAAGAGGGCGATTGCAGAGACCAGGTGGTCAGCAAGCAAAGAGTGCGAAAAGATAGTCGGCTGGAATGCTGTTGTCGTGGGAGAAAAGAGAAGAGGGGTGGTGGATGTGGTGTCGAGAGGCGGTATGACGGTTGTAGTCGAGAATTGCGAAAAAGAGGAGAAAAGGCGTGAGTGCCGCAAAATACCGTGGATGCCGTAAATAGATAGTGCACTTGGAACAAATCGAGAAGCAGGAAGTCGAGGAATATGGGAAAGAGGAAAGAGGATAACTCCTGGTACAAAAAGGCCCAGAGAAAGAGATTTAATGATGCAAGGGAAAGAAAAAGGAAGGAACCACGGAGCGCGGAGAGGATTGACTGAATTGGAAGGGGGCGGGTAGAGGAAGCGAGGGAGAGGAAGCAAGTGATGAGAGACAGTACTCCGTAGTGTGTCTGCGTGTGTGGTGTGTGAGCGAGGAGAGACAGAGAGACACGCCCAAAGAGAAAAAGGAAAGGACCCAAGCAGCCAAAGGGGGGGGCGAGCACTAAGCGTGGGAAAGGGAAAGAGCAGCCGGCTGACACCTCTAGAACAGTGAGAACAGTGAGCGCGAGACAGGTGGCTTCAGGCCTAGACCCGTAGTGGAATACAGCCTATTGCTGCAAAAGTTGGGATAAATTTTCAGAAGGTTACGGGCATTGGTGGGCTATTGGGGCCAGACCGGCAGAGGGGAACAAGGCAGGAAGGAACGCGGTCTGGCGAAAGGGGCAAAGTGCCAGAGCCAAAGAGTCAAAGGGGAAAGAAGAGGCTCAGTGGGGCCCAGGAACATGCAACTGTCGAATCAGCGTGCGCGACCGGCCGCTGACCCCCGGTGGGGAAGGCACGCTGGTGCAGTGGTGGTGCATAACCCATCCTCAGGCGTGGGGCGTCGGCCAGACCTAGCCTGGCGGGCAGGAGCAACCCGCAGACGAAAGCGGCAGAGAGCGTCTACTAAGATATATACAAATCTGTATCGTATTACTTACAAGATGTATTTGTCGTTGGTGGTCTCGACGGTGTGGCTTTATGAATTGGGATTTATGCGGAGGTACGACTGGCAGGTGTGTTTGCGACAGTATCGATAGAAAGCATTTTGTGCATGTCACATCCTTGGCGGCCGACACGGGAACATGTTTTTTTTCTCTGGAGTACCAACAGCTCAATACGACAGGCCCTTGCCAGTTTCTTTGTCCCTTCCCTGTAATGAAGACTTCATGGCGTAATACGATGCAGAGTGGTAGATGGACCTAAAAAAGGGAACGGGAGTGTGTCCAGGCTAGGCCGGCTGGGCCAGGCCAGGGCGGGAGCGCCAACTCGGACGGCCCAAGCGGGCGGGAAACAGAAGACGAAAGAGATGGGAGAAAGCGCCAGTACTATCGTGGGATCTTCAGAGAAAGAGGGAGACACTTTAGTTACCGCCGAACAGCTGCATGGCTACATAAGGGAGCTCCAAGACAGGTCCACAAGCAAAGTGCAGATGTGTGCTTGCTCACAGAGAAAATAAAGACAAGATGGCCTCGCTAGAGGTTGTAGGAAGGGTAAACGGCGATCATTAGAAAGGAGGGACCGAGCTCGACGTGCAGCTGGCGGCCAGTGTGGGCATGTTCAAGTTCAGGCGTGTCCAGACGTGTTTCCATGCGCGTACATACAGTGTAAGATACACACAAGCTTCTCACTGCCCCTGTGCATCCCTTTACTCATTTCCAGTCGATCAGAAACCAGGAGACCGCGTCCAAGGTTTTCAAAGAAAATCAGTGATGCAGTGATACCGGCAGGGCAGCAGATAAAAATAAAGACGGAAAGACGAAAGCTTGATGATCGTAGCGGGTGCGAGGCTGGTCATGAAGGCGATGAAGGAGAGACGAAGAGCCAAGCTGAAGTCGAGTTAGTGAATGTAGTGAATGCAGTGAAGATGTGGATGTTGTATATTTCAACAACTCTGATCATCTGTCTTGAGCTCGCCCTTGAACTCCACCCTCCCTTTTCCCATGTCGTGTCGAGGTAGGGAGACTAACAAGCTCGGCTGGGTGAACACCTCATGAGACCCCATTTTGAAAACCTCCGAGGACTCTGAATAGCTCAAAAGCGTCGAATGTATTTCGAGTTGTCCACTTCTCGGACAGAGGTGCAGCTTGCGGCTCCACACCTCTTTTTCTTGTGTGCATCGAACTCGGCGGCTAGAAGTGCCAGGCAGGGGGGGGGGGTACTCAGCAGTTGCCTTTTGGTGGTGAGCCCGTGAGGGCGCACCGCAGGAGAGACATGTCCGTGGCAGGGTAGCAGACGCAATTGAGTTGTATTTGTGTATTGATGTGTGAGGAGAGGCGTTTGGAGGCGTTGAGAGGAGTCTATGAGGAGAGAGCATGCACGATGGGATTGGCCAGTTTCAAAGTGAGGAAGGGGCAAAGGCGAGAAGCAGACCAGACAAGGGAAGTCAAGAACAAGACACGAGGCCATCTGCAGCAGCGGATGAGGGCAAAAGCAGAAAGGCGCAAAGAAACGCAAGAAACGTAAGAAGGGACGTTGTTACGCTGCGGGTGTGGGCAGGCGCGATGGGCGCCAATCGTGTCGCAATGAGGCGGAGAAGGAAGGGGGCAGAAGTGAGGGAAGGAAGGGGAAAGGGCTGAAACGCGCTATGCTATGTGTACGGAGCTTCAAAATGGGAGCATAATTCATAATTAGCAGCGGGTAAGTGCAACGCTGCACGACGCTCCTGAAGGAGGAAAGAGCAAAAGAGCCTCTTTACACAGCACTCGTTCCAAGTAGCAATTACGAAAATTCGTTTAAGGGTCTTTTTACAGTGGCTGTGCCTCTTTTCTCGTTTTGCCATAGTCGGTTGAAACAAACTAGGTCGTGTGTAGATAGGGTCGCTACCAGGTGCCGTCTTATTCTCGAGAGTTTACTTTGTACGAGCTGAACCACCTGTCATGATAGCAATCGGATTTCACCATTGCTTCACTTTTATTGGTTTTGAAGACGGCCCTAGTAATACAAAGATGTTCAGATTTGTGCGAGTATGGAATTCTGGTGATGCTGTGTGGACAAATAAATAAAGGCATACAAGGCCTGGTTCTTATCTGTTTGATGTTTATTGTTAAAATCTCGGGTACTATACTCACATCTGGTGATATTAGATATCGGGATTTTTTATCTTAAATGGCATTCTTGAAGTAATATTCTCTCTGTCCTTTCCTTTTGATTTATTTTCATTTTACTTACTTATTCACTCCTACCAAAAAAATTTCACAATGAATTTTGCTAATTCAAAAAAAAAAAAAAAAAAAAAAAAAAAAAAAACGGTCAAATTTAACAAAAATGAAAAATAAACAACGCACAAAAAAAATCATACTCCCTAAAGAACAAATAGACAGAGTATTGCCTTTTCATTCCACAGCGAGACAGCCCCCCCGTTATACACAGACAAACAGCCAAGCTCAGTTTTACAATTTGTTGACTTACACACCAGACATCGTAGCACAAATATTGTAGAAACAGTCGTCAACTCGAATGGCGTTATCCTGTGTAGAGTAGTCTAGTGATAATGATATAGAAACACGTCATTGTCGTACACATAGTTCACATGTTACAGAATTCAAGAATACAGACCAGACCTGAAAAGCAAAAAAAAAACAAACACAAAAAACTCCAGGCGCCGCGACGTGAGTAAAAACAAACCAGCCCATGAAGAATAAGAGAACAAGCAGATAATAAAAACATGACGACGTGAAACGCCACATAGAAAAAAGCTGCACCTCAATCGCACAAGGGTACGCAATATCTTTTTTGAAAAACCTTCCCTCAACACTTCTAGTGTAAACGTTGTGCACTCCAATCTCGCAGTGCCTTCTTCCCTCACTAAAACAGGAACCACTTTTGCCCAAACCGGCGAAACAACTGTTCAAACGACTTGTTGTCTACCATTGAAGATTGGTAGTATGCGTTGGCTGCAACGAGAATTAGAAGTACTCCGATCGCTAGCCAGATACCCCATTTCTAGTGGTGGTGGCCGAATTGTGTGAGCAGCGGCAGCAGCATGCCGCCAATCGTGGCGAGTGTGTCCCGCATCTGCGGCCGGCTCTGTTTCCGCTGTGCGGCCAAGGTCGCCGCGTCCGAGTAGCCGTTGCCCATCGAGTGGTGATCGTGGCCACCGGCCTCTTCCTGCATCGCCTGCATGGCGACATACAAGAAGGTGCCGGCCGAGAACAGGAGGAGCATGCCCGTCCACCACTGCCCGCGCTCGCCCTCCATATCGCCGCCGCCCAGTACCTTGACTATGATGTAGGTGCTGAGGGCGCCAAAGGGCGCTGCCAGACTAAAGATTCCGAGGTGGGTCCGGGCAGCCCTCTTGGACAGCCCATGCTTGAGGAGGACCGACGTCAGGCCAAACGCGGCGGGCGCCTTGTGCACCATTATCGCCACAAAGATGACCAGCCCGAGCTTCATGTCTTCCGTGGTCGCAGATGCGCCCATGGCAATACCGTCGGCAGCGGCATGGATCACGAGACCCACCGTTGTGGCCAGACCGCGCGACTGCCGCGGTGTCGGAGTCAGCGAGCCCAAGAACGACTCCTCCTCGGCGCCCTCGTCGCTATCGCCCAGGCTAGAGGAGGCCAGGTTGTCGAGGCTGATGTGGCGAGTGGCCGGGCCGGAGTTCATGTTATCGACAAAGTGGCGGGGCAGGCGGTCGATCAGGAACATGAGCACGAAGCCCGTGACGAGGGCGAAGCCAATGTAGAATGTCGGCAGGGAGCGGGGCTCGTCTGTTGGTGCAGGTGTAGTTGCGGGAGTGTTCTCCTGCTTCTGCTTGGTCTTGCCAAAGCCCTGGTGGTGCTTCTTTGGGTCCGTGGCCGTCTCGCCGCTGTCGCCGCTCTCTGCAGGCACTGTGCCATCGGCTGCCTCCTCGGACCCCGTCGAGGCGCGGCGGTACAAGATATCTGCGAACACGTTCTCGGCGTCAACGGAGGGTGCAGTGGCCGCCTCGGGAGCAGACCGGCTGTTGAGGGAGGGCATGTGTCGTGCATCGTGGACGTGGCTGGCGGCCACCGATCCTGGCGGGTTAAGCATCGGGTTCGCAATGGCCTCGACACCCTCAGGGATGATAACAATGAGCGATGTGCCGACGAGAATGCCAACGCCTATGCTAGAGATAAGTCGGAGCTGCGACTGTGTGAGGCTCATTGATAACGGAAGAGCGCCAGCAAGGAAGGATCTACGAAGATGTTAGTTGAGGATTTAGGGCACATATGGTGTCAAGAGATTCGCATTTCGGAGGACATACGCAAGTGCCATGACGATCTGTACAAAATATTGTTAGCAACAGCACAGACACAGGATGCCAAGAGACAAGACAGATTGATGGCCAACATACGCAAAGCACCAGAAGAAGGAGAAGCCCGCCCATGGTTGCAGGCTCGCCTTTGCGGCGGACAGACGACGGCGGGAAAGGGTTGTGTCGATGTAAGGTGTGTTTGGAGCGTATGTCCAGATGCAAACACAGAGCACAGCGGCAGTCGAAGAGATGCGACTGAACAACGAGAGAGCTTCGTGAAGTTTCAGACTTTGGATTGAATTCGGTGGCTGTCGAGGAAGGTCGGAAGGGATGCGTCTGGCAGGCGCTCCAGTTCGTCGTCGGGTATTAATTCGATGCTTGCTGGTCGTTGGGTATCACAGGAAGAGGTGCCAGCAAGGAATCGCTGTCTGCCGTGTCGGTGGTGGTGCTGACGATGGCGCAAAGGTACGATGCGTAGAAAAAAGAGGAGGGCTGTCAAAATGTATGGGAATATGTCGCTTCTTGCTGCTCAGTGCTGCGTAGCCCCTGGAACTCGGATTATGTGGCGTAAAAAAAGATACGGGCAGCTCATTATCCAAAACCGCAGGCGCATTGCAGCAGCTAGCCAGGATAGGACTAGCGCATAACACCAGCTCCTGCCTTGTCAGCTTGTGTGCTGCTGTCGTCTCGTCTGCTCTTTTGCTGTGGAGTGGCCCGTGCACGTCAATTAACACTCAACGCGGTTTCCTGCTAAATCCATCGCGACTCGCGTTTCGTCAATTTTCTGGAGGCATCGACTTTGACGACACTTTAACGCCCGCGACACATTCTGAGGCACACATCACATTCTGAGCCCACGACGTGCGAAAATTGAAGAATCAACGACAAAGAATTGAAATAAGCTCTGTCGAAAAAACACACCACGCAAAAAGGGACTTACTACAAACTGCCAAGATGGAGCACTCTTACGACGGATGTAGGTGACGACATTGTGACTTTGACTTGATATCTTGTTGAGGACAACATTTGCTGACCTTTTTTTTGCTTGCAGGGGTCTCCAACGCCAACGAGGCGCTTGAGATCAGCCTCGTCCAGCCTGCCCCGACCGGCCTGCGCTCGATCGCATCCTTCAACCCCAAGTTCACCTACTCCATCTTTGGCGACGAGGAGACGATTGTCGGCTACCAGGGCCTCAAGATCAGCCTGCGCTTCAACGCATCGGACATGCGGCCGAACCTGCACGTGTCGTCATCTAAGAAGCTCAAGACGGGCGAGATTGAGCCGACAGACATCCAGACAGTCCTCAAGGGATACCTGGCGGACGTTGCCTTCCAGAAGCCGGCTGAGTTTGAGCAGGCCGTCCAGCAGGCATCCAAGACCGACTACCGCCCGCCGGGCGAGCGTATCCGCACATTTGTGGGTAGTGACGGCCGCTACGAGATCTGGAAGGGCACGCTGTCGGACCCGGCGGTGCTGCAGCTGGTGAAGCGGATCGAGATCTTTGTGCCCTTTTTTATTGAGGGTGGCACCTTTATTGCTAAGGAGGACGCCACCTCGCACACGGTTGACTCGGCCGACCGCTGGTCCATCTTCTTCTTGTACCGCACGCGCCAGCGGCCTGGATCAGCCGATTCGTACGAGTACGAGTTTTGCAGGCTACTCTACCGTGTACCGCTTCCTGCTGCCTGTTGGGCCCGCGACGCCTCCCAGAAAGGGCTCGAAGGAGGACGAATTCTCTCTTCCGCCCAGCGATGAATACGGCCACCAGACGACCTCGTTTGCCCTCGCCAAGCTGCCGTGCCGCTCGCGCATCTCGCAGTTCATTGTGTTGCCTCCCTTCCAGGGCAAGGGTAACGCCGGCCGTCTGTATAGCGCCATCTTTGACGAGTATCTGGAGGAGCCGCAGACGACCGAGATTACGGTCGAAGACCCCAACGAGGCGTTTGACGACTTGCGCGACATTGCCGACCTGGCATACCTGTCGAAGCTGCCCGCGTTTACGGATGTTGTGCGCATCAACAAGGCCGTCAAGATCCCGCGCACAGGACCCTCGCCGCGCAACATTGTCGGCGGTGACGACCCGTCGGTGTTGGAGAAGCTGCGGCACACGACCAAGATTGCGCCGCGGCAGTTTAACCGGGTGGTGGAGATGTACCTGATGCAGAAGTTGGCGCCATCGGTACGGCCCACTCTCGAGGAGGAGGAGGAGGAAGACGAGGAAGAGGAAGGCAAATCAGTGGCTGCAGCACTGGCTGTGGCCAACGGCAAGGGCAAGAGCGTGGCGGACTCTCTGCCGCCCGCCACGCCACAAGAAGAGCATGAGTACAAGCTGTGGCGTCTGTTTGTGAAGCAGCGGCTGTACCGGCACAACAAGGAGATCCTGGGCCAGCTGGAGCGGTCGCAGCGGATTGACAAGCTGGAGGAGACGCTGGTCAGTGTCGAGCTGGAGTACGCGCGCATTCTCAGTATGTTTGAGAGTCGGGCCAAGCTGGCAGACGACAACAGGCAGGTGTCTGTCAAGCGGAAGCTGACGGCCGAGGAGGAGGCGCCGCAAAACGGCAGCAAGCGAGCTCGTGTGGAGGATGCCTAAGGGAGGATGGGTGGTAGAAATGGTCGCGGATTGCGTGGTATAAGGAAAACGGGGATTCGGATGGCGTTATGATTTTTATATTCATTTCATCTTGTTTTTTTCCGATGGGATCCAAGGATGGCCGTGTAACTTGTTACTCACATTTTGTTCATTTGTCTTTTGTAATTTCGTAGCAAATACCAAACAACGTCAACTATTCGGCATGACCACACATGAAAAAGGTAAGTTTGATGACAAATTTGGTATTCAAAGGCTCTAACGTCTATAATATTCTATTCTAGGATACAACAAAGGAAACAAGTCTCCAATTTATAGGACTACAATATGGTACAGGAAAAGATCTGGACGGTGCCATACGCACCACTGCCACATGCTCAACATCTCGTACGAATTGCATGTTTACTTGCCCTCCTGGACAGCCACGGCCGTCGCCTCACGCACAGCACGAGCAATCGTGCTCCGCACACCGCCCTCTTCGAGCGTCAACAGACCCTGGATAGCACACCCACCGGGCGTGCTCACACGGTCGCGCAGCAGCGCCGGGTGCTCGTTGTTCTGCAGCACCAGACCGGCGGCACCGCGCATGGACTGCGCCGCCAGAAGCTGGGCTTCAGCACGGGGCAGGCCCATGGCGACGGCGCCGTCGATGGCGGCCTCAAGGACGAGAGCAAAGAAGGCCGGGCCGGCGGTACCGAGAGCAGTGCATGCCGCAGCCGACGACGCAGCCACACGGTCAACCGTCGCTAGAGCACGGGTGCCGTTAGCGGCGGTAGAACGGCGCGACGGGTGGTGCACGACGCTGCCGATGCGGCGGAAGATCCACGTGACAAGAGCAGCGGTATCGGCCGGCAAAGGGCCGTTCGTTGAAGAGGTATCCACGATAGTCATGCTCTCACCGATCAAGCTGGCAGCGTTGGGCATGGCACGCACAATGCGGCAACGAATCTCCTTAGGGGACGTGGTGGAGGTGGGCGAGGTCGTGGTGAGTGCAGACGAAGACGAGGTCGACGCCTCGGCCTCACCGTAGACGTAGCTCTCAATCTGTTCGACGGTCACACCGGAGCAGATGCTGATCAGCAGCTTGCCCTGCAGAGCGCGGGCCATGCCCGGAGCAGAAAGTAGGGCAGGCGCCTCGGCGGCCTGGCAAGCCAGGAGAACGACACCGGCCTGCTGGACAGCGGCAACATTGTCGTCGACAACGACCTTGACGACGGACGAATGCGCCCAGAGAGCAGCCCGCAGACGCTTGGCGGCCTCGGGACGGCGCACACAAGCCAAGAAATGCGTGGGCAGACGCTCGGGCATCTCGTCAGCAGCGACAGCGGAGCTGGACGAGCCGGAGCCGTTGGACGGCTGCGAGGCAGTGTAGAGGGCCGACAGCGACGACACCGAAGCAGACGACGTGACGACCTGCAGCGGGCGAGGAGCATCCATCTCAGCAAGCTCAGTCAGAATGCCGGACAAAATGGCGATACCCATGGTGCCACAGCCCAAAACGGCCAAAGTCAGGTGGTCGGGGGTCGAGGACGACGTGACTGAGCTGGCCGACGACATGACGGCGGCAGAGGAGTTGGAACCGCCCACAATGGGCAGATTGAATGTGGCAGCAGGCATTAGGGCTGTTTTGAGATGGGGTGACTAGATAAATTAAAGAGAAGACAAAAGTCGTCAGGAGGTTCGAGCATGAGGAAGTGACGATATGATGGGCTGGATGGAGGGCTGGGGGACATCTGAATAAGGAAAGTACGATGGTGTTGTTTGTTGACGATAGTGAGGAAGGAGCTCAAGGAAAGAGAAAGCAAAAGAAGACGGGGAAAGAGAAAATAGAAGGAAGGTGCGATCACGACAGAGCAGCTTACTGTTGTTATATATACAAAAACACGAATATATTACTGAAAGCAGCCACCCAACCCCTACCTACGACGGAGCATGGCATATATCAAAGTCGATAAAAGATACGGAGAAGAACAGAGAACAGACACAGGAGCGAAAAGTGCCGCAAAAGCTGGCATGCTGGTCAGCCTCAAAACAGGAGCAAAACAGGCGGAATACAACATGGACAAAACAAAAGCACAGGCCAGTTGGTAGAGAGGAGAGGAAGGAAAAAAGACAAGGGAAAAAACGAATAAGAGGAATAAGAAGAGGGTTTCTCAATAAAAAAAGGGGGTCAAAACAAGGGGCGTTGCGAGATAAAGGTCAGCGCTGTCTCGGTGGTCTTCCGTCTTATTTTCTTCCATCCCGTTTTTGGGGCTTTCTTCTCATTTCTTTTGATTCTTCCATTCCTTTTTTTCTTCCTTTTTTATTCTTTTTCTTCTTCTCTTCTTTTATCCCAGGGGTGGCTACACTGGGCACGCGACGCCCCATGCTGCGTGATATTGTGTTGTCGGTTTCACCGAGTAGCCCGTTTTTTGCGCCTTGTCACCCCGGAAATCACCAGTGGAATCACCCGTACAGAGTGATATTTGGGGGTCTTTTTGCCTCTTATTTGTCCCTTCTCGTCTCTTATTTGTCCCTTTCTTGTATCTTTTAGTGGCTAAAGTACGTTTTCAGTGGACCCAGCGGCTGGACCGCGCCGCGGGATGTCAACCGAGCTCCCTAAACAGGCAGTCGCCCATGCGACAGGGGGTGGGATTGGGCAGGAACGGTCCGCAATTGGTGCCGGGAAGGGGAAAGAAGGGAAAGGAGGCGCGCTCCGGGCATTTCACAGGTGGACGACAGCGCCCAAAATTGGAAACAGAGTCCACTCTCACGGAGCTGCTGGATACAGTGGTATCGGTACTATTTCCACGCTCTCGAATTCTGATCTTCGTCTGGACGACACCCTGGCCGATGTATGTATCTTACTTCGTATTGATTCATCAACAGTGCTTTCAGTCAACAAAAAGTATTTTAGACATACTATGTTACCTATGGGTCTCTAGTCCACAAGGTAATTATGGTTCCTTATCTTTCTGTGTGGTTCGAAGTACAGGTAGAGACGCATATGGAACATTGCATGGAGTTTTGCGATTGTAAGCTGGATACCAACACTCGTGCCACTGTAAGATCAATAAAGGAATACAAGGTGAGATTGACAAAGGCAGCAGGATAGTAGCTCACAGATCTAGCACGAGTAATAGAAGATGAATACACGATAACAGACTGTGATCAATCGTCCTCAATGTGAGGGACCATGCGAGGATCTTCTAGGCAAAAAAAGACACAATAATGACTAGAAAATACACAGTAATGGTAAAAATGAAAACAACAACAGCGCCAATGTTTGCGTAAGACTCAGTGACCAGCACTGTATATGTACATTGCAACTGCAGTTTGTTAAGCTACCAGCCCGTCCGTTTCTTGCCCTTTGGAGTTTTTCCATCTTTCTCCCTCACCAGTTCCGCTCAAAAGTGTACCTGTCGTCTTTCCTCCACTAGAACTAGTCTTGCTAGTTGTAGGTTTGGCGTTCTTGGACTTATGGGCGGTGTGGCTCTCGTAGCTGGCTCTATCATCAATGCTCTCGTCTACCAGTTCGGTCATTGCGAATGGTTTGCTTTGCTTCCTTCGTGCCGGGTGCCTTCCGGGTCATGATAAACGACACCACATTCGTTGTATTTTATATCGAAAACGATCCGAACTTCCCCTGGATCCCCTTTAGTCCAGATCTTCCAACCTGAAGTAATAGGGTACTCCTGCAATCCCCCCTCTAGTTCAAGTTTGAGTTTCTCATAGTTTCCAAAGTGGGCTTGATACTCCTTTCTTTGTTTGTCACAGCCAACTTTTGACGAATATGCCTTTATTTCGAGATTTTTTCTTTCCTTCAGCTTTTTAAACTTTCTCGCCACACGGGAATACAGTAGATACCGTGCTTGATATTGTTTAGAAAGGTTATTGCAGAAGTACTTGGAAGATTCTTAGCTGGAAGGTTTCAAGGAAGAAGCGGGGGGTGGCAAAAACGAACATAGACTCTGGGGTGCTTGGGAGGAGTCCGGGTCGTCTCAGGGTGAGTCTCCGGAAATTTGTTTTGTTGTAATGTCGTGGGTCTATAGGTAGACAAGAGGCGTGATGTAGTGTGCTTCTGATGATTTTGAATAGATCATTCAGACCAGAAAACTATTACATCGTGAGGCATCATGGTTGAAGTATCTGATCGGCTACGAAACTATTCAGCGGCTTCACCGCAGCGTCGACCATCTGTTCCTCTTTACCTCTCACAGCCCCATGTTGTGGTCTATTCTCTGCGCTGTTCAATGAAAGCTGGAAATAGTGGCTATGCCTTTGCTTCTTTCAGAATTTTTACGATACATCTGCATCGTGAACTCATGAGACAAGACGTAAACAAAGACAATGATCGAGACGATACTCTCAGCCTCACATGTGGCACGGCGGGACGAGATTGATTGGTATCGAGAAGGCAAGACTCAAACTGTCACAAAATACTGGCCGTTTCAAAAAATAGGTATGCCTACCATACTTATTTATACTCATTGTAAAAATTTATCTGATTTTTTCGATATGATGGCATCTGCGTTCATAAGACAATGGGATTATCGTCTTGTCTGGATATATTGTGTAGCTCTCGCTCTTCCCGTCTTCAAACCTCCAAAACATGACAGTATATGTAAACAAGCATAGTTAAATCATATTCTGGGCCCTTCCATTGTTCTTGTTCTTCATCTCATATTTGAAATCTGATTTTGTCACAATTTCATTCAGTTTCATATATTCTTATTCAACGACGTTTGCGAATGAGATGCGACGAAAAGCCAGAAGCCAATCAGGTTACACGGCGAAAATCGATGGCGCCAACGTGTTCTGACCAGTTGTATGGGGTAGTGTCACTGCAATTTTGGAAACATGTGCTACTGAAGTAGAAAGAACATGAAATGTTTGAATGCAAAATCTAAATCCAGAATACAAAATGCAAAGTGTGTCCGCTCTTCTTTCGTTTTTCTTTCAAAAGAAAAGATCCGTGTTTTCTTGTTGTTAAAAGGGATGAGGGGTATTGCAACCACACTGCCGTTGGTTGTGCCTGGTTAAAGAAAGTAATTACAGCTCGCTTCAACCATGGCGGTGTCAATGGCGCAAAACGTGCATCAAAGGCACAAAACCAACATCTAAACACTGAAATACCGTTTCCAGACGATGATGCGAAGTAGTAATACTCGCAAGCCTTCTCTTCGCATTTTCCGCACGTTTTCCTCTCCTCGAGAATCAAGTTTATAAATGTCCCGTGGCCGGCTCCAGTTGAGGCCATCCATTTACACGTGTTGATCACCCACCAAATCATTTGACTAGATTTCCCCGCCAACTTTTGCCTACTTTATTGACTGTACATTTGCCCCAGGCTCACTTTTCTATCTCAACCTGTTTGTACTACAATATTCTTGCAACACATTTTCCTTACCCTCTCTCTTTCCATTTTTGGGTTTCTCAGACTCTTTTCATTCATCATGTCCACCGAATCTTCCCCGCCTGTCCCTGCTTTTGCTTCCACCGAGCCTGTCGTTGGGTCCGCCCAGTATGCCAGGCTTCACATGGACGCCGACACAAAGGCAGTGGTCACTGAGCTGATTGGCGACAGTCTCATGGCCGAGTTCCTCGCGTCCGAGCCGGACAAGGGAGACCACAACCGGGCCGACTTTAGCTACAAGACGACGACTTTCCCCAAGCGTTTTCTCTTCATTTTTGCCGACATGCTCATCGCTGCGGCGCCGCAGGCGGCTCAACGCACGCTCAGCGTCACCTCACTGGTCCAACCTAGCCTGGAAATATCAGAGACGGCGGCGGCGACAGCCACGCTCATCGACAAGATGTGCCCCTACGAAGCCTATGTCGCCAAGAGGCTTGCAGAGGCGAATAAAGATGAGAACGACGAAGACGACAGGGCCAACGACGCCAACAAGGCCGACAAAGATGACGCGGATGAGGCAAATGTAGGGCAATTCGTGTACCATCTGTGGCGTGTATTTTTGGACGTCATCAGAGCCGTGCCCTACGACAGTCCTCTGCAATACGAGCTTCTTGGCTTTCTCGAGAGCCTGAAAGCAAAGTCGAGAGGCCTCGTAGAGGCGTGGAGAGCTGTGAGTTTGTCCCCTTCTTCCCCGGCATCATAACAAAGCCAAAGCAAGTAACGTGGAAACGACCATGGCACTAACTCGAGCCTTGACGGATGTGTCTTCCCACAGGAGCGTGATCTTTGGGCCGATCTACCTCTGTATGGCCCCCTTACCCGAGAGGATTGGATACGTAAGCAGTGGCTTCTCCTCCCTTTTTATTCCCCTTTGACGTCTTTCTATTCCTGTCCCCCCCTCCCCCCCCCTTTTCGTCCTTGGTGTGCTTGTAAAACTGACACGGTCCTTTTCTCTCTCCTTCCGATAATCCCAGCGGCAAGTCAACAGATAGCACACGTTGAAGAATATGTGAGACACAACATCTCTTCCGAGAAGCTTAAGGATGAATGCGAGAAACTTGCATCCTACATACCAAAGTGGATCAATTTTGCCACGTTCAAGGCGCGCGAGATCGTGACGGACCCAAGCGGAAACTGTGGCTGGATGGTGTTTGGCATCGCGGGTATTGCTGAGGATCTCGAAACGCCACCAATAGAATTACTGGCCGGTCCTGATGGTCAGATCGATGAGCCTGGCGATGCGATTGCCTCATTGAGGCCGCTGGCTTTCTCGAGCTCGGTACGTGAGGCATGTCACTGGATTCTGCTTGTTGGCCGTAAGATCTACCGCTTGGCCATCCGTGACATCGACGACAATCTGGACGAAGGGACGGCCCTTTTGGACAGCGAGCTGGACCAACGTATACTCCGCCACAACATGTACGATTTGTACTATGAGAGCGGCGGCACGAACGAGGGCAAGTTCGGCCCCCGGTGGCTGTTTTGGCAGAAGCGGCTTGAGACGTTGGGGTCCAACGACGAGAACGACCCGAACAGCGGTATCCGGCTGGGCCTAGATGATGACCTGCGTGCGCTCGCGCGGTTGACGGCGCAGCGCATGGGCGAGTACAAGACGGCGGTGGACGCGGATATTGCTGAAAAGGGATGGGCCCGGGTGAAGAAGGAGAATAAAGAGGAGAAGAGCCGAAAAAATGAGGAGGAAGAGGACGACGGCTAGATTTTTGGATGTGATGTGCATCTAGTGTTTTCATGAACGAAGTACGGAAAGAGCGTTGACGTTTATTTGGGAAGTAATGACTTGAGACTGTGCGAATATCATTATTTTTGCGTTGAACTTGCTTTGATGAGACTTAAATGTGAGGGACTTTATACTTTGAATGGGCTGTGCAATTAGCCGCACGCGCCATAGCAGCTTCCGTCGCAAATTTAGCGGGGGAAGGCACGTTCTAGTGGAGCGATTTGGGAAGGCGCCGCCCGCCAGCGCGTCCCTTAGCGAGTGACGCAGGTAGAAGAATATTTGGCCAACCAAAATTGCAGCGTCCTCTTCAGCATCGCATCACGACCTCACATCTAACGAGGAGACAAGAACCGTCTTGTCGCCCACACTCACCAACCACACCATGCAGACCCGTTCGAGGTGCGCGTGCGTTTCAGCGCGCAGCTGCAGAACCTCAATGCGTCGGTCAACTCGGCGCAAAAGGCCGCCGCCTATGCGCTCAAGTACAAGGACATGGACGAAGACCTGCACTCGTGCATCATCGAACAGTTGGAGAAGGTGAGCCCTGGCCCCCCTCCCCGGTGACTGGTAATAGCTTTGCTAACAGTGTACGCAGCCCCAAACAGCTTTGAACAAACGCGCCAACATCATGTACTTTATCGAGCACTTTCTCGAGCTCGCCCAGCGCGAGGGCCACAACGACTACGTCGGCATGCTCCAGCGCGACATCATCCGCGTCGTCGATGCTGTGGCGCCCGAGAGCGGGCAGGGCGCGGCCAATGTCAAGGTCGTGCGGCGTGTGCTGCATGGGTTGCAGCAAAAGGGCTTTCTGGAGGCGCAGGCCGTGACGGAAATTGAGGAGGTCCTCAAAGAACGGGAGACAGACCTGCTGTCGCCCGGTGGAGGTGCTGATGGCGAGGGTGGCGGTGGCGCATCAGGGATACACAATGGGGGAGGAAACGGCGCCGACGTTATGGATGTGGACGGCCAGCCGCCATCACAAACGATCCCTTCACGACGACAAAACGGACGCAGCGGGGGAAGTGGCGGCACAGACCACGGCGGTGTGGTGGGTGGTGACGGGGGTGGCGAATCAACAGTCGACCCTCCGCGCCGGCTCGACAAGCGGCAAATTGAGGAACGGATCGAAGAAGACCGCGAGCGGCACAAGCGGCTGCGCGAGAGCATCTGGGCCACACCCAAGGGCCAGGACGCCGAGATGTGGCGGCTCTGGGATGAGACGAGCGACCTGGGCGAGGACGACCACCTGATGGGCGAGGAGGAGCAGGCCGAGCGCGAGCGGATGGTGCAGGCAAGCTGTGTGCACCGGACTGCCGACGCACAACAACCACAGCCTGTTGCGAATGGGAGGGCTGTCTAGAGCGACGGCTTTTCTGGCGGCGGGCCGTGGGTTTTTGCTTCTCTTTTGCTTGTCGAGGCTGTGGATCTTTTGTCTTCGGATTTGTCTTGTTGATGACGGCGTTTTTTGGAACTTTTTGCTAGCTGGGTTGGTGCATGGTTTGCGGGTTTTGCGGGATATATCTGGGTTTGGAAAAGTTGTGTCCTCGGTCTTTTTCTTTTTTTCTTTTTTTCTTTTTTTCTTTTTTTCTTTTTTTCTTTTTTTTCTTTTTATCTTGAGGCTCCTGTGGCTCGATCCGGATCTCGTTGCTGGTCTTTGTTCTTTCGTTAGCTATATCGATACCAATGCTGTTCTTGCTATGCCGTCCCAAAGAACTGTTGGTCGCATCGTAGTGAAATCACGTTCGTAAATACTCTCGTAAAGACCGTGGTAGATAGAAGATGGTATTCCAATTAGGAGTACAGTTGCTTAATGTTACATGGCTTATGGCGTTATATCTGCTTTTTTTTTGTATACAATGCGTGTATGCGGCCCATTGCCGACTCCATCCGCGCCTCCGGTCCATATCATCGCCCAGGCGTCACTCGTATATGTCGTCCTCCCTCCTTTCCTTTTTGTTTCTCCCTTAGTCCATGGTGACAACAGCGCCCAGCTCCTTGAGCGCCGCAATGATCTTCTCGGCCTCCTCCTTGGGCACCGACTCCTTCATGACCTTGGGCGCGCTCTCGACGAACTTCTTGGAGTCGACCAGACTCAGGCCCAGCAGGCCCTTGATCTCCTTGATGACCTTGGGCTTCGAGCCTGCCTCGAAGCTCTCCAGCTTCAGCGTGAACAGCGACTTCTCGGCCGCGGCTGCGGGTGCATCGTCCTCCTCTGCGGCCTCGGCGGCTGCTGCGGGTGCTGCGGGACCAGCGGCGAAGCCACCAACCGGCAGGTCAGGGATGTTCAGGCGGGTCTGTGTCGTTAGCAAGGTCCAAATAACAAACATCACCACCACATATCGTTGTCCCTCCTTCAACCCACCTTTAAGCTCGACACCAGGCTGGCGGTCTCGAGGAGCGTCAATTGGCTGATCTGGTCGACAATGGTGGAGATCTTGGGGTCGACAGCGGCCTCCGTCGAGTTGTGCCGCCGTGCGATGCGTTGCTGGGGAGCGACATAGAAAGAAGCCACGGCGGCGCCAGTCGGACGAACGCGGCTGGCCATCCGGAGCTGTGCGGCGCAGCGCTGAGCTGCGTAGCGGCAGGTCATCGACATTGTGAGTGTGGGGGGTGGTGTGTGACGGAAACAAGGGGAGAAAATCGGTGGTGGTAGGCCGGGTGTCGGGGTCGCGATGCTTTGGTCGCGTGGTTCGTCGGTTTTGGTGTGTCGTCAAAACGTCGATTGAATCGGCCGACGTTGAAAAAAATTAAGGGATTTTTCCGCTGTTGGCCATTGGCCTGCCGTGATTGGCTGACGTCCAAAAGTGGGGGGACCTGGCAGCTTGCCAGCTCTTTTGCTGTTTTGCGGAGCGGGAAGGAGCGACACGGGCTTATCGATAAGGCAATTGCCTGGCAGAAAAAAAAAAAAGCAGCAGTAGCGGCCCTGACTACCACAGTCGTTCCTGCCTCCAAATTGGCCTCCAAATCCGACTTTGCATCACCAAAAACGGCAGCCAAAAAGTTGCACCCAAAACAAAACAACGGGTGACAAAACCATGAGATAACACCACGATCACAAATCTCAATCTCAACCCTTTCTGGCTAGCCATGGCTGTGTACGATGTGTCGCCACAGAGACGCTCTCTGCTGGCCGACGCGGCCACACTGGCCCTGCTG
This sequence comes from Sporothrix variecibatus, assembly GCA_016097105.2. Taxonomy (NCBI): domain Eukaryota; kingdom Fungi; phylum Ascomycota; class Sordariomycetes; order Ophiostomatales; family Ophiostomataceae; genus Sporothrix; species Sporothrix variecibatus. The sequence continues at coordinate 1,454,156 of JADMNI010000003.1, forward strand.
CCGCCCGCGCTGCTGCGTACCCTCCAAAGCCAACCGCCGCCTGCAGCCCCAACGACGACCATCTCGAATTCGTCGACTCTTTCGCCGCAACCCCACGCCGCGGCCAGCTTTCTCGATGCCATTGCCCAAGCGGCGCTTCTGCCTCGTCTGACGGCACCGCTTTTTGCCCATTTCGAGCCCCTCTTTGCCGACATCTGTGCACGATGGCTGCTGCACTCCCGGCGAGGAATCCAGGACGATTCTGTCCTCGCAGCCTTTGCCAGAGTCCTCCCACTGGCTCCCTATTTGTCTGTCCTTCTGGACAAGTACCTTGCTGAGACGGCTGCGGCCTCGAGACCGGGCTCCTCGACGACCGTGCCGTTCCTGCATACCCTCGCTCCATTCTACGACTCTATCCAAAACGACACCGAAATCCCTTCCTCTCCCTCTACCTCTTACGATCTCTCGGCCTCCTCCCCGCCTTCCGACGCCGAACTTGTCCGCATTCTCCTCGTTCTCTGGCGTCTCGTGAACCTTGACACCTCGGCCTACGCCCAGCTCGTGCCTGCCGGCCTCCAGACGCTTTTCATCCACTCTTCTCCTGCCGTCCGCTTCCTCGCCATTCGCATCTTCTGTCTCGTCCACTCCGCCGCCGACTTTAAGCTGGAAACCGTCCTGAGCCAATATATACTTGAGGGGGACAGCCTAGTGGGAGACTTTGATGGTGTCGAGGCCGACTATACCTTCCTCACACTCTATGAGCACACAAGATGCAAAGATCTGCACGAGCGGGTCCTTGCCATCCAGACTGCTGTCAGTCAGGCATCTGAAGAGAAGGACACTGCCACTGAAGAGACCGAGGCACCTCTTATCCTCTCTCTCACTCCCCTTGTCAGTGCTTGGGGCCGCAGCGTTATTCCCCGCCCTGCAGCAGACACGGCACTCGACGGCACGACGACGCCGACCCAGCCCTCGCCCCTCATCAAGACGGCGACCACACTCAGAAACCTAGAGTCGCTTGCTCAACGCCTCCAGAAGTCAGAGCCCATCCTGCTGCGCGGCCTGCCCGGCTCCGGTAAGACGTCTGTGGTTCGCGAGGCCGCCCGCGAGCTCGGCATGGAGGCCGGTCTCGTCACCCTGCACCTCAACGAGCAGACCGATGCCAAGACACTCATCGGTCTCTACTCGGCCGGCACAAAACCCGGCTCTTTCCAGTGGCGTCCGGGAATTTTGACAGTTGCGGTCCAGGAGGGCCGCTGGGTGTTGATTGAGGATCTCGACCGCGCCCCCAATGAAGTTATGAGCACCATTCTGCCCTTAATCGAGCGCCGTGAGCTGCTGATACCAAGCCGCCGCGAGACTATCAAGGCCGCCCGCAACTTCCGCATATTTGCCACTGTCCGCACCACTCTGGGCCTCAACGGCCAAGAGACCACGCGCTCTCTGCTCGGTGAGCGGCTCTGGCAGCAACTCTCTGTGCAGCCTTTGCCTCCTTCCGAGCTGCGCCAAGTTGTATATGACAGCTTCCCGTCGCTGCACGCACTCGCCGGCGACATTTTGTCCGTCTTCGACCAGCTGACGTCCCTGTCGTCCAAGAAGAACAGCTCCCTCTCCCCGGCTGCCATTGAGCGGCCCATGACCCTTCGTGATCTCATGAAGTGGTGCAGACGGTTGCAGCATGTTCTCTTCCGGCCTGGAAAGGGCCAGTCGACAACGCCGACGCTGAGCGAGACGGACATGATTGGCATCTTTTTGGATGCCGTGGACTGCTTTGCCGGCAGTGTCAAGGACGAGCGTGTTCGCAAGTACCTAGGCCAGACCATTGCACAGGCGCTGCGCATTCCACCCGATGTCGCCGAACATGCCCTTGTGTCCCACGAGCCTCCCTTCAAGGATGGCGAGAAGCAGCTGACTGTTGGCCGTGCCACCCTCAAGAAGCCAAGACGTGTCGGTGGTGCCAATGGTCTCCTGAAGCCCAAGGGCCGGCCATTCGCCACAACGGCACACGCCCGCCGTCTGCTCGAGCAGATCTCTGTTGCCGTCGACCTCAAGGAGCCCTTGTTGCTTGTCGGTGAGACGGGTATCGGCAAGACCACTGTTGTTCAGCAGCTGGCCGAGTCCATGGGCCACAAGCTCGTTGTTGTCAACTTGTCGCAACAGAGCGAGGTTGGCGATCTGCTTGGTGGTTTCAAACCCGTCAACGCCCGCAGCCTGGCCATGCCACTCAAGGAAGAGTTTGAAGACTTGTTCTCTGCCACAGGCATCTCGACCGAGAAAAACGAAAAGTACCTGAAGCGCATCAGCTCGAGCATCGCCCGTGGACGCTGGGCCGATGTCTGCCGTCTGTGGCAGCAGGCACCCAAAATGTTTGACAAGATCCTGGAGCAGCTGACGGAGCGCCAGAATGCCGCCCGTGCCGAAGCTGAAGCCGCAACTGCCGCCGGTTCTGCCGATGCTGCTCAACCCACGAAGCGCAGAAAGACCGAGTCGTCCAAGCTCAAAGCGCTGCTCGACCTCAAGCCACGCTGGGCTCTGTTTTCCGAGAAGCTCGAGCAGTTTGATATTCAGGTTGCCAGCGGCACTGGCGCCTTTGCTTTTGCGTTCGTCGAAGGCAAGATCGTCCAGGCTGTGCGGAACGGTGACTGGCTGCTTCTCGACGAAATCAATTTGGCCTCCCCTGACACCCTCGAGAGCATTGCTGATCTTCTCTCGTCCGGCCCCGGCGACACTCCCTCTATTCTCCTGTCCGAGACGGGCGAGATCGACAAGATCGAGGCCCACCCCGAGTTCCGCGTCTTTGGCGCCATGAACCCGGCCACAGATGTCGGCAAGCGCGACCTGCCCATCGGTCTGCGATCGCGCTTCACCGAGCTTTATGTCGCCAGCCCTGACCGCGAGATCCAGGACCTTGTGCCGATTATCAAGACCTACCTCAAGGGCAACGCCAAGGTCAGCGACCGCATAATTGAGCGTGTTGCCCGCCTCTACCTGGCCATCAAGGGTCTGGCCGAAGAGAAGAAGCTCGTGGATGGTGCCAATGAGGTCCCACACTACAGTCTGCGTACCCTCACCCGTGTTCTCCGCTATGTCGACGATGTTGCTCCCTTTTACGGTCTTGAGCGTGCCCTTTTTGAAGGTTTCTGCATGGGTTTCCTCACGCTCCTGAGCCAGACATCGGAGAACATGGTCATGCCCATCATCTTGGACAACCTGTTTGGCGATGCCACTAGTAAGCAGCGCCGCCAGGCTATCCTCGCCCAGGCACCACGGACACCGAGCGACGGCCGCAATTACGTGCGTTTCCTGAACAAGGATAAAGACCGCCAGTACTGGCTCATGCAGGGCGCCGAGCCAGCCATTGAGCGCGAAGACTACATCCGTACCGAGTATGTCGAGCGCAACCTGCTGAACCTTGTCCGGGCCACGTCGACTCGCCGCTTCCCCATCTTGATTCAGGGTCCCACGTCCGCCGGCAAGACGAGTATGATTGAATACCTGGCGCAGTTCAGCGGCAACAAGTTTGTGCGTATCAACAACCATGAGCACACGGATTTGCAAGAGTACCTGGGCACGTACGTGTCTGGTGCCGATGGCAAGCTGCGATTCCAGGAGGGTGTGCTTGTCCAGGCCATGCGCCAGGGCCACTGGATCGTGCTTGACGAGCTGAACTTGGCGCCCACCGATGTTCTCGAAGCTCTCAACCGTCTGCTCGACGACAACCGCGAGCTGTTGATCCCCGAAACGCAAGAGATTGTCCGTCCCCACGAGAGCTTTATGTTGTTTGCGACGCAGAACCCGCCCGGTCTTTACGGTGGTCGTAAGGTGCTGTCGCGCGCCTTCCGCAACCGTTTCTTGGAGCTGCACTTTGACGACATCCCCGAGAACGAGTTGGGCTACATCTTGCAGATGCGCTGCCGCAACACTGCGCCGTCCGACTGCGAGCGCATTGTGGCCGTCTACAAGGAGCTGTCCCGCCTGCGTCAGACGAGCCGTGTCTTTGAGCAGAAGAACAGTTTCGCCACGCTGCGTGACCTATTCCGCTGGGCTTTTAGAGAGGCCGACAACCGCGACCAGATTGCCTGCCACGGTTTCATGCTGCTGGCCGAGCGCGTGCGCGATGAGGAGGAGCGGATGTCGGTCAAGAGCGTGATTGAGACCATTTTCAAGACCAAGATCGACCTCGAGGCTATCTACGGCCCCGGCGCCAGTGCGGATCTGCGCCGGTTCGAGGCCGAGCAGCAGTCTGCCTCCCAGCAAGTCGTCTGGACCAAGGCCATGCGCCGTCTCTTTGTGCTGGTCACACAGGCACTCAAGAACCGCGAGCCCATCTTGCTGGTGGGTGAGACGGGCTGCGGCAAGACGACAATCTGCCAAATGGTCGCCGAAGCGGCCGGACATGAGCTGCACATTGTCAACGCGCACCAGAACACCGAGACAGGTGATCTGATCGGTTCACAGCGCCCTGTGCGCAACCGTGGCGCCATCACCGAGTCTCTACGCCGCGATCTGGTCGAGGCTCTTTCTCTTCTCCCTGTGGCCGATGAGAGCCAGGCCGTCACTGCCGAGGACACAGTCGAGACGCTCATGGACAAGTACAAGCTGCACAGCCTCGAGGAGAGAGAAGGTGTACTGCCCCAGGAGCTGATTGATCGCATTGTCCGCGACGATGCTCGCAGCAAGGCGCTGTTCGAGTGGTCGGACGGTAGCCTTGTCCATGCCATGAAGACGGGCAGCTTCTTCCTGCTTGATGAAATTTCACTGGCCGACGACTCGGTTCTCGAAAGACTGAACTCGGTGCTTGAGCCGCAGCGCACTTTGTTGCTGGCCGAGAAGGGTGTGGGCGAGGGTGACGAGGACCCGACCATCACGGCCCAGGAGTCGTTCCAGTTTTTAGCGACCATGAACCCGGGTGGTGACTTCGGCAAGAAGGAGCTGTCTCCTGCCTTACGCAACCGTTTCACGGAGATCTGGGTGCCGCCGCTGACCGACAGCGAAGACGTCGAGGCCATTGTCTCTGCTACACTAAGAGAGGATGTGCGCCGTCTGGCCAAGACCATTGTTGCTTTTTCGTACTGGTTCGGCCGCACGTTCCGCGCCTCGTCTGCGACGCCCTTTTCGATCCGTGATATTCTCGTTTGGGCCCAGTTTGTCAACAAGTGCAGCCAAACGTCGACACCCGATGCTGCTCTGATCCACGGTGCCGCCACGGTCTTTATCGACACGCTCGGCGCCAACCCGTCGGCCATGGTCTCGGCTGATTCCACCGTGGCCGGCGAGCAGCGCGAGCAGTGTCTGCGTAAGCTGGGCGAGTTGCTCCAGCTCAAGGGCAATGCTGTGACATCCATCTACCGGTCGGAGCCTGTCATGCGTGCCACCGAAGACATGCTCTGGACGGGTGACTTTAGCATCGAGCGGTCGGCCGCCGGTGCTCTGGATGCCAGCTTCGAGTTTGAAGCGCCCACGACCAAGATGAACGTCATGCGTGTCGTCCGCGCGCTGCAGATGAACCACAAGCCTGTCCTTCTCGAAGGCAACCCAGGTGTGGGCAAGACGACATTGATCAGCGCCCTGGCCCGTGCCTGCGGCCAGCCCTTGACGCGTATCAACCTGTCGGACCAGACGGATCTCATGGATCTGTTTGGCACAGATGTCCCTGTCGAGGGTGCCGAGGCTGGTAACTTCGCCTGGCGCGACGCTCCTTTCTTGCAAGCCATGCAAAAGGGCGAGTGGGTGCTGCTGGACGAGATGAACCTGGCCTCGCAGACGGTCCTCGAGGGACTCAACGCTTGTTTGGATCACCGTGGAGAAGTGTACATTGCCGAGCTCGACCAGACGTTCAAGCGCCACAAGGACTTCCGCCTTTTCGCTGCACAGAACCCCCATCACCAGGGCGGCGGCCGCAAGGGTCTGCCTAGCTCGTTTGTCAACCGTTTTATTGTCGTGTATGCCGATGTCTTTACGGAAGCCGATCAGCTGTGTATCGCCTACAAGCGCTACCCGGGCATCCCTGCCGATACGGTCCGCAGCATCACCAACTTTGTGGCCGCACTCGAGCGCGAGGTCATTGCGAACCGCTCTTTTGGTCTGCAGGGCTCGCCATGGGAGTTCAACTTGCGTGATACGCTGCGCTGGCTCGAGCTAGCCGCCGCGCCCCATGCTTCGGCTGTCCAGGACTACTTTGATATCACCGTGCGCCAGCGTTTCCGGACGGCGCGTGATCGTCAAGAGGTGGCCCAGCTCTTTGCCACGGCCTTTGGCCAACCCCACGAATCTCACAGCCTTTATCACGCCGTCGGTGCCAGTGCCGCCCAGATTGGCTTTGCTCTGCTGGGCCGCAACCTCGTCTCGCAGCCGACGCCCGACTTCCCCGGTCTCCATGCTGCTCCTCGTCTTCCCGAGCTCGAGTCGCTGCTTGTCTGTGTCCAGAACAACCTGCCCTGTATCCTTGTGGGCCCCTCTGGCACAGGCAAGTCGGCTCTGCTGCAGCACGTCGCGGCTCTGGCCGGCAAGCCTCTGGTCGTGTTCCCACTGAGCGCCGACGTCGATGCCATGGATCTTGTTGGTGGCTTCGAGCAGGCCGACCCGATCCGCGAAGTGCTTGCCAGCGTTTCCGAGTTGAAGGCCAGTCTTGAACTGTTCTTGCTCGAGCACGCGGCCGAGACGCCGACTGGCAACGCGACTGCTCCGGCGGCTGCTGCTGGGCTTGTCAGAGCTATCCGTCTTCGGCCCAGAAACGCCCAAGGAGGCGCTGCATCGGGTGAGGCCGAGTACTTTGCTCGCATTTCCGAGTGCATCGCCCGCCTTGCGCCCCTGATCGATGCCCAGTCGTCCCTTGCCGCCATTTTGTCCCAGACGCACGACCTTCTCCAGAAGCCGCTCACCCTCGAGAACCCGCGCTTCGAGTGGCTCGACAGCATTATCGTCCAGGCTGCCCAGGCCGGCCACTGGCTCGTACTCGACAATGCCAACCTGTGCAACGCCTCTGTCCTCGACCGTCTCAACTCGCTGCTCGAGCGTCCTCAGGGATTCCTGAGCATCAACGAGCACAGTGGACCTGATGGATCGCCCCGTATTGTCGAGCTGCACCCCGACTTCCGTGTGTTCTTGACCGTCGATCCTCGCTACGGCGAGCTATCTCGGGCCATGCGCAACCGTTCCATCGAGATCTTTATGGACTACGACACCGACAATGAGCAGGATTCCACGCTGCGTGTGGACTCGTACAAGCAGCACATTACGCCTGTCGAAGCACGCATGCACCGTTTCCTCGAGATCGCCACCCATTTTGTGTCGACTGATGCTGAGTCTACGCTCCCACTCTGGCTCGACAACCTGTCTCTGGGCGACTCGACCCTCCTTGAGCGCTTCCTGCGCGCTGTTGAGGCTGGCACTCTTGTCAAGTTTGGTGGTAGCGGCAGTGATGACAAGCAGTCTCAGACCGTCCTGCACCGTCTGCGTGCCCTGCTGGCCTTTGTCAAGTCGGCCGATGCCCAGCCGATCCGCCAGTCCATTCTCAAACAGTACAACGAGTTTGCTGAGACCCGTTTCGGCGGTGATGATGATTCCGATGCCGGCAGCCTTCTTGTCCACGAACAGCCTCTGCACCCTTTCCAGAACGCCCCTCTCGTCCGCGCACTCCGCCATGCCTCGCCCGAGTCGACGGCTGCCGGAGCTTGGTGGCTGGCCGTGAGCTACGAGCGTTATGCCGATGTCTATCTTGCCAACGAGGACCTGCAGGCCCAGGCCCAGCGCGCCTCCATGTACTTGTCCAAGATCTCGCTCTTGACCCGTCTGCAACGGTCGTCGCTCGTCGAGCAGGTCGCCATCATAAAGCGCGACTCGACGTCCCATGCCTTCAAGTTCCTGGACGGCGTGGCCCAGCAGGTGCTGCAGTTCTGCCTGGCTCTGGCCGGCAGCTCTGAGAGTGCCACCAACGGCCTGACTGACCGCTATCTGCTCAACGTTGTGTGGCATTTCTGGTGGCGCACACACGCCCTGACGTCGCAGACCACCTTTGACGAGGCCCAGTTTCCAGGCCCATCTCGGCTATGGTCGCCGTCTTTTGGACGATGGCAAGAACCAAGTCGAGGACAGCGAGACATTGTCGACGTCCCTCCTCCCTGCGTTTGTGTCCGCCATCATCCAGCGCCTCGAAGATGATTTCGCTGCCGGCTTCAAGCTCACTACCGGCCTGAGCATGGACGTGCTCTGGCCAGTCCTCCGCCCACTGCCCATCCCCGACATTGCGTCCTACAAGCAGATCACCAGCATGGAGCGTCTCGCTGCTCGTTTCGACAACCTGAAGTGGCGCGTGTCGTCGGCCACGGCCTCTGATCTCGGCAAAGTGATCACGTCTCTGGCCGAGGCGTACCGTCTTCTGCGTGTGGACGGCGCCGATTCTGCCATTCTCGTCAAGGCGCTTGCAGACGAGATTGGCCGCCTCGAGACCATGGTCGGTGAAGACAACCAGCAACCTGGTGCTCTTCCTCTGTTTACAGACATTTTCGAAGCTGTGCGCCAGCTGCATGTCTTATATGGCGCCGCCGGAACGACCAAGGATGACCAGCTCAGCACTCTGGTCTTGTCAGACCTGTCGACCTTCTCCCAGCTGCGTCTGCGCAGTTCAGTTGGTGCCGCCAACCAGCTGCAGACCGTTGACCATTTGCTGAGCCAGGACTCGTCCATCCGGCCCTGGAGCGGCACACTGTCGAGCGAGCTGCTGCGCAAGTCCGACGTCATCACGTCGTCGTCGACCCTCGCCTCGCTGCGCTCTCTCGAGACGGAGCTGCCGTTTGTCAGCAAAATGGTCGCCCAGTCGTCCACGTCCATGGTCGCCGACCCCGTCGCCAAGCTCAACCAGGGCCTCTGGGACCTGCTAGTGGCCGTTATTGCGCCGCACGACCAGGTGCTGCAGACCAATATCGAGTCCCTTTTCGAGACGGCCGCCAACCACCACCGGATCGCCGACGTGGTCATTTCGAAGAACGGCCTGGTTCTTTCTGTTGTCCAAGACGATGGTACTTTGAGTAAGGTGCCCGCTCAGAACGTCATCTGGCCCGGTCTCGACAAGAGCTTCGAGGATTCGTGGCCCGAGCATCTGGGTCGCCACCTGGCCACGGTGTTGAACGAGCACTTTATGCCCGCCATCCTGGCCCTTGCTGCGTCCAAGCAGCACGCGACAGGTCAGCTGCACCAGCCCTTTGCGGCAGTCGCCTGGGTCCAGTATGCTCTGGGCTGCATCAAGCTATACACGCCCGACAAGGTCTTTGACCCGTACCTCAAGTGGCAGACCGAACAGGACTTTGACACGTCTCTGCGCGCGTCGCTCGACAGCAAAGCCACATCCTTGCGCGCGTTTGACCGTTCATTCATGAACCAGGAGGCCACCGACGCGACCAACCTGCGCCTGAAGCTTGTCGAGGAGGACATTGTTGTGCTTGACACCACCATCCAGACCGCCAACAAGAAGCGCAACCAGCACCAGACCTTGACCAACATATACCGCCCGCCCAGCACCGGCAACGCCAGTGAGCTGTCTCGTCTGCAAAAGGATGTCTTCAACCCGGTTTTGGACGTCACCGTCAAGGACAACTTGGGTGCTGCGCACTATCGTCTCGTGACGCTGCTTCTTGCCACGGCCGCATCGGCCGAAGCCCGCCAGGAGCTCCAGCTCGTCCAGGGCAACGTCACTCGCCTGATTGAGCGTTTGTTGGTCAGCTTCACTGCCTACCAGGACTTGGCCGTACCCCTTGCCAACCTCCTGCGCTGCCTGCAGCTTGGTCTTTCTCTGAGCGAGAGTGCGCCACTTCCCTCTGATGTTGCCGAAGAAGCCGAAGACACAATCACATCTGCTGCTCAGTGGCTCAATGTCGCACCTTTCTTGGACGGTCGTCTGGCCCATGTCGAGGACATTCCCCATTCCATCTCCAAGAGCTGGGAGTTCTTGCACTTTGGCAGCGTCTGTGCTGCCGTCGACGGAACCAGCAGCAACAAGCCCGATTCTCTGGGCGCCTCGGCTTTCTCGACCGAGGGCCGCCGCCGTGTGTTTGAGACCTTCCACCACTTCTTTGACGAGTGGAAGAAGAAGCTGGCGGCCGACCAAAAGGCCGAGCAGGACAAGAACAACCTGTACCGCTTCCGCGGCAGTCTAGAAGACGAAGAAGAGCAAGACACCGCCGAGTTTACCGAGCTGTTCCCGACCTACGATGAAGACAAGGACAACGATCATCAGACGAGCACCTCAGCAGCGGCCACCACATCCAAGTCCACCTGGGATTTGTCGGCCGACATTGCCAAGATCCACCAGGACATTCTGCAGCCTTCGCGTCCAGCCACCGACGTGATTATTGATTTCTGCAAGTCCACCGCACGCACCATGGCCAAGGAGAATGTCGATGTCGACGACAACCAGCCCGTGCCATCTCGCCGCTGATGGATGGCCGCATCCTGCCCGCGACCATGCTGGTTCTGGACGACAAGCTGCGCGATCTGCAAAATGCCAGCACGACATACTCAACCACGCTACCGAAGAACGCCAAGAACCCCTCGCAGTACAACTTTTACGCCGACACCAACCTGCCCGAGGCCCGCAAGCTGGTCGCGCTCGTCCACGACATCCAGATCAAGTTCCGCAGCCTCAAGCGCAACGACGAGATTGGCCATCTGCAGCCCATTGCCGACGTCCTCGATGGCTGCGACAAGATCCTGGAGCTCGGCTTCAACGAGCCGCTCGCCAAGGTGATTCCCCGCGTCGAGAAGCTGCACGAGTTCCTGTACGAGTGGCAGTTCCGCGGCTACGCGCCCCGCATCTACCTCACCCCGACGCTCTATGATCGCACAACCGCCACGCTTGTCAGCTGGCGCAAGCTCGAGCTGTCCACATGGAGCCGCCTGTTCGACACCGAGGTCGACAAGTGCCGCCAAGACGCAGGCACCTGGTGGTTCATTGCCTACGAAGCCGCCGTCGCCGGCCCCATGACGATTCTGCTCGCGTCCGGCCACGACGTCCGCGATCCCAACAGCACCGTCCTCGCCTACCATGCCGAGCAACTGCTCAAGGAGCTGTCCTCGTACCTCGCTGGATCGATTGCCGGCCAGTACGGCGCCCGCCTGGACCTTCTGCGCCAGATTTCTGCCCATCTGCGCCTGCTCCTCCTCGACTACACTGCCCTGACTGTGATCTCTAATGCCGTCGAAGGTCTCATTGCCTACTATGCCCGCTTCGAAAGTCAAGCCATTGAGTCCGTCAAGAAGGGCCGCGACGGTCTGCAGAAGAAGATGAACGACGTGCTTCTGCTGGCTAGCTGGCGCGATACCAACATTGAGGCTCTGCGCGAGAGTGCACGCAAGTCCCATCAGAAGCTTTTCCGGCTGGTCCGCAAGTTCCGTGCCGTCCTGGGCCAGCCAATGGGTCCCGTGATCCTCCAGGGTCTTCCCGACATTGAGGCCGAGGCCGTTGTTCAAGGCAGTGGCGTTCTGGCTCTTTACTCATACGAGCGCGCCATTGAGCTCGCCCAGCCTCAGGCGGCCGCCAAGGTCTGTGCCGAGCTTGTCCCTGGCTGGGGCGACGACGCTCACACGCGCCGTTTGTCGAGCATCGACCGCATTGTCAACATCATGGCTAAGGCGAGCCTGGTCCCGGAGTCTGCTCTGGACGCCGCCGACATCATCGCCACGTTCCTGACCGATCTGGTCTCGTCTGCCTCTGAACTGCGCAAGGAGACGCCCAGTCTGTTGACGGACGAAAACAAGGCCGTCGTCAAGCAGCTCAAGACCCGCAAGACCCGCCTCTTTGACGAGACCGTCAAGGCGATCCGCCAGATGGGCTTTAGCAACAACCTGGGCACCAGTCGCTTGGCTGCCCAGGCCTCGCTCGAGATGATCTTCTCGCGCTACAATGCCATGCGCCTGCCCCAAGAGTTTGACCTGCCCGGTCTTGAGTACGGCTTCCACAAGTTCATGGACCTCGCGCCTCAGTTCCGCAACGCCCTCTACGACCACAATAGCGACCTCCAACGTGTCGTCGCCCGCCGCAGTGTCGGCTACCTCGAGGGTATCCTGTTTGTCGCCCTGCAGCAGCGCGAGCTGCTGGCTAAGTCGGCCCAGGGTCTCGTTGCGCTCGACGACCGGATCGCCTATGTTCAGGGTCTGAGCGCAGGGTTTGGTGAAGATGACAAGACCGTCGTTCGCCTCGACAACTTGGGTGGCGACCACGCCCGCGTGCTCCGCTGGCTCGTCTCAATCCTGCGTGTGGCAATCCACCTTGTGGACATCCACGCGCGCCTGGCGTCAATCGACCTCAAATCGGTGCAGACCAAGCTCGAAGGTTGGACCGCGAAGCTCAACAAGCACCTCGCGGCTCTGGATGCAGCACCTGCGCTGCCATCGGCTTCGTCTCGTCCAAGATCGTCGCCATCCGCAGCGAGGTTGAGTCCGAGCTCTTGCAGTTTACTGCCGACCTAGACCAGCAGATTGAGCAGCGGCCTGAGCTGGCCTACATTCTCCGCCAAGTCAAGCTCTGGGTCAGTGCGCGTGGCCAGGACGAGGAGGAGACCCAAAATACTCTGGGTGGCCAGCCGGAGAGTGTCTTGTCCCAGTTCACCGACGAAGCACTCAACCTGTCCAAGAAGCTGCTCGACGCCGTCCAGAAATTCAACAAGTCCGTGTCCGAGCTGCCCACGTCCTCGGAGGAAACGGCCTGGCTCACCAACTACAGCAACAAGCTGTCATCGGCCGTCAAGGTTCTACACGTCGACACTGTTACCAGCAGCGTCGAGCAGTGTATTGAGCTGCTCCGTTCTGTCTATGGCTCCTCTTCGGCAGCTTCCCAAGCACCCGCCGCACTCCTTCGGGTTCTTCTGCCCCTTCTCCAGCAGTACGCCTCGACTTACCGCCATACCCTGCTCCAGCTCACAACCGTGCACCGCTCCACGTGCCAGCTGGGCCACCGCCTGAGCCGCACCTTTGTCGAAATTGCCTCCCAGGGCTTCTGCACGCCGCCCGAGAAGACGTCCGACGAAAAGACCAATGATACGAGCGGTAAGCTCGAAGACGGTACCGGTCTCGGCGACGGCGAGGGTGCCGAGGATATTAGCAAGGACATCCAGCCCGACGAAGACTTGTCTGAGCTCGCAAATACGGCCAACAAGGAGAAGAAGGACGAGAAGGATGAGGGCATCGAGGACGAAAAGGATGCCGTCGACATGGGCGATGACGACATGGAGGGCGAGATGGGCAGTGTTGCCGACGAAGAGGAGGAAGAGGATGACAAGGACAAGAAGGACGGTGACGACGACGACGAAGAGGAGGAAGACGACATGGATGAAGAGGCCGGTGATGTGGACGACCTGGACCCTACGGCCGTCGACGAAAAGATGTGGGACGGCGAGGACGATGCCAAGGACACCGACAAGGAGCAGCAGGGCAACGAGGCGGCAGGCCAGCAAAACGAAGACGAAATGACGGCCGCCACCGAAGAAGAAAACACCAAGAACAAGCCTGCAGACGAACAACAAGCCAATGCTGCGGAAGAGTCCAAGCCGGAGGATGACAAGAAGGACGAGGACGGTGAAGAAGGTGGTGATGATGAAAATAAGGACGACAAGGACGGCGATGATGGCGACGATGATGATAGCGCCATTGGTGAAGACGACGAAGAGGCCGCCCCGCAGCAAGAACTCAACCGGCAAGACCAGAATGTGGAGCAAAACGATGTTCTGGATCTGCCCGACGACTTGCAGATGGAAGACGAGGAGGGCGGCAAGGACGATGACGACGACGACGACTTTGACAACCTCGACGACTTGGAGAACAAGGACGAAGAGGGTGTCGACGACGAGGAGGAGATGAAGGACGACAAGCGCGGCAAAGAGGAGGACGGTGCCGACGAGGATGTCGACAAGGAGGAAGAGGACGAGACCATGGAAGAAGGTCCTGAGGTCCTAGAGGACAACAAGGATGAGGTGAATGAAGAGGAAGATGAAGCCGAGGAGGTGGACGGCGAGGGCGCCAAGGAGGAAGGCCAAGACGAGATGGAAGTCGACGAAGAGGAAGAAGAGGGCAAGCCTGAGCCGCTCAAGAACGCTAAGCCTGATGAGAAGGAGAAGGCAGCGCAGAGCGATGTGCAGAGCGGCGTCGGCCAGGAGCAGGACAACACGACGGGGGCCGAGGAGCAGGACGATCAGGACGACGCGTCGGCGCCCAACAAGAACAACAGCGCCAAGCGCGAGCAGGGCGACAAGGGCCAGCAGGACGCCGACGACCAGGAGATGGCGTCGGGCGGCGACGGTACCATGTCGAACCGCGAGCGTGACGAGAACGACGACCAGGCTCAGCAAGACCCGTCGGCTGATAACGCCGACCAGGAAGAGCGGCAGCCGTTCAAGAAGCTGGGCGATGTCCTCGAGAAGTGGCACAAGACGCGCCAGGAGATCAAGCAGGCCGAGGAAGAGACGACAGTCGAGCAGGAGACGAACAACGAGAACGCCGACAACCAGAGCGCCGAGAAGGAGTTCCAGCACCTGCACGACGACGAGGCGGCGCCGACCACACAAGCCATGGGCGCAGCCGAGGACGAAGAGGCCAAGCCGTTTGACGACTCAATGGCGATTGAGGAGGACGAAGACCAGCAGCGGCAGCAACCTCAACAGGTCAAGAACGAGGAGGACGACCAGAAAGAGGGCAAGCATGCCGGCAACGACGAGACCAATGAGGACGAGCAGGACGAGAACGATGACGACAAGATGAAGGACGACGAGGACAACGAGGACGACGGTGCCAAGAAGAATGAGCGCGACGACGGCCGGGCGGGTGCCTCGATGCAAAAGGGCGCCTACGACCGCGAGGAAGACGAAGACGACGAGATGGACGAAGACAAGATCAAGCAAGAAGACGAAGAAGATGAGGACGAAGACGATCTCGTCACGAACCAGCTTCTGTCGACCCATCTTGACGACGACGTCTTTGACGACAACGACGACTCGCTCATCTCCATCGACGACGCCATCCGCCAATGGTCTGGTTTCCAGACGGCCACGCATCCTCTGTCGCTGGCTCTGGCTGCCCAGCTGCGTCTCATTCTCACGCCATCTCAAGCAACACGTCTGTCGGGCGGTTTCCGCACAGGCAAGCGTCTCAGCATCCGCAAGATTATTCCGTACATCGCGTCTGGCTACAAGCGCGACAAGATCTGGATGCGGCGCAGCGTGCCGACCAAGCGCGCCTACCAGATCCTGCTCTGCGTCGACGATTCCAAGAGTATGGGTGAGGGCCTGGCCGATATCTCGTCTACTGATTCTGGAGTGGCCTCCTCTCCCGGCCATCTCGCACTGAGCTCCCTCGTCATGGTCGGGCGCGCACTCTCGATGCTCGAGGCCGGCCAGGTAGGCGTCCTGGGCTTTGGTGCCCGCGTCTTCACGGCCCACGCTCTCGATGCCGATCAGTCCTTTGGTGCCGGTGCCTCGGGTGCCGGTGGTGCCGCCGCGCAGACACTCCGCCGTTTCACTTTCCAGCAGGACCGCACCGACGTCGCCTTGCTGCTGCGCAACACCATTGACCGCTTCAAGCACGCACGCGAGATGAATGTGGCCTCAAGCAGCAGTGCCGACCTCTGGCAGCTCGCCCTTATCCTGTCGGACGGTCTCACACCTTCAGCAGCCCACGAGCGTATCCGTTTGCTGTTGAGAGAGGCGGCCGAGGCCCACATCATGTCGTCTTTGTCATTCTCGACGGCAGCATGAGCGGGAAAAAGGACGCAAAGGGCGACAAGAAGCCCAACGGCAAGGCAGGCAACGCCTCTGACAGCGTGCTGGACCTCAAGGAGGCCAAGTTCATCAAGGACCCGGTGACGGGCACGAGCCGCATCGTCATTGAGCGCTACCTCGACACGTTCCCCTTCCCCTACTACCTGATTGTGCACCACCTGGACGATCTACCGTCAGCTCTGTCGGGTCTCTTGCGGACCTGGTTTGCGGAGGTGAATGCATAGGTGTGGGTTGAAAAAGAAAAGGAGAAGAAAAGAAAGAGATATTTGATACATTTTTGGCGTCGATAGGAATCTTTCGGTTTTTGGTTTTTGGCGTTTTGGACATTAAAAGTAGACATTTTGGTAGCATTTTTTATACATTTAATACAGCGTTTGCATAAATTACCTTTTAGATACAGTGAATTATCTTAGATACACATCTTTCAGAAAACATGGCTTGATATTATCATCGCTTCACACTAACTCTAATTCACCAACAGACACATTATATTGCCATCCCTTGAGGTTGTGGCGCCGGTGAGGATGTCCCGTCACCGCTTCCGCCTACACTTCCACTGCCACCACCACGCTCACTCCGATCTCCCCGGTCTCCCCGATCGCCACCGCTCCGCTTCGGCTTCCGGAAACAAGCGAACTCGTTCTTGCTCGCCTCCCGCAACCGTTTAAGGACACTGCGCATTTCGGGCAGTTCACCCTGCAGCCGTGCCCGCGCATCGTCGTCGGTCCGCGCGTCCAGCTCCTGGTAGATTTGCCCCTGCAGCTCGCTCGCCCGCTCGGTCGTGTACTGGCTCAGCGCCTGCGCAATAAACTCAACGTCGAGCGTTGCTTGCATCAGACCCGCCAGATCGTACTGTGCGCCCGAAGGTGAAGACGAAGCCCGCGGCTGCTGCTTAAAGGCCTCGAGCAGCTCACGCGACATTTGCTCAAGTAGGTGCGACAGGACTTGCTGGGTGAGCGAGGCCGCTGTCGTTGAGACCTGCGAGTGCACGAGGACCAGCAACAGTAGAGCCTCATACACGTAAGGACGGGCCTCCCGGGGTTTGCTGCTGCCATTGGCACTCGGGACGACGGGAGGTGCATCGATGATGCCCGCGCGCACAATACGCCGCAGAGACTCGACCGACGGCCGCGTGTACGACAAGAACAGCCGCGTGTCGATCTGGCCGAGCACATCGCGGATCGTTTTGGTCTCGTCAGTTAGTTTGACTGAAAAGGCGTTTTCAAACTGTGTGTTAAGGCGCGGCACGACCTCGACACGGAGGCTCTGCAAGTTGCTCAACGTCAAAAGCATACGGACGTTCTAGACTGTTAGCAGTGATACAAGACAGCAATATTGTGACGGAACGAAACTCACCCGATCACCCGCGTTGAAGGCGCCGTTGTCCATGATGGTGGAGGCTCTGCTATCGTGCAGCGAGCTCATGACGGCCGACGAAATGGCCGTGGCCGAAGGTGGCGCCACATATCCGACACCGTCAGCATCGGTGGTCGTCCAGTCGTCGTCGGCCTTCTTGACCGGCCGCTCCGCGTTCTCGACCATGCCGCTCAGGGCTTTATAGAGTGTCGTGACATACTGCGCACGCACCATCTGCAGTAGTTTTGTCGGCGGCGGCAGCACAATATCGCCTGCACCGGGCTTGTTCATCGCCTCAGAGACATACAGAATCTTTTGCATACCCGACAAGATGGCGCCCTCAAAGGCAGCAAACGCCGCCGGCATCTTGGTGACGTCTCGACGGTCGGCAGCACGGTGCCAGTCCTCGACAAACTTGACATTCTCGGCGTCCTTGTTCCATGCAGCACAGAGCGCCGCCACACAGCGTTCACGCACAGCGCCGACCAGCGTCTTGAGCCGCTCGACTTCGGTCGGGTCGGCACCGCGGCCAACGACGGAGCCAATACTGGCCATCTCTGATGCACCTGCACCCACAAGCGCCAGGTATTTCGAGAGATAGTGCACACCACTGACGGAGTTGGACCACGGCGGCCAGAACGCAAACTTTTCCCAGGCCTCGCCGCGACGAGGAGAAGGTGGTGGCGGGTTCTTGGGGTCGAGGTTGAAGCGCGGGTCGCGCAGCGAGTTGGGCGACAGTGGGCCATTAGCACCACCAGGACCGCCAAACCCACCACTCATCGAGGTTGTCGACATGGGCGTGCGCGGCGACAGCGGAATGGGTGAGAAGAGCAGGGAGACATCTTCGGGTGGTGGTCCCGCAAAGAACGAAAAGACATGCTCGCGGATCAGGTCCACCAGCTCGACTGCACCCTTTTGCAGGTCCACAGCGCCCTGCTGCGACAGCCGGTGGTGCGTCTGCGACTCGCCGCGGTAGCCCGAGGCAGCGACTTTTGCGTCTTGCCGTCAACAAAACCTTCGACGGTATGCCAGAACTCGACAACCTCACCCAGAATGCCCTGTGCTGATAAGAGGGTCACCAAGAAATAATGGATCTTGTCCCACAGCTCAATGACGTCGGGCGAGTCGAGCGAGCTGATTTTGCTTTCGATGGTCTGGCGGCCGATTGAGCGCAGATGGGCCGCAATAACGTGCGGTGCGGGCTTCTCGGCCGACGCCAGCCGGCGCCGCAGCACTTCGATCTCGACCTTGGTGCGGTCGCACACCGCCTGGATCTTGCCCTTGAGGTAGTCGTAGCGGCTCAGCAGCCACACCCAGATGGGGTTGTCTTCGACGCCGAGTTCCAGCAGCAGGCCAATCAGCTCCATGTGCTGGTCGCCGCGGGCGGATCCTCCACTGCCTGGAGCATCAACGCCCGACCTTCCTCTCGCCAAAATGCTGTGCATCGACGTCAACCGGCGCCACACGTCGCGCTTGTACGCCTGGATCTGGTCCTCGACGTCGTGCCACATGCGCGCCGCCAGCAGGATCTGGTACATTTGGGCGTCGGACGGTCGGGACTCGTCCAAGACATCGTCGTCGTCGTCATTTTGGCCGCCGTTCTTGTCTCGGCTTCCTTTGCTGTTGGCTGCTTTCAAGGCAGACGCCGCCGCTCCCTTCTTCTGCAGCTCCTGTACGAGTGCACGTGCCTCGTCGGCGAACCGCCGCGCCCGATGGTACTCCTCTATCAGGCTCTCGTGGTCGTTGCGCTTGATGCTTTCAGTAATGGCCGCGCTTGCCTCAACGTACTCGTGGAACTTGCTCAGCTCGCCCGACAGCACCCGTAGCGTCTCCTCTTTTTCGCGGCCCGCCCAGCGCAGGACCCCACACGTCTTCCGCCTTGGCCGATACTTCCAGAAGTGGCGTCTTAATGCCCAGCACGCCGTACTCGCTCTCCTTGACGAGGGCATTGCGCTTGCGTGTGTCGGTCACGGCGACATTGGACGAAGGCGTTCCTGGACTGCCCAGCACGCCGCCGCCAGACACGCCGCCGCTGATGCTCCCGCGGAACCCACCGCTGCGACTCGAGTGGCGCGAGTGCGGCCGTGCACGCGGTGGCGGGGTCGGCTCGCTGCCGTGGTACTTCATCTCCTTATAGACATTGTCGATGGTCGCTTTGGCGCGCACAAACCGCTCGAAATTCGACTCCACCAGGACCTTCAGGGACGCCGATTTCTGGTCAATCGAGCGCGACAAAACATCCAATCCGGCGACCAACGAGTCGGTGCTTGCGTCCGTGTGCACCTGCGACAAAAAGAGGGCCGGCGAGAACGTCGTCGATGACAGCAGGAAACGGTTGCGCAGTTTCGGGTCGTCCTGCACGCTCTTGACACCGTTCCTCTTGAGTGCCAGAATCACACTATCTGTCGTGCCCAGCGGGTCTGGCTCGTCGCGTTGCACGCCCTTGTCCGCACCGGGCAATGAGCTCTGTCGTTGCGTGGCTGCTCGTTCCAGCGCTTGTACCGCGACTTGCGGCGATTCAGCTTTGTCTTGCGCTCCTTGTCTTTGGCCGAGGCGGCTGCACCGCCACCTCTGTTTCCCTCACCATCAGACTCGCTGTCGTTGTTCTTGTCGGTCGGCCACACTTCCGGGTACGCGGTCGAGATCTGGTAGAAGTCGAGGACGGATCGCTCGAGGTCCGTCATCGCGGCGGCAACATCGGGGGGTGGAAATCGACTCTAGTGGTATGCAAACGGGGTCAATCGGTTGTCGTCGGTCAATATATTCGTCTGTCAATCGCTATGATAGGTCCGATACACCGTTATATCGCTGTCGTTATGCAATGCGTCGTGGTTGAATGTCGTCAATGTCTTCGATGCTCGACACGTTATTAGGGGACGTGGCTGGTCCTCCCTCTGGTTAGTGCCCGCCGCAGCCTACTCTAGCAGGTAGGAGCTTCATTGCTTGCGAGGCCCACCTTGCTCTCGTTTCAGAAGGAGCCACACAAAATGACTAATCAGATCCACCCACCGCTTATCGCTTATCGACCGGCTTCCGAAGGCTGGCTGGACTCGTGCGACGGAGATACGACTAGTGCTCTGTTCTTGCTCTCTTCAGGCCTTGCTCCTGCTGTTTTAATGCCTCTATCCCCCACTTGGGCCAATCAGGCAGCCCGCCTGTGGGTCCACCTCGCTGGCCTTTGGCCCGCGTTTGGCCGCTGCTTCCTCGCTGGAACCACATGTCAATTTATCACTCAATTGGGGGCAACAGCGACTTTTGGAGAACTTTTTGGTGTTTGACAGGTACGTTTTGCATGCACCCATACGTTGTAATACGTAGTACTGAAAGGGAAGGCGCTGAGTATCTCCAGCCAAAAGTGCCCATCCCTTCCAGTTTTCCCGCGCAAAGCTTTTTTTTACTTTTTTTTTTCTCGTTTTCTTTGTTTTGGCCACCCAGCTCCAAAAAATCGTCCATTCTTGCAATTCAGTGCCTCACTTCTTCTCTCTTCCTATTTTTCTTCCTTCCGTCTCTTCTCCTCGACAATCGTTCTTGCGCCCTCGTTCTCCCCTCCTCTTTCGTCGAGTTCTACCCTCCGTCCATAAGTCGCCCTTATCTCGCATCGACTGCGAAATATCACTCGACATCGACAGCCACTCCTCTCCAACCTCCTCCTCCACCCCCTCCACACATACACCATGCTTGCCATTCGTGCTGCTGCTGGCCCGGCCAGACGCCAGTTCCGCGCTGCTCCCCGCGTAGCTGTCTCGATCTCCATGCAGGTTGGTTCTTTGAGGAAAACAAAAACAATTGTTGTCGATCGTGGACAAGAAGATCACTAACACGAACACTAGGCCAGATTCTACTCGGATAAGAAGCCTGTTGCTCAGTTTACCGGTGTCAAGGGTTCTGATGTAAGCTTACAACCCTACTCTTCTCCATTGTGTGCCGTGCGGAAGGCCAATCTCGAGATCGGATCCCGATTCTGCTTCCCGATTTTGCTTCCGACCGAACCACGGATCTCTCGGGAGGTGGATCGCAGATATAAATGACGCACGGCACACCGGCACACGCGAGCCGACCTTTCAACTTCCAATTGATCGCCGAGCACTCTCACTAACATATTGCAGGGCCTCTACCCCGTCAGCTTGATCGAGGGTGACGGTATCGGTCCCGAGATTTCGGACGCCGTCAAGGACATCTTCAAGGCCGCCAAGGCCCCCATCTCGTGGGAGCCCATTGACGTCACCCCCATCATCAAGGACGGCAAGACCGCCATCCCCGGACGCCGCCATTGAGAGCATCCGCAAGAACAAGGTCGCCCTCAAGGGCCCCCTGGCCACCCCCATCGGCAAGGGCCACGTCTCGCTCAACCTGACCCTGCGGAGAACCTTCAACCTGTTCGCCAACCTGCGCCCCTGCCGCTCCGTCGCCGGCTTCAAGACCCCCTACGACGGCGTCGACACTGTCCTGATCCGCGAGAACACCGAGGGCGAGTACTCGGGCATTGAGCACGTCGTTGTCGACGGTGTCGTCCAGAGCATCAAGCTCATCACCCGCGAGGCCAGCGAGCGCGTCCTGCGCTTCGCCTTCCAGCAGGCCGAGGAGATTGGCCGCAAGAAGGTCCGTGTCGTCCACAAGGCCACCATCATGAAGATGTCCGACGGTCTGTTCCTGTCGGTCGCCCGCGACGTCGCCAAGGAGTTCCCCGGCATCGAGTTTGACGACGAGCTGCTCGACAACACCTGCCTCAAGATGGTCACCGACCCCCTGCCCTACAACGACAAGGTCCTGGTCATGCCCAACCTGTACGGTGACATTCTGTCCGACATGTGCGCCGGTCTCATCGGCGGTCTGGGTCTGACCCCCTCCGGCAACATTGGCGACGAGTGCTCCATCTTCGAGGCCGTCCACGGCTCCGCCCCCGACATTGCTGGCAAGGCCCTGGCCAACCCCACTGCCCTGCTGCTGTCTTCCATGATGATGCTGCGGCACATGGGCCTCGGCGAGTACGCCGCGCGCATTGAGAAGGCTGCTTTCGACACCCTGGCCGAGGGCAAGGCTCTGACCGGCGATCTGGGCGGCAAGGCCAAGACCCACGAGTTTGCGGCCGCCATCATTGAGAAGCTGTAAAGTGGAAGACGACCGAATGAACAAATGGAGTTCGAAAGGGAGAGGGTGGTGCGAGGGGTGGACGCTGGATAGGAACACCCCCCAAACAACGGCAGAAGGAGAGCTAGAGATAGAGGTGGGCGCCAAACGCCTGCCGTGCTTGGTGCTTCAGCATGTCATTAACGACCGTCAAGGATGTCTTTTCTTTTTTTTTTTACTTTTTGTTTTCTGTTTATATGCGAATCTTTTTTCTTTCATTTTTCCTTTCTATGTCCATAATCAAAAACGTACATTAGATTTGATTTACGATGAGCTTTGGTGAAGCTGGTCTTTGTATTACGTCTGGCAGGCAAGCCTTATCCGCCAACGGACTCCGTTCAGCCTCATTGCATTGCCGTCTTCAGGTCACAAACTTTCGACGTCTGCTGCCAGTCGCATCGTGCCGTTATGCATAGACGTGCATCCGTCTGACGTGGGATGTTCTTTCCACATTTGGACACTGCCCTGTACAGACAGACTTATGTTCATCGAGAAGCTTTCTATTCGCCACAGCTGTCAACTAAGCTTTCGTTTATTGCACCTATTTGTCTTTTTTGTCTTTGTGCCAAGAACAATCAGTTAGCACCAGAGGACCAACCGGCGTAATGTAGAGACAGACCATTTCATAGACCGTTTGGCCGTCTAGCACGACCAGGCCATTCGACGTGACCGATGACCAGTACAACTGCGCTATCCTCGCTCCTTCCCTTTGTGCTCACAAGGGTGTTGTACTTGATCTCCCACTATATTCCCCCCTTTTGTAAGTCACGGCCTGTCTTTTATCCTGCTCGACTATTACTCTTCTGCTCCCCATCTTCCGCTTTTATTCCTCCTTTACCTCTACCCTTGGACCCTTTTCTTTCTTTTCCTCTTCTTCTTTTCTGCTCTCTTCTTCTTTTCCTTCTCTACCTCTCTTCTTCCTCCTCCCTCACACTCCTCCAAGCTCTCGTCTCGAGCTCTTTTTCTTCTGTGTTTCGATTCTTCGTCGTCTCGTTTGCTCGTTCTTTTGTGCCGAGCTTCTTCTTTTCCTTATTTCTTTTTCCTCGTCCTGTCGTCTTATTTGTCCTTCTCTTTCCTCGGTCTCTCTCGCCCTCACCGTCTATCTTGACCTCTTTTTCTCGACGCTGGCCAAGAAGCCAAGCCGATTCTGCCGGCATAATGCCTTTACCTCTAGCTGCCAAAGGTAAGAACGATCGACCCCGCTTACTGTCATAACACCCTGCGTTTCCTTTGCATCCCTTTGCTCTTGCCCCGAAGGACCGAAGCCCACCTGCCTACCGACACCAAACACCACTGTGACAAGGCCCAGAAAAGCCCCTCTTCTCCCCCAAAAGGAAAGAACAAAACAGCCCCGCACCATTGCCCTGCTATTGCCCAAAACACCCGCACGATCGCCTTTTTGCATTTTTTGGTGCACTTTCACCCGCCCAAAATCCCCTAAACCATAACGCCACTGCTCCGGGCTGCCCACTTTTCTGCACCTTCCCGCAAACCGCCTTTTGATGGTTCTTTCCTTCCGTCCCAAACTGTAACTGGAATTGAGTGGCGGCACGTGCACTCTATTGGTCCACGGGCAGTGCACTTTCCACCTCCACACTTCCACACTTCTTTCTGGGCAGGCGGTTCGAGGCGTTCTTGCTGTCTTTGGTGGCAAAGAGGGCTGCCTCACCAAAAGTTTGCCTCATCACCAAAGAAATTGGGCTGCCTAGAAGCAGCGTTACGCACTCTTCCTGTCCCCTTTTCTTCTTTTCTACCTCCCTTCCATTTCCAATCGAAACTTCGATTGATATTTCGTGCCTTTATTATCTGCGGTCCATTTCTTTGCTCCTTCCGAGTCCAATTATTTTTTTTACTTTTCGCTGCACGCATTTTCCACTCAAGCGGCACAGCGGCTGCATTTCGTTGCATCAAAAGACGGAGACCCGCAGAATCCCATTATCTCCATCTTCCTCTTCTTCCCTTTTTTTTTCGACTTTATATACCCCCACAACCGCCGAAATGCCTCCTGTTAACCCAGTCATCGTTTCAGCTGGCTTTATTGCCATCTCCGTGGCCGTCGTCGCCGCCATCGCCGTCTATGAAAACCCCGAAGTTCGCCGCATGGCCGACGACCTGCGGCGCCGGATCGCCGTGGCCATGCAGTCCATCAACGATACCGTGACGGGTGAGGACTCCAGAGAAAACCGAGGCCAAAATCGAAATGGCGAGGACGAGACCGAGCCCGTGTTCAACCGCCCCGAAGATGCCGAAGGATTCATGCTCTCCGAGGCCGTCGTACAGCCGACGATCCGGGCGTTGTGGCCGACGACGAGTCCCGCCGCCGCCAGCGCGAGGAACTCTTGTACTGGAACCGCATGCAGATGGAGCGCAAGAAGGAGGAGGAACGCAAGGCCAGTGCTCTTGAACAGTTACAAAAGGCTACACGGGACGCAGCGGCTGCAGCCGGCATCCACTTGCCTACGTTTGGCGGCCCGGCATCCCAGCCTCGCAGTAAGACCTCGTTTGACCAGTTTATGCGCCCGGACCACAACGCCACTGACCGCGTACCTTTGTCGTCAACACCGGCTCCGACTTTGCTAGCGACTCGCAGGTGTCGTCAGCGTGGATGGCTGCTGAGGACCCGTTGAACAGTGGCATGCTCCGTCGCCGCCGGCCCGCTGAGGGCGGTGTGCGTGGACTACGCACGGCTGCCGTCTATGCGAACCCCTTTGGTGACGAGTACGGCATCGAGATGGACGATCACGATGATTACCAGACGACGACGATGGCATCCAACAGCCGCACTGGTGGCCCTACCGCTGCCGAGGCGTTCAACTCCGAGGCCTACTTGATTGCCCCGACCGCGACGAGACCATGTCCGATATCTACAGTGCCACCGAGCCCGACACCACCAACAACAACAACAACGTCAACAACATGGATGCCGTCTTTGACCCTCTGCCGTCGATCGCCGAAAGCCAGCAGACGACTCGCTCCGAGGTCTTCTTTGACGTCAACGACTACGCTCACGAGACGGAGGCCCAGGCATCACCCGCCACGCTTGCTGCTGCCGAGGTCGATTCCCAGCTGTCCCTGCGTCTGTTCCGCAAGCCCGAGGACAATGATGGCGATGACAACGATGAGGTCCTTACCCGCGAGGATGCCACTCAGAACCAGGTCAACACCGAGGCCTACAACTCCATCCAGGCCTGGGCCCAGAACACCAGCAACACGGCCGCCGCCACCACCAACGCCAACAGCCTGCCAGGTTTCTACTCACCACTGCCCGTTACACCTTCCGTCGGCATGTCCGAGCCGTCCATTATCAACGGCGGCGACATGACGCCCACGGGTAGCATGTCCATCTGGGGCGACGATCACTCGGTCATTGACCACAACGATGCGAACGACGCCCGCACCGATGCCAGCTCCGAAATCGTCCAGGTCCAGGCCCAGGTGGCGGCTGCTCCGTCCGTCCCTTCGACGACGCCGTCCTCGTCGGCTGCTGTGTCAATCGTCAACGGCGGTGCCGCCTCTGATTACGGCGTTCTGAGCGAGGCCGACAACGACAGCGAGAGCGAGGGTGAGGGTGAGGGTGTCATGACGCCAACGAGCTGGTCAGAGGTGGGCAGTGTTGTGAGCGAGAGCGATGCGGGTATGCATGCCGTGCACTCATAGGTCCACGTACTCATTGTTTGACCTTGGTTGATTTTAGTTTTGGTTTTTTTTTCTCTTTTTTCTTTTTCTTTTTCTCATATGGTTGGCGTTTTATACACATTGGCTGGGCCAGGAAGGAGTTTTTGGTTTCCTTATTTCTTTCTCTTTTTTTCAATGCTATTTTTTACCTTCATTATTTTGTGCCCGCCTTTGTCCATTGCACATTGATATTGCCCGACAGGGGCATGTCTCCCTAAAAGTGAGGACTGGTTGATGGAGCATGCATATCTCTTGCTCTCTTGTTCCCTGACTTGTTGCACATTCACCTTGCGTCTATCTTTTGCTGTTTGTTCTCATTATTTGGGCATTTTATGCACTTGTCATAACAGAATCTATCCAATAGATTAAGTACACAATTTTATACATACACAAACAGGTCTTGACAAGTATAGAATGCTCATCATTCTAGCCCGGCACCCGGCATGGATCGTGCCTTTGGCTCTCGTCTCTGTATTTTTGCTCCCCCAACTCGCCCTGATAGCGCCTACTAGCATGATATAAGTCGTCAATCCACAGTCTATAGAAGCAACACGCGTCTCCATTGCTGGACAGCACTCTCAGACTTTTAAGAGAAAAAAAAACAGGCCATGACGAGGCCCCAGCCCCTCCTACAGCTAGCAAGACCCCCTGGTTACGTCGTCCGAGGGTCAAGAGGCGAGACTTTGATGTAGAAACGTGCTTCATAATATTTTCCGTATTTTCTCCGATTCCACTGGTAGTCAAGTTCCCAGAGTCCAGTTGCTGTCAGTCAAAGACATGCACTTCGCAACAGTTCCGAGTCTGTCTCATCTTTACCCTTTTTATTCTCCGTGTTTTCAAAAGAGCACCTGCCAAACTTCCTATTTCGTTCTCAATTCTTAATTTCGACATCTCTGATAGTTTTGGCATCTTGACGCTCGAGCACCTTTTTTTGTCTGCTTTATCAATCCTGACAAAACTTTTGCAGCCCCGGCCAGCATTGTACATATACATACATCCCGGCTGGCGTTGCATTGAGCAATCGACAACAATCGCCAGATAATCTGCAAATCCATCTTCATAGCAAAAAACCCACCCTTCAAAACAAAACGGGCAAGCGTTCAGCGCTGGGCAGAAAAGGGTTTAGAGGGACTCGTCAGCTGGTCGATGCTCATTGGGCCACCGCCCCTGCAGCCCTGTCGCGCCTGCTGCGAATGATGCGGCCCCCAGGGAACGAATGGCGTCTCCTTGGCCCCTTCCCAAAAAAAAAAATGAGGGGCCATTCGTCGACGGCCCTCTTTTCTTTGCTCTGCACTTTGGTCGTTCTTTCCCTTCTCTTGTTCTTTTTCTCTTATCCTTTTCGGTTTGGGGCCTGGGTTAGCGGTGGGGTTTTCCTGGTTTTAGTGGTCGCCGTAGTGGTCCGGTCCCTGCCACTGCCTGCCAGTACTGTCACCCCTTTGCTCTTTCCCGCACACCACTGCAAGTTCGGTTTCTGTCTGCATGTCGCTCGCACCTTCTCGGGTTCCCTGCGATGTGGGCCAAGTTTCGTCCGACTCGTGGCAGCAGGCTTATTCTTGGGCCACTTTGGTGTCTCCCCTGCTGCAACCACCCACTTTGAACTGCGCCCTCGTCTTGTCTCGCTGTGGTCTTCCCCCTACCCATCCCCCGGAATGTGCGTTTTGTCCTTTTGTCCCAGCGTCTTTCGTACATAGTCTCTTGCCTCTGATTTTTGGCTGGCTTTACTGGTGTTGGAAGGTCGTTCCTGCACTTTTATCACCGGACGTGCCGTGACTTCCCTGTTCTATCGCGCTGGTGGCCCCCTTTTTCCTGCTCTGTCCTCCCCCTCTCCTTCCCATTCTGTTCCCTTTCCTCTCACAAGGCAGCCTCAATCTGCTTACTCTTTCTTCATTTGTTTCTTTTTGTCCTTTGCTCCTTCCAACTAAAAGGCACGAGAATAAACAATCTTTCTATTGTTGGTGGCCATTTTTGTCGGCCGCTTTGTCTGGCTTCTTATTGTTTTATTTTCTCTTTTTCGTTTCTAAAGGTGTCCCCTTTTTTATTTTCTTTGGCCGCTCTCTTTCGCTAGGCTGCCCTCAATTCGACATCCGACACTCTCTCATCGTGTGTCGTTCCCGTACACCGGGCCACAATTTCAATTACATTTCACTGCTGCCTCCCGGTTCATTTCGACAAGAAAAGGGGGCAAAAGAAAAAAGAAAGGCGGAAGCCTACGATTATCAAAGGCAGCGACGAAAATTCAACAAAAAGACGACAAAAATAGACAAACGATGCACGGCCTTCTGAAGGCCGGCCTCTTGCTGGCGCCGGCGCTGGCCAGAGGCGTCGGTGCCACGGCATCACCACAAGGTAAGACAAAGAGAAACGAAGACGAACCGCTTGTGATAGATCCTTTATAAGATTGTGATTATGATGAGAAGCGTTTGGAAGAGCGTGCCTCACGGGCATCGGTCACTAACTCTCATCAGACGACCGACCGTCGGCTTTTATTTCTCTCGATGTTCCTGACGCCGGTCTCGAGAACGGCACGCCCTTCCTCAGCTTCCGTCTCGATGTCCTGGATTCGCTCAACGCCTGCGACTCCGCCAACGTCACCATCAATGGCGAGTCTCTTCCGAAACACGGCCAGCTCTCACTGCCGCTGGTCCCGGATTTCGAGTCTCTGAACGCCATCGCCGCCAAGACCACGACCGACGCCGACAAGATCAGCAAGAAGGACACACCCTCCGCTGTTGTCAGCTGGGAGACTGACTGTGTCTCCTGGGGTGGCCAGGACCGTGAACAGATGATGCGTCTCCGTATCGTCTCTGTCAACGGCGTGGCCGTTAAGGACGACGCCGCCAAGGAGCCAACCACTGTCCGTTTCCGCCAGACCGCACCCGCCCGCGTTGTCCTCGTCGAGAACGCTGCCAGCGTTTTCCAGTTCAACGACAACTACTTCAAGGCGCCCACGACAACTTCGACCCCGACGACACCGGCTGCCGACAAGAAGGCCGCCGACAGCAACAACAGCGACGAAACAACCGAGGACGAGACCGACGAATTCGAGAACGACGACACCGACTACAGCGATGCCGATGACTCCGAAGCCGATGCTGCCGACCTTGTCGCCTGGGAGAACAGCCTGATCATGATGCACCGTAGCGTCGCCCTCCTGTTCCACGACATCCACGTTCGTGAGCGCTACGTTCTTGAGCGCTTCGGCCCTGACGCATCCCCCATTGTTGATGGCCACCACAAGCACGGCTTCGGCAAGCACAGCGGCCCTTGCTCGGACGTTACGGCCTTTATCGGCTCGGTCTGGCACAAGGTCGCTGGCACTGCCAAGTCGCTCTACGGCGAACTGATTGCCAACACTTTCGGTGACGATGGTGGTCCTCACCGCCACTGGGGTCCCCCACGTGGCTTCCACGACGGTCCCCCTCACGGTCCCCACGGTTCTCATGGTCCCCACGGTTCTCATGGTCCTCACGGCCCGCCCCCGTTCATGTTCCGCCCTTACTGCTTCCCTGACGATGGCCGTGTTGGTCCACCGCCTCCCCCGCCGCCGCCTCCTTCGTTCCTCTTCAACTGCCCGTCTGCTTTCCCGCCGCCGCCTCCGCCTGGACCTCCTGGACTTCCTGGCAAGGGTCTTCCTCCTCCGCCTGAGGGCCTCCCTCCCCCGCCTCCAGGTCCTCCCGGTCCGCCAGGTTTCCCGCCCAAGCACCCTCACGGTCCCCCTCCCCCGGGCCCTCCGCCTGACCTAAACGGTCCTCCCATGCCGCCTCACGGTGGTCCCCACGAGGATCACCACCACCATGGCGGTCCTGGCGGTCCCGGGGGTCCTGAGGGCCCTTTCTGGGTTGGCATGGCTGGTGGCGGCCACTTTGATAAGCGTCCTAACGAAGGCGGTGAATTCCGCGGCCGCAAGATGCACGGCCACGGCCCTGACGGCCCGCCGGCCAATGTGTGGAAGCACGGCCACCATGGCTACCGTGGCACGCCCGGCAGCTTCCCCTTTGGTCGTGCTCCGGCTGTGAAGATGGTCGCCTTCTTCGCTCTCGTCATTGTTCTTCTGTTCGTCTTTGCTCGCCACTGTCGCAACCGCCGCAAGGAGGAGCGTCTGCGCCGCCGTGCCAGCCGCCCGAGAGGCTTCCGCGGTTTTGCTGCTCGCTTCCAGGAGTTCACTGAGGAGGTTCAGGAGCGTCACGAACGCCGCCAGGCCCGTCGTGAGCGTCGCCGTAAGCAGAAGAAGTCTGTCCGTGGATTCTTCCGCAATGTTCGCTGCCTTCTCTTCGGCGGTGACCGCGGCGATGAGAAGCTGGACGATGCCAACGGCACTGCTTCGGAGCGCACTGGTCTCCGCACACCGGCCGACGGTCACATTGTCACCAGCAACCCTCCCTCCCGCAACCGCTCGCCCGCTCCCTCTCTAGAGGACGAGATTGCCGAGTTTCGCGCGGCTGCTGACGTTGTTGGCCAGATGATTGCTGCCGAGGAGGGCCGCCTTGCGATTGCACAGACGGCCGAGTCGAGACGGCGACAGGAGCAGGATGAGGATCTAGAGGCGGCCATGCGCTCGGTTTCACCCGTGTCTCGGTCTGCCACATCTACTGTCCCTATCGCTCCCGCTCCTGCTCCGGCCACTGCTCCGGCTACGCCGCCACCAGCACCGGTAGTTGCACCCTACCACCAGCCTCCGCCGCCACCACCGCCGCCGCCATCCATGGCCAACTCGTCGAGTGTCTATGGTGGCTACGGCCGGCGTGATGCGGCCGGTATTGACTCAGATTATGACGATGTCGAATCGCTGCCACCTGCATACTCCCCGGACGACTACCAATACGTCAACCTAGTCGAGGCGTCTGTGGTCGCTGATGGCTTCCAGTACCGCCCCGGTTCTAGCCCGTGAGTGCAGCAATATGATATGAGAGTTAATGAGAAACAACACTCATAAACGAAAATCAAAGATTTTTTTGGGTATACTTGAGTCTTTCATTTTTTTTTTTTGGCAGCATATCATGGTGCTTCATTTTCTTTCACTTCGGTCATATTTCATGACACGCTTTGCTCTTTTTGCCTTTTCAATTTCTTTCCTCGATTTACGCAGCAGCACGATTTTTCCTCTTGGGTCTTTTTTTCTTTTTTTCTTTTTCTTTTTCCGGTGTTATAAGTTCTACCAAACTTGGGCCGCAGGTACATTGTTTTCTAAACTTTCTTCTGTTATTGTACATTTTCCTTTGTCATCATCAGGGCCATATTCTTCTCGAAAGAACAGTGCGAAGGTCCCACCCTTTAATATAAGGCAGATAGTTTTTCACTTTTTGGATCGCACAAAATGGACCTCTATTTTTGGTTCACTATTTATTCCTGCAAATATACGATATGCCTATTTTCTCTGAACTACCTTTATTTTGACCAGTCTCATTTACTACTTTTCTTCTTCGACTTTGATGATGTCCGCAGGATGAAGGCATCATAATTTTGTGCAATCCGCTCCACACCCTCGGCCAGCGTCCACTTTTTTATGGTGCATACGCGCCGGTAGATGTCCTCGAGCGAAGCGTCCATCACCGGCCCGGCCGTGTGCAGGTCACTCTCAGCCAGAATCCGATCATCAGGGCACGCTGCAATGACCTCCGCCGTCCGCTGGCAGCCGCTCTCAGTGCTGCAGTTGACCGCCGTTGAGAACGAAAAGTAGATGGTCGCCGGGATGTGCGGGTCGAGATACTGTCGCAACATGTCGACAGGACCACTAAAGGAGTGCAAGCAGATGGCTGGTGGGAACGGTTTTGGCGTGACAACAAACTTGCCCAGTGTTGTGCCCTTTCCGCCATCCTCTTCATCGTCACTATCGTCCTCCGGCTCCTCCACCTCCTCTTCGTCCGAGCTGTCGTCATTCTCGATGCCCTCAATACCGGCAATGCCCTTGATCTGATGCTTCTCACGTTTGGACAATACTGTCCGCTCGTGTCCACGCCATGTCGAGGCCAATGTCGAGAACAGTAGACCATGTGCCTGGACACCGTGGACGCTCACTGGTCTGTGGAGTTCAGCTGCCAGGCGCAGTTGGCCAGCAAGAATGGCTGCTTGGTGTGCCGGCTGCACTCGGAATGGTGACAGTCGGCGTCCCTCACGGCCACCAGGCGTCAGCCCTTCAACTGTTGTGCTATCTTTGACAGCCGGCTCAGGCACACGGAACGCTTTGTCGACACCAATCTCGCCAACGAGGGCAGTCGGATGGTCAACCAGACGCTGTTTTGTCTCCGCTAAAAAGGCAGACAATGGCCGGATTGCAGGAAGGCTGGCAGCCAGTGCATCCAGCGCGGCCAGTAGTGTTGCCGTCTTCTCACTCTTCTCGTCATCGTCCTTCTTGTCCAGTGGCGGTGACGGTGTTAAGACAGATGCCAAGTGCCGTCTTTTGTCGTCCGTAGATGTGAGGTCTCCACGATTACTGCTGTCCGCAGCGGTATCGTCATACAGCTGATATGAAAACCACGGATGCCAGCCGAAGGCCGGTACAACTTTCGGTTCGTCGGCACCGAGCTGTGCCACCAAGTCCTGGTCCTGTGCTCTCGTGGACATGACGGTCAGGTTTGCAGCTCCCATATCCGGAATTGAGGACAATGAAGCCATCGTATCGGTCGGGTGGCAGTGGGCATCAAAGATGCGGCCAGACGACCAGGGAAAGGTCTCATTGGCATTTGGGTCGTCCAGCGGCACGGCCGCCTTGGGCGCATGCACGTCGTTGGCGCCGCACATTGTGAGCAGTGGGAGAATACGTGTGAGTTGGTGGTGGGTTTTAATGTATGAAGGATAATGAGAGAAGGTAAATAAGGGGTATGAACAACTGATTATATCGTTTGTCGAGAAGAGATGCCGTTAGAACAACGCCCTGTAATTGACAACCTAGCGGGAAAGAGTCACTGGCGGGATCAGCCGGGCGGGGTTCCTTACAGCGGCGTGCCCCCACTAATAAGGCTCGGCTTACGTAGAAGCATCCAGAACAGAAAAAAAAGTCAACAGCGAAATAGTAAGGAACACAGCTCAACACAATCCTTCGGCATCCTTCAGTCACTTCCTGTCATTCAAGCCAATCTCTCTTTTTTCGGTTTTCATCTTGAATGTTCATGGTATTCGTGGTATCGCTCATAATATCCCGACATGGCCACCAGTTGGCGTAAAGAAAAGCCCTTTGCCCGGCCGTAGAAAATGACAGCAAAAAACGCCAGACACCAGCCCAGTGTATATGTACAATCGCAGTTGACCGCTCTTTCTCCTTCTCTCAATAGTGTGGTCCAGTCGCCTCTTCTAACACAGTCTCTCACAGAGTCTGCCAGAAGTAGTTGGCATAGAAGAAGCGCGAGAACTTCTTGTCCATGTTGACCACATGCACATCGCCCTTGCGGTCGTTGCGGATCACTGCCCGCGACCACTCGCCATCGTGGCCTGCTCCGTCTCGCTCCAGCTCGATACCCAAGCTGCGGTATACACGCAGACGCAGCAGCACCTCGTCTTCTGTGGGTGCCGACCCGCTGCCACTGCCACTGTTGTTGACAAGTGGCCCATCGTCGCCCTGCAGCTCCAACTCCTGTAGCCGTGCCGAGAGGTCGGCTGCCTGTGCCGACAGCCGCTCTGTCTCCATTTCGAGTCCGACGCCGCCTTTGCGACGCGAAATTTTTGTGTATCGAGGTGTGCAATCGTCGGCGCATGTGCTGCTGCTGTGTGCTTGGACGCGAGCTCGTCGTGCTGGGCGCCGAGTGTGTTGAGCTGCCGCGCCAGTCGCTTCATCGCTGCCTCAGCCTGCTCGACCTGCAGCTGGCGGGCTTCCTGGAGGGTGGACAAAGACTCCTTGATGCGCGCGACGGCGGCCTTGTCGGGTGCCGTGTTGAAGTTGTCCACTGTGTGCTGGATGAGCTGTAGGAGAAGAGGGTTAGCAATGGTCCAGAAAGATGAAGCAGGATGACACAGCTCGTCTTGAGCCTTCTTCGTCTTCATTTGATTCTCTCAAAAACATACCACGGACGGATCTTCTTCAAACAACATGATGGGCGGTTGTTGCGAGTTGAAATGCTATTTTGCAGGTTCGTATTTTTGCTGTGCTTATCGATCGCGACGCGTGGTCATTTGTTCAAGCTGTAGAGTCGTCAATTTAATGCGTCGTCGTCTGTCGTCGCGTTTGTTTGTGATTGTTGACAAAATGTAAATGACCCTCGAAATTTACCTTATCGCGAAAATTGGCCTTTGCGCGCCCGCGTTCTTGCCCTTTGCTAAAAATAATAGGGCGCCGTCGCTGGGGTAACTATCTTATCGCTGGACCGGCCGCTCTTTCCCCAACGCCCCGCCATATTTCCTTGCGCAGCCAAAAGTTGGCGGGAAACGGAAAGAACGCTACAAGCCGCAAAAGACCTGACAATATCGTCATTGATCTGCGTCATATCTTTTTTTTTTTTTTTTAAAAAAAAATTAGCAAAGAGAGTTTGCGATTGGGATGAGATTCGCGAGAAGCTGTCAATTCCTGTCATCCTGCAAAGGATGTGGCGGTGAGATCAGTCGTATGTTTACCTCTTGCTAGAGCTGCATGAGGTCACTCGTCATAGGTCACTTTGTAGATCGTTAGAGGCAAGAGCGATACCAAAGGCAACTGAAATGACTTTCCTCGCTGCTGTGTAAATGATAGTTACCTCATGATGTTGACAGTCGCTCCTGCCAGTGTGGCACATCGTGAGCCGAGCTCCTTCTGCGGGAAGCTAGCGATCGGATCGCACCTGCCCGCTCTTGTGTGAATCACGTTCGTCAAGGAAGTCACATGCCCACAATTATTGTACGTCGTGCATGCGGGCAGCAGCCTGGTGGTGTGTGTAGGCCGAGGAGCTCCTTCCCTCTCCATCATGTCTCGTTTCTCCTCTCTGTTTCCTTGTTTCCTTCCCCTCTTTCCTCTTTTCTTGTTGCGCGCTCTCTCGCGAAATGCAAGGGCGGGTAGCAAGCAGCAGTGTAAAATTAGCGTCTTAGCGCCATGCACCTTCCCCCTCTATCCCCCAACAAAAGCCCCAAAGAGCCTAAAATACAGCGCCATGCGCGGCTGATAGACAAGGACTCATGTATGGTTCTTTCATATGGCCTAGACCGTCTGTGGAAGACAAGGCAATCCAAGAATTTACAGCGCTCTGAAAGCCTCGGACGACGTACGACGTAGGGGCAAAAAGAGCGCGCGTGCGCGGAGGTGGCGGAAAGGGTGGAGTTTCATGGGTGCCTACGGAGCACTGTCAGTCTTTCCTTCCCTGTTCGGTCGCAGGTTTTTTTGGCCCCGTTCCCCGTTCTTCCCCAAACCACCCGAACACACCAAAGAGCCAGTCAACTCTTTCGTTCCTTCCGTGTTCTTGTCTGACGACCAACTTCCACTCTCAACCACCTCTACTATCCGCATTAGCGAACTTTGTGCTTTGTTCCTTCCTCTTTTCTTTTCTCACCACAACCACATCAACGATAATCACGATCACGACGACAACTCTCCGTTCTCACTCTTCCTTTTCCAACCGACTCAACCGACGACCTCCACTTCCGCTTCGTGCCGCACACCGACTCGCTTTCCCTTCCTCTTCTCTCCCTCGCCACCCACACACGACCACATTCAAAATGACTGCTCTACCATGTACGTCGCGCCATCAGCTCTTCTGAAGCTTCCCCACGGCTTTGCGCGCTATTTAGGCCATTGTCCATTTCTTTTCACCCTGTTGAATAGCTGCTAACATCCTCTTTTTTACCTGTCAAAGACGCTGTAGATGCGGAGACGTACGTGTCTAAATAGCTTGATCCCTCCCTGGTTTCCTCAGCTTCCCTTCCCTGTCGCTTTCCCGCGATCCCCCGGCTGTCCGACCCTTTGCCTGCTTCGATTGCCGGACTCGGTATTGATTTTGCTTCGGCGCGCGCAATCTCAAACATTTCGGAATTTTAAATTGGCCCACGTGCCATTGCGGCCGCTGCAAAGAGCAAAGAGCAAATACCGTACCGCGCTCGGCCCGGCTGTGGACCCATGCACGAGACGAGGACATACACATCTTCCACGTAACAAACCTTGCTAACTCCAGCTTTTCTTTTAGTTCGCTCAACCCCGCGGAGCTCCAGGTGCTGCGCGCCCAATTCGAAAAGGAGGGTGACATGGTCGGCGTTCAGACCAAGTTCAACTTTGCATGGGGCCTCGTCAAGTCCGGCGCGCGCGCCGACCAGCAACAGGGCGTCATGCTCCTGACTGAGATCTTCCGCACCTCCCCCGAACGCCGCCGCGAGTGTCTGTATTACCTGGCGCTCGGCAACTACAAGCTCGGCAACTACGCCGAGGCCCGCCGCTACAACGACCTGTTGCTCGACAAGGAGCCCACGAACCAGCAGGCGTCTAATCTCAACACGCTGATTGACGACAAGGTGCAAAAGGAGGGTCTCGTGGGTGTCGCCATTGTCAGCGGTATTGCTGTCGTAGCGGGCGTCGTTGGCGGTGTCCTGCTGCGCAACCTAGGCCGTGCCCGGAGGTAGACGGCGTCTCCTCTCTGACCTCAACGAGAACGACCGACGACCAAATCTAATATATACAACACATCCAACAAAGAAAAGCTGGAACTTTTTACTACTATAACTGGGCTGGGAGGGGAAGGGCAAGGGGAGTTTATTTTATTTTTTTTTGCATATTTGATTTCGACCTTTTCTCGAACCTTTTCGACCACACATTCTCGACATTCAGTTCTTTATCTGCCGCGGTCTCTTTACTTCGAATTTTGTGTTTTTCTTCTTTTCTTCTTTTTTTTTATCCCGGATAATGATCATAACAACAAGCCAACGCCCGAACTGCATGCATCTTGCGCCAACACCCCCACAATTAACATACGAAATACAACCAAAAACATTGAAAAATCTCTTTAGCACCAATACAACACAACAACAAAGCCAGGGAACGGACAGGAAATCCAAAAGGAAATGAAACGTACACTGCTGGGTGCTCTCTCTATCTTGTCTCTTTGTGGCAGGAGCAGACATGAGAGGTACAACCGTCCCGAACCAACGCCACTCTTCCGTATATAACCAAAATACATATGAATCGAAATGATTATACGTTCAACGCAGCTCCCTTGGCATGTGTATGATATGGATTTACGTGATACAGCTTACTGTCACTTTCCAAGACTCAGCCTCGTATGTGGTCTGTGGTTGTGGTTATTGAATGTCAACAGTCCGTATTAGTTTCGGCTCTTTGGTTATGTGCATGCATGTTGCCCTGCATGCCAGAATAGAGAATAACAGGCCCTTGTTATGCATGGCTAGAAAGAAAGGCGACAGGGTAGGACGGCCTAGTCAGAAAGTGTGGGAGCGAAGAGGCCAAGAGGCCTATGAGAAGCGCATGATTTGCAGACGTGCAGCTTGTATCCTGCAGGCTATTGTCTGGCTCGTCCGGCTGTGAGACTAGGTGGAAAATATGCAGTTTATTGTATCTTGCACTGTGTGTGAGTTTCTGCACTTGTTTAAGATCAGAGATCCAATCAGGCCCAACTTAAGTGATAAATATGCCTTGCCGGGCAACATAACTATTTGAAAGAATATCGAGAGTTTCTTCAATATTGTATAAGTAAATACTGAAAAATATACACAATTTCTTCATCGTTTTTAGTGTTCTCTTGTCTTGTGGGTTGTCAGACTTTGTTAAAGTGGCAAGGCTCTGTCCCGGCCTCGGTCTAGGACCTTCGGGTTCCATTCCGGGCGCTGCTGCCTCCCTCCCAAGAAGTCGCCACTTGATACATGAGATTTGGTTGGAGAGCAAGACACCAACTGGCACGCCATCGAGATTGTTTCAGCGTTGTATTTTTCAAAGGCCATCGGAACAGTTGGCGATGGGACAACTGGTAGTAATAAGGGCCCCTGCCAGCAAGGCGTGGCCGGTCGTTCCTGCCCCTGTAGAATTAACAACTTACGTCACAGCAGGTCCAGAATTGCAGGAGTACTGTGTAAATAGACAGCAGCATCTCGAGTATTTACTCAACACTACATGGTACAATTAGGTTGGACAATTTCGGCGCAAGAAAACTGAAATAAACTTATTTTCAAAGTCATTAATAGCTACATACAGCTTTGCCGAACTCTTGACGATGTCATGAATGTCTGGCAAACGCGGTGGCGTGTCATGTGCCGGTGACTGCGGTCGAAACCTGAGAAGCACTAACAATACACTATTCCGTGCCAGTCCACTGTATTCTACAACGATATTCCACTCACCGACTCGCCCATCCGCCAAGCGACTTCTAGAAACGAAGAAGGAAAGAGCCAATCTCCACAACAACGTCGGGGTGTCGGCCATCCATCAGGCTGTGTTTCCGATCTGTGACCTTGGTGGCTAAATTTACTGTGTTGTTTTGCCCTTTCTCGTGTCTCCCTTTCTTTCTCTCTTTCTCTTTTCTCTATTCCTTTATTGCATTCTTTCACATCCCTTTAGAACTACCATCCCTCGAGTCTTCGACTGGCCTCGGACCAGTCGTTCCTTCCTCTCTTTTACCTCGATACAAGACAGGAAGGAAAACAGTGCTGAACAGCCCCACACTGTGCCGAGCCCGGCTGCGCCTGCCGTGCAGTGTTGCCATCTCAAATTCAGCCCCAGAAATACCTAAATACCGCCCTCTTCCCATAGGGCAAGACAACAACGCAACGCAACAGCGTGAGAGGACAACGAAAGGAAAACGTGGACAACAGAGTCGGCTCTTCGTCTCTCCCTCTCCCCTCGCTGACTGCTTGATCACTTGCAGACACAAAACCAGCGCCCAACCAGGCTCACCGGTGTGCCACCTGCAGCGCCTCTTTTTTGCTCCATTTGATCCGCTTCACACATTTTCGCCCTTTCTGTTTCTTTCCGCCTTTTGCACCTCCCTCACATTCACTCGCTTTGCCCGCTTCACCTATGCCACTCTCCATCGAGTGATCGCCCACATCCCGCGATACAGCCGTCTTTTTGCGGCTCTTTTTGATACCCTTCGATTGCCGGTCGTTTGCTAGCCGTAGCACTTAGGCAAGTGGGTCCAACTGTCCGCGTGCTAGGGCCCGCCTTCCCTCTCTGCTCGCTTCTTCCTCCTTCCCGGCGATTCGAACCCAACTCCTTGGGCGTTGGCTGAACCCGAACAACTACAGAGCACCTTCCCTCTGCGAAATCTCCGAACCTCACCTCTTCCCAAGCAACATTTTGACGACATCAATACCTTCTCATCCAACGGCTCCTATTATTATTCCCCACGACTTGAACTATTGCCACCCTCCGACCAGGCCCCCCTATCTTCTCCAGCGAAACGCCCGGCATACATCCCCGGGGCCCATCGTCCCGCCATCTCTCGGCTTTTGCCGTCCACTTCCCCTCGGCTCTCCTGCAGAAGGAGAAGTCAGCCAGGGCAAGATACGGCAGTCTGGGACAGTAGACAAAGTCTCTACTGTCAGTCTTGCTGCAGTAGACGAGACAGACACCCGTTTTCCAGCCGGACCAGCACAGATCCGCCGCCATGGCATCCGCGTTTCCCCGGGGCCGGCAACGCCTGGCTCCTCGAGACGGCTACGATGTCGCATTTTGTCACAACTGCTTTCACGAGTGGTACCTGAACGAGGGTGCTTCGTCTCCGCCGCCGCCGTGTCCACGGTGTGAGGCGGAGGTCGTTGAAATTGTAAGTTTTATGTCTCAGGAGTCTCGGCAGCTGCGGTTCGTTCCCGCTTCATGTTCATCTCAGTCTAACCTCAATATTTTACAGGTCGAAGACAACGGCAACGATCCACGCGGATACCAACAGCCCGGCGGCCTGCCCATGTTTGCCGAGGTCCTCATGGGCCTTTCCGGCCTCGGCGCACTGGGCCGCCCCGGCAACCGGTCCGAGAGCCAGATGAGCGACTCCGGATACGACAATCACACCGACGGCGGAAGCCACGATGGCCGAGACCGCAACGCTCCCTATGACCCCTTCTCCAACCCGGGCAACCATGGCCTTGACCACGGCCTCGGAAACCTCCACGACCACCTCCACGACGACTATAACGAGCTGGACGACGATATGTACTCGGACCCGGACGAGGCGGATATTGAAGAGGAAGAGTACCATGGTCCTAATAACGTCTACATGTACCGCTCAACCCAACGCTTTGATCCGGGCGATCCGGACGTCGAACAGCCAGCTGGAGCCTCTCTGCCACACTTGCGAGCACAAGCCCAACAAAACCAACAACAGCAGCCATCACCACGAGAACCGCCACGGGAACCACAGCCGGTACCACAACGGGAACCACAAGATCCGCCACGACGGGCGCCGGCCGCCGATCCAGCCGACCCGCGGGCCATTCTTGACACGTTTATGCAAATGATGCATGGCCTCGGCGATGGGAACCGGACCGGCCGCTCAGGACCGGAAACACTGTTTTCAGCTGGTGGAAACGGAAATGCAAATGCAAATGGAAACACAACATCACGGCGGCACCAGACGACGACAATCAACACCAACTTTGGCACCACTAGCTTTACTATCGCTACAGGCCCGTTACAACCCAACGCCGCCGGGGGCAACTTCAACACCGTCTTTGCCAACATTATGGGCAACGTAGGGCCACCGAACGTCGATGCCCAGAACCAGGGTCAGAACCAGGGCCAGCACCCAAATGGACAACGCGGCAATGGCACTCTTCCACCCTTCACCGACGCCCTGCAGAATCTCCTCGCTATGATCGTGGGACAGGGCGCCACGGCAGCATATAACGGAGACGCCGTGCACTCTGACGAAGCTCTGGATCGTATCATCACAATGCTTATGGAGAACAACCGCGGTCCGACCGGTGCTCCGCCGGCGGCACAATCCGCCCTCGACGAGCTCGAGCGCAAAAAGGTCGACGCTAAGATGCTCGAGCCCGATGGCCATGCCGAGTGCACCATTTGCATCACCGAGGTACAACTGAACGAAGAGGTCTTGTACCTGCCGTGCAAACACTGGTTCCACGAAGAGTGTGTCGTGACCTGGCTGCGCCAGCACAACACATGTCCCGTGTGTCGGCACGCCCTCACGCCGGCCAGCAATACCCCTAATAGCTCAAGCAATACCAACAACAGCTCCAACAACCGTTCAAATCCTATGCCGGGTGCGGCACCACCAGCCGGTGGTGACCAACCACAGGCCCAACAGCAGCCGCAGCAACCACCGCAACCGCAGCACCGCCCTATTAGTGACTTTCTACGCAACCACCGTCTCAACACCTCGCAGCACATGACCGACCACCTCCGGTTCCACCAGGAGCAGGTCAACCGCGCCCGCCTTAACGCGATCCGTGCAGCGGCCAACCGTCCGACTGACTCTGGGGCAGCGCCTGGATCTAGGCCGCTGCCTGTGTTCAATCCTTTTCAGCCCGGAACCTTTGGTAGCGGTGACACATCGCCCTTCAACACCGGGTCGCCCTTCAACGGAGGCTCACCCTTCCAGCAGCCCTCGCCCTCCCCGACTCCGTCCGCCACCCACACACCTGCATCCTCGTCCTCCCACAACGCCAGCCACTATCGGAGCTCGCGCGTGCCCGAACGCGAGGCTGCTGCCGAACGGGAACGCCGCCGCCGTGACTCGCACTCGCCCACGGCCAACAACAGCGACGCGTTCAGACGCATGCGGTTCACCCCTTCTTCGTCTTCGTCGCAGCAGCCGTCGCAGACTGACCGCCTTAGGGAGCAGCGGGAGCAGCAGCAGCAGCAACGGGAACAGCGCGAGCAGCAGCAGCGGGAACAGCGCGAGCACCAAGACCACATTGATGCATGGATGGACTACGACGAGTTCCCCTCGGCCGCCTCCGCGTTTTCCACGAGAGGTCGCCAACAAACGGGCCAGTCACAGACGCAGAACTCGGGCCAAGCTCAGACGCAGAGCGGCAGCGGCAGCAACGGCACGAGCCACTATTTCTGGTACAGTAGTATGGGACCAACACATACGGGCGTGCCAAACCCGAATGCAGGCGGCAACGGTAACAGCAGCAACAATACTGACCCGAGCCCCGGTGGCATGTACGACGGCACCAGTGACCGCAATGCTGCCCACACGGCGCACATCAACATCCAGCTGCCCGGCCTGAGCAGTGTGTTCTCCAACAACAGCCACGGTGGCGACCCCAGCAGTGGCGGCAACGAGAGCGGACCCGCGAACAATGCCCCCAATGACAACGGCCAGAACAACAACGGTAACAACAATAACGGCGGTGGCGGCGGCTTCTTTAGTAGTCTCTTCCGCGGTTTCGGCAGCAGCAATGCCTCCAACGCGAGACGCCGGTCGTGAGAAGAAAAGGAAACAGGATAGGCGATAGATGGCAACGGAGGACAAAAGAAAACATAGAAGGAAAAGGGGGTGGTAGAGTGCTTTTCTAGCCTTTTGTTTCTCTCTTCTTTTTTTGGTCTTGAAGGCTCTCTTATCATTACGATGCCGCTTGTATCTGGTCTCATGTCCTGTCCTTTCTAGGGGCTGTCTCTCTTACTCTCTGTTCATTTGTTTACAACGACCTTGATGACAGCATTTCTACCATTTCTTCCTTTTAAATCGATGGCTTTTTTACTTCACTTCTCATTTTTGTTAAGTTCTCTCTTTCTTCTCTCCTTTACTACACGGCTTTCTTAATGACCTCTCTTGATTTTCATACACTTTTTTCGCCCTTATCATACACCCTTTCTTTCCATAGCCGCGTGCCCATTTTCTTTTCTCTCTTCTTTTCTTCTCTTCTCAATCTACAATATGATTAAGCATGTATCTTTTTACTAGGATCAATATTTACGTCGCTTTGTGATTCTTCTTCTCGTACGGAGTATTTTTGAACGTATTAACGGAACAACTTCGCTGTT
The DNA here is from genome assembly GCA_016097105.2 of Sporothrix variecibatus. Lineage (NCBI taxonomy): Eukaryota > Fungi > Ascomycota > Sordariomycetes > Ophiostomatales > Ophiostomataceae > Sporothrix > Sporothrix variecibatus. Next base: position 1,496,897 of record JADMNI010000003.1, read on the forward strand.
GAGTCACCAACCGTCTGCCTGGCGTCCAGAATACGACGTTCAAACAGGCTCTCTTTTCGTTTTTCTCCAAAACAGCCCCCTGCCTCTCACCACCCTGGGAAATATGCAATGATGATTCATGGCGAGCCATTTTCCCCTCATTGTTGGTGTGTGCACGCACTACAAATACGCACAGATGGTTTTCCAGGGTCAGAAGAAGGCCAACGGCGCCCAAGAGGCAAAAGTACCCCGTAGTTTTTGCTCATAACGCCAGGCTCTCGGCCGACGATAGTCACAAATTTTAGGAATCTCCGTGAATTCCAAAGTTGAAAAGCCGACTCAGGTCGTTCTTTCCCCTTTTTGTAGCGTAGCTTAGACACCGAAGTCGCTCCTGCCTTTTGTAGTTGGTAGAGTGAGGTCACTAACAGAGAAGGCGCCAGGTGCCGTAACGAGGGCTAGCCGTCGGGGAAGGCCCGCTACGCGAGTCCCTGGAATACAACTGTAGAATGCTTGAATCAATTCCACGGTGAGCTCACCTAATGTGTACTTCATTTTGACGCTAAAGTATATCGCACCTTCCCATATCAATTGTTGCTTTTCCGTTGCGCTCGGCTCGGCTACGACCCAATGTGGAGAGAAAGCTGTCATTGTTTTGTCACATACTCGACCACTGTACAAGTATCTTGTAGTTTTTAATACTTTGTATCTCAATCTCGAATTTCTTTATCCAGACCCTCTGCGTTCTTTCCACCATAGCCCATATTCTCATTTTTGAGTCTTTCACCGCTCGATTTGATTTTCTCCTTTTCTTTCCACATTCCCATTGTTCGTCAATGCTATCATCCATTGCATTCCTCCCCTTTATTCATCTCCTCGGCTTCCTTCCGTCGCCTCTTGGCTTTATTTGGCCTATCCTTCTTCCCTTCTTTTCACTCTTGCCGTTCCACAAACCTACTATTTGTCACGACAATGATGTTGTCCTTATGATCTTCTCGTTACTGTCTGGATGTCTAGATCGTACCTCGCTACTTTCGACCGAGACACAATTGGCATAAACCTCCAAGCACATTTCATTGTCCGTTCTCTCCAACACCCACATCACCATCCATGTGAGTGGGACCCGACGCCCGATCCGATAGGGGAGCACTAATGCTGGGCCTGGCCTAGCCTTGAGAAAGACAAGAGCCTGTTCCATGCAAAACTCCCTAAAGCGGATTGCCGTGCTTGGTTATCCGAAGGCTCGTCGCCAGACTTCCGAGCAAACTCTCCTTTTCTTCTCTCGTGGCGTTTAAAATGCACTACCTTGCAGCCTTTTAGTTTTACCTTATTCTGGTTAAAGCTGTCCGTTGACTTGCGTTTTGATGCGTTTTAAAAGCGCCACTATTTTTACTTTTCTGCAAATGCCAGAAGAGTGAGATCAAGATACATTGTAAACCTTGTAAACCTGCTCAACAGCAGCCGTCTCTCTCTGTCCCCTTATGTACCTTTTTCCCCTCTCGGCGAAATCGCCGAGATTGTTCTGCCAAGCTGTTGACCGTGCATTTTGTTGCTCTCTTTTGCTCCCTTTTCCTCTCTCTTCATTTGCTTTCCTTTACCCTTCCTTTCTTCTATTCTGGAAGAAGAAGAAAAACAAGATAATTTGTGTCTTCTAGTTTTATTTTCCGTTGAATTATGGACCTTTTCTCCTGCTGCTCCGCAAAGGACTGCTTTAAACACAGCCAAGAAGGGGGAAAGGCAGACAGAAGGCTTTGGATATCGAGTTCGATGAGGACCTCTCGTTTGGCACTTGCTTCGTTTTTTTTGCTGTCAGTTCACAAGCTAAAAGCTTGTATCACTTTTCATTTTCAGTTTCGAACGTTTTTTGTCTTATACAACGGCCAGCTTACAGCCCAACCTTGCCTATTTTGACTATCCTCTGCTGTTCTCTTTTTCAACTGGAAGATCAATCACCCGCAATAGCCTATGCGGCTGTTCGAACATGTCTTTCATTGTGGGCTTTCCAGGGCTCTTAACCGTTTTAAAGACTCTAGCAGACTTTGTGGCGCTTTACTATTGCAGCCCTGTAGCACACCTTTTTAAAAAAGGGACCCTTTTCATCATCAACCGTAACCTCCAACTGTAGACCCGTAAAACCGTACTCCGTACAGACATTCAAACTCGTCACAGACTCTCTTCAACCTTCCATGGCGGTTGTCCGTCTACGGAGATGCTCCGTTTTGTTTGTGACTTCTTCCTCTTTCCCATGCCGCCTTGCTCCCCTGCTCCTTGCATCTTGCGCCTTGAAGACTCCACAAACATGCCTGTCCGGTCTTGGGCTTCTTGCATCAGACAGAGAAAAAGGGAAAATACCACGTTTTCCATTCCTTCTGGCGCCTTTTCCTAGTGATTTGCCATTTTCCTAATGTTGTTCTCCATTTTGTCTCTATTTTTCTTTTTTTTTTATGATTTCTTTTTGGTGTGCTTTTCCATCTTCTTTTTTGATATTCATCCTCGTTTCCCTATTGAGGAAATGCCGTCCTCAACCCCGTCCTCATCATCAGGAACAAACCTTATGACGATGCCCCTCTCCTGCCTCCTGCATCGGTGCATTCCCTGCATTGTCCGTTCCCAAGTGCGCCCAAACACCCAAAAGGTTCCCACCGGACGGGAAGCTATCTCGAAGCTATCAGTTTCCTGAATAATGGGGACTTTTGTACGTCGTCCCTGGTTTCTCTTTAACATATTTTAAGGTGAAGGCGAATTTGTCAAGGGGCTGCTCCACGATGTAATTTCATCCTGCTTCCTTCACGGCAGTTTTTCTACTGCTCACAGGCTCGCAGGCCACACCGGGCCACTTTCCACGTGTGACAATTGCCAGCCGGCATCAGCAAGGAAGAAAGAAGAGGAGGCAAAAGAAACAACGGGGCTGTAAGAAGCACAACGACAAAGTATCTCCGAGTATTTGAGTTTTGAGCTTTGGGTAAAGTATTGTCCCCATACCTTTCGTTCGTAATACGCCGTGCTCGATGTACAAGTACTTCGTACCTCATCGTGTTTCTCACAAACCAGGCCAACGTCGTAGAATCCCATCTCATCTCATTGCCGGCCGCGGATCGAGATGCAAGTAGTAATATCATATCAAATCTTATGGAGACAGAAAGACGGAGTACAACCACAGAAAAGGGAACCGTCATGAGAGAGAGATCCATCGCAATCAGTACAACCCACTGGCACATACTTTTTGCGAGTACTGTCTCCTTCGCCCGCAAGGCTTCGGTGGATCAATATACAAAAGGATATCAAAGAAGCGTTGAAGCACAGAATGTTGGCGCTGCCTGCCTTATTCCTTTGAGTCTGGCCTTGTCTGGTCTGGCCTAGCCACGTTCGGTCTTGGTCGAGATCCCCCGAGCAGCGTCCGGCCACCGGAGCTCATCCTTTCCTTATGCGCCCCAAGAATATCTCTAGGCACGTTATGTCATGGGACCGATTTTCTCTCACAGAAAATCCAACCCCTGGCTGCGGTCCCATATTGAGAGCGACGGACGACCTTGAGGACAAGACCAGTCCCAACCTGCCAGCCGCGATGTGGTACCCTCCTGTTAGTCCATTTCATTCTGCTGCAAGCGAACGGAGCTGTCTTCCAATGAGCAGGCTAGTAAAAGGGATGTGCACAGTTCCCGAGTGGCCTCGAATGGCTCGGAGTACGACTTTCGCCCAAAAAGAGAGCAATCAGGGCCCGCCTGGCGGCAAGCACGAATAGAACAATACGCAGTAAAACAGCAGGGGCAGGAAGGAGGCCCGTTTTTATTCATTTTTAGTGGCTCTTGTCGCCTTTTCTTTGGGCATTTTGGGGAGGGAAGGTGCAAAGGGTGCACACAGTAATAGTATGCCCTTGCCTGCTTGAAAGACCGAAGACGCGAGCTTTCGTTGAACTTGCCCTGCTTTGCTCTCTTCGTGGGGGGAAACGACGACGGAGTATCCAGATTTGGCCATTCTCTGGCCATAGGCCATGGCAAAGGAGGATTCTTTCTTGCGCAAGAAAATAATCATTGCATGCCCCTGCAACTACTGAGCATGCTATCGCCATGCATACTCCCTTCTCCCTTCACTCCGCATTCTTCTGTACGAAGTAACAAGAAACGTCCGGCCTCACGAGAGCTGCCCGCAATTGCCTGCACAGGTGCTCAAATGCCGAGGCGCCTGCTGTTTTCAGTCGGCGATCAGAGCTGCTCTGCACTTTCCTCGTTCTGCGCTGCTCCGATCAATTGCCTATTCCGTCTGGTCGTCCCTTCCCTCCACGATCTGCTGTCCAAACTCCTGTGTGCGTCAGCAAAGGAACATAAACAAAATCACCCGCGCAACAGAAAAAAGAACGGTCAAGATTAAAATAGCAGAATTCAGGATACTCCTCGTAGGCGTGTCTGAGACAAACTTTCGGGGTTTTTTTTTCCTGTCACGATGGAGAAACGCCACTGTTGTCCTTAATAATAATCCCGTCTCTTTGTAAGTTCTTACAGAAAGGCCAGGACTTTGCGTCTTACAACAGGAAGGCATGGTCCTGATTGGTTCAATAGCTCCTTCTCTCTCTGTATTCTCAACCTTCAAGTTCTTTCAGCTGTCTTCCTCGGGGGTGGATACCTCTGCCCGGCGCTGGGATGGCCTTGCGGCGCCTCCCCCCCCCCCCCCCCCCCGACCACAGAAGCGTGGTGGAGCTCCCGCCCGTTTTGCTCTTGCCTTTTTCCTGCTCGCCTGCCCACTTTTTCGTGCACTACCAAATGCGCTCGGCGGTTCTCCCACCCTGCTAGCACAGCTAGGCTGGGCTGGCGCTCGAAGTTCATCTTCAAGTGCTCTTTTGCTTTCTCTCGTTTCGTCACTGTTTTTTTTTGTAGCCTTTCAATGCACTCTACTCTCGAGCTTACATGGCGTCTTTACGACCTGATTCTGCTGTTTTTTTTTTTGTCAGAATATCTTACATGCGCTGGCGTTCGTGACTTCCGTATTAGGAGCCCAGTTCTTTTTCTCTTTTACGTTCTGCCCTGCAGGGAAAGACCCTCTTCGTACACAACATGGCGCGTGTCGAGCACCACACCCTGCGTGTGTCCCCTTGGCCACTTCCCTCTGTCTGCTCCTTCTCTTTTGCACCGACCCTCGTAAGGTTCATTGAATGTTTGGTCGCCTGCCCTTATTCTTTCCCATTCTGGTCCTTGTCGGCCTTGGATGCGCTCCACTCTTTGCGATTTGCCGTAGACTTTGTACATTCTTTTTCCGTTGTCGTAGTCGGCATTCGCAGCAAAAACACACCTCCACGCACACGCCCTTTGTTCTCATGTCTCGAACAACAGCAAGCATTGACTTTCTTCTTTTTTTTCTCCTCGCGGTTACGGAGTATTAACACAATCGCTGGCCAGCCTGAACACACTAATGATGTCGTCTTCGTTTCCCTTGTACATATGACACGTCTTGTAGATTTCCCCTCCGTCGTGCCTTCCTAATTATGCTGTTCACACTCCCCCTAAATGTTCTTTCCCTTTTTACCTTTCTCGCCTTCTCGGTCGTCCATTCCCCATTGAGGTCGTGGCTGTTGATTTGTAACCGCAACTTCTGTACGCAATGTAAGAACGGTCCAATGCTCGTCGGTTTCTTGTGTCGTACCTTCCCAACCCATCTCCAACACCCTCCTCCCATACGACTTTCGGTTCCTTCGCCCATCGCACCTTCCGCCTTCCGCCCCCAAACAAGCACACTTGCCAGGACAAACCTATTCTCTCTTCCCAAGTCCCAAGTCCCAAGTCCCAAGTGCCCTTTTCATCCCTTTGCCCCCCCTCCTCTTTCCCGTTCGTGTCGTCTTCTTTTTTCTTTCTTTCCTACTTTGTACTTTGTTTTGTTGCATCTGGTTCTTTCTTTCCCATACTTTTGTTTCCAGAGCTTCCTTTTTGCCTCTCTCTCCTCTCTCTTTTCTCTCACACGCACCAATTGTCTTATTCCCATCTCAATTCCCTCTGTCCTCTACCTCGACACCCGTCTTCCCCTCACTCCTAGCTGCTGTCCCCTTGTCTATTCCCAGCCTACAGCCACGATTTCTCCAATTTCTTACGCCTTTCCGCCACAGAGTAACAACCGCAGAAGGCGGTAATTTCCATATTATCTACGGATTTACACGCAGCAAACAAACGACAACAAACACGCGCCGTCGTCCCATCTAATCGATTCGTCAACGTTTTTCTGTCGGCAGCCCCTTTCCCCTGACGCTTTGCCTTGTTCGCCAGGCCACTGCTCCCAGTTTATTTCCAGCAAACGAGACAGGCAGCTACCCCAAGCATCTCCAATTGTCCTCGAACGGGCCTCCAGGAACAACAATCGAGGCTCAGCTTGAAAGCTCTACGGAGTACGACGTACATCTGGATATATATTCGAGGACGCAACGGTCACCTTCAGCGGCCAATTCGCCTCCTACTCCGCCTTTTCGATCCAACGGCACATCGTCCCTCTCGCCCCTGGAACCGGCACTTGGTTTATTACGCTCAACATCGACCCGATTATCAGTCTTGTGTCCCTGGATCGAAGTTTGTGAAAACGGCCGTCCTTCCCGCCGTCTTTGCCGACCACAGCCTCGTCGACATCGCAGTCCTCACTTTGACAACGCCACAAAACGCCCTGTCGTACCGAACGTCAAACCGTCTGGTACCGTCACTTCTTGTGCAACAATCGATACGCCTTCAGTTTCTCAATTCCTGCACAACACATATCTCGGGCGCACGTCATCTAATGGGACCACAGACATCGGGATTTCACGCCGTGCTACCAAACCGCCCAACCCACGTCTTTGCGGTTTTCGTCAACTTGATTTAAGCATCTTTGTTTCTTTTTACACATAGAGAAAGAAAGCCCCCTGCTCGGCGTCATCTTTTATTGTCTCGCCTGCCCACACGGTTCTTTTTTGAGACTTAGATCCAGCCTTATTTCATATTCCATACGCCACCGACAGTTCTCACTCGCGCCGCGCCCGTTTCCTGGTGCCTCGGCAGCCAACCGGCGGTTTTAGCATATTTGCACATCCCACCAAGTTACAGGACATCTCGACATCACCATCTTTCATATTTGATACCCTGCTGTACTCGTTTTGTGCAACACCAACTCCCCTTTCCCTTCACCCCCCCATTGTTCCACTCCAGTTGCCATTCCCGTCGTATCCTCAATACGGGAATTGCCGCCCAGCCGCCAAACCAATTGTCCCTTGATTTTATTGTGTTTTTGGCTTGCTTGGCTTGTTCGCTTTCGTCCGTTTAAATCCAGACTATTATTCCCTGAGCCTCAACCCCCCTTACCACCGGAAACAAACAAGCTTTCACCGGAGACAAGACCTCGTGGCATTTCCACTCCCGGGTCCTTACCTTCCTAGTAGCTTCAAGCTCCAACATATTGTTTTGGTTCCTTTTCTCTTTGGAAACAAAACACCCCTCACCAAACCATCCCCGGACTCTCTCCGCAGGACCATCCCGCACCCTGATATTCCCATCCCGTTCGAACGGGTGCATCACCCCGCCCTTCCTCCTCTTCCTCCTCCAACCGTTTATTCTCCTGTCCGCTTTCCTCCCTTTCCTGTTAATCGATCTGCCCCACCACATCGATCGAAAAACTTACACCCGCGGTCTCTCGTTGTGTTATTACCGTCGAAACTCGACAATTATCACAGCCACGCACACCACGAAGCTGAGCTGCGTCCACTATCCTGCATCTAAAACAGCCCTGCTAAGACGTAAGCAGCTGCAGTTGTGGGCTCCTGTGCGACTCTGATACTGTCACCTTTTGTGCTATCCTCTTCGATAGTGTAAAAGTCCATTAGATCTACCACACCCCTTCTCCTCTTCTTGGCTGTGTGGACGCCCAATGTCGCCATAGTCGGCATCTTAGCCCTACGGAGTCTATGGAGATGAAGCGCACAACACCAAACTACTACGACGGGTATGCAGGGCCGAACTCGATCGGCGGCCCTGCCGGTGATACAGTCTATGCGGCCGGTCCTGCAGAATATGGTGGCTACAAAACCGAACAACAACAACACCAGCACCTACCACAACACCCACACCCAAACCAGCCACACCAACAGCAATATCACCAACAACAACATGCACAACAACATGCCCCATACGGCTTTGGCAACAACGATGTAGGCAGCCCCACCAAGCGGAAGGCCGACCAGGCCATGTACCCGGAGCAAGGCATGCGTCTTGGCACGCCGACGGCTGAGGAAGCTGATGGCGACTATGAGTACGACGTCAACACATACGGTGCAAGCCGGAGCCGCAACGACGGAGGCCTGAGTGCCGGTGACTATGACACATCCGACCTGGCCACTGTCCGTCTGCAGAACCGCAGCGGCAAGGACGTGCGGATGGTTATCAACAACCACTCCAACATGAACGTGCCCCTCGACCAGAGCGCCGGCAGCAGTGTCACTAGCAACGAGTATGCACCGCCTACGCCGAGCGGCGATGCAGCTGGCTACGGTGGCTACTCTATCGGCGGCGGTGCCAACAGTGTCGACAGCCCGCCGGACGACCAAAAGGGCGCTGGCAGCATCATCTCCAACCCCAACAGCAACACAGCCAGCTCGCCGACAGAGTCATCGCGAAAGAAGCAGAAGCGCAACAAACCGACGTTATCCTGCTCCGAATGTGTTGAGCGGAAAACAAAGTGTGACCGCGGCCGGCCGCATTGCTTGTCTTGTATCAAGCGCCAGACGGAATGCAAATACGCCCACGTTGCAAATTTATTAGAGTAGGTGCAACCCTGACACATGATCTCTTCCGTATATATCATATAACTAACCGAAGTCCAGGGAAACGAGCAGAACAGCGGCAGCAGCCGGTGGTCGCCGTGTGACACGGCCACTTCTGTCCAAGAAGGTGCCAGGCTCGTCCAATTCGCTCTCTATCCCCAACATTGCCGATCGTGGCATCCTCAACGCCCAGGTCGAGTCCCTGGGCTCGGTGGCTCTGTCCACGGGACTGCTATCCAATGTGCCGTACTCGGCACCCTCAGCCTCCAACGTCTTTGGCATTGGATCCGAACACCCGTTTGCCAACTACTGGACATGCGAAGGCGGCCTGCCCGAAGTTATCTCTGTCTTGCCAGACAAGATCCAGTCGGACATTTTGCTGGTACGGTACTTTGAGTGCTTCGATCCCGTCTACCCGATGATCAACCAGCACTACTTCTACACTGAGTTCGAGAACTTCTGGGCTCTGGCACCCGAGGAGAAAAACATGGTCGACCCGGCCTTTATTGCTCTTCTCTTCGCCATGCTGGCTCTGGGTACCCAATTTGTGTCGGCTACGGCACCCAAAGAGCGGAAGCAGACGGCCGAGTTTTACGCATCGGCCAGCAACCAAGCCTTGCGCCTCAGCTCATACCTCAGCTCTGCCTCCGTACGTTCGATTCAGGCCATGGTCCTGATTACATACTTCTTGATCAACGACAACCACGCGTCCGATGGTTGGGCGTTTGCAGGTATCCTCATGCGCCAGGCCTACGCCATGGGACTGCACCGGGACCCGAACATTGTGGCACCGAATGCCAGCCCGTACGAGAAGCAGCAGCGCCGGAAGGTGTGGCAGGCAGTCCTGCTCCAGGACACATTCTTGACTGTGCTTCTGTCGCTCCCACCGACGGCAACACACACGGACGTCAACGTTGAAGACCTGGAAGAGGAAGACAGGATCGGATCGAGCAACCAGAACAGCGTGACAGACACGGCATACATTCGCGGATCCTGGACACTCGCCAACCTGGTGCAGGAGGTGATCAGCAGCCCGCGGTCTCTGGACGTGCCCATCTGCACGACCTCGCGGCACAAGTCCAAGATGGTGTCCGACTTCCGGGCTATCTACCGCAGTTTCCCAGACATCTTCCGCAGCTGGGACCCAGAGTCGCTCACGCAGCTGGCCAAAACGAACAAGCGTGTGGTCAGGCAGACGCTGTTCTTGAGCAGCAACTACTTCCACAACCTGATGCTCGTGCACGCCTCGGAGTCGGCCGACGTTCCCGTTAATGTCCGGGGCACACTCGAGGCGGCGCACGATGCCATTACGTCCTTCTTTGTTCTGTTTAAGCTGTTTGAGAGCGAGGCAGGCGTCTGGTGGGTATTCAACCATCGGGCGTTCTTGGAGGCACTGTGCATTGGCGGCGTGCTCAAGGAGGCCGTCCTCAAGAACAGCGGCGATCTCGAGGCCACAGCCAAGGATCCGCTGTATGCACGCGCCCGTGCCGATATTGGTGAGTCCTCCCCAACAATTCTATATTCATTTTGAAAGTACTCCTTGCTAACAAGCCAGAAAAAATGGTGGAGATCATGCGCGTAATGGGTGATGGCGAGCAGGGCTCGGAAGTTGCCAAGACACGCGTCAAGGTGCTCAGCGAATTTTTGTAGAATTCTTGAACAAAAGCATATCATTAAGGGCCTGATATATGGGCGGTTCTTTTGATCTTGTTGCCTTTGCGGTAATGTTTATGTTTTGATGTTCTTTTGATTCTTTCTGGCGGTCTATTTTTTTCTTTTGTATTTTGTTTGGTTTCAGCATCTTTGGGTGGTCGTTTGATTTCATCTTTATATTTTGGGTACTCTTCTTTTGATGACAGCGTCTTGACACGATACCTCGGAATAATATATAATTATGTTTATGTATGATCTCGTTTGGGTTCTATTTAATTGTGTCTATATCTGACTGTTTCCTCCGGTTTGCCATTTATTAATTTTTGAACTGACAATTAAGTCACGATTTATAAAATATTTTTCTCTTTTACAAAATATCATTTTTGGTCCTTTTCTCTTGCTTCTCTGATAAATATACCAGGAAAAGGAATAAAAATAAAAACAATGCTTGGTCATTCAAATTTGTTTCTAAAACGTTGCTACACTTTTACGTCGTACAGGACATAGATTGATGGTTCGCCATCGATTGTTGGTGACGTCGACGGCGCGGGAGTGAAGGATAGCTCCAACGGGGCAGGAGAGGACCAATCAATGCGGATGCCGCGCCATTTCCCGCCTCCCACCGACATCGCTACTAATCGAGCTAACAACATCGCTTTCAACGACATATCAACCATTAACCCGTCTGCGCGTATTCCGCGACGTCAAATTGCATATTTTGCACCTTTTACAACCATTACCAAGTCAACATTGCCCTCAAAAATGCTCATCCGCACTCCACAGCCGTCAGCCTCGCCGACGGCGCTCGCCACGCCGGCCACCGCCGCCGCTGCACCTTGGCGCGCCCTCTTTGTGCAGCAGCTCGGTCAGATGCCCATGCCGTTGTGTGCCGTCAGTACACTACACAAGACTGGAGAGAAGACGACGCCCCGCGTCCGCAACTGCGTCTGCCGCGGGCTGTGGGCCTCGTTGCCTGTCAACGCCAAGAACCCGGCACCGCGCAATCCAACCATCTACGAAAGCGATCTGCCGGTTTTCACGACCGATGCGCGGATGGCCAAAGCGGGCGAGATTGGGCTGAACGGCGGGGCAGTGGAAGCTGTCTGGTGGGCATCGGAGGCACAGACGCAGTGGCGTGTGCGGGGGACAGCATGGCTCCTGGGACCGGACGTGGAGACGCCGAAGGGGGCCGTGGCTAGAGCGGCGATTCAGAAGCATATGCGGAGGATCGAGAGAGCTGGAGGTGTTGGAGGCGGCGAGGAGGCGAGAGCAACCTCCACTGCAGTATCAAGAACAGCCGCCATCGCGGCTGCCACTTCCAGTGGTGTGTCGTCCTCTGGCGCGGCCTCCGCTGGTGCTGCCTCCGCGGCCTCCCACTGGAGCTGGTCCCGCGAGATCACGGCTCATTTCGGCAACTTGAGTCCCGGCATGCGCGGCAGTTTCCGCAACCCACCGCCCGGCCAGCCCCGCCCACCCCGCGGCGAGACAGGCAACACGAGTCCCGGTGAAGGACTGGGCGACCCGGTGGACAATGACCACTTGGACGACCCAACGGCACGGGCCAACTTCCGGGTGTGTGTGATTGTGCCGGAAGAAGTCGACCAGGTGGACCTGTCCAAGGGCGACGATCCGCGGCGGTGGCTGTACACATATGTCGGCGAGGATGGTGAAGCACCAGAAGGGACGGAGGTGGTCAATGGCTGGGCCAAGCAGGAGCAGTGGCCGTGATGGCACTCGCGGGAGGAGCTCGTAAGGGCCGCGTCCTGTCAGGCTGTCACTATGTTGGCCGTTGTATCCGTGTCATGATGACGAGTTCACAAGTACAGACGAGAGTACAGACACAAGAGCATGTGTGTGTGCACTCTCACGGAGAAATCCGTTAGCACAAGAGAACATAAGTACGAGGATCGAGAGAGGCCAGTCAATTTTGAGTTTGAATCTGAATCCTCTTTTGAATCCTCTGCATGCCCCTGTCTTGTTGCATACTGTCGAAAGTGAAGTACGGCGCAACTACGGAGTTATCCAGCTTCAGCTCCCCCAGGTCTTCTTCTACCAAAGCCTCGAGCTTCGCCACTGCCCTGGTTTCCGTTTTGTTATTTTCTGTTCCCTTTGTTGTTTCGGCGAATGAACCTGCGAAAGGAGTTCGCCCGAAAACCGCCCTTGCTGGGTTTCATGCGTCTGGGGGAGTGTTCTTTCATGATAGTTTATTATGACCATTCTGGTGATGGTGCATCGTGTGGGCAGACTTCGTACTGAGTATGTGAGGCTGAAGTATCAACAAATAATGCGACATATTTCGAACAAATCAAATTCGAAATATTAACCCAGTCCAAATAAATTAGAATAAAATCACGAAAAAGAAACGCAACGCTAGAGAAATTAGGAAAACCTGGAGAAAAAGGCCCGCCGTTGGACCCCAGACTCAGCAAAAACCGTTGTGTGGCAGAAACTGGGGATTTTTACCTAATGGATATGTCGAAGGGATCACGCTATGACAACGCCAAACAACGAACACCTACGAAGTAGACAGCCAGCGAGCCAGTCAAGCCAACAAGAACTACAGAGATACAAAATACAAGATACAAGTCCCAGTTTGGCTAACGAACCGTCATGCCTGACACTCTTTTCCCCCTTCATCGTGTCCAGTTTGTCGTCTCCAGTTCTTCTCCAGGTTTTCCCCATGTGGCGTATCCCTTGTTTCGATTTCTCTCTTTGAAGCCCAACAATAATTTGTGCTCTGTGCTCTTCGTCTTCCCCTCCTATCTTACAACATGTCCGTATGAGATACATAGAATACAGAGTACACATACGTCTGATCGTAATACTTGTCCTGCGTACCTCACGCTCATGTCCGAACGTGCAAACACAGGTACAAGAAAGATAAACAAAAGCGAAGAGCATATTTAGGCTTTCGGCCTCAGTTCCATTCTGCCTTCTTCTCTTATTCTTCTATTCCTTCTCTTGCATATGGCCCTACTGCGACGTGACACGATGGTACGACAGAAGAGTCCAGTCCAAGACAAGAGAATCAGATATATGCCGGGCAAAAGAGTGTGGCTGGGTTGTCTTGCTGCCTTATTTACGGAGAACGGAGGCAGACAGCGGAGGTTTAGGAGGATTTACTGTCTTTTTTGTGTCTTTTTTTTTGTCTGTTTCTCAATGTCTCCTCTCTTTCTGTACTTCGTAGAACGATACACAGAGAGGGCGTCGAGTTACAGTCGGCACGCCTCTTTCCTCTCTCTTTCTTTTCTTCTTCTTTTGAACTCAACTATTGCTTTGGCTTTGTCTTCCTGCATGCGACATTTCGTACTGAGCACCACGCACCACACACCACCCTCCTCTTCTTGTCTAGCCTCCACCATCTCTGCACAAAGGACCCCCTGTCCGAATCCTTCGAAGCATGCATCGAAGCAAAAGAAGCCAGAGAAGCATTCTTGTGAACAAAGAGAAACAAGGGAGAAAATGCGAGAGAACTTTTCCAAGACTTTGTTTGTCGAAAAAAGAGGTTGGTGTTTGCGTTTGTTGGCGGCTGGCTTCTTTCTTTTTCGTTAGATACGTTCTGACGTTGAACCTCTCACACACATACATCCCTTACTCGAATAGGAAGCCCAGCTACGACGGAATCCCGTCCAAGCAAAAACGTCAGGGGTCAAGAGCTGTAAATTTGGAGATACTGAGGAGAGAGACTCAGAGACGAAAAAACCGCGCAAAGTATTTAGCTCTCTCCTCTCAGTACTTTTAATCAACAAGGAAGAACCAGCCGTTGAAAGACGTTGCTGATCTGGCTCACCGAGCAGGAAGAGAAAAGCATGGACCAACAAGAAAAGACAGGACCAGCACGGTCCAACGACCAGTCAGCGCCCATAGCTTTTTATCGATTTCGTTGAGCCTCTTGTCTCTGAGACTTTGACACTGCCTCATTCAGTCCTTTCTGCTTGCTGCTCATCCTTCTTCACCAACTTGACCTCTCTCTTCCCCTCAGTGACAACACATGACGGCGGAGGCGGAGTCAATACCAGAGTGCATGAGTGAACCAAATGCAGTAAACGGCACGTCTTTTGTTTCCTTCCCGCGCCTCAACTTCTTTTTATTTTTCGTTTCCTGCAGCCCAGCCTGCCAGCCTCCTCGCCCCTCTTTCCCGTTCCCTCTTTGTGTTTCTTTCTTTGCCTTGTGGCCCCCTGCCCTCTCTCTGCAAATATAGTCATGCAACGCAACCCTCCCACCGTCTGTGGGAGTTGAAGGAACCCCGTTGGGACAGTAAAATCAACCAAAAAAGGAAGAAGAGGGACAAGCGACAGGAAATCGACAGGGAGAGGGCAGCATCGATCCGTGGGAACAGCACAGACACAGACGGATGGGAAACACGTTTACTGTGTATCTCTGTCGTCGGGAACGGAGCATTACGGAGGAAGGAGCCAAGGAGCCAAGGAGCCAAGAAGCCTCCTTTTTGCACAAGACGATAGATACTCTTGTTGTTCCTGTCGCTCCTTCCTTGTTCTGTTTTCGTTCGTTTTCTTGTCGCTCCTTCCCCTGGCCGTCTGTGCGGGAATCGTAACGGCAAGGAAGGAAGGCACGATGCTCGATTTACGATGATACGATATCGCAGCTGCCGTCACAAAATCACAAAAAGATACCGTACTCGTACTGGAGAAACCTGATCCCTTTCTTGGCCTTGTCTCGTTGCACCTCTTTCTCCTCTTTGCTCCGTACTCCAACGATGACCCAAGACAAAACAAAGATATCGACTTTTTCGTCTTTCTCTCAGGGCACATTTTCATAATTTGAGTTTTCAACAGACCCTGTGTCTCTCGTGACGGAGAATAAGGAGAGTAATGGAGTGAGAGTATTGTCCGGCAGTTGTTTCGCTTTGTCTCACCCCTGAGTGATATCCTCTACTGAGCATCATCGCCCCCCTTCCCTTCTCTTTTTCTCCCTTGCGTCTTTACAACTGGATCGTCTTCTTCGACGGAACGGGAGTACTTGTAGCTGCCGGCATGGCATAGTAGTCTCGATTTGGAGGAACGATGCGCTGGCTTTTGTTGGCCCTGTTGGTCTCCTTCGTCTGGGACCGGGCTGCTTGGCCTTCGACAGACCAGGCGAGGCCAGTCGAGGCCGAAGCCGACTATGGGCAAGGCCAAAAGGCTGGGCGTCAGCATCACGGCTCGTGGTCAGTTGTCATGACCGCTAAAGACCCTGTGATGCTGGAGGATGCTGCAGAGCATTAACGCTGCAGCCGCAAGACAAGACATCAGGTGGCCCGAGTGGGCCCTTTCCCCAGCCATTTCGTGCAAGTGCCAGCGGGTGCAGGAACGAACGATTGGGAGAGACGAGCGACGCCAGCAAAAAGCCAAACGGCGGTCAGGCAGCTTCCTGTTCTGTCATCCACTCTTCTTTCGCGACTGCGACTCCACTGGCCTGCATCGCACTACGCCATACTTTGACTCTCCAGCATTGGAGAACAAACAAAAGCACCAACCGCAGCGGAAGGATGCGCGCGTTGACGAGGATGACCAGGGTGCAAAATAGCTCACAAAAAGAGACATGAAAAAGACTGTGCTTTCTCAACCCTGTCTTTAACTGGCCGTCTTTGCCTCTGGCTCCTGTCGCGTGCCTCGTTGCTCCATTGGGAAACAAAAGATCCCTCGGCCGGCAATTTCAACAATATCTCACACTTTGCCTCCTCTCTCTCACAGCCTGACTGTCGGTGCATCGGTGTCGAGCACCGAGGCTGTCGAGGCTGGGTGTAATATCAAAAGTCTTGTAGCAATTAACATCGCGGACAGTCGGTACCTGAACAACGGACAAGAACACAAAGTTGAGTCCTCCGAGACATTGTCATACAGACCCGTCTTGCTCTTGCCTCTTGCCTCTTGCCTCTTGCCTCTTGCCTCTTGTCTCTTGCCTCTTGTCTCTTGTCTCTCTCTGTTCTTCTTCTCGTTCTGGTCTCTCCCTTTTCGAGACTGTGTCTCTCCACAGCCGCAAGGCGTTCAGCTGCCATTGTCGACGTCGTCCGCCCCAAAAGGGAGCCTCCTCACTTCTTCTCTATTGATCGTCTGCAATTCAGCCCTTCAGCTCGTGGAGTAGTAAATCTAAAAGAAGACCAAAAATAACATCGTGGAGACAGACTCTCACTTTTCTTCTTTCCGTTCATAACGATCGACTACAGAATGTCTGAGGCCGTCTTCTGTATTGTCTTTGCGGAATGGAATAAGTATTCCTGTGCAGAGAGCTCCCTCTGCTGCCCCTTTCTCACATGCTTTCCTCCGTAGAAACACCCTGAACCAACTGAACTGGGGGCTTGCCCCGAGACACTGTGACAGAGAAGAGTGGAGTGTGGAGTAAAATGGTCAATTTCCTCTGTGACGAAACAGCAGAAAAAATGACTTGCAGCTGCACGCACTCTAATTACGACGTATGAAGCCAGACGTAATAATGGGCGAAACTTTGCTTCTGCTATCTGAACTGATTATATTCAACAAAGAGTTGTCCTTACGAAGCCTGATTGATAGAGCCAACATGCGCTGCGAAACAGGATTCGAAGAAAGTTTGATGAAAGAAATGAAATGTCGTGAAAGAGAGGCTGGTATCTCTGAGCTTCATCGTAAGGCCTCCCGCCGACTGCTATTTCATCTCAAGATAGGGCTATCGTTCTATCGTTCAGCACCGGTTCTTTCCAAGTGCAATCTTGACAGCCACCCAAAGTACCCGATACTCTCGAGACGGCTCATTCGTAGGGCAGCTTGGGCCAATTTAGCCCATCATGCAGAGTAGCAGCGACCTTTCGTCTTGGGTGGTGATTTGGGGACTTTTGGTTGACACCTGCCTTTTTAGTGGTCAGTTTTGTCCTTTTTGGGCGAGGGTTGTTCTCGAATAAGTTCCGTTTACGCCCTCGCTAACACTCTAGGGCACTCTGCTGGAAACGCCTACAGCGTATTAACTACAAGCGCCCAAGACAGACACAAGATACAAGTCTTCGTATGGCGCTGTGTCTTTGTACTCCCTCGGACCCTTTGTGTAAATGTCGTGAACTTGTCTCCGTGTACGTATACGATATAAGGCACATACGAGCATTGTGAGTACTCCAATTCTGGCCTTGTGCGCCGTCGAGCAAGCTTATGGAAACACATGGCCAAGTATTTAAGCTCGTATTTGATACAGTGGACGTCAGCTAGGGCGCTGAAATTAGCACGCTGGCACGTTAACCTGCCAGAACGGCTCCGCACCGCCCTAAAGATATAGCGCATATTAACAGACGAAAGCTCAATATAGGCCCGAGATAGAACCAACAGAACGACACGTGTGAATGTATCCCTCTCCGGGCTTCAGTAGTATCCAAGCAAATCCAAGCAAATTAGCACTGCTTCTTTTCTCTTTTCCCCTGCCCAGCGAAACGCCCAAGTGAACGCCCAGCGCCCAGTAACGCCCCAAACTCGCCAACTGTCCAGGAACACAATGAGCACAATAGTAAGAGTAGAAGAGGCGAAGAAGGCGTAGAAGGTGCGGTCCGTACTTTGTAAAAGCCACATTTCTCGTCGTATATCCCTTTTTATCAGTTGTGGTGTTGTTTGTTGCACAGATTCAATCGGCGTATTTGCAGGGACAGTGATTCCATCCACAACTGCGAGTATCGTATTTTCACACCAAGTGCGCATGTACTGAGTATTCGACGGAGACGCTCCTATTCGGGCAACCGTCTCGCTGGGTGCTTTCTCCATTTGGCCCTGTCCGTGTCCCGTCTGTGTCCGCGTATCGTTGTTTCCTCGTTTCTCACTCTTCTCTCTTTCTGGGTCTCCTTCCTGCCTTCCTCGTCATTCTCAAGTGGAGGGTTGCATTCGCTATTAGACGGTTGCGCCTGCCTGCAACGCGCTTCCTCGGCGCTGCTACCTTTGCTTTCGCAACACTCTCCGTGCCTGCCCTCTGCTGTCTGTGTGTTTCTTCCCTCCTGCTGCTCGATTCCGCACTCTTTCCTAGCTTCAGTCCGGCCCTCCTGTTGGTAATTTTCCCTCGTAAAACTGGGCCTCTTTCCTCACAACTCGCCGTGTGTCTCTATCGCTGTCCACCACGGCTGCCACTTTGGGTGTTCCTTTGGTTTACCTGGCCTGCCCTTGCCCTGCCATCGTGCCAGACATTTGGGAATGGAAAATATCAAATACACTGTAAGGAGTATAAGAAGTGGAGACTCCCAATGTCTGTTCGCACACTCAACACGCAGAGGAAAACAGATTGGATCACTTTTACGGAGTAATCGCTGCCTCGTCGGCGCTTTACTATCGTCTTTCGGTCCCGTCCACTGGCCCAGCCCTCGCCCAGGCCACACCCCCAAAAAGCAAGTCAGCCCATGACCGGACCCAGAAAAACTGCACCAGCCCGGCCCAGAACCCAATAAAATCATATCTGCGATAAACTACTGGCTACTGAGTATATGTCCAGCTGGCACGACACGAAGCCCCCAGCCTCCGTCGAGATAACGGTTCTCCTCGCTCTTTCATGCATTTTATGTGAGGATGCGAATAAGGATGCGGTCTGGCTCACTCGATAAAAAGTCGGTGATGGTGTGCTTGTATCCGTGAAATCTCCAGAAAGCTACAACCGCCCGCTGTGATCTCGCTGTGACCTGGAAATCGAGTGACCAGCCCTGTGATAGGGAAAGAGCCAGCCAATCCGGGGCAGCTCAACCTTGAAATTATCAGTCTTCTCTTTCACACCTGTTCTTGCCTCCATTCTCTCTTTCTTGTTGTTCGCTCTTTGCCTCTCCCCACTCAACGACTCACGCGCTGCAGATTAGCGCGTTGCAGTCGTCCCCTCTTTCCTTGCCTTCGTCTTTTCCCTACCGGCCTACCTTCTCGCTATCTCTGCTCTTTCCTTCCTTGTACGACACGCCCACGCTCCCTCCTGCACTCTCTGACTTTTGCGCAACAAGAAACGACGGGCAGGTGCACGGAGCCATCATACCGCTGGCTGCGGTAACAGCCCTTTAAACTTCAAGTGTAAGATACGTCGTAGATAAACGTCTAAAAACTCGTATGGATACTTGCAGTGGCGTAGAATCCCGCTTCACCGCATTGGTACACTACGCCCACCCCTCTTTTTTTCTTGCCACTGGCCCCTGCCGCCCTCGAGTCCGTCCCCCTCTTTCGCTCTGAATTTTGCTATCTTTGCTGTAGCCAGCCTTTCCACGCTTTTGACAGCAGCCCTGGTCGCGCCTGCTGCGTCAACGGTCGTTGTCAAGGCCATTATTAGTATTTTTTTTCTCTTAGTGCTGGTTGTTCCTGCCCCGATGTTCCTGTCCAAAATTCAAGGCTCTATTTATCTAGTAAAGTTGCTCTTTCCTTGTATATTTTGCCCCTGTCAAAAAGATAGGGAAGGAAAGAGAAAGAAACGGTCATCACGTTCGCTCTTTCCTCTGCACTTTTTTTGCCTCTTTCCTTCTGTGAGCCTTTTCGAATTCCCCTTCTCATGGACCTCAATCTCTGCCTCCCTCCTTTTTCTCCCTTCTGTTCTCCTTCTCAGTCCTTCAATTCTTGTCGAGTCCCAGGATCGTGCAACCCTGTCGCCTTGTCTGCAAATCTTTTTTTAACCGTCATTGACAACCGCGAACACGCACAAACACAAGGAGAAACAAGGCCAGCACCCCACACCCACACCCACAAAAAAAAGCAAACAACCACACCCCCTCCCGAATCCCCACCTCCCAACGTTGATCCTCTCTCCTTTGCTGGGTTTGCCGCTTCTTCCGATCTGGTAACGAGAATGTGCTTTCAACTGCTCTCTTTGCTTTCTTTGCTCTCACTGTGAAAGACAGCCCCCCCAGTCAGCAGTTGCATTCTTGGCCCTGGCACCAGCCCTGGCCCTGTTATCTCTGGTCTCCTCTTTTTTTTCAACTCTTTCGCTACTCACTCTCCGCCTCGCCGTATCATAGTCTCGCTATTTCACGCTTGCGGCTTGTGATATCTCTACGCCTTGCCATTTTTTCGCTTTGGCTCTTTTTTCCCTTTTCCCTCGGCCTGCTCTCTCTCGACTCTCTTTGACTTTCCACTCTTTGACCTTTCTCTCCTCTTTTTTTCCAACGACTCTCTTTTCTTTTCGAACCTGCATCTTTCAACCTTTGCAAACGACACGCGATCTTCGCCTGGACTTTTTTAACCTCGCCCAATTTCCCTGCCATATTAACTACACCCACCGCGGCTCATCGGCTGTCCTGCGGCGCCTACTTCTCACTCACGCAATAACGCTCCACTGCCAGTTCTCCAGCACCAGTCTCCTGTCTCCAGCTGCAGCAATCTCCAGCAAAGGAAAAACTGTGATAACAGAAGGCCGAAAAACGCACTCAAATACGGACAAACGACAACTCGAACCGACGACAAATAAACATTGAAACGACGAAACGAACAGCTGCCTTTTTACCAGGGTTTCGGAGCTTTACGAACCGCAAAAACTACCAAATTTCAAGATCCAGACTCCGCCAAAATTGACCAGGTCCGGTCCAGGCTGGTATTGAACGACACGCCAAATCTTTCTGAACTTTTTTGACAACGACCTGTGTGCGCGGACGAACAACATCGACCTCACATCTTAATTATTCCTCGCCTCTCCACACCAATATCAGCCACCACGGATTCCTCAACGTCACCGCGTAGGAGAAGACGAATGAAGGGGGGCAACAACAATACCCTGTTCAGTATCACGTTCACCACCGCTGCTCCATCGCCCACTGCTTCACCCTCCCAGCTCGCCCTCCAGAGGGAGGTGGACGGGACGGACGCCAGTAAAAAGACGATAAACGGTATCTCACTCGAGACGACCTCTTGTGACGACATCTCGCAAACATGGGCCTCTACTCCGATCCCCCGCCCATGCTGGCCTTCTCAGAAGTCAAACCACCCTGCTCGTCTGCTGGTGGATCACTGTCTTCTGCCTCACCATTATTCTTCTACGCATCGCTGGCCGCTACATTCGCTCTGAGCGTCTGTTTATTGAAGACCGCGTTGTCTCTCTCGCCATTATCCCTCTCTTCCTCCGTATGGGCTGTGTCCATGCTATCCTTATCTTTGGCACAAACAATGTCGACCTCGACAGCTTTGAGCACACCGAGGAGAACCTCCACCGCCGCGCTGTCGGCAGCGGCCTCGTCCTCGCCAGCCGCATCTTTCATGCTGCTACTTTATGGATCTTCAAGATCGCCATCCTCGAGTTTTTCAAGCGCATTAGCGATGCCTTGTCAGAACGCTTCTCCCAAGTCCTTCTCATTGCCATTCGGTGTATCCTCGTGGTTACCTTTATTGCCGTTGTTATCAGCGACCTGACCGAGTGTCAGCCCTTTGCACACTACTGGCAGGTCATGCCCGACCCGGGCGGCCATTGTCGACAGGGCTTTGCCCAGCTGCTGACCATGTCGGTGTGCAATGTCTTCACGGACCTCCTACTGGTCTTCTTCCCATCCCCATCATCTTCTTTAGCCACCAGAGCGTCAAGCGCAAGGTCCAGCTCATCCTTCTCTTTTCCCTGAGCTTGGGTGTTGTCGGCGTCACAATCTACCGCGTCACCCGCGTTATCCAAGAGCACGGCAATCAGCAGCTACGCTCTCTGCTCGCCTCCGTCGAGCTTCTCTTTGCCACGGCCGCTGCCAATTCCCTTGTTTTGGGCTCGTTTGTGCGTGACCGTGGTGTCAAGAAGAACAAGTTCCGTGCCGGCTCTGTGGTCGACTCCATGGACCGCTCCAGCGTCATTCGCTCCCGCCGCCCAACGGCTAATCGCCATTGGGGCAGCGACGAAGACCTTGTGCGCGATCTAGGACTGGGCGTGCAGCCTGAGCTTCGTGACGCTCCCGACTCGTTTATCGGTGACGACGTCATGTTCAACGGCTCGGCCGGCGGCCGTACCGTCCGGCCCGCGCCCATTTTGAAAGTTGACGGCTCGGTCGTCGACCCTCTTCACCCAGACAGTACTGGTGAGGGCAGCAGCCACAGTGGTGGTGACAGTGGCATTGGTCACGGTCACGGCCATGGTGTTATCGGCGATTTTAGTGCGTGGCAGTTCCCTGAGAACCGCCGCCGCAGTGCCGCCACAAACAGTGCACAGAGCGCACAGAGCGGCCTGAGCGGGATGAGCGGACAGAGTGACGACGATACGCTTCTGGCTCGCGACCCTCTCAGTCCAGCCTCGCGCCACAACTCGACATCCACACCGCGTAAGGTGTCCTTCTTCGACGCCGGCAACCTTCTCGGAGGTACTAGTAACAATGTCGTCGCCGGTGACAACGAGCCCGAGATTGATACACCTCGGACTAGCACAGCCGGCGGCCTTCACTCTCCCAGCAGCATTACCGGCATGCGCTCTAGCACAGACAGCATGCCACCTTCGCCTGCTCATACAGCCAGCAGCCGTGGTTTCCGCCGTGGATCTACGGCTCTTCTGCAGGACCTCGGTGGCCTGTTGGGACCTCCGAGCTCGCGGCACCGGCAGCGGTCAGATGCTCGGTCACCGACGCTCCAGACCGTACCCCAGGGTACGCCGTTCCAGATGCCCTCGTCGCCTCTGTCATCAACACAGTCGCCTATGCAGTCGGGCCGCCACACGCCGTCCAACCTCGACGACCTGACGTTGATGGACCCCGGTGGTCTATTGAGCCCTGGACCTCACCGGAGAGCATAAACAAATAGTGCTCTACTTTCTCCCTTTTCCTATCTTGTTCCAAGCGTTTGCCTTTTTATATTACGACACCCACACACATCATGGCCTCGAGCCTACGACTTCGCCCACGCGAACATTTTTTGTTTTCCTTTTCCTATGCTCATGCGAACTTTACGGCCTCTTTTTATACGACCTTAATGAAAAATACGGAAACATACGGAAAGGGGCTTTTATACACTCTAATCGGAAAGTGCTGTATGATACGACACAGCACAGCTATATACTTTTGGTGGGCCGCAGGAGCAAACCGGGGAATCTTTGGGCTTCTTTTGATCTTTTATTACCTTGGGAAGGGAGGTGTTATCGGGCAGATCTCTTCCTATGTCTTTGGGATGTATCACGTCGACGACGACGACGGTGGTGTTGATGTTGTCTATTTTTTGAGAGTTATTTTTATACCCCGGCTCATTGATGCCCTGCGAACTAAATTCATTGGAATTTTTCTTGACAATCTTTCATCTGCCTGATCCTGCAACTGTGACTGTGATATGCTGCCCGTAGCCACAAGTGAAGGTCTTTGATACCAGTCTTTAAAACTGATGCGGAAACGGCGACGTTTGGTGACAGGGTGGTGATATTGACTGGGAACGTGTGTCACCGATCCTGGTCCCTGTCATTTTTACTTGACAAGTCCGGCGGCCAGTTCGGACTGTTTTTGTTTTGATGTTTCACGTGCTCACGCTATATCAAAGGTTGAATATAAATAACCGCTCGAAGAAGCTGACAAAATGGGCATGTTTGGATATACGTCTACGGCCTCTGCTATCCAATATGATTGCTCTTGATTATTCCGTACTCTGGGTACAATTGCATTCTATCTGCTGATTGTATTTTATATGATGATACCCGGGCTTTATGGCACGAGGCTATGAAATATAAGAGAGAGAAAACGCCAAAAAAAGATCTCAAAACGTAGAAGCACCCCCTTTTGAGCAGACAAAAAATACATCAGAAATAATGAAACGAACCTCCTTTGTTTTAACCGCCCCGATCTGCTACTCCTCTCCCGTGGAATAAAAAAATGGTAAAGAGATAGCCATCAAAACAAAAGGCCAATGAAACAAAAACGACAAAATGATAAAACGCCCTATGATAAACACACATTTGAAGAAAAAACAAATAGATCAAAGTCCAGACCATGCTCAACAGCCAGACACCTTCTTCCTCTTTTCGTCATCGACATCGACTATTTCTCCACACCGGACTCATCGTCTCCCCTTACACGCACAACCGGTAACTGGCGTAACGACCAGCCGTCTCACTCGTGCGGATAATCTTGACGACCTGGCCACGCTTGAGGCCCAGGTACCGCGCCACGGGGTCCTTTTGCTGGATACGCGGCAGCTGTGTCTCCTTGAGGCGGTAACGGGCCAGTAGGGCGGTCTTCTCCTCCTTGCTGAGGACGACGTGGGTGGGCACGAGCTCGTGGTGCGTGATGTTGACGAGCAGATCATCCTGCATGAAGCATTCGATCTGGGTGTACTTCATGGTGGCGTTGATGACCTTGCGCGCCTGCGCGCTGAGGGCGCCCTGGGTGACCATAATGCCGGCGCGGAAGCTGTGCTCGTCGCAGTGCTGGACAAAGCGCTTAATCTCCTTGACACCGATCTGGGGCTCAGTCATAAACTCAACCCAGACGGTGCCGCATTCTTGTACGGGGTCGGGGCGGGCAGCGGTCGGGGGCGGCGTGTACTTCTTGATCATGGCGTCGGATGGCCGGGCGGAGAACTGCATCTTGCCGCGGCTGTTGTATGTTAGTATGTGACGATAGAGAGTGCAGAGATTTTTTCTTCGGTGTGGGAAGAAACATACTCGGCCGTGCCGTCCGGCATGGTAAACTTGTTGAGAAACTCGTCGAAGCTTATCTTGACCTCCTCGTCTGCCAGCTCGTAGCCCTGTAGCCGTGTGTTAGCCAGTAGTTCCATCACACAAGACTGGCAGCATCCAGCCTGTATCGTCCATCCTGGTTCCCCTCGACGTGACGCACTCTATCTTGGCACATCTCGTGGACAGTCCGCCATGCGCGCCACAGCTTGCGCAGCTCACGCTGCTTGGCCGGATCCTCCTCGCCGCCGTTTGGTGAGAACGACATGGTGTCTGTGAGATTCAGGGTTTGTCGTGTGGGTGGTGGTCACTGGTGTCCACGTATGGATCGCGATATCGTATAACGTCAATCTCCTCGTCGTCGTTTCCGAGAGAGAGCTTTCGTCGAAGCGTGCAGTCGTGCTCTGTCGCGTTGATCGGTGCAAAACGGAATGCAGTCGTCGATGATATTATTGTCGTCGATTTGGAGAGAGATGCAATGCAAAAAGCAGTCGAGACGCACGCAGATTGTCGCAGACAAAGGAGGGATGCGGATGGAGATGGATGCGTAAAAGCCTTTTGCGGCTTCGAGAGTGTCTGTTGGTTTGGCGCTTCTGCTTTTGCTCCCTTTCCCGCCTTCCCTGGCAGAAAAAAAGTTTCGCCTGCAAAAAGGCAAGAGCAAAGAGGACCCGCTTTTTGTCGCCGCCTTCAGAGCGACACGTGACCATGACTGATATTCTTATCGGACGGATTCGTTATCGCACCCTGGCACCTTGCTTTTCCTTCCCTTTTTTTAGTTTTATTTATTTTCGACCATTTGGGGTTCAAGCCCCACATTTACAGGCTGGGGTGCACAGACCAGGCCTCTCGACTGTTCGGTGGTTCCTTCCTTTTGGAATTTTTGACCACGCTGCACCCAACGGACCGAAGCAGCAGCGACCAACCAACAATTTCCTCAGAGAAAAAAAATACCAAAAATCACCTCGTAGCAAAAGGTGTCCCTTTTTCAACAGAGTGACTTTTGTTCTTGCCAATTCGAGTTCACTCCTCGTTCCGTTACTTGTTCCCTCCTTCCTCCGTCTCCCTCTTTTGCTCTGTCCTTCTTTCCCTCCCCACATAGTACAAGTAGACATTGGAGTAGACAAGTAACTCCGTAGAAAACAGCAGGAGCCGTCCACGTCCACACTTGGCCTTTTCTGCCGATTTGTAGCGGAGAGTGTTTAATTCGTTGCTGGGTTCTCCGTTTTTGTGGTTTTGCGACTATTTTCGATTTCGAGCCCTTTTCTAGTTTCGGCTCACCCTTCTCCCCCTTTCCCTTTATTTCTTTACTCCCCCCTTTCCTCTCACCCCCCTCCGATCGGTAGACATTCCTGCGATACCGCATCTGACGACCACGCGGGCAGTCCTCGAGATCGGCAATTTCGTCACACCAAAAATCCGTTGATTTTCTCCTACGATTCGACTTGCTTCTCCATCTGCTTCATTTTTCCTCCAACTCCAACCCGCGACCCTCCTCACACTACCAAAAATGGCCGCCGAGACCGCGACAGCACCGGCAGCGGATGCCGCCCCGGCCGCTGCCCGTCCCCAGAAGCCCGATGAGGATGCCTACAAGAAGGCCCTCGACAAGGCCGAGAAGGAGCACAAGGACGTGATGACTCGCTTCGTATGTTTTTTCTTCTTTTTTCCCAGGGGAAATTGATGGTCCTGCATCGACGCATGTGACAGCCACTACAGATTCTCAACAGGAACGATACTAATACTTTCCCCTTTTGTCTGCAGAACGCCGTCAAGGCCAAGATCGAGAACGTCCAGCCCAAGAAGGACGGCCCGCCGTCGCCCGTCCAGAAGCGCCGCCAGGAGCTGATTGCCCAGCTCAACGAGATCCGCCAGAAGCAGGCCGGCGGCAAGACTGCCCGCACATCGAAGCTTGACCAGATCAAGCGCCTCGACGAGCAGCTGCGCTGCCGCATTGCCGAGCAGAAGGCGGCCCGCGGCAAGGTGCCCTTCAAGTCGGTCGAGGACCTGGACAACCAGATTGGCCGTCTCGAGGACCAGGTCAACGGCGGCATGATGAAGCTGGTCGACGAGAAGAAGGCGCTGGCCGAGGTCACCAACCTCAAGAAGGTGCGCAAGAACTTTGCCGCCTTCGACGTGCAGGAGAAGCAGATCAGCGAGCTGCGCGCGCAGATCAAGCAGATCAAGGACAGCATGGACGACCCGGAGGCCAAGGCGCTGAGCGACAAGTACAATGGCCTGCAGGCCGAGCTCGACACCATCAAGGCCGAGCAGGACGGCGTGTACAAGAACCTGTCGAGCCTGCGCGATGAGCGCAGCAAGCTGCACAGCGAGCAGCGCGAGAAAGTTCGACGCCATCCGTAAAATCAAGGATGAGTACTACGGCGCCAAGAAGGCCTTTGCTGCCTTCGAGCGCGAGGCCCGCAACAAGGCCTGGGAGCGCAAGCAGGCCGAGCGCGAGAAGTTTGACCGCGAGCGCAAGAAGGAGCGTGCCCAGCGCATGCTTGCCGAGGCTAGCGACCCGGCCTACCTCGACGAGATCCGCCGCGGCCGCAGCCTGCTCAAGTTCTTCGACCCCTCGTATGTGCCTTCCACCGATGCGGCCACCGAGGCCAACGGCTCCAAGTCGCTCGCTGCCCAGGACATTCGCAAGGTCGACGATGCCGGCCTCAAGGGCACACGCCTGGTGCGCAAGGAGGACCGCGAGGACGACTACTTCTTGCCTGCGGCCAAGAAGGGCGGCAAGAAGGGTGGCAAGAAGGAGGCTGCTGCTCCTAGCGCCAAGGGCTTCAACGTGCCCCCCTCGGTCATTGAGGACTGCGCCGCCATGGGCCTGAACCCCCCGACCAGCGCCGCCGATGTTCCCGACGTCATCGAGAAGGTCAAGGCCAGGCTCAAGCACTGGGAGGACGACCAGGATGCTCAGACCAAGCGGGTAAGTTTATCTCTATTACTCAACAGATCAATTATTTGCTACGCAACGTATTAACTAACTATCCTAGAACGTCGAGAAGGCCCGCAAGGAGATTGAGAAGCTGGAGAAGGAGGAGGAGGCCGCTGCCTCTGGCGACAAGAAGGCTGACGACAAGGCCGTTGCCGAGGTCACTGCCGACCTCAAGGACAGCTCGCTCGACGAGAAGAAGGGCGAGGAGACCAAGGAGGCCGCGAAGGAGGAGACTACCGCATAGAAGTGAGAAGACGACATGTGGGAGAGATGAGTACGGTTTGGCTGGGTTGATTGGTTTCTGGCCCAGCATCCTCATACCATCCTTTCTCCCCCCCTTTTCTCTTATTTACTCTTTGTAGTCCCTTTTCTTCCATCCTCCCTTTGCCTGCATTGTCTATAAAAAGGTCTAATCGACCAAACACACACACTTTTTTTTTTGTTTACCTCTCCCTTTTCAGCCTTTTCTCTCCTCTTTTCATTCATGAAAATCCACATATTTACTTCAATTATTGATACACCCTAGACATAGGATATTCAAACGTGATTTGGTTTTTTTTACGATTCAGAACTGCAGCCTTTTCTAGTTCATTTCAATACAAATTTACGTTGAACCTTGCCCGTGGAGAAGAATAAACCTAGTATATAAAATTATATAATGGCACATGTTTTGTAACATCAACGTCCTGTTGACAATGGCTTATAAAATGAGATAAATCGGATGAAGCCAGACTGACTCGTTTGAAATGCTTATTGTCATCTTCAAAAATACTTCGATCCGAATTGCGGTACTCAAAACACATATAAATCAGACGGAGTGAAAGGTTTGAGATAAGGCTGAGGCTGAAAAGATACAAATGGCGCCGAAGATACAACTTTAGATGGCCACATTCTTAATATCAATGGACGTAGGTGAATAGACCTCACTAGATTCAGCACAGATGAATAAGAAGAACATAAGAAAGATAAGTATGAGCAGATATGCTCGGCTAAAGAACCATGAAAAGACAACAGCGCCGTCGCTTAAATGGATCTAAACCAAAAGGCGGCAGAGAAGAAGACGGGAAAAAAAGAGAACAAAAGAAAACAACAAGGTACAAACATATAAGAAATGTCACAAAATAGTAGAGTCGTCATATCGTAATGATCATTACGCAGGGTAAATGCAAAAGGAGGCGGGTAACACATATTTATGTTTTCGCTTTTCGTTTTGAAAAGAGACAGAGGGGGCTCGCATCTCAGTATGGAGGATAGAAGGATGAGGGTGGTGGCGGTGGCTGTCGGAAGACCGAGCGGCGGTCTCGCGGCACGGGTGTTCTGGGCGCCATGCGCTCTGATGCCGGTGGCGGCGGCGGTGTCCGTCCACGGATTTCTCTTTGGTGGCCGTACAAACTGATACGTTGCGGAACGGGCTGAGGAGGAGGAGCACCAATGCTTTCCATGCCACTCGCGATTGTAGCCGGAGGAGCGGCAGTTCGTCGGCCAGACTTGCGAGACCCGGAGAGGGCGCTGAGTGGTGGGTCGCGGACATTGGGGTCGTCGTCGGTTGGAAGAGTAAGGTTGACAAGGCTGTAGTAGTACTCAAGCACCTCGGGATAGCGCTGGACAGACGACTGCCAGTCTTCGTCGATGCCGCGCTTGAAAGCCATCTGAGCTTGCTGGATCTCGGCGGGGTGTGGTTGTTGATGGTAGTAGAAGGCCTGCTGTTTGATGCGTTCCATGTTCTGGTCGTGGGCCTTGAGCCGTCTGTCTTTGAGAAGCGAAAAGTACTCGAGAATGTAGTCGCGTGCATGTTTCGCGGACCCATGTCCTATGTGTGTTAGTAGGCGTTGTCGAGGAAGGGAAAAGTACAAAACTGAGAACGTACTTGATATCGTCATAAATGGACTGCATCATCCGCTTCTCGGCCTGTGATATGGCCACCTCGAGACCGCGAGCCTCACAATCACAGCCGATCGAGGCCGGCGCACGGCATATTGCGCAGTCCGGATCCATTCTGATAATGACCCTGCGAGGCTTTGGGTCTAGATACTCTTGAGTATACATGATTTAGTAGACGCTCTAGTGAAGAGGAGGAAGGAGGAGGAAAGAAGACAGGAGGAATTAATCCAGGGTGGAGCAGGGGTTGTGGAGCGGTGTCGGTAAGAGAATCTGGGGATGACATGGGGGAGAGTATGGGGTCGAGGCGTTGGTCGATGGGGGTGGAGGTGGAGGAATGCGGCGGCAGTGGTGGTGGTGGTAGTAGTGGTGATTGTAAAAGCGTTCTAGCAAAGGGAGTGCAACAGTGCACAACGAGGAGCTGCCGGCAAGGAGGAAACGATCATGTCTTTGTCCGTCCTCTGGGTCTACGACTGGGCCAGCCAGGAGAACCAGGAGGTGATTTCATAACAAGCTGGCGAGTAGAGGAAATATTGAGACAGTAGGAAAGAGGGATTGGGAGAGAAGGGAAGACCGGGGAGATAGTAGGAAACAGAACAGGAGAGAAAGAAAGAGAGAGAAAGGAAAGAGAGGGGCAGAAAGGAAGATCAGAGATATGGATATCGTGTGGTGATATCTAGGATGGGGGGAGAAGGGGAGCCGTGAGAGAAGAAGGCCAAAGAGTGTTACTAACCTGGGAGGTGGGAGAGGAAGGGCCAGAATCACCACCCCACGAAACGAAAGCAAAAAAGGCGGGCGGGTTGTTGGAGAAAAGTGAGGCGGCGTCAGGCGGAAATGCTGTGTGTTTACCTACATCTGTCAGTTTGCGTGATCTGTTTGGCTCGGATTGTCTTGTCATATTTTGGCACTGCTGCCAGAGCTGCCACTGCCAGTTCTGTCTCAGGCTGTTGGTGTGCGGGACACGACTTTGACTGGGGACTTGACGTGAGGAGATAGTGTATGCATGCAGCAAACGGTAAACAACAGAGAGAAGACCAGACAAACGCTCCTCGGCGCTCTCACTTCTCGGGTGCTACTGGCAGCAGCAATGTGCATATATTGTGTAGGATGCAAGCTCCAGAACGGGAAGGGGTCACTGCAGCTCTAGGAGGATGGCAATGCAAGGCTTGTAGTGGAGAGAGAAGAGAGGGCGGTGAATACAGCACAGGGCCAGCCGTTCAAAGAAACAGCAATGCTTGAGACTGTGAAGAATAAAAGGGACAAAAACAAATGCAAATACTTACAATAGAGAAGATTGCCGATGAAGCCGGAGATTCGGGACCCGGGAGTGGATAACGGCAGCAAGAGCAGAAGTTCTGCGGCCCGACGGCCTTAACAATGGCGGCAAACGGGTTGCGGCAAATGTATCAGAATGGCGAACTGACTGGTATACGAGCGGCTGAATAATTAAGATGCGTTTTCTGAGGCAAGATTAGTCGACTCGATTCGTCTCACGGATATTTGCCTTGCGAGCATGTAGATGTGCTGTGCTGTGCTGATGAATGTGAGCGGATATTGGGGGCAAAGAAGGCAGTGGAAGTGCATATGTGTGTGTATCTCTATGTATGGCTGAATATCGGAGGCGTATCTGCATCTGTTTCCGTATGTATGATTGCCTGTATGCGGCATGCGCTGTGTCGTGGCTCGAGTGCTTGAATGCCGCCGCAAGAACGCAAAATAAAAAAAGCAATAGCGCAAGAACAGTGTCAACACATAAACAGCAGATGGCGGCGCCCAATGGACACAGATGCAGGCGGAAGCGTGACGCCTGCTGGCCCCAATGGCAAGAAGAGCAGAACTGGCCAGCTCCGGCGTATCCAATGGCCACAAGGTTGTCAATATTCGGGAGGGTAGGAAGGGAGAGGGGTGCCTGGTGGTTGGGTTGTCAGGATGTGTATATGGCGTAAGCTAAATATGTGGTATGTGGTATGTGGTGTGTGGTGTGAGTGGTCAAAGGGAAAGGACGGCGAGCTAGTCTGGTCACAGTCTGCGTCTGATCGTGCTTTGCTCGAGGGACATCAGAAGACTGCTCCCGCTGCTTGTTGCTTGGGTGAAGGGGAGTGCAGGAAAATGAAAGAGGAGACACATGCACGAGGAAGCACACGCACTCACTCCAGGATCACCGGTCATCCACTGACGCACCACCACACGCACACAAGACGCGAAGACACACAAGAAACGAGCGGGATCGAGAAGTAGGTAAACAAACGCCCTTTGTGCTCGCGTCTGAACGTGTGACGCGTGTATATAAGCTTGGATTGGGTGGCTGCAGGTCCTCGACCAGTCGTTTGAGAGACAGAGAGAAACAAAGGGAGAGCACAAAAATGGCGAAAGGTCCCGTGGGGAAAGCTGTGATCGGAGGGATCGGAGGCGATGCGGCAGTCGAGCGATGGTGACTAGGACGGACGACAGAGATATGGGGAGGGTGAGAGATGTATGAGGGTGCGTACATGGAATATGGAGTTTATGGATGGGAGCACAGAGGAGGTTGGGATGTTGGGATGCTGGGGTGGAAGCTCTATTAAGGGCTCAAGAAAGCAAGATAGACCGGCCAAGGGCTGCAATATGGAAAGCGGTGGAAACACCGGCAACAACGCAGAGGCTCGTACGGGGGTAAGAGAGTGAGGATAGAGGATATGACAAAGATTGGAGGAGAAGTGCTGAGAGAGAGAAAAAACGGCAGAAAAAAAAACCACCGTAAAAAGATGCTCACTTTCGGTCCGCGATAAAATACAATATCAAATCCCACGAGAGAACCACAAGAGCTGGGTCTGGCTACCAGTAGAGCACAAAAAGGGGACGACAGAAAGCGGTGGCTGGCGGGGAGATAGAACCGCGGCGGTAGACTGAGAGACTGAGAGACTGGAAGAGCTCCTGAGGAACCGGTCCAATGGTCCAGAAAGAGAAAATTGGTGGCGGAGACGGCGGGAGGCGGTGGTGGACGACGTGGAGGTCGTGGCGGACGAAGAAGCGGACTGGCGGACGACCAGCAAAAGACGACAAACGACACCCGACGGGACGAAAGGCGAGAGGACGAAAGAGAGAGAACAACAGATGTGGCGAGAGAAGACGTGCGGCGGTTGAAAGTTGAAAGTGGGTTAGGGCCAGACCAAAAGGGCCAGAGAAAGGGCCAAAAGGGCAGAAAGGGCCAGAGATGATTCGCTGCAGGTGTGGTTTCGAAGGGGGGGCTGCTGCATGCAGGGTGCGGACGGTTTGCGTTGGGCACGGAGCGGGTGCGAGTTGGGTTGGAGGGGATATTGGATGAGAATCATTTGTTTTTGGGATGTTTACGACGAGGAGATGATCTGGGAAGTAGGTGCTGTTAACTACGAGCTTAGAGCCGTTTAATTGACAATCAAAGCAGGTGCGACCTGAGTATATGCTTCGTGGAAGAATAAACAGATCAGGCGCATCGCGGAGTACAAAGTAAAGTGGAAGGAGCGACTTGGAGCATGGCGGACAGGGGGCAGGAGCGGCAGCAATGGAAAGCACGACACAGAATACGTCGTACCAGGGAGGCTCTTTCCCCCAGCTGTGAGTCCCAATTGGGTAGCAGCTCCCAAGGCTATGTCTCCGCGAAGCCCTCAAGATTCAAATCCAAATTACAGAGCCTGAACAAACAACATCTCTGAAAGACGGACGGCGATTCCCTCCCCACGCCACAACACAAACGACAGAAGATACAGCACCTGCTGCGCTGGCGCCCAGTTACCCTTTTGGCTCTGGCTCGTCTGCAGGCCGCTGCTCATCGACCTGCTGGCTCCATGCAACCCTCCTACACCGCATCTTTAGGCCGCGGCAGCAAAAGAGAGCAGCCAAAAAAGGGTAGAAAAACCGGCCACTTGAATTTCTAGTTTCCAGCTGCAGCCCTTCCTGTTCCACGGCCGTTCGGCTGGCCAGCGCGGCTGCACTTTGCTGCATGCTTGCCCAACACTGATGAAGGATGGCAGGCAAGAAAAACGACGGAAAAAAGGACAGAACAAGAGCAAAACGGGCGTCTTCATCTGACAGCCTCGTTCAGAACAGCCGACGATGGCCATCCCATATCAGCCGCATTGACCATATTTGGCGGGTTGTGAACTCCCGGAGCCGGGGTGTCGTTGGACGTTGCGAAAGTTGAGAAGGCCTAACACGACAAAAAAGCTTGGGTGGGACATATTTTGGTGGAGGATTCTCAATGCACCGATAAGTGCATACTACCAGCAAATTTTCCACCTCGATATATGCATCAACATTTCCGCTTTAGTTCGCCTCTAAAAAAATATCAAAATCGCAAGTAAACAAATTCACAGCACCACACTCACTAAAATCCGCCATGGCGTCACGATGTTCAGGCAGCACGCCGCTGTTTCTGTCGTTTTTGTACCCGTCGGTGCATATTGCCCGCTATGCTGGCCATAGCGGACGCCGGGCTGCCGCAGCTGCGGTCACATTCCCGGCAACACGGCCTCCACGGCCTCTCACATACCGCCACATTCAATGTCAATCACGGCGACACTACTCTTCAGAGGCACCACCACCACCAACAACACCGGTCGACGATGCAACTGAAACTGTGGCCCTAGAGGAAACAACGGAAGAAAAACCGGTTGCGTACCCAGTGTCTCGTCTTAACCCGGCACCAGACGGACTATGCCGCCATGACCTTCGCCGACAAGGCCACGCTGACGGTCCATGCTGGCTCTGGCGGTGCCGGCTGCATTTCTTTTCTGCGAGACATGTTTATCCCGGATGGGCCGGCCAATGGAGGCGACGGCGGCCACGGTGGCAATGTCTACATCCAGGCCGTGCCTGGCGAGACGTCCTTGCACAAGATTGCACGGCGCCGAGTCATGCGGGCAGGTCGCGGCAAGCACGGCCAGGGCAGTGCGCGCAATGGCACGCGCGGTGACGATCTGATTGTTACAGTCCCGTGGGCACGGTCATTACGGAAGTCAGCCGTATTGACCCGGTGTCGGAGGAGGCGGCTTTGGCCAAAGAGCGGTACTATGCACGGAAGCGCAAACGGCACTTGGCGCATATGGCCAACGAGGCGGCTCTTGCTGCAGCAAAAGAGGCCAGACTCAAGTATCAACCCGAGGAGGTACAAGAGGAAGTTGAAGAAGGACAAGAGGCTATAGAGGGAGTAGAGGAAAGAAGGGAGAGAGAAGAGATGGAAGAGGAAGACGAAGTGGAGGAAGGCGAGGAGGAGGTGGCGGAGCTGCCCAAATCCCCGGAGCAGTTGCAACTCGAGCAGGAGCATCGGGACCGCCAAGAAGAACTCGAGGAATACGAAGCGGCCGAGGCCGAAATCATCCGCAAGAAATGGGTCGTTTACCCCGCCCTGGGTCCGTCCGAGGTCAAAAGCATCGAGTACCCACGCCTACCGCGGCGCGACCGCTTTTACGTTCAACCACCATCGCCCATCTACCTCGATCTCTCACGGCCGACCACACAGCCGATCTTGCTCGCAGCCGGCGGCATTGGCGGCCTGGGCAACCCGCACTTTGTCTCACGCCGGCTGCCGCGGCCCATGGTGGCAACCCGCGGCGAGAACGCTGTGTCGCTGACAATCAACATGGAGCTCAAGCTGTTGGCAGACGTCGGTCTTGTCGGTCTGCCCAATGCAGGCAAGAGCACACTTCTCCGAGCAGGTCAGCAACAGCCGTGCGCGTGTTGGCTCTTGGGCATTTACGACGCTGCAGCCCAACATTGGCACTGTCGTGCTGGACAACAACCGCGGCCGTCCCGTCGTGTCGATGCGTCCACAGAAGAAGAAGGTCGCCGAGACAACCAACGACGACGGCACTTTCAACTTGGTCGCAGGAGAGGAGGCCGAAGAGATCACTGTCCCGCCGCGCACACGCTTTACGATTGCCGACATTCCTGGTCTGATTGAGGGTGCGCATATGGACAAGGGCCTGGGCATTGAGTTTTTACGGCACGTGGAACGTGCTGGTGTGCTTGCCTTTGTGGTCGATCTCGGCGCCGGCGATGCTGTCACGGCTCTCAAGGCGCTCTGGCGAGAAGTTGGTCTCTATGCACGGCTGCGGGCCGAAGAGGAAGAGCAGCGCGAGCGTGAAACCCGCATTGAGTGGGAGTCTCAGGAAGCGTCCAAGTCGCAGACCACCATGTCCTACACAGCGGCCGATGCCCAGCGCGCCGACGCCAGCGCATCCACTGTGTCACCAGAGCTGGCCATTGCCGGCAAGCCATGGTTTGTCGTGGCCACAAAGGGTGACCTGCCAAGCTCCGAGGCCAACTTTGGCAAACTCAAGGAGTACATTGACCGCGTGGGCCGTGGCGAGGAGGAGCATCCGAGCGGCGTCAAGGGCGGCTGGACCAAGAACCTGGCCGCGATCCCGTCAGTGCCATCAACGGCCACGGCGTCGACAACATTGTCCACTGGACGTTGGCCTGCTGGACCTGTAGAATCTACAGAAATAAAAACCTGTATATTAGATGTTATGTACCAAATCATGTATGAATATATGAGAACTCACCTGTACCATTTACTTTTTAGCACACTAAATGTGAAGGCGGCTCGAGGTACCCTGTACATAGCTATCGTGTCTTGCGATAAGCAATCGATAAGACGAAAGTGGGGCGTTGCTTCGATTACATTGTAAATTTTCCCCAGCGCAATCGAGGACTCGGACGAACCAAAGTTGCAAACAGAGCTGCAGAGTGCGTTTCTGTCTACCAATTGCGACAACAAACCTGTTCGGCACAGCTGCGCTTGCGATTGTATGAGCGCATACTCTCGATCAATCTGTTTCTTCTACACACGACGACCAATCCTGCCAATTCAAGGACTCGATAGCATTATGGGCCGCGGCGGTTTCAAGGTGAGTAAACCAAACAAAAAATAGAAAACAGCTGCTGGGAGACACTGCTGTTGGAAGAAGAGGACGACAAAGCTGACCGCTTTTCGCTTTTTAGAGAAAAGGCGGCGGACGTGGCGGCGGCCGCTCGACGGAGCGCTTCAACAAGTCGTACCCGGACCTCGTCAAGGAGAACGAGAAGCTGCAAAACTACTACAACAGCCTGCTGCGCCTCGACGACGGCGCCGAGAATGAGGCCGAGCGCGACGCCTTTTGGGCAGCCTTCCGACGCGAGCTGCCGCACAGTTTCCGGTTCTGCGGCTCCAAGGGCCACGCACAATCCGTCCAGAAACTGCTGCAGACGCGCTACATTCCCGAGATTGCGCAGATTGGCGAGTACGATGGCCACCCGGTGAGCCCGCCGCAGGCCGTGCCATGGTACCCGGACAACTTGGCATGGTGGATGACAACCAGCAAGACGGTGATTCGCAAGTTCCCGCCCTTTTGCGGCGTTCCAAAAGTTCCTGGTGTCGGAGACGACCGTGGGCAACATTAGCCGCCAAGAAGTGGTCAGCATGATCCCGCCGCTGCTGATGGACGTGCACCCGGGTATGGCCGTGCTGGACCTGTGCGCCGCACCGGGTAGCAAGGCCGCCCAGCTGCTCGAGATGGTACACCGTGGCGAGGAGGCGCGCGTTCGCAAGGTGATGCGCTCGATCGAGAAGACGCTGGCGGGCGACGATGGCGTTGTCGCAGAGACCATTGAGGAGGTCGAAGAGGTTGAGGGTGACGATGATGAGGAGCCGGCGGCCAAGCTGTCGGCCGACCCGGGTGACGATGGCCGCGCCACCGGCGTTTCTCGTCGCCAACGACGCCGACTACAAGCGCAGCCACCTGCTGATCCACCAGCTCAAGCGCCTGTTCCTCGCCCAACATTATTGTCACCACCACGACGCCACCATCTACCCGTCGCTTCGCCTGCCGCCGCTGCCTGTCGAGGCCGACGCCAAACAGACACAGGTCCAGCAGCGCTACCTCAAGTTCGACCGTATCCTGGCCGACGTGCCCTGCTCCGGCGACGGCACGCTGCGCAAGAACGTCAACATGTGGAAGGAGTGGAACCCGGGCAATGCGCTGGGTCTGCACCTGGTGCAGGTGCGCATCCTGGTGCGTGCCCTGCAGATGCTCAAGACGGGCGGTCGCGTCGTCTACTCGACGTGCAGTCTGAACCCCGTGGAGAACGAATCAGTGGTCGCATCGGCGATCGCGCTGTGCGGCGGCCCCGACAAGATTGAGATTCTGGACAGCAGCAACGAGCTGCCCCAGCTCAAGCGTCGGTCGGGTCTCAAGGCGTGGGACATTATGGACAAGTCGGGCCGGCAATGGCGCAACTGGGAGGAGGTCGAGACCTTCATGGCGAGCGAGGAGAGCGGCGGCATCCCGCCGAGCCGTATTGTGCCGACCATGTTTTGCCAACGAGGCGTCGGACAAGCTGCCGCTGGAGCGCTGTCTGCGTGTGTACCCGCACCTGCAGGACACGGGCGGTTTCTTTATTGTTGTGCTGCAGAAGAAGGCCGAGTTCAAGGCCAAGCCTGTGCCCAACGGCCCTGCCGCGCCCAAGAAGCAGCAGCAGAACCACAAGTCGAAGGCCGCTGAGGAGGCCAAGACCGAGACTGCTGTTGAGACCGAGACCGAGAACGGCGACGCCAACGGCGCTGGTGTCAAGCGTGCTGCCGAGGACGACGTGGCCAGCGTGGACAGCCAGCCCGTAAAGAAGCAGAAGCAGGACGGTGAGGAGGCCGCGGTCGAGGCCGAGGTTGAAGTCGAGGCAGACGTTAAGACCGATGCCGATGTTAAGCCTGAGGTTGAGGCTGAGACTGCCGATGAGCCTGTTGAGGAGCCTATTGAAGAGCTGTCGTCGCTGTTCCTGCCGCCGCCGCTACTCCCGCTGCTGATGCCCCGCGCCCCAAGAACGGCCCCCACTACGAGGAGCCCTTTAAGTTCCTCGCGGCTGACCACCGGTCGTCAAGGAGATCCAGGACTTTTACGCCTTGTCTCCGCGCTTCCCACGGACCGCTTCATGGTCCGCAACGCTTTCGGCGAGCCGGCCAAGGCCATCTACTACACGAGCGGCCTTGTGCGCGACATTCTAGTGGCCAACACGGCGAGCACCGACGGCAGCCGGTCAGGCGGCACCAATGTCAAGTTTGTCCACGGTGGTGTGCGCATGTTTGTCAAGCAGGAGTCGCCGTCGGCCGAGGTGTGCCGCTGGCGCATCCAGGCCGAGGGTCTGCCGCTGCTGTCGGGCTACGTCGGTGAGAGCCGCGTGGTGCGTCTGCACAAGAAGTCTACCCTCAAGGCACTGCTGGTCGAGATGTTCCCAAGTTTGTCGACGACGAATGGAAGAAGCTGGGCGAGGTGGGCGAGCGGCTGCCCGATCTGGGCATGGGCTGTTTTGTGCTCAAGATCGAGCCCCGTCCGGAGGACGCCGAGTCCGAGGCGCTCGTCGGCGATGTGCCGCTGGAGCCGATGGCGTTGCCGCTGTGGAAGAGCTTCCACTCGCTGAACCTGATGCTGCCTAAGGAGGACCGGGCGGCGATGCTGCTGCGGATCTACAACGACACGACGCCGCTGGTGAACAACTCGCTCAAAGAGAAGAACAACAACAAGAAGACGGCCGACGCGATCACTGAGGCTGCCGCTGCCGCTGCCGCTGCTCCTGCTGTTGCTGGCGAGGATGCCACGATGACCGATGCCGGTGCTGCTCCGGCCGCCAACGGCGAGGACACTGAGATCAATGAGTACGACGCGAGGACGCGCCGTCGTCGTAGACGGTCGGCTGTGTATTGTGTATTGTTGAGTATTTAGGTCCTGTTCGATTTTGTTTTATATTTTGCAATAGATGGTTTCTTAGTTGGCATCTAAAAAGGGAATCTGTTTTGTATTTTTAGTAGTTTCGTTTCATTTGGCACAATGTAAAGATAACATCATCACGGTGCGAATAAGGTTCAAAAGTTCAAAAGTTTAAAGAGTACCCAAGGGTGTCCAGAAGATTGGTCGAAAGATATCCAAAAGAATGAATTGAAGAGAACGACTTTTAGTAATACAGAGAAAAAAAATAAGAATACATAAAAAATGTCAAAAAGTCTATATTCAGCTCTGGGTTTGTCCCAAGAGCACCAAAAATAATGCATATTCTATGTTCACAGTGTAAAAGGGTTGCAGCAAGTGTGTGCAGTGCGTATGTGCAAAACCAACGGCCAGATCCGTGTATAGTGTGGACGCCGTGAAACCAAAGGAATGTAAAGAAATGAAGCTCAAAAGAGATCTTTAAAAGATCAAAATAACCAAAAAGTTAAAAAAGGTTTAAAAAAAGTGAAGTGATATCGTTGTTCCAACGCCGACCAGTTTTGCATGCCCAATGTTTCCATTCAACAGAAAAATCAAATGTAGTTCCAACGCTCACTCTATTTACAGAGCAAGAATGGCAGCCATGAGGGCAGCGAAGCCAGCGCCAATGGAGCCAGACAGCGCAACACCAGCGTTGGTCACGACGACAGCGCCGCTGGTGGAAGAACCACCGGAGGAGGAGGTGGTGGTGGAGCCGCCACGGCCAGTGGAGGCCGAGGTGCTGTTGCCAGCACCGGAGCCGGAGCCGGAGCCAGAGCCAGTGCCAGTGCGTTACCAGCACCCGAGCCGGAGCCGACGGTGGTGGTAGGAGCGACAACAGTGTTGACGGGGGTGGTGGTGGCAGGGTAGTCTGGGCAGCAGCGCTAGACGAGCCGCCAGCGGCACCACCGCCGCCGACAATCACGCCGGGCGAAGAAGAGGCCGAAGGGGCAGCGGCCGAGGACGACTGCTGGACGGCAGTGGTGGTAGGCTGAGCAGCGCTGGAGCTAGCGGCAGTGGTGGTGGTCGAGGTGTTGGAGGTGGAACCGCTGCACGACAGGTCGTACAGAGGAGTGGTGGTCAGGGTCGAGCCGATGACACCGAAGCTGGGGTTGGGGGTGGTGGGAGCGGAATCCTGCAGAGTGTACCACCAGATGTTGACGCTGCCGAAGCGGGGGCAGCCAGCCTCGTCCCAGAAGGTCTTGGCGTTCTCAGTCGAAGCGACGGCCTCGTTCTCCTGGTCGCCGCTGACGGGCCAACCGGTCTCAGTAACCCAGACGGGCTTGCCCTGGGCAACACCGGTGGTCTCGCTGATGGCAGAGTCGAGCAGGCCAGGACCCTGGGCAATGCCGTTGGGCATGGTGTTCTGGAAGTAGGGGTAGGCATCGACACCGAGCCAGTCGACTGCGTCAATGACGGCAGTGTTGGAGCCGTTGACCCAGGCAGTCCAGGTGTCGACGTGGCCGATGGAGGCGCCAGACAGAGCCGTGTTGGCAATGGCGGCACGGACCTGGGAGATGTAGTTGGTCAGGACATCAGGGCCGGCACCGACGCCGGACTTGTTCTCAATGCCGGTGGGCGTGATGCGGTACAGGTCCTCAGAGCCGACCGAGATACCGGCAACCAGGGGACCCAGAGAGTCGCCGTACTGGCTGATGGCCGTCTTGAGCGCAGTAAGCTCGTTGGCGAAACCAGCGTCACCGCCCGAGGCCAGAGACCGAGCAGCAGGCTGGTCTTGGTGCTGATGGCAGCGGGGATGGCCGAGATGACATCGTTGGTAGTGCCACCTTGCTGTGAAGGGGTTAGCATTTGAGCCACGAGAGAGAAAGGGAGATATATGCAAGGGATGAGAAGGTGAGGCTGAAGGGCTGAAGCCTCCCTCATTCCAAAGTGTGACGGGGAGAGTGACGGGGAGAATAACATACGATCATGGTGTAGAGACGGGCACTGGTGAAGGCGCCGTTAGTGCCGTCAAGGCCGGCAGCAGTCTTGAAGTCGTTCTCGAAGTCGGACTGGGCCTTGGCCGAGCCATCCGTGAAGGTCGAGCCGTAGTTGAAGCCCTGGTAGGCAGCGAGGGCCTGGGGCAGGACGGCGGCAATGGCCGCGAGAGAGAGGACGGAATGCATTTTGTTGTGTGTGAGAGAAGATGCAGATGCTTCCAGAGAAATTGTTGGTGATGTCGAGATGGACAGGGATACGAATATTCCCAAAATAAAATAAAAAGACAAAAAACTTCCGAGCGAATGTATGGAAGAAGATTGGAGAAGAAAAGATGAAGTGAGAAAAGAAAAAAAAAGAAAAGGGAAGGGAGAAGAAGAGTGAAATAAGGGAAGAGAAAAAGGAAAAGAGAAAAAGAGGAGATGTTGTGGATGACAAGGAAAGAATGACGAAAGAAGAAGGAGATAGAAAGAAAATAGAAACCCGAGCAAACGACCACAACAGGGAAGGCGGAAAGTAGGAACACGAAAAGAACCAAAGTCAGGAGGGAGGGGATACGAGGTTCTCTCGTTCTGGGAGGTTGCTTTTGCGCCAAGAGGTACGTAAGTGGCCGACCGAGCTAACTCGAAAAACAAGATGCACTACCAACAACAGCGCCGTTCTCTGTCGGCATGCGTCCTTCGTACTGTGCAGCAATACGACGCATGTGCCAGGCCGAACAGTGCGGGCCAGCGAGCCACCATGGCGAGATCTGAATATATTTGTACCTCGACGTCTCGAGATATTTGTGGGTTGGCCGTTGTCTACTCGGTACTTGTCGTCTGTTTGTTTGTCTGTTGCTGGCTGTCGTCCGAAGTAGAGATCTCGAAGTTTCTACCGTCGAGCCGCCAGGTCCGATCAGGCCCTATCCAGTCGCCAAGTCTCAGAAGTCCCTCCCCAAAACCTCAGCACCTCACTAACACAGCTCCGTGCGAATCGTCGTGATGGTTTTTCATATTCCGTCTTGAGAAGAGGCCTGGTCTAGGCGTCGTCATGGCTCGTCCTCGAGTGCTTTTCTGTGCTGGATGTACTCATACTCGAAGCACTAATACGTTGTGGGCACCAACCAAGACGTACTCATACTTGCAAGGCCTTCCACGACTTTCCCGGTTTCTGTCGATCTCGTATATGTGGGTGAACAGGGGGGTAGCTCGCGGGTACCGTGCTCGAGCATGTCTCTGCGATCCACAGCCGGGGGCAGACGCCGAAAGAACCTGGGAGGAACACGAGGAAATAGGGAGGGCAACCTGCACAAAAACATCACAAACTCGCAACCAGGCAGCGGACAGGACGGGCAGAACGGACAGAGCAAACTGGACGGCGCAGGAGACCAAGAAAAACCAGTCGAATACATCGACAAAGACCTCCCAAAGAAGTGGGCCGTCGTGCATCCGTCCCAAAGCCAGGCCCCGTACCTTGCACTAGTGGCGATGGAGGGAGGGCACGAAAGGACGAAAAAGACCGCTCAAGGCGCAGCCAACGCAGGTTCAGAGAGAAAAGGCCCAAAAAGAACGCGCCGCGCGGGAGAAAGGGGTGCACAAAGGGGCCCTCGAACGCCCAATAGCAGTCCACAGTGTTGACCTTACTTGACCCTTTCCGACCTTTTCTGCCCCTCTGCCCCTGGCGGCCGCGCATATGCAGCCACGACAGCCTCTTTGTCAACGGCCATTCGTCTGTTCTTTTTTGAGAAAAAGAGGGTTTGAGAGGTTTTGTTTGTCTGTTGTTTCCCTTTGTTTTGTTTTTAGGGCCCTTTTCCTGTCGGTTCGTCTGTTTCTGATTCTCCCTGGCGCCTCAGAAGATCAGGGGAAAGCGGTTGTTATTCGACAATCTTTGTCGGGCAATCTTTTGACAACAAACTCTTCGACA
Organism: Sporothrix variecibatus; assembly: GCA_016097105.2. NCBI lineage: Eukaryota > Fungi > Ascomycota > Sordariomycetes > Ophiostomatales > Ophiostomataceae > Sporothrix > Sporothrix variecibatus. Next base: position 1,540,194 of record JADMNI010000003.1, read on the forward strand.
AGGGTGCATACGTATGCTTCTGGACTCTGGCATGTCGCTGTCAGGGGTGGAGGGTCTGGGCCCCGAGGATCTCCACTCTCTGGCTCTTGGGAAAGACATGGAAGAAACGGAAGACATGGGAGACCACGCAGACAGGACATGGGCCAAGATGGCTGACAGATGCTCGGAACATGGGAAGCAAATGCTTGAGGAAAAAGACAGTGTTTGGACAGCAGCTGGCAGAATACAGACTGTGCTGCAGTTGTCGAGACTTGGTTGTCGATGTGCCAAGGCAGCACGAAGGGGAAAGGTGGAACACAGTGCCGATGCATACCCCAGCGCCGAGGCCATTTTCAAAGTTCTCAAACGTCATCAACCTCAGAGCTCAGGTCATTATTGCTCAAAAAACAAACAAAACAGTGGAGGCTTGGGAGACCACTGAACAGAGACTTTTCAGAGTTTTCTTAGGCGGCCGAGACGGCCTGTTGGCTGACTGAGAGCTTGTAAAATTAGGAGAATGGCGGCCGGGCGGTTTTCGTTCGCCCTAGGCACAGTAATTCTCTGCCTACTTTTGGAGACGACGAGTCTTTTTTCACCCCTTCGTTTTTCTAGGGCCCCTTGAAAGTTTTTCGTCTCTTCGTCGTTCGCCTTGTTGATTTTTATATCGCTTTCATATGTTATCAACTGCTCTCAGATTTGGTCAGTCAAGCTCGCCCAGGTTGCTTTGCTCATTTGGATAAAAGAGGAGCTCAAATACCTGGTGTGCTTAAATATAGCAACAAACGCATCAATAAAAAACGAAAAAGTGGATGTCCTTCTTTGTTCCCCCGAATAGCACTGGCATGAATGATGTGCTGGCGGGGATTTGTTGTCGGCCCCAGCTGCACTAGACAAGGATTGCTCACGGCCAGCAAGGCCAGGCCCAGCCCTGGAAGACGGCATCTTTTCCAGCTGTCCCATCTTTTTTGCAGCCCCCCTCCCCTCCCCCGGCAATGCCAAGGTGGCAAGGAAAATCTTGGTATTGGAAGGGAAGGACACCGGAAGCTTGCTGGGGAGTAAGGCGTGGCATGTCGCAAAACACAGAGCATGTGGTAGCATGTGGCAGCACATTCCAGCAGGTTTGTTGTGCCACCATGTGGTGTTGCCTCGTATTGTCTTTGCTTTTGTGATCATTTTGTGATCGTAACTGATCACGACGTCGGAGCACAGCTTCCGTTTGGACTGGCAACTTTGTGCGTCTACGTTCAAGGTTCGCGGCAGCACGGTGTGACACTACGCTCGTGCAGTCCGTGTAATTCATGAAAGGCCTCTTGTTGATTCGTGCTGGTGGTGCTGGTGGAAATTGTTGATGGATGGTCCGTGTCGATATACCTGGTGAGCCAACTATGCTGAAAAATTAGTATGGAGATAGGTTGATATCCGCGATGGGCCTGCCGTCCATCAGCCCCATCAATGCGAGGAACGTAACGCCCCAGATGAAGCGAGATTGGGCGGCCAGGATAACACTCATATGCACTCTAATAGTACGCGATATGGAGTACTTTTTGTAGACTTATTTGCAAAGTAAACAAACAATGAAATGAGGCCAACAGCACTGACCAAAAGGTGGAAAAGGAAATGAGTCAACAATGAGTCAAAAATGGCCGAGATAAATGTCAATAATATGTGCTACCAAAAATTCGCAAAAAAAGAAGGAATAGTCCGCAAAAAAGACCACAGACACATCAAGCACATCAACCCAAACTTCCTGACGTGCTCAAATATCATCAGAAATTAGATTCGATCAGCCGAGCGACAACGTCATTCGATTCGGGCAGTTCAGGGTAATCGAGGTTGACGACACCCAGACGTGCCCGGCCGCTGGTCGCGCCGTAGTTCTTTTGCAAGAATTCGTTCGTCAAGACGTTCATGCCGGGCACCCATTTTCCGATATAGTTGCTGTGCGCACCAACTGCAATCCATTTCGACTCAGCAATCTCGCCGTGCTCAGCTGGGTCACCGACCGCAGAGCAGAAGTTGATATACCAGTCGTGCGGCTCGGCGCTGTCTGCGCTGCTGCTGGTCGCATTCTCCATCATCTTCTGCACGAACTCGCCCTTGGAGGCAATCAGGTCATGCAGGGAGATGCGGTAGGCAAACTTCCACTTATCCTGCAGGCGCACGCGCACCTGTGTCGGCGTGACAATGGTGAAGTCCGGGTTGTCGTCCAGCCAGGCCGAAAGGTCAAGACCCTGCCGGCCGGCAGGCTGTATGTCCGGGTCGCCTGCATACCGGCGCAGAAGGACGGCCTTGCCACGGACATCACCAAGCTTGGGTGTCAACGGCTCTGTGTACCACCGGTGCCTCCCGTTTGGCCAGGCTGGTGTTGAGGCGATGGCATCTGAGATGGCACCGTAAAACACGGCCGGGTTCTCCTTCTGCTCCTTGGACTGGTCATCGTTGTTGATGGAGATGAGAACAGTCTCAGTCGGCGGTGGGACGTCTGAGGTGTCCTCCAGATTGGCACCGTTCCACATGAACGACCAAATGGCATCCATGACCGAGTCAAACGACAGGTACTTGGGGTAGTCGATAGGGATACCACCGTGGTAGCAGTAGAGCTTGCCATCCTTATGACGGCGCAGGCGCAGGTCAAAGAAGCGGATGCCCAGAGCCAACTGCTGGCTGATGGATAGGTACTGTGTGCGAACGAAGGGGATGTTGCTGCGGGCACAACTGTCGTGCGTGCCCGGAATGGTGAACTCGGAGATGGCCTGGTCATCAGGGAGGCCCGCCATCCACGACGTGAGCGAGTACTTGAGCACAGGGCGAGAGTACCACCGCAGGTCCTCGTCTTGGTGTTATCATTGAAGATGCAGTGCACGCGGCCGTTGAGGATCGTGATCTGTGGCGGGTCGGCAGCCGTTGTGTCCGCCACAGGTTCATGAGGTGCCCAGACACCGTTGCTGAACGCAGCCACGTACACGGCATGGGTCTCATCGCTTGGTCCAGACTCGATTATGCCCAGGTAGGCGCTGCTACCATAAGACACGGCGCTCACACCCGTCGCCGCACGGCCCTCGGACACATCGTCCGTCTGTGCCCATGCCTGGTCAATGTAGTCGTAGCGGAAGCCCATGATATGGCGCTCTTCCGTGTCGGCACCGCACAGCACATGCAATATGCCCTCGAAGACAAAAAGTGCCGGGATACCACGGAACCGTGCATCGGCTCCGGCGACCAGCTGCGGGACCGTCCACTGGCGCGCATCGGGCCGAGCGCGGACCAGATAGTGTAGTACAGCTGGCCGTCGCGCAAAAAGGCGAGGAAGATCTTGTTATGGAAGGCAATGATGGCTGGCGTCGAGTGCGCCACAATTCCTGCATCCGCGTCCAGAGGTCCCAGGTTGGCCCAGGCAACGCTCGCATCGTCATCGTCGTGGATGAAATGGGCCATATGGCCGCTTTGGGGCTGCACAATCACCATGTGCAGCACGCCGTTCAGGTTGGCCAGGACCGGCAGACCAGTCTCGGCGAACAACACCGGCTGGCCAAACTGCTCATCGTTACCGCCGCCACCAGTCTGGGAGTACCACAGCTGGCCGTTGAGGTCGGTCCAGATGCACCAAAGACGGCCGCGGTAGGCAGCAATGGCGGGCACGGTAGACGACTGGCCATGGCCGTCGCTGAAGAGCTGGCCCGTCTTGGATGTGCCATGCGGAAGCCAAGCCATAATTTGCGTGGCGGGGCGAATTGTATTGGTTTGGAGTGGGCGTTCTTAGGATCTTAGGGCCGATTGGCGGAGTGAGGTCTTGAGTTAAGCCTTTGTCGAGAAGCGGTGCAGCCGAGATCAGATCGGTGTTCCAGAAAATGGTTCCCCTGCCAAGACTTCTTATCTGCAACGCTGTTTGCAGAAAGAAAATGGGACTCTCGTAGGAAGCGAAAAAGAAAGAAGAAAAAAGGGGGGATCGGTGGCCAGAGATATCGACTTCTTGTCACCTCACCTTACCCTGCCCGGCTTGCCCCCAGCAAGGTGATGAAACGGGGGGACGAGGCCCCTCCCAGAAATCGCTGAGCCCCCCTTCTGTTTTCCCCTCCATGGTTTAGCCGCATTACCTAGCCAGCTTCGTTCAGCTGGTATCGGTGCTGTTGACGCAATGATCAGGGCAGGGCGGGGACACAGTAAAGAAGGGTGGTCCTTATTAGCCTCGTCACTGTTGGACGATCGGATCGAATAAAGAACCAGATTCAAAAACCGGGTTAGTAGCACGGATTTGCCTGAGGGAGGGTGAAGCTCGTGAAGATAGATCGGCCGCTTGTTAGTGGATAAAGCACCGAGGGCCCTTGTACCACGACAGATGGTGAACGAGGTGGTGGGGAGCTTATGTAAAGGATAAAATAGTATGGAGGAGGAAACGAGAAAAAAAATGAAGCTGAAAAGGGGCAAGCTAATACTTGTCTTTGTTTATTTCTATTCGATGCAAGTACGACGAGCACTGGCAGGAAGGAACGACTGTATATCAAAGCGACAATGAGGGCAGTTGCGAGTGACGTATGTCACCGTTAATAGGGCAAGAAGTTGAATCGGAAAGAGCACCCATACGCCAAGCACCAGGACGCTCTTTCCCCCTAAGCGCTAGAAACATGGGGCAAATGGGGGGCACGCGACATCACGTGTAGCTTAGCTGTCGAGCTACCCCCTTTTCTCGACCTAAATCTCGATGTTTGCCAATATTTGGTATGAGATTCCTATTCTTCGTGTCCAGTTCAATCTCCGGAATTCTGTTTTGTCCCACCAACCCCCTCAGCTCACAAAAACGCGTTTATAGCGACGGCACGAGGGCACCAGCTTCTTCAGCAGCTTCTTTTCTTTTCTTTCTCTTTTTTTTTTGTTATTTATTTTACATTTACGCAGTCTTTGCGTGCCACTCCTTTGCATCGATTTCTCTTCGAATAGATCTCTCGACCCTCGAACTTGGATCCTCGTCTCAAACTTCACCCGACACCGGACCGCCATGGCCTCTTTCTTCTCGCGGCCCAACCAGGGCCGCCTCCGTTTTGGCTTCGTTATGACCGTTCTGGCACTCGCCGTGCTGGCATTCTCGTACACGGTCAACGCTGATACAAAGGCAGCATCGACGGCCGTCCCTTTCCCGATCAGCTCCGAAGAGCTCAACGACCGGCTGCAGGAGTGTGATGTGGTCAAGGCGCTCGGCCAGCAGAAGCTGCGGCTGCACCACGGCGAGGATGGCTTGGGTAGTGCGCAGTCGTCGACGACGGCCAAGATCTTTGCCATTCTGTTCCCCGGTAGCCCCGCAGTCAACGCGCTGCTGGCGACGCTCTACATTTCTGGCCCGCCCAACTTCTTGCTGGCGCTGTGCCCGCCCAACATTGACCCTGCCTCGCTGTCCGTGATGGTGGCTTTCGCGGTCGGTGGTCTGCTGGGCGACACTCTGTTCCATCTGCTTCCCGAAATCTTTGTGGGCGAAGACGACGAACGGAGGACCGGGCACGGCTGGTGCTGGTGGAACCGAACCGGAACCTGCTGCTGGGCGTTGCCATTCTGGTCGGTTTCCTGACCTTCGTGGCCATGGACAAGGGCCTGCGGATCGCGACGGGCGGCGGCGGCCACGATCACAGCCACGGCAGCCACAGCCACAGCCACAGCCACGACGATGCCTCGACGGCTGTAACGACCTCTTCGGACGCGGCGTCCGGCTCAGCCAAGTCGCGCGGCAAGAAGGGCGGCAACAAGAAAAAGGATGACGGGACCAAGGCCGTCGCTGCCGCCGAGGTCAATGCCAGCGTAAAGCTGTCCGGCTACCTCAACCTGATGTTAGTCCCCGTTTCCTTTCAACTCAACGTTACGTGTACGTTCGTCCCTGACTAACCTATCCCCTACTCTAGTGCCGACTTCACACACAACATCACCGATGGCCTGGCCATGTCTGCCTCCTTCTACGCTTCCCCGACCATCGGCGCCACTACGACCGTTGCCGTCTTCTTCCACGAGATCCCCCACGAAGTCGGTGACTTTGCCCTGTTGATCCAGTCCGGTTTCTCCAAGCGTGCGGCTATGGGCGCGCAGTTTGTGACGGCGCTCGGCGCTCTGCTGGGTACTGTTATCGGTATCCTCGTCCAGGAGTTCGGTGGCAACAGCAGCTCGGCCGACGCTGCGGGTGCTGTGGCTGACGTCGGCCTATTCGGTACGAGCCTGACATGGGGCGACATGCTGCTGCCGTTCACGGCAGGCACGTTCCTGTATGTTGGTACGGTGGCGGTGATCCCTGAGCTTTTGGAGACGAGCCTCGAGGGCAGCACGAAGCTCAACGAGCTGCGCAAGACGCTGGTCCAGTTTGCAGCTATTGCTACGGGCGCGGGCATCATGCTTTACATTTCGTGGCATTAAACATGTTACAGAGGATGGATTGCTGCGGCTCTCTGGCGGCATAGCATTGTTGGCCATAAATGGCCAAGCAAGGCGTGAGATCGAACCAAAACATATACGGAAGGGGAGTGGTGCGGGTATGAAAAAAGTATGAAAGTGTCTGATTAGAATAGACTATATACATTACATGTAAGATACGATTTTTGGACCTGTTTACCAAATTAGGGAGAAATTGCATCAGCTTTTAGGATACTGCTGACACTGAGACCGGGCATATTAAAGTCTTATTTTTCAACCAGGCCGTACTCATTCAGGGCCATGCGTGAGGCAAGGCCAGAACCATGAGCTGCAGCTCTTGCTGCATTAAAGACGATAGTTGTGATCATCGTCGCGGCTATTTGAAGAGTACGTGAGTTGTCCGGCAATTCGTCTACGAATATGCCATGGGCTTGGGCCAAAGCATCGTGCACTCTATGTCTACCACACTTTCTTGTATCTGGCCTGGAAATCATACTTCGCTGCTCACCGTTGCCCGCCCTCCATCGTGTTGGCTACAACATTACGCAACATAAGCTGATTTCAGAGAGAGAAAATAGTAAACTATCACTAGAAGGGCTTTACACATTCCCTCGTCCACAATGAGAAGGTCACCTTGGAAGTAAGGAGCTTCGTATCCGTCACTATTTACATGGCAAGATACTTCTTCAAACAAAATGTGACTTGAAGATGCAAAAGAGAATATACATGAACGATATGACTCCAAGTCCTCAAAAAGGGTTAAGTCAACAATGGGGCGAGAGAGAAGAGGAAGTACACTCCCGAACGGCGGGTTAAGCGGCTTAGGCTTGCTCGGCCTTCACCGGGCCCGCGTAAGCCGCAAGCTGACAGGACGCTCACAAGGAGCTCATCGCAAGTTTCGTCTGCTGAATCTGGTTAAATCAAAACAGGGCACATGGCGAATCATTGTCGAACTTCCAAAATACTTCATGTGGGGGTCCAGGAGAGACAGTTCGGAGCCATAAACAAAACCAGAAGGCGGAGGGCTCACAAATCAAAGCCCAGCGGAAATATATTTAAGGAGACCAGTGTGCAGGCATAATCGTCCCTTCCTTTTGCATTACATGTTTCTCTTGATCAGATAAGACGACATAGTCGCGGTGCCTCGGCGTTCCAAGAAAAAGCTCCGCTCTCCATGAGCATGGACTCGAAACCGTGGAATACGGAGCATGGACCCTGTGTTCCGTATTTACACGACAAGGTGACGCTCCCCATATTTGGTAAGACTGCCAGATGCAGCATTCGTATGCACGGTGTGAATGAGTTGTCGGCGTTAAATGGAGTCGGAGTCAGGAGTGGGCAATATGGTGACTAGCGCTTTGTCGACCCAAGGGCGTAAAAGTTGTCAGACGCAGTCGAGGCAGCCCGCCGAGCCCGCCTCAAAGGCGATCGACAGCAAACTACCAACCAGCGCACGTGGGCACGCGCGAAGGATTTGCGTTTTGTTTCTGACTCTGTTTACCCATATGCGCAGACATTAGACACGAGGGATACGCATACATGCAGACACGGCCAAACGCATTTGATGCCCGCCGACCCGAACCCGCCTTGCACCTTGTTCCATCCGCTTAGGTTTTCCTCGTAGGGCAGGCGTTACGTTTTCTAGTCAAGGCAGTCACGCAGGCCAAACAAAGGAGGACAACAATTCAAGGGAGAACTAAACCATATGACAGACAATACGACTCGGCCGACAGAGTAACCAATGGTCATGGACTGTTCTTCTTGCGAGAGATATTTGAATTCATTGTCTTGCAGCAGAAACAGCAATTAACTCCGCAGGGTAACTCGTTATGCAGGTCGAAGTTATGTCCAGCCGTTGTGTCTGTGTGCTCGGATCGATTGGGTTCGTCTGATGAGATTGAATGGCATGGCAGTCTGATGAATAAATTAAGACGTGCCCTTGTGTACAGAGTTTTCCGCTGTTAAATTCGGGCAAAGTTGCTCGTAAGGACACGCACACCGGCTCTTCTATTCTCCTAATCTCCCTCGTGTGGCTCTCGTCATTCTTCAAAGATGGATCTCGTGAAAAGAATGGATCTCGTCGGGAAGAGCAGAAAAAAGAGAGAGAAAAGTTTTAAGAGTCACATCTTTAAACAGAACTTTTTTCAGTCGGTTTTCGTCAAAGTGGAATAGCATCAACGCTACGGCATGCATCTAACAAAAATCGTCTAGATTTTTTTTTCACTCTTCCTTTCTTTTCGAGCTCATTTTCTCCATCACTGCACACCCCCTGCATCCAACTCTCCCCGTCACTTGCAGCCGAAGCTCCAGTTTCCGTGGGCGGAGACGACAGAAGTCCGTTATTCAAAGGAGGAGATCATAACTCAGTAGTTGGATGTGTGAGTGGGCTGCATGGACGCTACTTGGATTTACAGCCTCCCATGGTGGCCAGGTCCGTGCTTCACCTCCCTCGTAAGGAAAGAGAAAACGACGGCCGGGACACCTCCTCGACGGGATGTGCTTGTCACGATGTTAAGAAGAAGAAGAGAGAAAAAAGGGAAAAGGAGAGAAACATGCGGACGGCGACACAATACAATCAATCTCGGAAATTTGTTGTGTGTACGCAAATACTCATGTTGTGGCTCGTTCCGGGTTGTCGGAGTTTCTCGATGTGGAGTAATGAATGTTCATTGTGCCTGTACGAAGTACAAAGTATTCAGCTTTGATGTTGTATGAGGTCTCATTTGTCTTTTTGTATGGTCTCTCTTTTTGTCTCAGCATAACGTTGTAAACGGTTTCCTTTCCTTTTTCTTTGTACGAGCGCCCCGTCGTCTTGTGCCTGTCAGCGCAAACTGTTGGAACGCGAGTACGCATGTTCCAGCGGTCTGGATTCCACAAGTCTCACCGTTTTGGGCTCGTGTTTCTGATTTCTGTCTAACAATTGAAGGGTCTCCCTCATCCCCTCTTACACGCGTACAGACACTATCGATTTTCTTTGATTCGTCTTTCCTTTTTTTTTTGCCTTTCGATTCCAGGGTCCTAGCCACGAGGGAGAAAAGGCGGACGCCAAGCTGTATTTCGAAGAATTGTCGGCACTGCTCCGCTCTCCGCACGAACTCCTCCAAAGATGCCTTGACCACAGCATAATTCATTCTTTTTAAGCCTTTCTGAGAGTGCGACGCTGCCACAGTGACACGGCTTAACCACGAGCAGCCTCGTTCGTCTTTCTTATGATTTCTCTCTTGTCTTACCCATCCCTTCTCGCTCATATTCACTATTTGTCCCAAAACCGTGGCTTAGTTTTCCCCGATTTAGCGGTTGGTCTGGCCGTGAGGTGTCGTTGCACCATTATTATCTGACATCTCACCTGGCGTTGTAAAGTCTTTCATGTTCAACGACGTCAGATGGCGCCACAATTCTTGGTGGCGTAAAGGCCAGACCTCCAGAGCTGCCACGAATCTCAGAAAAAGACGTCCTGGACCAATACGTCTTCGCGATCTTTGTTGTTTTTTTATGATTTATTTTTGCTTGCCTTTTTTGCCTCCTTTTGATTTGTTTCTGCTTTCGGACTTTTTTTCTGTCACGATGCCACACGGTTGTATGGAGTTAAGTCTTGGACGAGAAAAAAATTGTCGGGCTTGGCTTACAGCAATGGGCGACATCGGACCCCCTCCTCTCTCTCCCTGCTCTCTCCACACTCCACCACACCTCCCCATACTATTCCACGTATTACCTTGTAGCTTGGGGGTGCAAAATGTAAGGAACAAAGATACTTGTCAAGGGTATTCCAAGATGGAAAAAGTTTGGGATAGAGGGGGCGTCGAGCGGCTGAAGTCAACATGGATGTGAAAAATAAAAAAGGTGAAAATAAAATTTGAATAGTAAGAGCATGAAAATGCAAAAGGAAAGGCAAGACAAGAAAGGCGTGAAAAAGAGGCCTGAGGTTGACACAGAATTTCACGGCAAAGCTGTGAGGGGAAGTCTACCAATATTAAACTGGTTCTCCAATGCGAACCTCTTTGGCCACCCCCAGCTTCCATGGAGTTGATTGCATCACAACATCATGCACAGAAATCCAAGTTCTGTCGCCAGCAGACGGCTTTTCGACGCTCAAGATTGACGACATCTCGTAGATATCGCGACAGAGCCGGAACAAAGAGCGAAGCGCGTCGAGATAGGTACAATTAAAAAATAAAAATAAAAATAAAAATTACAAACTCACGAAAAATGAATCCAAATGGCATATACATACAATCATACCCAAAGGAGGAACGATAAGAACAGTCATCCGTCTTAAAATGAGGCATCACGTAAAGGTGCAGTGCTAAGCAGAGAGGCTGGACGGCGTTTGTCAGCCAGAGTTTGTCAGACAGCATCATGTAAGCAGGCTTTTTGGGCGTTGTTGGTCCGCGCACTTGGGGAAAGGCGCAGCGCTTGTAAACTCCTTTCACAAAAGAACGAGAGAAAATGAAACGACACCACCCTCACGACTTTGTCCTCTTTTGTCCCACACCCACGAGTTCCAATCGGACTAGCCAGCCGCAGGCATGAAAGCGGGTACGACAGTATGGAGTACGACGGCAGAAATAATTTTTTTCAAAGACGATGCAGAACAGACATTAAAAGCAACGCATACATTGAAAGCAACGGCATGTGTTGAGTGGTGAGAGGTGAGAGACGTCAGAAAATGAACAAGTAAGAAACTAGGCATCGCAGGGACAATTGGCCCGGTTTGGCAGGCAGCAAAGACGCTTCGTTTAAAGAATACGGTGAACACTCTGGGAGAAACCAGTAAATGATGACAGGCAACAAGCAAGATTCAATATAGGCAACGACTATTTCTTTCAAGAAAGAAGAAAAAGGAAACAGCCATCTAACCCGTCGACAGTTAATGGTCGGGCAGTGCCGTAACAGAGAATCTGGCAGATGATGGTGGAAGACATCAAGATGAAGACGAAAAGAAGGAGACAAGCTTTCCATACCTGGAAGTCGGACACGGAAAATAGAAAGCGGTGACTCGATCTGTAATTGTCGACGCTCTGCTTCCATTGTCTTCTTATTGTCATAAAAGCTTGTGAAACGAATACGGGACCGTGAAAGGGCGCAGACGGGGGACCCATAACGGGGACAGACGGGGCTGAAGAGAACGGAATACCCCGTTCAAAGCCGTGCGCGGCTTGCGAGAGGGTAGCGAGATGCGATCGTCGCAAACGAGAAGAAAAAAGGTCCCAGGCAAAATTCAAAGTGAAAAAGCGGGAATGAAAGTCAACATGTGCGGTGTGTGCCACGCGCTCGTGGCGCTTTCCGTCTGGGGTGCATTCCCTCTCTGTTTTTTTTTTTTTTGTTGTTGTTGGTGAATATGGAGTTTGGGGTTCCTGTGACTAACACGCCCAAAAGGGGAATAGCCAACGCCCATTGAATGACAGAGCCCCGTCGCAGAATTTTCTTTGTCTGTTTTGATATGCGCCTGTAAATTAGGACTTACAAGTTTTAGTGGATGTATCGAGGAGTCACTCGACTGCCGTCGGTGCGGAGACAGTACAATATCCGTACTTACACCAATTCGTACATGGCATGCCCATTGCTCTTTCCGTTTTGTTTGCCAGCATTGTCCCTCAGTGTTGCAAATCAGTGATGCACAGGGAAAGAGCAACCCACGTTTCCGGTTGCCGTGTCCGGCTCTCGTTCCCGGTTGTCAGTCACCCTCTCCGGTACTGGGGAAGGTACACGTTCATGTCGGGTCAACGCGTTGCGAGTTCTGCGATCGCGCACTGGCAATTATGACTGACATTGAAAGTGCCTGCCGGCATTCCAGTTTATTGTCAATTGAGCGCAAACTAACGCGAGATGAGTTAAAAAGAAAGCGCTGAAAAGTAAATAGTCACAGCAAAAGAGGAAATCAAACTACCGGTGGGCTGCGCAGACGGTTGCTCTTTCCTGAGTCAATGCAATCCGTATGAAGTACCAGTAGTAGAATAAAAAAGAACCAAAATAAGAAAGAACTGCCCGTGCCACCACCGGTAAGCACGACATCGCGATGAGGTAGACATCTCCATCGTACCTGCCCTGGATGGCAATTGTCATTTGGCCTTTCCTGATTTCGTGAAAAGGATGTGCTCATAGACATCATCCTATGGATTGGTCATCGCGAGAATGAGGAAAGAGCAGACTACGCTGTGTATGACACAAGCACCAGCCCTTAGAGGCATGTCGTAATGAAGGAGGGCTGTGAACGAGAGACGATGTCATGCCGTACGAAGGAACCAACCTCGAAAACACCAAAACGGGCAAAAAGGCAAAAAGGCAAGTGGGCCACGCAAGTACACGGCTTAACGACGCAAACGACACACGGTTCTGGCCCTGTGGTGTGCAGCCTGCCTTCTGTGTGGGTAACGACTGCCATACGAGAAAAGAGAAAGCGACTCCGCGGACTCGCGCCTTCCTGCCCGCTGCCCGCCCTTTCCTTCCCCCACACCCCCTGTCGCTCCAGAAAAAAAAAACGACATCGCGCCCTGCGCCCTTCACCGGCCGCTTGTCGAAACTTTTTGACAACCACCAACGACGACAATCCAACGCCAACACCAGCCAGCCAACACCACCCAATATACACGCAGGGGGAGGGGTGCCAAGCCCGCCCGGGTCCAGCAAAAGGCCCAGCCCAGATTCTACCCGATTCTCTTTCCCATTGCATTAGCGCCCTTCACACTGCCCTTTTTGTTGTGACTTTTTCCACCTTTTTCTGCCTCTTTCTTCTTTTTAGCAGTGTTTTTTGTGCTGCGGCCTTGCAGTCATACGGAGCTGCTCGCCTTTTTCTTCTCTTTTTGAGGCACGGCTCAACACTGGCTCGGGAACCCCTCCACACACCAACTGCATTTTTAATCCAAAAATGCCACTAATACAGCCCAGCACACGTCGTCCTCCGTACACCATCTCATCACCACACATTCTGATCCATCCCAGGGCGTGGCCTAGGGTCCCGGCAAGCGTCTCCACCCAGCCGATCGTTTTTCTCTCTGACGATGACAACGACAATATTACCGTTTTGCTGTGCTCTCAATGTGACTCAGCTTTGGCGCCCTGTGCTGTGCCAACAGCTCGTTTTCCATGTCTCGATCGGGCTGGTCTCTTACACCGTTTTTTTTTTTTTTTTTGGCGTTGTTGGCGTTTTGGCGTCAAGAGACCTTACCCCCCCTCCCTGGCCATGTGGAACTGGAACTTGGCGCCGACTAACACGACCATATTTGGCTGTTGGCTGTTAGAGGGTGACCTCGCTTTGTGCCTAGGCCGTGCTCAGCCGTGAGGTACCTTTTCTCTTTTTGTCCGGGGTGTGAACCCAGGGAGAGAAGCTCGAAGCTGTCGTCAGTCAAGCCGTTCGCCGGTTGCTAGACCCTGGATGTTCATGACTGCTTATGGATATTATGGGTTGGATGGATTATGGCATGGGATGACGCTCCGCTCTTTTGTCAAAGAATGGTCCAATGTCCCAGACGGCGTTCTTTGTATATAAGATGGGATGCCCCCAGTTCTGGGATTTATTTATTTTGATATTCGTTTCGGATCATCATCATCAACAACTACAGCCTTCTTTTGGATATTCTTGGATATCTTTCTTTGATATTGGACATCACACACTTGTCCCTACTTCCACAGATACTACATCCCACTTCCACCATCGTCCTATCAACATCATCAACATCACCGAGCAACCATCACAACATCACAGTACCACGATAGCACAACAACAATACACACCCAGCAACGAAGCAGCACAACATTTCCCCCAACCCCAACAGAGCGCGATCCTGGTCGCCTCACACCCCCCGCCAAATCCGGCCCCTGTCCTATGTCGCGGACCCGACTCTTCCTGAACTTGCACAAAGAGAGCATGTCCGGCGCCAGCACCAACGGCAGCAGCAGCAGCAGCAACTTCTCCGGTTCCGGCCCCCACCGCAGCCTCGCTTTCCCCAAGTCGAAAATGGAGATCCAGCTCGACGGCCACTTCAAGGCCAAGGTGTACACCTCTGGTGATTCCATCACCGGCAGTGTCACCATTGTGCCCCAGCGCAACATCCCCTTTGACGAGTTTGAGATTGTCTTACTCGGCACCACCCACACCCGCGTTGACCACATCAGCGCACCGGTGGAGAGTTCCCATGTGTTCTTAAAACTCTTTATGCCCATCGCCGAGGATGCCTACCCGGTGCCCCGTATCCTCGAGGCCTTCCAGACATATACACTTCCCATCCACTTTGTCGTCCCGCACCACTTGACACTCAGCGCCTGCAGTCATAAGGTGGCTTCTCCGCACGTCCAAGCCCACCACATGCGTCTGCCGCCCACGCTCGGTAGCGGCAGCGGTAGTGGCGCCGTCGCTGCTTGGGAGCGTGACGATATGGCGCCCGAGATGTCTCGCGTCGAGTACGCCGTTAAGGCCCGTGTCTACCGCGAGACCCTTAAGGAGGACGGCTCCGGCAAGTCTAGCCGCGTCAAGGTCGTCGAAGCCACCCAGCCCATCCGCGTCCTGCCCGCCTCGCAGATCGACCCTCCCCTGGCCATTTCTAAAAAGGACCGCGCCTACAAGCTGCAGTCGTCAAAAACACTCCGCAAGGGTCTCTTCGCCCGCAGCAAGCTCGGCCGCGTGACGGCGGTGACTGGCGACAACGCCAACGGCGCACCTCAGCCGACCCCCTTCGTCCTCCGCCCAGACGGCATCGCTGCCTCGCCAACCAACGCCTTCGTCCAGCTCTACTTCGACCCAGCCCGCCCCGATGTCCCTCCTCCGCGTGTCACGAGCGTTTCTGCGAAGCTCAACGCCTACACCCACTACAGCACGAGCGCCATCACGACCTTCCCCAACCTCGGCGACTGGGCGCGCACAGACAACGTTACCATGGAGCGCCGGGGCTCGTACGCGACTTCTGTGACTCTGCTCAACAACAGCATCAAGAGCTTCCAGTGGGAGGCCAAGGTCGACAACGGCCGCCGCGACTCTGGTTATTGCAGCAGCGACAGCGGCGGAGCCGAGGAAATGACCACCGGTAGCCCGCGCCGGCTTTCGCCCGCATCGCCTGGCAGCAAGGACATGGGCCTCGTCTACACGGCGCCGCTTATTGTGCCGCTCGAGCTGCCTATGCACAAGCGGACGTTCCTGCCGACCTTCCACTCGTGCATCGTCTCGCGGACCTACTCGCTCAGCCTTAACATCTCCATGGTTCCCGCTTCTTCGACTTCCTCCTCGACCTCGTCGTCCTCGGCTGGTTCTTCCACGACTGTCTCTCTCACTGTCCCCATCCAGATTGTCGCTGGTGACGCCAACGATCTCCTGATGATGGGCCAGGATGCCAGCTCTGCTTCATCCATTGCGACGGGCCAGTACTACTATGACGACGCCAACACCGAGCGTCTGCCGAGCTTCGATGATGCGCTCGAGGAGGCCGAGGCCGATGCGCACCTGATGCCGCGGGTCATGGCCGTGCCCGATATGCAATACCAGCAGACGAGCGTCCTGCCCGGCTACAGCGGGCGGCAATGACTCCTCTATGTCTACTTTGTCTTTTTTCTTGTCCTCTTTCTCTCGGTTCCTTACTCTCTGGTTCTTTTCTTTGTCTACATCACAAAAGCGTTGCATTTCAGTTTTTCTATTTCTTGCTTTTCTCCTTTTGTTCTCTTTCATTTCCTTTGTCATTTCACTTTAACGGCGGCATGAGCAGAGATATCCAAACAGGGCAGCATGGATCTTGTTGTTTTTTGAGTTTTTGTTTTTTTTCTTCATTCTCTCCTATTTGTTCTATACTGGGCGGAAAACATTGCGATGGTCGGTTTTTGTCTGATTTCCTGGGTTGGGTAGCATCGCATGAAGGCAAACATTTTTCATATAATACGTTTAATAGAGTGTACGCAAAGCGGCACAAATATAGTTACCAATATTCATCAATCAGCTTCACTCGTTTTTCACTTTCAACATTTGCATGCCCCTATAAAAGCTTTTATATATTTGACTATATTTTCGTTACATTTAATATTTATTATTATTAATTGTTTTGAAATAAAAAGAAATAGAAACGAAATAATACAGTTATAAGAACGTCAAACAGCGATATGCTCTAAACATTCAGAATAAAACACAATTATAATGAAAACTATAGACTAACAAAACAAACCAACAGGCATCTTCACGATGAGGTTGAGCCTGTACCATTTACGACGTACATTTTACAATGACAATCAAAGCGACAGTCAAAAGACAATCGGCAAAAGAACAACAAGACACAGAAAACAAAAAGCCAATAAAAACATCCCGTAGAACCCCTGGCCGGTAAGATAAACCCATTGTCCTTTCCTCGCCCTTTCTTCCACTTTTTTCTCACACAATCACGTCGTCCCTACTGCACGATCCTCACCACGGGACACCTAGCCCAGCATGGCATGCGTGCGGATACCCTTGGGCCCGAGTTCGCTGATTTGTTAGTGCTATGTAATTAAGACAGAATGCGTTGGGTGGTGGGGAACCTACTTGTAGTCGACACGTGTCAGACTCATCTGGCGCTGGCTCTCCTGGCCGGCGGCGTCGAGGTTGTGCACGCAAAAGGCGAGACGCGCGGCGACCTGGGCACCGAGGAACATGGCCTCTTCAAAGCCGTTCTTGGTCCACTCACCCAGGTAGGTGGGCAGCGTGGCCAGCTTGATCGTGGTGGGTGTCTGCGAGTGGAAGTGGTGCGAGTGGCCGGCGTCACCGCCAGCGACAGAACCGGGACCGCCAGTGACCGAACCGGGCGGCAGGTTACCGGTCGTGGCGGCCTGGAGCAGAGGGTTGACGGACGACGAGGTCGGCAGCTGGTGGGGCGGCGTGTTGAAGCTGCCCGTGGGCGTCTGCGAGCCAGTGCCGGACGGGGTGCCCATGTTGCTAGGAAGCTCCGAGGTAAAAATGGTCGCAGTGGAGGGCGAGATAAGATGGCGCGCGTTTAGGGTTTGGAGAATGTTCTCGCGCAGGCCACGCAGACGGCAGCCGTTTCCGACAAAAACCAAGTTCTCCCAGCAAGGGGGGCGCATGTACATTTCCTCGATGCCCTGGACGGCGCGGTAGATGGTGGAGACAATACGATCGATCTCGTAGCGGTCGGCGAATGTGAAGCGCTCCAGACCAATCTCAAAGTCGCGGCGGAGGCGCTTGTAGCGCGGGCCCTTGAGCTCCTCGACAATGGCGACCGGCGCCTCTTCAACGACGACAGGTGCCGCTGGGGTCGGGGTCGAAAGGACCAGGTCGGTCGAAGTCGCGGGCGCTGGTGTCTCGGCGGACTTAGAAGCGGCCTCGGCGGTCTCCTCCTTTGCTGCCGCAGGCGCGTCCTCCATCGTGGCGTCCTCAGTCGCAGCCTTGGGCGTGGACGGCTTGTCGTCGGACGTTGCTGCAGGTGCTGCAGCGGCATCTGATGAGGCGGCAGGTGCCTCGGGCTCCTTTGGCTTCTCAGCCGCGTCAGCCGTCGAGGGAGCAGGCTCCTCCTTGGGCTTCTCCTCAGCCGGCTTCTCGGCTTCTGGTGCTGGCGCAGCCACAGACGGTGTGGCCTCGTCCTTTACTGCTGTGCTGGGTGCTGTGCTCTCCTCCTTTGGCTTATCAGCCTCCTTGTCAGCGCTTGTTGTCGCGGCGTCTGTTGTGGGTGCCTTGTCCGTCTTCGCTGCACCGTCGGCGTTGGCATCGTCGCCCTCACCCTCCTCGTCCTCATCTTCGTCCATCTCCGAGCCCTCACCCTCGGAGCCATCTTCACTACCATCGTGCTCTTCGCCGTGGTTGCTCTTGCCGTTGGCGCCTGCTGTGCCGTTGCTCGTCGGCTTGGGCGCTTCCTGTTCTGGCTCGTCCTGCTCCTCCTCCTCGACGAGCTCCTCAAAGTGGAACGTCATACGCGCCCGCTTGGAGTTGGGCAGACGCACAGGCCGTGCCGCTGCCTCTGCAGCTTCCTTATCCTTGCCGCGACGGCCGAAGCGGCCTCGCTCCGACCGCTCCTTGTCCTTCTTGGCGAGGAATTCCTTGGTTTGGCCGCTCGTAACGATTGAGGCCACATCGAGCACGCCGTCCTCGGCAACGGGCAGCGCACCTTCGTCTGCACCATCGTCGGCACCAGCGGCGCTGTCCACAACAGGTCCTGCAGGTGCAGCAGCACTGGCAGCCAGCGGGTCGTCCGTCCCTGCCGCTGCGGACAGAACAGCCGCGGGGCCAGTAGCAGTAGCAGCAGCAGAATTCGCCGCAGCAGTAGACGTGTCTTCCTCAGGCAGCTCCATGAGCTTGGGGAACTCGGGCGCGTACGGCAGCACCTCGCAAATGCTGCTCTTCTTGAGCTGCTCGGCCATCTCGTGCGTAAAGTTCTTGTCACGCAGCAGCGAGCGCAGGCGCTGCGTAAATACCTCACCACCGGAAATGGCGCGGTCGTCGCCCGGCTCGCCCGCATAGCCAACGCCCAAGTAGTTGACGACGCGGCTGTCGTAGATACAGGTAACGTCGACCTTCTCGAAGCCAATGTCGATGACGGTCATGTGGGGCCATTTGAGGCCGTACTGCGTGGCAAGCGCGCTGTTTATCATGCAGAGGGCGGGCGTGCGCGTCTTTTCAAAGATGTAGAGAGCAATCGCTTCGCAGTCTGGGCGCGTCCACTGCGACGAAGTCATGAGGACAATGGGCGTGTTATGGTAGGTTGTCGTCAGCAGGCCGTGGACGTGCTCCAGAAACGCCAAAAAGGCATCCATGTTGACAATATAGCCGCCCTGCATCGGGTATACGGCGCCCTCGTCTGACTCTGGATCCTCGACGTACTCCCACTCGTCCTCCTCTTTCGGGGCGTCTGTGCCGTTCTCACCATTGGCCGTTATTGTCAACTGTTGTGCCGACTTCTTCTGCTGCTTCTTCCGCTTAAACGTGCGGTACGGCCGCCACTCGCCCGTCTCATCATCCCGGAACATGCGCGTCGGCACGCGGAACGCAGGCGGCGTGAGCTCGTTGCATCCCAGCTGGGCCATCGTCGTGTGGCTGCCGGGGCAGATGATGAGGATCTGCTCCTCCTTCCATTTGTTCAGCTGGCTCGACATTGTGACTGGATGCCGTGCACAGTGAGGTGGGTGGTGGGGTGGTTGTCGAGCGTGTCGAGAATCAAAGGCGATTCGATTCGAGTCAATTCGAGGTGGCTTAAATCAGAGGCAGGAATCACGAACGTCGAAAATGAATCGGGCCAATCAATCGTGAATTGACGCGTGCGACCGAGGACAGCACTGGTAAAGAGAATTGGCTCGGTAGGAGCAGTGCTCGGGCGTGGTGCTGGGTCGTCGCGGAGGTCGTCGTCGTCGTGGACTAGCTTGGGTGGTCGAGCTCCCTTGTGGGCTTGTGGGCTGCTTGGAGGGTAAATCGCGAGTGGTTGCGCTTTCTCTCCTCTGATTTCGTTGGCTGGGGATTTTTGCGACGGACGATGCGCGAAGCGTGAGGCGCGAGCGCGTGGATTATATAAGCACACGTGACAATACACGTGGTGTCAGTCAGTCTCACCTGTCGATGGGCAACGTCCACTACGAATCTTAGTTTTATACGTTCGGATTCGATCACTGTTCAATTTGTTAATGATTGCTTTTGTTCTTTTTATTTGAGAGTTTCTAAAGTTTATCCAAGCTAGAATTATTGTTGACGATGGCCGTTGTGGTGGTTCTCACCGGCCTCTTCCTACAGCCAACAGCCAAGGTCTGAAATTACAATCATTAAGATACCCAAAAGAAAGAGGGAGAAAGGAGCGACAATAAAAAAAAATGAAAAGAGATCCTGAAAAGACAAAAAAAAGCAAAGTAAACGCCCGAGACCCTAAGGAAGTTCTATCCGTGTGTGACGCCAATATGTTTTGGATGCAAGTCGAAACATGCAAGTGTTTCTTTCCACCCAAGTGCGCCGCTCTCCAGAATTCGCATTTGATCAATTAATCCGCCTTGATGGCGCTGTCATATGAGTTAGCAGACGTAAAGCAGGAGAAAGAAAACAATGTAGAGAGGGACTGAACTTACCCATATATCCTCCGCATGAACGCATAGGTGCTGAGGAAGCCGACAGTGCCTGTCAGCAGCGCATAGACACAGCACGCAATGAAGCTGTGGCTGAAGAAAAGCAGACTGCTCACAAAGCCGGTAATGTGCAGTTTGGCAAAGTAGTACCAGATGCAGTACAGGAACACCCAGATGGCGCTGCCACCACCCACCATAAAGGACTGCCACCACCAGTTGTAGTTCTCGGAGCACAGCTGGATGTAGACGGTGACGACCGTCACCTCGGCAATTGTCAAGACGAGGATCGTCGAAACCACGGCCAAAAAGCCAAACACATAGTAGTAGCCGCTCTTGTCCTGCCACAACGACTGGAAGACAAAGAGCAGCTCAATAAAAATCACGGCGAAGGGGATCAGACCGGCCAGCAGCACCGAGCGGATATCGCGAATGTACCACGCCTGGCGAGGGATCTGGCGGGGCACAGCGCTCGTCTTAGTCGGGTGCTCCCAGGCGCCGACACGCACGTAGCCGTACCAGGCACCGGCATATACCAGCGGCATCTGAATGCAGAGCCACAACAACAAAATGCCGATGAGCGTACCAAAGGGAATAGCAGTGCTCGAGGCCTGGGCCCAGACGAACAGGTTGAGCACAAACACGGCGCTAAAGAGCAGGCCCGGGAACAGAATGGCCGTCACAAGAGTATTGCGGCGCCAGTTCTGGCCGTCGAAAGTCCGGTACACACGTGCAGAGAAGTAGCCAGAAAAGACACCGGCAAACACGAACAGGCCGACACCGAAGCTGATGAAACCGCCGCGGAAGCTGGGGTTGAGCACACCGACGGCGCTCAGGAAGACCAGCCCAAACGCCATAAAGAGGAGCTGCATGCCTGAGCCGATGAGGGGTGCCAGCAGAGAGCCATACGCAGGCTTCCGGAAGACATCACCGTGCAGCAGCTTCCAGCCAGTGACGTCCTCAAGTGCCTCATCCTCCTCGGACAGGATGTCAGCATCCAGGACGCTCATGTCGACACTACCACCGGCGTCCTGGTCGAGCAGACCGCCTGAGCCAATGCCCACGCTGGACACGGGAACCTTCTCGCTAGCAGGCGGTGTAGTGCTACCGGCACCCGAACCAGCTGCACCACCAGCAGCCCGCCGGTTGCGGCGTCTGCGCGCCTTGCCCTCCTCGGCGGCGGCGTCCTTGTAGCCCTTGATGTCGCTGCGGATGGTCTTGGCAAAGATCATGAGCACGATACCCGTCAGCAAGCCGCAGATAATGAGCGAGTTGATAATGGCCAGCCAGTGGATCTTGGAGCCCTCCTCCTGGTTGACAAAGTACAGGTCCCAGCGGCGGCTCCACTCGACCGAGTTGTCTTCCTGGAAGTAGACCGAGTATGTGTAAGGGATGGACAGCATGGCGCCGTCGTTCTCGTCGACGACCTCGTTGGCCGGGTTGGGGTGGTACGATGAATGGGCGTAGCGCTCGGGGTCTTCGGCGGTAGTGTGGTTGGGTGCAAGGTACAGCTCAAAGTTCTGATCGATGTTGCGCAGGCTGGCAGGGCAGCCGTTCTCGAGCCGCCGGTTGCTGGGGCCAATGCTCTTGCTGTAAACCTCGAAGCCGACAATGACCTTGTTGCCACGCTCACCAGCCCGGCCGGGGGCCTTGCGGTAGCGCAGTACAATGGTGTGGTGGTTGTTCAAAAAGTAGCGCGGACGGCCGGAGGACGAGTCGGTGAAGCCGAGCTTGAAGCCGGCGGCGTAGTACTTGCGGGTCTTGTCGACAGTCACGAAGCTGGTGGCACCCGGCAGATTATCGACGATCCACTCGACGACGTAGCCGTCACGGACCATCTCCTTGGCGCGGACGAGGTCCTTGCGGGAAATTTCGCGAGTACACAGGTAGCTGCACTCGTTGTTCTGGCCCATGCTGATGTCAATGTCCGAGGTCGAGATGCGGTCGCCGCGGAGGACTTCGCCGATATTGAGAGGATGTTCTGGCCGCTCAGCAGGCCGCCGATGCGGCGCTGGCCCGTCGGTGGGCATACGAAGGGGAGGTCGAAGTAGGCAAACTGCAGCTGTGTGTTGTCGGAGTAGACCTTGTTGACGAGCAGGGGGATCTGTTCCTTGTCGGCATAGCTCTTTATGGACCAGCCTGGAGGCAAAAATATGGTTAGCAAGGGCGAGCGCCGCGAGGAAAAGAAGACCGACGATACTGTGACATACCGGGAATGTAGAAGGCCTCCGCGAGGCTGCTAAAGAGAAGGAGGAGCTGGAGAGCCGTGGTTACTCGCAGCGAGGCCGTTTGGCGGAGTTGGGCGTACATGGCGACGGTGGCTGCGGCGAACAACCCGCCAACAGAGAGGCTTTGATCAAGGGCGAGGAAGGAAGAAGTCGGACAGCTAGAGATGCGGGTAGCTGATGGCCGCGGACAAGGTGGAAGGAGATCTGGTGAGATTCGAGATGAATTTCGAGATGGGTTCAACGAATGAATAGACCGGCAACCGCGGAAATCGTCAGAGGCGAGTGGAAAAGAAGAAAGAGAGATCGAATTCGATGTCGAGTGGAAAATGTGATGCTGGCGTGTTACCACACGTGCCGACGCGAGTATGCGTTTGGTGGTTGAGGGCGTAGTGGAGCGTGGACAGGGCCAAGGGTCGAGAGGCGACCGAAAGAGGATCGTATTATTGTGTAAAAGGTCTCGAAAGGTGTCGTTGTGGAATGGAGCTAAATTGGCAAGCTGCGAGGGAGGACAAGAAGAAGAAAAGAAAAGCAGAAGCGATGGAGGTGATCCAAAACAAGTGAGCGAGTGTAATTGGCACAGAGCACCGAGGGAAAGAACCAACAAAGCTTGGAAAGGGACACTTTGGACTTTGGCCAGCTTACAAAGGGCAGGTGCCGATGAACGAGAAAAAAACTGGAGATCCAAAGGGAAAAGAAGAGGAAGGTGTGAGGGAAGGGGGAGGATGCAGTGAGATAAGGGACTAAATGCACGCCATATTACGGGAGGAAGGAGTACTTTACGGACCAGACGGCAAGTGCCAGGCTCGCCAGGGATGAGCAGAGAAATCGAAGAACGAAAAAGGAGCAACCAGGGCCTGGCCACGAGTATTACTCCGTGCTACGTTGTAAAAAGCGTGGGGAAAGTGTACCGTTGAAATGGTGCAAATAGGCAGGAGTCGGGTCGTTCCTGCACTTTACGACGTCCTTGCCTCCGACCCCTGAAGAGCACTAAAAATACCACACTGTCCGTGCTGTCAACGCTGATCGACCGTTGATTGGAGCCTGGATTAGCCCTGAACGCGAAAATACGGAGGGAAAGCTTGGGCGCGGGTATGACGCGTTAAGTGGTGCGCCATGTGGAACAGCGCACTGCACTGCTGTGGTACCAAAAACAGCGACAACAAAAAAAGGTTCGGATGTCCAGCTTTACGAGAAGCAACGATCTCGAGGCAACACAAGCTCGACAACCCGGCGATATATCAAGTTGATGGAGAAGACGTTGGAGAAATCATTCGACTTTCGAACATGTACAAAACACGTGACAAACGGTTCCCCATTTAGCCGGCAAGGCATGGCTCTCACGATTTTGGATTCTGCCGGGTTCCGGCATCTGGTATTCAGGGACGAAGGAAGGGGATCGAATGCCCGGGAAAAGACAATGGTGACAAGGGCTGGCCCGTGTCTACGATGAAAAGGGTCCAAAGGGTTTCTGCGGATGTTGAGACAATCCGCCGAGGAGTACGACGTCCTGGCAGGACATGCTCGAAACTGTTTGATATTACCTGAGATATGGGTGGAACTTGTATAAACCGGCTCTTTCATAGGAGCACGTGAAAAGTATGTCAAGCCGGGGACCAATTCAGACATTGATATGGCAAGGCTGGCTGAATTGGGCGAAGAGTTTGAATACCGAAGTTGACGATGCCTCATTCTGCCTTGGAGGCTGCACGTGACCCAGTCAGCCTCACCGATAACCTCCAGCTATCATGCAACCTGCATGACGCCTCCAACCTTGGTCATAAAGACGGCGATTTCGCCTTCTACAACTTCAACAAGACTGATTTCGAATAAGAGAAGATAATCAAATAAAACGACGACAAAGAAAATCGATAGAAGCCAAATGGCCAGCAACTCTGCCCCCACACACAATGCATTTGTAGATGTGCTTGGTCGTGAGTTGTCGAAAACCTTTGAAATGTATCATGCCGTCAACGCTTTCACGAACTCGACAAAGACGTAGGTAGTCGAAGAATCTAGCGACAAATGACGACAAAAACGCTGACACGGACGCCTCTGCCACAGACTGTATGACAGTAAAGAGTACTTTGATTTTGCGCTCACATGCAGCGGCCGTCTCTACAAGATGCACAAATCAATTGTGTGCCCCAGATCTCCCGTCTTTGCTGCCATGCTGAGAAGTCCCCTCCAGGTATTTCTTCCTGTCTTCTCAAGAAAATTGTGTGACCATATCTTCTGACACATGTTATAGGAAGGACAAAACAACACAATCAACCTCCCAGACGATGATGTCCTGGCTGTCCACTGCATGGTTAAATACTTTTATTTTCTCAACTATGAACCGGATGACCAGCTGGATGAAGAGGGTTTTGATTACCACGAAGCTTCTGCCTCTGCAGCGGCTCTGGAACCGAAAGATCTAAAGGAAAAGTCCAGTGAGTCTAAATTGACCACAACTGTCGTAAACCGTCCGCCGCTCAGTCAACATCGAAACCGCACCACGCCCTCGAACTGCACGCCAACGCCTACGTTCTTGCCGACCGGTATGACGTTGCTGCACTGAAGAATTTATCACTCGAGAAGTTTAGGAAGGCTTTGAAATCGCATTGGGACGGCGATGCCTTTGTGGCTGCGGCACACATTGCCTACGAGTGGACATCGGAGTCAGACACTGGACTACGAGCAAGCGTGCTTGATGCCGCCTTTGAACACCGGGTGAAGCTACTCAACGACCTTCGTCTGCAAGAAGGCTTGCAGAGCGCCGGTAGTCTCATGTATGACCTCGCCAAACGGATGGTTGCGCCCTCAAGTCTGCAGCTGGCGAGATGTGACTCTTGCAGCAAGCTATTTTCCTGATCTGATTTCCATAGCCAGCGATGTAAACAGAGTTTATGATTTATGAGCAGATTTATCGGGCAGCATGAAGATAAATAAGCACTTCACTCTGAAAATATATGGTGATGCCCACCATCCTGTAGATTGAAAGGGATCACGTGCAGATACTCTTCAATGTATCTTCACTCGAAAGGGAAGGTGCTCCTTTGTCACCTTCCTCCCCACCCGCCTTTATGTTCCGCTTAATTACGATGCGGATGTGAACAACACTTCAACTACGTCAGCTGACGACATCGATACCTCTTTGCACCCAAACACAGACGTAAGAGGTGCAGCATTTCCCAAAAAATTACATCGTCAACACGATACCTTCGGCTACCATGGCTCGCACGGCTAGCACTTATGGTGCAAAAAGGCCCTCCCAAGACGGCATACAAGCAGATGCTTTATGCTCTGAATCGTTTCTCGGGTCTATCAAAAGGTAAGTTTATACAATGATTTCTCGGCATATTCCGCAAGCGATCTAACAGTCAACTTGCAGCCTGTACGGAGATAAAAAATACTCCGACTTTTCCATCAAGTGCGATGACTGGACATATCATTTGCACAAAGCGATTATTGGGCCTCGGGCCCCTCTTTTTGATGCTATGCTCAATAGCTCTCTTCAGGTACGCCCTTTTATTTCGAGTAATCCCCCTCCCCTTGATATGATTTGTATTTACTGACAACTTTATCTTGCAGGAGGGTCAAACGAGCACAATCGATCTTTCTGAAGACGATGCCTTCGCTGTTCACTGCATGGTTCAGTACTTTTACTTTCACAATTACGATGCCGCAATCCAGAGTAATAGCCTCATAATGAGAAACCGGGCCGCTTCGGGTCGAGCACCGAAAAGAAAAGGCGCCAGGAGAAGGACCAGCACGCGCACGCTGTCGGCGAACCGTCTGCCTCCCGCCCACCATCCTATCAGACTCCACGCCGAGATCTATGTCCTTGCTGACCGTTATAACATTGACGGGCTGAAGGCTCTTGCACTGGGCAAGTTCGATACAGCATGGCAGGAGAGTTGGGATGCAAAGGCGATGATGTCGGCTGTACGGCTGGCCTACGAATGGACCAAGGAATCTGACAAGGGCCTGCGCGGAAGCGTGATCGTTGCGATGAGTGAGCACCAGGACTTGGTATTCCAAAACAAAAATATGAAAGACGAGCTACAGGCAATGGGATCTTTGATGTACGACCTTGCCGCTTGTATTGCTAGTCATGGCTCTGGACGAGGCTATGGAGCCAGCACAGGCTATTATGGAAACAACCATGGTTCACACAACCGTGCCGGTCATTTGTGTCTACATCATTAAGTGGGTGGCTGACCCAGCTTTTCTCCTGTTCTACGATATGTCTACGGTTCTGCTTTATTACCTCCCCGGGCACATCCATACATGTAGAATACACGATGCTTCTCAAAATAAATAGAGTGTAATAAAAACCAAACAAACGCATTCCGGTTGCCAGTTGTATTAAAAAAATCCTCAACTAAATAACAAATGAAAAATGAAAAGTGAAAATGAACATGAGAAATGCAAATATTTTATCTTGTACAGGTTGTCTTCCAGATCCGATCCAATCCAATCTACCCTCAGCTTATGGCTTCACAGACCATAGCTCACGCGACCAGCCCATCTCGCGGTTCTTCTTGGAGCTGGCGCCGGGACCTTTCTTCATATCGCTCGTCCAGATAGCCAGAGCTTTACTGCACGAAGCAAACGACTCGACAAGCTCCTTCATACGGCCAGTCGACACGAGTACGCCGGCTACGTCGCTGTTATCTGGCGCAGCTACGACGGCGGCGAGCTCCATGCACTCGAGCAGGTAGTCGCGGGACGAGGTCGTGCCAGCGAATTGGAGGGTGCTGGCATAGCCGATCACGACCTGGGGTAGGTACGACGAGCGGAGGAGAGCATAGTCGGGGTTGTCTAAACTGTTAGTGATGCTCACATTGGAAACAAGTAGAGAATTGGCGGAGGACTCACCATCCACCGAGTGCAGCAGCCAATCCTTGAGGAGAGGCTTGATGAAGCCGGTAATGTACTTGGCGTTTTCGTCCATGTTGCTGGCGATCTGGCGGTCGCGGGCCGGGTCGCTCGCCTCATGGATCTGCATCTGGGCCATTAGGGCCGTCGTCTCCAGGCAGTCCAGAACGTTGACTAGACACTCAAGCTCGTACAGCGGGCGGGCGTGTACAGCCATCTGGCCCTTGGACACTTCGGCGAAACCGTTGCCAGTCGATGCACCACCAAACGTATCTTCGTCCATGGACATGACCATGTCAACATCTTCGATGTTGAGGCGCGTCGAGGGACCAAAGACATCGTCCCACCACGTCGGGTCTGTGTCGTCGGGCAGGTCGCGGCCGAAGGGTGTCTTGTGGCGGACAATTTCGGAGCAGGCGACACGTGATGCCAGGATACGGGCAGCCGTAAGGTGGGCATTGCGCAAAAAGTACTTGTAGATGCGCACACCGTAGTCGCACGTCTCGATCGCCAGGCCGTCGACAAGCATCATCCATTCCATAGACCGGATGAGTAGCTCGTCCGCCTTATCTATCAGCAGGACGCCGTCTGAGTCACCAGGAAGCTCGACCGCTGTGCCAAAGAGACCTGTCTTGATAAGGCGGCCAAACTTAAGCGTGGGCGCGCTGTTTTGCAGTATGCTAAACTCAACGCAGGCCGGGGTCGTCTCGGACGAGTTCTCTTCAGCCTCGGCGACATTGGCCAAGAACAGCTGTGGCAGTGTCTTGACAAACTTGACCGGGTCGAGGCCCAGCTTGCGCATCAGCTGCAGCAGACGCTGCTGGGGCTCGCGGTCGTCAATGTGGATCAGGTTGAGACCCATGTTGGTGTAGCAGCGCTCGCCCATGAGTTTGGATGCGTACAGCGGGATGAGTTCCTCGAGGCGGGCAAGTCGCAGGTAGCTTATGTAGCTCGCAATGGCGTGCTCCTCCGTCTGGTGGCGGCGGGCCAGGGGACCAGCGCGGCGACGTCCTTGCCCTTGCCGTCGAGCTTATCGAGGGCAGACACGACAATCAGGACATGAGCCAGCACACGCAGGCCGTGGCAGTCCGTGGGTTCGATAAACTTGGTGTCGGTGGCTGTGGTTGATGTGGTGGTGGTGTCGTACTTCGGCACCAGCTTCGACGGCCGCTTGGCGTTGGCGTACTCGGCGAGCAGCAGCCCCTGCTGGAACAGGAAGCTGTCGAGCTTCTCGTCGATCATAGCAGCCTGCAGAGCCTTGGCTGGTGTGCTGGCAACAGCCTTGCTGTTGTTGTTGCGAGAGCGGCTGTCACGGTCGCGCAAGAAAGAAGAGGGGGCGGAGGAGGAGGCGGATGTGGACGGGTTATTAGAAGATGAGGCGGTGGTGTCAGACGAGTAGCCGAAGGGGACGTCGCCGTGCAGTATCAGCAGCGAGTGGACAGCGGCCGGGTCGGCCTGGCGAATTAGATAAGCGTCAAACTGTGCGCGCAGCTCGGCATTGTACTTGGCAAAGGTCACATCGTCCCACGAAGAGCCAACGGCCTCAACACTGGCCAGGTCACCCGACAGAATACCGTAGACGGCACGCTCGTGGGGGCTGGCACTGCCCTCTTGGGACAGGCGGTAGCACATACGGCGCCACAGCACGGTGGCCAGGCAGTCAAAGTCAGGTGCATCGTCATCCTCGCCAGCCACGTCGTCGTTGGCTAGCGGCAGTGCAGAGATGGAGGCGGCGCGCCAGACTTCGGTACGTTCGACACACCAGTCACGGATATCGGCCATGCTCTTACCACGCCGCAACAGTTCGTAGCAGCCGAGCCAAATAGCCTGTTCAAAGTAGGCGTCCTGAGGCGCGAGTTTGCGGCCAATCTGTCCCTGGCGCGTGACGACGTCCGGGTCAAGCTGTGTGACAAGGCGATGGGGTTCGTCGAGGTTCGAGTCGCGGACATCGGGGCTGTCGGGGTCCAAGGGTTCCGAGTTGGCCAAGAGGCGCTTGTGCTGCTTGATGGCACCGCGAGTGTGCAGCCAGCCGTGGGCTAGGATCTCTCCGCGCTCGGCGTTCTGCTGCAACTCCTGGACGACTTCGTCAATGTCCGGTCCGCTGCTGCTGGCGCTCGACTGCAGCCACTCGAGGATCGTCTTGCGCTCGCGGGCTTTGGGTTCTGACAGCACAAAGTCGGCCCAGTACTCGCGGCGGGACTGTGGTGGTCTGTCGGAGCCCGGACGGCGTATTGAGCCAGCACCAGCACCAGCTGCTGTGGAAGATGCTGTTGCAGACTTGTCGCGGTACCGTAATGGCAGAAGACGCCGCAGCAGGTCCCACGTTTGTGCCTCCTCTTCCCATCGCTGGGCACTGGCTGCTGTATTGTTGTCGTCCGAGCCAATGTCGTCCTGCCGTTGCAGTGCCGTCTGGTTGTCAAGATCCATGCCGCCACCTGACCGTAGCCCCGTTCGCCGTCCCGTCAAGGCATTTGTGTTGTTGTTGCTGCTGGCCGTGCTTTCGCCGCTGCTGCCTCGTGCTAAACGGGCAAGGCGCACTCGCTCGCGCAGCACGTCGGCCGTCTCGCGGGCATAGCCGTAGTAGTGGTCGACGAGTTTGAAGATGCGGGCACGCTGTTCGGGAGCGGATCCGCGGGGAACGATGCACTCGTCGAGGTATTTGGCGAAAGTCTCGACCTCATCGCCAGCATCGCCGCTGCCGATTTGCAGCTCGTCAACGGGCACGAGTTCGTGCTCGTCCTCCAGGAACGCCATGGTGGGTGGCGTCGGTGGATGCCGCGTCTGATGAGAGGTTTGCGAGACCGCGGGATCGTGTCGAGGGTAGGACGGGAGTGGTGGTAGTCGAAAAGTCACAGCTTTTTGAGCTGCAATCAATCGAGTCGCGATGCTTCACAGCACGGACGAGCCAGATGCTGTTGGATTGCGCTCTACTGAAAGTTCAGCAGTCGCGTCGTCGATAACAAAAGTCGTTGTCGATTTTTTAGTGTTCGCTTGCGTCGTGGATCGTGGTTGCGTGGGTATTGAGGATTGCACGATGCAAGGGATTGGAGATGTTTGTCGTTTTTCTGCCTCTTTTTCGATGCTGGTCAAGCTCCTCCCTAATTAGTGGACCAGCTTGGTGCTGGGAGCTCCTTCCTGCTGTACCTGAGAGTGGACCGCGACGCGCTGAAAACAGTGCGCTTTTGGCAGTTGCTAGTGCTTGCTTGTTATTGTTGCTATTGTTGCTAGTGGAGAGGGAAGGAAAGACTCAAGGAGTGAAGGTTGAGGCGGCTGGGAGGCAGGAGCCAAAGCGGTCAAGACATACACGTGATCGGACCCACAAATCTGCCGCTCGAAAAAAATAGTTCACATAAAAGCACCAGCCAAATTTTCTGCCTCTTTTCAAATTTTCTCTTCTTCTTTTTTCTTCTTCATCAATGTCTTATATTATCGGCTTTCATATTAGAGTCTCGGAGCAAGACCTTCACTGCTTGCTCAGGTTCAAAACGGATCTCCAGCGTGCTCAATGAATGCCTAGAGTAAACTATGCACTCTCCGAAATTGTTGACTGAGGTGCAATCTTTTGCGCGGTTTAGGAGACGTTATATCTGGACGAGTGCACATCTCTTGGTTCTATCTTTCTATTATTGTTTTCTATCTCTTCGATCTTCTTGGAGGGATCACTGCTTTCCGCGCTGCTGGAGCTTGAGGCGCAACAAGTCGGGCTTCGGACAGCTGACTGTCGACGCGCTGTCTCCTTTGCGAGCGTAAAACGCCTGGCAGCATTCGTAGAGGGCGTCGACGAGGTTTTCACACTTGTCTTGGTTGTAGCCGTTCTTCGTGAGGCAGTCTGCGAGACGGCAAGGTCAGATTGGACGTCATATCCGTACCGTTCCTGGATCGGGACTGTATTACCTTGGATGGCACACTGAGTTCGGACGGTCAGTCTCGGTGGACAACGAACGGCACGGAACATGAGCGGAAGGTACTTACTGCACGCGGATGGCATGGCGGGTCGGTCGCGAGATCGCTCTCCAGCTTCTTGTTCGCCTGTCATCTGGTTAGATATGGTTTCTTCACGTGGCAGATCCTAAAAGCTTGTTTGTGTAGAAATCCGTAGCTCAGCCAGCTTACCATAGTGTCGTGGGGATAGGTCGTGGGCGTCGTAGGAAATCTGCAGGTCGTGAATGAAGCTCCGCGGAGTATCAGGTCGTGTCAATGAAGGAGCTGTCGGAGACAATATGCTGGCCGTCTTGAATGCTGTGAAGTTGTTGTTGAAGGAGAGTACATGGACTACTCTCAACAAAGCATGCAACTGCCTTTTGTTAGTTCCCATTACCATGCGTGCCTTCTCCATATCGTCATCGACCAGTTGCACTTGCCATCAACTTGGCAGCTCTTAATACCGGTCACGTGCACAAGTAATCGATGTGAAATCATAGTGTTCAACTGCTGCATCTCCCTTCTCATTTTAATTTTGAATGTTTATCTTATTTTTCATCTCTGCAAAATAGAGGTATTTGTTTCAAAGATGACCTTGGTTTGCTTTTCGGTTGCCGCAAAGTCCGTTGTCCGTGAATAACTGTTAGGGATTGGTTCCTCTGAGGCTCCTTCCCTATCCAAACAACCGCCGGTTTTATTTTAGAGGTTTGTCCGCCACTTGGCACAGCGCATTCCCGCCTTCCCTTTGGTGCCCACCGCCCATTATTAACGCGCTTTCACGACCAGACACTCCCTGGCCACTGGTTGGTGCATCCCCGCTCCTTCCCTCTCCTTCTGCCGGCCCCTCTCCCTCGTTCTCGCCCTTCACTTGCCGCTAGACGGCCCTGTCACGCTTTGTGGTTCCGCCTTCCTCTCTTTGGTGGTTGTGTTGCCTCTCGCGGTTCTGACGACAAAGCCACTATTTTTTGTCTCGACTTTTTGGACCTCTTTTTTCAAAACTACACCAGTTCTCTCCTTCTTTTCTACTTTTCCATTTCTCTTGCCACTCCATCCACAAACCCTCCCACACACCCTACCATCAACGACAGACGTATTTTCCAGCGACTCGCTCGGATTACTAGATTTCCCCTCCTTCCTCCTCTTTCTAATCGACGGCATCGCATCTCGACGATCGCATCGAAGACTACACCGCCCAGTCGCAACCGCGCAACACACATCGCCCATCATTACGAATCCAACGGTAAGCTCTCTCAGCAGACAAAGGCAACGGAACATCGAAGCTCGTCGCTTCGCGCTCAGCCGAGATGATGGAGGGGCGCGTCTGATATCGCGCGGAGGGAAGAGAGAGAGACGATGGGGAGACACATAAAGGACAGAACGGACACTCGACAGTTTCCCCCGTCTCTCCCGTGTGCTACTGTGCCTCTTGCTCTAGGCAGCAGTCCCCGCGCGTCCGGCGAACGGGACTATAAAACCTTGTCCAAGAACGTTCACTAACAAGTCTTTCCACAGTAATCCTCGTTTTTCTCAACCACCACCCACAATGTCTGACACCAACACACCCAACCCCGTTGACTCCAAGGACGCCGCTGCTAGCAACGGCGACGCTGGCCCGGCTCCCGTTGAGCACCTCAACATCAAGGTGACGGACAACAACAACGAGGTGTTCTTCAAGATCAAGCGGACGACGAAGCTGGAGAAGCTGATGGCTGCGTTCTGCGACCGGCAGGGCAAGTCACTGTCGTCTGTGCGGTTCCTGTTTGACGGCCAGCGTGTGCAGCCGAGCGACACGCCGGATACGGTAAGTTTTACGAGCGAGCGATGCGAGCGAGAACAGCCCCCATTCTTATGGAACACCCCACTAACTTCATGACAGCTGGAAATGCAGGATTCGGACACGCTGGAGGTGCACCAAGAACAGCTTGGTGGCAGCAACTAGACGAAAGGAGACGGATCGCGGCGATAGCGAAGAAATACGAGACATCTACTGCGATTATGTAGACGGAAAGAAGAGATGAAAGAGGAGATGGCAGAGGATGAGACGGAGTTCCGGGGAGACGATATACACACACACTTTCAAAATCAGGGTATGGCCTGAACTGAACAATTTTAAATCTTAAGTAATCTTCTACACCAGTCGCAGTTGTGTTCCAGTCACTTGTGAAGTCGTGTACACATGATGACATTCTGAAGCCAAAAAGCGGCAAAACAAACAAATGTTGTATTCATGCAAACCATACGGCGAACGTGGATCATCAAATCTTGAACGTGAACTGCATCAAAAAGACAAGTGCAACGCAAAACAAAAGCAAAAAACCAAGGCAAAATCCAGAAAGATCAAACAAAACGCGCTTCCAGCAAGCCAAACTATGCGAATAAAAACAATGACAAGACCAAACAAAAACAAAAACAAATCATCCAAAAGTCTAAATCAGCATCCTCCATTACTTCACTCCCCTCACATCTTCAGCTCACGCTGCCGGCAGGGGGTGCAGACGACCTGCATCAGCCCACCATGACCCTCACGCGGGAAAATCTGGCCATCGTCGAAGCCACCGCTGCAAACCGCACACCGGAAGCAGTCGTCGTGCCACTCAGCGGCCAGCGCCTGCACGTACTGTCCGATGACGGCCTTGCCACAAGCCCTGCACTTGGGTGCGCGACGCTCGGTACGGCGAGTCTGGCACGAGACACACCAGGCATACCCATCCTTTTCAATGTGCGTGGCACCTGGACCGAACGGGTCGCCGCACTCGGCACAGAAAAAGTGGCCAACATGCCAGTGCTCGCCAAGAGCTACGACGTGCTCACCGACAATGGGCGTGGTGCAGTGCTTGCAGCGCGGCGCAAACTGCTCGTGCCAGTCCAGATGGCAGAAGAAACGCAAGCGGTCGTCACCGTCCTCACCCATGGTCTCGCCAGGGGCCTCCTCCAAAATCTCGCCACGGGCACGCCGGGCAATACGATGGAGACGGGCATTGCGGAACTCATCGGGCTCGGGTGAGATCTCAAGAGCCTCCAGACCCGTGCCACACGAGTAGCAGCGGAAGCACTGAGGATGAAACCGTTCAGAACCATTGCTGCCGTTGCTTGCGGCACCAGGCAGGCCAGCTAGAGCAATGAAGCGGCCCTCAATGGGATACCGGCACTCGTGACAACGAGCTGTGGCACGGCTACCTGTAACACTGCCAGTCGAGGAGGCATGCGGTGCAGGATGGTGAGAGTGAGCACGCGACCAGTGGCTGCGAGGTGCATGGTTGCCCCCAGAACGAGCAGCGGGTGTCGGGAGAGGCCGTGCCGAAGAGGAGGCCGTAGTCGATGCTGGTGTTGTAATG
This sequence comes from Sporothrix variecibatus, assembly GCA_016097105.2. Classification (NCBI taxonomy): domain Eukaryota; kingdom Fungi; phylum Ascomycota; class Sordariomycetes; order Ophiostomatales; family Ophiostomataceae; genus Sporothrix; species Sporothrix variecibatus. The sequence goes on from JADMNI010000003.1 coordinate 1,574,902, forward strand.
ATAACTGGCGGGGCTGATGCCGAGCTGGCGTTGTTATCAGGGGTCACGATGGTGGGGATAGACGGTGCTGCCGGAGCTGGCTGGGCTACCGGGCCACGAGAATTTCTACCGTAGCCTGGCACTAGGATGTCGGGAACATTGGATCTATCAGAAGAGGTGGGCGCAGGAGCGGGCGTCTCATCGTCGTCGTCGCAGCCGGGAAGGACGATAGTAGGAATCGGGGGCGTGGGCTGGGGGCAAGAGGCGGGCGCTGAGGGTGTAGGCTCCTCAGATACAGCAATGGTCGGGATAGGCATAGGTAGCGAGCGTGACGGAGGTGCTGGTGAGGGCTCTTCTGAGACACAAATTGTCGGGACCACGGGTATCACCATCGTCGGCACCACGGTCGGCACTACAGTCGGCACCACGGCTGGTTGTACTGCTTGCACCGAAGGAGCGTCGTTTACTTGAATAGCGGGGGGCCGACTGAAAATGTTACGTGCTTGCGGGCGCGGCTGCTGCTGGAGTTGCTGTTGTTGTTGCTGCTGCTGGTTGACGAATTGCTGCTGCTGCTGTTGCGGCGTGACAGGCGGTGGCGACCGAAAATCCGTAGGAGGCGTGACAGCAACGGCCGGCGCAGTTTGTTGTTGCTGTTGCTGCTGGCGTTGCTCTTCTTGTTGCTGCTGTCGTAGTTGGTTCCGCCGGGCAAAGATGTTCTTTGGGCTGATTTTCCGAATCTTTTGGAAGGGACCGCTTGGGGCATTGGTAGGGATACTGCTTGGGGCACTGCTTGAGGCACTACTGTTGGGGAAGTTCGTCTCCCGGACGCCTGGCTTTGCATCAGTAGCCGCCTTGTCCGCTGGTACTGGTGGCTCAACCTGGGCTGGGTCTTTCCAGTTGGCATCAAAGCTTACAATAGGCCGTCCCGGGGCATCGCTGACAAACGACGGGGTAGGGAGTTTGGGGTTGCGATCCTTCAGCTTCATGCTGGTGGCTTCGCGGATGTCATCGCTGCGGATCTCCACGCCGTTTTTGCGAGGCACGTCTGGGGTAGGGGTGCCGGCGCTGCTCTTCTTGTCCTGTGGTGTGTCTGCATCATTGTTGACTGTGTACTGCGGGTTCCGCGACTGCGAGGGTGGATTGCGGTGGATCTCGTAGCGAGAGACCAGCTTGGAGAGACCAGTAGGCGTGGCGCTGCCAGTAACATTGTTGTTGTTGACAACGCTGTCGGGTTTTGCCTGCAGAACGCTGCCGCCACTAACGTCCATGGCCGCTCTCGTCTTGGCCCGCTTGTCTGGTGTGGACGTCTCCGGCTCCTCGTAGATCTGGTCGCCCGAGAAGGGCTTCTCGATCTCACCACTGATGTTGCGCTTCATGCTACTCCGGCGACGGCCAGCGGCGGATGCTTTGCTGTTGGCAGCAGCAGCAGAGGAGGAGGAAGAAGAGGATGAGGAGGCAGACACCATGGGACGGGGGCCACCAGCAAGGCCCTTGTAGGCCTTGGAGCGAAGAGAGCCACCAGAAACAGGGACGGCGGGAACAGCGAATGTGGCGTTATCCCGGGCTTGGTCAAGACTTTGGCGAGCACTGTTGGTGCCACTGCTGCCGTTGCTAACAACACGAGTGGAACCGAGCGAGTGCCGGCTGCGACGCGAGCCAGATGCATCAATCGATGAGGCGGCAGAGCTCCCAGAGACTGAGCGTGAACCCGGGTCCCGTGCAAGACCGCTGGGCACAATATCGTCTCCATACCGACCGACACTAGCAGTGCGAGCATGGGCGTAGCTGTTCTTGCGCAGATGGTTCTTGTACTGGTAGGGTGCTCCCGGCTCGGGAGCCTTGACGCCGTTCTGGTGCTTCCAGACGAGTTCTGCGGCCTCGTCGAGAGCGGCCGCGTAGATGCGCTGCTCATCGGGGTCGGCATCGCTGCCAGGTGTGGGAATCATGGGCACCGCACCAGAAGCTACAGCCTTGTCCTGCTGCTTGAGGTCCATATCCTCGAGCGCATGACGCAGCGACACGACCTCCTCCTTCTCCATCCAGCGCTGGCCGCGCTCCATGTAGGTGTCGGTGGGCACGACCTCGTCTGGCCGTAGAGGTCGAACAACAGAGGGTGCTACTGATGATGTGGGTGTTGTGGCGGCAGTGTTTGGGTAGTAGTCCCGGCCACGGCCGTTGACGGTGGAGTAGCGCGAGGAGACGCTGCCAGTGATGGAGTGGCCACCTAGTGAGGGGCGGCCACCGGAGACAGAGGGAGCTTTTGAGGCAGCATCGGAGTTGGAGCGGCTGTGTGAAGAAGAGGAGTTGTTCAAGGCATCGGCGGCGGCAGCGACAGAGGATGCGCCAAAGGAGACACGGCTACCAATAGAGACACGGCCGGAGTCACGGCGAGAAGAGCTACCACTGCTGGACGGCAGTGGACGGGCACCACCGGGGCGTGCAATACGGGTGTTGCGCAGGTCGGCGAGGTAGTTTGCTGGTGCTGTTAGATAGCTGTTTTCACGATATTGTTGCCTCTTGGGCTCGGCTTACCAAACTGGTCGTTGGACATGTAGTTGCCGGACGGCGTCCGGTCTTTCGGCTTGCCGCGGGCCGACACGGTCGACATGGCGGGCAATGAAGAGCAGGAGACGTTGGGATGTGGAGGTTGTTGGAACGAAAGAGGACGGGGAGAAAAGCAGAAGAAGTTCTAGAAGAAAGTAAACAAGAGACACGGAAGAGGTCGCGGGACAGATACAAGGAAAGGAAAGAGTTGATGTTCGTGATGTTGGTAATGAATAGTTGTTTCCAGAACAGAGTTGAGGGAGAAGAAGAGAAGCTGTTGTTTACAAAGTGCACGGCAGGTTGCTAGGGCAGAAGATGAGGCGGAAGAAGGCAAAAAAAAGAGAGAAAAACAATCGTCTGGATGTGGGACAGGGCTGTGGCGGCCGGGCGGTGAACGAAGCGAAGCGGTGACGATGGAGAGACAATGGAGTGCAAAGAGTGCAGGCGACAGGTCTGTTTTCGTGCGCAGGTGGCTGAGGATGTGTTGTTGTCGTGCGTTGTGCGTTGTCTTGGGTTTGTGAGGCGTGAAAATGTGAGTTCTGGAGAATGACTCCTTTTTTTCGTGGCCTGGTCGTTCTGCACCGATTTTGGTTGTTTTGGGTAATTGCTCCTGCCAATATTGGCCGTGCTTTCCTCTCCTAATGCTATTGCTACCCATAGCAATATTTGGGCCACAATAAAATACAGAAAATAAGAGGACCCCGGTAATTTGGGTTTGTTTTACCCCACTGAGTGTGGTTGACTAGACAACTGTGGCTCCTTGGCTCCTTCCGTTTGGTTCTCTTTGGGCCAAGGGGGCCAGGCTGAGGATTTTGGGGTTTATTTCGACCTGCAAAATAATCCCTTTATTCGCTTGGGTGCCACTGTTTCCTTCCTTAAAATGCGTGCTTGCGACGCTACTGTGTACAGAGTGCTACGTAATTGCAGATTGCACGTTGATTGCACGCTAAAAAATAGCAAAATACACCCAAAATCACAGGCGAGGTAGCGATCTGCTCTTTTTCACGGTTTTCTCAATGGTCGGCAGAGTCGCGACCGAAACAAAACAATCCCGCGCCGAGCTGAAGCTGAGATGCGTTAGAACGATCGCGACCGAAGATGATTGCGATGCCCCGCGATCAAAACAACCAACCTAACGTCACTTCAGATCGTCTGTAGATTTCACGACCAGCTGTGTCACGTGATTGCAATTGGGAAGGATAAGGCCCCTGGCTCTTCAAGTATTGTTTCGCGATGCTAACAGACGTGTCCATTTGAACTGCTGCCTGCAATGGGTAGAAAGAGGTCATTCAAATGTCCAAGCTTTATTTCATGTCAGTTTCATCCGTGATGAGGACAGGTCAGTTGCTCTCGCATGAGAATTATCCTTCATATCTCATGAAGCCATGCCACTTACGTAGTAGGACTTCGTCCGGTGAAGCAAGAGTCTGACAAAGTCTCGTCCGCGATGTCGGCGTAGACACCGATATTTTCGTCCGTCAACTTGTCTGTTGTGAGTTGTGATCGCGTTCTTCTTTTCCTTCGTTGCTCTGTGTTGATGTTTTGTCACGTCTCTGTTCGGGTTCCACTTTTCTCTGATATTCCCAAAAGGAAGGACCCAGCTCTGTGCATGATAGTGGAGGCTGCACATGCTTCCTTCTCTGCGTGCACTTTTGTGTGCACGTTTCTTATGCTTCCTCTTTATGCTTGCACTGCGGGTTGCAGAACAAGGCTTATCACTCACTGTCATTATTCTGCAGCCACTTTGCCGGCTTGCGGCTTGGCAACACTTTTCGGCATGTTCCCAACAAAATCAAAGACACACAAAAAAACACACATAAAATATCGGCCCCCGGCTCCGGGACTGACAGCTTCCATAACAGCTGATTTTTCTTTTCCTCTCTAGACATCTAGACACCGGCAAGTTTGCACCGATAAAAAGGAGGTGTCCGGCACTTGGCCTTCCGTGACAGCTGATAATCCTACCCAGAACAGCTTTGTCTGGTTCGGGTCAGGCATGCTGCACGGTGGCCTTCAAGTGTGAAGGGCGCGCTTGTGGAGACAGTTTTCTGCATCTCCGCCACTCCGGTGAGCAAGGCTGAAGGGCAGGATGAGGGCCGGTGCTCGGTAAACGACGTTTTCCCGCGATGGGCTCGCGTGGCATTGGCCAATGGTCCGTCGACAGGGCGTCGTCAATACATCGTCCGTCGTAGACGTTCCCCTTTTCTTCTCAGCTCGGGCAAGAGTGCCGGCGATTGTTCAAAGATTGCGATGCAAGGAAGTCGATGTTTCTTGCTTCTTCTGGAAAGACTCTGGCGTTGGCAAACCCCGATGTACCTACCACCATGGATCTTATCTTTCTGTTTCTTGTGTTGCGTTGAGTTGTATTGATCTCCGCTCGGGTCGATTTGACGACAAAGGCGATTTGTTTCGAGATGTTTTGTGCTCAGCAGGAATTACAAGCGGCCACCGGCAGAATGACGCGCCGGCAACGCGGTCCATGCCCACCACTTTACTGAAAAAATACCCAACACGCTGGAAACGTGCTGCAAGCCGACAAAGCAACTGCTACCCAACTACGCCTACACAAACACGAAAAACGCCCTTTTGGCGCGGGATCAGGTGCCGGGTTTTTCGGGGAGTTAAAGGATGATTCAGCAGCTGTCAGTGTCTCTTCAGTTCTTTTTCGTTGTGTTTTAGGGCGGGACGGGTTGCCGCCTGAAAGCGAGAACGGGCTAGCCCACGCTACACCTTATTCTTATTTTCAGGCGGTCCCATGTCTTAGACTGCCCCCAGCCAAAAGCCAAGCAACTCCGTTCCGTCCTTGTCGTCGAGCACTCCGTCTCCGTTCGGGCGGCTTACTTTTGTGTGGAATCGTGAAACTTTTCTGTCAATTTTGTCACTGTTATTCTCGTCTCAGCCTGTAACTGTGGCCCCCGATGGTTTATCCTTTTCCCGCCGAGCATACGTCCCGGAGATTAATTACCAAGCTGTCTTTTGTCTTTTGTCGCCTTTTTTACGACTGGTTCTATTGTACAATCCCGATCAACGTGGCTGACATGGTCTTCCCAATACTGAGTCGAGAAGCAGACAGGGAAGGGCAGTCATCTCGAACGATGCAGGAAGGCACGAATCCCAAGTCCAAAGCGGCAATTTTGCCATTCTGTCCCAATTTCTGTCCCAATGATGCCACCACGGCTCGACCGTTTCCGCGGGCAGGGACACATGTAAGATTAGCCCTTTTTCGTACCTTTTCGTGTTGTTGCCGCACATCTTGTACACACCCTCTCGTTTCTCAGGCCAGTCTCCAGCCTTCCAGCCCCTCGGGCCGTTTTCGTGACAATTTCTACTGTCATGAGGCTCCACGGTAGACGGCCTCGACGGCATCCATTTTCGTCATGTCGTTTCATACAAAGAACGGTAGGCAGCTTGAGGGTGTGTACGACGCACACCGTAAAAGATATCCCGACATTGTTGCCTCATAGATGCCTGCCGATATCGTTCCCATGCTGCCAAGGCTGTTGTTCCCTTTGTTTCCAATTTTCCTGAGTGGCATCGTCGTCGCAACAGACCAATGTCAACGTCGACGTGCCTGATTTCGGCTCCCGAGACAGAATTATTGGTCGGATGTTGCCGTTGGTCGAGTCTGCTTTTTGCGTGTTGCTTTAGATGTTGCTCTGGATGTAGCCTGTCAAATCGAAGCTCGCTTCCGATGTGATCTCCACCGTATTTACTCATTCAACGGTTTCCAACGTAGCGTTGAAATGTGGTTTGGGTTTCTCCGTTTTGTATTTTCTCTATTAGGGTATCACATTCGTGCATTCCATACGCCTAACTTGTACTGTCCTCACACACCATCACGCCGCATTCGTTCGGGTGCCTGCACGTTGATCGCAGCCATGATCAATAAGCTTTGTCTTGTGGGTGTTGTGTGTGAGTTTATATTTGTGTGAGTTTATATGCGTGTGGTAGATAGAGTGTGATACTGATTTTGTGTGCTGTAAATATTCCGACTATGAATGGTCGAAAGGCTCCGAGGCAGTTGGCAGTAATTACTGTGTAGAGACGGAGTACTCACCACACATTTACAGTGACAGGTTATCTCTGTGGAAAGGCTGCACCTTCCTTGTCTGGAGAGAAATGGAGATAGGGGAGTCCTTCTAATTCCCCCGGCCCTTGCCCATGTTCGCTCTTGCCCGCGCTTTGGCCAGCTTTGGATAGTTCCTTCTTTCTTTGATTTCCCCTATTTTCGTATTTTATTTCCTATTTTATTTTATTTCCCACGACTTTTTCCTCTTGGCACGCCCCGCATTTTCTTATATCCACGGGTTATTCGCCATGACTCCGTGCTAGTGACGCCTCTGCCGTCAGTTTGCAATGCGTTTTGGGTGCAGTTTTTCGCCTTTTTTTTTTTTTTTGGTTCATTTTCTTTCAACGCAACGACTCGGTTTCGTACCGCCCGCGCTTTCAACTCGAGCACCCCATCGCCGCCCATCATCTTTCGTAATCGACAATTACAGCGGCGGGAAGGAGTTTCTCCTCGCTGTAATTTTCTCTTTTCTCTCCTTTTTGTGTTTTTTTTCTTCTTCTTTCTTCACTCTAGCGCCGGCAGCGTCCATACCCAGGACAGGCCATGCGCCTTCCTCGCTGTAATAGACACTCCGTAGTCTCTACCTCCTACTGTACCCCTACCGAATGTGACATTCACTCTTCTATGCACACTTGGCCGACTTTGCCTCCGTTGGGCCCTGTCCTGACCCATTGAGTAATGAAAACCGCGGCCAACAAGAGCTGGCACACTCCGTTTCGCGCTGCTGTGTGCATCTGCAATACACAGTACGTGCAATAAGTGCAGCCCTCATACTTAGAATGCATACGCAATGGCTTCCCCCCTTTTTGTCGTAGTCTTCTTCTTCTTTTCTATTTTCCATATATTATATATAGACATCGATCCTTCCCTTCATCACGGTCGTTGCTGCTTCTGTTGATTCTGTTGTTTGTTCTTTCCTTTCTTGACCATCGACAACAAGCAATCAAACCAGCTCCTTCCTTTTATTTATACACTACTTCTTCCTCCAAACTGACTCGACCGCCTCCGCTTGCCCCATAATATAAAGAACTGGACGAAAGTGCGTTCGGCCAACAATTTCAGTCACAGTTCTTAGTCGCCGTCTCTGGCCGCGCCTGCCAACCACACCAAGTGCAACTGCACCAAAGCTGCACCTTCCCTATCTCCTCGATCCAGGAACTCGGCACGCCTTCCTAGCGCTCGTCCGGCAGCCGCAACCACAAAGGTTGTCTCCATCCCCTCTTTTCGCTGTCACGCAGCCGACATCCACATTTCTGATTTCTTGATCCTACGTCTTTCATTCATTTCTTTTTCATATTGTTCTGCCGTCTGGTTATTTTGGACGGCTTTTTGTTTAATTTTTAATTCCCACCGAAAATTGTGTACGACCAACCGTCTTACACGGTTCCGCCACACAAAAACCCACACACAACCAAAAAAAAATGTCTGCCGCCTCCGAAAAGGCGTCAGCGCCGTTCAACGGCCACCCCGTCAGCCGAGTTCCCGGTTCGGCCGACTCTAGCGAAGAGAAGCAGGCCATGCCGACCGGCGACGACTACTCGACCAACAACGACTCCAACCAGGATGAAGGAGGCGTCTCTGTCGAGGCTGCAGGCGTCGCCGCCGCGACCGGCGCCGAGCCGCCAACAGAAGCACCAGTCGAGGAGTTCAAGGAAGGCGGTTATGGCTGGGTCGTTGTTCTTGCTGTTTTCCTGCTGAACGCACACACATGGGGTCTCAACTCGGCCTATGCCGTCTTCCTCGCCTACTACCTCAACAACAATGTCTTCCCGACGCCAGCCCCATCGCCTACGCCTTTGTCGGTGGTCTGTCCATTTCCATTGCCCTGCTTGTTTCGCCGCTGTCAACGGTCAGCGTGGGCAAGCTCGGCACTCGCCCGACTCTGCTAATAGGCATCTTCTTTGAGACTATTGCCTTTATCGGTGCCTCCTTCACCAAGAAGATTTGGCATCTGCTGCTGAGCCAGGGTGTTGCTTTCGGCACGGGTATGGGCTTCATTTTCGTGGCCTCTGTAGGCATCGTGCCCCAGTGGTTTACCAAGCGCCGCTCCTTTGCCAATGCTCTGGGTACCGCCGGCTCTGGCTTCGGTGGTCTCACCTACTCGCTGGCTACCAACGCCATGATCCGCAACATTAGCCTGGCCTGGGCTTTCCGCATTCTTGCCATCGTCTCCTTTGCCGCCAACATGTTCTGCGTCATTATCGTGCGCGACCGCAATAAGAGCGTCGGCTCGGTCCATGTGCCCTTCCGCCTGAGCCTGCTGAAGCGCGTCGAGTACGTCCTGCTTATCACCTGGGCCTTTTTCTCCATCCTCGGCTACATCATCGTCATCTTCTCGCTACCCGACTACGCCGAAGCTGTCGGTGGCACCGCCGCCCAGGGTTCGATTGTCGCCGCCATGTTCAACCTGTCCCAGGGTCTCGGCCGTCCCATGATTGGCTTCTTGTCTGACCCCATCGGCCGCATCAATGTCATGAGCTTGGGTACTCTAACCGCTGGTGTGGGCGCCCTCTTCATCTGGATCTTTGCCGGCAAGTACTTTGCGGGTCTTATTATTTATGCTCTGCTCGGCGCATTTGCCGGTATTCTGTGGGCCACAGTCGCCCCTGTCACCGCAGAGATTGTCGGCATCCCCCTGCTGCCCTCGGCGCTTTCCGTCCTCTGGATCGTTCTCGTCGCCCCTGCAACCTGCGCCGAGGTCATTGGTCTCTCTCTTCGCAATGGCACCGGCAAGGACTCCTACATCCACGTCCAGATTTTCGCCGGTTTCTGCTTTATTGGCGCTTTTATTGCTGGCTGGCTGCTGCGCGCCTGGAAGCTGCACCAGCTCGAGGATGCTGCCAACGAAGCCAGTGGTGCGCCCCGCGAGTCCTACCGCCGCTATCTGCTCAAGTTCTCTTGGGTCTTCAAGGTGCAGCGTGTGTAAGGTGTGGTGGAAGACACAAAAATTTGACTGCGGGAAAACTAAAAAAGGGGGGGTGCTGGAAAAAAGGGGTCGCGAGAGGAGAATACCCCTATGCATGATAGACAAGCATTCAAAAAAGCGAACAACCGGAGTCTGGACTGCGCAAGCGTTCTTATTGCATTCTTTTGTATTTTGCATTTTTGCATTATCGCCATTTTCTTTATATATTCTTTTGACATTTACAGGTAGCATCTCATTTTATAGAGTTCATATTTCATCATTGGCACATGACTAGCCCTTTTTAATAATTAAATACCAAATTGATTTTTTGAATAATAAAATTACAAAAAACTTAACGAGAACAAGTTGAATGTTGGCACTATGCTATCAAGAAATAGGGTTGAAACATACATTCACCAATATAAATGAAAATCGATGCAAGACAGTTTTCATAGTTCATGCATATCGTACCACAGCATGTTTATTTGTTCTGTCTGTATTTGTTCGTTTACCCGTAACCACAGAGGACATTAAAAGAATGTGACAGAAATGAATAATAACAAAGAGAAAAGAGGAAAAGGAAAAGATGTAGAAGGCTCTGCAGTATTTAACAGTCCATGCTAGAAAATGGAATTATGTGACCAAACGCTGTACACAAGAACAAAACAGAGCCGAAGTTGAAAGTAGGAGAATAATACAAATTTTAAAAGAAAGAAAAAGTGTGTTTGTAGAAACAGCATGACGCTCAAGAGGCTGTCATAAGAAGTGAAGTAAGGAAAAAAGTGACAAGTAGAGAAAAAAGAGTAGAGCAAAGAAAAAATCACGCCCGAAGGGCTTCGTTGGCGCCAATATTGCCGAGGACGTCACTGTCCTTGCGGTGACGACGCGGGGTGTTGCCCATAATATCGCTGTCGTCACCGTTGTCGTCGCGGGCCGTCTCGGCGCCCGTCTCGTTATCGTCGTTGTCGCGCTCAGCGCCAACCTCCTCATCGTCTGAGCCAATGCTGCCCTCGCCACGGGCCGCCCGCCGCGCAATCTCCCGCTCCAGGTAAATATCGCCGCGGCGCCGCTCGGCCTCCGTAAGGCAGTCCACGTACGTCCGGTATTTGACAATCTCCCGCAGCAGGTACGAGCTCTTGCGCTCCCAGTTGGCCATGGCCTTGTTGGCATTGTGGCCGCGTGGCGTGAACGCCAACAGCATGGGCGAGCGCAGCGCATTATGCGTCTTGAGCTCACCCTCGATGCTGTGGACGTAGGCCAGTAGAGTCTGCAGCTGCTGGGGTTCGGCTGAGTTGGAGGGCCGCAGTGACTGTGTAGGCGGCATCCACTCGGCAATGTTGATGCGGTCACCGGGCAGCTTGCCACCGCCGTGACGGCTGGAGCCGCCGCCGCCACCACCACCGGCATTGGCCGCCGTGGATGTGAAGCCACTCGACGAGGAGCCACTACGCACATGACCGAAATCAAACGAGCCAGAGCGGAACGAGCTGCGGGACTGCATGCTCGCACGACCGGCAGCGGCCGAGCCAGGACGCGATGCTGACGGCGGGTAAGGGCCGTGGGCACCAGCGTTCGAGGTCGACGGTAGTGCTGTGTTCGACTCGCCCTTGATGGCGTTGACGAGCGAGTTGTTAACAATGCCGTCGCCCCAGCCGTACTCGATGTTGGAGATACCACCCACGAGAGGGTGTGTACTCAGGCGCGCGCTCCAGTAGTTGGCCGTCGTCACAAACTCCTTGCAGATCTCGGGCGTGCCGACCTGGAATAGATGGACGGCACCCGTGGGCAGACTGAGCGCCCACACATGGGGCCGCTGGCGTGAGTAGCCCGGCGGAGGGAGGGCAGATGCGAGTGTCTGCTTGAGGCCAAACGAGCCCACGTTGGTAGCGTTTTCCTGCCAGTTACCACCACCGACAACAGCACCCTTGGCCACAGCATTGTTGCGCCGGTTCTTGGCGCGCAGTGATTTGTTGGGCGTAAATGAGAACAGGCTCATCTGGCCCTTTTGCACGACAGCAAAGACCTCAGTCCAGTTCCTATCCTTGGCCTTCTTGTCCATGCCGTCCAAGTGGTGCTTGTGGACAACCATGCCTTCCTTAATCCAGGGCGGGCCGGCCAGCTCGAGAGACTCATCGTCAAGCAAGGGGTTGGCGCCATCGCGCTGGTGCATGGACTGGTCGTCACTAATGATCGAGGCAGCACCGGTGCCGCCGAGCGCGTCTTCCCGGATGATAGCCTGGCTGAGGGCATTGGCGAAGCCGATGGACTGCTGGTACTCGCCGCCGCGGCCGCCCCAGTTGGAGCCAAATGACTCCATGGACATGGACGTCTGCGTGCGACCAAGCGACTGGCGGCTCCAGGTGGCTGACGAGACGGTCGGGCTCCAGATGGAGTTACCGTCTTCAAAACTCGTGCGGCTAGACGAGAAGCCGTTTGCACCAGCAGCGCCGCCAGGACCACCGGATGTGGGACCGCGCACACGCGACCGGCTCTTGGAGGTCCAACGCGACGAGCCGGCCCGCGGGGCAGACTCTGTGACACGGCCCCGGAGCGAGGCTTGGCTTTCCGAGGGAGCCTTGCTAAGGACACTGGGCGTGCGCTTGAGCATACCCATGACCGACAGGCCCGTTTGGCTGGGTGTCTGGGTGTTGTTGTTGCCGTCGGCACCAAAGAGCGGCAGACGCTCGTCACGGATCGAGTTGTAGATGATCTTGAGCACGACCTCCATCTGGCCCTCCCAAGCACGCATGGAGCCTTCGAAGGGTGTCTTGACCAGCGGGCCACAGTCGTCCTGGTGGTGGCCCAGAGAGGACTCGGAGCGAGGAGGTAGCGACGAAACAGCCAGATTGCGGTCTTGGTCGACAGAGGGGCGCCGAGCGCCGTCGGGGCCACCACCGTAGATGGAGCGGCCATGGGCCTCGGGGTCACCCTCAGAAAGGGTGTGGTGAATCGAGGTCATGGTGTTCTTAATAAACTGCGACCGCGTCATCTTGGACTCGATGTCGGCCAAGTGCAAATCGGTATTGAGGAGCATGATCGAATAGCACGTTGTGTGGACGACATCCATCGACTTGAAGCCGTGGTTGGGGTTGCTGGCACACCAGCGCTTGGAGAAGGATACTAGGATGCGGTCGACCTGCTGTGTCTCGGCACGTAGGACGAGGCGGCTGCACACATCACGCAGGGCGTTGACAATGCTCTGGTTGCGGAAGTCATAGAGCTCCATGTAAGCCTGGAGTGTGCGCTGGCGAACAGGACCCTCCTCGCCCATCCAGGCAGCGGCCTTTTCCTTTTGGATAAAGTCCTCGCTGCCCTCGTAGATGTTGAGGGCCTTCTGCGGTCGTCTTCGGTGGGCATGCCGATGATGAACTCGGGCTCATCAATGGTGTTGGAGTCCTTTTCGCCATCTTTGCCGTCCCCACCGTCAATCTTGACAATGGGCATGTGCACACTGCCGCTGCCACTACCCACAAGAGGCGAAGCAGTAGACGAAGCGAGAGTAGAGTCAGCCTTGGAGACGCAGCTGCGGATGCAGCACCCTCGATTGGTAAGCTGAGCTTAGATCCGCGGGACTCGACATCGTCGTCTGCTAGTCGGCTGCTGCTCTTCTTGGAGGAGGGACGCTTGCTTGTCGGTGAAAGATGCTGATCGTCGACAGCAGAAGGCGAGACGGACAGGAAATCGCTTTGCTCGGAGCGCTTCTTGGCCAGCGCCTTGGTCATGACACGGCGCGGGCTCTCGTCATCGCCGTCACTGTCGTCGCTGAGGAAGGAGCCCGAACGGGCAGGGTGTGGCACCGCGGAGGTTGTCTTGTAGGTGTCTCGAGGCGATGCCGCTGACTGCTGGCGCTCTGGTCCTTACTACTAGACGACACATCAGGGCCACTAACAGAGCGAATGGTGGCGGTCGGCGGGGGTTCGTAATCGGGCGAGAAGCGCGGACGGTACGGCTGGCCATGTCATCATCGCCTGAGTCGGCGCCACCCTTAGATGGCGTGTGGTGCGGACTGCTGCCATCAATTTCTGTAGACCGTAGCGGCGACGAGTTGTTGACTGCTCGTCGCCATTGGCAAACGCGGGGCTGCCCTTAAGGTACGGACTCATAGCATGGCTCAGGCTGGTGACTGGACTAGGCGTGGGCTTTTCGACGAAGCGCTGCGCGTTGGGCATCTTCAAGGGCGACACAGGACGCGCTGGCGGCTGTTGCTTCTGTTGTTGCGGAGGGGGAGGTGGAGGAGGCTGTTGTTTGGGCTGTGGTGTAGCACAAGAGGCATTGGGAGAGGTGGTGGGGACTCCGTTTCCGAGATGCTCTTCTTCCGCCGCCTGAAAAAGCCAGAGGGTTTCTTTTGCAGGGTGGCATGTGTGGAATGGTGGCTGTCTCGGGACGGCGGGGTGCTTTGTTGTTTCTGATTTTGGCCCAGGCCAGAAGAGCTGTGTTGTTGGCTGCGGGAGCCGTTTGCTGCGTCGACAGAGGAGGACGAGACAGCGGAAGGAAGCTGTGGCACAGGCTCGTTCTCAGCCGCAGTGTCACGGAACCCCCAAACACACGTCGGAAAAAGCTTGGTTTCTGTCTGAGCGGATGCTGTGGCATCTGCTGCGGCTGTGCGGTCGGTGGTGGCACGGCTTCTTTGGATTTCTCGTAACCGATGTTGGGTGCCGGGGCCGAGTCGAGATCGAAAGCGGGTAGTGGCGGAGCGGTAGAGTTGTTGAATTTGGCCTGGGATTGCCGGCCGACGGTCGCACTTCTCGAGGAACGAACACTGCGACGTCGCTCGGACCCGAAGATGGTTCAGGAGGAGGAGGTTGGTAGGATGGGATCGATGGCATTGAGGGCACAGATGTCAGTTTCCGAGGCCGCCTGGCACGGTGGGTGTTGGAGCGGCGTCGTCGTAGGCGTCGTTAAAGAACGAGTTCGAGAACTCAATGTGCCATGGCTGCGTTGTCGTCTGCTGCTGCGGGACCATGGACGTCGGAGGTGGGTTGTTACCGCTAGAGGTACCTGGCAAACGAGAACCAAGATCGAAGCTCGACGAGCGGCCGCCGAAGCCGTGGGCCCACGCTTGGCTGCCGAGAACCTGCACATAGCCGGCATTGTCGATGCTGTTCGTGCTGCTGCTCTTGCTGCCCTTTCCACCGCGCGAGTGCATCATACGCGGCGTGCCGGGTTGGCTGCCACGGTGCATTGACGACTCGCGCATGCTGTTGATGCGGCCCAGACTCGACTGGAAGCCAGAACTGCTATTGCTGCGACGGCTGTGAGAGATGCTGCCAGAGACTCGGCTAGCATCGTCAGGCACCTCGTAGTCGGAGCTATAGTTGTTGTATCCGCCGCCATACCGACCGCCGCCGCCTCCTCCTCCACCACCTCGTGGTGCTGTAGGAACATTGGGAGCGCGGGCAATGTTATCGTCGGTGGTTGTCGTCGACATAGAGTAGAGACGGTGATCTTCAAAGGACGGGGCGGAGCGAGCAGGCGCGGCCATCTGGCCCATGGAGAACTGGTCGAGAGAGAGGAGCATGTTGGAGACGAGAGAGTCGCGGACGTGACGGGAGGGAAGTGAGAGATCGTGGGAGTCACGCTGGCCGCGCATCGGTGGTGGTTGTGGTGCATCGGCCATGGTCAGAGACGGGTGGATGTTCTCTTTGCCGCCGGCAGACACGGCGTCGGGTGTATACATTTCGAGAAATGTCTCGACGTCGGCGGCCGCGGTCTGATGTTGATGGGAGTGCGAATGTGACGAGGTGCCGGACCGGGAACGGCTGGGGCCGACACCGCCCGCGTCGATGCTGGAGGCCATAACGGTGGTACCCAGTGCTGGGGGAGGTTTCGAACCGCGGCTACTGGCCCTCGAAGACGGCACAGGAGCGTTGCGTCGCGTGGTGACAGCGGGGGAAATGCAATCTTGGAGCTGGAGTTGGAACGCGCTCGCGAGGTGTTGACGCTGAGATCTGGCCGCCGCCTTTGAGATCGGCGCGAAGGGTCGGGGTTCATGATTGCGGAGGGAAAGAAGAAAGGAACAAAAAAAAAAGGACAAAAAACCAAAGTCCAGAAGCCAGTAGCACGAGTGGACTCGGAGGGTCCAAAGGCCAAAAGGGGCCAACAAGGAAGTGCCAGGAGCGAGCGAAACAGGTTGTAGGACAAGGCCCACCACGCTAGAGACACGCGAAGCTTTTTGTCCAATTCTTTTTGCCGTGTCTGGCGTGTCGCTGTCGTTTGTACCCAGTATTGTCCCCGTGTATTATCGCCTTTTCGTGTCCCTGTCAAGCGTGTTTAATGAGTAGCCTTGCCTAAAATAAGGGACTGGGGAACGCAAAAGGACGCCGTGGGCGACGCCATCCACTCTAAGACAATGAACTTGTCCGCCCCAGCAAATGCTAGAGGCGCGCCGATATTGGTGATTTTGGTGGGATTTGGGGCGGATTGGGGCGATTTGGTGAGGCGCTGAAGCATGTGGAAAAGCGAGATGATGGATCGCTTCCCGGGAAATGGGTTTAATGAGGAGCAAGAAAATAAAAGGAGTCTATCGAGATTGAGAGCGGCCGCTTCCTTTCATGGGCAGGCCACGCGCGTGGCAGAGAAGGGAGAGGACCCAAGAACCCCAGAGGACGCACGCTTTCTGCCGCGCTTTTCTGAATTTTTTGAGTGGTCCTTTTTTCTTGCTTTTGCTTCTTTTCTTTTCTGTTCCTGCACTGCACTTTTCTTCCCCCTCCCCGGCCTTGCTCCTGGCTGCCCCTTTATTGGGCTGCCAGACGTGGCGCTAAAATGCCTAGGGCAAGGGGTGAGGAGGTATTGGATGCAGGGGTAAGCCTGGTGGTGCAGTGTTGTGGGGGTGTCGAGGTCGACGAATGGTAGCGCGGCGTTGGATGCGGGATGAAACGCAGCGAAGACGGCTCGGCTGTCGACGATATGGCCCTCGAAAGGGAGAAATATGGAAACAGAACGACTCTACCGCCAGAACAACGATCGGAATGAGGCCCACGGCATCAAAAAAGCTTCTTGGTCGATCGCGGGCGGGCGTCGAAACGTCGAGGCGTTGTTGTTCACTGATACGGATCACGGTCTGCCAGAAAAAGGACCCGAACCAGGTCCTGAACCATGCACCGGTACTCTGTGGCGCTGCTCGAAATCAATAAAGTCGTCCACTATCGATATTTGGAGAGTCAATCGTGCGCTCTTCGCAATTTATTGCGAGACTTTCTCTCTCGTTTTTTTCTCTTTACACAGTATTTGTCTCGGGACGTTGGACGGTGAAATGGAGTATGGATGCAGTAGGTCGGTTTCGCTGCATCTGTGCGGGTGCAAGCCCCTTGCAGCAAATCACTGGTGAGGCAGGCAAGCGGGGAGAGACGAACGGATAATGGCCCGATGCAGGTGTTGATGAACGGTAGAGGATGAATAGGATGCGAAGAGAAACGAAGTTATTTGGTTTGAGCAACGGGCATCGCCACGTACGGCAAGAGCAATCGTAGTTCGCAGTTGTCGAGGAAGGGGCAACTGCCATCAAGGGAAGGAACAAAGGGATCGCTGTTCCCTCCTTCTTTCTTCTTGCCTTCCCTATGGTGTTTGTAAGGTTTTGCCGTACGCGTGCCTTCTTCTTTTGGGTGACACGCTCTTGCCCTCGAAACAGACGTGGATCACGGATCGCCGTCCAGGTCGCAGCCACAAAGCAACAAAGTACGGACACGATAAAAGCAGCTTCCCAAAAATAGATGAGAGGCGCTTCGAAAGGACATTGCGACACACTTGGCCACACTTATCACACGAAACAACTTGGCTCGCAATGGCAGAAACGTCATACCAGGGCTGGTTGCCGCTGGGCACACATCAAAAACACAATGCACAACAATATGCGCACACACAATTTCACCGTCTCGCTCCGTCGACAAACGTCCATATTTTCTTGCTCCCGAAAACAATCGCATCTTTTATTCGATCCCCTACCCGACTTGCATCATCGATTCCGTCCCGAGTCGTCCGTATTCATGGCCGCTTTCCCACTCCCACATGGCACCAGGCCGTCGTCGAAGACCCAATGCGGCCACAGGCTAGAAGCAGGCTCTAGAAAGGAAAGGAAGTCGTCAAATGGTCGACCGCCATCGGAGGCCAGGCCGGTTTCGTGCAATGTGGACTTGCACCCCCGGTCGCTCCAACTGTTTTCCCTTGCGCCACTGTCTGTCAGACAGGGTCTGGGATCTGGCCATTCTGAGTATGACAAGCGAGTGGAGAGATAGAAAGAAAAACGACCATCGCGACACAATGGCCACACAAGGACGCGTTTCTTAAGTGGCACTTTTTGTTCCCCTCCAACGCCCCTGTTCCTGCAGTTCTGCGTTGCATTGTCATGTGCTTGCTGACTGTGTGGGATGTGATCTTGTCGACTTTTGCTCCTAGTTCTCACCGATTGCAGCACATTTCTTTTTTTGCTCAGTTGAAGATGAGCAAAAAGCCGCATCACGCCGTGTCCGGCGGCACGGAATCATTTCTCTGTCTCTGTTCTGCCCTGGCATGGGAAAAGCAGCTCATTCGATGTCGCACGGATGCGAGTTTGATAAGGGATGGACATATTGTCTCTCTTTATTTCATCTATCTCTTTTTTTTGGCCTGCGTTTCTGCGGTTCTGTCGCAGCCCCCTTTTTCTTTTCATAATGTCTCTCTCACCGCCCTATTTAGGCACAGACACAAACATCTGCGCACGAACCCCTGACCATCCGACTCACAAAATGACTTCATCCAGACACACAAAGAAGCACAAACAACGGACAACAGGACTCATGCGAGATAAATCCTTCTTTTTTTTTTTTTTTTTTTTTTTTTTTTGGCCCAACTGCAGGTATCGGTGCCCAGCTCCCCTCAGCTTGCGATCGTTCCTTGGTTCGCGTTAGGTAGGCCGGCCCCCATACCACTTGTTGCGACTGTTATTGACCCCCGCCTAGGCAGACAAAAATGATATCATATTAAATAAGCCACCGGAGATTCATGCGAAAAGAAAAGAAACAACAACGAGCCAGCGAGGGACTCTTATCGGACAGCGCCAGGATGTGCGTGCAATATAGTTATTGCAGTGCCCCCGATGCTTTATGCGAGTTAAGAAAAAGGCCGAGGCGGCTACGGAGTACACTGCACAAACGACCACATACAAAGAAGAGTACAATGGCTGGCAATTGCCAAACCGCAAAAGAGAGAGGAGAAACCGAACAACAGTCAACAGAGACGAGTAGAGGCGAACTCTAGCGACTGCAATTGACCGCAAAGTCGAGGTCATTTAACCAACGGGAAGAAGGGCAAAGAAAGTCTTTTTGTGCCTGACCCTCTGTGGGTGCTGCGGGTTGATTGCTTTTCATTACAAAGGCAATAACGGTGGACACGAGGACCGAGGGCAGCCAAAAGTAGCGCGGCCAGGCCTGAAATCCAACATGCTACCAGCAAGGCTGGTCTGTTGAAGTCTGCATATCGCAGCATTGAATTAAAGTTTGCGTCTAGTGGTGCTCCGCTGGGAGAAGCACAAAATCCAAAGGTGCGAGTGCAAACAAGGTCACCAAGCGATGTCGCCAGAAAGAGGCAACGTAGAGGCTCGCACCTGGACCAAAAGGAGGAATGGGCCCAAGACAATCCTTCCGATTAGTCAGATATCGCTCAGAGTTGCAACTTGGTCATGGAGAATCGATTTCTCTGCGTTCGATGATTTCTGCGAAACCGAAAAAGAAGACTATGCCATGGAATGTAATAAGCGAATGGAGGAGAAGAGAAAAAAAAGGACCATCACGAGTGACAAAAACGAGATCAAAGAATCAGAGGCAATTCGATCGGGCGGTTACCGTGGAGCAAATACTGCCGAGAGTCACGATCCGATGCGACGTTTATTTTCGTCACAATTTTTTGAATTTCATGATGCGTGAAGTGAATCAAAGTTTTAAAAATGAAGCGGTTTGATGCCACAGCACAATCGTTGCCCTTTCGTATGCACGATAATTCTCAAAAGCATTCGAGACTGCTTGGATGCATTTAATCAATAAAGA
Source organism: Sporothrix variecibatus (assembly GCA_016097105.2). Classification (NCBI taxonomy): domain Eukaryota; kingdom Fungi; phylum Ascomycota; class Sordariomycetes; order Ophiostomatales; family Ophiostomataceae; genus Sporothrix; species Sporothrix variecibatus. Next base: position 1,594,415 of record JADMNI010000003.1, read on the forward strand.
CTTGTCTGCTGGAAACAAGAGGAAATTGAATAAGAAAGGAGTGCATCTGCCAGGTTTACGGACTTCGCGAGATTCGAGGTTCGTAAGAAGGGTTTGTGCCCTGCCATACGATTGGGCAGAGTCGGGGGACAGATGACCGATCGACGTATGGCAGCTTCCTTTCTTGGCCTTTTGATTCCGTTCTTTGGGATCTGAAAAAGTATTTAGTGTCGCTTGGATTTGCCGCCGTTCTTTCCTCGTTCTTTTCAAACTCTCCCTCCTTCATACCACTTTTCCTCTGCGTCACCACAACTGCCACAAAACCATCGAAAAAATCAAAAGAAGACCTCTCTCATCAGTATCAAACAATCGCGCATAATCTCCATCGCCTTTTATATCGAATTTGATTACCACAATGGCCCAAAACGACGTACCTCATTACGGGCGCCAACAAAGGTGAGTTTTTGAAAAACGGTTAGAATTCAAAAGCGGGGTTCTTTGTTTATTTTACCCCTTTTTCTCGATGTCCGCCAAATCCGCCCACCACCACCAAAAATCAAAAGTCATCAATTCAAATCCCTGAAAGACAATCAAATTCAAAGAGAAAATAAATTAAATCAATTATTACAGTCAATAGTGCTGATTTTACTTTCAGGCATCGGCCGTGCTATGGTGCAGCTGCTTCTTTCAGCGCGCAAACACCACAGTGGTCGCTTGCGTTCGTCAACCCGACGACACGACCGGCGCCTCTCTCAAAGAGCTTGAGGTTTCCAAGTCAAGCCGGCTTCTTGTCGTGAAGCTGAAGGAGCCTGCAGACTATACTGCTCTTCAGACGACATTGGCTGGTCTGTCTGTGTCGCGCATCGACATTGTCATTGCCAACGCCGGCCACTCGACAGGTCTCGACAAGTCACTGCTCGAGACTACGGCCGGCGACGTCATTTACGGACTGTACTGTCAATGCAGCTGGTCCTCTTCGGCTATTTAAGGCTACATGGCCTCTCTTGGAGGTGTCCGCGTCTGATAACAGTGTGCACACTCGCTTTGTCCTGATCAGCAGCACCATGGGCAGTATCGGCGTGCAAGATGAGGAGAGCATGCCGGTGGGCACGTCGTACGGCATGAGCAAGGCGGCGGCCAATTGGTTTGCAAAGAAGGCTAGCATCGATTTCAAAGACAAGGGTCTAATCGTGGGCGTTTTGCACCCTGGGTGAGTTAACTCCAACTTTTTTCTGCTTGCGTCAGCACTTCTTTTACTAACGATTTTTGAACTACAGTTGGGTCAAGACATATATGGGTCAGGCCTTGGCAGATGCGTTGGCATAAAGGAACCTCCAGTTACGACTGACGAGAGTGCACGAAAGTGCCTTAAGCAGATTGATGACTGGACGCCCGAGAAGAATGGCAAGTTCCTGACCAACAGCGGCCAGGAGCTGCCTTGGTAGTGGCGCTGTCGGTCGGAGAGTGTGGGATGCCAGTTATTTATGTCGGTCATGCGACGTAGGAACTTATGTGCGAAATGATTGTTCTATGTGCTGCATCTATCTAGGGTCGTTTCCCTCGTTCATACCCATCATTCTCGTTGCTTCATTGTGTGAGCTTGATTATGCCACTAAACTGCTGTTCATTACTTCTATTGACTTCTTCAACGACTGGGTTCGTTTTCTTATCAAATGATGTGCCTTGCATTTAGGAATAATATTCGAGGAATTTTATTGTCGAACAGTCTGCTTTCTGATATTTTCGTGCGAGATTCAAATGGTGCTGGCGGATCCGACGTATATACGATTAATTGAGAGTGGCAGAGGCGACTTTGCCCGGGTCCCGTACGCATTATTTGACGTAAGATTGCCTTATCCATTTGCTCTTGTCTTTTTTTATTTGATCTATCTTTGTGCTTGGTTACTCATGTTGTTGGGGAAGATTGATATTTACCCCTGTTCATATGGTTGTCTTGGGATCTAGGACTTTTTGTAGTTGCAACACAAATATGCATCTGCTACATGCACCATAAGTGAATGAAGTGATGCAATTGTATATCGGGCCACTCGTATGCTCAAATTTTGGTAATCCTAAATGACTGGCAATGGTATTTTCGAGTATTCTTGATGGCACCGCGATGTCTACTCCTTGTGACATAGCCCATGTAAGACAACTCGATGCCAACAATTATCGTGGCAGTCGCTTACGTTTCAAATGCCAACAAAAAAAGGAGATGGAGACATAGCCGGCCGGGGAGTGAACCCGACACAGGCGGCCGCTACGGATATGGGCTGTATGAGAGTACGTAATAATACTCTTTTGCTATTGCAGTATGGCCGATGGCATGAACCAAAGAGGAAAAAGCAGGCTGGAAGTAACAATGTGCCTCAGCTCAACCAGCCGAACGGGAGACGCCTTGCCTCTGGATGGCTAGGCCGTGCTCGCATTAGACAACTGCATTTGGGCAGCATTCCCTGATGATGCCGCTGTGCGGCACAGGTCCTGTCAAGTGCCGGGCGGCACGCAAAAGATCACCCCAAACCCCAAAATACCAAGCCCGAAGACCGATCGGCGGCCAGAATGATCAGAGGACGGCAAAGAGGAGTGGCCGACATATTATGTATGAAGCATATTGACTCCAAACCCGCTTTCCTGGTAAACGGTAAGATACTTGTTCATGGGACAAGACTGCATCTTTTTGAGACGAAACGAAGCTGGTATTATTGCGTTCGGACGGCAGAAGCTGGTAAAATATCGCCGTAAATGAACTGAGCCGCGAAGAAAAGCTCTTACCAGGGCACTGGCGAATTAAGTAGGCCATCTGCAAAATATGTTTCTTCTGGCGACAATAACAGAATTAAAAGCACGGTTAAGTCCCCTGCGCTCGTTTGTGTTCATATGTAGGACTTTTTGAACTCGCTTTGATATACACCGATACGTACCGGATACGGACACAGACTTTTCCTTTTGCATCTCTTTTCGGAGCCACCACCGACACTGGCTGCGGATTGCGGAGGGATAGCGCCCTTTTTTGGGCGGGCGTTGTACGGGATTGGCGGGTAAGACGGCAGCTAAGACGGACGAATTCAGCGAGAGTAAGATAAAAAGCAAAAGGCACTCGTGTGATGACCTGCCCGATTCTGCCATTAATGAAACCGCCGACGCCGTCATCCGACGGGGCCTGTCACTGACCGCTCTTGGCGGTGGCCGCCGGGGATGGGGCCCGTATGCATGTGCTTGAAAAGAGAAGCCAGAGGAATAACTACAGTTGTAAAAGCACATACGTAAGTACATACACAGTAAATTGTATCCCCGCCGACGCGGCGATCGATCTGCACGCCACAAATATCACAGTTGCACTGCCGTAGGACTTTCTTTGCGCACACTCGTCAACGTCACCGAAGTGTCCGCCGTGGTAGATGCTATGTTTCAATTGGCCGCCTGGCCTGATACAAGGAAAGTAAATACTGTTACAAAAGAGAGAAAGACAAAAGACAATTCGCAAATGGGTAGTGAAAAGAAGAGGGACAGAAAGAGTGGGACTAACAGCCAGCCCATGGCACCTGCCACCTCACACGGCACACTCCCGCGGCAGGCCGCTTCGGCACCGATACCCTCAAATGAACTACAACCAATTGCCCACCAACTCACACCACTCTTGTTGTACCTCTCCAACTGTACCACCACTTCCAGACTCTATTTTATTTTTCCGATTCGAAGTGTCGTTTTGATGGTTATACCGTACATCTTTCCAGCGCAACGCGACCCAGTAGACGGGTGCTTGGGCTCGGCGACAGGCTGCGGTCTGAATGTAAGATAGCCTTTATTTTTTCCTGCCTAAAAAATGCCTTGGATTATTACAACTCGATACAACATAAGACACATTTAACGTATTTTTTGGTTGCTTGTTTGTGATTTATCTCTCTGTTATCTGACTGGATGGCTGCCTCGATTGCTCCTTCCGTATTGTGTCTGGGTGGGTGCCGCTTGCCACGGCCTTGATGTGGGTCGCCACCGCCGAAATTTCGCTGTTCTTGACCGCACCGGTGCAGGCCCCCTCTTTCTCTTGTCAGCGCTTTTTCCCCTTGTACCTCTGGACTCTGTTTTTCAAGCCATTTTTGTTTGACTAATTGCCATCTTCAGCGAGCTCTTTGCAAGTTACGTTGTTCAATTCTATCCTGTGGACTTTTGTGTCTCTTTGCCGATGACGTGCCCATCGTCTCTTTTGTCGTGTGCAATGGTGTTCCTGGCGCCTTTCCCATTGTAGGCGATGGCGCTAAACCACAGCACGACGGGCTCGTAGCTCCGACACCCTTCTCTCCTTCCTTTTTATGGTGATTGACGCTCTTTGCTCTTTCTGCACGCCGAACGCCGCGCGTATCCAATCGTTTACAAGGGAGGGAAGGTGCAACCTAGGATCTGATTGTGGGACGGCCGCTTTTTGACATGCGAAAAAATCAGACGCCCAGGCGCCGTTGGCCGGAAGCCAATTTTCTTGGAAAGCTTGTCCTGGAACTCTTACTGAGTAGGAGGAGCCAAGCCATTCCTACGCTGCACCACACGAGCCACACCCACGTCCTTTGCGTCCCTTCCCCGTGCCGTCTTTTGCGTAATGTGTCGACGGTGGAGCCCCCTGGAGCTCGGAGCCGGCGCGGAGAACAGCTGCCAATTTTTTTGTTTAAGTTTTCTGTTTGACACTGTATCGCTCCTTCCCTCGCTAGGAGAGAGGCAAAAAATGGGCAGGAGCGAAAAGACTTTGTTGGGGCGAGGTAGGAGCGCCGAGATCGTTCATCGCAAGCAGGGGTGGCAGTTTCCGTATCTGTACTGACGCATGTCAATTGACTCCTTTTATCTCCTCATTGTTTAATTTGTCTCTTAATTCTTAATTCTTAATTCTTGGGTCTTGTTCTGTCTCCCGACCCTTGCGTAGGACTGCTGTCCACAACCCGGCATATCGACGATGCAGTCATTGCTTGCCGATTCATCTATTTACATATTGAGCACCCTTTTTCGTATATATTAAACAGATCCACGTCCCTGGTTCATCCACAAATTTCACTTTCGATTAGAAAAACTCAACGACATCGACAAGAAAGGCTGGCAACATCAGTGTCAAGAGCCCAAGTCGACAAACAGCGCACGACTCTCTCCTTTTTATTACCTGCATACACTTACACACCCACACTGCCTCTACCTTTAATCAACTTTATATTGCCCACAACGTCCTTTTACACCATTTACCCCCACATCTTACACAGGTGAAGCGCAGCCCCCACCCTCACCATGTTTGAAAAGAACAAAGAAGAGGGCGTGATCCCGGGACGCCGACTTCCCAAGTATCTCGCGAGCTCCGAGAAGAAGAGGATGACCTTGCCATCGAAGAGATTCAGCCGTTCAGCAACGTCTCCACAAGTGCCGCCGGTGTTCTTGACGAAAAGACATCCGGGTCCGAGTCCGATGAAAAAGCATCTATCAAGGGAGGCGACGGCGTGGTCACAACTGTGGCCGTCTCTCCAGAAAAGGAGGGCGAGGCTGGCACATCTACCGAGCCGGAAGACGAGGGCCCACCACCGCCGCCATATTCCCGTTTCACGCACCGCCAAAAGATTGGCATCACACTCACCGTGTCTTTCCTCGCCATCATCTCGCCATTGTCCGGACAGATCTATCTTCCTGCACTCAACTCCCTGGCAGAGGATCTGCATGTGCCCGTCTCGTCCATCAACCTGACCATCACCACATTTATGGTATGTGCCGCCGCCAGCAACATCCTAAGTTTGACCTGTGCTGACCTTTTTTTCTCCCCAGATCTTTCAAGGCATTACACCGTCGTTCATCGGAAACTTCTCTGATGTTTATGGCCGCCGCCCTGCGTACCTCATCTGCTTCTCCATCTACGTCCTTGCCAACCTGGGCTTGGCACTTCAGGACAGCTACCCAGCACTCATGGTCCTGCGCTGCTTCCAGAGTATGGGCAGCAGCGCCACCATCTCACTGAGCAGTGCTACCGTCGCTGATCTCGTGACACGTGCCGAACGTGGCAAATATATCGGCTTTGCTGCCATGGGTGTCACCCTTGGGCCGGCACTCGGACCCGTGGCTGGTGGTCTGTTGACACAATACTTTGGCTGGCACGGCATCTTCTGGTTCTTGTTGATCCTGTCTTCCATTCTGTTCACTTTCATGTTCTGCTTCCTGCCCGAGACCTGCCGCAACATCGTCGGCAACGGAAGTGTGCTGCCTCCCTGGTGGAACATGTCCCTCTACCAATTCTTGAAGACACGCCGTCTCACCGTTGCCGAGCGCGCAGAAGTCGGTGACCGCTCCACACTTGCCCGTGGCCGCCGCCGGCCGAACCCCTTTGCCGCTCTCAAGATCTTAATGGAGCGCGAGGGCGGTGTGACCCTGGGCTGCGGCTCACTGCTTGCCGGCGGCTACTTCATGATCACTACGACCCTGTCTGAGCAACTGCGCGACCGCTTCGGCTACTCGCCTGTTAAAGTCGGCCTCTGCTACCTGCCACTGGGCTTTGGCACGCTGTCTTCGCGTTGGACTATTGGTTTGCTGCTCGATTGGAACTTCCGCCGGTGGGCCCGCATGCTGGGTTTGACCATCGACCTCAACAAGCAGCAAAATCTGGACATTTTCCCTATAGAGAAGATTCGTCTCCAGATTTCGATTTGCGCCATCTACATGGCGTCCGTGGCCGTCATTGCCTACGGCTGGACCATGGACAGTCATGCCTCGCTCGCTGGCATTGAGGTCGCACTGTTTTTTATGGGCGTCTTCTTTGCCGGCGCCATGAACGGTATCAACACGTTGATTGTTGACACTCACCCCGAATCGCCCGCTACGGCTGTCGCCGCCAACAACCTGTTCCGCTGTTTTGTCAGCTCCGGCGGTACTGCTATTGCCCTGCCGCTCATCAACCGCATTGGTATTGGTTTCACAGGTGTGCTAATCGCTGGTGTCTGGGTGGCGTTCAGCCCCGTCCTCTGGCTGGTCATGTTCCGCGGTGCCGAGTGGCGCAAGAATACGATGGCCAAGAAGGCTGCAAAGCAGGCTGCCAGAGACGCGAAGAAGGCAGAAGCATCGTCCAATGTATGAAGAAGAAAAAGGGTGGAAACTGTTGGTATTAAGCTTGTCAGTAATGAAGTGGCTGTTGTCTCCCTTTTCTTCGTGTTTTCCCTTACGCCGTTCAATTTTCAAGCATTTTTCATGTTTACATGATTGGTTTCTTTCTTTCTTTCTTTGGCATATTGGCATACATCTTAAGTGGCGTTTTTTAAAATTGTTTCGAGTCATACAATGCACATGCAGGCTTGTGATTACATAAGAGGACCGGGCGTGGGCAGTGTGCCGTGGTTCTGACGTTGACGGAAATCTCCGTCTTATTTGCTGGATAGACAAGACAGCTACAAAGTGGTATTTGAAAAATGCAATGTTTTGTTTTTGAGCCGTTTTGAGCCGTCCACGATACTCACTTCGACTAGCGTAAGCTAGATGTACCATTGCTAACAAAAAGGCAAGTTATATTGGAACGCTGCTTATAGTTCTTATGAGACGCTGACAGGATACTTGACAATGATAAACGATGTCTCCGACGGGCAGATTTATTTTGCAATTATTTATTCCCCCCGCACTCTCCAATACTCTTCCGATGTATTTCCAGCTCGGCTTAAACCTCCTGCAAAATCCTTGACAGGATGACGTCGTTGGTATAGTGAGCTGTTCGTGATGCATCAAACAGTTGGGATCACAGTCACGTGCCGTCATCAAGGGCCCACATCGCCCGCATACGCCCTGCGGTTGACAACCATTTTGGAGGGGCTTTCTAAGAATTTTTGGAGATTTTTACCTCGCTTCGTGCTCGTAGCTCTTGGCAACTTGTGCTTGCGATCCGCTTTCCAGCAACGTGTGATCCAGTCTCTCCAATTGACTGCCACGAAACGCACGAGAATCCCCCAGATTCAACCAGCCCAGTCACAGAGCTGCCAGCTAAAAGGAAGGAAAAGACCCATCCTTCCCGCAGTTTAAATCCTTTGAGAGTCTTCTTTCCTTCTTCTCTCCTTCTTTTCGATCTTTTGTTGCTTTCTTTTCTCCTTCTTTTATTCTTTTCCTCTCTCGCTCCTTCGCGCTTTCGTCATCCGGTCTTTTCTTTCCAAATATAACCCGCACATAAGCGAGCATCGCCAATAGTTGACTTGCTTTGAAAGCACACAGCCCTTTCTGACACCGAAGAAGTCCCCACCAACCCCAAAAAGATAAGATAAAAAAAGGGCCCAGTCAACAACCAAGACACAGCACCAACAACTTTGCTCGGTTTAAATCTACTCCATAGACCAAACACTTTTCTTGATCTGAGAAGACCTACCACCAGGAGAGTCATACACCACCTCGCCATCCCCAATCCAACCACACCAGGAACGGAACCAATGCCCCTGCGGCTGAACCTCTCCTCTGGTTCTAGCGCGCCACTTACACGACGACTAGCAACGGCCTTCTACAAACAGCTGCAAAAGTCCAACGCAACTACGGTACCCGTCGACCTGGTATCAGCGAGCGTACCAGTGGAATTACTCGTATCGGTGAAAACAGCGGTATCAGTCATATCAGGGATACCAGCAGCATCATCCACATCAGCATCAGCGTCGTCTTTTTCGTCGTCTGGTTCATTTTTTGCGTCGTCTGCGTATTTCCGGCGGCAATTGGGACGGCACCCACAATCTCAACCGCTCTTTCCTGTCCCAAAGGCCGCGGCCCCGCAATCGATTCTTGCCAAGACATTATATAGCACGCCGCACCTTCCCGGTTTCCCGTCTTTCACACGCAGCTCCTTCCGTTTATATTCCACATTGATCCTGCCACCCACATCCCGTCCCGGTTACTCCTTCTCATCTGAACCTCTTTCCATTTTATCCCAGAAGAGAATGGTGAGCTCCACTACCAACGGTAGCGGCGACTTGGCGGCGCAAGTCGCGCCTGCCGATACTTCCGTCCACAGCCCTCCGCTGCCGCAGCATCTCAAGATTGTTGCTATCGAGACATTTTTCACGCCGCTGCCGCCACTGATTGTGCCCAAGCCATACACATACGATCTTGTCGAGTATGACCGCACGACCCCGGCCCAGGTCGCCGAGCGCATCAAGGATGCCGACATTGTCATCACGACGGTCGTGCCCATCCGTGCTGATGCACTCGCAGAGACCAATGCGCCCCGTCTGAAACTCATTGCCGTCATGGCCTCGGGTGTTGACTCGGTCGATCTGGCTGCCTGCACGGCCCGCGGTATCCGCGTCCTCAACAGCCCCAATTGTAACTCGGTTGCCGTTGCCGAGCATGTTGTCTCGCTCTATCTGGCGGCACGTCGCTCCATGTTCCAGGTTCAGCGTGCTCTCGGCCGCGGCGAGTGGGTCCACATGGGCGGCATTATGATGCGTGCCTACACGGCCGGTGCACCGCCCCGCAGTTGCCAAGACGAGACTGTCGGCATTATCGGCTACGGCGGCGTCGGCAAGGAAGCGGCACGGTTGTTTGGTGCGTTGGGCATGAAAGTGGTGGTTTCGGGTCGGCGAGGTGAGGACGTCTCAAAGCGCACCGACGGTCGCGTGGCCTTTGAAGAGGTCATCCGGACCGCCAGCGTCATTGTTGTGTGTTGCCCACTGGTTCCGGACACCAAGAACCTAATTGGTGAGGCCGAGTTTGCCAAGATGCAGCCCGACGCCATCATTGTCAATGTGGCCCGTGGCGGCATTGTGAGCGAAGAGGCCCTGGTGGCCGCTCTTCGTGAGAACCGCATCGGCGGTGCAGGCATCGACGTGTTTGACCGCGAGCCAGCGACGCCCGAGTCCAGTGTTCTTGTCAAGGCTGCCACCACAGAAGATTTGAATCTGATCGTCACAGGTCACACGGCTTGGGTATCGGCGAGCACGCGGGCCAACTACCAGAGAGTCGTGCAGGAGAATGTTGAGCGGTTCATCCGGGGCACAGTCGACGCGGACCGGACAAAAGCGTGATAGAGGTATAATAATAAGAGGCTGGTATATATATCTGATACATCAATAGAAATTAAGTGCGCCCTTTTCTTGTTGGCATCATGGCAATCTTGCCTCTTTGTCAATCATATAGTACATCTCTCTTCAGCCTATCCATGCTCAGCGCCTCCGACCGTTTTGCTTTCTTGTCTTGGCCTTTTTCATCTTTCGGGGAAATGTGCCCGGAGATGAGACATCCTCAGTCATGGTCTGGTTCTTCTTTTCATTACCACCAGCCAGAGTGGCCGCATCGGATGCCATGTTCTCTGATGGAGCAACCGAAGATCCAGCCCGCCCTCTCGTAGACGCCGAAGAAGCCGAGCTCTCCGAGGATGCCGACAACGGCGAAGATACAGAAGTCAGAGACTCAGGTACCGACTTAGCTCGTGTGCCACCGCGTTTCTGCCGTGCACTTCCACTGCCCATCTTTCCAGCACCAACGGCCGCTGTCGTTGTCGTCGTGTATTCCGCCGGGTAGTAGTAGTAGTAGGCCTGACCATCGCCACCTCCACCCCGTACTGCACCACCGCCGCCACCACCAGCGCCAGCTGTCCTTGTAGCGTATGATGTCGTGTCAGTATAGTAGGAGCGGGAACTGCGGCTACGACTGCGCCGGCGACGACCTGTAAATCGTGACGAGTAGGTCATGGCGATGCAGCCTATGAGAAGCAGGAAGAAAAAGATTCCGAGAACAATGGCCGCGATGGCACCTGGGCTGAGGTAGTGATGCCAGTTTGGTGAATGATCGAAGGGCGGACCGCCACCGCCCGGAGGGCCACCAGGGGCCCAGTCGCGAGATAGGAGGACAGCCAAGATGCGGTCCGTCGCCGACCTAATCGGAGGCATGATGAAGTGCCTGCTTGTCTAACTGAAAGAGACTATAAAAATCTTGCTGGGAGGTTTTTGTTGACAAGTTGATGACTGGTGATGGGTTTTGTACAATATAAAGCATTGACCTTGGTCGCCTTGCATATGCACGTCGAAGCGGGGAAAGAAGACGAGAGAGAATCAAGCTTTCTCCATTCTATTTATGAAATGCAAGAGATGGGCAAGAAATGTCTGTTCGCACTCATAATTGTCCGATGAATGTTCCAGCCACCTTTTTTTCTCTTTGATGTTACTTGTCTACGGATTATAGGCAAATATAGTGCAGATTCAATCTATCCAGAACGTGGTAACATAGGACTCTTCAAAACCCCGAGATAGAGTCTCGGTGAGATACCTGGAGGCGAGAAGGGAAAGCGCTTGGCAAAAAAATGATAACCAGGTAGTAGAGGGAGACACAACGATAAAGAGGTCTGGACCAGGTTGTAACACGCTATTCCTAAGTCCTGATATGTCGATAAGGGGGGCTGGGCCTATTATCCATTTAACCAGATGCCCAATAACACAATAGTAAATATAAAGATACGAGAAGTCGAGATGAGTAAATAGCTACCGGATAATTGTGCCTGGTTAAATATCTGTATAGAGTCTTCGCAGTCTAGTCATCCTTGGCTATTTCAGGCCATTTAAACACCCAAGAACAAATGTCACTCCAAGCTGTCGCGTTCCATATGGATGGCCTCGCCGCTCTGGGCCAGCCCGCGAGTTTTATCGCTCTTTGGCGTCTCTCCTATGGAAAATGTTACGCCTCAGATGCGCCGCCGGCTCTTTCCAAAAGAGGCAATCACTGATCTTCGAAATCTGTTCCAACAGCTCCATCCTAAAACACGAAAACAAGCTTAATTCCAACTCTGTTGACAAACAAAAGTACCTGCAGTATGCAATGAATGGAGTCAAAACAAAAAATTTCCTTTATCTGCTTACATTTCCTGCCCTTACCCTGCACCAGTCGTACTGGCTACATCCAAACAATACCTCAGCATTTTGCAAGCCTTACCCTGCATGCCAATTCAAGGCGACAGATCATAAGGCAACCATGTCGTCTTTTATGCATTTTGGGGGGGGAACAAGTTGGGGGAATCAGCGCTCGACCAATCGTCGAAGGGTGGCTGTGATGTATGCGGCTGAAAACACACTGGCCGCCCTCTTCTCTTGCACCGCAGTCGTCGGAGGGGTCAACCTTGATCATATCTCGCACAACAATAGCAACCCTATTGAAGAGGAAAAGTGAAGAGAGAAAAAAAATAAAGAAGAAGAAAACACGCTTCATCGACAACATCACAAGCTCCTGCTTGCACCCTTTTATCGGTCAAATTTTCACAGTCCAGTCCCCCATTCATCTTTGAGCCTACAACCAGCATCATGTCCGCATACATGCTACAACCCTCCCAAACGGATCGCATCTCGGCACCAGCTGGACTGGCACAGCCAGAGCCATACGATGTTAGCGAGGATTCCTCAAGTGTACATCTAGGTAGGCCACGATATCGATCACGACCACGAGAGCGTCCACGGGAGCGAATCCGGGAGGACGACAGCGTCTCCAGTGTCGAGATGGACCACTACAGACGAAGCTCCCGACGTCACCGAAGCCGGTCTAAGGTCATAAGAGATGTCGGCGACATTATCAACCTGCCTGTTGAACGAGAGCGAAATCGGATCCAGCCCTCCAAACGCCATTTGCCTGTACAGGTTGATGGAGCATCGGGCGCTCCTATAGAGATAATCAAGCGGATATATCCAGCACAGTCACTCCCTCAGGAGGTGAATAGTGGTGCCTCCGTCAAACAAGAAGCGCACAGACTCGGGCACAGGCTAGAAGTGCACGAAACACACCCGGAGTACTATGACCTGCGTGAAGCAGATTTGGGACGTAGACGGGACCAGGAGAGCTCGTCCGAGGAACAGGATCGACCACACGATCGCCGCAGAAGTCGCCACAGAAGGCAGCGCAGGTATGACAATTATTCGAGCTCGGGCTCGGACTCCTCGGGCTCAGGCCTGGCGAGGTTCCTAAGTTCTCGGAGGAAAACCCCCGCGGGAGCTCCGACCGGGCAGCCCAAAGGTAATACACGAGAATATCTGACGGCAAACTGTTAACAAGCAGGCATTGAGCTAACTCATTCACACAGGCACAAGTGCAACACCTGGCAGTACCACAGTTGTCTCTTCACATCCTGGACTCGGCGGTCAAAAGACACACCAAGAACCTCAAAACCTCAACAGAAGTTGCGACTGCTGCGACTACTGCAGGTTTATCAGGCTGGGGACCGGAGCAGATGTATAATCCCTTCAGTGTCATGCCGATCTACCCAACACTATCTGAGCCATTGGGGATTTGCGCGATACGTCCCCGGCGCGCATCCTCTGGCTCCAGAAAAAGACAGCTGGCTTGAAAGAGAGTGAGGTCATGGAGCGCATTATGGGCCTCTTTGGCCTAGAGGAGTTCAAAAGTCACTGTCTCTCGTTGTACGAACGGATAGTTCCAGTGCCGGTGGCAAGGCGCCCTGAAGAAGCTGGCAATATCGACATCTTCTTTACCGGAAACGAGGGATCTGGGCATGACCTTGCTGCATTGCGTTATCGTGAACTCTTGGTATCATTGGAGATCATCCCTCGACCTTCCTTGATACACTATTTCTCTGATGAACCAGCATGCATCGCCACCACGGAACAGATTGTCAAGAGCGTCCTTTCCCGGAAATCCGACGGCCCACCAAGTGAAAGCGTATGTTACTATCCCCCCCAGCGCCTCTTTACTATTCCTTCAAAATGCTAATATCCTTTATCAGTTTGTGTTCATGTATCAGGGAACCTTTCAAGACTGCGAGCGCCAAGTGTTTGATAGAGTCCGAACACAGACTCGACAAAAAGGTGGCGCTTCCAAGGATACTCAGCACATCGTCTGGATCGGCGTCGGTACATCGCCCACAAAAGCAAAGGCACGAGACTTCAAGTTTCCGGTAACCTCGATCCGCGCTCTGGACCTGACATTTGTGGAGTTGTGTGACGGACTTTGCTTTCTTCTTGGCTTTGGAAAAGCTCCTCCCTATCTATTGAAGGTGGCTCCAACGGAAGTCTGATTAAAGATGTTATGGATCGCATCATCAAAGGCATGAAGCTCGAGGGACATGGCGGCAATGGACGACCCTTGAGTCCAGTGCCAAAATGCTTCGAGAACGACGTTTCCGCCCATACTGGATACCTTCGGGGACCGTCACCGTTCGGACCCTCGAGTCAGCTGGGCACTATTATGCAAGCTGCCACCTTCTTGGTGAAACCCCAGACGAAGTGATGTTACGGGTTGCCGAATACAAACAGCTTATGGGAATGATCGGCCTGGAAAGCATCAAATCAGACGTGACAGCTCTGATAAGGATAGAGCAATCGAACCAAATGCAGCGTTTGGCCAGAAACGAGACGCTTCTTACAAAATACCAGAGAGAAATGCTACATCGTTGCTATATGGGGCCCCCGGGTGTGGGACGACGAACAGTCGCCAAGCTCTATGCACGTATTCTGTGGCGGCTGGGCATTGTCGAGGGCATGGACACAAAAACGCTTTCGCTATCCTCTCTAGTTGGACTGTCACGTCGGGCCATCGAGCGGCAGGTCAATGACACGTTCAGTGATACAAGAAACGTGGGTGCCGTCATCGTTGAGGATACTTGCGTGGACGGCCACGGCGCCATCTCAAGAAAAACGGCATACGACGACGCGAAAAGCGAGGACAGTGAAGGTGACGGCAGTTATCGGAGACATCTTGCTCAACATCTTTCTCAACACAGCTACAACAGTCACAGCAACAGTCGCATGCGCAAATCGAGGTGTTACCCGGAGCACAAGATTCGGCCTTTGTATTGGACCTTTTTGGCAGCGATTGTCAAAACTTTGAATGTTCAGGGAACGGGTCCTGTGCTCATTTTTGTCGGTCTCGCCGCGTCTTCGTCAAATGAAGACCCAGGTCACATGCCACTGAGCTTTGTGAACGCAAGAGAGAGAGGGGGTAATCCACGCCCATCAATATCGTCCAGCTTACAGCAGCTTTTCCCAAGTGAATCACAGACCGTTTTCTTTGAGTCATACTCGGTCGATGAGCTTACTGCACTATTCCGGCGCCGTCTCACAATCCAAGGCGCACCGAACGCCGCGCTCCTTTCTTCACCTTTCGATTCCGAGCTGCGTGATGTGATGGGCATCTATTGTTTGCGTCCCAGTTTTGATAGCATCTGTTTCGTTGAACGCATTGCGGTAGAAACTATATGTTCTCTTTCAATACACGCCAAAACGCCAGACACTGGCCCGGGTAGCGAAGAAGAAGGCACGCCTCAACCCTCCGCAACGAATCCGGATATACGGTCTGCTTTTGTGGAAGAGATTGATATAAGTAAGCGCTTTGCTTACAAGGCCTT
This sequence comes from Sporothrix variecibatus, assembly GCA_016097105.2. NCBI lineage: Eukaryota > Fungi > Ascomycota > Sordariomycetes > Ophiostomatales > Ophiostomataceae > Sporothrix > Sporothrix variecibatus. Next base: position 1,609,707 of record JADMNI010000003.1, read on the forward strand.
ACAAAACCTCATCGGCCTCAATCACATCGCAGCAGAATTTAGAAGCATCCATAGGATGGCCACAAATCTGAGACGAGTCCGGCAACAAAACCCACAGCCCTATGTTCCTTATCTTTTTATCTTCTCTGGACCATCTGGAACTAGCAAGACGTCTATTCTGAACGATTGCCTTGTTCCGCTGTACTTTTCCATGGGCTTGCTGGACGATCGAGAAGTCGTTACGTGCGACGTGTCTGAGCTCATCTTTCCACAGCTGAGGCCGAGATCCATGAACGAGATTGGTCGGCTTTCATTGCGAACCACCAAAGGCAAAGCTCTGGTTTACCAAAGAAAAGTGCAGCATATATTATCATTGGCATTTGGGAAAGTGCTGCACATCCGCGGCTATAGGGTCCCGGACACGGGCAGCACACGCTCTGGTGCTGAGGATATTGAGCTTTTGACAGTCTTGAGAGACAGTCTTCTTTCCTACATTACCGAGTGCATTGATGAGGAGGGCCAGCGCTGGAAACACAAGCTTGTCGTTGTGTACGAAGAGGAAACTGCAATGGGTACGAAGCCGGACAGCACTGGAGACGCAACACTCGCGACTAGGCCGTTTACGTGCCTCCAGTTCCCGGCAATCAATGACCCCGGCGTGATCATGCAAATTCTGCAGAAAAAGATCGCAAATGCAGGCCTTTCGATCGAGAATCGATCTTCGGGGATCACAAACATGGCCAGCCCCGAGACCAATGCTCTAGCCCGGACGAGCAGAAAGGTGGACACGATGTTTGCTAACATTGCTCGGCGCCCCGCCTTTTCCGGGCGAGAGCTTGATGAGATATCAAAGGACATTGTGCAGTATGTTTATGGGCTGAGCCGCACAGTGCCACTTCCGAAGCCTACCCAGGGATCGGATGAACATCCCAAGCCTTTTGATGTGTCACTCAACCAGCTTGTGACGATACTCGAGCGACGGTACCGTGACCAGCCATGGATCCAGAAGGAGTAAGCTTGTGGCATTTGGCAGCAGCACTGGCTGGTGGAAAAATCTTGGGTCCAGAACTGTTCTTTTGGTTCATATTTTTTCTTTAAAAAGGCTCGTTGTCGTATGTTAGATGACCGTTGTTTGTTTACTATGTATCGATGGTTCAAGATGCCACGTGATGTCATGTGCCCCACCAAATAGAGTTGCGCTAGCGTATTTGTTTCCCATCTTGAAATCCTGGCGAGCCTGGATGAAAACATATTCTGAGAAAACAATGTGCTCGGCTCGATTTGTAGCAATGGTTATATGTACTCTTTATTATAGGGGATTTAGCTTTAGTTTTCATATTTTCTATAATTAATTATCGCATTGTTTGGACTTACGTTGTTTTTTATATTTATTATATTTTCTCGTCACATGTCATATTTAACGAGCAACATATATGTATATTTACCTTTTCTTTTCAGAATTATTCCCACATCTTAATTTATCACATAAAGTTCCTATCTCATCCCATATTCGAACAAACGATTCCCATATGGAGCTCTCCAAGCCAAAGCCTATCACGTACGGCCACAGATATTGGAAAGCACGGGATCCCGTCCGCTCTCCCCTCGTTAAACCAATAATCGGCGGATTAGTAGTTGGGTCGGTGACGACCAGCGAATACCCGCTGCTGTACGTGTTTTTTTTTTTTTTGTCTTTGTAATATTCTGATGATTGATTTGGCGATTTGATTTGGGGGTCACTGCCCGTTGTAGTTGATGTTGATTTCGTTGTTGAAAGAAGCGAGGCTGAGATGACACAACAGGCCGGATGGCCTGGCTGCTACTTGGAGCTGATTACATAAGTAATATAGCTCGCCCTTTCTTGCCTTCTCTGCCAATAACATTCACTTGCCGAGCTTGGTCCGATGACGGAGTCTAGGCGGCGCCCTGTTGTTGATTACAAATTACTCGCAGGCACAAAAGTCAGTTGTTTGCGCCCCCATTATGGTACTCGCAGCAACTCATCAACGGCACAGAAGTACGACGAGCAGAAATATACAATGACGACGGTGACTTTCATTTATTTGGTGGCGGTGATTCTTGTTGCTCAAACAAAACGGTCAGATTCCCTCCCCTCCGGAGATCGTCGACTGAATATGTCATCGCGGTGACATACTTGGCTTGGCCAAAGCACTGAACGAAACCGAGCTGTCAGACTTAACCTGTTTTCCCCATTTGTGTCTCCTTCTTGATCCCTTTCCTTTTCTCGTCAAGATCCTCGTCCTCGGCGAGCCTGCCCGGCCGTTGCTCCATCGTACTCGTATGCGACATAAGGTCTCCCTGTCTGCCTCCAAAAGTGAATTATAAATCCAAAAGTTGACAAACCCACTTGAACGCGAGCAAGCTAAGAGAAAATCATTCTGCAACTAGCGCAGCAAAGGTGTACGAAGTAGCTGCAGCAGCTGCAGTAATGTACTTTGCCCTGCAGCAAAAAGCACAGCACCTACTCCGTACTCGTCACTGTCTTACGTCGCTGTGCATCTTCCAAAAAAGTCACAGCAGTTGCTGCACTGTGCTCTTCCGTACGATTGGAAATACAGCGAGAGAAGGTGCCCTGGGCGCCAAGCTGCCTAGCACGTGCAGAAGGCCCCACGTTTCTGCAGGCATGTTTTTGTCTCTCCTTGTCCGTTGGAGTTGTCATCGGCTTGACTGCATTGCATATTGAGGCTCTCAATCGTTCCTTTCTTCAAGAGCCTCGACAACTCCTTTTTCTGACAATGACTCTCAAACTGGTCTGTAGTTGCCAGTTCATGAAGGACTTTTTTGTTTTTTTCTTTAGCAGCCCTGCTGCCCATGAGCCAAGTTCGACTACAGATTCACGAGCCAGTCTCGCCAGTTCAAGATCGCAGGCCGCTGTATCATGTCCACAGCATCGAACTAACGATGTCACCGGCCTGCAACGGCGCCAGGAGTTTGCAGTGCAAGTGCGAGGACCTATGAGGACCACATTGCCCAAACGGGCGTTGGCGTCAGAAACGGAGTATTGTCCAACGTTCAATTATTTTCTTGTGCTTTTCAACGATAGGCGGTCCGAACTAGTCCGGCGCGGTCTTTTGAAGGTTGGGAGAAAGTTTTTTGCGGCAGAAAGGAGGTGAAGAGAGGCACGCTGAGAGGTTCAAGTTCGTAAGGCCTGTGCTTGTAGCGCTGCTCTTAGGCGCATCGCTTCTTTGTTCCCGGTGGGTCATCTTCGTCTTGCGAATTCTCCACGGAGTTTGCAGTCGATGCTGCCGTAAGTTGGTGACGTTGACGAGAGTTCACTGCCACAGAGCCCTCCGATCTGCGATAGCAAACTGTGCAAGCGCTCTACACATACGTCGTAGACCATCGGTTGTGACAAAAGGCCGCCGGATAGGCTGTAAGATATCCTTTTCCACGCATTCCATTCTTTTACGCTAGGCTAGCTTGGCTTGGAGTGTTCGGGCTTTTCGCAGCCAACTGCCATTTGACAAGCGCACTGTCCAATTTTTGGCTCCACGGCCTGTGAGTGCTCTGTGCCCTGACGGCGTGAAGCCTTTTTGGGACCCCGTTTGGGCCTGTGCCTTGGCTGGCTGTATTCTAGACATTTGCCATGTTTTTTCTTTCCGAAAGGCACACTGTTTCGTCCTTTTCTTCGGCTTGATTTGTCGGTTGGTCGTTCTTTCCGCTTCCGCCTCCCTCTCCTCCAACGGCTGGCCCTGATGGACAAATTGTTCGGAGTACAAACCCCCTTCTGTTATTTTGGCATGTGCGTCAGTCAGTGTCGACAACTGTTGGTGATAATTTCTTTCTTTTTCTTCCTTTCATCTTCCTCTATTGGGCCACCAATGCGTCAAAAACGTGATCACGACTTGTCGAGACTCTTTACGCGTTTACACTTCACACTCCCACCAACCGAGTTTCATCAATGCCTCTCTGCCCCCCATGTTGGATGCGGAGAAAGGTGTGCGGGAAAGGTGCAAAAGTGTCATGTAATGTGCCTGTGTGACTGCCCGCTCTTTGTATTGGCCACAAGGAAGCTTGAAGGTCATTTGCAACTGCTGGCAATGCCTGTTCCAAGCTCCAAAATAAACATGTGCATATGCAAGCCTGCGGCGGCTCCAGGGCAGGAGCGTCGTGTTGTTTGTGCACGCGCTTGCCGCGGGGCAGTCACACTCGGAGACACTCTCCAGCACTCTGCACATAATATACAAAATACAATTAGTGATCCCCCACATAGGTCTCAGGTCCCAGTCGCAGTCGCTTTTCGCTCTCCCTCTCCGGGTAATGCGCCCACCTCTCGGCACGAAAGAGAGTTGCAGGGTCCCTTTTCGCGAACCACCCTGCCACCCGCCCACCACACCCCCAAAAACAGACATGCCGCCTGGGTGGACGGGGGGTTGGTTTTCTGGTTGTCTGTTTTGTCTGTCTGGGTGGTCGCAGAAATGAGATTGTTCATCATCCCATGTGGGGGTGAATGTCTCTCCTCTTCCTGTCCTCGATCGTGCCTTCTGTTTTGGCCGTGCCGCTATTCCTCTTTATTTTACTATTTTATTTAATTCCCACTGTCTGCTTTGCTCCCGCAAAAGGGAAAGCACCTCCCAGTGGTGAGAGCATACTTTAAATTAAATACAAAAATAAATGAGGAAAACAAAACTGAAGAAAAGGCGCGCCACTGCGGAAAGTACCAGCCAAAAATCCAAACGAGGGCCTGTTTTTCTTGTTGTTTTCTCGCACTGTCAATCAAGCCGGGTTCTGGCCCAGGCTCTTTTCGCATTTCCTATGCTTCGCTGCAATACGCCCATTGGCGTTGTCATAGTGGGGTGGTGGGTGGCGAGCGTGGGTTCCCATTTTCCCTTTGGCCCTTTTACACTGTAAAGAGAAATCCCCAAGTCCACACCCCCCTGCTTTTTCCCTTTCCTGCTGCGCTCGCTCGCTGCAGTTTTCGCTTGACTAATAATGAGGTGTGTGAGGGTTAACTCCCACGCGCCCTCGACGCCTGTTCCTGCCTGCTGCGCCCTTTGACTCCAGCGCACGACTGCACGTCGTACGGAAAGAGTGGCCGGCTTATTTCACAGGCTAGGCCTGTATGGGCCTGAACGGGGCCTGGCGGACCTGAACTGGCCCTGAATTTTCTTCAGTCGCTCTTTCTCGTTCCGCGTTGTTTCCCTTCACGCCCTTGGTTCCTTCCCTGTGAACAGCGTCTCTTTTCCCTTTTCCGGCCTGTGGCCGAGCTAGTTTCCTTCCTTTCTTCCCTTTGTAACGGCGCTAACATGCTGGAGTGTGCCCTGGAAAATAGAGTCTTTTTGTGCCTCGTAGGGAAGGAAGGCTCAAAGGGTTGGGATAAAGTACACAGTACCGAAAAACACTTGCGAACAAAGGCGAAACTCCGAGTCACACTCACTCCCACACGCCCACCCTCTCTCGCTCTTTCCCGACGAAGAGGAGCCGGGGACGCCAATTCTTCGGCTGTTTCTGGCTGTTGCCCTCGCTTTCTTCGCCCGCGTGAATTCGCTGCGCATACGGAAGCCACTCCCACTCTAGTCACTGTAGGGGGTGGAGTGGTGCCCCCATCGTCCTTGTTCGCTCTTTCCCTCACGGTAAAATTTTCGCTCCACCACACACTGTACTCCCGTAGAAAGAGGGCAGTAGTCGCCTCTCCAGTCTCCTGTCGCTTCCGATCCCAAGATTCTTCTACTCTCTCTTTTCCCTTCCTCTTTCCCCTCCCCTTCCTTTCCCTTTTCCTCCAATCCACAAAAATTCACAGCAAACAAACAACATCGTGGGGTCACTTCAGCATTGACAAACTCGACGACTTAACTTCGCAATTCTCGACGACGACCGTACTCGCCTTCGCCTCCCCCTCTTTTCGCCTCTCGCCGTTACAACCGAAACCGCGACACATTGAACCAGGAACAAACAACGCGGAAGAACGACGAACAATTGAACTTCGACGACAAATCATAGACATCGACGACAACGTAGGAGCATCTTGCTTTCTCTGCAGCCGACATCTCGACCCAGCCAAAAGGAGTCTTTCAGTAGATCTTCTTTTACGCACAGGTCGCAGCACTGACCACCCCGGCATCGCATCGCCAACATAACAACCACACATTAAACGTACCACCAAATAACAACAACCGACCAAAATGGCGTTCAACGGACGTCGCGGCCCGAACATCTCGCAGTTCCTGCGTGAAACTGCACGAGAACCCTACCCTCGTTGAGAACGACCCGGCCTTCTTCCATGGACGACCAGGACCTTGTCCATGTTCACCAACACCGAGTTCTTTGACCTCGAGACCGGCCAGAACACCGACTTCCAGCCTCAGCACAAACCCCACCACCCGCCCAAGCCGGGCTCGGAGAGCAACTCGGCTTTCTTCGGCCGTCTCGCCGCTCAGCGAGGACACCATGACCACCATGGCCGACTTCACACACATGGACTTTATGACGACAGGTACGGACCCTCCCTTGAACTCTTGATACAATGTGGCTTGTTTTGTTCTGTGGTTTGCTTCCCCTCTTCACATCCCAATAACATATCCCCTCGTTTTTCTTTTTGCGACTTTTTTTTTTTGCTTTTCATAAGTTTCGCGGGTTTTGCGAGCCGTTGGACTCATATTGTTTCATCGCTCATCTCACGTGGGTTTGACTCACATCGAGATGGTGATGAACATTGGTGATGAAAAATGAGCGGACGACAATAGGCATACCTGGGTTTGCAAACAAACTCACTTGTCGTTTCCTCTTCTCATTCTCATCATCATTGTGTTTCCCTCACTCTCTTTCCTATCACTTATTTTCTGCACGTTCTTCTTCATACCCTTACTTCCACAAACCCCTGTCATGCATCTTAAACACCCGACTCGTCGAACCCATGGACCCACCCAAACCGACCTGTTTGTTTCTTTACTTTCTTTTTTGCCTCAAGGCAATAGGAACGCAGGCCTCGTTTTATACAGAGTCCCACCTCTTGTCTTGTTTTCCTATTTCTCGCATTTGCGGGTGGGAGGCAGATTTGGGTGCAGTTTGGAGTCAAAGTCACTCGGGTCCAAAGTTGGGCCTTTTTGCTTTTCCTCCTCATTTTCCCTTATTTCCTTCCTTTTTTCTTTGTCACCCTCCCACCAGGGGGGCATGCGGGGCAGCCTCATTTGATTGGAACGTGGTTGCGTGGCAAATGCATGCAAGAACCGGCCTCCCAGGAAAAGAGGGAAATGGGCGGAGCCTAGGAGGGTGGTGCAAATTGCGGGCTGTGATGGTGCAATACCCCGTGACTTGCGTTCATGCGACACCGACTCCAACAAAGGGGACCCGCGGAGGAGCCCATCTCCAAAGCCTCTCCCCCCGTTTTTGATCGTCGGCCAAGCGCAGCGCCCAAAATATGGCGTCTTTTGACGTGCCCTTTGCTTCTCTTCCCTTCCATCTTTACTGGCCTTGCTATTTTCTTTTTACTTCTCGGCCATTTGTTTTTTGAAGCCTTTTGCCTATATCCCATATCCTTTCTCTTTTATAGTCAGATACCACTGGCAGACATCCTTTCCTTTTCCTCGTTTTCCTATCTCTTTTTACTGCCTCCTTGGCCCTTATCTGTTGTTTTCTCGTCATTTCTTAGACTTCTGTCTCGTCGTTATTTTATTTTCCTCTATCACGCCAATTAGGCAGTGTCTTCCCATCGCACAGGGCTGTGCCAACCATGCTCTGATCGCGAACACCCAACGCCCACAGAACAGAACAAGCCACAGACATCACACACACACACACACACACACAAACTCGCAAAGCATCTGGCTTTTGCTAACATGGCATAATGTCCTCAGGCGACTTCAACTTCCCGGATTTCGGCGCCACCTACTCTTCGCCCACCATCCCGTCCTACCAGGACAACCTGGGCAACCTGCACCAGCCCATCCAGCCCGGCCGCCGTCAGTCTACTCGGCATCTAGCTCTGTTAGCCACCCGCACGCTCGCAACCACCACAACCCCAGCTATGCCTCCACAGCACCTACGCCGCCACGGATAGCCGCTGCCGCCGAGAAGCGCAAGGCCGATGTCCTGAGCCACAACCCTCAGCAGCAGGCACCGCGCGGTGCTGTCTCGTTTGAGGACCAGACCCGCGTCGCCGCCGAGGAGGACAAGCGCCGCCGCAACACGGCCGCCAGTGCTCGCTTCCGCATCAAGAAGAAGCAGCGGGAGCAGGCTCTGGAGAAGTCCGCCAAGGAGATGAACGACAAGGTGCACGCTCTCGACAACCGGATTCAGCAGCTTGAGACCGAGAACAAGTGGCTCAAGAGCATCGTTCTCGAGAAGAACGCCGGTAACGAGGAGTTCCTGGGCAAGCTGCTTGAGGATTTCAAGTCTAAGCACGCCAGCGGCGCATCAAGTCGCAGCGGTACCGAGGCCGAGTCTGAGACGGCCGTTGCTATTGTCTCCGACGAGGAGAACGAGACAAGGGACTCGTCTGGCTAAAGGGGAAACGCCCCCTTCGCCAAACAAGTAAAAAAATCAAACAAAAAAACAACAAAAAACAGCAAAAGTCTCCTTTGTTCTCTTTTCTATCTCAACTCGGTTTCTTATACACCAAGGCCTCTTTTAACCAATAAAGACGGGCGGATTATCTGCGTTCTCGAATAACTCTATGTTTTATTCTATTTTTCTGAATTTTATACGGGGTTTTATGGTTTTGCTCTTTATTTGATTTTACGGGTGGTGTTCAGCTTTAAACTCATGTATTTGGGGGTGGGATTTCTTGTACATTTTTGGGTTGGAAATGGGCCAGGGATGAGTTTGGCCTCTGGGGGTGGCAGTGGAAATGAATTGCAGCGGAAATAGCAAACGTCGCCATGATCATTACTTTTTCTCATTTTGTTTCTCTTATATCACCCATTTTTTATAACTTCTTTTTTTATATCACTTCTTGTTCACCTTTTTTCATCCACTACTTCGTCTCTCAAGCACATCATCTTTTTATGTTTTAGATGCAATACAAATACTACGAGGTTTGACGATGATATCCCATTTGTGCTACCTGTATTTTTGATACCGTTGTTGACAGTTGACGTTATGTGCCTCTGTGCAACCCCAGTGTCTAACGCCCTAAAACGCCACAATGAAAAGGGCACCATTACTTGCACAGGCACCACAACTACACCTAGGTCTATTGATACAGAACCGCTGGAGCAGAGAAAGGGCTCTGGCTACAGAAGAAAAGACAAGAACAAGGGACAGAGACAGGGACAGGGTCGTTCAATTGCTGTTTGTATGCTTGCTTGCCTGCTCCCGCGATGCCATCATTTCCTGGGGATATGGCTACATGGCCTTCGAGATTCAAGAGGCACGGCGATGCTCAGAAGGGTCAAAGTTGGGAGGGAAATAGAAAGGGTGAAGAGTTTGTACTGAGTTGGAAGGAGGGAGGGGGGAAACGGCAGTGACAGTCCGGATTGCGTCTTATTCCCTCTGGAAGATGCCTTTTGTTGCAGGACACCAAAAAGACGAAGAACACAGTTTGAGCGGGAGGACACCGCGATTGTACATCAGATCTCCGCTTCGATGGGGCAGAGAGAGATGGTCTTTGGCCATTGTGATTTGCCCATGCGAGAAACGACAAACGATGCATGGTAGGATGCAGTTTCGATGTGTGCTGAGTATGTGGCAGCACGGATGTATGCCCGGTACAGACGGACGGAGGGTTCGGAAAGAGCATTCTGGTGTTTTGTGCATCATGAGTCTCCTTTCCACGTATCTCATATCTCAGAGCACCACATCAGGCTTTCGGTACGCCTACATGTCCAATAAAGAATGAGAGATAAGAAAGCCGCAGATGAGAAAGGACATCTTCAGATGTGTGCTCCGTAGATATTGAGGAGGTAATAGATATGATGTCGAGGCATCATTCTCGGGAACACATCGAATACATCTTGAAGATGGCTTGTGCGTTCTTTGGCTTCCCGCCCGGTGCAGATCGGCCGGGACACCAGAACTGAATTAAATTTAATAGAAAACAAAGCCAAAAATAACGGTAGGGACACGAGGGTAGCGGGAAAGAAAGCCCAGAATCGAAGGAATGATACAGATCAGGGCCAGGCCAGGGTCAGGCCAGGGCGCAAGGGAGAGGCGGACTCGACTTGGACAGGGCAGAGAAACCGACGAAGAAAGATAGAAGAGAGCGATCCTCTAGGGAAACAAAGAAGAAAAGGCCCTGCAACAACGAAGGAAAGCGGATCGACAATCTACGACCCGGAGAGAGTAGGCGCGAAGGGCTCTCGTTCCTCGTCAAACAGAAGAACTTTTTTTCTTCTCAGAAGACAAAAGAAGGCTTCTTCGATCCTTCCTGTCTTTTTCAGTGTTTTGACTGTGATTTTGGCTGTGCAGACGACCCCCACTCCACCCTTACTATATAAGCCGGAAAACTGGGTATTTGGTCTTGTTTGGGGTTGGCTTCCCCTTTTTGGTAGGGTTTGGTTTGGCTTTTGTCGCGAATCACCACCACAAGCTCCGATGGCGTGCTCGGCGCGGACGCAATGTCGACATCAAACGAGGTGTGAGCCAGTGGGCACTTGCCATGAAAATTTCAGAGAAAAAAGGAACACAGGAAAACACTCCGTACAGCTGGCCGAAAAAAAATTCCTCGAAAAAATTGCAGCCGAATGCAGTAATTGAGCGCCAGCAACAACTTTGTGCAAAACTACTTCGTATGGATGTTTCGGCAATTCATATTGATATCTTTGTGTGTGACGACTCACTTGCTCTTTGGTATGGCCGTTTTGTCTCTTATCTAGAGATTGTCCGTCGTCGTCACCCTATTCATTGCAACCACAAGGACAGATGTCTCCCGGATGGTCATTCACGGCAAATCGTAAAACGTGCAAGCAGGTCTGCAACATGAGGAGGATCTCGATGTAGAAAGAAGCGAAGGAAGGCACCTTACGGAGTACGAATACGGAACTATTCGTCGTGTAAAACTGCAGTCGATTTGTCGGCATCGTCCAGGTGTGGTATCCTCTCGGCTCCGTTCGTGGGAGGGCCAATGGGTCCTGCCCCGTTATGAGGAGCCGAGACAGGAAAGTGGCTGAAAAATGAGAAGAAAAGATGAGAAGTGAAGTGAAGCACAAGGCGGACAAGTCGTACCTTTCAACCGAAAGAATAGCCGCTGGAATAACCACTTTCCTTTTGAAGGAAGAAACTCCGACAGAACCAAGCTCGTGAAGATGAAGCTGGAGAAGGAAGCACATTAATGTGTGACTAAATGTAGAGACTCGCCAGGAAATGTTGTATTGAAACATGTCTCCGGAGACGTATTGGCTCGAAGCGGAGCCAACACGGACTGTTCGTCCCTTCCTGTTCTGATTCACGTTGCTTTTGCACTACTCAATAGTTCCTTCCTCTGTATTTTGTTTTCGCTCTTACCATCTTTGGCAACACGATATTACCAATACTGTAACATCACTGCTTATATAAGCATACATATACGTCGTAACATATTGTGGTGATCTGTGCTCAATCTCGACAACATGTGAGACAAATCATGATGCTTCACAAAATTATCACGCATTGCAGAGTTATCCAACTGCACATTTTCAAAATGAAGCAAAAATAAACATTGTAAAACACCTGCTTATTTCCTGGAAAGTCTATGTCATACTGCTAGAGCGATTTTCTATATCTTATAAAAGTACGCAGACGGTAAAGATATCTCGCAACTTCACTATTCTTACAGCCCGGCGATGCATATTTAGTAAACCCTCGCTAGAGATTCTCGATCCCTGCTCATTGAGGATTGGCACAAAATTGCGTGACAGCTTGCAAGGCCCGAAATCTCAGAAAGACTGCTGCTTAAATGGAGAAATGTAGTCGACTTGAGTCGGGGCTACAAAAGACCATCGCATCAAGATGATCAATTCGCATCAAAACGCCGCGCGTGGAAACAGTGATGCAGCTGCCCTATTTTGGACCCCATTCGATGTGTCTTGGAATATGCGCGACATATTTTTTTTTCAATGTCAAAGCCCCTGGATATTTTGATATTTTGGTGTGTTTTTTTGTTGGCCCCGGGCCGTTTCCGCGTGGCAGCTCTGTCGTCATCTGTCAAAACATGCCTGATGCCATTCTGTTGCAGGATGGCGACGACGCTCCACGATTCCTGTTCATGAATCATTCTCTTCGCCAAGACAGTAAAAGCCCGATGCGAGGCGAACGTTTGTACTCAGTATACTCCGTACGCACCATTTTTTTTGTGTTGGTTTCTTCCTGGCCATACCCTATCTCGTGATATCAGATGACATTCGCTCTAGGAGCATAGGTCTGTCTTCACAGCCAAGTTGAAAAACACGAGGGGTCCGTGTGGTGGGAATTGAAACGAGGATAATTTCAGAGCTCTTGTCAGCACCTAATTGTTTGCGCTTCACCAACACCGCTGGATTTATTCCATCCATCACAGTTATTTGTCCCAAACTGAATACTGTACGGTCGTATATCGTATCTCTTGTCAATATATCAAACCAGCGACTGATGTGACGATAAAAATTCGATGCCGTAGAGGCCTCTGTGTTGTCAAATAACTGTGTTGGCCACGAATAAATATGACTTCAAGAGCTTCAAGTCTCTGCACATCTTACAATTAGTACCGGCCGATCATGGCCTCGAGGCTTCCATAGGCTCAAAAGGTTTCATGTGAAGACCATTGTATCGTCGACTGAAAGCGATATCCGCCGCCACACGAGTTGTTAAATTACAGACTCGTAAGATACGTTTCAATTTCGAACGTGACTGTCGGACTGGTTCTATTTACATCACTCCAGCTCGTAAATGGCACAGCATACAGTAAGAGAGAGTCATTTAGAAGCTCGAGGGAAATACTATCAAAAGCCTCCTGCTCCATATTCTGATCTTTGGCCGATGAATTTCCATATACATCGCATCAGGAGCTCATCCCGCGCATATTCCCAGGAGCGTTCTCTCGTGAGACATATTGCGCACGGGGGCACAATTGTCCATTTAGATGCTTTCCCGGGCCGCAGAGTGAGCTGTAAAATAACGGGATACGTAATATAGTGGGTGAGCCTCCCACGCGTCTCACTGTTCATCTCTCGACAGTCGTGTGCAACTTGACGCGGCAAGTCCAGAACATCTTCGAGACTCACCTTTCTGCTGGATCCGAGTATCCTCCATCCGGCGAAGACAATATCCGCAACCGACAGGGGAGCCGCGTGGGATAGAAAGAGGCAAAGGTGTGGTCGTCTGACCTTGAGAGATGCTCTCCTGTCCCCCCAAATAATACACGGGATGACTGCGGGATGGACATGAGAACATGCTATGCTGGAACAGTAAGGTGTTCGGTTCTCAGAATCTCAGACCTTTCGTGGGAGAGAACAGATGACCGTCCCGCGGCAAAAGGACAGCTTTTCATTTTACCATACAGCTTAGGGTGTACGTGGGAGAAAGTAACAGAGAGAGGCACTGAGACAGAGTGGTAGCCTCGGCGTGGGGATCGCGAACCAGAAAAGGGTCTCTGCGCCTGCACATTCGAAAAGACAAGGTTCGCGTTAAAGAGAGTGGGCTGCCCCCCATCATTCATGTACGAGTAGCTTTTGTTTGGCGCTCCATCCACTCACGCGTTGCTCACGCGAGCTGAGGAGAAAGCCTCCGAGACCTCCTCTGTACAAGAATACCCTTTGCACCCCTATCCCACTCTCAGCTGGATGAATACCACCATGGTCGGGACTCGAACGAGAGAAAGAGAGCTCGAGAGCCACAGCCATGGGGCTCGTGGTCTAGGCGTGCATGGTTCCGCAGTGATCTCTTCACCCCCTTCCACACTTTCTATCTTTCTCTCTTTACTCACACTCCCCTCCCACGCTTTCATCCCGACATAATAATCAAAGGATGCATTCTCTTACGAGAGAGTATGCAGGGCAGGGTCGGCCCCGTACAGTGCGTGTGTTTTTTCACGAGAATCCTCGCTTGTTCTTGTCGTCTCTTTACCTATTCAGGTAAAGGACGACGCCTTGGACGTCCAAGGTCTCGTGGGACGTTCCCTGCTTTGAGAAAGAAACCAAAAGACAAGCTACTGCTGAATAGGAACGGCTTGTCCGAGAAAGGGGGAAAGAGACAGAGTGAGCGATGCTGCAGGGCCAAGGCAGACGTCTAGATCCTGGACCGGCCAGCCAACCATCTTGCAGAGTTCTCCCGTTATTTTCTATTTCTTTTGCTCCGTTCACCTTGATCGGGACTTCCAATTCTCCATCTCGCTGTATTCTTCGGATATGCCACGGTCCACAATCCAGGCGTGGCTGAGAAAACTTGTTGGACCTATGAAGCACATCGTGAAGACGAAGGAAAGTGGCAAACTCTGGTCCTGCTTCCCCTTCTTATTCTCGCTGGATCTCTGGATGTCTAATTCCCAACCGAGGTTGTGTTCGCCTGAAGGTGGTCGTCGTAAAAATTTGGGTGAAAACTCAAACTTTTATTTTGCGTGGTTGAGATCGCGTACTTCACCGACGACATATATCGTGGTGATTGCGTGATGTGGGGGGCTTCAAGCTTCAACCACCAGCAAGGTGCAGCGCTGCAAAGAGCAGGCGGCAACCGTACCGCTATCTGCACCCTGCAATGCCACCCGAAAATAAATAATACCCTCCCATTCATTTGCTAAGACGATCCCCTGGCGCGATGTTTGTTCTTTTGTGTACACTGTATGTAGATCGGCTCTTCGGGTTATTGGGCGCTTTCTCTGGGGCTTTGTTTACAGCTCCAACAAACGAATATCTCAGATTAAACCGCGAATAACCATTCTTACCGGCCACTTTCAAATCACGCAAAGCTCCAATTGACAGGATAGATTGCTTGTTGTTGCAGACCTCCGCATCCCGTCCTGCAGATGGAATTGTTGCAACCATTTTTGCTGCACGGGCTGAGCGAATCGATTGTTTTCCTGGGGTCGCGACATCAGAATGTCGGCCCCTGGCCAATGGCACGAAACCAAATTCAGGGGTAATCCAGTCGACTTCCACGCCTTCTGATTTCCCATCCCTTCCCCGTGTACGACGTCAAATAAGCATTTTACATCGCCAAGATATGGCTTCCAGGCACAGCATCGAGCACGACAGTCGCGCATGCGCATGAGTCTCAGATAGACCTGCTTGCATGTCTAAGGTGTTTTACTTTGATAGACGTTGATCCTTCAGATCCGGACCCTATCGCCATCACTAGAAACGAAACATCTGGGACTAGACCGGGCTGGTTGTTGACAAAGAAGACTCGTTATATTCGTATACTGATGGCTAGTAGGACTAGTGAGAAAGCCTCTTCGATACAATTGCCGATAGGTGCAAAGCAACACGCTCGTTGTGGAAGCTGTGACATCAGACCACCCGTCGCCGACCGCTGATATTTCGACTCCAACTCCTCCTTCTTCGCTGATCCCTCAACCTCTTCGAGGTCGACCAGCATGCAATCTACTGCGCAGCCTTGTGCCTGGATATCTGTCAGTTTCGATACTCGATCCGGGAAAGCTATCCATCGACGACAATAGGCGGGAGGTTACTTACTTGTTCACAACACGCTCGATGCCGTCGCATCCCATCTTCAGCGTCTCCATCTTGGGACCATACGAGAAGCGGACAAAGTGGTGGCAAGGCGAGTCGAACAGGTCACGACGACGTGCGGGGTTCAGGTCGAAGAAGATACCGGGCACAACAATAACCTTCTCCTCCAGACAGGCCTGGAAGAAGTTGAGGCCGTCCGAGATCGGGCCGGGAAGACCCTCGAGGTTGAGCCACAGGTAGAACGTCGAGTCGGGCACGTACTTGATGACGAAGCCCATGGCGCGCAAGCGCTTCACGACGTAGTCACGCTTGTCGCGGAAGTGCTGCTGCAGCGCCTTCATCTCGGCACGGACCAGGCTGGGCTCCAGCATGGGCACGGCCGCCTCCTGGAAGGGCACGTTGGCACCACCGTCCAGGTACGAGCCGCAGGAGCCGATGGCCTTAATAAACTCCTTGGGGCCCAGGATCCAGGCGACACGCCAGCCGGGAAGACGGAAGCGCTTGGTCAGGCCGTCGATGATCAGGACATCATCCTCGTCGACATCGACAATGTTCTCGGCAGTGCTGATGGTGGTGCCGTCACAGTCGCTGGTGTAGTTGTAGCCCGAGTAAAACTCGTCGCTGATCAGGGTGGCATGGTCGCGGCAAATGTCCTGGATCTCGGCCAGCTCGGGGTTGGCTACGACGCGGCCCGTGGGGTTGCGAGGGTTCGAGGTAAGGATGACACCAGTACCACGGGCAATTTCATCGGCGATCTTGTCGGGGTGGATGTGGTAGCCATCCTCCTCCTTCAGTGGAACAGGGATGGCGGCGAACTGAACGTAAAAAGAATGCCATGTTAGCAGCTGTCTCATGACGCATGATGCGTAGGTTCGGCACTCGGTGTAGATCAGGAAGATCCCGGGAAAGCGGACCAAGCGGCTCAACTGCCCCCACAGTCTTGGCGTGACTTACGTTCTTGAAGAGCGACAGCATCTCGTTGTATGCTGGGTTGGGTCTGTTAGCAGGGCGTCTTGACTACACAGACAAAGCAACCTGTCATCCCAGCTATGGCGTACCTGTGTAATCCGGAATGAAGAAGCCAACGTAGGCGTTGTTCAAGACAGCAGCGATCCGGATCAGGCCGGCACGGCCACCGGGCACAATGGCCACGTTCTCCCATGTGTACTGGCTCTCCTTGCCCTTGCGGTGGTGCTCGTTGTACAGGTTTGCGACAGCCTCGCGGAGAGGGCGGATACCGGCGGTGGGGCCGTACTCGCGGCTCGCCACGTCAATGTTGAGAGTCTTGGGGCGCTGGAAGCAGCCTTCGATATCGTCCTCGACCTCCGGGGCACCCTGGCCCAGGTTGGCCCACTTCTTGGGCTCCTCGAGGAAGCCGAATTCAGCAGCGCGCTCTGTGCACCAGACGACACCGGTGGAGGCGCGGGAAGCATCGAGACCAGCGTGGGGAAGATGGCCTTCGTGGGCGGCACGGAACTGGCGATGGATCTTGCTGCTAGCCTCTGAGGTGAGGGCACCACTGTTAGTATAAGGCAAAAAGGAGGGCACCGGAGAGCAGGAAGAACAAGAAACAAGAAGATGGGTGCTGACCATTGACGCCAGGCTCGCCGAAGGAGAACCGACGGCCCGGCTTTGGCACACCGGTGTTCCGGTTGATGCTGAACTTGCGGTTGAAAAAATCCGTCATCGTGAACTGTGGTTGGAGGATCGAGGTTAGGAATCGAGGTGATAAAGTAAAAGAATATGAAGCAAAGGAGAAGAAGAATAAGTAACAAGAAACAAGAAGAAAATAACCCCGCAGGAGAAACAAAGCGGCAAAGCTGCAGATATGGGGAGAGCGTGCAATAAATACAGCGATGTGGATGGACAGCTCAAACAGGGGAAAGCTGGACAGGAGACACAAAGAAAGAAGAAAAAGAAAGCGGAAGGGCACGAACAAACGGCGACGCCGGCGGGAGTCGATTCCTTGTCGATATATGCGTAGAATCTGCAGTATGTGCAGCTTGTGGAGGGATGCGCAGGAAGTGCAGGAGGTGCCGGATATGCAGCTGCTCGTTTTGGCTTCACCGACTCGATACGTATTGGTCGTGATTTGCGCTGCTGAGATTGCCAGCAATAAGCTTGGGTTTGCCTGGGATAGATGGGATGCGATATTTTTGTGATTCGCCGCTTTTGGGGAGTCTGTGTGTAATGTGTGAGCAGGGGAAGCTGAAGCTTGTCTCGTTATTTTGTCTCGTGTCGCCTTGTCTCTTATTTCCTTTTCCCTGTCTTTTACCTTTTCCGCCCTTGCTGCGATGTTTTTTGATCCTCTGTCGTGTCGACGCGAGCTGCCGATAGCTGGAATCACTGCTGCCCGAAACACTTACGTCAATAGCGGGGACTTGCCCCAATTTGACGGCGGCGAGTGGTGCGCGAGTGGGATTGAGGGGTTTCCCAGAGGACCAGCTTTTGTTTCCTCCTGCCTGAATGGCGCTTGGTTCGTTCGTCAACTTTCGTTGTTTGCCCGAGCCCCCTTCTTCCACTTCGATCTGTCTTTTTCCCTTTCAACTCTCTTGATCTGGGGGTCCTTTTCGATCCCCTCATGCCGCTTATCCTTGGAAAGACTGGCAGCTCCGTTGGAGCCAACGAACGTCAAGTAACGACCTTGCTGGCGTGCATCGTATGGCGTTTTAGCGTCGTCTGATGTGACAAAGGGAACACTTCAAAGAAAGAGAGATGTTGAAAGAGGCAATCAGCCAATAGTGTGATCACGTTGAGGCAAGCGGCCAGCAAAGAATAGAACGGCGTTGGCCCTCGTTCGGCCACGAAGCTAGCTCACGTATGGTGATAAAGGCGGCGGGGGCAATGGCGGAAAAGTGTCGAAGATATCGTGAGAGGAAAAAGTGCGGATTACAGGAGAAGTGATCGTTCTTTGAAGATGGGTTTACTTCCCCCAGAAGCTACGACGTGCACATCCAGATACAAGCTTCAGAAGGAGCTGTCGTGGTGTGTCTTTCCTTCCTGCTGTGGCGTGCTGCGAGACGAGACAGGAAACTGCGATCCCTCGTACATGACACGACGTACGCAAACAAGGGTTCAGATTGGGAAGCGGCAGCTCACTCTCCCTCCTATCTCCCCAGATCTGCCAGGAACAGCTGCCGACTTTTGCTCCCTTGAAGGTTTTGCTTCTTAAAGAAAGAGACATTTTTTTCTTGGCAAACTTGTTTTAGTGGAGATGTCGATGCGTGGCACGGGAGTCAATCACTGGAAGCTGGGCTAATGCAGCAGGACCCCAGCGAGCGAGATGGGGAGGGGAAAAGAGGGCAGAAAAGCCAGGCGGTGTCCAGTCTCGGAAGCAGGCGGTGTGAGAGCTTTTTGCTTGGAGGCTCCAAACGGGAAGGAAAGACTCCAAAAAAGAGTGGGTAATACAGCGCATCAAGCGTCTCACACAAACAACAAAAAGAGAAGGAGCAATGAAGGCGGTGGAACCGCCGAACAGTGGCCGATGAGCGTCGACAAAAAGGAGGGCAAGAGCGAGCGACTGAGAGAGCAGAAAGAAAGAGCAAAAGATGTCTTTCTTGATAGTATCAGTCTCCTACTCCCTTCAAAATGCCTCGTTGAAACATTACGGGACATAATTGGAAGGAAAGAAATGCCCTACCAATGACGTCGTGCCTTCCTCCTGTCCACTATAGCGGGTGTAATTCTGAGGTCAGATTTAGACAGAATACAGCCGCCCGCCACGTATTCGTACAAAAAAAATCCAGATTTTTACTTATCCGAAAGAATATGAGAAAGGGAGTAAAAGGAGAGAAAAGCCCGGCATCCAATCTGGTGGGCTGTGGCTAAGTCGACTGTGGCCTGAGAAGGCACTTTGGTCATTTGCGAGTGAGGAGAGAAAGCGCGAGGCTAGACCTCCAACGGGCCTGTGGCTGTGAACCTGCCTAAATTGTTAGGCGGGGCCCTGCGAAGAAGGAGCAGCATCACACTTGTAAGTTTTTAGGGAAGGCACACAGAAGGCGCACTTGCTCTGTACAAAATACGGCTACAGTGCACATCGACAGTTCGGGATACGGAGATGCTCGCTCATGTTCTCTGAAGATTTGCACAATTTAACGGGCCAAGACCTTGCTCGTCTCATCCATATTTTCTAGAACGCCCGCAACCTACGTGCTGACAGGTACGAAGTCCGCGATGGCACTCAATTCCTTGCCTTTTTCTTTCAAGTCTACTCGCGGTACGGAGTACCTCGATCGCCCGTGCCAATCCAGTCCCGCAAAAATCCCCTGGTGCCCGCTGCGCCCCGTTAGGCTTCCCGCTAGCAGCAATATGGGGTCTGTTGGTTGGTGCCGTGCCGATTGTGTTTGTTCCTGTTTGCTTTGCGACGACCAGGCTGGCCTTGCGACTGTTCATGTCGATTTTCGTGATTGCTACGAGAGTCAAGAGTCGACGCAGAGAAAATGCTTCAAGACAATAGAGGCAAGAGCAAGTGAGAATACGCATCTTAGTGTGTGGGATGGAGGAACTGTAGAGCGAGAAGGAAAGAATGATGCGCCGTAAAAAACCGAGGAGCCATGAAGAGACGGAAACCACGAGGCACATGAATTGTGACCGCCGTCATAGCACCTCGTGAGTGCCTTCCCTTCCGTCGCCTACTTTGCGATGACATTGATTCGCTCTTTCCTTTGCAACCGACAGCCTCCCACGACCACAGCCGGCAAGGCACGAAAACACAGTCATTATTACGGTGTCGCTTCAGTCTTTTCCAAACTCCATTCTCCGTCATACCTTTGCACATTCAGGAAAGTGCAACAAGGCTAGCAAGTTGCTGCTCCCCCGTCCGCAGTTGAGTTGGTTTTTCTCATTTCGGAAAGCGGGCAAGTTCGCCAAGAGGTGTAAAAAAAAAAAAGGAAGGAAGGGAGCCTGCGAGCCTTCCCCCAAGAAATTGATTGAGCCTCCATCTCGTTCGCGTGCCCCTCTCTGAGCAATCCTCTTTAAAAGGCGAAAAGCAACCCCTCACCCAACCTCGGACCTTTGTGTTACCGTTTTCTTGAAGGGTTCATCGTGACCGCATCTGCGTTCTCCCACCACCAACCAGCCAGCAATCTTCGACAGTTTTCCTCGCCCTCTGTAGACCTGCCAGATTTGCGACAAGCATCTTTCCCCTCGTTCACGCATCCAAGCTCCTCTTGCGACAAACAACCTCAACAACTCAACAAACAGCAACCACCGCAAACATCCAAAACACAGAGAGAATCTAAAAGCAACTCAAACTCAAATTCAAACTCTTCTCTTCTCTCCTTCACCATCCTTTTGTCTTTGTGACAGCATCGAGCTATGTCCGATAACAACAACCGCGACGGCGTCCGCAAGTCCTTTTTCGGCTCCCTCAAGAACAGCCTTCGAAAAAATCCAGCTTGGAGCGGTGATGGCTCCATGAGCCCCGTCTCGCCGGGTGGCGCATCCCCTTCCTCGTCAAGAGCACCCCCAAATGCCACTCGTGGCTTCGGTGCAGGATCCTCGCCAGTATCGCCCTCGCAGGCACCCAGCAGCCGTCCGGGATTCCCAGAGCCAACAAGACGACCTCCTAGTACGTCATTATTTTTATCACATCTTAACACTTCTGTCTCTCACGTTTCTGACCCCCTTTTCTAGCCAACGAGCCTCCCCCGCCTTACTCGGCGATTTCAGAGCTTCCCGGTAGCGGCCCAATAGCCGCCCCTACCCCGGCCGCCGCACCTGCAGCACCACCGCGCCCGCAATAGAGTTCTCCTTCCGCCCCGCCTCGCCATCTCCGTCTCAGCGCTCCTCTGCCTCGGCTCGCCCTACCGTCGACAATGTCCGCTCCGCCGAAGACCCCTACGCGTTCCTGTCCATGTTCGACACCATTTTTGTCATTGACGACTCCGGATCCATGGCCGGCCGCCCCTGGCGCGAGGTCCAGGCTGTCCTGGCCAACATCACCCCGATCTGCACACAACACGACGCCGACGGTATCGATATCTACTTTTTAAATCACAAGAGCACCCCGGCGGCACAAAGCGGCGGTGGCAATCAACAAGCTCGTGTACCGCCCGGCAAGGCCACGGGTGGCTACCACAATGTCACAGACGCCGCTTCGGTGGCACGCATTTTCCAGACCGTCAAGCCGGGCGGTGCCACACCTACGGGAACGCGCCTGCACAACATCTTCCAGCCCTACCTGCGCTACTACGAAGCCAAGCGGAACGAGATGGAGCAGCGCGGCGAATACGGCGACCCGGACCCGGAGGACATCAAGCCCGTCAACATGATTGTCATTACGGACGGTGTGCCCACGGACGACCTGGACAGCGTTCTCGTGCGCGCTGCTAAGAAGCTAGATGGTCTCGACGCGCCCCCCTTCCAAGTTGGTGTGCAATTTTTCCAGGTCGGCACCGAGCCCGAGGCCGCTTCCTACCTGCAGCACCTCGATGACAACCTGGGCCACGATGTGGCGGGTGGTATCCGCGACATGGTCGATACGGTCACTTGGGATGCCTTTGTGAGCATGAACCACGGCAACGCAGCGGCCGGCAGCGGACCAAGCACAGCACTCGGTCTCACAGCCGACGGCATACTCAAGGCCGTGCTGGGTGCTGTTGTCAAGCGTCTCGACCGCCGTCCAACAGGCCCCTCGGGTCCAGCAGCAAATGATCCTAATGGCCACCGTTATCTGGCACCACGACGTTAATCGCTAGGCTGCGTTGACCTTATTTTTTCTTCTTATTTTCTTTCAAAACCTGTTTTATTAGATACCCGCCTTGATTTTACTTGTTTCCTATTATCGTCCTTTCTTCATCTGATTTGAGCAACTCTCGCATGTTATCTCGTATATTTAATGTCAATTTCCGGTTAATGGTGCACCTACAAAAGTTTAGAGTAAATTGGGCGGTCTTTTCTGAGCATCGGTGGCCAGTGTCTTTTTTTTTCAATAATTTTTTTTTTTTTTCAATTTAATTTCTTTCGACATTTCCTCTGTGTTTTACTTACCTGATCACTTTGCTTCCCACCAAGCTCATCAAACTACACTTCAGATGCGAAAAATCATTTTTGAATTTAGAAATAGTTATTTATATTACTGCAACTTTTCTTACAGCTCGATCCTCCTCTCTTGCCCTTTTTCATTATGTCGTCCCCACCCATATATCCATCCTATCCTCTCCACCTAATGTCATAGAAGAATAGTGAACACTATCTGAACGCCTGGCATAGCGTACAGGAAAGCAAATAACGACGAATAGAAGAAAAAAACATGGCAGTGATAAGGGCACGCTGTCAACGCCCCAAGCACAATTCCCGTGCAAATGACCGAACTCCTCGTGACTGCCCACAACCACTCCGCAACGCCACCAGTGGTATTTCGCCGTATTGATGAAGTGTGAAACTGAAAATGCAAAAGGGAGTGAACGTGAGAAGAAATAAACAAAGTGAAAACAGCATCAAGTCATGCTGAGCCAGCAGTGAAAGGAAAATGAAGGAATGAGAAAAGATAAGCTAGCGGGAACGGCTGTAAAAAAAGTCCTCCGTTGGCCGTGGGATATAAAGCTGAAATATGCCATGTTGTCGATAACAAAAGCAAATGCGATAGAAATGAAAGAAAAGAAGATGATGAAAAAGAATAGAAAGAGAAAAGCAAATGGGGAGACTAGATCAATTGTCGTCCATATATATATGTCAATATCATTGCACAATGAAAACGCACGCGTAAAAAAAGAGAATGAGAAAGCAGTGGATGGAAAGATTCTTGACATCAGGCTTGCTTGATTGAACAAAATGACGCAAAAAAGAAACGAGTCAACTGTCCCGTGCAGGCAGAAAGGAGGGTTTTGCATTTAATGCATCAGCAGGACGTTGGCCTTGGACAAAAATCGAGGGTCCACGCTAACACCCGCGTCGTTGCGGTACGTGATGCCAGGCGTCACAACGCACATCACGCGCCATTGCTGGGCCTGCAGCTCACGGACGGGGATAGTCGAGTTCAGCGGGTGGTGAGACTGTTCGCTGAACTTGATTCCACACTCGTTGAAAATAAACTGGAACGATAGGCGGGAAGTGTTGAGCATGGCTGACAGCCGCAGGCCATCGTCGCAAAGGCCGTGAAGTTCGAGATGGGCGGTCTCGCGGTCCATCTTGCCCGGATTCATCATGGGCCCGACAATATCCTTGATTCGGGTAGTCATCTGGCTAACCTTTTGAGCTCTGTACTTATTCCAGCTGTCCTGGTGAATGAAGTCGTGGATGGCGCTGGATCGCTTCTCAACGAGGGCGTGGCGTTCGTGAGGTTGTAGTACGGCGTCTGTGATGGAGAGATTTGGTGGTCAGTTATGCTTCTTGGGGCCATGCTCATCCTGAAAAATAAAGCAAAGAAAAATGTGGCATAAAGAATTAATGGTGTATCTTACCGTAGCCGTACTTGAGATCAAGCCGCTGCTTCACATTCACAAGCACGTCGGTCAGCTGTTCATTCATGCCCTCCCACGCTTGCGGGCTCCACATCTGCTGGACCACAAATTGGACAACAAGGCGTGAAATGAAGAAGCTGCGGTGGGCTTTGTCAGTGAGCATGTAAATGGAGTGGCTCGAGGCATTGTTTCTGTTGTTGGGGTAAGTGACGGAGCAGGCGTAATCCCATAGACGCGGCTGCTGAAGGCTCATGGTCTTGACAGATTCCTCGCTGACGACGTTGCCGCAGTATTTGTCAACCCAATCCTTGATGGAGTTGAAAAAATGAAAGATGCTGCGCACACGGTCTGCATCCTGAGTATTGTGATTATGCACAACGCCCGCAGTGAACTCTCCAATTCGGCACTGGTCATTTCGGGCGAGTGTCAATTCCTTCGACGGTGGTGTCACGATGGTTGTCTTGGATCGTGTCGAGTCCGCCATCGTCAGACGCGGTGCAGGTGGAGCGCCGTTCCGGTTTTGGAACTGGGGAGGACCGGAACCGACAGCAGGTGCACTCTTGAAGGTGGGGCGTGCCTTTTCAGCAGACGGGAACGATGAGGCTGCTCTCTTATGCGCATTACCATTGTTGCCAGGCCCAAAGGAGTTCTGCTGCTGGTAAACAGGAGGCAGCGGCGGGGCTCTGAATGGTCCATGGGACCCGTGGCCTGGAGTCTGTGAAAATCGGCGTTGAACAGGCCCGCCGTTGACAAAGTCTGGCGTGCTGTGGCCCGAGCTGTCTGCATATGCACTAGGCGGTCGAGGGATCATTGCATTTCCACCATTCTTGGCAAAGAACTTGGACTGATTGCGTCCTCTGTTGGAGAAGCGAGGGGTGTTCGATCTGGAGTGAGGATTGTGGCTGTTGCGATTAATAGGGGCTGGGTGCTCTTGGCTGCCCGCTTGACTGCCCGATGAGAAGCTGCCATTCAGATTGCCACTCGGAAAGCACGGCGGGCCCCCGCTGATGGCCCGGGGAGAAAATGGCATGTCCTCAACATTGTTGGGAAGGTGAGGCAGATCTTCGTTTGAAGGAGTGCCAGGGAACAGGGCCGCATCGGAGCCATTTCCATTTGGCAAAAAAGCTGTGGTCATGGCCCAGCTGTCGCGGTTTCTGGCCGAACCATGCATTGCCTGTTGCATATTCACTCGTTAGCCACCGTTTTCACCACTTTAAGGAGCATAAAAGAGAACTTGCCCACGGATGCTAGTACTGAACTTACTCGGTTGTCACCATTGGGTGCGTGATGCCCGTGCATCTGGTGCCCATGCACTTGATTTCCATTGGATGTGTGGGCCCCATGCAGCTGGCCAGCCAATTCATCGAGACGACGGCGTACAAAGGCTACTTCCTGGATGGCAGAGTCGCGCTCCGCTGTCACGATATCACGGTCGTTGAGGGCAGCAGAAAGAGAGCCCTGCAGCTGGGCTCGCTCCGTGTTCATGGCCTGCTCCAGCTTTGTGCTGACCGACAGTGCTGTCACAAAGTGCTGGCCAATATCTCGGAGCTCTATGAACATGTTGTCGCGAACGGCGGAAGTTATGCCAACTTGATTGTTTGCCGTTTGCTGCAGCCGCATGATGCAGGCTTGGGCAGCTTGGCAAGCAGTGCGGATGTCCTATCAATGGTCATCATTAGAACGTGTCGGGAAGGATAAGATACATGCTCAAAGCCGAAAGGCCAGAGCAAAGCTAGTTAGGATATGAGTTTCTTACATTGACAGACATTGGAGCGGCCCCTGTAATCGAGGGTGAGGGGGTCGGAATGTAAGGAAAGGGACGGAGGGCGTTTTGGGCAGGCATGTTGCTGGGATGAAAGTCTTGCCCGAAGTTAGAATTAAAGAAAGAGTGGACTCCAGGAAGCTGGTCGGATGAAGGTGAATGCATTCTAATCATGCCATGTGTCAGCTGGAGGTGCACATCCAAACGGCAAATACACGGATGACTTACAAAGCTCAAACGCGTTGTGAGAGGGTACGAGTCTGGAGTCAGATGAGTGAGGACATGAACACCTCGAGTGCAATACTATAACTTGTGTCAGTGAATCACAAACGGTACCGCGCACATTTCATAGAGGGGGCGGTGCGAACTTACTTGTTTTCTTGAACACGGTTCGAGTGTGGTATATGAAGTTGTAAAATTGCCGGAGGGCAAAGACGAGGTTCTAAGAAAGGATCTGAGAGAGATATAACAAAAACCTGAGGCTCTGCAGCAAATGGCGAGTAGAGAGTTTTATAATGAGAAAAAAGGACTGCAACGCTACGGTAAGCATCGAAAGGGGGGAGATGGCAGTAAAACAAACTGGACGCCTGTTCTCCGGAGTGTGCAGCAAAGAGGGAAATGTGAAGGAAGGGAACAGACTAGGCGCCTGTCCCCGGGATTGACTGCTTGCGAAGAGAATATAAAAGGTAGACAGTCAAGGCTGTACAGAAAAGCCTCGCCGAGACGATGAAATGGGTAAAAAGGAGAGAGGGGAAAGATAAACAAACTGCAGTGCAGTGAGAAAGAAGGGTGAATGTAGATTTGAGAGAGAGAAAATAGCGCCTCTTTGTGCTGTGCAAATCGAAAGACGCGTCGAGGATGCTTTCCAGGTTGGTGCAAGAGATCCAAGTCAGATGCAAGGAAAAGAAGAAGAAAAGAGTGAAAAAAAGAAAAGAAGGCAAAAGAATGAGGACAAAGGAAAGGCTTCTAAATGGGTTAAACGAATGTATGTCGAAGCTCAAGCAGAAAGGAAGAAAACCTTTCAGCAAGAGGACGGATAGAGAGAAAACCGAAGCCCAAGTCCAAAGAAAAAAAGAAGAGAAAGAAAGGAGAGAGAGGAGGGGAGGACGAGAAATTATTTTGGAGGGGCAGAGCTTAAATACCACACCCACAAAAGGTAGTGGCAAAAAATAATAACATAAAAAACAAAGGCTGCTTGCTCGCGGGGCAGCCAGACTTCGAGGAGAGGCGGTCTGCTGGCCTCCCCTCGCTTAGGTAGGGCTCTAGCCCATATTCAAGCCGTATTCTTGTGCAACGTCGGCGGAGTCTGAGCGAGGCTCCGGTCGGTGCGGACAGAGGAAGGGCAGCACATGTTAGGGCTTTGTCCCTCACATTCCCCTGAGGATGGGCTCAGCGTTTGAGCCAAGCGAAGTTTTGGAGGTGGTTTGCCATGGATCCTGCAGTGGAGGCGAGTCCCCGGTGATTGTCTTCGATACTGCCAGAGCAGTCTCTCGGCCGAATACTCGGGCGCTGTCTTCCGGGCGGATATTGAGGCAAGGTCACTTCAAAGCATGGTATCACCGAGAAGAAGAAAACGAGAAAAATCGCCAAAGAACCAAAAAGGCCAGGAGAACGATATGAAATCAATTCAATATCACTATGGGCAGGCATCAGATGGACTGGGAAAGCAAAGGAGTCACTAAAATTGACGGGGTGCGTAGGTATTGGTGCGTTTTGACGACAGGAAAGGGGGCTCGGTCAGGAGAAACTGATGGAAATGTTGATGAGGATTGTTTTGAAAGGTGAGAGGATGGTGAGGAGATTCTGGCAAGATGCTCACAAATAAAAGGGGCAAGAGAACCAGACAATGCACGCAAAGTATTAGGCGGCTGCCTGCCAAAGCAAAGTGAGGGCGCAAACGATGGGCTGCTCCTTCTTTTCTAGTTGGTGTTGGAAAGTAAACAAAAGAGGAAAGAGCGATGGACGACTTACACGACGGGAAGGAGCGACTAGCCTCGCCCCGCTTTTTTCTGGCACATGGACGTACACACCAAACTGAGAGCACTCTGACAATTTTTGGTGCATCTTGCACATTGACATATTGAAAGCAAAAAGCGTTACGAATTCTTTTTATTGCATTTGAACTACTATTTGAGTGATAGTAAAGTACGCGAGACGAATGGAAACAATGAAATAAAACGTCAATCACCTACAGTCCTGTAGGACAAGAGAGCCTTGGGTTGTATGCTGTACGTCTTGTCCGGCCACATTAAATTTAATATGGCGTTCCAGCGCAATCGTAGCACAAGCCGCGGCGAAAAGGAAACGCAGATGAGAAAGCAAATTTTTGCAAAGGATTTTAAAAGTCGGCAGCAAAGGCAAGGTTTGAATAGACCAAACGCGCCACCTGTGAGAAAAGGGTGAGAAGAACGAGTCCGAAAAAGCGAGCCGAGCTAGATAAATCTCTCAGAGAAAAGAGTGCGACAGGGCGAAGCGAGGAAATTCGACTTGCAAGCGCAATGATAAAGCAGCAAAGCTGGCTGTTGTTGTCGAGTGACTGTAGCTGTTTGAGACCAAACGGCTTCTGATGGAAGAATGACGTTTTACTCTGGAAGCTCTAGAAAAAAAACGTGAAAATTTGCCAAAAAAAAAAAATAGCCGCCGTAATAAGTGGGAAAATACCGAACAAGTTGTCGCAAAACGCCGGGTACTGGAAAAAGGAAACAAAAGGCCGTTATAGAGAGCGCGAGGCTTCTCTCGAGAGGTATCGATGCTAGGCAGATGGTGGAGCCTGGAACTCGAGCAATGTCAAAAGGGAATAAGACTGTTGATAAAAAAAACCTGAGTGTTGTCGTTTTGAATTTCGTCGGGAAACTGGAAAGCTGTACATCTCGCAAGAAGAGAGAAAGCCCAAGTGCTATCCTCGCAGCCGTGGCGGAAGAAGAGACCTGTTCAATTCCGAGTGAGAAGCTGCCCTCTAATAAAGGTTTAAGAGTGCAAACCCGTTAAAGAGAGCCTTGGAGCAGCTTTCATGCGTCGAGGAGGTCGTCAAAACGGTCGTTGGGGTAGTTGTATCTGTCCGAGCCGATAAAATAGTGAATGGAAAGAAGAAGAAAAAAAAAGAACGAGGTTAGCTTCCGTTGGAACTCCAGGCGACTGTTTACATCGCCTTGGACCGCGAAAACAAACTGCTATAGACGGCGTCAACAACGGGCGCGGCAGTGATCATACGACCACCAAAGAAACGACCGTTGAGACCTTTAATAGCGTTCTCACCGCCCTGTACTTTGTCGAACTTGAGATAAATGTCGCCGCCGGAGTTGGCATCGAGCGCCACGTGCAGGACGTGACCGTATTTCTCTTCAGCCTCTTGGCGGACGTCGTCTTCCAGCTCCTTAACCCAGTCGTCGCCTTCTTCCTCGGCGGGGTCGAACATGTTGTGCAGAACCACGCAGCGGCTGGCGAGGTTGACGTTGACGCCGACGGAGAGAGGCTTCGTATCGTTGCGAGGCTTCATAATCGGACGCTGCTGCTCGACGACGTCGTTGCCGGTGCTGGTGGCAGCAGCAGGCGACGC
Organism: Sporothrix variecibatus; assembly: GCA_016097105.2. NCBI lineage: Eukaryota > Fungi > Ascomycota > Sordariomycetes > Ophiostomatales > Ophiostomataceae > Sporothrix > Sporothrix variecibatus. The sequence continues at coordinate 1,638,942 of JADMNI010000003.1, forward strand.
CGAGGAGACGGCAGCGTCATCGGTCCTAGCGAGCTTTCTCATGAGAGCATCTCGGCTGTAGTTATTGAAGTTGACGCCAGCAACATCCGTATCATCCAGTGCACCGGCACCACTACCTTTGTCGTTGTCGCGCGCACCCGCGCGGTCAAAGTTGCCGGAGCCGCCACCTCCGCCGTAGCGGTCGCCTCCGCGGCGGTCCGAGTCGCGGCCGTTGCCGTTGTGTGGTTGGTCGCGGCCCTGGAATCGCTGCATCAGATGCGCAGTAGACTCTGGTGTAAACTTATCGTTTCCGAGGCCGACACGGATCGGGCGTCCAGCCAAATCAAATCCGTTCATCTTCTCGAGCGCTTCGCGTGCCTGGTTGCTGTCGCGGAATCTGAAGAGTTGGTTAGCAGAATGATTCCAAAGAAAAGAAAAAGAAAAAAGAAGAGAACTCGAGCAAGGGTTGGGGAAGACATACTGAACAAAACCGTAACCACGGCTGCGGCTGCTGTCGTCTTTCTGCAGCTGAACAAACTCGAGCTCGCCAAACGGCTCAAAGACGTTGCGCAGGTCGGACTCGGTGATGCTAAAGTGGATGTTGCCGACGTAGAGCCGATGGAAGGGCACGCCTGTGGCATTCCCGCCGGACGGTGTTTCTGCGGTGTTACGCACTTGCCGGTTCTTCTCGGCTTCCGTGACTTGGACAATAACAGGGATACCTAGCAGTTTCTGACCTGTGAGCTGAAGCGCCGCAGCAATCGTGTCTTCACTCTTAAACTCGACATAACCGACACTGTTTTGTTAGCATGACTGTAGAAATTAAAAAAGAAAAATAAAGGGAGGAGAAAGACATACCCCTTCGATCGGTTGCTGACCCGATCCTTGACAATTTGAGCCTCGGCAACAGGGCCGGCCTTTTCGAAAAACTCCTTGAGCTCGCGTGTCCTCAAACGGGCTGCCAGCTGCTGCACAAAGACAGTCCGCCGGTCACGCTCGCCGATGGCAGGCGGCGATGCCGAGCGGCCTCCGCCACCGCCACGACGCGACTCCCGCGACCGATCCCGTCCATAGCGGTCACCACCACGATCCCTAGAGCGGTCACGCGGCGAGCGACCGCCATAACGGTCATCGCGGTCGCGCCGAGAGTCACGGGGCCGATAGTACCTGTTGGGAGAGCGCGACCGAGAACGGCCACCGCCGCCATGGCCACGGTTGCGACGACGCCGCCGCGGGCTTCTACTCCGACGACGGCTGCTGCGGTGGCTGCCCGCCTCGCTGCGGGCCGGTGTACGTTCGCGGTCATCAGTTCCATGTCCGTTGGGTGTGGCTCCGTTGCCGCTGGCACTGCCTCGCGGGCTCTGGCTGCGCGGCTCTCGCCGTCTGCGATCACGATCACGGTCAGCTCGTTCCCGGTCGGCACGGTCACGCTCACGTTCCCGATCGCCGCGGTCGCCGCGTGGCGAGCGGCTGCGGCTGCTGCGGCCACTGTGATGTCCGTTGCTGGTGTGTGCACCGCCGTTGGGCGCGTCGCCATTCGTCGTTGTGGTCGTGGTCGAGACGCCGCCGTTGTTCGTCGCGGCGGCGTCGAGGAGGGCCTCTACATCTAGGGAAGCCATCGCCCTCAGCGTACTAGAAAAAGAATCGTAAATAAGAAGAAATTGTGAATGGTGATGAGGAATCGTCGATGGTAGTTGGGTTGCGTACGGTCGGTGGATAAATCGATACGGTCGCGGTGAGATATCGAAGTCGCAAGATTGGAAGAGAGGAGAAGCCAAATTACCGCTGGGAACATTTAGAAGGCAGGAAGAGGAGAAAAGCCCAGGATGCGGTTAAAAAGTGGGGTCGGGGCGAATCTTGCGTAAAATTTGCAGTCAGTCAGCGAGTTAATGCAGCCACGTGACGCTATCTCGTCGGCATTCTATTGACGCGTCGGGATCGACATTTAGGAGACAGGAGCGTGTAAGAAAATCACAATCAATTTCACTTTTTTTTTTCGTAATTCTGCTCAGAAGTTCATTGTTTTAAAGTATCATTAATATGTACCAGGAAGGTTAAATAATTATTACAACAGGTATCTCTCAAATTAAGCTGTTCTCCAGCAGGCTGTTCGTCGCAGTGCTCATGCCCGAGCCACTCTCGTTTTTTATAATATAAAAGAAAAGACAGGGAAAAGATGTTCCATAAACTCCGGGAAAGCAAGTATGTAATCCGTATCAGGTTCGTATCTCCATATTGTTTGTGTTTGTAACGGTTGTTGGAAGTTGTGAGTGTGGTAGTCCTTCTACTGTACGACATGGACATTCAAAAGATCGTCCACTCTCAGCATACAGTATCCAGTCGACGCACGGGAGAAGGGTGTCGTCTACTTCGACTTGACGACCGGGGGAGCCATGTTCAGCTCGGTGTTGAAGATCGTGTCCCAGAACTTGCTGGAGACACCAAAGCCGAGCTCGTAGTCGAGGAAATGGTGGGCAAGGTGGTACTTCTTGAGGTCCTTGTACCAGAGGGGCAGGTTCTCGTGGTGGAGGAAGTAGTGGGTAAGATCGTACAGGACGTAGCCAAGGACCCCACCCGAGTAGACAGTGGCGGCAACGTACCAGTCGTAGAAGAAGATGGTATGAGCAACCTTCCAAAACGGAGCAGCCAGAACGACGAACAGGGTCGGCGGCATGACCAGGCGGTACTTGTCCATGGGAAGGTAGTGGTGAATGCCGTGGAGAAGGAAGTGCAGCGTGATGAAGACGCGGTTATCGGGGAGGTATCTGAAAAATAGTTAGCAAAGAACAAACAGCTAAAGGGCCTATACCATAAGAGAGGCAAAAACTTACCCGTCAAGATGGAACAGGAAGCGGTGCATAAGGTACTCGATCAACGACCATACACAGAGGCCAAAGATAAAATAGCCGGCCTGGACGATGGACGAGGTGAAGCCTGGTTGGCGTAGATGGTGAGGGCGCAGATACACGGGATCCAGATCGTCGGAACAACCCACCAGGGCGTCATAGACAGTGGCTCAAGGAAGTTGCCAAACAGAGGCGCCGACGCACCGCCCTTGTAGTGCCGTGGGCGGTGGACCTGGTCGAGGTAGAACTCCTTGGTGAAGCCGCCGCGCCAGACCTGCATCAGCAGCGGGCGGTTGAGATCCAAAAATTTGTGTTTCTTGTAGTCGGAAGTGGCGTCCGTGTCCTTGCTCAGATCCTCGGCGCAAGACATACCCGTGCGCGGGTGCACGGCGACGTTCTCAGAGTCAGACTCGTTGCCATGCTCGGCACCGGTAGACTTGCCGTTGGCAGCGTTGCCGTTGCCGTTGGCGGCCTTCTTGCCCGAGCTCAGGTAGCCGACGATCGAGTCGTCGAGCACATCATAGGCCGTCTGGGAATGAGCGTGGGAGATCTCGTCCTTGAGGATCTCGGTGATGTCCTTGCCGGCGTAGTCGAGGATAAGGCCGGCGCCACCGGGATGCGACTCGAGGAAGTCGGTGATGTCGTAGACGGTGTTGCCAACGAGGCAGTAGCACGAGTCCTCGGTGTTGTGCTTCTCGACCTCGGCGATCGTGAAGCTGGGAAGTGTGCGGGCATGCATGATTGTGGGTAGTATTCGAGGTCGGTCGGGAGAGGGGGAGGTCAGCACGTCAGAACCTTGCGATACAACGGATAACGATCGAGCAACGAAAGGGCAGGCGAGTCGATGGGTGGACGATAAAGCAAATTTGAGATGTCGAGATATCGAGATGAAGTGGGAAAGAAGAAGTAAAAAGAAGGTCACCAAACAGAACAGCCAGCAAGAAGATGCGAGAGACGCTGCGAGAAGAACGACGAGATACGGTAGAGAAAGGAGTGACGACGGGAGACAGAAGAAAAAGAAAATAGAGAATGGAAGAGATTCGAGAACCACGAAAGGGCGGATGCGCTCGGGAGACAAAGTACGTAAATAACAGAAAATAATAGGCTCCAGCAATTCCAGCAATCCTAGAAAAGGGGGTCGCGAGCCGCAAATAACCAGTGCTAGAGCGATCGCCCCAGTCATTAAAATCTCAAATTTTCTGCCCAAACGGGCAACACCCTCTCGACCCTCTGCGTAGCTGTGCGCCAGTAATACGGAGACGGAGTACGCAAGTGGCGTGGTCTGGTCCGTTGGACGAAGCCCGACGCGACGCGCCCACCCTGGAACTGAACAATACAGGCTGTCTTTTGGGGCATTTGGGGCATACAATTCCACATCTCAGCATTAAAGGGAAGGTGCACCTGGGCGCGGATGTAGCGGGGACCGAGGCGAGCGAGGAAGGAACGAGTGGCGTTATCCAGAGGGCGGTGTGGCCCGACAAGGCCTGTGTGGTCTGAGTTTTGAGAGAGTCCAGGCGATTTGCCACAACCGATCAGAGATTTTATGATGTTTGCAGTGCACTTTTGGCGCATAATAGGACCAAAATACAGTGAGACTTCGGGGCAGACGCCGTTTGCTTGTTCGCTTTCAGGGGCAGCGGGCCAGTGCGCGCAGGGTTATGAGACGGTCGCTCATGCCATCTAATCTCCCGCGAAACAAAGCACTGTATCCACACTGTATAAAATGTATGGGGCTTCAGCGGAAACGGGAAGTGGGCACCGTACACGCACGGTCTGTTCTTACCTTGTGTTTACAGGTCGCAAGCCGGCGTAATACGACGGTGCAATGGCCCGTCGTCGGTACCCGCAGGAAACAACGCCAGGAACGGAAAGAAAAAGTTGCAGCAGGGTCCAGATGGGGAGCAAAACACGAAAGAACGAATGATCCGGTGTCTGTTTCGTATTGCTCTTTCCATACGGAGTAATTATGTGTGTGTTTACTTTCCAATCTTGCTCTTTCCAATTGTGTCTCTTGTCGTGCTCGATGTAGAGCATTCACATGTGAAGATGAAAATACGACCAGCTGGCAGCTTCCTGCCGGTTGCCTCACGCCAACACCTGCCGGCTGGCACTTCCAACTCCAACTGTTCTGCCCCTTGAACTTGGACTAGGCCGGCGTCTTGGCATCACCGTCCAGATGCTTCCCCTTGGCACGAGCTGAACATCGTCCCCCTCTCCCCTCAGTCTCCTCACAGTATGGAGTATGCGGTAATCGTCTTGCGCGCTTATCCTGCTGCCGGTACGATACGATGAGTGAATAAATCGAGTCAGCCTTACGTTTGTCCACCTTGCTGCAATTGGCATCCCTCCATTGCAAAATCAAAGAATCTCAAAAAAGAGGCCGCCGTCGTTTGCCTCTCATCGCGATTGAACGATATCAATTCCAGCAAAGTTCCAGTGTAGGATCTCCCCCATCCATCCAACGTGGGGCCCACGCTGCAGCCCTTCAGCCCCTCCTTTATTGCCGTCATACTTGAGCTTTGGGCATAAGCTTAAATCGCATCTTGAACATCGACTTTTTGAATTTGCGCTTCAAAATAAAAACATTGAAATACACACTTTAAAAATAGACAACAACCAGTCACAGTCACGATCTGATCTTTCTTCACCTTGCAAACAAAATGGCACGCACCGCATCCAGCTGGGGCCCTGTGCTCCTGCTGCTCTTTGCCTTTTTGGCATTTTTACCTGGCCGGGCAGAAGCCTTTGGAGCTGGCAATATCCCGTCGATTGCCCAGGTCGAGGGTGTCAACTGGCGTCATGGAGGTAAATCCAAGGTCAGCTTCATTAACTGAAAACAGCAACGTTCTTTGCTAACCTTACAGATATCGAGGATATGCTAAAGACGCTTGCCTTTCTCCATGGCAAGAAATGGACCACGATGCTCGTCCAGCGCACGTACTTTGGCAACTGGCTGCGCGACTACTCCCAGGCCGTTGATGTTGGCAGTCTCAAGGGTGTGAACGCTGCGACCATCCGCATCCTCGTCTGGGTGCTCTCGTTCCTGGCCTTTGGCTATGCCACTGAAGAGTTTGAGGTCACCGAGGAGCGTCTCGGCGTCTACCGCCCCGAGGAGCACATCGACAACCCGCTGGGCTATGCTGACGGTGCAGATGCACGCAAGTTTGACCCGCGTCTGCGTGGCCCTGTCGACCCCCGTGAGCTCGAGATTGACCCGGACACCGGCATGAAGAACTATATTGCCAACGAGCGCGGCGGCTGGGCCACCAGTGCAGGCTACCTGCGCTTCAGCTTTGCCCGCAGCATCCACTTTGGCCGTCTGTACCTGCACGGTGGCCATGGTGTCGCCGGCAAAGAGGCCGACCTGTGTGAGGCGCTGCGTTGTCTCGGCCAGGCCCTGCACTGCATGGAAGATTTCAGTGCTCACAGCAACTACTGTGAGCTAGCTCTGCGCGAGCTCGGCTACAACCAGGTGTTTGCTCACTGCGGTACCAGCTCGGAGATCAACCTGCGCGGTCACCGCGTCTACCCCATTGTCACTGGCACCTTTGGTGCTGTTGATTTCCTCCACTCCGTTCTCGGGTTCGTATAAACCCTTTGCCATTTATATTAAAATTAAACTAACATGCTGTGTCATATAGTGAGGCCACGGACCATTTCACGCAGTCCGAGGTCGACGAGGTTGACATTGCCCTCAAGAACGCCGAGAACCAAGCCCGTGGTGGCAGTGGCGGCGATGGCAGCCGTGGTATCTTTGGCTCCTCCAGCGGTGGCGGCGGTCATGACTTCATCTCGTTGGTCTCGCAGCTCCCCGGCGTCGGCGGCGACTTTGCTCAGGAGGCAACTCGGCTCCAGGCCATGGCCCGCGAGCAGGAAGCCCAGAACGTGCGTGCCGGTGTCGACCCCAACGGCCCCCCTCTGGTGCCGGCCCGTCCAGCAACGCAAAGCCTTCGTCTTCGACTGCAGGCGCCAGCAGCAACCCCAACCAGGTGCCCGGCATGAGCGTGTCGTTCGACCCCGTCGAGACGGCCCGTAAGATCTACCCGATCCTTGAGTTCCGCGACAAGATTGTCCGCGCCATCAACCGCACCATCTCCAAGATCCCCGGCCTAGAGAAGCTGATTGAGCATATCAGCGAGACGCTGACTGCCTTTGTCCTGGGTCTTCTGGCTCCCTTTGTGCGCCCCATCATCAACCAGGTCAGCAAGGTCCTCAAGGACGGCTCGTCTGGTGTCATCAGCGCCAGCGCCAAGTCGCAGCTTGAGCCTTGGACTGACCCTCGCTGCACGAACCCGACACACTCTATGCTGTCCAAGGACCATTTCACGAATGTTCTTAACTCCTGTGCCGGTCGTGTCGCTGCCACTGTTCTGCAGTACGCTGTTCCGCGTGTTTTGTATGCATGGGACAACACGGGCGTCCCCGTCGACGAGGTTGTCAACGATGTCCTGCACGCCTTCCACCACCCCACCATCCGCGACGAGCGCAACCAGATTCAGCGCGAAATGTTCGACACTGTACGCCGCTGGGCCAACGAGTCCCCGCGTCGCAACGAACTGAACCACCTACTATCATCGCAGTCGGTCAAGGACGGCAAGAACCATGTGCTTGCCAACGGCCAGACCGCTCCTGGTGGTGGTGGCCACTCTCACGGCAGCGGAGGCGGCGGTCATTCCCACGGCAGTGGTGGTGGCGGCAGCACCTGGTCCAACCTGTCCAAGCTGACCAACTTGGGCAACCTGGGCAACCTGACTGGCGGCGGTGGCGGTGGCTCGAGCTCGGTTGCCAATGCCATCTTCTCGCAGTTCAAGACACGCGACCTCGACGCCATGGACGGTCGCGACGGCAATGCCTCATCCAACTACATGTCTTCATCACCCGCACCTGGCGGTCAGGCATCATCGCCTGCCTTTGGCTACAGCGGCGGTGGCGGTGGTGACAGTTCCAGCTCAGCATCTACAGCGCCCCCATCGGGCGGTGCTGCCGATGCTTATTTGCGCCCGCAGGCGGCTGGCGGTGGTGGTGGACAGCAGCAGCAACACTACCAACAGCAGCAGCCACCACACGAACAATACCAGCAGCATCACCAGCAATATCAGCAACAGCCACCACAGGGTTTCTACGGCGGCGGTCCTCCTCAGGGTGGCCCTCCCTTCGGTAACTACGGTCCCCCTCCACCTGGCTGGGGTGGACCCGGTGGCCCTCCGCCACCGCCCGGTTACGGCTTCCAGGGCGGCCCACCTCCACCAGGCTATGGTGGCCAGCCCGGATACGGCCAGCCTCCATATGGTCAACAAGGCCCGCCTGGCGGTTGGGGTCAGCGTCAGTACTAAGGGATGATTTCTGAGTGGTAAATGTAGTGTGTATAGGGAAATAGGTGTTTTATATGTTTCGAAGAAAAATGTTTGCTTATATTTGCTTTGTCGCCATGGATATGATAAAGGCTAGGATGCAAAAGGGGAGGGAATATGCTAAGATGCGAGTATGATGTTAAATAACAGAAAAAACGTAGGAAATGCTACAATATGTACAAGTAAAACAACCATGAATATGTTACAGGTAAAATGCTCAGCGCAAAAAAAAGAACCCAGGTCAAAACATCCGCATGCCATGCTCCTAATATGAAAGTCGAAGGTGCAGCGTAAATCACATCCGTCCACGCCGCGGGTCGTTGGCTTCGGCCCGGCGTGCGTCGCGGATCTCCTTCGTGCCCATCGAGCCCACGCCGCCCTCACTGCGCCGCTCCCAGCCACCCAGCCGGACCACGAGACACGTCGCATTGTCGCCGTCCCGAGACACTTCCGTCGCGTATTCAACAACGGCACGTGCGCCCTGCTCTGGTGTGCGCGCCTCCTTCACGACATCAACAATCTCCTGATCGCTCAGTGTGCCCGAGACGCCATCCGAGACCAGCACCAGGAACGAGAACTGTGCCGGACCAAGGTCCACACGCTCCATTTCAGGCTCGGCCGAGACCCAATGCGCTTGGACTGCATGTCGCCAAACGCGCGGCTGTTGGCCAGGCCCGAGATGCGCTCCTCGCCGAAAGAGTCGGTCACGAGCGATTCGGCAAAACGGGTCAGACGGCGGGCTTCGACGGGTGACGAAGGGTGGTGGTCACGAGTCAGGGGGCGGGCCTCGCCAGTAGTCGTCTCACACAGAAGAACACGGGTGTCGCCAACATGCGCGACCATGAGAGTCGAGCGGGCCGCTGGATGCCAAAAGGGTGCGGGCGTGGGTGTCGAAATAAGGGCGACAGACGCTGTCGAGCCACCCTTGAAGCGGACAGGGCCACCGATGTCGTGTCCAGACGGTGTGCGGTGGTGCGGCGCGCCCAGGATCTCGTCCTGGTTGAGGGGGAAGTCGGAGACGTACGGATCGTCGGGGTCGGGCTTGCGAGCTTGTGCAGAGACAAAGTCGAGATCGGCGCGCAAGAAGGCATACGTCAGGACGGACTCGATGGTGACTGGCGTTGTTGGAGAGGACGACATGGGCGGAGATGGCGCAGAGGAAGAGGAAGCTGAACGAGAGGAAGGCAGCGCGATGCCGTCGGCGAAGCACGTCGGCTTGAAGCGTCGAAAGTAGCCGCCCACGGTGCTGCGGTACTCTTGGAGAAGCTCCCGCTGTAGGTTGGTCGCCTTTGTGATATTATCCTCGTCGGGCTGCTGGTCACTACTGCTGCTGCTGGTAGATTCGTCGTCCGACTCCTTCTCGGCCGCAGTGCTTGCCGCTGCCGCCGCTGCCGCCGCTCCATTCTTCTTCCGTCGGAGGCTGCTCGTGAGGCCAAAGTCGGCAGCGGCCTCCTCGATGTAGCCGTGCAGCTCGTCCCTCAAAAAATCAGAGCACTCGGAGCCGCCGTGGCCGTCAAAGACCGCAAAGTAAAAGATCTGCGGGTCACCCGCAGCACCGTCGGCCGTAATGCCCTCTCCCGTGCTGCGGCTGTTGGAGATGGCCGAGCGCACAAGCGAGATGGGCGCACGTTTCGCAAACGCAGGCATGTCGATGGTTCCGGCCTGGTTTGTATCCTCATTGTAAGGACGGCTGCCGCGGGCATTGGATGCGCCAAAGTGGTGCTTGGCGCTGCGCAAGGGGATGCGCACAACGGTCAGATCGCGTCCGAAACCCAGACTACTGCTGCTGGCTGCTACTGCGCTGCCGGGAGACGCTGTGGACATGTTGGCCGGGGGCGCCGTGGCGGGAAGCGGCGCACTGGTGCCCGGTGGCCCGGGAGTGTGTGGTACTGAGGCAGCTCGCGGGAGCTTGTGGTGGGGACCGGCCATGCGGCGCGAGTCGGGTGGAGGGACGAAGAGGGGATGTGGGTGACAAAATAGTTGTGGAAGAAGCGGCGGGAAGCTGGAGCGACTGGCAAAGCTACTGGCAGAGCTACTGGAAGTGAAACCAAGCGTGGTACTGAGAGCAGTGGAAGCTGTGATGTCATTGTCGCCAAAGCAAGAGGAGAAGACGTCGTCTCCCTGTCTTGCCGCAGACGTTGCCGAAGCTGTGTGTATGCCGCTACCCGCGGTGGGCGCCCGTGGGCGAGGAAAGTCGCGACGTAGCCCATGAATGCGTCGAGGAGAGCAAGCCGTTTTGTTTGGGGTGAAGAGGTGGTGGTGGTAGCAATCGATAGCTGCCGGCTCGATACTGTTGTCGTCGCCCTGGCCAGACGGTGGTATTTTGGCGGCGCCATGGAGAAAGGCAGCTTCCCGGCAGCTTGAAAGCAGCTTCGACGGCTTTCTTCGGTGACACGGGTAAACAATCGGAGGTCCGGAGCACTCAATTGGCGACGAAAATAGCTTGGTCGAGAAACGAGGGGGTGCGCGGCGATCGAGATGAGGAAAGGGGTGGAAGCTGTTTCCTGGGGCGTGTTGTGCTTGTACAGCGGTAGCTCCCAGCCGGAACGAGCGGTGGCCTAAGGGGAGACAAAAGAGAGAATGTAGAAGCGAAGGAATGAATACTGGCGAAAACGAACGAGGTGAAAGCAGCTGCAGCTTCAAGGTGAGATGCAGGCAAAGTGCAGCCCGAATGGCGAAACTTGGGAAAAGCGCTCAACCCGTCCAAGTTCGTTCCGACGACGCGGCTATACCCGACCGCGTATGTGTTCCCGCAGCCGACGAAGAAAAGAAGGACAGCAGAGGGCGCGGCTTGCAGAAATGCACATTCTCTGCTGCAAAACCCAAAGTGCAGGTTGGCGACAAAAGGAATGAAGCTGGAAATGAACAATGTCGTGAGAATTGCAAGAGGGGAAAAGTGAATGGCCTCGCGCCTTCCCAAACGGAAAGGCAAAAGGGACTGTCGTTCTGCTTCTTACCTAGGGTAATTAAACATGAGAAGGAGCGATGCTGGCGGTCGGGAGGAACTATTCCGGACCAGGCGAGGCAGGTTTCGCAGCTTCGCGCCCAGTTGCTACCTTCCCTGTCAGTCCCCTATGCCAGGAACAGGCAAGCTTGGGAAGGAAAGAAGGAGGGGTGTTGGGTGTTTTAGCACATCCGATGGGGAGTTAACGGAGTATTAAGCGAGGTTCTATGGGGGATCGGCGGCAGTCACTTCAGGACTCGACAGGGCAAGGAAGGAGCGCTCCCGGGATTTTTGGCAGTTTGTTGTCTGAAGTGCCTTGGAAGCTCCTTCCCAGCCAGCCAGCTTCCAGTAGCCCGTTGCCATTCCTTAATAAGCTAAGCTTAGGCTGCCAACAAGAGGCAAGAGGCAACAACCAACAAGGCTCGGCCATCCAATCGCCGACATTTTAGCGACCTTCAACCCGCAGCCTCGACTTCGAACCTCACCTCTTCTCACGAGAGCAGCACAGTCCCTCCAAAGGATTGCAGCTCACACAAGAATCTCACTATCCTATCACGATCTCACTCCACCGTTCGCCCACGACACAGATGAGAGACCAGCTGCTGGGATACCTCCCAAAGCGATGGATGACGAGCCGTCCGAGGCGGCAGCGACCGACAGTGGCAAAAGAACGGCGGTCAACGGTCCGGTGAAGGCAAAGGAGGTGGACAGCAATGGCAGCACCGATAGTGTTGTGACGATCTCTCCTCGCGGCGATGTCGTGCTTGATGTGCTCTTTGAGACATCTAGAGAGACTTTGCGAGCATCCCGCAAGAAACGCAAAGGTGGTCAGCAAGAACTTCACTGCAGCAGCCAGCTCTGCTTCTGCTGCCGCCACCGTTTTCCCCTTGACGCCGCAGCTCCCAATGGCATTCCGAGTCGAATCAGCAGCTCTTAAGAAGAACTCACGGTACTTTGCCAACCTGCTAGGCGATACTCGATTCAAAGAGGCGCGGACAGTCGAGGAGGGTCTCGCAGCTCTGGTTCTCGACGATATCAAGCCTGCCGACGCAGATGTAAGCCGTCTGCCAAGGGTGCATATTGACGACGATGATGAGGGCAGCCGCACAGCCGGCCGTGAGCTTGTATTTGCAGAGCTCTTGCGCATCCTGCATTGGGACGGAACCGTTGCGCCAGTCGTCCCGAACACCGACGGTGGTGAACCAACCGACAAGGCCACAAGCCCCAGTCGAAGACCAAGGTGGCGGCGACAACGGTGGCAGCCAAGAGTCGGCTTGCCAGAACGACTCCGGTATCAGGAAAGGCAGTATTCACTCGAAAGGGTGCAGCATCAACAGGAAAGGGAGCGCGGTCAGAAACAGCCACCCAGAACAACAGTGCGATGCCTCTGACACATCCAGTCCTCCTGCCCGGCTCACGGTGGTCTGCCAAGACACTGCCAACGATACATGAGCTGGCCACATTGGCTCTGCAGGCAGACCGTTTTGCCTGTACGGATGCCGTGTCTGCATATGTGCGTGCTTTGCGACTGCGGTTTCCTCAGCCCATCGTCCGATCATCACGAAGTGACGGCGGTATCGGTACAGGAATGGGCTCTGGTGCCGGCGGTCTTCCTGGTATGGCCAATGAGGAGGCCATCCGACAAAAGATCTTTGTGGCATGGCTGCTTGACCAGCCTCTGCGCTTCCATGCTGGAACACGGGAACTCATCCATTACGGCTCAAAGCGGTGGGTGGCAGCCTTGTCTGGCGAGGACGACGACGACCTTGAATACGCAAACAGCAACGGCATCGGTACGACCACTCACCACAACCAGGAACTCCCTGCCTGGTGGGACCTGCCCGACGGTCTCGAAAGTGAACTGCAATTCCGCCGTGCGTGCATTATCAACTGCATTGCGTCCATACCCCGGCACTTCCTGGGACTCTACACATCACGCAACCGGCGGCAGTGCAAAATGGGCTACGAGTCGAGTGCAGCCTGTGACTCATTCCAGCTCGGCGAGATCATCAAGTTCTTTTTCCACAAAGACCTGCTCTTTCTTCAGGACTTTTCGGCAACAGTCATGACGCCAAAAGGCCGGCGACAACTGTCTCGACTCTTACCCGCCGACTACGCTGCTGTCGACATCAACCATATTTTGACGACACTCAAGCAGTGCCCGGCTTACCAGCTCGACAAGCACCATGTGAACTGCGGGCTGCGGACACGCATCCTACCGATCCTCGAGTACATCCAGGCGATGATCGGAGCCAGCTCCGTGGCACTCCATAGACACGACTGGACTGCTGTGCACCACGGCAAGGCCTCTTGGCTAGCAGCTGCCGAAGCTGCTGGACTGCTCGATGGCGATGGCTACGGAGAGGACGACGACGACTCAGACTTTGACGGAGACGGACCGGATGGTAACAGTGATAGGATACCTACGTTTGGGAAGCCTTCATCTCGATCAACTACAGCAGAAAAGGCTGACCAGTACACCACCGCAAGTATTCCGATTTACGCGGTCTGTGGCTGGCGATCAACGCTTACGGTATGAGGGCAGCATGGCCGCTGACCGTATGGCGAGACAGCTCTTCACAGCACGCCGGTGGAACTGGACGCCAGAGAACTGATGTCGCCAAGAAACGAAACATGATATAAACGACATATAGACTATTTGAATACTACATTTAATGGACAGATTGGATTTGCAATATACCCTTTTTGCATGCACTCTTTATCCTTTTTTCTCTGCTATGCCACTTTCTCCAAAACTACCGCTGAGGTTGTCATTGTTTCCGGGTGCAATGGCGGGACGGGTGCAATATGAGGCAACTGCAAATCCTGTTGCTGTTGCAGTCCGGATGAGGAAGAGGAAGCCTTATGCCGCATCATCCACTGCCAGGGCCAAGTCCCTCGCACTTCGTGGTACCGCAACGAGGCAAACGCGAGCATCACCAGCAGCCAATACAGGTTGTAGGCCAGTACGGAGCCGTAAGTGGCCGAGTTCGTCCAGCCAAAGACGGCGTTGAAGAAGCCCCATCCGCCGCCACCGTTCAGCTCGGGGTTGCAGCACTAAAGGTTAGCATGCGATAGCATTATTTATAGTAATGGTACGGGGAAGGGACACCTACATTGACGTGCCAGACACTCTTATCGATATCATACGAGCCTGGACCGGACCCGAGTTCTGCAGCATCCGAACCCACCACTTTGTTCCATACTTGCATCTCAAACGACCAGACAGCCCTTGAAAAGAGGCCCGCTGCCACAAGGTACAGTAGCCCCGTTGATGAGACAAGAAAGACCTGGAGGCGTGCCATCGATCCGCCTTTGTAGAGCAAGTAGCCCACGGCGATACCGGCCAACAAACCCACGACGACAGGCAGAGGAACCGACTTTGCGGGCGCCGAAAAGGACACGCCGGCAACAAAGACAATGGCCTCGATGCCCTCACGCAAGACCGTAATGAAAGGCAACATGAGGAGGGCATATCGTTCGGGGAAGGCCCTGGCCCGGTCACGGAAACGTTGCCATCTTGTCGTATTGACTTCCTCCGGTGTACCCTCATTAGGCGTCTGCTGCCTCTTCTGCAGAGCTGCAGCTAGCTTCACACGCCACTTGTCTTGCATGCGGCCGATGCGCAGCAAGGCAGCACCCACAACACTAATAATGAGTGACGCTACGAGTGCAAATGCACCCTCATAGTTCTCTTCCGAGGTGGACCAATGGTCAGAACCGACGGTGTAAAAGATGGCGATGATGATGGCGGCAATACAGACACAGAGCAGCAGGCCAGCCAGCGTGCCTATCCAGACCTGGCGGACAAGTCGGCGGTAAGGTGTATAGCGGCGGTTCGATGCGGTCTCTGCGGCGCTGTTTGCATTGTCTGCAACTCTTGCTGTCTCACTTCTGCCTGTCGTTGATGCTTCATCCCGTCCAAATGTCTGCTTGAGGAAGGCGAGCAAGACTGACACAATAATGACCGTCTCGAGAGACTCTCGAAATACAACGAGAAAGACAGGGACCGAAAAGACGTCAACAGCCATCGTTTGACTGGATGCATATGGCGATGTTCGCGTGCAAATGATGGTGATAGAAAGGTTAGATGGGTTTTGGGGAAATCGTGCCCATATTTACTTCTACTCGGTTACTCAGTCTAGTAGCACACTTTTTGCACTCTCGCAATTCCAGGTTATACTTTCGCTTTTTGTTGGATAAACTGTTGAAGTACGGGAAGGAATATATTGGTTGACAGTAGGCAACCAGCAATAGCCGTATTTGGTGAAAAAAAGAAGAAAATACGGTGGATTATTATAAGAGTTTTTTTCTTGCATAAATTTTTGTGATGCATTTTATACCGTTATTTCTCTGCTAATAAAACTTGTTACGCATATCAGATCCGAGGATTTTCAGTTTGATTTATTTATTTCAATTTCTTATTTCAATGAAAAAGGTAAAAAAAAAAAAGTTTGATTTTAGGATTTGACAAGACGGTTATATTTACTTTGCCTCTTCCTACATCTTGGCTGTATCTTGGCATTCACGTCTTTCATATGCCGACGGTCAAACTTTCGATCGATGGGGCCAAGATCGTTCGTTGCTCTGATTATCAGATTGTTCTTCTTCCTTTACCCGTGCGTTCTTTATTACGCGAAAGCTTGTTTTCTTCTTGTCGCAATTTTAAAGAGTTGTGCCGCCATGCTTCCATATTCTAGAGCACACAATAAATATTAACCGGAGAATAAAACGGCTTCAGGTACAGATGGAAGGACGGCAGAGAAATTATTATTTATTTCGTGTGGGATCTGCTCGAGGCTAGACTGTCGCAGATGGATCAAGACATGATTTGGACTTGCAAGTGCGAGGCAAGTGGATTCTGGAACAGTTCTGTTTCTAAACTCTCACCAGCCGCCATACTTCGGACTGGATCAACATCTTCGACAATCCCATGTCGACTGCCATAGACCTGATGTCACCATGACGCAGGTAGTAGCTTGTGATCGGACGGCCCGACAACATCATGGTCTTGTTGATAAGATTTTTCTGCTGGTGCTTGTCCTCCTCCTCCAGCTTGCCTCCCTAATCTCACCGGCCTCGGCCGCCGTCGTTGAATACAACTTCAACATCACCTGGGTCCGTTACAATCCAGATGGCCTTGAAGTCCGCCCATCATCGGCGTTAATGACTATTGGCCGCCTCCCATAATCCGTGCCACCGTTGGCGATCGCCTTGTCGTGCACGTTCACAACCAGCTTGGAAACCAATCGACATCTCTACATTTCACGGGTTGTTCTTGGAGAATGCCACGCACATGGATGGTGCCGTGCAGGTGTCCCAATGCGCCATTCCACCGGGCAGCGAGATGACGTACAACTTCACCATCAACCAGCCGGGCACCTACTGGTACCACAGCCACAGCAGCGGACAATATCCCGACGGCCTGCGCGCACCCCTTGTCATCCACGATCCGGAACCACCATTCGAGTATGACGAAGAGTTTGTCTTTTCGGTGTCTGATTGGTATCACGGACAGATGCCTGACTTGCTGGCTGGATTCATCGCCAAGAGCAACCCAACGGGGGCAGAACCTGTGCCGCAGTCAGCTCTTCTCAATGATACCACGAGTATAGCTATCCCGGTCGACAGCAGCAGCATCAACGGTACAAAGACGTATTTGATACGTGTCGTCAATATGGGAGCGTTCGCCGGTCAGTACTTGTGGTTTGAGGGCCACAATATTACTGTGGTCGAGGTTGACGGGGTGTACACAAGACCGCACATGGCGTCGATGCTGTACTTAACGGCCGGTCAGCGATACAGCTTCTTAATATCGAGTCGGAACGACTCAGCCCCGGACGTTCGCAACTTTGCCTTTGTCGCCAGCATGGACACTACAATGTTTGACACTGTGCCACCCGACCTCAACCCAAACGTGACCGGCTGGCTGGTGTACGATGTGCGGCGGCCACTGCCAACTCCCGCGGTGCTTCCAGCGGCTCATTTGATATTGACGGACCGTTGTTGCTCGACGATGCTGCTGAACTCGTATCGGATGATAATCTGCCGTTGCTCGACAGCCCGGATGTCTCTGTTGAGCTCAATGTCAATATGCAGACACGACGCGATGGTGCCAACTATGCATTTTTCAATAACATCACCTACCGTCCTCCCAAGGTGCCGACACTGTACACCGCTCTGAGTGCCAACGACAGCAGCGTCGACGACGGAGGCCCCAAGATGCCCGCATATACGGCACATACACACAGACAACCGTCATCCCCCGCCGCGGCCAGATTGTTCAGCTTGTCGTCAACAACCTCGACGTCGGCCGCCACCCGTTCCATCTGCACGGCCATAACTTTCAGATTGTGTACCGGTCTGCCGCCAATGCAGGAACGTTTCGACCCTCAAGCCAATGTATCTCTGTTATCGTCTTCCAATGGGCTAGCACCCATACGGCGGGACACGCTGCTCATCTACCCCAACGGGTTCGCCGTGCTGCGGTTTCGTGCTGACAATCCGGGTGTCTGGCTTTTCCACTGCCACATCGAATGGCACTTATCGACGGGTCTCGTGGCGACGTTTGTCGAAGCGCCGACAGAACTGCGACGTCAATACTCGTCATCCGAAGGTAACCCGCTGCCTGCTGACCACTTGGCAGCCTGTGCAACGGGCGGGGTACCGACGGTCGGTAATGCGGCGGGCAATACGGCCAATTATCTGGACCTCAAGGGCGAGAGTGTGCCGCCTGCAGCACTGCCAAACGGGTATGTGCCTCCATTGTGTGAGACAATTGTTGATATTCACTTGCTAACCCTTTTCCGTGGCAGGTTTACCTCTGGAGGCATCGTGGCCTTCGTCTTCAGCTGTATCAGTGGCATTACCGGCGTGGCAGTCGTGGCGTGGTATGGGCTCGCATGTGAAATCAAATCAGACGAAGATAGTCCCGAAGTGACCGGCGGTGTGCAGGATGCTGGCGAGGAGCCAGCAATACCTGGATAGTTGTGTTCAAAGAAAACCGACAAGATGTAACACACAAGTAGAAATAAAAATTCAGTCCAAAATTATCTCGTTGCTCCTACATCTATAACCCTAATTCCCAAGAAACACTCTTGTGGTGTGGCAACCAAAAAAAATACAATAACGAAGCAACCGGCATGATGCCATTCTTCCAGTCTTTGGCATGTCCTCCGCATTTGACAAAATAAAAATAAGGGGGGGGGGGGGGGGGGGGATGAACAAAGTAAAGTATAATGTAGAAACGCCCATCCTTCCTCCACAGAAGCTTGTGCAGTGTCAAGGGAGATAAGAACCAAACGGGTGGCGTGTAAGAAGGATGTAAAAAGAAATAATAGACAAAAGGGGTCCAAAATAATTACAAAACAAGGTATAGACAAAGGCAGGAAGAGTAGATAAACACCCCGATTTTTAAAAGATAATATGTTTTTAACTGTGTGTAATATGAAGGGGGCCATATAGGTAATGGGGGCCAAAGAAGTCGAAAATGCAAAGGGGATGCGGCAAAAATGAACGAAGATGAAAAAGACGAGAAAGAGAAAGAAGCGAAAGTGTAGGTGTGAGCAATCCGTCGTAGGAACTCAATGCTATGCGTTGATTAAAAGAAGATGTAGGCGAAGGTCGAAGGTGGTGGTGACGGCAGTAGTAGATGATAGGCGTAAAGGCCTGTCAGAGCGGTATTCGTCTGGCAGTGGCGCACGTTTGTCTGTTTGGTTACCGGCGGCGCGGGAGGCCGGCGGCGCGGCGCGCCTGGACGTCGCCCTCGGCAAGCCACTTACTGGCCTGACCAGCTGGACCACGTTGAGGATCTGCTTGCCGGCCATGATGGGGAAGCTGATGCCAGCAATAACCCACGGCCAGAACGAATCCATCTTGTTGGCGCGGGCCATCTCGAGCGCCGCGGCGCTATGCGGGTTCGCAAAAATCTGGCGCAGAATCGACGAGTTGATCTGCGCGCCTGCGTGCAGGCCGCTGCTGGTAGCACCGGCAGCACCGGCAGCCACCGCCGAGTCAATGGGCTTCAGCAGCGAGGGTTGGAGGATGGGCGACGAGAAGGAGAGCAGGTAGAGCGCAATGAAGAAGAGCTCGTTGAGGGCGCAGAAGATGAATAGCACCGTCTTGTTGGTGTAGTACAAGTTGAGGAGCCAGCTCCGCGACCGGTCGACAGCCTTGTGGCTGGTCTCGGAGCCACCCATGGCGAGAGTGGCGTACATGTGCATGTAGTGGCTGGCAAGATCAAGCGAGACAAGACCCTGGAAGATAATAGCCCAGCGCGGGAAAGCGGTCGAGAGGAAAACGAGCAGGCAGGAAGTGGTGCAGCGGTCGGTCACCATGTCGAGGACGGCACCGAAGCGCGTGGATTGCTCAAAGTAGCGCGCAGCGTAGCCATCGAGGGCATCGAGGAGGCAGGACACGCTGTACAGGATCGAGCAGGTGCGAGGGTGCAGCGGCATGTAGTAGAGCGAGGCGATAGCCAGGACAATGCGAGAGTAACCTAGAGATAAGCAAGAAAGCATGGTTAGTATGGGCGATACACGATTCAGATAAGAGCACAAAGCGAGCTCTTTCGCAACCGTGAATGGGAGAGCGACTCACCGATCACGTTCGGCCAGAACAGGAAGATGTTCTCGCGCGGGTACGTAATCGTCAGGCGTAACAGCAACAGCGGCATGGCCGTTACCGTTGCCATTGCTGCTGCCGTTTGCCTTGGGGTTCTTCTTCTCGGCAGATGCCTGCCTCCGCGAACGAACGCCGTTCATGATGAGATGTGTGAAATGTGAGAAGGTTGCTGGCGTGTGGTTGTATAGTGTCTGGTACCGGGAGGTGCCGATGCCAGAGAAGGTGCGCACAACGGACACACGTCTAGATACTGTCTTTGTCGTTTGCGCTGGGGGCAGATAATATCGTGAGCTGTGGACCCTTTCGTCGATAGGAGGGGCTGAGTTATCAGGGGCTCTGCTGTCGCGAGGAGTATGTAATTGACGGATGCGTCGGTCTTCGTCGTCGAATACGATAGGTGTTGAAGCTGCAAAGCCAGTCGTCTGAATCGTGATGCGAGGTCGAGCCGGAGTCAAAAGACGATTAATAGGGAGTTCGAAGGAGACAAGTCGAGGAACTGATCAAAAAGATCAAGAGATTAGACGAAATAGGGCCCTAAGGGTCAAAAAGGAGGGCAGCGAGATAAGGAGAGGTCAAAGGGGGGGTTGTCTGCTGGCACGCGATCCAGATCGAGTCAGGACGGGGAAAAGAGCGTATGAAGATAAATAGGAGGGATATATGGAGTAGTAGGAGGATGAATGAATGCAGGCAGACGCCGAGCGACGATGGAGAGATAATGGATAATGCAGCTAGATAAAGATGTAGCTGTGGCCGAGGAAGGTGTAGTAGGGAGAGAAAAGGGAAGGAGGGTGATAATGGAAAGAACGAAAGATAGCAGTTGGGTGGATGGGAAGAGAGCCAACAGGGGGCGTGGTGTGGTGTGGAAGGCGTGTGGAAAGAGCAATCGACGAGCAGGCGACAACGCGAAAAAGGGAGGGAACGGTGATTTTTTTCGCCTTGGGGCGTCGTTTTTGGTGCTGTTTCTGTGCTGGCCTTTTTCCTGGTGATGATTGAGGGAAGCAGCTTGGCGGATCGGCCGGTCGCGCTAGTTGCTGAGCTGCAGGGCGGGAAAGTGGGGCCCATAACTTATTACAAGTGAGAAAAAATAGGAGGAAAGTGGTTGCTTTTGCCTGCTTGCCTTCCAGCTTTCCTTCCTTTGTCTTCTTGGGATTTAGCTCGCAGGCGCGATGGGCGACCCTGTCAATCGATAAGTGGCAAACCCGCAGCACGCAGCTGTGGCGCGTCGCGCCCACGTAACGACGGCCTCAGCGGTCAGTTTGGTGCTGAAGCCTAGGCGCATTCTTAATCTACCCGCACACAATTTAAGTCCTTTTTGCTAATAAAGTATGTACAAGCCTCTTCTTAATACACAACATCAGGGCTTGGCCACGCTTTGTGCACCTCTTCACGACCAGTTCCACTCCACACCTTGCTGACATCGCATCGTCAGCATTGGAATCTGTGTTTGAATAGTCTCCGAGACTCCTGCAGCGGCAGAAGCCAGAGCTGCATTTCCGACTTAAAGTCAGCGTCGTCACAGTTTCTAGGCATCGATTGGCCTTCTCCGATCGTTCCTTCTTTCACTATGGAAGTGCTTTCATCATCGACGCCTTCTTCCTTGTGCGGTGGCTGCCAAGTGCAAAAGTCACCGTCCGCGCCTTCTCAACTTTCTCTCCTACACCCTGAAATGGCAGGCGCAGCCGGTGTACCTGTCTTCCTAACCAACTTCTCACAATTGACATATGAACCAAAAATAATCGCGAACAACCCTTTTCATCAATCTTCGAACCACCCTCTGATGAACGCGAAACTGTGACGCATATATCTGGCACAACTGGCACCAATATCGACATGCTGCCTACACTCAATATTCGACTGTTTCTCTCGCCTCTTCTGGCACTGAACCACCCCTGATCGTCGTTGGACTAGGCCAGCGATGCTGTCGACTAGCCGAGACGTGCAGATGCCCCCTTTTTTGCACCCACACTTCCCAAGACCACGGATGGCCTCACAGCGACCTACCCCAACGGCCGGGCCAGGCGATCTTTCCAGGACGTGGGTGGAGGAGGTGGAGGGGAAGGCACCGGACACTGGAGGTGAACGACGTTCGAAAGCTCTAAATGCCTTCACCGAGTCCAGTCCCAGGCCACGGCATATTCCGCAATATTCTGTGCCGCTCTGCACGCACTTTTGCACGAACAGTCTCAACCAAAGACGTGCCTCCTCGCATACTCTTCCTCTTGGCCGATGAGCTTGTGCAACATGCGCTGGACAGTCTGGCCTTGCTTTGCCATCTCTTCACAAGCCGTCCCCCATCTTGCTCTCCCCCCTCCCTGGTCGCATCGATGCTACCGCACTGTCGGGGTATCTTGGCCCGTTTTTACCTCGCTCTGTCTCCAACAGCCAGCCTCCTCTTCTTGCTGGTTCTCCTCACAAGCCCGCCGTTGGCTGCGTCTGCTTGTGAATGTCGTCGTTTTTCACAGTCCCGGTTCTGTCCCTTCTCCCCTCGTCTCCTCACTTTTTTTTCCGTTTCCATGGCGCCGCCTCCGACGCCTCGTTCTTTTCCTCGTTTCCTCGTTCCACTAAGTTGTTTCGTCCCGCCTTTTTACTCACCCAAGGCTGGCATCCGTACACTTACAAAGTAGTACCTCGTAGATGCTATTTGTGACCCCGCCTCTCTCGAACTCTTTGACGTGTCTCGTACGAGCTTGTGATTTCTGACTACTCACAGCTCCTACCCTCTTTCTGCTCTTTGACCTGTCTGGCTCTTTCCTGACCAGTCATCTTTCATGCTCTTTCACAAAGCCCCTGAGACCCTCTTCTCTAATCTCGTCTATGTAGACTTTGGGTCAGCTCCTGCCCCTCTCCCTGAATTTTTCTCCTTCCTTCGTTCCCCATCGCCCCTTCCATAAAAGGCGAGCTTGTCCAGTCCTCTTTCCCTCCTAATCTGCTCCTGCGTAATTATCCTGTAGAAACGGATATCGCAACATTGACCTAGACTTCTTGCCCGTTCGCCGTCACAGGATCAAAAAGGTCAGGTGCCCTCCGCCTCGTCTCCCTGCACTGCCCCAGCTTCTCGTCCGTTCCCAATATCTGCAAGTGGTCCAATATTTTGGCGGCATTATCCCATAAGCGCCCTTTCATCCGTCGTGTCGCCCCCCCATCTCACCCCATCCCAGCGGCTGTCCGACCTGGCAAGCCTGGGCGCTGCCACTTTTTTCTTAGCGCTATTGCAAAAGCACTCAACTCCCATTTTTAGCTCTGTTTTTCTCGATTTTTTAGTGGACAGTTTTTTTCCCATTGGGGCCTCTCGCCGAAAAATTCAAACGTCCCTTCCTCTCACGAGAGCACCCCCAGTCGTTCTTGCCGTGTTCTTGCATTTGCTTTTTTTAATCCTTATTTACGTTCCTTCCCTGGTCTTTGATCGTCCAAACTCAATTGCCCTCTCTTTTTGTGGCAACTTCTCGCTTCTCTCTCTTCACAGGCCCCTTGTCGACCTTGTCCCTCCAATCTTACTCTATCCGCCTCCCCTTACCTTTTCCCACCGCAACCATCCACCGCCAATCCCCCGCAATGGCTGCCGCCACAACGCCATCCGTCCTTTGTGACGCCTTTTGCAGAGCGCGCCGAGGCTGCTGTTCACCCGTTGACCGCATACCTTTACCGTTTGATGGTCGCCAAGTCTTCAAATCTGTGTCTCAGCGCCGACGTCTCGACCGCCCGCGAGCTGCTGCTTCTCGCCGACCGTGTCGGCCCCTCCATCGTCGTCCTCAAGACCCACTACGGACCTTGTCACCGGATGGGACTAACAACCCTCAGACGGGCACCGGTGCCCAGCTGGCTGCCCTGGCAAAAAAAGCACGGTTTCCTCCTGTTTGAGGACCGCAAGTTTGCCGACATTGGCCAAGACTGTCCCAGCAGCAGTACACTGCTGGTACGGCCCGCATCATCGACTGGGCCCACCTCGTGACCTGTCAACATGGACGCGGGCCAGCCCGCTGTTACCGCACTCGCCGATGCCGCCGCCCGCTGGCGCGAGCGTGTTTCACTACGAGGTCAAGACGTCGGTGACGGTCGGCACGCCCGTCCACGAGAGCTTTGACGACAGCGGCAACAACACGCCCAGCGGCGTCCGCCACCCCGAGCGCCCAGCATGCATCCGAGTTCCCTTCCCACTCCTCCGCCACATCGGGTGCCGGCCCTACCTCTTCGTCGACCTCCTTCCCTTCGAACCTGTTCGCCACCACCTCCGCCCCGCGCACCGACGCTGAAGCCGCTACTGGCCTCCCGGCTCCCTCGCGTGACGCCGACGGCCGCAAAGGTAGCATTGTGTCCGTTACTACCGTGACTCAGAGCTTTGAGCCCGTCGACTCGCCACGGCTACCCCGCGATGGCGCCGATGGCGGTGTGAACGGTGTCTCTGGCGTCGACGACGGCACGAACGGTGTCACCAGCACGAGCGGCAATGGCCAGTCGGGTGCCGCCGCCGGCAGCAGATCGGCCACGGGCCGTGGCGGCAGCTACATCCAGGACGGCGCGGGCGCTGTCTACCAGGGCATTGAGGAGGCGCCCCTTGACCGCGGTATTCTGTTGTTGGCCCAGATGTCCACCAAGGGCAACCTCATGACCCTGCCTACACGCAGGCTTGCGTTGACGCTGCCCGCGCACACAAGACGTTTGTCGTTGGCTTCATTGCCCAGGAGACGCTCAACACGCTTCCCGACGATGCCTTTGTACACCTGACCCCTGGCTGCAAGCTGCCGCCGCCTGGTGAGGAGGTTGAGGAGACTGGCGCCAATGGCCAGGTTCTGCCCGGCGACGGCATGGGCCAGCAGTACAACACGCCCGCACGGCTGATTGGTATCTGCGGTGCTGATATTGTCATTGTCGGCCGTGGCATCATCACGGCTGGTGACCCGCCGTCCGAGGCTGAGCGATACCGGCGGAAGGCCTGGAAGGCGTACCTGGCACGCGTGCAGCAGTGAGGAGATGAGGAAGAGGAAAGGGGGTAAAAGAGAAACATGGAATATTGTTAACCGGGAAAACGCAGGGGAAAGAATTAGACCAGTACGTTGTTGACAGTACGACGTAGAAGCGGAAGTGCGGAATCTGGAATGCTCGTCATTTATACCATTTTGTTTATTATTATTTTGGGTATTGTCCCTATCATCTTTGCGTGTCATTGGGCTTCATACTTTTGAAAGAAGAGAATTATGTAGCTGTTTGCATATTAAAACCATACGTCGTATGTTGGAATGAAATATCTATCATGGACAGGACTGCGTACCGCGTATATTACTCACTGGCTGCCATCTTCATCGTTTCAGACGATTGATGTTCCAACTTACCTAACCATTTATTGACGGACCTGCAGTGAACCCTACAAGTGGATATGCTTTTGCCAATTCTTAAAATGAGCAGCAATCATAAACCATAGCAAACATCTTACAAATGGCATTTCCGTGAGGAACGATGGCTGTGTTTATCTCGATCACCAGCGAATTGCACCTCGTTTCTCTCGGGGTCTGCGTCTTGGCACCCACCTCCTTTTATATCATGCCCCGAGCTAGGGCTGATGCTTCATCACTTCCGGCGGATGGTCCGCCGTCAGCCGTTTTTTATGTCCATTTTTATGGGTTTTAGGTCCAGTACTGCCTCGTACCAAGAAAAATAAAGATGCTTGCATCCGCACCCAGGATGTGGTATTCCATCGTTGCTTGCCGATCGCATGCCCCTGCGCCTTCCTGCGCTGTGATTCGCCAACGGCGGCACCTCCCTTGTCTGCGCACTGCGCTCCTTCTCGTAATGTCTGCAATGGAGATCGGAGATAACAAAGGCCTCTGCAAACGCCGCCTATTTTCTGTCGTCACCAAGCTTGGGCGACCTTTTTCCCCGCTAAATAAGGCCCAGAAAAAAAGACTGCGAATCGAAAGAGGAAAGGCCTCAGAAAAAAAGTTTGTCAGACAGGACCGTCTTGCAGAAGGCGCAGCGCCCGGGAGAGGAAAGAGCTACGGAGTACTGACCTTCCTTTTGGGCGGGGTCGTCATTGGCTTTCAGAGAGAAAGAGCGACTCTGCTCTGTCGATTCCGCCTTCTTTCTTTGACGCAGCCACTCCTTCTTTTCATAGCGTTTTCTTTCTCTCCCCTTGGAGCGCAACCTTCCATCCTGACATCTTGGCAAGTCGGGTTCTTGTCTTATTAATTCCGAGTAAAAGGCAGGCTCTTTCCTGCCCATTGTTTGCTGTTCTGACTACTGCGGTTTTTCTTCGAAGTATCGCTGCATCCGCCCCGCACCCGCGGTATAGAACGGGAAACCGCGATCTGGAATTCCATACCTTCCTTCTTGC
The DNA here is from genome assembly GCA_016097105.2 of Sporothrix variecibatus. Taxonomy (NCBI): domain Eukaryota; kingdom Fungi; phylum Ascomycota; class Sordariomycetes; order Ophiostomatales; family Ophiostomataceae; genus Sporothrix; species Sporothrix variecibatus. Next base: position 1,665,009 of record JADMNI010000003.1, read on the forward strand.
ACAAAATTTCTCGTTGCCATTGGCATTGGAAGGAACCTTTTTATCCCCTTTTTACTACCACCATACAATTCTGCCATCTACAACCGATTGCACATTGTCGGCATCTTTTTGACAAACCAACCGGCAACTGAACAAGGCATTCTCATTTACACGCATCTCGCATCTAACTCCGAAGCATACGTCAATTATCAATTACGCAACGGCCGCATTCCCGCGCGCACTTCAGCTTCTACGACACGCCGACCGCAAGCTGACGCGCATTGCTTCGACTCTGTCATATTCTTACTTTTCGTTCCGATCTCACATCTCGGCCTTGCCGTATTCTCACGATATTCGATTCCGACATCTCTCTCTTTCTCCTTTCTCTCTTGCGCCCCGAAAAGCGTAGCTCAGTATGACGGCGGCACGCTCCAAAAAGCGCACGGCAAGCTTGGACGACAGCGGCGACGACCAGCCAGCCGGCGCGTCCATGTCACCCAGCGATGGCACACCTGGCTCTGGATCGGGTGCTGGCTCAGTCACCAACGATCAGAATGGCGACTCTGGTGCCGGCAACGGCACAAACAGCGGCTCGGGTGGCGCACAGCCGCTTCGCAAACGCAAACGCCGTGTTGTGTCATGCGCCGAGTGCCACCGACGCAAGCAAAAGTGCGACCGAAACATGCCGTGCAAAGCCTGTATCGATCGCAAGATGGAGGCCAGCTGCCACTACGAGACCGTCGCCATGTCCCGCGAACGCCACCACATGCGGGTCCTCGAGGCCGCCACCTACGGCCGCGCGCTGCAGGCCGGCGGTACAATGCCCGTTAAGGCGGCCGGCTTCGGATACGCACAGAGTGCGGCCAACACACTCGGATTCTTGAATCGACTCGATGGCGGACATGGCAACAATGTCGCTGGCGGTGGTGATGTCGGCGAGCAGCTTCTAGGGTTGGACGGCAATGGAGGTGCTGAAGGCGGCATCCCAGACAGCGCCACCCTGGCTAGCATGGTGTCTGAAAGACTGGACAGCTCAAACAATGTGGTGCCGACGGCGGAAGCTGCACATGCTGCCGCAGTCGCCGAGCAGCAGTTCTACTACCAACAGAACAATGGCAGCAATGCCTCACAACTACAAACACAGGCGAAACAAGCGGCCACACGACAGCAGCAGCACGAATCTCACAAGCTTATCCACTCCCAACACCCTTCCTTTGACCACCAACACCACCAACGGCCACAGATTGGCGACCCATACGGCACCGCTGACCGATACCGAGCACTCGTCCGCGAGCTACCGCGGCGCGCTGCCATCGACCGCCTCGTCGATACCTACTTTGTCGAGTACAACTGGAACTACTATGCCATTGACGAGGACGTCTTTCAGAAGCAGCTGTCGGACTGGACCGATGTCGCCATGGGCCCTTTTGGCACAATGCAGTCGCCGAACCAGCTGTCACCCGACCTGCGAGCGTTTCCTGCACTTCTCTTCAACGTCATGGCCATGGGCTTGCTGATGCTCGAGCCCGGTAATGAGGAACACATGACTTTCTTTGAAGGCATCAAGCACGCCAACAATGCCACCCCCGAAGACCTGGCTCTGGACTACAGCGAAGCTGGCATGGGCATCCTGTCTCTGTTAGGCAAGCGGCAAATGTCTTTCACCACAGTGCTGGCTGGCTTTGCACGGGGCGCCTTCCTCAAATACGTGGCCCTCATTACGGAAGCGGTATGTCTTTTCCTCCCTGATCCCCTGTCTACTGACCAATTATTGTCTAACAAAACTGCTAGTGGCATGTCATTGGAGGTGCGATTCGTGATGCACAGGAGGTGGGCCTTCACCGAAGCTCGATGGATCCCAAACCCTGGGCGAACACTGCCGAGGCTGTTCTCGAGAATCAGTGGGAGATCCAGCGTCGTCGCCGCCTTTGGATGACTCTCGTCAGCTGGGATATTCAGATGGGTGCAATTCTCGGCCGACCCATCACTGTTGACCCCACGGCCCGCATGACGCTACCGATCGACTGCATCATGCCCAAACGTATGCCGAACGGTCTACCATGCCTGTACAGGCGCGCGGCGAAAATGACCCTCCGACTCCACTGTCGCGCGCCATCTGGTCGTTTGAGGCCATCTCGCCGCTCCGCCCGATCCTTGAGTTCGAAAAGGAAGGACCCTGCCCCGCGACTTTAGCCGTATCGACGAACTTCACGAGAAGATTGTCGACATTGAGTCACGGACACCGCCCGTCTTCCGCATGGAGAACCCCGATACCCGCTATGACGACCTGCCCGGATTCGCGTGGTTGCGCAGCATTCGCGCCACGATGCCACAGGTGATGATTTTCAACTACATGGCCCTCCACCGGCCATACATCTTCACACGGGCCAAGAGCAGGACCGAGGCCCTCAAGGCGTGCATTCGTATGCTGCAAGTCCAACGGCAGCACTTTGCCTCTCTCAAGCCCCAGCAGTACAAGACGTTCTCGCTCTTCTTCGGCACCTTTGACTCGCTTGTTTTGATGGCGGCCATCTACATCCTGTTCCCCAAGGAACACCCCGAATTGTTGCCGGAAGCCATCCAGCACTACCGCTGGTCGGTTCAGCGGTTCGAGATCATGATGGAGCACTACAGCCTGGCACGGTCGGCGCTTGGTGTGCTGCATGCCATCTACCTGCGCCTGCGCAAGACGCTTGGCATCAGTTTTTTGGAGAACGACCACGGTCTCAGTGGCATTCTGGGCCCTGGTGCAGCGCCTGTTGACGATCTGACGCTCAGCAATATCGATCCCAGCCTCAAAGGCGACGGACCTGTTTTGGGAGATAACAGCAAGAAAGGCAGCGAGGCAGCTGGCTCCGGTTTCCAGGGCACCAATGGAAGTGCCACTGCCGCGAGCAGTAGCCAGACTCCAGGCGGCGTTTCGTCTGCATCGGTCCTGTCCAGTGGTGCAAGCGACGTGTTCACCACGGGCGGCAAAAACACACCGACGGCTGAGCCAGCAGCCCTCAACGCTGGTCTTGGACCCAACCAGGCGACACAGCAACAACAAAGCGAATCCGAACCAGTAACGTCGTCCAATCTTCTCGATCCCCAACTGGCATCGCAGGGCTTCGAGGGTCTTGCCGGGACGCACGATGCCTCTACCGCCGAGCAGGCTATGGTCGACTCCATCTTCCCTGATAACTTTGACTGGTCGTCGCTGCCGCCCATATGTCCGACCGGTGACTTGGCGTACAACATTTTGCTCGGTGTCAGCGACGGTACGGCAGCGTCTGCGTGGGGAGTCGGTGGTGTCGGTGCTGGTGGTGGCAGTTTGATGGGTGGCATTGGTGGCAGTAGCATGGACCTTCTGAACAATGTCAGCTCCGGCGTAGGCGGTTTGTCTGCTGAACTGGATGCTACCGACGCCGCTGCTCTGGCCGCTGTCGAGGCTTCACGCGCAGCTGCCGCTGCCGAATCCGACGCACGTGGAAGCGCACCTCCTCAGCAGCAGCAGCAGCAACAGCCAGGCCTTGATGGTAACGGCCCGGGAGTGAACTCCTCGATTGACGGTACGGTTATTCCATGGCAGTTCGAGGGCGATTTTGGTAACAACAGTTTGTGGAGTTTGTTGAACAACTACAACTCATTCTGAGCAGGCGGCCGTGAGTTGGAAGACACTTTGAGACATCTAAAACGATGTAGAATGACAGGGTAGCCGAGGGCAGGGCCTGAAATTGGACAAGAAACGCCACCGCGAGGGGTTTTTAAATTGCTTCATGTAAATACGTAAGGGTGCCAGCACACCTACAAAATGAATGGGCTGTTAACGGCACGAAGGACTTTGTGCATACAAGGCGCTCGTCAGAGCTGGGTGACTTTTTTTCCTCGTCCATGACCTGATCACAATCACACCCACCAACGGGGAAGAACGAAATGGGCCATTCACTTCATGACTCCAAGCTTTCGATTTTCTGTTTCCTGCTTCATATTTTCAGGTTTCTACCTCCTGATTCCGTTTCACTCTTCTCGCAGCTGATTAGAACGTGCAGTTATGTACAGGAGAGACAAAAGTGACCTCAATACGACATGTCAGCCCTCCGCGTTGGCGTTTTACCGCCCGACATCTAGCTGCCAATCACAACGATGCGGCCTTTCGGTATCGTGTGGCGGCTGCATGCTTGGGTGTGTGTCGGGCGTGAATTGTCTAAGGGAGAAGATGGCGAATAGGAGCATTCAGGCCGAGAGAGCAAAACCCTGGAAACAGAAACCAAAAGGCAGAAGTCTAACTACAGATTACAGAAATTGGGAAAACAGAAAACAGAAGAAGAAAAAAAACAGAAAACCGTTTCGGGAAGACAGGGATGAGAAAGGCTGCAAAAGAGGCCAACCGATCAAAGACCAACAGAGCCTCGAAACCAGATGCAGTGTGTGAAGGGAGGGTAGCAGCTCAAATGTAAGGCCGCGCCAGAGTAGCAGGGCGTAAACGACCGGTGAGAGTAGTCATCTCTATCCTGAAATGTCTATTGAAGCTGGAATTATTATGGTCAGTTTACGAGTGTAGATGCCCTTGTTCGCTCCTTCTCTGATTGTACAGCGTTTCAATCCTCCTTCCTACCTCGTCACCTTCGCTATTGTGCCCTCCATTGTCCATTGTCTCCTGCCGCTCACCGTCACCGCTTCCCCGCAAAAGACCAGTTGCAGTTTCCCGTTTTTCAGTTTCTTGACTTCTCGCAGCGGGCTTTCCTGGGCAATTTCTCTTTTCGGCCTAATAGCACCAGCTAATACGACGTACGTCGTACATGCAGCAGTGACTCCAGGGAGCTCTACAAGTACTCGCAGCTTGCCCTGCTCTTCGTCGCTCCTTCCCCGTTCTCCAAACAATTAAATTATTGTCATCGGCACCTCGCACCTTCCCACGAAAATTTACATTTTGCATACGACAATTCATTCAGGACTTGCCTATGTTTTGGCAGCTTCTTCGTCGTTTCCACGACCTTGCCTCGCTCGCCCCTTCCTACTCCTCCAAGAACCTCGAAGACAATAGTCGCCACCTGCCCGATTTGCGTTCCTGGGTAAGCTTTTAATGGCAACGGCCTGCCGACGCGTAGCGTCAACGCGATCTCAGAAATCGTGTACTCTCAGCAACGACCCTATTTTTACTTTCATGCCCCCAAGCTCTTAAGCTAACAGATCACATACCACAGTCCACCGAGATTTTCATTCCCCCAACAGACGTTTGCGTCTCTCTCCATCGTCGCACCCCCGTTGTCTCGGGCCTTTGCCGATTTTGCCTACTTTCTACCCCTCGATTGTCGATTGTAGAGCCTTTTTCCTCCTAAACAGACCGCCTCAAAGAGCTCAGAGAAAAACAAAGACGCCGCCACCATGTCCGCCATAGGCAGAGAGCTAGACCTGCTTAGGCACCGGTACCAGCAACTGCGTCAATTTGAGGATAGCCATTCGCAGCTTTTGCAGGTACGTCCCTCGGAGCTCTTTGTCCTGCATCGTTTGGTCCCCATAATTTCGTGATACGTTCGCTGACCGCATTTCACCTTCTATAGGATCTATTCACTTACAGCCAGCGTCTAGAATCCGCCCTACACACGGAGACGTCGCATCTCCAGAGCCAGCTTGCAGACTGCCGACTCGACTTAGACGATGCCCGGACCTCGCGACGCAATTTTCAGCAGCAGGTGCAGTCGTTAGACAGCAAGATTCAGCAGCTTACGAGCGAAAACGACGAACAAAGGGTATGTGGTAAAGAAGGCGATGAGGCAGATATTGGTGGATGGGAGGATGGGACAAAGCAGACAGGAAGAAAGACAGGACGAATGCTAACCTGGTGTCAAACAGAATCGGCATCCTTATGTCGCCGTATTGATTGACGGAGATGGTCTTTTGGTACGTATTTTCCCCACCTGGTACCTCACCTTCGCACTCAAGTCAACTTTGCCAGACTAATAACAACCGAATAGTTCCAAGACTCTTTCATTAACGATGGACTTGAGGGCGGCAAGCGAGCCGCTCACGCCCTGCGCGCTGCCATCATCGGACAGTGCGGCGATTTGGCCTCCAAGATGGAGACTGTCGTAAAGATCTGTGCCAACCAGTCTGGCCTCGCCGCAGCCATGCGCCAGTCGGGCAGCATTGCCAGCGAGAACCAATTCAAGCAATTTACTCTTGGTTTTACACAGGCCAAGGCCTCGTTTGACTTTATTGACGTTGGATACGGGAAAGAACGTGCCGATTCCAAGATTAGAGGTATGTCTTATCCACTTTTTTCTTCCCGGTATCTTCTTGGGCCGAACACTAACCTGGCACAAACAGAGGACGCCCGTTGGCATTTACACAATGTCAATTGCAAGATGGTTTTGCTGGGTATCTCGCACGATTCCGGGTACGCTCCGTTCCTAGACGAGCTGAGCAGTGACTACAACACGCGCCACCGTCTTCGCATTGTCGAGGGCTTTCCGACTGTGCGTGAGCTCATCGCCACCAATATTGATATTGTCAACTTTAACGATACTGTCTTTCGTTCCGACAAGCTGGTCGCCGACCGCGTCCCGAATGCAGCCCCATCGGCTCCCACTGTTACCAACGGCGCCGGTCGTAGCTCGCCACCGAACAATGACAGTCGGAACGGAGTTACCAAGACGAACGGTGTGGTGCCGGTTTCGGCAATCAACGACACCGCCAAAGCGAAGGTGTTGGTGCCCACCAAGTCGCCTCAAAAGTCGCCATCCAGCAGCTATGCGAGCGCTGCTACCCCTACGCAAAGCAACGCCACCCCGGCGCCGACCTTGTCCTTCCGCAGGCCACAACCAAGAACTTACAGATCAAGGCTGCCAACGCCGCCGCAGCAGCTGCCGCGCTGCTCGAGAAGAAACAAGCCGACCTGGAACCCTGGCGAGCGCGGCCTTGATCCACCTGTGACGTACAACCCTGTGCACATCGACAGTGTCAAGAAGCGCAAAGATCGGAACAAGTTTTGCAACAATTATGTGATTAATGGCCACTGTCCCAAGGATTACTGCGAATACAACCACAAACTCAAGGCGACACCTGACGAGAAGAAAGCCCTGGCCTTTTTGATGCGCCAGTCGCCCTGCACCTACGGCCAAGACTGCGACTACGAGGAATGCATTTACGGTCATAATGTATGTCCCGCAGCCACCCTCTATATCTACTTCTTTCTTCTTCTTTTTTTTCAAATTCTTTATCATAACAAATATCACTAACACATATTTAGTGCCCAAGCGTGCGCGACGGACAGTGCATGCAGCCGTACTGCCGGTTCCCGTCGAGCCTGCACCCCCCAAAAACGAAGTTTAAGCAGCCGTTCCTCGGCGACGAATAACTCAACAACTAAGCAAAGCACAAAGCGATATATCGGAGTATCTCGAGGAGGTACTGGGATCTGGGGCTTGGGATTATTCCAGGCAATATTGCACAAGTATATTGGAAGATTGATTATTTGGAAGTGATGCGACAGTGATCTAGCAGTGCTCTAGCAGTGATCTAGCATGATCTGGACGCGATATTCGAGGAATACCTAAGAGTCGAGGCGATCACGTGTTGGTCACAAATGAAGAAATGTAGCCCGGCGTTGCGATTGGCAGTGTGTGATCTGTTTGATTTAAATTGCGATGATTTATATTCAAAGATACGCAAAATTGGATCCAAATTGAGCCTTTGTTGCAGTAAATGCCCTCTCCATGGTCACTGTGCTGGCTGCATTCCGTGCTTTTAACTTCTAAGACAGCCTCGTCGCTGGTATTGACGAGGCTCTCGCCTGTTGGTAGGGTTCCACTTTTTCTACCACAAACCGTCCCCACAAACAGCGCCCCGCCAGCTTTGCCCACAAGAAAAATCCAGGCCACTTAGGACTTAGGAGGAAGGAGCACACGTATTATCACCACATCCACAATCCGCCCTCAGCCAACTCGAACTTGACTTTGCGACAACCTTTCCTCCCACCCACATTCCAGCTCTCAACCCCCCCACCCCCCAATATCCACACACGCGCAGACATTCGGACACGATGTCTCGCCACGCAATAGTCGAAGAGGTCGAGGACAGCGACGACGTCTACTCGGACCCCTCCGAGGACGACATTGACGATTTCGACGAGACCGACATTATCCGCCGCAAAGAGCCTGTCGCACGGCAGCAACCCACACAGTCCTCCTCGGCCGCACCTTCAATACCACAACAGCACCCTGGCGTCCTGCGCCAAGAAGTCGTCGGCGGCCCGGGCGGCACAGGACCTCCGCCTGCCTATGCCGGCTTCCCGCGCTCTACCCGGTCTACTTTGACAAGGACCGGTCGCGCGCCGAGGGCCGTCGTGTCAGCAAGAGCCTCGCCGTCTCCAACCCGCTCGCCCGCGACATGGTCGACGCCTGCGCCCAGCTGCAGCTGCGCACCGTCTTCGAGCCCACCAAGACCCATCCCAAGGACTGGGCCAACCCGGGCCGTGTCAAGGTCGATCTCAAGGCCAGCACGACCGTCAAGAACAAGCACCATCTTTATATCTTGGTGGCCCGCTACCTCGCCGGCCACCCGACTACCGAGTCCAGCGCCGGTCTGCGCGAGACTGTCCGCGGCGCACCACCGCCGCCGCCCCGCGGTGAAGCCTACCCGCGCCCGGCATCCCGCGCGGCTGGAAGCTGCCCGCATTGGTTCCGTATCTGAGCCCCGCTATGACGGGTGGCGGTGTGTCCGAGAACCTATTCCAGGATGTGATGAAGGAGATGCAGGGCGCCGGTGGGCCGGATGGTCTGGGTGCGCTGGGTGGTGCTGGTGGCATGCCCGATATGCGGCAGGCCATGGCTGCTCTTGGTGGTGGTGGAGCACCAGGCGGCGCAATCGGCGGCAGCGATACCCCCAAGAAGGGCAAGAAGGGCAAGGGAAAGGCATAATGGATGGTAGCGTTATAGCACAAAATACGGGAGGTCTCTCCCGAGTCACTGCAGACATCTTGCAGCGCGAAATAATAAAAGAAGTTTTTTTTAGTTTTTTTTTTAAAATAGATTATAATGCTTTATGCTTCAGAAACATAATGAAAATGTGGGTATATAGCAGACAGCTCTGTACAGTAACAAGAAGAGAAGTGTGCAACAAGAGCGACGCACTCTTCCTGTAATATCATTTGTGTGTTGTGTATCTCATTCCTTCCCTTCTTTAAGCGCGATACACGGGGTCGTCCGTGTGCACCTGCCGCCGCCACCACGACTGCGTACCTTCGCCGACAACACGGACACCGCCAGCAGGAGTGCTGTTCTCTTTGTCATCATCAGCCGATCCCGGCAGACGGATCTGCTGCTGGCGTGCCGAGGCGGCGTGCTGCTTGCGGGCCAGACGCTTGCTCGATACAAAGTCGGCACCAACACCACCAGCGCCTGCAGACACGGCGGCGCCGCTGTTCACGTCCCGTGCCTTGCGCACCACTGACGCCTCCCAGCCCTTCCAGGCCGCATAGTCCTCGGCCAGCTTGGCAGAGTGATAGCCCGGCGACGTGTGGGCAGGGCGCCAGGCCAATCGGTCGGCCGGCAGCTGCTTGCCCAGATCGTACACCCGCGCGGAGCTGGCCATTTTCACGAGCTCGCCCAGCACATCGCGAGCCTCGACGGCCACGGCCTGCGCCTTCTGCTGCTGCTGTCCCCGCTTGCTCTTGCTCTTTTGCAGCAGCGGCTCGGCCAACCAGGCGTGGTTGGCCTGCTCGGTGAGACGTGCGCGGCGGCTGTCCTCGCGCAGGTACCGCACCACGGCCTGCAGGCTGGCGATCTCGGCCTTAAGCGCCTCCATCTCACGCGCCGTAGCCACGGCACGCTCCTTGGAGTGACGGGCCGCGGCCTGGTTGCCCGATCCACCACCACCAACCAGCTGGCCGTCGGCACCAGTCTCGCCATCCTCGCCCGTGCCGTCCACACCGCCACCGGCGAGCAGGCTGGCATCGCTGGCAATCTTCTTCCAGCGGTCGCGGTCTGCTTCCAAACTCTTGAGCTCGCGGTCCTGCTTTTCGATATCCTCCTTGAGCTGCTTCGTAAACACTGCTCGGCCGCCATCGACCGCTCCAGCTCGGCAATCACCGATGCCTTGTTCTGGGCGTCGCGCATCTTGCTCTCGAGCGTCTCGATCTTGAGCTGCGCGGTGCCCAGGTCGTTGTCGCGGCGTGTAATCACGCGGCGGGCCTCGGCGTGGTCCTCGCGCAGGCGGCGCAGTTCTTCCTCGGCATCAACTGGCACTGTCTTGGAGGCCTTGATCTCTTGGCCGCGGACGACCCACGGCGCCGCCGGGCGGTCAAACTCGAGCGTCTGCGACAAATCGCCCGACAGAGCCGCCACGTCGGTCACCTGGCTGGCCACAGCACGCAGCTTGGCCAGGTACGTGGCAAAGAGGTCCTCATCGGCAGAACCGCCGTCCGTGTTGTTGGTACGGGCCACGGCCAGTGTCGCGTTGTGCACCACCGTCTGCACCTCGCTGTACGTGTACGGCTCCGTACGGCCCTCCTCGTGCAGCAGCGCAAAACAGGTCGAGACCCATGCGGCGGGCCAGCTCAGCCAGGCCGCGCGACGCTGCCTCGCACGCCTCAAACGCCTCGAGCGTGTCCGGCATCAGCGACAGCGAACGGGACTTGAGCTCCTCAAGGGCGCGCACCGCCTTGCCGGCCACCACCTTGGCGCTGCGTGTCTGGGCAATAGCGGCCTCGGCGCGGCGGGCAAAGTACTGCGCCGCATCGTCCTCATCATCAGTGGGCGGAATGACACGCTGCACCATGCCGCGGGCCGTGTGCAGAGCAATCGACGCAGACTCAAGGTGGCTCTGCATAAGCACAGCGCGCATGTGCAGGTTGTCGGCGAAGCCTTCGAGGTCCTGGCCATCGTGCTCTTCGTCGTTGCCAATGCTGACACTGCTGTTGTTGTTGTTGAAGCCGTTGGCCTTGGGCGTAGATTGTTGTTGTTGTTGTTGTTGTTGCTGGTTGGCGGCAGCTGACAGGTGCACCTCGGCCAAGTGTGACATGAGAGCAATCGACCGCTGCAGCTCGGCAGCACAACTCTGCTCCTTAAGCTCGTCGCGGCGCAGGCCATCGATCCAGGCGTTGAGAGCACGCTCCACAGGTTCCAGCTCGTACAGAGCGCCGTCGAAACGGGCGAAATTGTCCGTTGAGCAGCGGCTGATGGCACTCACAAAGCGGTCGCACATAGCAGCCACCCAAGTGAGCTTGTCCACCACGTCGCAGCCAACAAAGACATCGTCCTCGTGGCCCGGGTGCGCCGGCTGGTTGATGCGCTCGCGCACGAAACCGTTTAACAAATTGGCCTTGAACGCCAGGCGGCGGAAACGTAGCAGGGCCAGCACAGAGTTGCGGTCGGTCTGCAGGTAGGCGTCGGGCAAGAACAGCTTGACAATCTCCAGGTGCTGCTCGGCCTCCTGGGCCTCCATGCGCCGGAGCTCAAGGTCGATCGTCTTGACTTGGGCCTTGGCGGCCGACAGCTGCAGCTTCATGTTAAGGTCCATAATAGCGCGTGACCGGCTGTTGAGCTGCTCCGATTCGTTCTCCGTCACAGCGTGCGATGCGCGCATGTCCTCCAAGTCGCTCTGCAGGCTCGTCACCACCTCGCGGAAGCGTGTCAGACCGTACTCCATCTCCTCGAGCTTCTCCTCTTGCTGGCCGGCACGGCGGGCCTGCTCCTGGATGACGGCCGCCTTGAAGTCGAGCTCTTCTTGCAGCTCGCGCTCATTCTGGACGTGGTTGATTTCGAGCTCGTCGTTGATCTCCTTGAGGTTCTCGAGATCCTCAATGACGGCCTTGAGCTCTTCCACCTGCTCAGCCTGACTCATGTTGCGCTCCGTCAAGTCCATAATCATGTCGTCCGCAGCCTGGGCTGCGTCAAGCTGCTGCCGGAGATCCTCGACAACAGCCTCTGCCTGCACCAGCTTTTCCTTGGTCGACTCGTGTTGCTCCTTGGCCGCGGTAAGCTCCTTGACGTCCTCCTCGAGGATCTTCACCTCGTCGCGAAGCTCCTCCTCTTGCTGCTGGGTGATATCCCGCAGACGGAGCAGGGCCTCACGCAGGCGTTCGTTCGTGCGCTCCATTTGCAGCCAGCTGGCGCTGGCCTTCTCCTCGGGTGACATACCCTGAGTAAACTCAGCATTCTCACCGCGCAAAACTTCCACCTCAAGCTCCAGCTCTTCGTTTTTGAGTTTGACAGCATCCAGCTCGGCCTTGTACACCTCGGCCTGCTCTTCCGCCATCTCACGATCCAGCGTAGCCAGCTCCATGGCAGAGTCGTGCTCAGCCTGCATCGTCTCCACCGACTCCAAGAGGGTCTCGGCCTCCTTGAGTTGTTTGCGAAGGTCGGTGTTCTCCTGCTGCTGAGGCTGGTACTTGGCCTGGATCTTTTGGATGATGCCCTGGTACTTTTCACAGTCGGCATTCAGCTTATCCAGCTGCTTGAGCTTGTCCCGGTCCTCCAATCGCTTCCGCTCCAGGACCCGCAGCTTCGCCTTAAGATCTTCGATTTCCCGGTGCGCGGCCGCTGTCGATGCAGCAGGGCGAGTGGTTGTTGTGGCGGCAGCGCTTGAAGCGGCTGCAGCCGTCTGCCGAGCGCTTGTAGCGGCTGCGGCCTTGGGCGCGCCTGAAGTGAGGCGCTCTAATGCAGCAGCTCTTGACTGGACAGGGCTCTTTGGCTGGGGAGACAATATCTCGTCGTCACTGCTCTTCTGAGGCGACATGATCCGGCCATCAATACTGCCCCTAGTGGGACGTGCAGTGCTCAAACGACTGCTACCTGCACTCTCGTTTCCAGAGTCTCCCGATGCGACGCGGATGCTGGACGGCCGGCCGCCCACGCGAGATGCTGCAGTAGCACCACCAACTCCCGGTCGAGTAGTTCCTAGTCGTGGCTGTGCGGTTGTTGTGCGGCTGGTGGTTGAGGAAGTGGTCGATAGGCGGCCACCACGTGATGCCGGCACAGCTGGGGGACCCATGGATGTCCGTGTTCCACCAACTGATGGCCGAGGTCGGGAGGTCACAGAAGACAGTCGGCCACCAGCACCGGTGCCAGCATTCGAGGGTGTTCCTGTGCGTGAGGTTGCCGTACTTGAGGGGCCGGTCGCGAGTTGTTTCGTCGGAGACTTCGTAGGTGACTGGATCGTGTTAGAATGCGAACTGAACAATGATCTTCATGAACACGGCAATGCTGCTTCTTCACTCACTCTTGCTATGCTTGATGGCCGCGACCGTGGGATCGGACTCGGACTTGGCGCGTTAAGACTCATCCGTTTTGTCAAGCCTGGGTCGCCAGACATGCTGGTCCGGCTGCCAGCAGACGTTCCCGTGTAGACACTGCTTGGCCGGCCGCCCACGGTTGATTTTCTCGCTGCCGGTCCAGTAGCACCGACTGAGGGTCTCGGTGCCGCAGCTGTTCTCGATTGTGGCTGTCGTGGAGGCGGTGGAGCAGGTGCTGCTGGCTCTTCCGCCTCGTCTTCTTCTTCATCCTCCTCCTCCTCGTCGCCGTCGTCGTCACCACCAGCCACGCCAATGACCGTCACGGCTTTTGGCCGCAGGAACATGCCGTGGCCCATGGCACAGTCAAAGTACCGCTCGCCCTGGACACTGCCGTCGTTCTTGCCCGTGGGTGCCTCGAGCTCCACGCCGACCCAATCGCCAGGCGCAAAGTGCGGCCGTCCAGCAAACCGGATGATACCACGGGTGCCATCCTGCAGCTGGACAATGTGCCCCACGGCCGGCTCCATGTCGAGGGAGTGTGTGAGGTTGTCGTAGAAAGGTTCAAGGTCGTGAACGCGTAGAAATACAGAGACCAGTCATGGCAAGTCGCGGTTTCGATGGTCGTAAACAAAAATAGGGGCTTTCGACGGTTGATTTGATGCAAGGTAAAGGAATGTATTTGTCGTGTTGACTTTTTGACAAGTAGGATATCGTCCCAGGTCCTCTCTGTCATCAAGAGCTCGTCGAAAAAGGGCCGTCAGGCTGTCGTCGATGCGTGCGGTATGCCTCTCCGTCTGTTGTTCTGCGGAAAATAGGAGTTTGGGACGTTTCTGGCCAACACGCGTAATAGTGCCGGCCAGCTAACGGCTCCAGGAACAGGTCCCCACATGGGCTCCTTCGATTGGCTGCTAGCCCCACGGAACTACCCCTGGCGTGCAATTTGGCTAAGAAGCGTGGTCACGTGAAACTGCGACAAGGGTCAGACGTCAGACTGCACATCAACTTCATAGCATCACATCACGACGTTTGTTCCAGTACTGTTCACTTGTTGTCGTCTTTATTCTCGAAATTTTCATATATTGTCTCCCGAACACCCAATATATAAATACTCTCTATCACATATTCCACCAAAGCAAGGCCTTTGGACGATTTGACGACACAACAGCACTCTGGATCAATCTATGAAATCCTCGCCAGCCAAAGCTCAAGTGAACAGTGCCTCATTTGAAGCGACTTTTGAAATGAAAGAGAGCTGTCTCATCTCGTCTCGTTTTTAAGAATATACTTCAACCTTCGTGGCGCCGCCAAGTGGCTGCCTTTGTATGGTTCACGTGCCTGCAACGTCACCAAAGATGGGCGCATGTGGCAATCCACATTGACCCCCGATTTGGAAAGAAAGAAATTGTAGCAGGAGCTCATATATCGAAGGAAGAAAGCAAGTGTGAAGTGGTGTCTTATGCCTTCCTCGGGTTGCGTATTTGCTCCTGCCAGTTTGTGTGCGCAATAGGAAGGTGCGATGGTGGTTTGTTTGCCTAGCAGCGTTCCTTCCTTACCTGTCATCAGAGAGCTTGTCGCGCACAACTCGAGACTTCCCCTTAGGAAACAGAGGATGTGCTACCCTGCCATTACTCTACCACGCTCTTTCCCCCATATTTGTGTACCTTCTTCTTCTGTACCGGCCCTGTCATCATTGCCGCTTTTGTTCACTCTTGCTTGCTCCAAAGCTCACCGGTTGCCCCTCCACGTCTATCGCAGCTTCCCACCACAGGCCGCATCAGAGCCAATTTTTTTTTAAAAAAAAAAAAGGAAAGCACCACTGGATTGTTTACCAGAACTACTCAGTCTAGAAGTCGCGACTGCTTGTTTCCGGCCAAATCTTTTGCATCGCATTGCTTTTGTGTTTTCCCCCCTTGGCTTTGTTCTCTTCTCACATTATTCTCACTCTCTCCTCACCACCAACATTCGCTCCCATTTCACCCTTTTCTGCTCGCTCCTTTTTTTGCACCAGTTCATTCTTGTTTTACAGTGCACACCCTTTCTTGGAACTTTTTTGACACGAAACGTGTATGCCTACCGGCTGTGGTGTCTCTCTCCTGAACCTCCCACAGCCTCCAACCAAAACAGCAAAACAACAAAACAAAACCTAGCAATCAGCCAACCGCCTCACCATACTATCGGGCTGCTCGTGCGACACGCATCTCGTATTTGCTTCCCAGCATCCGCTCAGGTACTTCCACCTGTTTTCACTCCAACACGGTAAGCCATCTTGGCTAATGGTTGTGGTGCTGATTCTGGGTTTTCTTTGGCTCCCTCTGAGCATTCTTTGCTACTCATATTCGACCTGTCTCCCTTTTTATTGTCTTCTCAATTTTGTGGCTTCTGTCGCATTACTTTTTTTTCCCCTGTCCATCCTCTCCCAGTTCTGCAATCAAGCCCTGGTAGTTCGGGCAGCACCAAGTGGAAGGCTCAATTTCACCTTTTTTTGTGCCTGTTGCATCCTCATTATCACCTTGGCCTGAAGATGGTGGCCACAGGAGCCAGCAAGCGTGCTAGAAAGCTGGTTCTCCAGTTGAGTGAGCTCCAATGTCACGACCAGGAGTTGACTGGCCCTATCTGTATTTCTATCAAGCATGAACTATTACGGAACTCCCATCATTGCAAGGCAGTGGAAATTTTCCCCGCCGCCGATACAGCTTTGAATATCCCAATGGCTCGCGACAGTGTTCGGAGATTTATTCTTTCCCAGCTTGAGGTCCAGAAACTGACAGACCAGGAAACATCCGTCGTCTTCCTCAGCCCACTGGTCCGATTTATTGTGTCTTGTCTGCCCCCGGCTGGCCAAGTCTTGCAAGACGTGAACCCTACCACATTCATTTGGTACTGCTTTAAGGCGCACAAAACATTCTGCATATTTGCCTTTGTCGACCGCAAACTCAGGATGCCGTCCCCCAAGTATTCGGTGCAGCAGCTCCTTGAGCTCAGAGACCGCGGCACTCCCATGGTGCTTGCGGATGCCCCTCAGAAGGGAGTCAATCATGGTAAGTAAACAGGCCAACGAAACAACAACAACAACAACCCCCCAATATCTATCCAGAAGTGGCAAACTAACCGTCGAAAAGCCCTCCAAAACATCTCGAATGGCAGACAGATTGGCAGTGAGTCCCGGAAATCCCGCACACTCGGCCGATTTCACAAATATAGGCCGTTTCACACCCAGCAGTCAAGCACCGTGCGTTCTAGAATTGACTTCCCTGTTGCTCACGACGAGGTTGTCTATGTCAGAGACCAGCCACGCCGTGAACCTACCACTGGTCTCCCGGCCGAAATGGAATGGCGGTACCGTGGTAGAACTGGCTCTGAAACAGCTGCATCGGCCGAGCCACTCTCAGCTCCCACCGGCATCAATGCTCAGCAAAGCGAGGGTTTCCAGCGATTTTACAAGGCTGTCATTTCCCCGAGTCACGTTCGGGTCACTGCTGGCGGTCGCATTGTTCCCAACACACGAGGCACCTCTCCCATGTCAAAGCGCCCTAAGGACAAAGCCGATGAGAATGGTCTTGCGAAAGATGACAGTCAGCAGCCTGAGGTACAGGCTCAACGGCTCCCGGAGGGCTCATATCTAGCAGGACCAAACCCATCCAACATGCCTCTCTTCGCCTTTCCTCCGCACTCATTCTATCCCCCGTTCACCAACCCAGTGCCTGGGATGCCTGGGATACCTGGGATACCTGGGGTGCCTGGATTGCCTGGATTGTCTGGACTGCCTGCAATGCCCGGAATGCCAATGATGCCACTACCCATGGGGCTTGGGATGCCTGGTGGGTTCCCCTTCCCTCCCCAATCTGGGCCACCAAGCAATGTTCCTCAATTCGTGCCCTCTGATGCCATGAAGAACCCTGCCAAAGAAAATCTGCAGAATGGCCATTGCAGCGAGTCGTCGGGCTTCAAGGTGTCGGCATTCGATCAAGCAAATGACCACCCCAGGCGGATGCCGTCAGAGCAACTTGATCTCTCAAAGCCGTTCATGTTCAACGGACAGGTAGTGTATCCCTTCGCTCCCCCTACAGTTCCACCGCATATGGCGTCTGGTCCGCCTTCACAGGCTCCTCCTGCGTTTCTTGGTCACCCGAACTTTCCTCTCTCTGCTTTCCACAACCCTCTTATGGGTCAGCCGCCGGTTGGTATGAACCACATGTTCAACCCGACTCTGGGGCTTTCAGCTCAGCCTGGGCCGTTCCAGAAGCAGCAGCCAAGTGCCAATCAGCCTGGTCCATCGGCCTCGACCAATGCAGCTCAAGCTACGTCATCGGCAAATGGCTTGCAACCTCCTTCGGCTCCCCCTATCTCGTCGATCCGACCAAGTGAAATAAGCAGGAAACAAATTGAGGTTCTGCGTGGTTCCTTGAAATACCACGAAGACCAGCTTCTCTACAACAGGCATCAAATCGATGAGAAGGAGATGGAGCACACTGTCCAAATGCTTCGATCCCAGATCGATCGGTTTGAAGAATTGAACCAAAGCCAGCGTCGGTTCGAAGAGAGTCATTATCCCAAGAAAGAGGCCAAGCCAGTGGAGGCAAATGGGCCACGCCACAGTGCTATTGACAGAGCGTCACACTCGAGTGCTTCCATGCAGGGCACTGTGAAGCATGCCTCCAGCAGCACCCGGCGCTCGGACAGCATTCGCCGCAAACACGTACCCAGAAAGAAGGAGCCTCTCTTCCATCTGAACCCGGTCGATCCGTCTTTTTCGCTCTCCGACCCCATCAAGAAGTCCACCCTTCCTATCAAGGCGGCACTCGCGCCCCCGTTTGAGCCCCGCACTTTCGCCAATATTGATGCTCAGGCCCCGCGTGTTGGGGGATCGTTCCAGTGGGACGGCGCTGCCGTCGATGAGAGCAGTGTCTCTGGCCAAGGCAGCGGGGGCCAGGTCTATAGGGGCCCAAGCCACGACAGAAACTCGTCTTTTTCAACAACTGTCAACAAGTCGGAGCGGAAAAAGCCATATCTTGTGGGTAGTCTCCCAGCTGGCATCGACCCTAAAAATGCCCGGGAGACCGACTATGTATATGAGCGGGATCTCACTCCAGACGAGACTCGCTCACGGTACCTGTACTGGGGGCGAGCGCCGTCTTTCACACGCAGAGGTCTTCCCAAGTTCGATGGAAAGGATTTCTATCTTGCTTCGCCGGTCAACAACACAAAACGTGACAGCCCACCTCCACCCCTATTGGGCCGACATGTTCCCATCGGTGACCCCAACGTTGACTACTACACGGGAGCCTTCCAGCCAAAAGATGCCCAGGCTTGTCGGTCTAGCAATCCTGGTCGGTATGCATCCGAGTTTCGACGGGAAAGAAGAAAGCCTGTCAAGGTCACACTAGTATGTTCATTCACTCCCCTAAACTTCTCGTATAATTTTCATTTCTGACTTGCATCCGCTTGTGTTATTCCCAGAGGCGTCCCGACTCAAATCCACCTGGAGAAAATAAGCAGGCCAGCACCAAAGTTTTCGAAGAACCGGCAAAGAACACTGTCCAGGGTGGAAAGCAGGACGTGCAAGCTGATAGTGCAAGGTTTGTTTTAAAAATCGATCCCATACTTTTTCTTTGGAGTTTTACCTCGCCTAACATCTCATTTACTAAGGACCAAGTTTTTGCACACTGTTCTGAAACGAAACATTTCTACCAACAGCGAGGTCCTCCCAGGTGCTCTCACGTCGGCAACAGCTCAAGGTGTTCTTCCTCAATATTCAACCGGATATGACAGCCTGGTGGCCGCATCTCTGAGCCCGGTCCGCTCTTCGCCTGTGACACAAGGTCGTCTCTCGCCAGTCAAGTTGGACGACGGTAGCAGCATCTTCATCACTCCAGCATCGGGAAAGGTCGGTGAGAATAGGCCGCCGCCAGACAGTATCGGGCCTACCTCCCTTGAACAGCAATTCCAGGGGATGGCATTTGCCGACAGCACCCACGATACGGCGCTCCCTACTCATTGGGAGAGTGTCTAAGCACGCACAGCCGGTGCACACATTTCCGTAGCATCATTGTCCACAAATTTCTTACTCTGTAACGCGAGCCCTGCGACGGCTCAACTATGAAGCATCTGCATTATTTCCTATGTCTTGTTTTCATTTTTTTTGTTCTGCGGGAAAACATCGCAGTTGTTTTGGAAGCTGTTTTATCAAAACAGAAATAACAAGGAGAGGTTGTCTTGAGTGCGTCGGTGAAAGGCACGATCGAGTTGAAGGCACGATCGGGGTTGTTTAATATTTCCACTACAAAAGCGGGTTTATTTGGAGTTCATTATTGGCCAAGACGGGCACATTCTTATTTATTTTGATATCTGATAAGTGTCAGGCACTCCTCATATACTATAGCAAACAGTTACCTTTTGAGATTGTACCCATTTCGCCATGTTTTACCCAATCAAGCAAGCATTTACAACAAACGCAAGCAGATACATGCTGGGATTGCGGATAGGCTTTTTGTGTGTGCGTGTGTGTGCAGACGAGTGTTTGTTCGTCGAAGACATGATGTCTGTCGACTTAACAGAGAATGGGGTGAGGTCAACCAGAGGCAGGCCGCCATACCATCCATGTCCTGTAGTCTTGTGATACAGGCATGGCCTGGGTGAAGCCATCAAGGGTCTCTTTACAAGAGCTACGCGCGAGACTCGACTTCCAGCTACAACTAATTACGTCGACTACGTTCAAGAAAGCTACGACAATCATATCATCACTAGCAGATGAAATTATGACAACAACATCATGGTCACAGCACACATTAACTTCATCTTCGGGAGAGCCTCCCATGGAGCATTTCACATAGCGAAAGCGTGAAATGGCCATTGGTCAGAAAAAAATGTCTTATTCATTTTGTCGTCGAGTCCTTTTTGCTTTCCTCCTCCTTCCCAATATTTTCTCACGAGGCGGCATCTTTTTGACCGCCTCCCAAAACCTTGCCGAGAGACGCCGTAGAAAAGGGACGAACGAGAGTCAAATGCGAGCAAGACCAGCGACCGGGCGAGGAATTCGCATCTCGATGGTGGCTCTGCTCGCCATTTGGTGGGTATGTAGCGGTACAGAATGAGGGATTCGAAAAGAAAAAAGAGGCATGATCGTCAAAGTCCCGGAGCCCAGTGGAGGATGCGAGACGTGAAAGAAAGAGACAAGGTTTTGCCTGCCAAAGTTTTGAAGTTTTCGAATGTTTTTGTGGGTATGAGGTTGCTTTTTTTTATTTTTGTGTGCTAATCCTCGAATGGGTTGGCTGTCGACTATTTGGAACGCTTTTGGGGTAGAAAAAGAGAGAACGATTCCGCTTAGTTCTCAGCCTCCTTGGCCTTCTGGCGCTGGTCGCGGCCGGCCTTGATGCGGGCCAGGATGCTCTCCCGATCCTTGTCAAGCTTGAGCTTGGTGATGACGACGTTGCTGGGGTGGATGCCCAGGGGGACGCTCTGGCCGGAGGCCTTGTCACGGGTGACACGCTCGACGTGGATCACGTACTTGAGACGGTAGACCGAGGTGACCTTGCCCTCCTTGTCCTTGTTGGAGCCACGGACAATGGTGACCTCGTCGTCCTTGCGGATGGGATGCTGCGGACGTTGTACTTCTCGCGCAGCTCCTTGCTGAGGGGAGCGGACATGATGTTGCGACGGACGCTCGAGGGAGCGGAGAAGTGAGCCTTGCGCGACTTGCGGCGCGAAGCGCTGACGTCTAAAAGAGCCATGTTAGCAAAAATGAAGCATTTTGAGGCGGAATGGCCACCAAGCCAGAAAAAGACGAGAATCAATGTCGCAAACAATTGAATCGTCGTCAAATTCGAAAAGAGGGATCGAGGTAGATGCGTACTGTTGCTAGCCTTGGCCATTGTGTCGGATTGTGGTGGTGGTGGTGGTTGTCGAGAAAAGAGAGTGTCGTGGTCGTCGTGAGATGGAAGCGGGAAAAAAGTTCGAGGTCGAGATTGGGAAATTTTCGTAAAGATCAAAAAAATAGCACAAAGTGGGAATTTTTTGTGTGGGAGAGCAAAAAAAGGGCCCCACCAAAGAGCCCTCTCCAGTTAAACCATTGGTCGGATCACGTGAGTGTTTCCCGTCGACTTTCAGGCAGTCTGTTCTGGGTCCACTTTTTTCTAAAGTGGCAGAAAAGAGGCGGTCGCGACCTTCATGTCGAGGCCATCTGTCTCGATTACCTAATCTTCACGTGATAGTAACTGATCGACCACTTACGTATCCCTCTTTCTAGTACCTCTGTACGTCGTACCTGTCCTTTCTTGGCCTGTTGCTGGCGTTAGCCCCTAAGGAAAACGGGGAACGACGCGGTTGAAGGCCTGCATTAAACGCATCGACGCCTCCTTTTTGATGCTTTAACCTGTCGTGTCTGTCCATCTTTTTCCCACGCCCCTGCGACAACGTGCCTTTCGACACTCGCCCTTGTACACTCGACCATCACAATCGACGACGACACTGGCGCGACATATCTGAGCTTCCTGCTTTACTGCATTGAGAGGCTTCTTCGTCTTTACTTTATTTCTCTCGTTTCCAGAAGACAGCAAGCATCGCCAGCTGTCCCTTTTCTGCGATATCCCTCTTTTGCGTCCACCATGAGATAGGAGCTTCTTTGCCCTCCTCATCTAGATTTTCGACTTCTTTTCTTGCCATTCGTTCTCTCTAAAGTTTCTTTCTGCCCATTGGAGCATTTTTTTTGCCGTCCTGTTCTGATTTCAGCGAACTCATCCCATCCCTTATTTCGACATCTTTCGACATCCCATCATCATCGACCACGCGATCACGAATTCCATCCACGAAATACACACACAGCTTCTTTCGATCAATCGATCGATCGTATCTTACAATACCCATAACTCCTCATCATGCCCAAGCAATACGTTCTCTTTGGGCGGCTGCTGCCACCCATCACAACGCGGCGCATCACGATCCTCATCTCGGCCGTCTTCATCTTCGCCGTCTTCTCAGTCATCGTCACGCTTCCTAGCGCCGTCCCGACCGGGCCGAGCCTCTCCAAGTTCGCCGACCACAAGTTCTCCATCCCACAGTTTAAGTCCCACCCACAATGGACTAACAAGTGGTCAAGCTCTCTCAACCCCTTCCACCCCAAGTCGCACGCCCCGCCGCGTCAAAAGGACGACTCGCATGAGGACTCGGCCTGGTTCTCCGACTGGAAATGGCTCTCGACGCCCTTCTCCTCCTCCTTCACCCTCGACGAGAGCCGTGCGCTGCTGCCGCCCCTGCCCGACCGCCCGCCGATCTACTGCTACTACGATACTGCCACTGAGCGCGATAAGAAGCTCGCCGATTCGGAGAGCGCGCTGCTGCTGACTTGGCGTCGTGCCTGGTGGGCGCAGGGCTTCCGCCCCGTTCTCCTGAGCTCTGCCGAGGCCATGAACAACCCGCGCTACGAGGAACTGCAGCGCATCAAGGTCACTCCCGGTGCCAAGGCCGACATCATGCGCTGGCTGGCCTGGGAGAACATGGGCGGCGGTCTACTGGCAAGCTACCTGGTGCTGCCTATGGGTCCGCGCACCGACCCTTTGCTGTCTTTCCTGCGCCGCGGCGAATACCCAACTCTCACCCGCTGGGAGGGACTGAGCGACGGCCTATTTGCTGGCGGTAAGGAGGACATTTCGAACGCGATCAAGCTAGTTCTCGCCAATCCGACCATCGTCAACGCCGAGACCTTCCTCGAAGCCATCCCGCCTGTCACTGACCTGCCGCCCGTCAAGGCTGCTCCGGTTCCTGAGACTCCTGCCAAGGTGGCTACTCCGGCCAAGGCTGCAGGTGGCGCCGCTGCTGCAGGTGGTGCCGCTGCCGGTGCCGCTGGAGCTGCTGCTGGCGGTGCTGCCGCCAAGCAAGCTGCTCCTGCTGCCGCAGCGGCCGCTTCTGCTCCTGCCAAGGCTGCTCTCCTGGGAGCTGTCCCTGTTCAGGCAGCCCCCGCTGCCGCGTCGTCTCTTCCTCCTCTTGAGGCAGCCGTCCCTGAGAAGCCGGTTGCTGCCAAGAAGGTTGCAGCTCGAGCTATTGACCCAGCTGGCGCTGTGGGCGGCACGGTCGAGGACGACCACAACGACATGAAGGCGAAGACTAAGGACTATCCCTTTATTGTCGACGATACGCCGACGGCTATTGCCTTTTACGACACCCAGACCGTCGCCATGAAGTACACCAAGGTCGGCGATTTTATCCACAGAGACCGCGCCGGCGGTCTGGCCAGCCTGAACCAGCTCATCAATGCACATCTCCACGTCGCATGGCAGAACCTCTTCTCGTCTGGCATTGCCGTCCTAAAGCCGCATGCCGAGCACACGACGTCCTTGATCGAGCCCGGCATCGACCTTGCCATGCGCCTGGCGCAGTGTTCTGTCTCCCCGCTCGAGGCGTCGTGCCCGCCCAACATGCCCAAGTGCGAGCCCTGTGTCTCGCGCCAGCCCATGCGCGTTCGCACGCCGCCCACCTACCGCAACACCTCGACTCTCTTTACCATTGGCACTGTGCCGCACCCATACACCTTCCAGTCTGTCGCGCACAAGCAGGGCGCCATTGACGTGTCATGGCTGCGCCGCAAGTCCCAGCGCGACGCCTGGCTCTTTGATATTACCAAGGAGCTGCTGGGTACGGGTGTTGCCGGCGGCGCTCGTGTGCTCAAGTTCAAGCGCGCCGTCGCCGGCGAGTTTGCCGAGGGCCACACGCTCTGGATTTCAGCCGAGTCGCCGCTCCCCACCGACGTCGACTGGCGCTTCGGCTTCGCCATCCCGGCCCAGGGCGAGGGTATTAAGAAGGGCGAGTCCAAGACACCTGTGCCCGGCCCGGAGCGTCTGCCGCCCCCGCACCACGACAAGGACGATGGTCCCGTGGCGACGCCCGATGCTTTGGCAAAAGAGCGCGACCTGCTTGCCAAGGCCAAGAAGTTTGGCGTTAGCAAGGGCAAGAAGGACGTGGCCATCCGCGGCGCCGTTGAGGCGTGGAACCTGGCCGATACCGAGGCCTGGAAGTTTGCGCGCGCGTACCTGGCGCGGTCCTACAAGGAGCGGGCCACGTGGGAGAAGGAGGAGGCCAAGTACTCGGGCGGTGCCGGCAGCGAGCTGGGCCGGCGGGACGGCGGCATGTTCTCGTAGGCGGTGCATGCCTCCCAAGCTTCTTCTGCTTCTTTGGTTTCTACCTTTTCTGTGTATAAGTTCAAGATTCTCTTTGTTTGTGTACCCTCTTTATTCATCTGGGAAGGCTCCAAGCGGTGTTATTTGTTCCATATGGCGGGCAGGGCTCATATGTATAGCCCCCCGTTTAACTGTATGCTTTATTTATTTTCCTGTTTGTTTCTTATGTTTTTTTTTCGGCTTGGGAGTTCTGGGACAGAACTAATTCTAGATAAATACGTTGCTCATAAAAAAAAATGGCAATGGAAATAATATGGCTTTACTAAATCTGTTGAGTAAAATAATCTGCTTTCTACAACAATAAGATAAATTATAAGCTCAAGAAAACGTCACTCGAAATACAATAGTTTATTGCTTCTGTTTTTTTTTTGTTTTTTTTTTTATATATTCTTTCTAAATCTAATTGATTTAATGCGCAAATATGACGGGACCATGAATGTTGAATCCGAAGGCCAAATATAAAAACCAAAATAAGTATCAAACAAAACAAGGGAGCATGTCCTGGGTTGGGCCAGGCAAAACACGCTCATAGATTTATGCCACCACCACACCATCCACCCCCATTTCCTGGTAACTCCCCAGCTTCGCCCCTGTACCTCTCCCAACCTTTCCTCACGTGCGCTCGGCAGTAGTATCACCACCCAACTCGCCGCCCAGTTCCCGCGAAGAAGTGCCATGGCGGGCTGCGCCGTTGGGGATGGCCTTGGTGACACCGTTGGTGCCGTTGACGCCATTGGTGCCGTTGCTCGAGGGAGCCTTACCGTTGGTGGTGGCGCCGCTGCGGTGGCGGCCAGAGCGCGGCGCGCGTTTTCGGTGGCCTGGTCGGCCTTGTGCAGGGACTCCTCGGCGCGGGCGAGCTCCTCCTTCAGTGCTTGCTCAATGGCAGACGGGATCTCATCGGTTGTCGAAGACGTGCCATTCTCAGGTCTTGCCGTCTTGGACTGCTGCTGCTGCTTCTGCTCATTGAGAAGCTCCCAGATGTGGCCGTTGAGCCACAGACCAGCCAGCTGGTCTTCTGTCATGTTGCGGGCACCGCTGATGAGGCCGCGGCACGAGGGGGTGCCGCAGAAGCACGTAAAGGGCTGGGCCATGTCCCACTCGGTGGAAGGGTAGAAGAAGGTGAGCTCGTCACCGGCCTTGAGGCCCTTGGGGCCGACCCAGACATTGCGGCTGGAGGTGTCGAAGAGCTGGAGGAGAGACGTCGGTCAGTATATTGCGAAGTCTGTAGAGAAACATACAGCCCAAAAAAGAGTGTCTTACCAGAGATGGCTCGCAGGAGTGGTTAATGTAGAGGAGGTCGCTGTTTAGGTTGATGTGCTGGTTACGGCCGACCTGAACAGTGGCGTATGTGGCAGCGGCGGCGGGGGTGACCGGCGGGCTGGACATGGGCGCGTAGAGCGCAAAGGGAGGAAGGTCGACGCGGGAAATGCTCTTGGTAGTGAACTCGCTGTCGCCGTTGGAGCCAATCTGGACTTCCTGGATCTCCGGGTGGGAGGGCTGCACCCAGTGGGGCTTGAGGGGGGCCGACATTGTGTATGTTGGTTTTGAGGGAGGAGGAGGGGTATCTTGAAAAGAAAACTGAAAACTGTAAAAACTGAAAATAAATAATAATAAACAAAAATGAAGCAATTCGTAAATCTAAAAGTCGTGTCGTGTATAGAAGGTCGTGTCTGTTTTCCGCTTTTGGGTGACTCTTTTTGGTCTTTGTCACGGGTTGTGGTTGCTTTGTTGTGTGTGTGCAACTAACTGTCTGCTTGTATATGCCTCGATTGGGTAATATCCCTTGTTATTGGAGAAGAGTAAATAAGTGTGGAGGAAGAGGCTGGAGAGAATACTGGGAAAGAGGAAAAGAAGAAGCGAAGAAAAGAAGCAAAAGAGAAGAGAAAATTCAAAACAGAAACAAGAAGCAAGAAAGTTTTAAGGTATCGAGACAAGCCGAGCAAGAGGCAAGAGCGACCGACCCTCCCCCGAGCTACTAGCACCGCGGTTAGTTTCGACTGGAGCGCGAGGCAAAACACACAGTTACGGCAGTGAGGGGGATTGGGGGAAGAATGGGGAGAAAAAAGAACAAAAGACTCCAAATGACACCGAAAGGCACCGCAAAACCGGGGTGCCTCACGCTGGGCACACGTCTTAGCGTTTAAAGCTTACATGACCAAGTTCAGTTAACCGACGTCAAGCCCTCTGCTCCTAGCTTTCTCCGTTCTTTAGCTTCCTTTCTTCCTCCTTACTGAGGGGCGCGCCTGCCCTGCTGGCCCTGCCACGAATTGTAGCTCGGTTTGTTTGTTCTTTTTCCAGGTCAGCCGATTCGCGCCTGCTGCGTCTTGTGGGTTTGCGGTTTGCGCCTGCCTGAGCCCCGTCTTCGTACTGCCGGTTGCACGCTCTTCGCTCTTTCCTCGCCTTGGTTTGCTTGGTCTTGGTCAAATTGGGGGGGCTGCGTACTTTTCGTCAACAAAAAGAAAGCTCCGTATTAGGTCCCACCTTCCCTCACAGTTGCTGTTCAGTGCTTCAGTGCTTCTGTGTACTTGCGTCCTCGTCGTTCGCAGCTTCCTTTGCTGCGGGTCGTTCGTTTCTGGCCCTTCTTTCACCACATCCCCTCCTTCCCTGCTGGCTCGCCTTGGGGGCTCTTCCTATTTCTCTCTCTGTAAAACAAGTTCTTTTGGGGGTTTTCTGTTGCTGTAACATGTATTTACCTCTCGCGCCTTCCTGCTGCGTCCTTTTGTCAACTTCCATGTGCCCGTGGGGGAAGCGGCGAACGCGCAGCGAATTACGACGCGGTCCAACCCAGGCGAGGCACATGCTTTTTCTGGAGGGGTTTAGACTCAGGTACAAACGGCAGGTGCGCACACTCAGTACGCAGTAGCAAAAATACATGTGCGCACAGCGCGGGAGCAAGCAGCCTTCTTGGAATAGTAATTGTAGGCCATTGAGTGAAACTGTTGAGTCCCAAGAACTCTCAAATTAATAAAATTAATTCAAATAAATACTGGCCTTTCACTGAAATCGAGATGAAGCGTGTGTCCCCATTTTCTTCGTCTCTATCCCGAGGTCCGTTACGCAAAGTGGTTCCCCGCGGCAAAACGAGCTGCAGCAGGGTTTTGGCTCCAGAATTAAAGACAAAAGCTGCTGGTGCCTGCAAACAAACAGGAGCAGAAAATGGCTCTTTTGCAGAGTTGTCTCCGTAAAATACTAAAAGCGCAACTCGCAACACTGGAGTGGAACTCAAGCTCAGAAAGCGCCAGAAAGCAAGGGCAGCGAAAATGGGCTGTAATGCAGCAAGCGTTATGCGACTGGCCAATCAGCGTGCTTCCTTGGCCGTCTAAGTGGGCATTTGCTGCAGGTGCGAGATACAAGTGCGAGCTACACAAGTCTGCTCGCAAGTTGCAGCATAGCGTGGGTTGGATGACTCTCGCATGTCTCTCTCTGATTTTGTCCCGTGGCGTGAGTGAGCTGCAGTTTGGCTGCAAGTCATGGTGCGTTTGTGCCGTGTGGCCCGTTTGTTGTACGTCGTAAGATAGTACTCATTTATTTGCTGATTTGGCTGCGCAAATGGCGGTTATTTTACACGTGATGGATTTCCTCTTGCGATTGAGAAATAAGAAATATAGGGCTTTTGCCAAAGTGAAAAGACAAGAAAAATAATACGAGTGAGAGCGCCAGAATATCAAGATACTGCAACGCAATAGAAATACAAAAGAGATGGAGAATAAGGACCTAAAATATAGACACGAGCATAAAAGGTAGAGAAGGCGTCAAATAACATAAACATCGCGGAAACAGAGTAGCAGCTCGAACAACCATAGAGACCAGGGAGTATAGAAACAGACCAAGAAACAAATACAAGAAGAAAAAAGCAGAGAAAAAAAGGGGGGTAAACATGGAAAGACCGCCCGCTAAACGCGACCGGCCCGCCTATTGATTTCCAGTTTCTTCGTCTAGCTCGACTGGCGCCAGAATCTCACAGCCCTGTGCGAAGAAGACGCGAGCTGGGTAGTCTTTGTCGTTGGTAATGCTGTAGTAGTTGCCTAGGAGAGTTAGTTTCGAGAGCGACCCAAAAATATGTTTGAAGACAGTAGGAATAAACTCACCTCGCGGGACTGACCACATGCCACCCTTGGCAATGCGGAACTCAGACTCATTAACCTTGACTAGCACCTGCCCATAGTGCACAAAAAACGTCATGTGCATCTTGCGCGAGTTTTTAAGCTTCTTCTCCGATCCGGGCGGCATGTCCACCATGCCCGTGCCGAAGAACGGCAAGCTCAGCGTCTTGACAAACCGGAATGTGCCGCCGCGCACCTCGTGCGTCTGGATCGCCGCATTGGACAGCGCAATCTCGGCCGTCGTCATCTCCACGTTCTGACCAAGCGCCGGCGGATCTAGCTCGTGCTCCGGGTACCACACTACTATGTCGCCAGACACCTTGCCCGGATTCGCCTCCCACGCGTCGCGGTCTGGCTCATCGTCGCCACCGTCATCGTCGCCAGACTGCCTTCGCTTGCGGCCGCGCTTTGCAGCAGTAGCACCACCGCCACGCCGGCTGCTGCCGTGGCCGTAGCTGCGGGTCAAGACCTCATCCTCCACACGGACAATGTCCTTGATAGTAGGCAGCAAAAACTTGCTGTTGTTCTTCGTCTTGCGGCCACTGCCGTCCTCCTGCACGTCAGCCGGGTCAAATTCGACGTGCTCGTTGCGCCAAAAGGCAAGTGGCCGGAACGAGCTGCGGCCAGAACGTGTCTTCACCAGGTCGCCACCCTCCTCCACCTCCCGTCGCCGGACCACCAGACCACGGCTCTTTGGCAGTGGCGGGCCACGAGGTACTGCTGCTGCCGCTGCTGTGGCCGCACCAACGCCGGACGACTTGCGCTTCCGGCCCCTCTTTTTTGGTGCCGCAGCCTCATCGGGCTCTGCTGGCTGATCCTCCTGTGGCTCCTCCTCAATGGCTGGTGCAGCCTTGGCGGCTGCTCCTGGTCGTCCTCTTGGCCGGCCCTTGGGCTTGGGCGCTTCCTCGGCTGCTGGTGCCGCTACCTTGCGGCGTTTTGCATTTTGTTGCTCGTCTTCGGAGTCTTGCGCGGCCGTAGCTATAGCCGGCCGTCCACGCTTCGCTTTGGGGACAGAGCTGGGATTTGTTGTGGTCCGAGTGGCAGCGTCTTGAGGGCTGCTGGTGACCTGATGGCGGGTGACTTGCCCTTTCCTGGTGGCCGGCCAGCGCGACGCTTGACTTGTGCGGCCGGGCGAGCCGGCAGATCGTCCTCGACAGAGTTGGGATCGACGTTCTCGTCGTCGAATGTGTTCGGACCGCCCACCATCTGCATGGAGTCCTCGTCAACGTGACCGCTGTCAAGAATGTTACTCTCTTCACCGTCGTCCTCATCATCCTCCTCTTCGTCCTGGAGCACGCGCTGGCGCCGTGCATTGTCACCGTTGGGCGGCGCAAGCGTAAACGGCCGGCGCTGCGCATTGGCTGCCGAGTTCTTGCCGTAGTCGAGGCGGCGCTTCACGGGCTTGCTGGGACTGCTCGTCTGGTGGATCGCTGCCGAAGTGGGCGACGACGGTGGCCGCAGGAGCGGATTCTGGCGGATAGCAGCGGTCTTCTTGGATGCAGAGCCGCGCACGGCGGGGGATCCAAAGAGGGTCTTGGCCGGTGACCGGCGTGCGCCAAACCCGCCTTGACCGT
Organism: Sporothrix variecibatus; assembly: GCA_016097105.2. NCBI lineage: Eukaryota > Fungi > Ascomycota > Sordariomycetes > Ophiostomatales > Ophiostomataceae > Sporothrix > Sporothrix variecibatus. The sequence goes on from JADMNI010000003.1 coordinate 1,695,043, forward strand.
TAATCATAGCAGCAGGGTCGAGACCGGAACCTGTATGTGAAGAGAGGGGGTGTTAGTAGGCCTGCAAGGGTTTGCTCGTAAAATCCATTCGTAGTTTCTTACCAGTCGTGAGGTCCATGGGCGCTTCGCCATCCTCGTCATCGTCATCGTCGTCGTCGTCGTCATCAGCCTCTTCGCCCTCCTCCTCGTCCTCCTCTTCTTCCTCGTCACCGTCGTCCGAGTTGCCCTTGTTTGGCGACGAGAAGATGTTATCAATCGGCTCCATGCCATGCTCGTCGCGTACTCCCGTGTCGCGTAGAGTCACTCCCGTTTTCCTGAAAGACAATGCCGTTAGCGACCGCCCATTGCATGCTGCATGCTGCATGCCACTCATGCCCCTCCCTCCGTAATCGTAGTCTCACCGTCCGCGTTCACCAAGCTTGTAGATGTGCTCGCTTGTCTGCGTCGAGCGCCGGCCGGCGCCCCGTGGGGGTGCCATTGTGAGGATGCGATGTTGTCTAGTAAATTGTTTTGGATTTTGTTGTCGTGGTCGTCGGAAGTGGTGATGCTTCGGTGGTGGGGAGACGGGTGCTCGGTTGTGTCGCGTCACGAATCCGCGACAGAAGAAACGAGGCGGTCGTGAAAGGTCGAGAGAACTTGTTGCTGTCGGAGCTTTGAGCTTTGTTGTTCAATTGTGCGACACTTCGTTTCGTCTTGTCTTCTTCTTTGATTGTATGGAGTCAAACTGAAGTTTGGTGGCGCCTTCCCCGTGGAGCAAAAGAAACCCGTCGCGACTACCTTGTTATTTTTTATGCAAGGTTTCGCCGGAAGGAGAGGGAAAACAGGCACTGCGTCGCACTCTCCGTGCAATATTATGATTTTGGGCCGCGACCGACCACTTTCCACTTTAGCCAGAGCCATTGTGCCACTGAATGCCAGGGCGTTAGCTTTGGGCCAGGCCCAGCTTCTAGCGCCGCTGATTCGCGATAGTGCACTTTTGCGGGATGCCCCTACACAGTAACACCAAAAAACGCGTCCGCCCCTTCCTGTCTTTCTCCAACGCAAACGCGTCTTCCTTCCCCTTTGCGCGCCAACTTCACTTATCGATAACACCTACCCAAAGAGGCACCACTTTGAATGACGGCCACCAATTTAACGAACAATTAAGCAAGCAAACAAGCAAACAAGCAAACGACATCTACCAATTCAAACCACGATCGAACCTGATCCTATCTACGTCCATTATTTATTCATACGAAACGACTATCCGACCTTTCTACGACTCTCTCATCACGCTCTACCACAAACATGGATGACGACACCCAGATGAACGAGGAAGAGGCTGTCCTCGAGACGACGCCTGGCGAGTTTGTGCCGCCTTCGATCGACGAGGCTGCTCTGCTTTCGGGCGCAACATACTCCCACTACTCTCCAGTCCCGGCGTGCCTCTTGGCACCAACAGCCTCGGCGAACGACAACACAGATGGCGATGTCAACGGCGCACCATTACAAGAGGCCGTCCCCTGTGTTCTGGGCGTCGACGAGGCCGGCCGTGGCCCTGTTCTCGGTCCCATGGTCTACGGCGTCTTTTATGCGCCCGTTGCCCTGGCTGATCCTCTCCTGCGCGGCGAGGCACCCGACGTCGACCGTGATGCTGTGACAAACGCTCCCCACCGCTTCGACGACTCCAAGGTCCTGTCAGCCACCGTTCGCTCGACCCTCATGGAGACGGTCTGCCGCAAAGGCTCGACGCTGCACAGCAACTGTGGTTGGGCCGTGGAGCTGTTGTCCGCGCGTGATATTGGTGCTGGCATGATGTCGCCCACGGCGGCGGCCGGCAACCTCAACGCACAAGCCGCTGAGTCGACTGTTGGCCTTATCCGTGGCGTTTTGGCTCGTGGCGTGCGAGTGACGGACGTCTTTGTCGACACAGTGGGCCCGCCACACACGTATCAAAAGAAGCTGGAGCGGTACTTCCCGGGACTGCGGATTACGGTCTCGAAAAAGGCCGACTCCATCTACCCGTGTGTGTCGGCAGCATCGGTGTGCGCCAAAGTGACGCGCGATGTGGCCCTGGAAGTTCTGTACAAACGCTATCCTGCATCGGTTGGAGCAGACGCATCAGCAACGCCCGACTGGGGCTCGGGCTACCCGTCGGATGGCCGGTGCACAGCGTGGCTGCGCCGCAACATGCACCCGCTCTTTGGCTGGGGACCGGAGTGTCGTTTCAGCTGGAGCACGGCCAAGGACATGCTGGAGGACAGCAAGAAGAACGGCGGCGTGCAGGTTGAGTGGCCCGAGCCGGATGAGGAAACACCCAATAATGAATTTGCCGTCACGCGGATGACCGATTTCTTCAGTGCGTCGGCCGCGGCCAAGGATGCCGACAATGAGGATATGGTAGACGAGTTGGGTTCTTGGTTTGGCCAGCCGGTTGGGATTGAGACCTTTTAAAACTATATATTTGTGTGTGGACTAGGGTATTTTGTTTACGGCGTTTTGTTTGTGGGCCTTGGTCTGTATTATATCATTTACTTTTTGGTTAATGTTGAAAGCTTATCATGAATTGAGAGGGAATATATTCTCATTTGGCACGTCAAAGAGTTGGAATGGGATTGAATCGTATAGTATTAATACACCAAAGTATACGTTTGCTTGCAACTTGGTTTCCTTTGCCCCAGATTAAACAATAATTACAGTAAAGAGTGTAAGTCGTGCCACGCCAATTCTTCTATCCCAGCTCTTATCCTTCGCCTCCAACATGCCATGCACCCAGCCTGTTTGCCGTTTGCTAAATCCACACACTATCGTCCCGTCCCATGCAAATAGCTATGTGTCTCTACAAATATAATGATAGAGAAGAACAGAATTCAAAATTCAAAAGAAGGAAGCAATGAATCAGATGTCGTCGTCATCGCGTGTCGTGGTGTCTCGTTGCTTGCGTCCGCTCGAGTTGAGCGTGTCCAGGCTGATGTTGTCGGTGCTGCTGCTGGCTGTGCCGTTGCCAGAGGCGGTACGGCCGGCATTGCCAGAGCCTGGCGTGCAGAGTCATTGTTCTCGAGGAAGTCGCGCAGCTTCTGTTTGCCAATCTCGACGGCCTGATTCGACGCGGCGTTAGCCATCTGCATCATGGGGCCGAGCAGGGCCAAGCTGTAGGCGACGTAAGTGCCACCCGCAAAGATGGCCAACAACAGGAATAGGAAGGGGTTCCGTAGCACGGCGAGAATCTCGTTCCAGCCCAGCATGAGCAGGATGCCATAAAAGTAGAGGGGAACCTGCGTGATGCCGCCAAGGGCGCCACGCTTAGCCTCAACGTAAACGCCGTCAGCCGTCTTCTTGAAGCGGATAACCAGGTCCTGGCGCTTGCTCTCGCTCAGCACGGTCATCTCCTCTTCCAGGCTCTTGCCCTCCTCCTCGTCGACACCGCCAATGGGCGTCAAGTCGTCCTCGTCTTCGGGCTCAGTACCGGCGGGTTGGTTGCCGATCCAACCGGGCAGGTCGGGTGGTGCAATTGTGGCAGCCAGGCGGAAGCGGGCCAGCAGCGGGATGAGGGTAAGGGTGGACTCGCGCGCACGCGTGTAGATGCCTCAATGTCGTCACTGGGCCGCCAGATGCGCGGCACGCCGGCATCATCGTAACGGAACTTGTCCTCAAAGTTCTCCCTTAGCTTGAGCAGGATGTTGCCCTCCATGACCTCCTCGTCAATCTTCTCGCGCAGGGCAACCCAGCTCTTGCGCCGCAGGCGCCACAGGCCGACCGTGACCTCGACATCGCTGGCGTCAAAGCTCTTGGCGCGCTCCGTGAAACGCTCCTGTGCCTCCTCAACGATGCCCACGAACACCTTCCAGATGCGGTCCCACAGGTCCTTCTCGGAAGGTACACCGCCGGTAGTAGAGGAAGCTGAAGAAGATACAGGCTCATCGGGAGCACCACCGCCCGCACGACCAGAGCCCAGCTTGTTGAACTCGAGCCCAACGGCGTCGCCGAGACGCGACTTGACCCAGCGCTCGACGCGCGTGGCCAAGCGGCGCATCTCCTCCTTGCGCAGCTTGGCGCTGACCTCGTCAAGGTCCTTTTCGAATAGCAGGTACTGCGGCTTGAAGTTGGTCCAGGCGACCTCAGGGATGGCGAGGCCCTGGGCCTCCGTCTTGAAGGTCTCAAGCGTTTTGGCCTTTTCGGTCTCGACAATGTCGGCAAACTCGTAGGTACCACCGGCCTTTTGGCCCGCCTTGACGGAGCTTGTCACGGCCTCGGTAAATGATGCGACACCAGCCTTGTGCGACGCAGCCAGCTGACCCTGGTACAGGGTCTTGAGGCGCCCGTCGACCTTCTCCTCAAGCTCGGTGCGCTTGCGAGTAAAGACGCCCTTGTGGTAGCGACCAGCTTGGGTCTGGAACAGCTCGAGACAGGCAGCACGCGATGCGGCGCCAGCGGCGCCAAGGCCCGCCAAGACGACGGACTTGCCGAGCCGCACGCTGTCGGTCTGCTGCTCCTCGAGGGGCAGGATAGTCTCGTCGAAAACGACGAGAGCCTCGCGCGCAATCTCGTCGCAGCGGAACTGGGCGAGCAGTTCCTGCTGAGTGGGTAGGTCGAGGTCCTTGTTATTGACAATCTGGTCCCAGACGCCCTCGGCGTAGACGGAGAAACCGTCTGCCGGTATCCGGCGGTGGTACTCGGGCAAGAAGACGCCGCCGACAAATTCTTGGTCGGCAGTGGAGCGGTGGCCAGCGATGAAACGGCGGCCGAGGTTGTCGACTTCGGTAACGAACTTGTCCGGCTGCAGGATCTTGTGGGGCAGTGCAGCGAAAGCAAAGTCAAAGTAGTCGTCGATGGTGGCGTTCTCAAGGCCGGCGGGCTTGGAGATGGAGGACCAAATCTTGGTCAGGTCCTGGACAAGCGTGTTGCGCAGGTTGGACAGCGGGGTGTTGCCGATAAAGTCGCGAATGACAAAGAAGAGAAGGGAACGCGGCGTCGACTGGCGGTCCTTGAGGAAAAGCTGCAGGTTGACCTCGAAGACGGTCTTGAGCAGGCCCATGTTGGCGCCCTGGTACAGGCCGACCTGGTGCTCCCAGATGTTGACGATGAGGACCTCGCTGGTGGCGAGGGCAAAAAGCGCGCTCTTGCGCTCAAAGTCTTGATCTTCGCCGCGCTCGCGACCGTCGGTACCCTCAACATCCATAACAAGGATGTTGTCGGCCATGGTGTCAGCGCCCTTTTTGTTCTTAGACATCCAGATGCCCTTGGTGGTCTGACGGCGCTCGGACTCGGACATGACGCTGAACTCGGTGCCGAAGAGGTTGTTGAGCAGCGTGGACTTGCCGGTAGACTGGGAACCGAAGACGGAGATGAGGTGGTAGTTGAAGCCGGCCTCGGCCACGTGCGTGTTGCGGAGGTAGTCATTGAGATGTGTCCTGGAGGTGTGTTAGCAAAGGATTGATGCTACGGCAGGCATGACAAGAGTCGGGAAAGACGCACGAAAAGGACTTGTCCTCGTCAATGACCTGGATGCCATGGTCAAAGTCCTCGGGCTTCGGCTCCTCGCCGACAGCAACAAAGTGGTTGTTCATGGCCATTGCGAAAGACGAAATAGAGGTGGGGTGATAGGGAGGGATGAGTCGGAAGAGGCCGAGGATTCAAAGTCGAGGTCGAGATCTCGAGCCAGATCGAGGACAAGACTCTCGAGCGGCGGTTTGTTTTGTCGTTTTGTTGTTTTGTTGTTTTGTTTCTTTTGGCAAGAAAGTTGGAGACAATGACGGAAGAGGGCGGACCGAGTCGGGGCGCAGAAGTTCGAGACAGGGTAGAAGAAAGATCACGACGCAGTTGCTTCCATGATAGGGTCGCCGCAGCTAGAAATCGCGCTTGGTTCGTCGTGAGCGTGTAAAGAATCAATGCAGACACGCAGGGGAGAGATGCTGGATGGCAAAAGTGCTCAGCGTGGGAAATGCTCACGAGCAGGGAAATAGGAGAGAGAAGTGGGTTGCGACTGCGATGTGGTGACGGCGGGTCAGGAGAAAGCTGTCTTTGTCCAGTCGTACCTTCCCTGGCCAATCTCCTTGAAATTTGGTGAGCTTGTGACAGGCTGGCCCGGTTTATGCAGCAGGAAGGTGCGGACCGAACGTGCCCCGTGGCCACAGCAGGTGCGCTGGAGTCCTAGAGCTAGCCTGGAAAGCCTAGAGCCTGGGTCGCTGACCTCATTGTGCTCGCCATGTTGCATGTCCCCTGCTGGAGCATAGGGGAGCAGGGGTGCGTGTTGGGGGTGTTGTAGCGGATAAACCTGGGCACCGTTGGGTTTGTTGTAGGGGGCAACGATTAGTCATTCACAACTGGCAAGTAATTGCGATAGATGGAGGCCAACAATGAGATCAAGGGCGCATTTTTCGTGTAATGTTGAGCTTTACTCGTGATTTTTTACGATATTTGGATAGAGAAAATTATTTTGAATTTTGGGATACCAAAATACAGAAAAGAAACCCCGGAAACGCCGCCCCAGTTGATAGGTTCATGATATCAACGTCCTATGATGCAATATCTCGAAAGAATACCTAACGCCGTGCTGTCATGGTGTAACACCATCGAAATGAAAAATAGAAATTAAAAGTGCAGAGTGAGAAAAGGGTGGTCTGGATGGGAAAGAGGGGGTGTGAAGCTGGAAAGTCATAGGTCAACGGGGGAGAGTCGAGAGAGAGAAAGGGAAGCGACATGAGAGATATTAATAAAGAGTATGATCGAGACAGTGTGTGTGTGCCGGTTGTGAAGGGCGCCACTTCGATGTAGTCTCCGCGCATCTCTTCTCTATTAAGGGATGGAGGAGCTTAATAGCAGCCCGGTGGGCTCGTAAGCGTTACGGTCCAAGCGGAAGAAGCGCGTCTAGAATCCTAGATCATCGTCGCCATCGGCATCCGCTTCGTCGTTGCCGGCACCCGCGTCGTCGTCGTCGTCGCCAAAGAGTGCGTCAAGATTTGATGGCTCTTCTGCGTCTGGCTCGTCATCGCCGGCCGCATCAGCCGTATCAGCCGTGGCGCCTCTAGTTGTCTGGGTCGTATCGTCCGTCGGTTCTTCCTTGACCTTGACGCCGCCCGACTCGGCGTTTGATGCTGCCGCGGCAGCGGCGGCTGCTTCGGCTGCTGCTGCTGCTGCTGCCTCTTCCTCCATCTTGGCCTTCTTGCGCTTGCCTGCAGTCTTGGCGTAGGGACCACGCTTCTTGCCACGGCCAGTTCCGCTGGCCCCGGTTGTCGCGCTCGCAACATCGCCGCCGCCGCCGCTCGGACCCTCGCCGTTCTTGTTGCCCTCACCACCCTCTTCGCCGTCACCGCCGAGCTTGGCCAGATCGTTGATGTCGGCCTTGCCCAGGTTGCCCTCGCCAATGCCCGGCATCTTTCGCGCATCCTTGACTTCTTTGCTCATCTCAAACATCTCGCGCACTTTGCCGAGAAACAGCGGGTTGCGTCGCAGGGCAAACTCAAAGTCCTCGTACTTGATCTTTTGGCGGCCCGAGTACTGGCCTATGCGGGCGGCCTCAAAGGATAGGCTCTGGATGAAGTCGGTGGCGATCTCGTCGAGCAGGCGCATCGTCTCGGGAAGGGGGTCGCGGGCGTCGCCTCCGCCATATAGTAACTGGCGGACTGCATCAGGTTAGTTTCCAACTCCTGATTGAGAAGCGATATGCCCAAGCAAAGTCCACACAAAAGAACAGAACGTCACTCACGCTCGCCGTAGCCAAAGTTCATCTTGCCGACATTTTTGCCAGCACGCGCTCTCGGCTCCATGATGGCCTGTGGATGGGTGTGACCGTCGCGGTCACGTCGCAAGCGTAGGATACGGACAATGATATAGAGGATATGGGTGTAGGGTGGGCAAGTCGTCGGGATCTATGCGCCGGGTGAGGTGATGGGGAATTGTCGCAAAAGTCAAAAAGGTTGAATTGGTGGTTGTTAAGTCTGAAAGTGCAGCCTTCTAAACTGCCGCTGGAAAAAATGCGCTAGTGAGAGAGCGGGCTGCGAGGGCAGGAGCTCACACGCGCCTTCCAGAGAGCTTAATACGCAGCCTGGCGCCTTCCAGCCAATCGCGTGCCTTCCTCCACAATATCGGGAGGGCCAGCCCCTTGGGACATACGTAGTGCGGAACTCTGAACTCTGGCCAGCATCTCAAAATCCAAAATCGCCAAATCGACAAACGTGTTGTTAACGATCAGCCTAGACGCACTCCCACGAGCTCACGTTATCGCAACACCACTCGCTACCCCCGCACCGAGTGCCAACACTTCTCCCACAATGGTGAGCATCCTTTGTCTGCGTTTCCGATGCCTGCTTCAAGACCCTCGCTAACCCCTTTCTTCTTCCCTTCTAGTCGGCTCTCTTCAACTTCCAGTCGCTGCTGCTGGTCATCCTCCTCCTCATCTGCACCAGCGCATACGTGCACCAGATCTTTCCGAGACTTCTCGACAGCCGCAAGCATGGGTATGTTCCTTACTGGCGTTGGGTCTCCCAGGCCGCGGCCTTCTCCCTTGACGTTTCAATACGACGAACACCAGCTAACCGACTATCGCGAACAGCTTGATGGGCATCTTTTGGAAGTGCGCACGGATAGGCGAGCGGCTCAGCCCATACATCAGCTTGTGCTGTGTCCTCATGGCGGTTAGTTGACTTACACTTTCCCACCCGGATGGTCCTACCTCCTTGCTAACTCATTGTCCTCTTTGCAGGTCTCCGTCTTCGTCGGCAACTAAAGCACTTTTTCGGATGATACGACGACACAACAACGACGCATGTCGATCGGTGCGGCCATGATACTGCCCTAGCTAGCATGACAACAAGCGAACGACGACAGTTTAGGCCATCGGCCACAAACTCCTTTTATATCCACACACTTTTTGACCATAACGAGGGGCTCTTTTGGGCACTATTTTATTCGGGAAACAACACGGCGCACCACGGAATGATTTTACGGGACTCTACAACCTTTGTTCGGGCCAAGAGTGGGAGGAAGACTGCTATTTAATAGCCATAAGCGACCACATACAATGAAATAAACGAACATACGACATCAAGCATGGTCCTCTTCTTCAATTACAATAACAACAAGTATATGTTTTTCTCCGAGACGAGGTAACAGTTTGTCCTTTACCCACCGAAATAGCTCTCCCGAGATTGTGGAAATGGAACATGCAAGGGGAAATTGAGAACAGCCATGACGGTGCAGGCGGTCATTTTGCAAAGCCCGCCCGGACAACACCCTTCATTTATACGTGCATGCATCGGGGCTTGCATCGGGATGGTAAGGTGGACGTGAAAAGGGCCGTTATCCATTCGGAAATGGGCGAGATCCTTCAACGTCTTCAAATCGGCGGTTTTCAGGATACGATATGTACGATACGTACGAGTACACATACTAAGCACCCTCAACGCAAGGGGACAAATATTCTTGAGATTGAATGCGCGAGAAGAAAGGCACACCCGATGCACGACGACTTGCCGTGACGAAAACTGGGGAACGTGCAATCTCGCCTCGAGGCTGTGAGACAACCTACCATGCAGGGCTAGCAGACAAGGGCAGGCCAGGCACATGAGAACGATATAAAAAGGAACGAAAAGCGAGGATAGCGCTTTGTCGTACGGCAGCGCGAAATGAGGGAGATGCCCTCTCTTCTCCCTACCCCAGCCTCTTTTGTTTTTCTATCGTACTGTCCCGAAAGCTTAGGCTCTAAGAACGTTGTGAATAGCTCAGAGCTCAGGGCTTTCATGATGATTTTAGGGATGTCTCGGATGATCGCAACCAATACATACGCGCGCATGGCCTGAACATGCACGACTTGTAAGACACGAGCTACTACTAGACGCGACAGATCGTGCCTGAACCGCGTCTATCGCCGATGATGGTATTGTTCTGTTTACTTTTACTCTTTGAGCGACAGACTGTCGACATCCAAGCTTGGCCCAAATTTCAAGAACTCCCCATCTCTTGAGTATCGGTAATGTCAATAAGGCTACCGACGATGATCGTAGATCGATGAACCTTGAAGTATACGCGTATATCAAGCACTCAGTACTTCGTATAATAACAACAAGTACTCAGGCTTATTTCTTGTCTTCGGCGAAGATATAATAACAGCGTCATGCAGCCAACGGTGTTTCTCGGGAAGTGACAGCTGCAGCTTCAGATTGTTTTCGTTTATGCAAGCACGGAAGGGTGGTCCACAAAAAAAAACAGTATGACTGTCTGGCGTAGCGACACATTTTAATCAAGGAGCAACAACAATAAATGGCAGTTGTGCATCCAATATACGTGGAAAGGTATATCAGAGAGCATATCACGCGTTCACTGAGAGGTTCTTCGTACGAGGGAAGTCCTATGCGGTCAGCCCCGTGCAAGACTTGCCGACCTATGTTTATGTCTCTATAGAGAGACGGTGAGATCTAGGAGTTGATGCTCCGACTGAAAGGGGTGTAGGAAACGGCTTAAAATGATGTGCGGCTTCTCGAACATCCATCGCCTAGTTTACTGTTGCTTTGACCTTGCTTTTGACTTGTTCTTCCGTTTTCCGTTTCCCCCTTCCTTCTCTTGATCGCCTAGGATCAGGCACAATATGGCCTGCCGTGTAGATCATTCGCATATGCTCTATCCTCGAACTCCGTCAGAAGAACGCCGTTGTGGATACACAATGAGTTGTACACAATATGAGATATGGGATGGTAATTCTAGATGCTAATTTATTCAAAGTTGAGGGTCGATCAACAATTGCACCTCTGTGGTGTTTGTTGTTGTTAATTTCCTGCGCCTATCTTTTTTCGTATGGAGTACGTCGTAGAGCCTCGCCGTCGCACCCTCTACTGAGTACCCAAAAATTCAGAGCCTCACGGGCAAGGGTCGCATTTTGCCTTTATTGCTACCCAACTGCTTCTTCTTGTACACTCTTTTTTCCCCCCGTGAGATCCTGAAGGCTGAGCCTGAGAAAAAAATGTGAATATAAAACGCCAAGGCCTAGGGACCCTGCCTCGGGTTCCCGATCATTACCACCCCCTTTCCCAATGCCACTGTTCTGTTTGGTTGGGGGAAAAAAACGGCAGGGAGGAACGTGGATACGGAGATGGTAAAAAGGAATAAAAGAGGACGAGCTGGCGTCTCAAATTTGCATTGCATACGACGTCGTAACAAGAACATGATTTGACTTGCACAATGAACAAAATGCATCGCTGTCGTCCCTTGCAAACAATGCGGCCGAGGGTCGGGTCTGGCCCGGCCAATATTCGACACCTAAGTTGTGATTGATGTACGTCGTACACAAGCCATTACACGTACACGTTGTCTCTGTGGAAGCTGTTTTGCATTGGCAGGCGATTGCAACCCAATCACATAGATCACAGCAGCATATTTCAAACCCAGGCAATGTGAAAACACACTTACTCACTCACACAATCACAAGTGAAGAATTGGGTATCGGTCTCGTATGCGACAGACCGGCCGGAAGACACACGGACGCCACAAATTTTGAATTTGTAGAAACATGTGCATTGACCTGCCAATCGCGCAGCATTGTGCTGTTTAACTGCACTTTTGCACATTGGTCCCTTGTCGTTATCAATCATGGAAAATTGCGCTCGCGGTGCATACGTTTTCGCAATGGCCACCTCGTCGACATCACCATCGTCAGCTTGTCCCGCACGACGCCTACAAAGCACAATTTTGTCCATCTTCGCCATTGCTCCCTCCTTATAATATTTCTACAGGGAACATGGTTGGCTGTCGACGCACGTATATATGTCGCCGCCAATGTAGTCACACCGCCAGTCAGAGGCCACAGACTTTGTAGGGGAGGGACGGACTCTACAACAGACAACGAAAATAAATCCACGCTTTCTTCGCTTGCCTACTTGCATGCTGTAAAGCACAAGCGGTGACGCACAGAGGTCGTTGGAATTCAAAACGAGGCGCGACAGGCTCAAAATAATATACACAGCCGCATCTCACCGCGTCTATCGCGACCATGTCCCCGACCCACGACTCAATAGGGCTTCCCGCCGCCTCGGCTCGCCCTAAATCGTATCTGAGGCTTGCTCGTATTTTATCTGCACACTGCAGCCTGTCTTCTACACTTCTGGGGGCTTTTATTAGAAAGTTTAGGTCAAGACAGTGCAAATTTACAAACATTTTTTTCTGATGCATGTTGGAGGCGAGCTGCAGGGCGTGCAGCATCAGCCCAACAAACGCATCTCAGCGGTGACTCTTCTCTATCCTCTCTCCTAAAATAATATAAAATGCCCAAAAAAAAGTTTGTTGAAAAATCCATGCGAGGCTTGTTGTGTCCTGTTGGTATTTACGTGTGTGGCTGTACAGCAGTTTGACTCTGTTTTCTTGGTGACACGACTGTTTGGGTTCAACTTATACCCAATCCCAGCACACACACCAACACACACACACAGCGGCTACCCAACAACCCGACGGGAACCCCAAGGCCCGTCGTCCGCCGTCTGCCGTATTATCCCACTCCCCCCGTCTTCCATGTCGTTCTCTTGTCTTCTGTTCAAAGCCAGCCTTTTGGGGCATTGGCTCTCATCGTACGTTTGTCGTCAAAAGAGATGTCATAACTTTGTTGATGTCATTGTTGCACCTGCTACAGGCAGGCAAAACAAATCAAAATAAAAAGCCAAGCCCAACGGCCAAGAACATCCAACGGTCTACACCGGTTACGCGTATTTTCTGCCTTTTACGAGGGTATCTCGGACACTCACAAGCAAAAAGGCAAGTGTGAGGCTATCCAACTTACACGGGGGATGCCGTAACAAAGGGAAGGAGCGCCCGGTCGGTGGCCAAGCCAAGGCCCCCGGATCAGGGTCCACTCTGGCCACTCTCAGTCAAGCCGGCGTGGCCTTGCAAGAAACCACAGTAAGATGCCGACTATCGGTCCGCCTTGGCAGTCGAAAATGCTAAAAAAAAGTTGTGATGCCCCTCGTAATAGAGGGTAGCCAAGACTTGACGACGAAGCAAATGGCCATAGTAATGAGGAGAAATGAAAGGAATGAAAGAGACTGGTCGTGGCAAAACAACACCCTCACTTCCTCAGATGATCGAATCGTCGTTTCTCGAAAGGAGGTGACTCCTGCCAGACAGTGCAACGAAACTCGGTGACAAGGTCCAGAACGTCTGCTTATTTTACTTGTCATTGTGCCAGTTTACTGCTTAGCGGCCAAAGTGGGCATTTCTTAATACACAGGGCCCTCAGGAAGGGTCCAGACTTTTGGAGGTTTTAGAGGGGCAGGTGCTCAGGTGAGCACCCTTACAGTCATGGAAAGAGCTATTATTGCGGGAAGCTACGATGGACAGTGGGCACATGACCACCTGAGCCACCGTCGCCCAGCGTTAGGCTTCCCCGACTGCCCCGACTGCTCCTTCCTCCACAGACAACAACAGCTGAAAAAGAAAGAGAAAGAAGAGGGCAAAAACCCACTTCCCTCCGTATGCACGCCGTATTCTAGACCGGCCTCCCCGCCGTATTATTGTTGTCTTTGGGCTATGTCATTCTATTGCATTCAATCAAATTGGCTGTCATTTTTCAGGTGGAGAGGAATACGGAAATACATACCAAAAAGAAAGCCAGCGCCAGCGGGAGGCAACCACCCGCAGCCAGCACCTTCTCTTTCTTTGTTCTTTTGTTCATGGTTCCCTCCGTCATCCTCCATCGTCGCATCCATCGTCCCTTCCCTTTGTTGCAAAGACAAAAGTACTTCGTACCTTTGTGCATTTTCCAGTCACAAAAAAGGGCACCCACCACCCACAGAACAATACCATATTGTTTGTACCGCCGGATAAGTACATATTAATCCAGTATTTTCATGGTGCTTTCTGCATGTTATTTACAATCTTTTTGTGGCCGCTTTGATTTTATTGTCCGAACATACTGCTCAATACGGCAGTAACGAGCACAACACTCGTTTATTCGTTCGGGCGGCCCACGCCTCGGGAGGACGGGCTTCGCGTGCCACGTGGGACAGCCTGGGGGTGGGATCCTTGCACGGAGTACTCCGTCAGAACCTGTTTGATGTACGGGAGTGCGTCGTAGTGCACACATACGTCGTGGCTTGATATGTTTGACCTTTTTGTTTTGGTCTTTTTTCCATAATTTGGCAAGGCTTTGCTCATATTGCTTACGGGTGGCCCTTTCTCGAGGCCGTGAGGATTTTTGCTGTTGCCGTCCGGCCTCGATGCCGCCCAGTCTCGCGGAAGGTGCGGATAAGAGAGCAAAAGTCACGAAATGGGGAAAAGTGTTTTTTCACGGAAAGAGCAGCGGACGGACAGATAGATGCACGACACAAAAGATGCAGGTGCGTCTTTCTTGGCGCCCTTGACTTTTGACCTTGACATTGCAATCTGCCTGATCAAACGCACTGCGTATAATGCGTACAGCACAAGGACGTTGCATGTGCTGTAGCGTAGGCAGGGACGTCGATGGCAAGGAGAACTTGTAAGGAGGCCCGTATCGTGCACTCTGCGGAGGGGACTGGTCGATCTCGTCCGAGCAACTAAGAAGAGTCCGTCGCTCTTTCCCTCCCCACTGTGGTTTCGACATTAATGCTGCTTTTGTTGCTTTTGCTCTTGCTACTGCCTGTTGCCGATCGTGCTTTATCCTCCAAGGTATCTATGTTGCACACCTTGCACCTTCCTCCCTTGCCTGCCCCCGGCTGCGACATGGCGTGCATATGTCGCAAACAACCCTCGCATGGGAGGGAAGGAGGCACGTTCGGAAAAAAATGAAAATGAAATCAAAAACAGAAAGGACGAAAAAAAGTGTGGCAGGTGCCCCTCGCATTCTCTTCTCGCATGGTTTGAGCCCTTACGTGCGCACACGAGAGTAAAGGAAAGACAGTAACAACAGGACGACGGCATATTGAAATTACACTGTTCTTGCTTTTGCGCACGTAGCCAGCCCGTCCGCGCAGGAGTTCAAACGGGTAGGCGCTTTTGTGGTTGCTTTATTTACACCAACTTGTATTGTATGTACACATATTCTTTACATCTGTCCTCTTTTCTTTCCTTAGCTGTGTTTTGTTTGTTCTGATTATATTTCTATTTTGTTTTATTTCCCCAGCCTTTTTACACCCCTGTATTTATTCATTTTTAACTCTAATCGCTTCCAACGTTAATATTTGCAGCATGTGTAGATGCGCGAATGTTTCTTTTTCATTCATTTCTTCTTCTTTTTTTCTGCCTCCTTGTCTCTCTTTCCCCCCCTCCTCGAAAACGACTGACGATTGCGTACAAGACGCGCCCCGTACGCTTGCGCTCGCCTGCATTGCATATTCGTGTCGGTCTTTTTGTGCCTCTACGTACAGTTGTTTGCTTGCATGCGCCTCTGTTTTTTTTTTTTTTTTTTTTTTTTTTTTTTTTTTTTTTTTTTTAATTCTCCTTGTGCTTTCTTCCCTTTTGTTTCTTTTTGCTGCACGACTATTTCAACATCGTGTACTCTCCTCGCTCTATTAGCTGTCCTATTAATATATCGCCCTGCATACTGAGGCTTCCCGTGGCGACGGCTTCGCGTCCAGTCCTGCCCAGACGACACCCTGCCGTCGTAAGTCTTACCTGCGGCCCTACTCGTAGTCTCTTTTCTTTTTCTTTCTTTCTTTCTTTCTTATTTTTTTTTAAAAAAAAAAATTATGTTGCAGCAGTCTCGATGGTGAGTCGCTGTTGGAGCAGTGTCGCCCGTTTTGAATTATTGCCCTGCCTTAGCTTTGCATCCTCTCTTTCTCTTTTCCCTGCTCCCCTGCCCTCATACGTCGCACCTTTTTTTGCTTCCTGCAGCCTGCGCCTTGCTCGTGAGCACACGATACTGCAGCTGGTTGGAGCCAGTTCCCAGTCCGTAGTCCGGCAGCTTCAGTTTCAGGTTGTTTTTGGCCAGTCTCCTACGCCTGCTGCAACATAGCATCGCATGGCATCCATTTGTTGAAAAGGGTGACTACTGCCGCCCCTGCAGGTGGTCAAAATCGACATCCACCACTTACAGGACTAGAGACGTCGAAAATCACCAGGCACTACTATTTACTGCGTTGACTATGCATCTACAACTACATGCAACTTCCAGCTTTACATTACTGCGCCTTGTTTTCCCATAATATTTTTACAACAGCAGTTCAACCAAACCCGTAAATTTCTGCACATCGCGTGACTAGAGCAGCCTTACAGGGAACCGGAAGCCGGCAGCCGGTAAGTCGGTGGACAATGAAAAACGCGAAAAGTGCAAAAAAAAAAAAAAAAAGGCTCGTCTTGCCGGTAACGGTGACCGAAAATAAGAGCATTGAAAAGACCAAAAAAGGCCAAGAGATCCAAGAGGCAAGGATGAGTGTTGTAAAATATTTTTTTAGCACTGATTTGTGTTACGAGATAGAGAAATAGAGAAACAGCAAAGGCTGCAACAACGAAGACTTCGAAATAGAAAAACGCCAAGAATGTGATGGCTGCTCATCAACTTCCTTATTCTTCACATGTGAATCCAAATCTTCAGAGGCTATTGATGGGACTTGCAGAATTCGTGTGCTACCAGAATCATGGTTGACAGCGTCAATGCGAATTTGGCATTGGCAAACGTAAAAAGTCATATCAAGTCACTTCTGAGTGGCCAACCAAAAGATGCGGAAGAAAGAATGAAAAGAAGAAGAAAAATGCGAAAATACACCGCTCCGTCCGTGCAGCCCGATGGCGCGCGGCGGCAAAGCGGCCGTTTTCGCTCTAACTTTTATTTCTACCTCTTGCCATTTGACTTTCTTCATTGCTCCCGTCCATTGAACAGGCCAGCCCTAGTTTAGCGACTCGGGGCTCATTCCCGGGAGGGAGGGAGGGATGAAAACAGGCACGCGGCCGCGAGTCGCCTCGCTCGCTGACAACAGTGTAGAAGTATATTCATGAGATTGATGAGACAGGTAAGTGGTTGCGAGATGGGTTGCGGTAGTTTTGATAGTTGGTTACAGGAGTGGGTTTCCATCACCGGATATCTCGATGCAATGACGCTGTATGGTCGGTCTTGATCTCTAATCTCCCATCGAATTGTTCGGCCGAGCTGAACCAACGGTCATGAACGGTTTACACGCCACGGTCAGCGAGGTTCTTTCTATTCTAACCTTTTCTTTCTCTTTCTCCTTCCGCACTCATTCGTGCGACTGTCCGCTTCGTATCTCTTCCCCAAATCGGGTACTTGTCCTCGTGGCTTTGCGATCACCTTGAAAGAGCGAGAGTGAGACGACAAAAGTACCGGCAAGACGAGATGGCGACCAATTGGGCGGTTTATATCCACCTCCGTGGACCAACACCGGGAAAGTTCTTTCTATCTCTCATGCTTCTCTCGATGCTTTTCTTCGTACTCAGATTGCAAGGCTGCGACCGGCGCCGTCTGTTTGTCTGTTGGTTGATTTAGTCGCCGCGCCCTCCCTTCCTCCACCCCTCCTTTTCAAGTCGAGGTACGTGATGTATGTGTACCAGCAGTACTCCGTCGCAAACCTTTGTCTTCGGGTCTCGTCCCCGCCTATCTCACCATTCCAGCTGTACGACCTTGGTCGGCTCCGTGTTTTGCGTTTCGCATTTATTTTTAATAAGAATTATTGGGCTGCCCGCCCCTCCCTCCTTGCTTCATTTTTTCGGTGAGGGAAAATCTGTATCGATCTAGATGTCCATCTGCGATGCCCCTCGATGCCTCTTAGCCTTTTAGCAGCCAACGGAATATTCCGTGCATATTTGTACGTATGTATCCCATATTCCACACCCAGCTTTGTCTTCACAACCTTTGCCAGCTGTGTGGTATTTTACCCATTTCACGCATTTACGCCTTTTAATGCTTTTTAACACGCAACGCCGCGTGTACCTCTTCGAGAATGACTGCTTAGCCCCACCTCCTTTTCCCTCTCTTCGCTTTCTCTTCCAACACCTCCACTAGGACATGTCTGTTGGCTTTAAAATCAAATAGGTAAAAAGGTAAAAAATGGTATGGGACAACACAATATCAAATAACAGAAAAAAACTGAAGCCTAGAAACTGCTTCGAACCATTCCGATGTCTGTTGCTTTTAACACGCCGAGCTTTTTGGCACATCTCGCCAGACGAGTTCATTTCCTATTTGGGAAGTATATGCTGGTAAAAGCCAATAGAAGCCAACAATTGGAACCATCTGACCTGGAGACTGGGATTCATTGTGAGGCTATTTTCTCCTTTTCTACGTTTCTTTTCCTCTCATTCTATTGAGTCGCTATTCACCGAGTCGTATCGCACACCGGTCTGCCTGCCCGTTGGGCTTTCCCGTCGCCGGACCACAAACCCGGCACCGAACGGTTGGGAGCAGTTGCGATCTCAAGACTAGCGAGCGAGGGATGGAGAATGTGGAGGGCACATGTCGTTCTGGGATCGTTTTATTCCTCATGCTACTGAGCTATGTGTCTGTCTCTGCCGCCCCATTACGAATAGTGCCTTCGTGCGTATGAGCGTAGCGGATTTGCTTGTACAACGACTCGTAATTTATGCGTGGCAGGGTGAAGAATACGCCAACTGGCAACGGGCGTCCCGGAAGGATTTTGTTGTTTTTTATTCCTCCTCATCTCCCTCGTGATCGATCCAACGGGGATATTTCCTGGCTTTTTGCTGCAGTATCCTTACGTCTCGCCAACGGGCACGGGCTAGTTCCGGCGTCAGACGAGGCCCCGTTAGTTGGCTTGTTCTCTTGTAATCTCGGCCATGGGATCGGATGTGCAATGATGCACCGCCGATGGGATATACCCTGCACGTTGCAGTGACTGAAGACGGCGGCCGTTTTCTATCCAATCAAACCCTACAAGGTAGGGTAGACACAAAACAACCCAACTACTAAGCTACTGAGTCCAACGGCGCAAGGTACAACCTGCTGCAACAGCACCAAGACGCCAAAAACGATGCACGGTCTCCTTGATCCAATGCACCGAACCCAATGCGGGCACTATTTTTTTTTTTTTTTTTTTTTTTTATTTTTTTTTTTTTTTTTTGGCTATTCCTCTACTTTCACGATAGCTATCCCTCCAAAAATGCCCTCCAATCTCCGCTGGTGGTGGGTGGGCAGCACGCATTAGTTACTCATGAAGTTTGGCTGAGAAGGCTGCCTCAGTGTCTGTGCAGACCTTGTTTTTGAGATCGTTGACTTTTCGAAAATCGTCCTTGTTTTCCTTGCTTCCATCATGTTCCCCTTGCGGCCTCAAAGCGGCATCGTTATTTTAACTTACCTTTTTCTCTCTTTGTGCTTTCTTTTACTTGTACTTACAAGTACGGGTTTTGCTCCATTTCCCCTCCACTTCGTTCTCCCCCTTTTCCTCCGTCCTTAGCTAGTCCCGGCCGAATGTCTCAGTTGATGGTGGTGTTTGTGCGCGGGTGGTTTCGTCTTGGCTGCTCTGCCATTTCCTCTTCCGTCATGCATTTTTTGTCATTATTATTGCTTTTGGCAGTCACTTTCTGCAGCTCTGTTAGTGATGGTCGGTGCTGATAGTAGTCCTGCGCGCGCTCCTCAGCTCATTTCTTCAGAGCCAGCCGCTACCGCCTTTCCTTCCCAAGGCGTCTGGCTGCCCATCCTCATCCCGGCAAATTGGCTCTCCCGGCAGAGAGCCACACCTCCTTCAACACCAACAAGGACCATGATCAAAGAGAAAATGGCATCTCTCATATGTCGTATTAGTGCAGCATCTGCAGGTGGAAAGGCGGAATGTGCCTGGCCCGGCCTGGGCCCCCGGATCAGTGTTTCCTACAGGCGTTTGTTTCTTTGTTCTTTATTCTACTTGTCCCCTTTCTTCGTCCACTCTTGCGTGCGTACTCATGTAGGCTTTTTTGTACTCTGTCATGCGCACTTGCAAGTATTACGTTGTGAAGTGCATTATCTTTTACGTCTTGAAGATACTTAGGATAAGATCGAGATGTTATCATTGCTATCGTGTGTGTATATCTGCAGCTGCTTGATGGAGCAAAATACCATAGTACGACGTAAACATCGACCCCCATCCATGCATCAATTGTATCTCTAATAACCTGTCAGGATGTCAGGCCGACTGGTGTTTGGAACCCGCCCTATCCACCCTCCTTTACCATCCACCTGTCGATTGGTATTTCCACCAGCAGCACACTAGCTTGTCGGTGCAGCCCCCGATGGCTGTTGGAAGGAGCTGAGAATCTCATTGAGATTGGGATGCGATTGGGTCCAAAGCCGGTCCACTCCCTTTTTCCAAACAACCCTCCCATCCTAGCACTCCTCCACTTTCTCTTTCACGTTCACTTTCACTCCCTGACTCGCCTGACTCCCTCCCATTTCCATCCCCCTAACCCACTAAACCCATGCCCTTTTCGCTCCCTCCACTTTCCACTATTGTTCGCCTCGTTCTGTTTGGTCACCACTGTTGATATCCGCCGTCCTTTTCGTGTGAATGACGCCAGAGCGATGTTCCCTTGTTAGTTGATGGAGCCTTCACTTTTCAACGATGGATTAATTGGACCCTGAACTGAAAGCTCGTGTTACCCTGTACCTTGCACGGAGTAACAGTACGGAGTATCTTATTTGTATTTGTCCTCACGTTGTACTCGTACCTGAACCTCCGGTTGAAATTCAGCGCTCAAACAGTCAGAAAATACACCGCTGGATATGTACGACGTACACCACCGGTCCACCGCCCACCTGAGCCACTACACGCTTTCGCAAGCACAACACGCGTATGGCTAGAGACTCCATCTCAGAGGCGTGCCCAGAGGGCAGACTGGCAAATTGCCTCGCGCATGAACAAGAGATGAATAAGGGTGCAGCTAAATTTACGACATGCGTGTGCACGACGACACCAATGTACCGCCACTGGTCGTAGGTCATGGTTCATGGGGCGGTGGGTTGTGGACCGCAGACCTTGCACGCGTGTCAACAAAGACAAAGAATGAGGGCATTTCTTCCTTTCTTCCTTCTTGCGTGGGAAAAAGGAGGAGTGTACATCACAAAGGATGCAAAATTGACAAAAGGACCGTTTCTCACTTTCCTGCCTCGTATTTTTGGTGAGCATCGTAACTCCGTTCTGCCCTCTTTACACCTTCCCTCTCGAGCTTCAAGCCCTCCTTACCCTCTCCCTCTCTCTCTGTACGGAGTAAACACTCTCACTCTCTCCTTCCCATTAAGCCTTGTACGAGTGTGCTGCGTACTTCGATTGGCGAACGGAGGCTGTCGTGTTCTTTCTGAACGGCTTCTTGCCACCACGTTCACATTCAGCTGTGCGCTTCTCGCCGCCCAGAACTTCAAACAGTTTTGCCCCAATTTCCCCTTTCTTTTCGATCTGAAATACGGTGTTAGCGCGCAATCTTGGACAGATTAACCCACGCAACGGGAAGCCGGGTCCACCTTTTCGATGTGGTGGTGGTGGTGGCTCTGGGTGGCTCGTGCTCTTTTCATATTCTTTTTGTTTCGAGCCTTTTTGGCACTGTTGGCTTCTCTTTGCCTATGAGTTGAGTCGCAAGTACACCGTACTCTCACGGCCTTCTTTTATGGCGAGAGTACACTGTTACATGTACTTTCCTTCCGACTTACTCTGGAAATAGCGAATCTGTGCCACTACGCCTCCTTCCCCGAATTATGTGCCTCGTGTGGCCCTGTGCCTTGTGCCTTGCGGTCGTACAACATACCCTGGACGACTCGTTGTTCTGCGATTGTGAACCGATCAACCGATGCATGGTTTTGGGCTGCACAAAGAATTGAGAAGACAATCTTCAAATTGTCAAGTCTATCATTCTTTTCTGTGCCTCGCGTTCAATTCGTAGACAGGGGGCATCTTGAAAAGTGGACTCTTTCAATGTTCACTGTCGCCTCGTTTTCTTTCTTTTTCTTCTTTTTTGCATTCTTTCCTCTTCTTTTTTTGTTCTTGCAGGGATCTTGGTCCCAAGGGCCCTGTCAAAATAAAACGACCAAGGAAGAAAAAAGAAAAGAGAACCCCCCCCCCCACCAACAAATCAAAAGTCACACACATTTAATACTAGCACTGCAACGTCAAGACGTTTGGAATTGCCAGAATGCCATACGACGACGCCCCGGGGGCACAAAGTACCATTCTCATCTCAAAAAACCCAGACCAGAAAGTCCAAAAGGCCCCTGTGGCAAGCGGGAATAGGGTCAGACTTCGGTCAGAACAAAGTGAAAGACGTGTGTTGTTGCCATGTGGTTTTTTGTGGGTTTGCTGGAACCTGGAGGCGACCTTTTCTGTGGAGACTTAGCGACCTCGCAATATTATTATTTTATTTTTAAATTTTTCTTCGGTCCCGGGCGGTGTACGGAGTGTGTTGCTTTTGTTAGCAATTTCGCATACAAAGATGCCCAAAGATACAACGGGCAATTACTTTTGTCCATGTGACGGGCATAGCACGTCGTACACGTCCTCCGTAGGAGGACCCTTATTGCGAAATAGGTTTGATGTGAATCCTCGTACGGCCATCGCGAGCTGGCCTGACCGAGGCGAAAGTCACGCTCTTGGCACGCTTCTTCTGTTCTTCCCTTGTGCCTGTGTTGACAGAACGACAATGAGTAACGTTGTCCCAAGACAAAAGGACTCTTCTTAGAGAGCTGGAAGGGGGCATGCAATGGCAAAAGAATGGGTGGAGATGGTTCCAAAACAAGATGGGCCTTTGACGAAGACGAATCCAATTGTCAGGATTCGTCAATATTGTCTAGGAGAGGACGGTCGCAGAGAGCTGGCGGTGACGTAGTTTGTTTGGTTTCGTGGCTGAAGAAACACAATGACACGAGTGCGAAAGCAGTTTAGGATGGAAATCGACCTGCAGCAGGACCAACCTGCAAAAAAAAAAAAAAAAAAAAAAAAAAGCAGAAATGCAAAGCAAAAGGAGAACCAATCCCAGGGCGAAGATGAGAAAGGCCGACGGCCGGGCTTGAGCGAAGTTGGAGACCCAAAGAAAAGGGGAGCCCTCTTGCCTCTGCAGCAAACAAACAACGCCGTCTTTCGCTTGTCATTCGCTCCTGCCTTCATGTAGAAACAGGGAGAATATGGAGATGGGAGAGGCAAGAGCGTTGGCCCTGCAGTAGTGCACGATGTTGCGTAAATGCAGGAGCAAAAGTAGAGTACATACACAGTATTGCCGTAATAGTCAAGTGGCTACTAGAAAAAGAAAGCAACAGTGAGCAAAAGGGAGGCCCAAAACAACAGACGCCAGGACGAGAACTGGTCGCCGAAGCCAAACCACCATCGGAGCCGATCGAAATAGGGAACCCTTACGTCGCCCGCTTGTGGGAGAGAGTGTGTGTGTCGTTTGTGGTGCACAGCGATTTGTCACTCCAAAACTAACACCAAAAACACAAAAGATCGCCTAAAGACACTGAAAAGACACAAAAACGCCGGCGACGGTTTGCCCTATTCCGGCCTGGTAAGGTGTGGCTCGGACTGCTTCGCATAATATCGCACGCTGGTCTGCCTGGGCATTGCCCCCTTTTGTCTTTTGCGCGGTGAATTCTCGTCATTTTTTCTTTGTTCTCTAGCTGGAGGGCGGCCTATTGTGACAATAGTGCCTTCTCGGTGGTGTCTCAGTTGGTTTTGCTGCCCGAAAGTGGTGGGTGGTGTGGTGCGACTTATGGGCACCGGGGCCACCGCCGCCAGGCCACAGTGAGCTACTTGCCCCGGGCTCTAGCGGACAAAACTCGCTGTATTCCCTCTTTCTTTCATTTTCAGGCAGGCCACAGACGTCACGGCTCCGGCCCCCCCTTTTTAAGTGGCCCTCAGTCGCCGGAATACGCGTGGTGTGGCGCGGGGCGGGATGTGAGTGGGCGCCTCTTTTTTAGGCCTCTTTCTGGCACTTCTCCTTTATTTTTCGTCGACCGGTGTGTGGGCGGTAGCTACTGTGTAAACCATTCTTCTTTCCAGCTCGAGGCAGCCCACGCGGACACTACAGGCACTACAAGCACTATGAGCGCTATGTAATTGCACTCCGAGACGGCGACCAGTTCCCACTACAAAAAAGTCCCCCGAAGCCACCCTGAGCCACTCTCGGCCCCTAAAACCCCTAACAAAATAAAGAAATACCCGCGCAAGTAAGAAGTCCCCCTCCCAAAAAGGGCCAGAGGCCAGGTGACTAGCAGATTCCTCACCCTATGTACCCCTTGTTTGCTGTATGTTTGGTTACGTGTATTGCGGCTCGTTTCTACTACAGTATCACCGGAGGCGGCGAAGAGCAAGCCAACAGCTTCAACCGGCCAGCACAACGGCCGTTGTTCCGTATTCGGGAACTGGAACCGTGGTCCTGGCCCGGCAGTTGATATCCAACACATACTCGGCGCATCTAGCTGTATTTTTTATTATTTTTGCTGTGGTTGTTTAATACGACTGGCCGTATTCGGTCGTTCCTAGGGCCGGTCTTTCCGCGTTGTCTCCAGCCACCCAAGAGTGCCCAGCATCCATCTTCAATGACGTGGGTCAAGAGGAATACACGTACCTACGAGGTAAAGAGTGCTGCCTCGTATTTCTTGCCAGATGGTATGCACACTTGCCCATTTCTGCCGTGTGTTTGATGGCTGCGTGTCGATAAATTTATTTTGTGCTCGTTGTACTTCATTCTATTTCTGTAAACCGGCCGCGTTGTTGTTGAGGCCTGATGAGAAAATAAGAAAAGAGCCAATTGATAGCATGGAAAACAACACAACTGCCGTTGTCGTGCCGCTGTTGTTGTTGTTGTGCCTTGTAAGAGTTATTGCCTCTACGAGTACTCCGTACTTTGTACTGGTACTGTGTGCCTGTACTTTGTAAAGGAGGTACAAACATACTGAGTAAAGTCGAGTCGTAGATATTTCCTCTTTCGGCTTAGCGCGACCACTTCTTTCCCTTTTAAACGACCCAGAGAGTAGGGTTCCAGCCTGCCGGTGCATACAAAAAAAAAGTTGCCAGGGAGGGTGTGCAGTGGGAAGGTTCCGCGTTCATTGTATTTTTGCCGGCCTTGTCCCTTTTGTCTTCTTTTCTTCTTTTACGATGTATTGACTGGTTCTTTTCTTATTTGTTTGCGGCTGGCATGCAATAGCACAACTGCCAATGCCGGTCCAGACCACCCATTGGCAATATATTGCGGCAGGCTATTTACTTCTTATTATTATGGACTGCAAAACTACGCAGGGGAAGGTGCCGGTCTGCAACTCGGGACTGGGAGAGGACTACGACGTAAAGACAAAGCAAAATGGAAGGGGGTGCGTGGGCTGCAAGGGAGGGGCGTGTCGTTAAGCATGGCTGTTAATGGGTGTAAGTGTGAGTGGGCACTTTCTGGTCGCTTTTGGTGTGGTTTTGGCGGTTTACGGAGTAGCTAGGTGGTGCGGGTTTTGCATAGGGGAAAAGGCAAAAAGGAAAGGGGGCGTGGCGTTTGGGAGTTTCCAATTTTCAGCAGTCCTGGATTGGAATGGGCAAAAAATTGAAAAGTCGTCTTGTTGGTGGTGTTCTGCTGCAATGCGTGGTGTGGGTTACGACTTCCCCCTTTGCTAACACTAAACAGCGTGCAGCAATAGCCTGCCGTACCTGAAAGTCGGCGTTTTGGTGCCTTCTTTTTCTTTCTTTCATTTTCGTATTTTCCTTTTCTCTTGGGTCATTTTGGTCACTTGTTTTTTCTTCCCTCTTCCACGACATAGCAGTACGTACGCTCCTGCGGGCTAAGCGCCTCTATCCCTTTTAGACTTGTACATAGTGGTTTTTGCTTGCAATTGGCATCAGCACGCCGGTTTCTTAGGCTGCTCCTCGTTGCCCCCTCCGTCGCTCACTCGCTCTTTCCCTTTCACATTCTCACTTTTTTTGCCCGTAGTGCCTCGTCCAGAGCCGTAGTCTTGTCTGGGATGGGATTGTGTGGTGCAGTTGTACACAGTGGGTTTGTATCCGTACCTTCCTGTCTTGTGTCATCATCCCTTTTGCCTCATCTTCTTCGAGGAGACATCGGGAACAACACCCTTCTGGAGATACCCAGATACGCACCAACAACCAACAACGGCCAACAACGACCATCCACCGCCATCGAGCACGAAGAGCGAATAGCTTTCCGGTCCCGAATCGCCTCCTCCGACTTCCTGCGTCCTCCGATTTCGTTACTGGCCAGGGCCGGAGCCAATTCGATAAATAATACCTTGGTGATGCACAATCGCCTTTCCCCTTTTCTATCTCGTTCCTCTCTGTTTCTGATTCTCTTTTGTTTGTCCTCTTCCCTCTCTGTCTTCGCTTTGCCAGGTTCTCTCTTCTATTCATCGCATTCTTCACTCGATCTGCAACATCGACTCAGACTTCGACACCAACTAGTACTCAAACGACTGACGTCTATCATTCTGCCCTCGCGAGCACCACACCTCCTTCATCTAGATCCAATCCACCCCTTTCCCGATTTCCACCATTGCCTTTTCCCCTGCGCTGCCTCTAATTAACGTCCGCTCCCTTTCCCTCCACCATTTGGCCCGAAAATAAAGAAGAAAAAATACGACAGCCAGCGGCTCCAGAAGCCATACCATACCCTCCCGTCAAAAAGAAATAAAACCCAGCAAAACTTAAAGACGACAAGTCCCCATCTCGCTGGTCCGCTCCATCTGAGTGTTCCCTCACGTCTTACGCCTATCCGTTTATTCCTTGCGTTCTGGAACAATCGGCCACCCGCTCCCTGTTTTAATCACCCCCCCTGGTCACTCACTCCTTGTTCCTGTCCCTCGTTCGCAAAAAGGCTCGAGCTCTTTTTTTCCCTCTGCCTTTTCTGGAGTGAACCAACGCATTTTGGGTCTCTTTCTTCTTTTTGAGGGCCCTTTCTTTTCGTCTTCTTCTATTCCATCCTTTTATCATCCACCTCACTCCCCTGTCTTCTGGTTCGTCTCATGTGGTAGATTTCTTCCTCCTGTTTCTTCTTTTCCTTTTCTTTACCTTTCCCTTTTCTCCTTTCTTTCCTCTTTTCTCTTCTTGCTCTCTCACGCCTCACACCCTAATTGTCAGTCGTTTCCGGTCTTCACTTTAAACTCGGCCTTACCGTCTATCGATCGGCATCTCTTCTTACTCGTCGCCTCGACTATCGAATTTCGCATTCTCGCCAGATCCGCCGCCCACTCGTACTTTTGTCTCGCCATTCTCTTTCTCTTACTTTCTCTCTCGCGTCTACGCAATTCCCAACGGTACTCGCCTCTTTGTTGCGACTTAACGATCGACGGCTCGCTCCTTCTCATCGCAAATACCGATCCAGCAGTTCACCTTTCCCTACGTCTCGCCCATCTCTCTGCTCTTCTGCTTCTCCTTTCCCACACTCCGCATCGCCGCACATTCCAGGCACTTTTGACACCCACTATTCCGTCCGCCGCATTCGTAAGCCCGCCAGAGTGTCTCATCTGAAAGCAGAAAACAGCAACAAAGTCAACAGTCGCAACACACAGCAAGCAACAACTCTACAGTAGCATAGGTAAGAACCGTCCCACCCAGCACACCCTGTGGCTGACTCGCTGTTTGTCTGCGGATTACAGTGAGGTCACTCAATTCGACAACGCAGTACTCAGAGCCAGATCAGAGAGAGCCAGCACACACATCGCAGACCGCCCCTTCTACATAGACACACACGCACACACGCACACATTCCCTCTTTCCTTTTTTCGTTTTTTTTTTCCTATCAGTGTTTCCCCTGCTGTCCTTCCCCTGCTTCTCCACCCACTCGGCCACTGTCTTCTTGTGTTTCCGCGCAGCGCTGCAGCACCGCAGGAAAAGCAGGGCAGGGCGTTGCTTTTGTTGGTCTTTGGTCTCGACACAGACACAGCAAACGTTCTTTCGTCACATCCGCAGATCGGGAAGCCATAGACAGCACAGCACGTCCCTCATGCACTCTCCCGTTGGCCGTCCGGAACCGTTTGGAAGACGTTCTTTTGTGTTAAGTGGGAGCAGCAGCAAAACAGGAAGGAGCAGAGAAGAACAGACACAAAAAACGCTAGAGAGCAACAACAGCAAACGGCCGGCGGTCGTTCTTTCCCTGTCCAGCTCCATATGTCTCCATCTGTCTCCATTCACTGCATCACTCCTTCCTCCTTCGCGCGTGTGGCCCCTTCTACACACTTTGTTCGCCTGCCACCGCCTTATGCACCCAGACAACTCTTTCCGTGTTCTCGTCTCTTTCCTCGCTTTCCTCTCACTCCTCGTCGTCCTGTCGTCCTGTCGCCGTGTTTTTAATCCGGCCTCCCTTCTTCTTCCCTTCTCCTCTTCCCCTTTCCTCCCTCATCCCAACATCACCTCTCAAGAGGCCCGCCCGCCAGCTTTATTTCTCTGTTTGTCTTTGTATTGTTATTCTGCATGCTTATCCTGCAAATCCCTTCAAACCTCACAAACGCACCCCCAATTGTCTGCCTTCGCTCCGTCTCCTTTTTGAAGCTGTGCTCGATTACCAGCTCTCTTTTTCCTTCTTTTCTACCATTTGCCTCTTCTTCACTACGTTTTCTCTCCCAACGTCGCCCCAGTGTGTTCTGGCCTTGTCCAACCTGTCCCACCGCCCCTCTCCCTCCACTCACCCCGTTTCTTCTTCTTTACTCACCCTCGCCTCGCCTCGTTTTTGGCTCTCTGATCCCTGCCGCTCTGAGACCCTCGCCAGACAAAGACGCCTTCTCTGCACAGAGACATATGCTGACTGAACTCATAGCTCCACCCTTCCAAACCCAGCTACTCTACTCTTATTTGAAGCTTCCCCCAGCTTTCAGCTTGGACGATTCTACTCATTTCATTTCCCTCTCAGCCCTTGCCTCACCTTCCTTCCCTTTACTATTTTCTCTTTTCCTCTTCCCTCTTCTCAATTTCCTGATCGCATCGCTCTTCCGTCCTCAACCTCTCCTTTCCTACTACAACTTTTTCGAAAGCCGTTCGCCGCTTCCCTACAAACAACAGCCGGGCAGGCCTGGCCATCTACTCTTACTGGCCTAAAAAGGAAGGAGCCGAGTCCAACGGGACATTTTTTCTTAGGAAACAACACATCGACGAAAAGAACGACTCAACAGGACAACCTTTTCTTCTCACACCATTTAACATCCTCACACTCCCGCAATAATGAGTGAACAAGGAGCAGGCGGTGGTGTCGACAGCACCCTAACATCCGGTCACTCCCGGGGTCAGCCCACGACGAGACCACTTCGACCGAGCAGACTTCCGAAGTCCGCGGCTCACAATCAGCACCCCAGCGCAGCGTCAACAGCAACTTTTCCGCCGCCATCATGTCCTCAGAACAGGATCCCCGGTCATCAGAAGCAGGCGCCTCAACAGGAGCTCGGAGTCCGCCCGTGACTGACTCGCCGTCACCTTCTATGGCATACGAGGCCAGCCAGCAACAGCCTTCGCAGTCTTCACAACAGGTCAAGGCACAACAAGACAGTAAGGCGTCTCGCCAACCCACACTATTACAGCGCGCCCAGGAATCCATGGTCCAAAACAAGCAGCGGAGAGCCCAATGGAAACTGGAACAGCAGCTTCGCCAACAGCAGCAACAGCAACAATTACTGGAGCAGCAAGTCAAAGCACAGCAGTCGGAGCAGCAGCAGCGGCAGGAGGGCAGCAGCAGCAGCAAAGCAGCAGCACCACACAGTCTCCAGAACGTCGCCGGCATCGTCACCACTCTTCGCATCACGACCAGTCTTCATCGCACAAACAACCCAGCAGCAAGATTGAGCTCCCTGTCACCAAGGCCACCCTGAGCGAATTGGACGTCAACAAGATTATCCACAACCCCAAGCTTCGCCACGACATCAACTACGACCCCGAGCTACACTTCCGCCCCAACTTTAGATGGCGAGAAGGGTCGCCGCAAGCAGGACAAGGCCCAGCAGTTCTGGGATAATTTGCGCGATGAGCTGACACAGTTTGTTACCGACCGCGACGCGTTTCTCAAGGCCCACGGCCCCGACGACAACGAGTGGTCCCTGCCGGCCCTACTCAATGCCGTCAAGGACATTATCCAGACGCTCGTTGCCCGCGCGCGACCGTGACTTGTTGAACGAGGGCCTCAACGTGCCGCTGCTCATGCAACAGTTTGCCCGCGGCGTTGTGGACTTGGAGAAGCTGGCCGCTTGGCTGTCTTCAGTTCTCAAGCTGCATTGTGCGCCTATGCGTGACGACTGGGTCGACGAGATGTACAATGAGTTGAGCCGCGGAAATCGCGACAACGACGTTGCCGAGCTAGTCAAGGGCATGTGCAGTCTGCTGAGCGTGTTGGAGGCCATGAAGTTGGATGTTGCCAACCACCAGATCCGCTGCCTGCGGCCTCTGTTGATTGAGGACACTGTCCACTTTGAGCAGCGTTTCTTCTTCAAGAAGATTGCCAACCGCCGCATGTCTGTTTCAGCCGCCCGCAACTGGTACCGGCAGGCGAAGTCCGACTTGCAAGCCCCAGTGTCCGTCATCGGCAAGCGTTTGGTGACATGGCCATCTTCTTTAGCGGTCTTGTCCACCTGCTGCTTCCCTCGGTCGAGGCCAGCCAGGTGCCCAACACATTCCTCTTCGACGAAGACCGCATCGTCAAGCTGCGGTCCGACATGTTTGACGCCATCCACCTTGAGGTCTGCATGAAGGTCTACGAGATGGTTTGAGATGCACGAGATTGCCCAGTCCCAGGCCGCCACCGTGGCCAGCATGTCTCAAGCCTCGCGCCACCTAGCACCGAACGGCGTACCCTCGTACCTTGGTACGGAGTCTCAGACCCAGTTCCCCAACGGCGATGCCACTTGGGCCACGTACGCCTCCTCCTCGTCCCTGGACGAGTTTGACTTCAACACGCCACCTCAGTCGGCTGCATCGGGCTCCCCGACCTCGTCCCGGCCGACCAGCCTGGACTTTAGCGCCTGCGGCTCGACCACTTCCTCACCGCGCAACTCGGGCCTGCCTCTCGGTGGCGATGGCGCCGGCGCCCCGCCACAGCTGCCCGAAGACTTTGCCGAGGCTCGCCAACGGTCGCAGAGCCTTTACTCGTGCCTGGTTTCGCTTCTCCAGAGCGTCCCTGCCACCGCCCGTCCCTCGGATCGCTGGGAGGACCTGTGGCCTCTGATGGCCGTTGAGATCTACCGCACGCTGTCATCCGTGAACCGTGCGCAGCATGTCTCTCTGGAGCAGGTTGAGCAGCGCCTCAAGGCGGCCATGAGCCCCGATGCCGACATCAAGAAGATGGTCGAGAACACGTTTCCGTGAGCGTCTTCTGTCAGCCCTGGCGCGCCGCGTCAAGGACTACAAGACCATGCCCAACGTCGGTCTCTTTGTTGTGGCTGCTGGCGGTCGTATCCACCCGACACCCGCTCGCGCTCCCGAAGGAACGTCTGCGGCTGCTGCCGCTGCCACTGCTGCCGCAGCTGCTGCGACCGCGCTTATGGAGCGCAGCACTCGGCCGATCGATCCCGTGAAGACGGCTGCGTCGAGGACATGGCTACGCGCCTGGCTCACTTGGGCATCCTTCACTGGCGCGTCTGGGGTCCCCTCATTTACGATCCTCAACCCGAGCTGCCTGCGGATGCACCGATCCCCGTTCCTCTGTGAACAACCTACAACCTACAACCTACTACACGGCGATAATATACCTTGGAGAAGGTCTTCTTATTAAGACATAATAGAGCGGAGGACTCACACAGAAAACCGAAAATGGACAAAAAAACATAACTGGGAAAAAAACAAGGGCAAGTCTTGTTTTCATTTTGTATTACATTCGGCATCACCATATTTAGAAGATGTCGGGAGCATTGGGTTACGGCATCACTTTTGTGGCCTTTTTTGGCTTTTTCTGGCGGCATTGGGGGTTATCATTGTACTTGGTCACTTTTGCCCTTTTTTGTTTTCTCAAACACTTTTGTTTGGTTTTTGGAATACCCCCTATAGCATATTTTTAGTTTTTTATTTCATTCTTATTTCCTCTACTTTTGCATATCCTTCTAGACTGCTTAGACCGTAAACGGTAGATTGTGACCTGTGACTGTGACTTTACCGCCCGCGTCTTGGCTTGCTTTGACTTTTGTTGTCCTTCAAAACAGTTCGTTCTTGTTG
Organism: Sporothrix variecibatus; assembly: GCA_016097105.2. NCBI lineage: Eukaryota > Fungi > Ascomycota > Sordariomycetes > Ophiostomatales > Ophiostomataceae > Sporothrix > Sporothrix variecibatus. The sequence goes on from JADMNI010000003.1 coordinate 1,727,016, forward strand.
TTTGGTTTTACCCATTGCATTACAAGAAAAGGGCCGAAAATGAGAAAGAGTTGTAAAGGTGTAAGGGGTGTGAAGTTGTAAACTGGTTGTATAACTGCAGAGACGGCACAGTACATACAGCAACCAGCATAGCTCACTGCCGTTTCTTTGCGCCATAACAGACCGTCACAGAGCCACGGGTTTGTGATATTGCTACTGTAGCGGTATGGGCCGTGCTTTGTTTACAAATACAAATCATAGATAACCCTGGCATGTGGGATCAATCTACTGTGTTTGGTGAAGAATCCTCATACTCTCATCGTAATTTTTGAATATAAGCTTTGTTTCTTATTAATTTGTGTTATGTTTTCTTTCTTTCTTTCTTCTTCTTATTTTTCTTCTCTTTTAAACCCCCTTATTTCGAGATCATAATATTATAAAAATATATTTAATTTACACCTTTTGTGTCATTGTCAAAAGTCAACGGTCTAAATAATCAAACAATTATAAGTAGACCAGCAAAACAAATGGATTTGAAAAACTATCGTCCTCAAGACATCGAAAATACGAGGCTGCGTCATTTTAAGGACAGAACTTTCCTCCCCGTATTCAAACACGTGCACTTCTCGGAGAGCCTCATGAGGCTGGCGACATACAAATGTGTGAAGAGGGTGGAGTGACATATGGAACGAGGGAAAATTGGAGGGGGCGTGCTCTTAAATGTGATTTTATTTCCTAGTGGGAGACATTATTGCACGAGTAAAATAAATGTATTTTGCGGGATGACGTATCGACATGTGCAAATCTCGTGTCATTGTCATTTTAAACAGCATCTGTCGGCGGCATATCGCTGCTAATCTTGCACCTCAAGCCACAATTACTAAATTACCCGAGACAAAAAAAAACCCAACAGAAAAGTGGTAGTAAGTAGGATATCAGCGACGAGATATCAGACGAAAACAGCACAACCCATACCTTTTTCTAGATGAAAGTCGAAAGCTGTAGAAAGAGTCTGCATGTGCTTTTCTGTTATCATCTTCACTTTTAGCATTTTTGTGACAAGGCATCAAGTAAGAATTATATATGAAAAGCATGATATTTGATCTACTAAAACTACAGTCGGGATAAGGTAAAGAAAGTGTTTCCCTCCCTTGTGCCCTTGATACCCGGCAAAAATTAGAGACATATGAAAAAACAGGAACAAATGAGATGATTATGAAAAAGAGAAATAAAAGCAACAATGAAAAAAAAGAAACAAAAACAAGACTAAACCAATGTTATGCAAAAAGGTGTTCCCACCTTCCCTCTCTTTAATGATGATGACAATAAACAACGCAAATGTTGTGTGGCTACCAGCCTGTAATAACACCGTGCGTGTAATAACAACACGCAGTCATTAACCAAGGTACTCCTTGAGCTCTTCAGAGTCCTCAAGCTGCTGCTTAAAGGAGAAGGGCGCAAACGGCCAACCGCCAAATTCGGCGAACTTGGAGAACGACTCGACCCAGGCGAGACGAAGGGCTGTACAAAAATTAGTAAGCAAGTCAAAGGGGTATGCTGCAAATAAGTAAAAGAGAAGAAGAGTAAACTTACAGTGAAGCATGGCCGACACACCCTCCATGACAATCAGAATGATGACGGAGAGGGAGAAGAACATGGTGAAGGTAATGACAATGGCAATGACACCAGTGACACCGCGCATGTTAAGAGCGGGACCCAGAGTCATTGACCACAGGACGGCACTGAGCTGCTGGTGAGCAAGCGACAGAGCCCACAGACGCAGGTACGAAGCTGTGTGCGACACACAGTTGAGACAGAACTCAATGGTATGGATGACCTGGTGGATCATGACTTCGCTGAACTCGAATTCCTCGTGCTCATCGTCATCGCCGCCGCCGCCGCCGCCAGAGCCAACGTCCTGGGACAGCATGCCGACACCCTCACCGCCGTCGCTGTCCACGCTAAGATGGCTGACGCGGCGGGCGTGGCCGTTGTTGCTGCTGTTGCCGTTGCCGTTACCGTGTGCGTTATCGTCGTCGTCGTCACCATCCAGGGCGCTCACATGGGCGTGCTCGCCAATGCCACGATAACCGTGGCCACGGGCCTTGTTGTGCTCGTAGCGCAGGTAAAAGGGCTTGAGGAACAGGAGGATGGGCACCTGGGCGAAAGCCAGCAGCAGCAGGAACACCTGCACGTACTCCTGGCCCTTGTACAGGCGCATATCCAGCGAGCCGGGCTGCAAGAACATGTAGATCAACATGTTGAGCAGACCGGGCGGGGCCTGGCCGATGGCGAGCCAGTCGACCGACCACTTGTACAGGATGCACATGACGAGGTAACCGAAGATAGCCTGGAAGAAGATCATGCCGGGAACGAAGTTGCCCCAGATGTCAATGGTCTTCTTAAAGTGGCGCGCGTTGATGTACGAGAAGCAGAGCGAGTAGGTCATGTGTGCCAACCCAGAATGATGCTCATCTTCATCTTGTAACTGTTGCTGAAGAGAAGGTCGTTTTCGGTGCCGTGCCACATCCAATCGAGACCAAAGGGGTAGCGGTAGTTGCCCTTGAGCTTGGCCGTCACCGTCATGCCCTCGCGGAAGTTGTCGGGGACATCCCACTCCCACGCACTGGGGAAGAGTGTCATCGACTTGGAGAAGACATCATTGTAAACCAGACCCGTAAACACAGAGAAGACAGCCATGACCAGAGCAATGTAGCGACCGTAGTAGACCATGGCAAACAGCTCAAAGGTGACCTTCTTGAGCGGCTTCTCCCAGTAAATCATGGCGAGCGCAGCAGACAGCATGATGACGGCGTGGCCGAAATCACCAAACATGACGGCGAACAGGAACGGGAACGTGACAATGACGGGCAGGGCAGGGTTAACCTCCTGGTACGTGGCAGTACCGTAGGCGTTGACAATTGTCTGGAAACCCTCGGTGAACTTGTTCGTCTTCAAGTAAGTTGGCGGCTTCTTGTTGGTGCGAATCTCGTTTATGATGGACGGCACAGCCAGACCGGCTCGGTTAGTCACGTCCTGCAGCGTCGTGCGAATCAGCGGCAGGTCGTTGGTCGGGCACCAGCCCTCGGCGATGAGCGTGCGGCGCGCGCGGTCGTACGAGAACAGGTTGAGTGTGTCGTAGACGGCCTTCTCCTTGCTGATCAGCACCATCCATGCAGACAGCGAGCGTGCAATCTGCTCGAGCTCGGCGTCGAGCGTCGTCTGCGTGTTGCGGAGAACATTCTGGACGTCGCTGAGGCGCGCGTTGACCTCGTGGATCTGGTCGCGACGCAGGTCGCTGTTCTCGTCGACGCTGTACACCTCGGCGCTCATCGATTCGGAAATCTTGCGAATCTTGGCGAGAATCTCGGAACCGTGGGCGAAGATGACAAAACACGTTCTTGTGCACCGACTCGTTGGTGGTCGGGTCGACCAGCGGCTCGGGGATCTCGGACTGGTTCATGTACAGGTTACCACGCAGCGTACGCCACAGGATCCGCTCAAAGGCACCGACGCGGTCGCGAGCAATCACACCGGCCACGAAGCCAATGTTCATGCCGCCAAAAGACGCCTGCTGCTGGCGGTCGTTGACGCTCTGGCCGCCGCTCTGCTCAACATCGTTCAGGAGGGGGGCGTCGTCGTCCAAGTCATCAGCGCCACCGTCGGTCGAGGCACGGATCTCCTCGACGTTGCCGTGGGCGCGGTCAAAGAAGCCACCGGCCTCCCGCAGAACCCAGCGCCACTCGGTCAGTTCCACCTCGCGCTTCTTGAGGGTCTCGTAGCTGTCGTTGAGCTGGAAGACGCGGTGCTCCAGGCTCTGGCAACGCTCAGCGAGGCCGTCGATCTCGGCGGTGCTCGGGGCAGCAAGGGAGTCGGTATCGAGGTCGAGTTTGCGGAGCGGCACGCCGGCCTTTTCCATCTGTGCAGCAAAGTAGCCTGTGCCACTGTTAGTTTCGGTCCTTCTGCCTGTCTTTTCAACCCGATCAATATGGGAGGCGTAAACATACGAAGCTGGCGTTCCACGTTGTCGAGGCGTCGAATCTCTTGCGTAAACGCTCTCTGGAAGGCGTTGACGTCGCCGTTCAGCTGCATCCCTTGTTAGCAATCCAATCCCTCTCATCGTATCTCCCCGGGACCGCCTGTAGCAACAGAATCAAACATACATCGCGGAACTGCACGAGCCCGACCTCGCCCAACGCGTTGACAACCTCCCGCCCAATCTCATTGGAGATATAGAGCTGCACCATGCTCATGTCCGCCGAGCGGAACGGCGTGTCCCGCGCCGCCGGCGCCATGGTTGTCGTCGTGTGTGTGAGTGTGATTTGTCGTTCTAAGTGATGGTAAGAATTCCGATCGCGAGTGTCGTCGATGCCGGTATCAATGGGCCGTCGATGCAAATGGCGTAGGGGCGACGGTAAAGGAGTGACGTTGCGCCGTGGGATGGCCGGAGCTTGAAGGTTTGAAAAGACGCAGAAGATAGCTATTTACTGGCAATTAGGGGAGGTACCAACTGCTGGAGCCTGCGGCATATGTTCGGAAGGGACGCTAGCCTGGTTTGTACCTTGTTGCCTCAGGCAGAGAGCACGTGCGCGCGGCCACAGCTCAACACAGCCACCTTGTCATATTATGTCATCAAATTTGGCGCTAGTGCATAACGTCACTTACACTGTCACTTTGCCCGCTTTTGGCTATTACAAAGTATGATGGAAATATGCACTCCAAGCAAGGTACATCCAACTTTCGCTTTATATCGGGTCACTTCTCATTGTCATTTTGTCACTTGTCTCTTTGTAACTTTTTCATTCAAGTTTTTTGAATTTGTTTTAGTTTCAATTCGTAAATGAAGTACTATCGAAATTGCAGAGAAAAATATCAAATCCGGGTTTTCCAATCCGCCATCCTTGGCTTCCCTAACATCGCAAACAGAGTGGTAAAGCAAAGAGTATAACAAAAAAAAGTAAATAGATATAAACGCCGATTCGTGTGGGTGACCAGAGTATGTCATAAACGCTGCAAAAATATGTTTCCGCTTGCCAAATGCACTTTTTTGTTCCTTTTCCAAAACGCTCTCGTAAGAAGGGGAAAATATCAAAAATATTCGGCGCTCGCTGTTGGAACTGATTTTCGCTGGTCGTTAATTCTTTTGTTGGTCGTAAATTTGTGAAAATGAGTCGAGAGAAAGTTTGCAAAAATGCAGTGGCGAAAATCAAAAGCAGTAGAGAAGAATTTGGTCGTGAGAAAGTATTCGTGAATAAGCTGATTACAGCTTGCGGCCGAACATGTACGAGCCGTACATGCCACCGACCTTGGCGTGGGCAACGGGAATTTTTGCGCATGCCCCAGGACTGAGCACCCATCTTCCACTTCCGCTGGCCGTTCTCCATGGCAAAGGTGCCACGGGTGCAGACAGAGTTGGAGACAGAAGACCGCCCGCGGTTGCTTTGGGCAGCAGGACGAGGGCTGCCGCGAACAAGCCACGAACGCGAACCAATCTCCGACTGGCGCCAGCCCATGCGGTGAAGTGCGTTGTTGGACTTGGCAACGCGCTTGAACACAGGGTCAGACACCTCAATGACCTCCAGAGGCCAGGACTTCTGGCTCAAAAGAAGACCATCAATGAGCAGAGAAGTGAGGTTGAAGTTCTCGACTTCCATGTCGGAGATATCCAGGTAGCGGAGTTCGTGCGGAGTAAAAGTAGACTCCTCGTTCGTCTTCTTGTCCTCCTCGGCCTGAGCGTCGGCATTCTGCACAAGAGTACCCACGTCGCTCAGGGTGAGGCCGCGGCCAAGAGCCAGCTCCTCGAGATGAACAGCCTGCTCGCGGAGGTTGGCCATGTGCGAGTGGTCCATCTTGCTGCCCTTCAGGCTGAGAGACTTGAGGGTCTTGGGAAGAATGGGGAGAAGACGCGTCACATCCTCGACCTCAAGAAGCTGGAATGTGGAGGCATCGCAGCCCAGGCTCAGGAAGACCAGGGTGTCCTGGTTCACAGCCGGATGATTCGTCAGGAAGTTGATAACACCATCAGCGGTGAGCAGAGAGCACTTGGCCAAGTTCAGGTGCGAGATGCGCGCCGTCATGGGGATGCTCATGAGCGCGTCGTCGGTGACACGGGTGCCAGCAAGGTCGAGGTGCGTCAGGCGGTTGAGCTTCGGCAGGAGGAACTCAAAGGCGGTCGAAGGCAGGGAGATGCACTTGTGTAGAGACAGGCGCTGGATACCAAGCTTTTGGGGCCAGGTCGAGTCCTTGGAGTCCGGTCCCTCAGTTGCGGCGATAGCGGCAAAGGCGTTGCGGAACTGGACCGAAGAGCTACCGCACAGGTCAAGGGCAGACAGCCGCGGAAGACCAACGAGCAACTTCCGGATGACGCTCTCGTCAATGTCGCCGTCGAGGTAGTCCTGGACAAGGAACTCCTGCAGGTTGGGTGTCGTGTTCAGGCAGCGGAGGAGGGTGTCCGAGGTCAGGTTCTTGGCAGCAGCGCGGTCGCTTGCAGTGGCGAACAGGCTGACGGGGCTGAAGTGAGAGAAGTCCAGACGGCGGACCCATTCGCCGCGGTCGGGGTGTGCCTCGAGCTGAGTGAAGAACTTCTGGAAGTTGCGCGAGTGCGGGACGATGACACGGCGGTAGAGTGCCTCGAGTGTCTTGTGGTAGAGGGTGGACGAAGTCACCAGAAGCGACATGAGGTCCACGTTACGGCGGTCGATGCCGTTTGGCGGCGTATCGAGGATAAGGTGGTCAAACGATCATGCCTAGGGATAGGTTAGTTATGTGTACAACTGTATTTGTGATAATAACATGAACGAAGAAAATACTTACGGTAGATCTCGCTTGGCAGAGTCTCGAAAGGCTGCTTCGACTGTGTGAGCTTGACATCTTCAACGTCTTCCATGACAGTATCGGTAAGGTCAACAGACGATGCATCCACCTGGGACTCGATGGGGGTGTTCAGCCAGGCGAGAGAACGGGCAAAGGACTGGGCCAAGTCGTTCTCCCGGGTCTGGAGATCAAAGTCGACGGCACCATGCTGGCTCGGAAGCAACAGCATGCTGTTGTCGGAGGGGACGGTGATGTCGCCGGCCGTGGTCGGGGCGGAAAGGGGAGAAGTGGGCGTAGAGGGCTCGTCCGAGACGGCGACCTCATCGACAAACTGCTTGAGGTTGTGCGAGCTGTAGGAAGAGATCTTGGTTGAGGTAAAGGTCTGGGCCAGGTCCGAGTCCCGCTCGCGGATGGAGGAGAAAGAAGACCGACCCAGGCCCACCGGCGAGGGCGACCTCATAAAGCGAGGTTTGGGCGACATCTTATTGTTGTTTGCGGGAGCGTTCGCTCCCTTAATGTTGGGGTTCACGAGGTCTCCGGGTTTGTACATTAAATTGACGGGGAGAGAGAGTCACGAGTCGTCAAGGTGTATCGGGTTTGGCGGTCTGTTTGACTCGACTGAAAAATGTGGTAGAGCTGTCAGTGTGTGCTGCAGGTAGACGGGGCGCGTGGACGGATGCGACTTGAGATCCGGGGACGTCTGGGGTAACGGTTGAGGTGTGTGTGTTGTGTGTTGTGTGTGATGAAAGAAGAAGAAAAAGAGTTGACAGGAAGAAGAGGGGAAGTACACGATGGGAAACAATAATAAAGAAAGAAAAAAAATTATTGTCCAAAGGCGAAATTGTGCACGAACTTAAAATTCAATATGTGGAAGGCGCAACCAACGGGGGCGTGTAAATAATAGATAGTGTGCAGTGCAAAGGAAAGAGGGAAGGTGCTATTAGTGTGTGTGGTGTGGTGTGTATGTAGACCAACAAGCAGCAGTCCAGGGAGGTGACACGAGGCCCGAAGCAAAGCGTCAGAGCCGTTTTCTATTAGTCAAAAGGTCGACCTTTTAGGTAACAAAATGGCTGGCTTTGTTGTAGGCGGCAGAGGTGGAGAGGGGAAAGTGCCCAGACGACCAGCAGAGTTCGTGTTAATTTTTCCTCATCGAGGCAAAGGAAGGCACGAACGGCCGGTATGAATAATAGAAACGCTGTGAGTGTTGAAAACAGAAGGAGCTGTCGGATGCTCGTCGTGCTCGTGACGTTCTCCTGGGACGTGCTTCCTTCCTGATTCTGCTTCGTCTGGGTCTCGACCCCTCACGCCCCTGATTCCAAGGGGCCGCTTGCAATTTTCTTTCCAATTCTTTCAACTCTTCTGGACCTTTTTTCTTCTTTCTTCTTCTTTTTGCCGATTCCTGGTCTCGACTTTGCTGTATGTCTCGGGCCACTGCCCCGGATCGCTGATTTGTTTGGTCCAAGAAGGGAAAGGACGATGTTGGGGACAGGGCTGCGGAGGAAAGAGCAACGTACACTTGCACCAAAGGGAAGGTGTAAGAGCAAGTGGTGAAATTGTGAAATTGGTGGAAGCTGGGGAAGGTGCATGCAGGAGGAGTGAGGAAAAAAAAAACTTGCGACTTACGTTATGAGAACGGTAGGGCGAGATGATGTTGGGTAAGAAAAAAGACTGTTGACCACGTCAAAGCTCGGCAGAATGGCGTGTCGATGCTGCCGTCGGTGAAGGGATAAATTTGATGATCAAAGTGCCTTTTTGTGCCTTTGTCAGGCAGTGGTGCTGTGCTTGCTGCGTTGTTGCGTGTTTGTGTGCGTCTAGTGGTGTGGTTGTAAGAAATGAAGAAGGATCGAAGGGGTGTCAATGATCCAAATCGGCAGGAATGATGTTTTGTTTGTGGGAGGAAAGTGCGATCAAAAAGAGAATGTACAATATTCACGACGAAATGAGTGTGTGTTTACATCGGGGTCACTCTCTATATACGCTTCTACACAATAGGGACAATAAGGACCAGTCGGCCAGCCGTCATCGCCACCATCGGCGTTCGGTTTTGTTAGTACGACGAAGAGGTTCGACAGGGTCCTGCGGTTTCGCAGCTGCTGGTGACTCTAATTTTTCGGATTTGGGCAACGCTCGGATCTGTCATCTGGCCAGCTCGCGCAAGCGCGGCCTGGGGAAGTGGCCGAGGCGTAACGTACGAGCTAAAATAGGCAAGAAAAAAAAGAGAAAAGAAAAAAAAGAAAAGAAAAAAAGCAGAGAATTATTATGGGGATTTGCACCAGAGCGGCGAGGCAAGAGGCAAAAAGTACGCTACGCCCTTTCAAAAACAGCAGCATCAGCGGGAGAGCGGGCAGGAGCGAACAACAGCGAAACGTGCAGTGGATTCCAGTGAGGCGAGCATGCTACGAAGTATCTTAGCTAGCAGTGTAATAAGCCCAGCGTCAATACTGAGTAGGAAACAGAGCGGGTAGCTTGGCGGGCGCTCGCCATGGCAGTCGCATGTCTTGGCTCTTGCGCTACGATTGAGTAAGAGAAACAAAGGAGGGGGCAAAGACCCCAGTACGGCGTATTGTGTGAGGAGCCTGCGCAAAGACGCCGTACCAGTGCGACGAACCGGACACAGCCCATTCGCTCCTGCCCCCTTTTTACTGGATTCTGCTTGTTTCTGCTTGCCGTTTTGGTGGTCACCTGAGCACAAGGCCACGGACGATTCGCTGTTTGCAGCTCGCTGACGCGCCTCTGATTGGCCGACGATTTGCTAATAGAAACCTTTGAGCCATACACAAGTACGACAAGCACAGCCCGCCAGCATTTTTCTCTTTCATTCTCCTGGTGGTCGAGGTGGTCCAGCAGGGAGAAGCAGATGTCCATTCGTACTGTACGTCCGGGGAACAGGCTGAAAGAAGACCGGCGGTGTTGCAATGCATGGCGGCTCTTTGGAGCTTCTCCCTTTCTTACACTGGCGGCTGCGTCTCATCCAGTCGTTCGGTTTTTGTTAGTTAAGAATTACTTGAGGTTTACTCCATCGACAACACAACTGACACACGGAATATGGAAGAACGTATGCTGGTCTGGAGACTGACTGCCTTGGTCCTTGTGCGGTCGCCCAGTGTTTTCTCAACAAAAATATTCTAACCTGGCAGGACGATTTCGAATCAGCTGCCAGGTATTATGCCTTTTTTGTATGCAGACGCTGGGAGTGGCTCGAGAAAACGATGGGATGGGGGAATCGCTTTTAGCAGTTGCGCAATCGAGCTCTGTGTAAGATTGTGAGTCTGACTGTGAGTCGGTCGCTACTTCCCACTCGATCCGATTGACATTGATGGACAGTGTAATACGATGTGTGCTATCCTGCCTGTATTCGTCATAGAGACCTATCTGTCTACAAAGGACTGCGATTTGTCTCCGAACCCTGCTGGGCTTTTCCAATACCTCCGCGGTGCGATGGCCGATGGTCGTTCCTTTCGGCGAAAGTCAATAATACACATCCCCTCCATACACGGTGTAGGGCCCACGGGGCTGGGTCCAGGCGGCCGACAGCTCGCAAGCGAAACGGCACATTGCAGCTTAAAAGGCGCTCATTGGGTGGGAATGGTGCTGCAGCGGATAAGGCACCACGTACAACGTACACAGACACATATCGGCAGGCAGCACAGATGCTTTATCACTTTATCACTGTGATGTGCTGTGCTTGTATGCTTTCCCCGTGTTCCCGCATATCTCATCTCACTTACACCTGGGCTCCATTTCCTATTTGAGCCATTTGGTCGCTCTTTCCCTGAGATGGGCCCAGACCTGCATCTGCAGCATCCGCTTCCTGTCTGTGGAGTGCATTTTGATCTGATTATCGGCGTCTCTTGCCTTAACTTCTTTTCCTGCTCTTTCCGCGATTGCCTTGCCAAAAAGCCAAAAATCGTCCCAAAGCCAATCACGAACATCCACATCAAGAGAAAAAGACGGGATGGGCTACACAAGAGGAGCCACAGAAGGAAGCGTATCCGTGGTTGTCGTGCGTTTCGCTGTTCAACTACTGTGAAGAGTGTTTGCCGTGTGCGACAACGGAGAGCAGCAGTTCTCCACCACGGCTGTGCGATATCGCTGGCGCTTGGGTCGACAACACAGTCGATAATAGCAGATAGCCTTTCGGACAGCCTTTCGGCGCTGGCCATTAGCGACCAAATGCCTAGCGAGCAGAGCATCCAGAGCCCCTTTTCTACGTAAATACGAACGGCGATGCTCACTGCTGCGGTGGTAAACATGTCCGAGCTGGCTCAGCTGGAGCACGTCGTGCTTTCTCTCGCTCAAAATGCAGCGTATAAAACGGAACGGATTTTCCTCGATAATTTCTCGAATGTGGACATCGAATGGAGACAACGGGGAGGGAGCTCTCGGAGGAGAGAACGAAGAGAAACGCAGTACGTAGGAAAATCGAAGGGACGTTTCATCAACAATGGCGAGTGGCAGAAAAAAAAACAGTAAGACCGGCGGCGCCCTATGCCTTCCACTGAAGCCGAGGGAAACCGCGACGGAGGTCCCTAAGCACCAGTCGCTCTTACCTTTACACAGCCCAGCAAAACCCGCAGTGGACTTTTTTTTTTGGCACCATAAAGCTTCCCCGTGACCAGACAGCCTCGTGACCAGGTCTCGACCGCCCCCGGAATGTAGGGACAAAACACCGCTGAGACAGGCGGTGCTTTTGGCAGCTTCGGGCGCGCCGCCTCTGTATTACAGGGCGAAACCGCGAACCCGCAGCATTGTCCACGTGAACCCAGGTCAGCAAGCACACATGGCTCGTTATCGTTTACATCAATAGTAGCTGCGCCCACTGGATTTGAAAGCGTTCTTTACTCTTCCAGCGCCCTGGCCAGACGCCGAGTCGGCCGCGCCTACAGTCCGTGCTACCGAAGCCAGTAAATTCCCCTATGATGTCAGCGTAAGCAAAAAGAGGCAGGAGCAAAAACATCGTGAAGTGGTCTCCAGCGGACACGGGGCCTTCAATTTGAAATCGAGCACGGAACGCCCGCACGATGCCACTGCTTCCGTCGACCATTATTTGTGTGAGCTTCTATCTCATCACGATCGGCCATATTTATCGTATGGAAAGGCAATGCCCATACTCCGGCACGGCCGATCTTTTCTTGGGACACGCAAAACATGGGTCATTTTTCTTACGTTTGAAAAATGCTCTGTATTCCTGCCCGAGAAAAAAAGAAAAAAAGAATAGCTGTGACGAGAGTGGCTCTCTGCTGTGAACACGTCGTACTCCATATGTGGAGTGAAAATGCGGGCAAAAAATAGATGAATGTCAATAAAATATGAGATATGGGTAAACAAGCAAGAAAAAAAAAGAAAGCAGAAGGCGATCCCTCGCAGACCTAATTTGAAACTCCGTTCCCTTTGGACGCCATGAATAAAAAATAATGAGGAAAAGCGTGCACAAAAGATACACTCAGTGGGAAACTCGTACAGGGTGCCGAACAGACCAAAAGTAAGCAGAACCTTCCACCCAAACAATATACAATAAAAGACGAGTCATTAAACAAGCAAAAAGGGGAATGTGGATGAGAGACAACCGCCGTGCATCTCAACGGTTGCTTGATTTGCGGTCGCCGTTCTTTAACCGCTTCTTGCAATCCTCGCAGTACCACTTAACTGTTGTTGGGACTCGTAATTAGTAACTGCATAATCTCGTAAACGAGAGGTGAATGGGGGAAAACAGGAATATAGACAACAAACATACCATTAGATTTTGGTGCAACGCGGAGGCCGACACACTCCAAATGGAACCACTCACGCTTGCAGTCGTCGGAATCGCAAGCAATCATCTCGCCAAAGCTGACACGCTCGCAGTAGCAGTACAGCGGGTCATCATCATCATCGTCCTGGCCGCTTTGCTGCTGCTGTTGTTGCTGCTGTTGTTGCTTCTGCAAAGCCTGCTGCTGTTGAGCCTGGTGGCTCCGGCTGCTGCTGTGACTGTGGCTGTGACCATGGCCCGTAACGCTGATTGAGTTGCCCACATCACCTGCTCCGCTAGCACTCTCACGGCGACTATGGCCATGAGCCGCCTGTGACGAGACAGACGATGCGCCCTTCTTGTGGCTTCTCTTGACCGTGCCCGTCGTACCGCTGCCACTGCTGCCGTTGCCATTCGATGACGCGGGCTCGCTAGCCCGCGACGTTCTCGACCGCGACGATGATGTGGCCTCGGCAAAGGTAGCCAGGGCAGGTGTTGACGGCTTGCTCGCCCGCCCACTCTTAGTTGTAACAGGTGGTGGCTGGATGGACATGACCGAACTGGATGGGGTGGGCTCCTTTTTTGGCCGATACTTCGTCCGACTTGGAGTTGCTGCTCGACGAGGCGCCCGTATCTCTGTCTCTCTTGAGGTCGTGACTGTGGCCACCCGCAGATCTAGTGCGGGTCATAGCCACTGAAGCCACGGGTGTCTCGGCAGCTTCTACCTTGAGGATTTCAACCTTGGACGGCGTGGCTACAGGGACAGGAGGTGCAGGAATGGCCGTCGTGCTTGAAGCAGGAACGGGGGCAGGAATAGGCGTAGCAACAGACGCCGGGGTCGTAGACTCTTTACTCGACTTATCGGCAAGTGTGCGTGAACCGTTAGTATGAGCCGGTGCAGCCGAGGCAGTTGCAGGTGCTGATGCCGCCGCGGACCCATTCGTCTTCTTGTCATCGACTGGTAGTGGAAGAGGAGATTGGCGGCGCTTGCTATCATCGGCCTTGAGCTGAGCTGCGCTCTGGTCCTCTGGTGATGCTGCGGTTGGCGAAGAGACCTCCGGAGCACTCTTGCCCGCGGGAGTGGCAGCCACCTCGGGTGGCTTGACGGTGTTGCTATTACGGGAAGGCCCGGCATTGGGCGCGGTGATTGGCGTAGTCGATATACCGTTACTGCCAGAGCTGTTGCCGTTACTCACGCCAGCGGTCTTCACAGAAGCAGCGCCGCCAATCTTAGAAGCATCGGTAATGTCTTGACCGCTGGACTTGGCCGCTGCAACCCCAAGAAGCGGGGTAGCGGTCGCACTCGCAACGGGTGTGTTTCTTTTTGCTGCTGTCGGCGGCCTTTACGTTGTCGCTGGCCTTGTTTGCAGGAGCAGGCTCAGCGACCTTCTCAACCGGCTTCTCGACCGTTGGGACGACGGTATTCGCACTCGGAGGGCCACTGGCAATGCTGTCGTGGCTTGGGCTTTTGCTAAGGGCTTCGGATGTGACAGGCGGGGCAAGAAGATTGCTGGCAGGTTGAGGCGGAGCCGGTGAGGCACGGCTGAGCTTCGAGGGTTCGGGGAAATTGCCGATAACAGGCGACGATGCGGCCGAGTTTCCGTTGCGACTAAAGTAAGGAGGGGTAGTTAGCAAATGTCGAACAAAGAGCGACATAGTATTCGAAGTGGACTCGAGAAGCAAAACCGTACCTCTTCTTTGCAGCATTTCCGCCAGCTGGGAGTGCTTTGCGCTTCTTCGCAGCGCCATCTGGAGCAGGTGATTCGCGGGGGCTCGATGTTTTAGTCTTGCCTCCGTTACTGGCTGCCGAGCCATAAACGCCACTCAGGGCACGCTCCATAGGTTGAGACGTGGCAGCTGCAGGCTTTTCGACCTTCCGCCGCTTAGGCGCAGACGTCGGTGCGCCATTGGCTGCCGCAGTAGCCGTCGCGCCTGAGATGCCGAGGCCAACACCAGCCGCAGAAGCTGCAGCAGCGTCGGCCGCCGTCTTCCTAGACTTGGAGCCGCCACCAGACTTCTTGGGCTCGGCCTTTTGGTGGTGATCGTCAGCGTCCGAGTCCTGGTGGTTGTTAGCCGCCTGGGTTTTCTGGCTCCGGCGAGCTGCGACGGCCTGCTTCCGGGCGTCACTGCGCGCAGCTGCTTCCTCGGCAATCTGCTGCGCGGCCGCCGAAAGACTGGCGGCACCTTCACGGCGGGATCGCTCGGCCTGCGCGTTGTTGGTGGCGCGACTAGCGGCACGATTCTCCGGGTAGGCCCAATGAGAGTTGCTCCCCCACTTAGCCTCTTCGCTGAACTCCTTCTCCAGGTGTGGCCAGATGTCATCGATGCGTCCGAGCTGCTTGTTAAGCGCATCGTTGGCGGTCGAGATGACGTGATTCTTCTCCTCCAGGGCAACCAGCATCTCCTTGATCTCAATAGCGACCTTGCGGAAGAGCTGTCGCCGTGGCAGGTTGCTCTGATCAAAGGCTGAGCCAGACACAACAGGGGAGTCACCGGCCGCGGAAGGGTTGTTGTTCGAGGGGTGGGAGGTGGGGTGTCCGTTGGTGTTGGCCGAAGCGAGGAGGGCGCCGCTGCCGGTGCTGCTGTTCTGCGCCGTCATGGGGGCCGAGACAGGCGCGCTGGCAGGCATTGTCGTGGTGCCATCATACGGCGACCGTGTAGTGTTGGGCGCCGGCTGGCGAAGAGCTGTGTGGATCAGCTGGAACAAGGCCTGCTGGGGGACGTTGATCTTTGCGTCGACCTCCTTGAGGAGCGTGAAATGCTTCACAAGCTCCTTGGGAAGCGCAGTGATCGCATCCGCAAAGTGTGTAACGCCAGGGAAAATATCGATAGGCTGTTCCTGTGCAGCAGCGGCAGCGTCGCGATCGCGGACACCTGCTCGGCTTGTAGTGGCTGACGATCTCGGTGGGTTCGTTCTAGTTTGCCGCACCGGCTGCCGTCTGTTGGGGCCGCATCGTTTGCGGCGGCGGGAGGTTTGGAGGTCTTCATTGTCGCAGGTGAAGAAACGATGGTACTATATTATCAGGCAATGGCTATCGTCGGCGAGTGAGGGAGAGGAGAAGAGGGGAAGGGTGGCTTTTCGAAGACAAAAGAGACCGCCTCGGCTCAACAATCACTCGGTTGAGAACGCGTCGATGGGCGAGAGGGGCGACGAGGCCGCAAAACGCAAGACGGGCTGGAAATGAAACGGCTGAGAATGAAAATTAAAAGCTAAATGCAATGCCAGCCAGGTCAAATGTCGACGGGCGGAGAGGGAGTCGTTGTGGCTCGGGGCGCTGCCGAGGGAAAGAGGAGGCGGCGAAAAAGAGAAAAAAAAGAACAGGAGCGCTGCAGGGCAGGGCGGGCAACGAGAGGAGCCCGCGGTTTGTTTCGACAAATGGGGCCTGTATGCACAGGGTCACAGCATATCTTCTTGGATGCCAATGTGCACAAGGGGCTGTCGAGAGTTGGCCGAGCGAACTGTCATGGGGAGAGGAAGAGTCGAGAGTTGAGCGATTCTCGCGAGTGTTGCGGTTTGGTCTGAGAAAGAGGCAGGAGAAACACCCAGCAGCACCAGCAGACGGGGTGCGGCTACCTTCTTTTTGCAATGCGCTGCTCGCTGGTTGCACCTGCCGGCTTTGGGGGCAGCGGAGCGCGCCAGACCACCTTCTGCTGTTCTCCACTTTACGGGTTTATGTATGACCGTGCCGATACGCTCACGTCACAGCACGCGATAAGATAAGAAAGCTTCGATTCGCGCCAGGTACGAGGGAGGTCGGCGTAAGACGGCTAATCTTTCTCCAGGCGGTACAGCATCAGTTTTCTTCAAATGGAATACAAATCAACTACCACAAACACGATGGAAGCACGAGGCGAAGATATTAAACGCAAAATCGCGTATTGCCGCTATGTAAACATATGAATAGTACAGAAAACGCCGTGTGAGCCGAGGCCACATTGAAACTCGCTCAAAAAGAAAAAGGGAAAAAAAGAATAGCCGCTTATATGTCCTTGGATTGCCTAACGCAGTCCCCCATTAATTCGATTTTTGAGATGTCGATGGCCGCTCGCCATTGTCATGATATTGCCTACCGCTGCTTCCGCTTCCGAGGCTTCTCGTCCCTTGCCTTCTGCTTCTGCCGCCACTGCCATTCCAAGAGAACAGGCAAGTACTGCCACAGGTCGAACTCAGGCCAGAAGCACTTGAGGAAAAACACTTGTGTGTTCTGGTGGATCTGCCAAAGGACAAAGTCACTGAAGCGGTCAACGCCGCTCGTGCGGATCAGAATATCGACAGGCGGGTCGCCGGCCGTATACATGTGGCTGTCGAGTGTCTCGGCGGTAATTGATTCTGGGTTGGGAAGAACGGCAGAGGCATTTGCCTCGCCACCGCCGGCGCTTCGGGACGGTGAGCCAGGCGGGAGTGTGGTGGTGGACGAGACAGAGCCGTCATGTTCTTCGGACCTCGTAATCGAGGGTGCCGGGGACGTCTCCCGGATCGTAGACAGTGTCTCGGGCTTGTCCAGCTTCTTGGACAGGATCTTCTGCTTGATGCGGGTCTGAGAGAAGGTTGTACTGTGTTGCGGCGGGCTCTGAGGGCTCGAGAACTCCTCCACGGTCGTGCGAATAGATCTCGTAATCTCCTCGCGGGATGTGTAAGGAAAGCAGATGTTAAGTGCGGCACTAGCAGTGTTAGATGAGAAGCCGACAAGTAGACAAAACAGCGGGCGGCACTCACCGAGTATTGTTCTTCGTCACGTCAATAGCGCGATCAACAACCTCAAGAACATCAGCGCGGATCAGGTCCCGCTGGCCGAGCACGCGAACACTGGCACCGTAACGCTCGAGCAGCTGGCCGTGCTGGATAATCTGCTCCAGCTTCACCTTGGCCAGCTCCATGAGGCCGTCGACCTCGTACTTCGGCCGTTGAAAGTTTTCTATGCTAAAAGCATAGACCGTAACGACCTCGACGCCAGATTTGTAGCAAAATTCGAGCACCTGTCGTAGAAGAGTTTGTCAGTCATGCTATGAGCCTTATCACCCACCCAGCAAAGTGCCACAACAGTAACTCACCCGTGCCAGGGCTTCGAAGCCCAGATGGTGACCCTCGATAGTTTCAATCTTATGGTTCCTAGCAAAGCGCCGGTTGCCATCCATCACGAAGGCAATATGCTTGGGGATCGGCCCTTGCTTGGCAGCACCGATGGCCAACTCATGCAGCTGGTGCGCAATCCATTCTGCAGGCGGCGAGCTGAAAATCCAGTTGCGGAAATGGGAGAGGTAGAGGTCCGACATGGTGTTGGCCGGTCGCTGTTGCGTCGTTTCGCCCCTTTGTTCGTCCCTTCTTTTGTTCTTTGTTTTTTCCGAGTATTTGTTGGTTCGCGAAAGTAGGCCGGTCTGGGGAGGGTACAGGCTCGAATTTGTTCAAAAACACGTCGGGAGTCTCGTAGAATAGACGCTGGAAAAGTGGCCGCCTTGGGATGGGTGCGACGGGATGACGATGCGGATTGCGCGGCGCAGTTGAAATCGAAGGGGGAAAGGGTCGAAGATGCCACCAACGCCCGAAGTAAGACAGACGAGTGGCCAGTTTTGCGCTTTCCCTTTTTGCTTGTGATGACCAGCATGTGTGCGCTGCAGTGCCAGGCATTAACGCCGATTTGCAGGTGTATTACCTCACTTGTGGCGCGGACCTTCCCTATTTTATTAGCTGACACGTTTTCGCAGGAGGCAATAGCGGGAAAAAACGTGCTGTAGTCATCCTCGCTACAGGCAGGTGGCAGATAACGGATAAGGAAAGAGCGACAGGAGCTTACCCACGAAAATAACACCTCGCCGCAACCACCACTACGAACGACATCACGGTCATTTCAACGACCAGCCTTACCAGCATCTAGGGTACACCATAGTTCACGGACGACGCATCTCTCTATCTCCCCACCACACAGAAACTTTACTGCCCAGAATGCGTTGAGGCATCCCCTCTTCCGGAAGAGCCGCAATCAAACCACACGAAACAACGACCAACCCGGCCACAGCCATCGCCCAAGCTTTGAGAGCTCGTGTCTCTGTCGACAGTGTACAGGGCCAAGCTTTGCGCAGACAGACTACGCATCTTGAGCTCCGATACGACCAGACTAGGCCCCAAGCTCGCCGGGCACAATAGTTCGGCCGCAACGCCCTTCGGCTTCCATCTCCCAACTCCATCATCAACCACCCCCCCCCCCCCCCCCTCTCTCCGGCCATCGAGGAAGCCATGTCGTTTACCAACGCACCCGTCACCCGCAGCCTCGTGCTTGGTCTAGCATCGGCCTCGATTGGCGCAAGCCTTTTCGACATCAAGCATCACTTTTACATTCTCGTTGACCCGCAAATACTGCGGTACCACCAGACATGGCGGGTGCTGACGTACCAGCTGTGTTATACAAACTCGTCCGAGGTCTTGTTTGCATGCATGGCCCTCTACCAGATGCGCATCGTTGAGCGTATGTGGGGATCCAGAAAATATGCGGTACGTTCACCCCCTGGAGCGAAGGCTCCAGAACAACCACCCATTGGAGAGGAACTTTGACTAACATCATCTCAGTCTTTCATCGCCGCGGCATCACTCATATCGGCCGTTGTGCCACCGATGCTCCATTTCGTGCTCCATTTTTTTACCAACGGGCGTATCAACTACCTCCCGGCCGGCCCGACGGCCGTCGTGTTTGCCATCTTGGCTCAGTACTACTCCATCGTGCCGCACCGGTACACCTACCGCGTGGCCTTCTCGTCCAGTGAACAGCCGCCGGCCGGCTCCGACGACAACTTTGTCGGCCTCACGTTCTCCGACAAGTCGTACCGTTACTTTCTTGCAGCCCAACTGGCGCTCTTCCAGTGGCCAGGCTCGATCCTGACTGCGGCCGTTGGCTGGATCTTGGGCCACGCATGGCGCAACGATGTCCTACCTGGGCGCCTCACAGAATGGCGCGTGCCTGGCTGGCTGGTCGGCATCAGCACACAGAAGCGGCGGGATGAGTTTGAGGGCCTACGGCGGCGCCTCGAGGGCGAAAACGCTACCGGCACGACCACGAGTGTCGACGACGGCCAGGCTGATGGAGCAGCAGGCCGTCGCCGGCCGGTGGGCCAACAAATACTGGATCAGTTTCGTGGGCCGATCTGAGGCAAGGTAGAACGATGTATGTGCAGTTGTATAATCAGCCAGATGTACATATGAATTATGGCGTACCTTAGTACACTTACAAGTTAGCGGGCGTCCAGGGCCGGGCTCGTCTTTGGGTCGTTTCCAATGTTTTTATTCACACCTTGATTTGAATCTTCTCGTCATTCATTTATTTGTGACGATCTCCTCCACCATAAAGCAGGCGCAGCAGGGCGTGCCAACAAGCGAGAACGGGGATTGACAGCATGGCGTAAAACAAGGAACGAGCACATGAAAGCTGCGGAAGCTGCGAGATGCACAAAAGGCTACGGAGTACTCAGAATCTTGCTGCTGTGCTTGTCGCGTTGCCAGAATTCTTGCTGATCGACAGGAGTATTGCAGAGCTTCCCCGTTTGGGAAGATACTGAGTACGGAGTACACACAGAACGTTTGAGCGCTCTTGCCGTCACATCCCACTTGCACATGGCAGTCAAACATTTCTGTGCGCGAAATTGCGCTGTAATTTCCACTCTCAGAAGAACGTTATGCATGCCACGCTCGCCAAACAGGCGCGTCCACAGCATGCCCGGCCTTACTGCGCGTAATCCGGAACGTGTTGTTGTTTTCGTGAATTTATTTTCTAGATTTGACCTTTATATGTTCATGGCAAACCCTTTACTCTACCGTGAGAAGCACGTCTTACTTTCGTCTTGTGATGATTGCGCCCAGAAGCCAAGCGCTGTAATAGTCGTCTCTGTCTCCAAAAATAGGGACAGATCTCGCTTGCCTGGTGGTTGGGAGAGGCTACTGCAACCCCCTAAACTGGCCCCCGCTGAAATACAGAGAGCCCCCCAAGAAGTCCCCAAGGCGAGATGTCAAGCGCGACTGGAAGCTGCGCGCTGTAAACGGACTAGCGCATGTGGCTTGCGTGCCATGGGCGTCACAGCAGCACAAGAACGACAAGAGCGACGCGTAAAGTGGATACGCAGTGCGCCGCCAAAAGCAGGAACAAGGGACTGGCGCCAGCTAAAAACCAAGCTGGCGCTGGCGCGGCGGTGGTGGCCCAACGGGTTGACCCCTGGCGCGAAGCGCCCAAGAAGGGAAAAGATGGGAAGGAACGCAACTGCTCTGCTGGCAAATGGCAAATTGGCTGGGCTGGCTCCTGCCGCTCGCACCCTCCTATTTTGACATCAGCCTCTTCAATAAAAGCAATCAAGCGCTGGAATTTGGCATGCAAAAGGGGAAAGAACAAAAGAAGGAAGGCACGGAAGCAAAAGGCAAAGGGGGAATAGGGACTTATTAGGAAATGATAGGGAAAGAGCCAACAACAACCGTGGCTTTGCACTCCCTCCTTCTCCTTTGTCCGTCCGCATCATTTGTCCTGCTGCGTACACAATTATCATTCTCCTCTTCGAAACACTTGATTGTTCGACCTGCGTATACACACAATTACGTCGGACCCTGACGCCCGTTTGTCTTGTTGCGTCTCGCCGACCCTGTGGAATGCGTCCGCTGCCCGCTGACTGCTAGTTTTCATTGGGCCATCCAACCACCCCCCTTGGATCGTCGGTCTCAGATCCTCCAAAGCATTTTCTCCTTTTTCTTTTTTCTCTTTTTTTTCTTCTTCCCATAACCGAGCACACGCTTTACTTTTGTTATCATTTCTCCGGGCAAACATACCAGCGAATTTGTTTCCTTTCTCTCGCGACAGCCCATTTCAAAAAGTCTCGTTCTTTTACCGGCAAATACTCCCCGTATTTTAACATCATCCCTACGGTCCGCAAAAAATCGAGAGCCCCTGTCGACGAATCCCGCGAACACAACCCCAACTACCGCTCTCGCCTCGCCCTCTTCCTTGTCCAGCCTCTCCCTCTCGTCGCAAATCGCCTTGTCATGGCCTAACGAGCACGCACGATACGCGGCACTTTGCTTGTTGGGACTCTGGCCAGAGGCCACGACTGGACCTACAACGATTACAACGGAACGCGAGACAGGACTCGCGATATTCTAACTTCACTCTTCGCCACGCGATACGACAACGGCGGCGGCGGCGGCGGCATACGAGCGACACACAACCAACCACGATGAACGGCCTTGGAGCCAGAAAGGCGTTCGGCCTTGGGCCGGACGGGCCATCCCCTTTTCAAGACGTTGTGCCCACCAACCGCGCCATGGCAAAGGGCTACCGTCAAGAGATCATTAATGGATTTGAAGCAGAGCGGCCACGATACAACCCTGTGAGTCCGAGCCCTTGACTTCTCACGAACGTGCGAACATGAAAAGATGCTGGCTTATGTGTTCGTGAGGAAGCAACGCTAACCGCTAACCTTATCCTTGTAGATGAATGCCGACCGACCGCAAAGCTCACCACTCGTCGACCTCAAGGACCCGATCCAGGTCCATCTTCTCACCGAAACAGCACTGTCGACAGCCGAGAATGGGTCATCTTGTCCCAAGAAGAGGTGGACGACTTGAAGAAGCAGTGCCAATCAATCACACAACGCATCGAGCAGACGCAGGCCAATTTGGCCATCCAGTCCAAATATCGCGATGCTGCCATCTCCATGGCAAAACTGTACTCGCCGGGAAAGCGGAAGAGTGTTGTGAGCAACCGCAGCAGCAGCGATGCCGACGCAGAGCGGATAGCCTGTGAGCGGCGGTGCGAGGAGCTGGCGTCAGAGTTGTTCACATTGGAAAAGCGCCTCATGGAGCCACAACGGAAGCTCTTCCAGCACACAGCCGGCATCTTGCAGCTGACCCACAGGGCCGCTTCACGAAACAAGAATGCCGACGGCCCGACAATGCCCATCAACGGCATACCCGGGAGCCCGGAAAGCATGTACACCTACTCAAACGGCCGCGAGAGCATGGAGCTTGTCTCTGGCAACGACGGCATGTTTGACGACCGCAGTCTGTATCTCCCCATCGACCAGCCATTCGACGCATCCGGTCGCCGGAAGAACGCCATTGAGATTCCCCAAAAATCACCAATCCGGAAAGAGACAATGGAGCTTCGGGAAGAGAGTGATCGCCTACGTTGATGTCAACACACGCCTGCAGGATGAATGCGACCAGCTTCGTGCTGCGAGCGACTCTCTTGGCCTTGAGCTTGCCGCATTACAAAGAGAAAGCGGCGAGCGGCTACAGTCCATGTCGGACGCCGAGCGGCAGATTGAGGACCTGAACGGCCGCCTGCGCGAGATTATTGTCCGCTTCAACCCGAAGAAGAACGGCGGCTACGAAGGTCCCCCGGCCGGCAACAGCAACGAGCCGGCAGAGGGCCTTGCTATGCAAATCCAGTACCTCACTGAGGGACTTGGTGTGGCACAGCAGGAGCAGGAGATTATTGCGTCGGAGACGGCAAGACAAGCCGACCTGGGTGGTGCTCTCACGCAATTTGAGGGCCGCCTGGCTGCTGTCAACGGCCAACTACAACGCATTGTCTCTGCTTCCGCTTCTTCGCTTGCTCCAATCCCGTCGGTCTCTGGTGTAACCTCCGGCGTTGGTCTTGGTAGCCAGCTCAACTGGCTGGAGGATGTCCTGCCCACTATCGAGTCTGAAGTCGATCGTGCGGCCGAGGTCGCCAACGCATCTGCCTCAAGTCAGCAGGCCGTTCAGCAGGTCGACACAATCCTTATGGGTCTGTGGGACATTATCCAGTCTGGCTTCGCTGACCAGCAGAAGAAACGGGAGGAACGCAGATCAGCACGAGCGTCCATGGGCCTCGGCGCCGACGAAGACGACGAGTCAGGCGATGAATCGCCTATCAGCCGAGCGAGACGTACTCGCTGCAGGCCTTTTCTGCCAAGGTGCAGTGGCTCTATTCGCAGACGACCAAGCTGCGCGAGCACAAGTCTGTTCTGAAGCGCCAGATCAAGCAACAGCGTGAGCTGAACAACAAGTCCGACGCAGAGAAGGACGAGGAACTCCAGAACAAGGTCACCGAACTGCAGACAACCGCCGCTGCCCTGCAGAACAAGACAGTTGAGCTTCAGCAGACACAGCGAGCAGCGGAAGACGCACAGGAGCAGCTGGCACGGGCACTGCTCGACCTAAACGAGGCGCAGGAGACGATTGCCAATAAGGACAAAGAGGTAGCCTCAAGCAGCCGGTCCATCGAACAGCAGCTGGCTGAGCGCACGACCAAGCTGGCGGCTCTTGAGGCACAGAGTGCCCAGATGCAAGCGGCCGTCGGCAAGGCAGAAGCCGACGTGGCCACACTCACGGCCCAGCTCAAGGAGGCGGCTGAGGCTCGCGACACAGCCGCCGCCAACGCCGAGAAGGCGGCCAAGGACGTGCAGGCCAGGGATGCCGAACTCGAGGAGCTCAACGCCATGGTGGTTGAACTCAAAACCGAGGCCACCATTGCCAAGGCAGAGTTGGAGGGCGCATACGGCTCTCGTACCCAGCGCGCCAAGGACGTGGCCGCGTACTCCAAGTCGGCTGAGAACGAGGAGCTGCAAACACAGCTCGACAAGATGAAGAAGGAACTCACAAGCACGCTCAAGGAGTACGAAGACCTGACCAAAGACACGATCGCAGCCGAGCGCGAAAAGCTGGACCTCGAGGGCCAGCTGGACGACGCACTGGCCGCCAAGGCGTCGATCGAAGCGGATGCGCGCGCCACGCGCGAGAAACTCGAGGCAGCCGTGGCCGCTCTCAAGGAGGAGCTCGATGCCGAGAAGCTCAAGGTGGCGCCAACCTCTGGTGGCGGTACCTCTCGTGCCGGTGCCAGCATGCTGAGCGAGCAGTTCCGGGCAACAATGAAGGAGGAGCGCAAGAAGTTCCAGGAGGAGCTGAGAGTGAGTACCTGTCCTCTTTTTTTGTTGCAACATTATGACCTTTCAGTACGCATGCTAACAACCACAGAACGAACAAGCACAGAGACGGAAGCTCGAGGACGAGGTCCGCACGCTCAAGAGGGCTGCAGGTCCTGGCAAGAGTCCTCTGAGCCCACGATAGGCGATGCTTTACTCGGCAGCCTTGCCCTTTGTTCATTCTCGTCTGTATTGCATGGTTTCCTTGTATTTTCTTTTTTCTCTTTCTCATTTCCATCTTCTCGGGATCTTCAATATCTCGACAGGCCATATGCATCGATTATGCAGCGGAAAGCATAACGGAGTCTTGCGGCGCTTTTATTTCGTTCGTTTTGATTGATTTTTTTCTGATTTGGTTTCCTTTGTTGTTTATCTTCTCTTCTTGTATTCCCGGACACTTCGTTGTAGATTTACTTTCATCACATCTTCCCCCGGTATTTTGGATATAGACTTTGAGGGGAACCAGCATTTAACAGGAGCAGCACGGCGCCATTTTGGCAAGATTTTGGTTAGGGTTCCTGTACCAAGAAGTCACTCGTCGTCGCACGAGATCTTGTGTTGCCAGTGTTTTGTTGGATAAACATTATAGAATTTGTTTCTTTGGTTAAATTTTTGCCTTGTATCAACAATGTCTTCCTTCCTATTTTGGTGGGCGACATCGCTGCACGTGACCACTCGCAACAAAGTTCAGACTAATGTCGTCCGTCACTAATCACCGCACAACCCACCATCATCGACCATTTTCAGCGATGAGTATGAGTCGTTCATTTCGTCTTCACCAGTGACAATAAAAACTTACCAGAAGACACAAATCGATATAATCAAGCTACTTCGATAAAAAACATTGCAATACCCTTCTCGCACAAACCGGTGCCAATGGGAGACGACAACTCTGCTGCCGCCGCGCCGTCCACAGAGATGAAGGTCGATCCGGCGCGTGCCGCTGCTCTGGCCGCCAACCTTGCGGCCGTCAAGGAACGGCTCGCCGCTGCCGTCTCATCATCCTCTGCTGCACAAAATGTCCGCCTCGTGGCCGTCAGCAAGCTCAAGCCGGCCAACGACATTCTGGCGCTGCACCAGCCCGGCGCGGGGCAGGAAGGCCAGGTGCACTTTGGCGAAAACTATGCGCAGGAGCTGCGCGACAAGGCCGCTCTGCTGCCACGAAGCATCCAGTGGCACTTTATCGGCGGTCTGCAGTCGGGTAAGCTTCACTCCGTATCCCCATCATATATACATACATACATACACATATATATATATTGTCTTTCTGACTAACAACATAGGCCACTGCAAGAACCTTGCACGCATCCGCAACATCTGGTGCATCTCCAGTGTCGAGTCGGTCAAGAAGGCCAAGCTGCTTGACACGGCACGAGGTGCGTTTCGCAAAGAGGCCGAGGCTGCTTCTTCTGGCGAGGCAGGAGAGGTCGGGCCCATTCATATCCACGTCCAGGTCAACACCTCGGGCGAAGAGAGCAAGTCCGGCTGCGAGCCGGGCGACGAGACTGTGGCACTATGTCGTACAATCGTCGAGGAGTGTCCCAACCTCAAGCTGCTTGGCCTCATGACCATTGGCGCCATTGCACGGAGCAAGGCCGTGGCCGTCGATGATTCCGCAGAGAACCCCGACTTTGTAGCCCTCCGCGAGCAACGTGACTTGGTGACCAAAGAACTCGGACTGTCGACGCCGCTGGAGCTCAGCATGGGCATGAGCGACGATTTCGCCAGCGCTGTGGCCTCGGGCAGCGGCGAGGTGCGCATCGGGAGCACGATTTTTGGTCTGCGGCCGGCCAAGGCGGACGCAAAACTGACAGTCTAGATCACTTGCAGGGCGGTCCTGTCATTTGCGACCAAGGCTTCGACGAGGTGCGGCTGCAATGTGTTGCTCAGGGATAGACTAGAATACAAACGAAATTATGCCAATGAAGAACAACTTTTGATAGACATGTTCAGTGGTGGTGCATGCCATCCCCGTGGTCCGTCAGGCTGTACAGAGCATTAGCAACCGTGTCCATTGTGAGAAGGCTGCCTGTCGACCTGCGAAGCACTTATGGCTCAAAAATTCTAGACGGCTTCTCTTGTCTCGAATTTGTTTTTCGTCTCTTCTTTTGGGACCTTCTCCGAGAAAGTCTCATGATCGTCGATCACCCCAGTTCATGCCATGCGATTATGACTGTCCCTTTCGTCCCATCCCGATGCATGATGAGTCGGAGGCGGGGTGTGAAGCAGATGTGTTCCCGTGTAGATCACGGTGAAGGAGAATTTGTGTGGTTTAATGTAGAAAATCAGCTTCGATTTCTTGCAATTTATCTACTTCTTTAACTTTGGTATTTTGAGCTCGAGAAGTATGATTACCTTTTCTACGTGCGGTTTACCTAGATAAATTTCCTAATGATTTCTTTGCATTGGGCTTTCATGGTGTTGATAACTATTTATATTTCAATTTTAAGTCACACAGTACTTGTTGTTTTATCGATTCACTTTTATTTCTTATAATTATTGTTTTACTTCATCTCAAGACACATATATGTAAGTCTAAATCTAAATCTAAATCTAAATCTAAAAAAAAGAAACAAAAAAAATCGATACAGAAAGAATACGTTGAGATCCAATGATACTATGCGACGGAGAAGCATAAGATCTACAGTCGCATCTTGCGCCCGCGATGTTCTGCGATTGTTCTCTGGTCTTTGAAGCACCATGACACTTGCACAATACTTTTCAAATCTGGAGCTTCTGGCAATTAAGTGGATGGAGGGCTAGACTTGAGTAGTACCAATGGGACATATGCGACTGCCGCTCCTTGGCTCTTGACTTTTTGATTTTGAGATTTTCCTTGCTTTGTTGCTGCGTCGCATTCTCCGTCTTGCGCTATGATGCCCCGTGCGCCAACCAAGCAATGAACACCCACGGGAGAGCAACGAAGAAAAAAAAGAGAACCATTGGCTTCGAGTCTTCTACCGCATCCAGATGGCTTCTCCTCGAATGCTACCCTCTTTAACATGACTGGCACCAGACTATGGAAGATGCTCATGCCGCCACAGAACCAAGTCATGGAATTCATTGCACGGCGCGGACAGGTTTTTCGCCGCAGTTGAGCCATTTTGTCACCTGCGTACGTCGCCTGGCTGCGAGGCATATCAAAATGGACTTTGCATGCCTCTTTTAGTACGCGATTCGACCTCTTCCGGCCACAGACAGCAACCCCTTGGGAACCAAGAGGCACCATCAACCACGGGACGGCAGCTGAGTCTGTATATCACCCTTCCTTTTTGATACACGGCCTGTCCCTGCTATCCACATACTGACGCGTCCACTCACAAAACAAAGTAAATACTATTCTTGCGGGGGACGGGACAAATGTGGTGAAAGCACAAAAACAGGCCCAGAATAGAGGCCTATGACGAAGCCCACAAGGGCGTTTCTGGTCGAGATGGTTTTATTTCTCCATACTTTTTTCAGGAGCGATGAATACCACCTGGTCAGACGCGGCCATGCTTGCTTCACAAGCATATGCCGTCACGATGCAGCGGGTTTTTATAAATATACATGGAGATACTCTCGAGGGCTATCAGGAACAGAGCCGAGAAATAGATTAGCAATATGTTGTTTTCCGCTTCCGCACGTTGAAGCTTTCGAGCCTTCTGTCCGTATTCGAGCAACGGAGTAAACTCAATGAAGGGTTGACGAAATGGAGGGCTGAAGTGGGAAAAACCAGAAGGAGGATAACAAGAAATGGAAACCTCACTGAAGGCTGTTAAATGCCCGGCTCTTTCGGTCCGCCCACACGTCACGAATACACGGAACAAGCCTTTTTGATTCTCTCATATACACCCTCTTTTCTTCTGTCTCCCGGCGTACTGACACACACACGCACACAGAAACACGGGACAGACCATTAGAAAGCACGGAGGGCATAAACAGACTACTCCGTTCGCACAGCGATATATCAACCCGCAAACAGTGAATATGTCTGGGCCTCGGGCCTTCACGGCGGCCAGACCGTTTACCCACACACACCAAATGGCGAGTACATACGTAGTAATACCCCATACTCTTGCATCGTATGTATCTTATATCTCGCTGCACATCTGTTTTCTTTCCGGCCTGCCGCACACCTTACGACCCACACACTTCACCGAGCATTAGGTATCAGGCCACTCACCGACTAACCTTGCGTTCTTTTGCATGCAGAAGTGCAGCGTCTGTGTTCTTTTGGTTTGTTTGTTTCATTTACTGGTTGCTGTCTGCCCTTTCACGTGAAAAGGACGAGACCCTTCGGCACTGGTGGAGTCCTGACATCGAGAAAAACTGCTCATTGTATGGAGTACGGTGGACTTTGTAAGTGGAATTTTGATGTGCGGAATATCCCGTAGCGATATGAGACCCTGTCAGCACATGGTTTTGAATTTTGAATGGAAGGATGGCTCCTGCCACTGCAGAGGAGAAGGAAAAATTCTTCACTTGCCGCCCAGGGGAGATTCCTTCGAAACGATGGCAGGCTGCCATTCTCCACAAGAGCTTTTCTGTTATTACCTGTCTCTCTTCGTTGAATACCGTGCAAAGTCTATCTTATCTTCCTTTTCCTCACGATGGAAACTCCCATGTGCGGTAAATAGATCATTCATGAGAGACACGGCTCGCAGCTATGCGAGCAAAAAGAAGTGACGGCTCGCTTTTGTTGCCCATGGGGAAGGAGGCGGCATGGTAGTTCAGACGAAAATAGCAAAATAAAACACAAATAGAGTGGCAGTCAAGACCTACCGCGAAGTCCATCATAAACTCTCAAGTGTAGACACGTCTACACAGTAGGCAAAGAAAATAAAAAGTCATGCCTCCTGAAGTTGCAGATCTCGTCGCGTGGGAAACAGACGGGAGCTTTTGGGCACCCACCTCGAGGAGAGCCCACAAAGAAGACCAGAGAATATCCGGAGCGTGTACTTCGTATACCGGATACATCCACTGCATGGGTGTGCAACAAAACGACAGAAATACACATACTGTGTAGGTACATACATGACTGAGGAAGGCCCGTGAAAGGAACATTGTGCGCCGACAGCACGATGCATCGTGTTACACAGTAGTGACCATGAGTGAGAACCCACACATCCGTGGATGTGAGAAAGTAAAATGGTTGCCACCTAGACCTTGAGTGCTACATTGCAACAACGCTTGTTGAGGCAGACGCGAAAAAGGTGGAAGGAACAAATCGAAAAGGACTGGGCGTATTCTTTCCCGTTATTTTCTTCCCGCGTTCGATTCCTGATGCGGCCTAGGGTACCAACAGTGTCAACGAAAGGACGCAGAGAACAGGGAGAGAACACGGGTTGGAAGGGGGCAGGATCCGGTTGTGTCGTTCCTCTCTGTTGCTTTTGGTAAAATTGATTTCCTGATCGGGCAACGGTGTCGACGAACAGAGAAGCTTCCGAAACGGCTGGGGATGAGCAGGGGGAGGGGTGTGCGAATTAGCCGTAATACCCTCTTTGAAAGGAAATCTTCGTACACAGTACTCCGTAGATACAGAGAGGACGGACTTGTGGGTGTCTGCTAAAGCCCCCGCCCGGCCTGCAAGGCTCTCGTCTACGAGAAAAAAAAAGAAAAAAAAAAAAGAGGCTGGAAAAGTTTGGTAGCTTTCTAGATCCCGTCCCGTGGGCCTGGCGGAAGAAATTAGCGGTAGTTTACCTGTCCCTAAATAATAGGTTGAAAGAAACGAAAAGTCCTTCATAGAGTATTGCAGAGCTTGGGATCGCGTCGCCCCCGGCCGCCACAGCATCGTCGCAAAGGGGCTGACCAAAACAGGGCGTTTGGGAGCCGTTGAAGACGCTACCGAAAAGTTGAGCTTGCCAGGGGGACCAAGTGGACCAGTTAATCCAGAATTGAGAGGCGGATACCTTCCCCGGTCCCATTGCTATTTTAGCTTGGGCAGGCAAGGTGAAAAGGAGGAGCGAAGGGACAGACGAGACACTTTGGGAGAGAACCCCATCTGAACATGACACTGGCAAAGAGACATTGCGACGTTCGAGATTCGCAAGGAAGACCGAGAAGAAAGCCGACGATCCAAACAGCCTGGGCCACTGACTTCCCTGGCCTGCATGAACGACAGTACATACGTCGTACACGTACGTGGCCTGCAAGAAAATGGAAGCGAAGAGACAATCAAAACACGTCAAGGCGTCAAAGACAGAAAAGGGCTTGAGCTCTTGCTCTCCTGCCCAGCACTTGCAAGCCTCTTTCTTCTCTATCCTCCTTTGGCTTGCAGATCGGAAACCCGGATCACTGCCGAAAAAAGCGTGCATGGCAAGCGAGCCTGTCTGCGCGCGCGGGCTCTGCTCCTGTAACGGCATGTATTCAAGGAATTTTTTCTTCTTCTCTTTGGCACGCGTGTGGTAGGATTCGCGTCTGTGAGCGCGGTGGGTGCGTGGAGGCTGTAAGTTGGAAGCTGTGGATATCGTTGGTGTTGATGTTGAGAAGCAAGGAAGCTAAGATGCCATATGCAGGGTGTCCATAGTCTGGACCGCTTGGATGTATATGTAGGTAAGGTGAAGACTGATATGGCGGTGAGAGTTTTGTGGATGTTGTTCTCACCGTGAGTTCATTGTTGAGATGGATCATGGATGCGAGGGAGAGAATAAAAACCGTGCAGATGGAAATGTTGGACCCCTGAAGAGACAACGCAAAAGCTGCCCAGGAAGGATGAAAAGCGTGGCCAGGCCCCACTGGAAAACTTTTACTCGGGAGGGATCAGAAAATGTGAAGTGAGCAGTGAAAAGGGGTTGCAGCCAGAAGAAGCAGCTGGGCAGAAGAAGCCCCAAGTGCCCCAGTGGACACTGGCCAGTGGGCACAAAATTTTCATGTCTTTCCACCCGGGCTCTTCTCCGGGGTGGATCTAGCTGGGTCTTTCCCGGCCGATTGGATCCAACGGAGGAAATTTTGATTTCCTGGGAGCGGAGCATTTTGTTGTTGCCAGTGTTGCTGGGCAGGGGTGCGTCTGTTGTAATTACAGAGTACTCTGTAATACGTCGTACTGTGGAAGAAATAAGCACAGAGCCCTGTGAAGTGTTCTGATCGCTGAGGACTGGGTATTTGGGGACACCGCGTCCCCCGTATTGCCCCTGGTGACGAATGCTTGGGCGCAGCTCTGGGCGCAGGCTTTGGATCTGCTAGGTCCCCTAGGAGAAAATACTGGGCATGAGAAAATGGGAGAAATTGAAGACCACTTTAGCCGCCGTGATTCTCTATCACCAACGACGATGTTGGTTGGCAGAGGATTGGCATATTCCGTTTGGACGAGTTGAAAGGCAACAAAGTGCGTATCAAAAGAAAGGCCCGACCAGGGCCGCTTGAAATCCTCATCACATGATGGTCGGCGCATGCGATTGAATGGCGGTGGACCGGTCGCTTCATCGTTCCATTGTTCGGTCTGCTTTGTTTCAATCTGGCAAATCTTTTTGTTGCCGCTATTGGCAGATCTCTAGCGACAAGAGGAGGCCGATCAGCTATTTGATAGGCAGAAAAAGCAAACGAAAGGAGAGTTGGAAAGGGGGAAGGGAGTCATCAAATGCCTGCGATAGGATTGGCCTGTATCAAGCATACCAAATCAAGTCAGAAGTCAGAAGCCGAAGCAAAGACGCTTTATCGCCCATCACAAGAAGGGGGCGTGTTTCCTCGCATTGGCTGGCAACAGAGTCGCGCTGGGAGCGTTGTCGTATCGTTCGGGATCGGTGACGAAGCACAGCTTCCGGTTGCTTGTGCTTCAATATTAGTGGTGGTGCGTGACTATTATTTGCGGTCTTGAATTTCGTGCTTTCAGTTGAAAAGGCTTGGGGACGCAAAAATAGACTTCCAAAGAGATGGCAGCACCCCCTTTTGGTCCTTCCATTCACAGCCTTCCCTGCTGTTGCCTCCCTTGTTTCATAGGGTTTCTCCTTCCTTTTTGTTCGACTGTAGTTAAAAGGGGGAAGAGGCGAAGCCCAGGATTCTGGGGGCATACTCCGTATCTTACATCGCAGGAAGGAAGGTGCATCGTGGAAAGAACGAGCCCGTCACAGACGCAGTTTCCTATTTTAGAGTTTGTACGGAGTATCTTGCTGTCCTGTTGTGATACCCAGAAGGCAAGTGCGATCGTTGGGAAGTTGCGATGGGCTTGTTCAATGGCAAGTGGGCTCCTTTGAAAGTGGGCTACATTTTAGCTAGCGAGCGGCGCTACTGCAGGCACAGAGCGGACGCTATCAACTGGCGGCCGGAATAGGTTCCACGGGGGGGCGTGGATGTGGAACAAAGGAACAAAGAACAAAAGAAGAGAAAAGGGGGAAAGAACTAACGGAGGGTGAATGTGCTCTGTTGAGGAAGCAAGATTCGAGTCACATCTGACAAGCACCGACTGGTTTTTTGCAGGGAAGGAGAGAAGGGGCGAGCATGAAATTCGTCTCGTCTCGGTGAACATGGCACTGACCAGGGCAGGGGCGACCGACGGTGAAGACCCGTGTGCGTGTTGTGGCAGGGGGGCAAAAACCGTTACAAAACACAATCAGGGGAGCAAGGCAGCAGGACCGTTCCTGGCGCATTGAGTCCCTATTCCGGCAGGCACAATCGCAAAGTAGCCCTTCGTGGCCCCCCTGTCTGGTAGTCGAATCGCAGGGAAGGAACAGACGAAAGAATAACGTGCTGCCTATCAGTTACATAGTGAAGTAAGTGAGAGATACGATAATTGCAGCCCATTTTGTAGGCCTCTCCTGCAAATACTGCTACCATATATATTGCTATGAATGTTTTATCGCTCTGAGTCTCGCATAGGTCGTCATTCGCCTTGGGTCTATTTGTACCTATTCTCAACGGTATCCCTGCAGCACCCGAAAGTAGGTTGGGCGTACGAGATGCGATAGGCTGTTCGGCACTTACGACATTTAATATTGGACTTGTTTACTGCTTTGAACAGAGGACAAAAAACAGACCTTGTCCCGGTTCCGGATGCTGTACTCCGTACTCCGGGATACGGGCACACGGCGCATGTGTACTCCGTACAGGCACAGATGCGAATATGTGCATGGATCGACATAGACAGGGCTGTCGGGCCTCGTTTGTGGCATTGCCGGGCAACACCGGGCTTTATTTGCCGCCTGCTGTGCAAGTGTTTCCAGAGAAGAGGCGGCGGTGTTAAGTGAGGTGATAAATGTAGTGACATCTTCTCGCTTTGTTCTGCTTCGAATTATTTCTATTCATTTTGAAAGGCTATGGCAGGTTCTCGCCCCATTTACAGCCTGGCATAGCAACCCACAATGCGAAGCTATTCATGCTGAGCTTTTTGAGGCTTATGCCTTGGAAGTCGTGCTCCCCTCGGGCTATGTTGAGGGTTTGGATTGATAGCAGCCTGGCGGGCGGTTATGGACTGGGCTAGTCGAAAACTACATCTTTGTAAACGTCAAGACCAAAAGTGCATTTGTTGACCTTAACTCGTTTGAAGACTCGGTTTGTTTGTCAGGGCCCAAGACTCCAGACTCGGGTCTCTGTTTGCCAGTGCTGGAGCTTTGGGGCGGCATTATGAGGCTGGTTAGGTGTGGCAACACAACAGATCCAGATTGGTATGCAGGGCATAGAAACAAAAATCAAGGGTATGGCGAATTTTTCAATGCAAGGAGCATCCCGCATCCCACTGGACGGAACGAGACAAGGATAGGATACTTGCAGCCGGACGGATTGCGCACATGAAAAGGGGAAAGGGTTCCTATGTTCTATCTTGGCAGACGAGTGACACGAAAACCACGATAATTTCAAGCCATTTCAAGTCAATCAAAGTAGTATACAAGATACAGGGGGAAAATATACCAGATTTGGCAATGCGGAAGACGCACAAACATGACGGACGCAACACGGGACTCGGGACACGGAGCACGGCATCGACAGGGCAAAGACAAACACATTTCCCTCAAATATTGGGACTTGTACTCCGTATTCCTGTACTCTCATGACTTTTCGCCGACTGTTTGAAATACGACAGCCAAGGAAGACCGAAGAGGCTGGGTCCCTAAAGCATAGCCAAGTGTCATAATGCTGTGCATTTGATGATACTCGTACGGAGTACAGCGATATCTGTAGGATCTTGATACCAATTGTCTCAGTGAGGTGAAAACGGATGGGAAAAACGACGAAGAAGACGGGACCGAGTCCTTTCTTATTCAGCCACGCTTGTCTTGGAACCGATATTAGTTTGATACAAATTAAGAAGTGCAACGACAGCCGGTTTTGTTTGATGTACAAGCCCCTATTTACGGCATATGGTGTGATACGGCTAGCCCTGTATTATTGATTCTTTAAACGATGTAGGTGTGCTCAGTCAACTTCTGCCTCGTCGTTGTTTCCATTTCCACTTACACGTAAAGTTGCTGGCGCTTCTGTGGCTTTCTGGTGGCTGAAGGAGAGAACAGTCATTTTACGATAGGGATTGACAATAATAGTAATAATAAAAAATAGATAGGTACGACGAACAGCTTAACAAGAAGGCTGGAAGGCGGAAAGCAAGATCCTAATACACATACCATTCAAATCTGGGCCGCTTGTTTGCCTTCTATCCACTGTTTCTCAACGGGCACGGACGGACACAGACTGATGCTGAATGAATATGATTGGTTTTGCTTGTTTGCTCTGTTGCGGTTTGCTGCAGGTACTCCGCTGGCAGTGGATGGGCGGACTATGACCCGGTGAAAAAGAGAAATATGGGGTAGAAAGTTGACAAGGCGTTACTGTTAGTTTTATGTCGCCTCAACACAGACTGCAAATTTACCTTCCTGATTGTGAGTAACAGATAGACTGTTACCAAAGCGACAGAGACGTGGGCCAGTCGATGGCTGGCTAGCTCACGACCTGAAATAAAAGGGGGCGTGTGAGAAAGAGAGAACGTGAAAGAGAGCCCACAGACCTCGTCTTTGCGATCGGGTTGGACCTCGGGAGCGTTGCAGAAACGTGCAAGCGAAGGAAAGAAAGAGTGGGCCCACTGTCTGTCTTCTAGAAGGATTTCCCGGGCTACACACCGAGGAGATACCGGGGCAAAGAAGAGCTCTTTTGGATGGGACCAGAAGTAAAAAAAGGACGCCAGAAGCAGAAATAGAAGCCTAAAAGAATTCAGGTCTAGGGGAAGGGGAGGGTGTAGCTGCAAGAAAATAATAACAGTGAGAAGCCAGAAGAATTAAAGTGGGAAGAGGGAAATAAACAAATAAAATTGTCACGAAATAAAAAACCAGAATTTAAAAAAAAAAGCCGGGCCGTTCAGCGTGTTACCCCTGCTCGGAATCCACCCCCCTTGGGTCCGGCTGCTAGCATGGAGTCTCTAGTCCTATTTCTCCCTCGTTTTTCGCTGTCCTAATTAAACCAGGGAAGAGGGTGGTAATTTGGGAGAAAAGGAGCGTCCTAAAAAGCCCTGGCCTAGCGTGAGCTCAGGGCAAAGAGCCCAGGCAGAAAGCAGGAAAGTAGAAAATGCATGGAAGCAGGAGAAGATGCGAAGAAGGGCCCAAGGGCTCCAGAAAACACGGCAAAACAACAGAGTGTCGAGACAAAAAGAGGCAAGCCTGAAAGACGAAACAGTAGGCAAAGTTGAAAAACACTGCAAAAAGTTGAGACGAACCATGTGCGCTTCCGCTCTATCGTGCATCATGCCTCTTGTGGCACATGCTTACCACCGTATTTTGTATCTACGAGAACACCCGTCTGCCCGTAAAGGCTCGTGAAAGTCCCGTGAAGGCAAAGCGGAAGTTGATGCACCGTTGGTTAAAAGTTTTGCCTGCAAATACGGCACACTCACAAATACGGCTCTTTCACGTTTTGGAGACGCGAGCCAAGATATCTTTGAGCCTTTTCTAGCAGACTGCAGTGAGATAAGACGAATAAATGGCATATCTTTTCCCTCGTGGGCTTCAACCAAGAGACGTCATGGGCGGCATTCTCCGAAAGGATGAAGCGAAACCATCACGAATTAGGATGCTGAAAGCGACGCGCTCGAAAACACCTCACACCCTCTTTCTCCCTAGAGATGGCCGACTACCTGCGAAGAGTGTTGTTTCAGTGCTCAGATACTTGGGTTCTAATCGTTGCTATTACCGATGCTATTGGGCACACTTTGTTTGGAAGGGGTTGTATGACGTCCAGGTTCTACTTTGTACTGGTTGCTCGTGATTTGAATACGATGTTGGTCGTCTTTTGAATCCTTTCCCGATTTTCTGTGTGGTATGATTTGCTCGCCTGCTCTTTTTGATATCCTGCCCATTCCTAATTTGGTTGTTGCGATTGCTCAAAACACGCCTTTTCCCCTTTCTTCGGCTTTTGTTCTCCAGGTATCAAGCAGACTATGTCAGAACGCCTGCAGGAAAGCCGTCAAGCAGAAATTACTGCGTAATGTACAAGTACCACAGTACTCTAACATAGGGAAGACGAACTGCACGGCTGCCTCCCGCTCTTGTTCGGGATTTTGCATGCATCGATTCGGTGTGTGCAAGGGCCTCGTTTTTGACGATCAAAGGAACAGGGCAAACAAAAATGCAAACAGGGAAAGTAAGGTGAAAAGATCAAGAAGGATGAAGACTAGCCTTGGCTGGCTGGCCAGAAGAGCCAGGGCCAGGGCAAGACAACTCGGCGATACCTCACATGCTAATTTTTTTGCGGGCAGGCAGGCTGGTAAACAGTGATAGGCACGACCGTTGGAGGGCTTGTGCGGCGCGCTTGTGAGAAGAGAATAAGGGACATGGATTGCGCTTCTGCGTTTCCGCTCCCTGTCAGTCAAAGAGCCCCATTGGGGGCGTGTACTGTGTGTGCCAGGACCAATGAACCATCAGTCGTCAAGAGCTGTTCATACACTGGTTGTTACAGTATCTTATGTACGACGTAATTACGGAGTCCTTGTTTGACCTGGATAGGCCTGTTTTCGACACAGTGCTCCATGTTTTTCTTCTTCTTTATCCTTCGTGTCTGCTATTGTTTCTTTTGATACGGAGTACTCAACTGTTGAACGCCCATTTATTTCAATTTTGAGCATCGTGTTTGTCACCGGAAGCTCGAAGCCGGCTTCGCGCTGAGCAGGGAGAAAAAGCAAAGAAAGAAGCTTTCCAGTTTTGTTGGGTTGTATTGGGGGCTTTCGTCCCTTTTGAGTCTTGACAAAAGAACTTTTTTTTTAAATTTTTTTTTTGCTTCATTGCTTTTGCTTTTGCCTTTTCTTCGTCTTTTTTATGATACGCGGTTTGATGCAACGGACGCAATATGCTCTGTGGAAAAAAACAACAAAAAAAAACAAAAAAAAACCGAGGGTGACGGTGTACCGTGTCTGATGGGTCGCTCTTGCCTTCTTCTTCTTCCACCGCTCGCTCAGGGCCGCTCCCTTTTCCGGGACCCGTTCTTTCTGTCTGTTACTTTTTTGTTTGATCACCACTCGGGACCCATCCCGCCAATTTTTGTCTTGGTCTGCGGGAAGGAAGCACCCACCCGCGCGCCGGACAGTCTTTGCGTTTGCGCTTGCTGTCGAAAATAAAGAGTGAATTCAGAAGTTTAAGAAAAAAGACATTTGCAGGGTCAAGTACGACGTACGGATAGCAAAGCGGGACCCGGACATTCAACCCCGTCCCCGAGGCTGTAAGCCCGACTTGCACAAATGTCCTTTTGCACTTGCTGGCTTGCAAAAGCAGTTCCTCGATCTTGAGCCAAACACGTATCAGGTTTTTGGAGGCCTTCTTTTGCTTGCGCCTCTCGCCCTGTTTGGTGACAGCCTCCCTTAAGCAGCCTTACCATGGCTCGTAGCCTTAATTTACAGAAGTTAATCTTGACTACAACTCATGCATCATTTCTTGCACTTCAGTGTTCTTGCCTCATTCAGCTGAATAAAAGGGATGAACAGATCCATACACAGTAGGGCGTCATGGGGCGGCTCCGAGGAGTCACTAGGCGAAGCAAGGGAGAATTGAAAAGGGAAGGAAAAAGAAAATAAAACAGAAAGGCGACCCGACCAGTTGGATCCCCCCTAAAGTTAAAAAACAAAAAACTAGCGAAAAAACAATAATTGTGGCTCTATGGTATCTTTTCTTGATACGGAGCATTTTTTTTTGTTCAATATCCTAAAATAGGGAGCTAACATCGACACCAGAGAACTTTTAATGGGGAGCCACAAGGAGAGAAACGTGGGCCGTGGAATGGGACATCAAAAAGGAAACGCCAGTTACCCGGCTCGTGGGAAAGTAAAAATTGTCGTGAAGCTGGAAAAGGGGGAAGAATGGAAAGAAAAGCGTGGGGTTCAGTCAGTTTGGCGAAATACATCGCATCGGGTCAGGCGCGAGAGAGGAGGGGTGCAAGTGTATTTGCCAGTTTTGGCAGGGCGAATCTATCAACAATGGCCGAATGGGTGTTGAAAAGACATCAGGGCAAAGTGTGTAAGAGATTTTGGGTGGGAAAGGGGGGAGGGGGGCGTGTGCTGTGGGACGTAGTGAGAAGTAAAATATTGAAAAGGGCTGAATGGGCTTTCCATCAATGTTGTTTGTTGTTTCTTGACGTTTCTTCTTTTTTGTTTCTCTTTTCTCACACGCCTCCTGTTTTCTTCTCTTCTCCTATCTTCATCTCTTGATACCGTTGGCTTGTAATAAAATGAGGACCGCGGCCGATATCTGGCTTGTATTTTGTGAAAGCGGTTGCTGTCCAACAGAATGCCCACGTCGGTAGTAGCACTTCGTATATCGGTCCCGGACTTCGTGCGCAAGCAGACAAGGAGGCGTCCATATTGCATGGCCACATGGCGCACAAGTGGAAAAGAAAAGAAAAGAGAAGTACGAAAGGAAGCTACGATAAGTTGGTGAAACGGCATACAACAGCACGCAAGGGGAAGGGTGACAAAAAGCCACTCTTAAGGATAGAAGAAGAAACAAACTTTCAAATAAAACACTGAGTAAGGCACAGTGACAGAAAATGGAACCCCTTGCAGTGGTTTTTTGCGTGTTGTGCTCTTGACACCATCCGCCGTGCCACCCTCCATCGACACTCCATCGTGGAACGCTTGTGTTCCCCGCGGTGAGGCTCGGCTTAGACATCAGTGGGCAAGGACTCCAAGGAGGAAGAGGCAGGCAAAGGCAGAGGCACAGAGGCGCAAATGTGAGGTTTTATTTTGGGTTGTGCCTCCTTTCAGCTTTTGCTTTCCCCATTCAGCTTTCGTCTAGAAGGGCGTACATGTGTTGTACAGTACTTTCTGTGGTGCGATGCTATGGTCAGAAAACAGGAGAAAAAGAGGGCGAATGATGACGGACACCCGTGGCTGTATGAATGACACAAGATGCATCGTCGTCTTAGGACAGGCCGATAGATGGACATCCCCAACCCATTGCGGCAGGCGCAGTCACTTTCTCCATTTTCTTCTTTTTATATCGGAAGAAAGCTGAGGGTTGTCTGTTTCTTGTTGGAAAGGGAAAGTTTGTGCCCAAGGCCAAGCCTCTTTTCTTTTTCTCTTTTTTCTCTTGTTCTTCTTTTTGATATCAGCTGCCTCAAGCCTTTCTTTGAGTGTTGTGTCTCCATTTTATTTATCGTTGCCATTATTTTGCTTGCGTTTGGTCAAGGTACAGCCCTGTTTCGCATACGAAGTAATTACGTCGTCGTCTTGTTTGTTTTGGGTCGCTCACTGGTTTTGCTGTCCTGGCCCTCGGCCTGGCTTTTAGGTAATTTGCGAGTGCGCGAAATGCTGGTGGGTGGCTTTTGTTGGGCTGCGTTTGTCTGGGTTTCTGATTTGGCCTGGGACGCCGGGGGGGTTGCACATTGGGCCCTAAAATACGGAGTATAAAAGAGCACATCGATCTGGCCCCCTCTGTATTTTCTGTGCACACTGAGCAGGGCTCACGGCATGAATGTGCAGAAATGGGCGAGCCCACAATGTCAACGTCATTCATCCAGGACCACCAATCGCCATGCCTCGGTGCTTGCAAGGCCAGGATAGGCCATGACAAGGCCAGAAATTGCTGGAAACACGTCTGTCTGCGCCCTCTTTTTGGCCGCACTTTCGTTTTCTCCAAGTCCAAGGCGACGATACAAGGACATACATCAAGGCCTTTCTTTGCTTTGAGGGCCGGGGCTCGTCGCTTATTGAGATTGTAGGATGGGCAAAAGGAAAAAAAAAAGGCCAAGCCAAGCAGAATGGGATCCAAATATATCACAATCCGTAGTTGATGATAACACACTTCCCGGGCGGAACCAGTGCCGGGCGGTTGAGCTCGCGGCCAAGAGGCGAGTGCCTAAACAAGCTAACATATCGTCAAACTCCCGCGTATTGTAAAGTCGAGAATACTTCGTAGTAGTGAGAGGCAGCAGGGGGAAATGGGGCCCATATGAGTGGTTCCCGTCTTCCCCGAGGCAAGAAAAAGGAATAAAAGCGAAGCGAGCAAGGATAAAGAAAAGGAAGAAGCAAACACTGGCCCACTGACGGCTCCAGTCGTCGCATTTACCCTCAGTTGCTCCATCATCCTGACTTTTTATTTCTTCGTTTTCATCTTGCCTCTCACTTTTTGGTACCGGCGCGGATGTGAGCCTGTCTCCTGTGTACCTCGTATGTATTTATCACAGATAATCCCGAAAGCCAGACATTTCCATCCCATCAGTATGCAGCTGCTCCATAATAATGCCATGCAGCCGTTCTGTGTACTTCGCAGCGCGTATTTAACTCAGTACACATACTCAATATGTGTATTACCCCAATATTGTACAAAAAAACTGCTGGTTGGCATGTTGGGACGGATAGTCCCCTGGCGTTGGCGTGGTCCCATGTTATTAGCGTCCTGCAGGAGGGAAAGGAGCTGGGTCGAGCTATTCCCTTCCGAGGCTGACCAGCACACAGCTGTTCCTCCAAAGTGTGATCCGCGAGGAGATTTTTTTGGAGCTTGGCAGGCAGAGAGAGAAGCTGGCATGGCCTGGCCCTTGACGGATGGCACCTTGCGAGAGAAATTTGAGACCAAAATCTTGCCATGACAGACCCGCAGCACCAGACCGTTGGGCATCCAGGCTCTCGGCTGTCATCGTGCCTCGTGGGTACTCCGTAGTCTTGAGACCAAATGGATAATGACATATCGATGCAGCTGCCAACAGGCAAACACAGCCGCAGACGACAGTCGGTGAAGAGCAAACGCGATGCTTCCCCTAAAAGGAGGCGGCCTATTGGGGGAAGATTGGCTTGGACTGTGCTGGCTTGGGCCTGGCCCACGTTTTTTTTCTCTTGTTACTGGCTTGGTTTCGCGCCCGGTCTGCACCGTGCTGTGCCTTGCCCGAAAAAAGAAATGGCGTGAATTACAAGAGCAGCACCCTGCGTTCTTTGTTGCCCCTTTTCTCGAAGAGATTTATCTCCGCGGTGTCGACAGCTGGCCTGACTCATGTGTGCGGTGTTGGCATGTGTTGGGTTGCTTGATCTCGGCAGACGACCTGCTAGAGGTAAACATAAAAATGTCAACGACGTATTGCGACGTAATATGTGTATTATCTATGTCCTGTCACTGGCCCTCTGTAAGTATTTTACCTCGTACCGAGTACGTACTTGCAGGTTGCCGTACCTGCATTCCGGGCAATCCTGCTTGACAGCTGCACTCCAGAACACGCGTCGGTACTTGCTTTCCAGGAGCGCGCAGAGAGCGTGCAGTAGCGGATATTATGCTCGATCGGCTGAGCTACAGCGGAAAGTGATTTATTCCTCCTCCATATGTTGTTCCGTTGAGTGGATGCACCCTGGGACTATGGGACTGGCGGCCTAGCGGGTCACGTACCCGCCACTTGGGTTCGTTTGAGATTAAGCCAAAACAGGGGAGTGGTGGAATTGGGGAATGGGGATCGCTGTCCCCTTTTTCTGCTTTCTGTCGTTTTGTTGTCTGTTGCTGCCTGTGTTTGGCGTTCAGTGGTCTCTCACCTTCCTGTCTCGCTGCCTGTGACGCCCCCTTTTCCTCTTCTGGAGGTAGTGTTTGGTGGTGCCTGTAGACCTTCCCGACCTTTTCAGGTTTCTTTGCTTTTTTGAGTTTTGGGCTTCCCGTTTTTCTTGTTTGTGTCTCTCCCTGTTGTCTCTCCCTTCCTTGGGTGTGGTGGAACGCACTCGTAATTGGAGTCCTCAGAGAGTCACACCTGCCTGCTTTCTCCCCCGGCATCGAGGTCGCCGGGTGTAAAAATGGGTCACCATCAAGCAACCACTTACGGGGAAGTGTCCGTCCAGCCGTCCTCCAGGCTCAGCTCTCACCGAGGACCCAAGGAATGTGATTACAAGATTCGCGGGTGGTATGTCTGAGGCGATAGCGGCGCGAATGTGAGAAAAAAGCAAAGAGATCAGTCGCTAGAGTGACGATCCCGAGGCGATGTCTGCCAGTCGCGGGACTTGGGTCTTGGATCGCGGGATTTGATAGCTGGGTCTCGGGGGTCTTGGGACGAGTGAACCTTGGGACGAGTCTTGGATCAGGATTCTCGGGTTGCCAGGTTGTCAGTGTATTGTACATATGCATACTGAGTATGTAGAGTAGTGTCGCACTTGAACTTGACGAAGCAGCGACGCAGCTGCGTACACGTCCTGATCCCGTCCTGGATTTTTGTGCTTTGT
This sequence comes from Sporothrix variecibatus, assembly GCA_016097105.2. Classification (NCBI taxonomy): domain Eukaryota; kingdom Fungi; phylum Ascomycota; class Sordariomycetes; order Ophiostomatales; family Ophiostomataceae; genus Sporothrix; species Sporothrix variecibatus. Next base: position 1,770,038 of record JADMNI010000003.1, read on the forward strand.
GCTTCGTACTCCATGAAATAAAGTTGGTGGTGTCTTGCGGTTGCCTGCAGATGGCGCTCTGAGCCATTCGCCGAAGTGCAAAGGGGCGCAGGATACTCCCGTTCTGTTCAACGTGCTTGCACGTACAAGAACTCTATCTCAGAGACGTAACACCTCGAAATGTCTGACTCCATCTTTCCTGCCATGCACAGGATGTGTGCTTCGTACTCTGTAAGTCGCTGTGTACTCCGTAGTAGAGCCCATGCTCGCCGTTACGCAGCACAGCAGTACCTGCGGATGACTCGTGCCTGAAGGACGGGGACTGGCGGCCTGGTACCAACTAGCACCAAGGGGCGAAGGTGTAATGTGTGAGAAGTGTGCTGTATCCGATGGGGCGTGAAAGTGCGAGGCGTGTATGTTTGCCAGGTTGGTTGTCAGGTCATAATTGCTTGACCCGTTGCAGCGAGAGTCTCAAAGATTCGACTCTGTTGCTTGTGCAGTGCCAGTCGAGGTTACCAAGCTGTTGGTTGCCAGAGCCGCGAAGGGATGGTGGGAAGCAAGGACGAGAGACGACAGGGGAGGTGGTGGGCAGAGCGTGTGAAGGAGGCGACCAGGTCCGGCCTGCGGAAGGTTGGCGCGCTATGTTTAAGGTCTTTCCTCGGTGCTGCTTTTTTCGGGGGGTCAGGGTTGGTGAGGATGTGGCCATGGGTACCCAGCCCGAGCAGAAGGGGCTGGCAGAAAAGAATATCGAGAAGAAGAAGAAAGGTCTCAGAAAGAGGGCACAAGTCAAGACGCCGGGCTGCGTTTGACAGCAGGGGATATGGCGAGGCCAAAAAGAAAAGAGAGAAAAGAAATCGGGTGGACAGGCAGTATGCGACTAAACAAAGCGATAAAATCGAGGCGACAATATCAACACGCAACGGAAGACTCGAGCAAAAACGGAAAGTGCGAACAAGCAGAAACACAGGGAGGTACTCGAAGTGAGGTGCCGTCTGCAGGAGCTCAGAGCAAACAATAAAATAAAAAACGAGGCAGGAGTGGCGGAAGCGATCAATGGCACCCATTCGAGGGAAGGAACAAAAGACCACGTCCATCGTAGCTTCCCAAAACGACTGTTTGTGGCATTATAAGAAGGAGCAACCGGTTCCCCCCTTCTCTCTTCTCTCGCACTTGTTATTGTTGAGACTTCTTCTTGTCATCGACGCGCCTTTTAGCTTTTCCCTCTTCTCTTCCTCTCTTCAAGCTTCATTTTCGCGATCTTTTCATCAATCTCGCTCACCGTGCGAACACGCTGCCTCACTAATATCGCCAGCCACCAGTGACTCCTTCGCAACACGACAATACCACTACTTGACTGCTCATACCGGTACGATAGCTTATCGACTGCCAGCGGAAATTCGCCAGAATCCTCCTCCTCTTCTAGAAGCCGCCTCAAGTCTTCTCTGCACCCCCGTCGTCCTTGCTGCCGGGAGCCAGCTCGAACACCCCTTCTCAAATCCCTCCCAGCGGCCTATTTCTTCTGTACACCCCTCCCCTGTTCTCTCTCTCTCACGCTCTCGGCCTCTCTGCCTCTGCCCTGACGACGCACCCCCAGCGCGGAGCACCCAACGCCTTCGCCGCCTTGCAGGTCCCACTCGCGACCCGTACCTGGCACCTCTCTCCATTTCCCAAAACCAGCACTATTAGTCTGGAATCAAAGCCCACACCCCCTTCCCCTGTTCCCCTGACCCCGGCGCCGCTAAATACACACGCGACCGCGCAAAAGAAAAAGACCAGAGAGTAAAAAAAAGAAAATACCCATTCCCCCTATTTTCCTCTCTAAACTTTTTATTATTATTCGAATTTGCGCTTGTTTCGTGGTTATTTGCGCCCAGTTTTGCTGCCCTTCCCTCTCTATCACTGTTTGCCTCCCCCTGTGCTGCCCTGTCCTCTCGATTTCTTTTTTCTTTTCGCACAAAAAGAGGATCGCCCCCAACTTTGCGACTCGCCTCAGCTTTCTCCTCTCTCCCTTTTCTTTCTCTCGTCTGTTCTTCCTATCTCGTTCATATTTATCTTCCGCCGTCTCCCTTCGCTTTCTTATATTTCCTGTACTCTATTCTACTTTACTTCTAATAATCTGTTCTTCTCTTTTCTTCATTTTTACATCTACCTCACTCCCTCAAAACTTCTCAGCTTCACCTCGACACACTCACAGACACACTTGAACACTTAACCACTCGACGTTTTTCTGCCCAACCTTTTGCCTTGCATACATATCTGCAGTCGCATGCGGCGTCCCATAAAACTAGGTGAGTCAGAAAACCAGCATACAAACATGCGATACGGTCAACGGAGCAGCCGGCGCGGTCAACGCGAAGCTGGCTGTTTATGTTGCCTGCTGCTTAGATTTTGTGGTCCTCGGTCTGGTCCTTTTTGTATAAATTGGAAAGCAGTTCCAGTTCCATGCTCCTCGTTATCAGTTGCTAACATCGCGCAACAGAAGCCCACAGCCCACTATACTTTTCCTTCGCTCTTGTCCTCTGTCGCAGTTCAAGACGCGCACACGGCAACATTATACATTCCTCTGCCAACCTCAACCAAAACCACCCACGCACATTCACAATGATCGGAAGCTCATCACAAAGCCTTGTCAACCTTGGCCGCGGTGCCTACGACACAACAGGTGTCCCGAAGCCGACACCGCCGAAGCCTCGATAAATTGGAGAAGTATCCAGAGCTCGTGGGCGCAAAGTGTCTAGGGATGGCGCATCTCGCGATGTCCTCCCTTCGTTCACTGCCCTTCGGCTGACAGCTACTCAGCGCGTTTTGGGAACTTCTCACACTCTATCCTCACTCTTTCCTGCGAATTTGGCCTGCCTGCCTGCATCTTCCGACAACTTTCTTCTCTTCTCCTACACGGTCATTGACCTCAGCACTCGGGACGCAAACACTCTCACCGCACTCACTTACAACACATCTTGCATACGTCTTGCATACTCCACCTAAATTCGACTTCCCTTTTCGACAAACCATACCCACACGCCAGCTCTACCGCCTTTCGCAGGTCTCTCTCTCCTCACCGCTGAGACTGTCTGCCCATTGTACTACTATCGGTTCCTTTTCACTTTCTCGCTCTTTGTTTTGCTACATGGCCACCTTCATTGCTTGCATTTTCGTCGCATTATCTCTTCAGCCATTATTCCCCTTTTTATCAATTTTAATATTCGCAAAACGGCCGAAGAGAGAGAAACACGAGGATGATCAACATATATACTATTCGGCTCACTGCCAATCCAACACCACCGTCTCGCTTCCCAGCAGCAAGGCATGGGACGACGACAATCAACAAAAAGCACATCATCAAAAAGCTGAAGTCTTCTCTAAGACTTGGCCTATGTGTGCATGGTTTCGTCTCTTCTGATATTTTCCTTTCAAATCTTGTTCGGCGTTCAATCTATAGACGGTTTCACATTTCGGTTTCTTTTTTTCGTTATTTTCCCCATTCTCTCTCACCGTTTCTTCTTGCCCACTCTTCGACGCACTTTCAAACATCGACAACGCATCACGACCTGGCACTTCCACCTTTAGTCGCATCCTCGCCGGAGACGTCCCGCACTGGCGAACCAACCGGGCATCGTCATTGACACCGCATGGCTGTTCGTCGCTGCCCAACGTCATGATCGAGCTGCATGGCCTTTTCTAGGCCGGCATTAGCGTGTCCGCTCTCACCTTCATTTCGACGTCGCCTCCGACTTCTGGCCCTCCACTTTTCATGCGCTTTTGTTGCGTTGCGTCGCTTCTTCTCTACCCCTCCAGACGGTTTTCTCGTTCCAATTCTGTTTTATTATTAAAAAGAGGGCATCGTTTCAAAGGGTTTTGTTTTCTTAGGGCTTTGTGCAAAGATGAACGAGCTCTTGACCTCAAGGGAAACTCATTCTATCATCACCACAAACATGGATTTCTATTTCTTTTTTTCTTCTGTTTTTTTTTTATGGGATGGGCAACAAAAATATGGGTGGATCGGAAAAGAACTTTGCTTTTTTTTGCTTGCTTTCTGTCCTTCCTGCTTGCTTTTTTTCTTTAATCACTGGGCCATGCATTACATAGATAGACGGTTTCTTTTTTCCCCTGTTCCTTCCCCCACACACATCGTTTCCGTGCGTGCCTTTTGCTTTTTTATACAGCCAGGATTTCCCTTTCAGTCTTCACAGACGCAAAAAGAAACCCTAACACGACTGTGGGCGGACTTTCACTCTTCGTCTCTTCACCTTCCCTATTACTATTCCTATACCTATTTCCATTTGTCCTGTCTGCTTTTTTCAAACGATACTCCCTGTACAGATACTACAATCGGTTTTTACTTTAATACAAGCCTGAAGATGCCGCGCACACTTTATACTTCTCATTACTTGACATGAAATTTATTTGCGAACAACCACTTTCCAACCAAGAAGACAAATATATCGTATCCTCTTGTCCCCATGGTTTGAAATGCATATCTGTTGCGTCATGGTCAGCGCGAGACAGATGTGTCAGATGCCTTTATTTGCCGCTTTGTATGGAGTAAATATCTTAATTCTCTTTTCGGAAGCTTGCGGGAGGGCGGGATGGGATGTCCAACGGCAAATCGTATCAAACCCTTTGCCAAAAGTTCTCACAGGAGATGTGAGGAGAGCACTGTTAAGCCTCGGCACACGACCTAAACTGCACATATTTACATGCACAAACACACCTCTAACAAAAAAAACATCAAAAAAATCGAGCCGCACAAAAACTACGTCGCACTGATACATGACGTATGTAAGAAAGTACGGTTGCCTCGTATGCACCTCATAGGGCAAAGTAGGATTTGATGGGCGAGTGCTTCACATCTCCTTATTTCCAAGGAGTGCATCTCCGTTGTTTTTCTTTACTCTATCTTTGCTTTTCCCTAATCTTTTCGAGCACACCCTCCTCGGCTTCCTATCCAAGATAACAACCCGGGAGAAGAGCCGGTGTGTGGTGATCCTCCTTATAATGAGAAACAACTGGACAACCTTCAAAAAAAAAAATGGAGTCAGACACATATTAGCAAAAAAAATACGGAGCATTTCTCCGGATTTTCCATTCGTATAGTTGCAACGGTGCTCAAATAATCCCATGCACCCGCAGTCTGTCTAAGGTGTCTACTTCGTACACGGTATTCCCATCACACGCCCGTATGTCTTTTCCTTTCCTCCGCTTCGTAACAACAGAGTCGCGACGGGGCGACAATCACAGGCGCAACAGACAGGTTCCCCCCAACCAGCACTTCTCCGTATTTTCTCAGTTTATGTGATGCTCCCACAACTAGGCCGGGACGGGACGGGGCCATCCTCTGCCTTCGGTGCTAGTCTGCGTCTTTAGTGCACAAATGCAATGCATGCTTGTCACCCTTTTGCCACAGACATCCTTTGTCACCGCAGGGCGATGCAGCACTTTGTAAGATACGGGGGACGGACGGCTTTTTTTTGGGCGTCCTAAACTCTGTACGCTCCTTACATAGGCTGTAGCTGTACCCATACCTCCATGCATATGCAGACTATGAGAACCTGGGTGGCAACAAACCCCAGAAACATGCATCTATTCCCGTCGCGCTTGCTTCCAAGCTATTAACGGTAGGATACAGTACTTTGTGTGAGCTTTGCCGAGAGCTATCTTTTTGCGGGCAAAGATTTTCAGGGGATAGCCTCCAAAGGTCGCAAAAAGCAGGAGAGCAGGACAAAGCAAGGATGCCAAAAGTGGCAAAGACAGACAGAGCGACCAGGCCTGTGCAAGGCACATGCAGACAGTGCGGAGGAGGCCGAGCTGGGCTCCGTTCGGCGTTCATATGCTCCTTGTTTTTTCTACTCTCGATGGAGCTTCAGATGGAGCAAATTACGGAGCTTCGACGGCTTCAGGCACAATAATGTCGATACGATAACTGGATAGATACTAAAAACCAGCTAAACCGGTTCCTTGGGGCCGGAAAGGATAGTTGGACCCTTGTTTTTCGTTCCTGTTTAATGCCAAGAAAGTAAATATTTGGCTTGAACGGAGTACGTCGTATTCCTGTTCGATTCCGGGCATTTTGCTTTTCGTGATTTTGAGCTCACTCAATCCCTGAGCGTCGCCATCTGATTTTCTCTCGGGGCGTTAAATAGCCAATAACTCTTAAACATTCACCCTCCCCCACGCACGCCCTTTTCTCAACGTCAAGACTCGCCATGATGATTGCTGCTGCGCATCCTCGCTCGTACAACGCAACGACAGTTGCGAAGAATGTTCGGGTGTGGCGAGCCTCCAATAGGAAGCAACACATGGAAACGATTCGAGGTGGCGATCATAGCGGAAGCTCCTCTCTTCCCCGTCCATACGACTGGGATCGTTAATTAGTGCAGGGTTGCCTTTGCCTTTTGCCCACTTTTGCAATTAACGAAACGATGAAAAAAGCAAAGAAAGACCGAGGACGAAAAGGAAGGAGTGAGCAAAAACGTTGAGGCGTTCATCTCACACCTCTTCCACTCTCATTGCGACGGTACACGACTGTGCCGTTCCCTCCTGGAACCTGGCTTGCCCCGACGTTTTGGTATTGGGACGTGAAAGTGGACTGTTCAAGCCTTTTTTCTTCTTTTCTTTCTGCCTTTCTTTGCTTCTTCTCAGCTCCATACCCTTGCCAACAGACCTGTCATTTCACCCCCTTCAGAGGCTGTTCCCCTGCAAAGTTTACCAGCCACCATATTTCAGGGACCTTGCCAGGTCTCCGTATTAGCAGTGGCTTTTACACATACTGTGGTAAAGCAACCATCATCACCATCAATCACCTGGAAATAAAGATACAAGTCACAAAAATAGTAAGCCCGCCATAGCGGAACTGCGTCCCGGCTCCGTCCTGAGACTGACACTATGGAAAGGAGAGGCAAGCAGTGGGAATACCCCGTAATAATATATGGGGCAGGCGCATGTTGGCAATATCAAAGTTGAGACCTGCCGTTGCACCTCTCCTGAAAATCAGCGAATTCATTCAGTGAGAAGGTGTCTTTCATCCCATCCTTGCAGGATCACCTCTTTTTCCGAACTGGTGAGAGACATTGTAACGTCTTGTTCCCCCTCAAAAAGTGCAAGAGGGTTGCAGAGCTCTTTGGGAGGAGAAACCTAATACCTGTGTATCCGTGCGCTTTATTTCTACATGCTTGTTCTTCTTCTACTACAAAGCAAGAAGAGAGAGAAAAAGCCATACACGAAACAGTTCTTGCCAGGAAGGAGGGGGAAAAAAGTACGGTTGTCGACTCCACCGACAGCACGACTGAGTAGGTTGATCACCCTCTTAATAGGGTAGCTTGAAGCATGGAGCGGAGATAATAAAGGGATACATACGTCGTACGACGTACAAGGAGTCAAATGGGAGTGAGAGAACTGGACCTGCATTTCTGGGGCTTTCTTTGTGGCGGCGCGACCCAGGGGAAACCCAGGACCACGTTGCTGGGTCCGCCCTCCCGCCCGCCCAGAATATTTTTTTAACTGCAAAATAATTCAGAAAAAGAGAGTGGTGGATAAACGCCTTCACTTGGCGACAATATTTTCCGTTACAACAATTGCGTGGGGATATGCCAGCCCGAGTTGAGCGCTCTCTTCTCTCGCCTTCCATACCTTTTATTTTTGCTCGCTTTGCCACCTTTGATGCACACGTCGTATGGGATGAGTGTTTTTTCGATGTGGTTTTAATTACTTTTTGGGGGGGGGCTGTGTGTTTGCCTCTTATTGATTTATTTTGTCCCCGAAGGTGATACGTTGGCAAAAAAAAAATAAGAAAGAAAACAAAAGAAAGCACAACCTTAAGAAGCCCGTCACCCTGCCATTGTGACACATGCTTGTCCCGTCCGCTGTCATCAACCTGAAATCAACATTACCTCAGGGACAACCAACAGCCACAAAGAAGCCCCCAGGATCCCTAACAGCTTTTTGCACATTCATTGCGCGTGGGGGGTGTGACAGGCACTCTCGCTTGAGCTCAAGCATGCATGCACTCACAGTCACATTACATTATTGTTGGCCTACGGAACGCCACGGAAAACCAACGGTCACTGTGGTTGGCGATCTCTCGTCAAATCCATCTCGACGGGCGAAAATGCCTTCCCTGCTTCCGTGGTTGCTACCTGCCGCGAGCCTGTTTCTCTCACCGTGCATATCGTCCCCCCACGCCCTATATATCTGTCATACGGAATTTTTGCACCACATTTCGCTTCCACATTCCACTTGAAACATAATTACAGCTATCGGTGACGCAGTGGGCTTCGGGGTATCCCGATGCCCTAGATTATCATGCTGTGTAGATATATCACGCATTTGCTCCCCCACGCATCGCTCTTCATCGCAGCTTTCTGACATAACGCTCACGTTAAAAGAGTGCTTAAAACACACACAGGACGATCTGGCCAACATATGCTTGATTATGGCCAAAGGAGGGTAAAAAGAGCGAAACAATGCCAAGCTAAAATACCAGACGAGAATTTAACTGAAGTCTGCTCCCCTGATGCAAGGGATGGCCAGAAAAAATCGTGCCTTAGCATCGTCCCTTTTTAGTGTCGTCCGCGAGGCTGCAAGGGGTGCTTAAATCTGTACGACAAGTATGTATTGAGACTCGAAAGCGGACAAAAAACGATGGAACATGCCCATCGCTCTCCCTGCTTCGAACTTGCATCGCAGTTACTTGCTGTGCAACTCATGTCTCTTATGCACCCTCCTGCATTGGTCATCTCGATGCAGCAGTTTTTTGCGGTCTTTTAGTTCTCTATTCCAATCGCCTTGCACACCCTTTTTGTCTGTTGCCAACACCATTTCTATCACTGGCGGCGGCAATCACGTTCTGCTGTTGTTAAGATAAAACGTTTGCCTTCACCTGTTTTCGGTTTCAATGACATCTCGGCGCCTATCCCTCCCTTTAGTACATACTGTCTCCCTTGCCCTGTGGTTTTGGTATGTGATAGGCACTCGTCATCCCACGTCATGACACACACACTTTCTGTCATTCTTGTTCATTCTCTCCCCCTTTTGATGCCACACCCCTCCCCCTCCCGATGTTAAAATGGGACAAAAGTCAGCCCCAAGGAAGACGGGAGACGAAAAAAGAAAGACAACGCTTGGAAATATATACATATATATATATATATATGTAAACCGGAGTTACCGTTGTTGAAGAGAGTGGATAAAGCTATGGGTATGGCTGACCGTCTGATTCGGGAGACGGACCACTGGGACAAGAGAAAATGAAACAAAGCAAAAGATTGGACAAGACTTACAGTGAGGTTGTCTTGCGTCTTTTTGATTGCCTACTGAGTGCCTCCTAATCCTGGCCTTAATACCTCAACATCACACCTTCATACTTGACTTGGAGGTTAGGCCGTCCGTACAACCTAGAATAATTATCATCGGCAAAGCTGCTCTGGTTTGTTAATAGCACACCCCTTCTCAGCATCGGCAAGCCACTGCATGGATAGACCCGACGGGCTGGGTTGGCATATTGCATGCTCTTGAATACTGTAGCTCTATGCCTCAAACTTTCTCCATATGGCATAAGTCTCACACATCAACCTCTTGATCGGGCTCAGCGTGCTGCTGTTTAACGATGTGTCCAATCATGACGCGGAGGCATCCCATTATGCAGCTAATCATGATGTCTGTCGGATAGAGCGTGTTACTGCAGCTGAATATGCATACGGAAAGAGCCAGTAGATAGCGAATCAGCTAATGCGGCTGGGTAACACCTTGTGCCCAATGAAGTTGTGACATAATGTTGACAGAGTCTCTGTAAAAATTGCGTTTCCTCAATAAGCCTACAGTAAAAACAGACCATTCGATGTTATATATTGTTCTTGTGAAAAAGAAAAAAAAGAAAATAGCATACATGAGGTAAAAATAGCTCACAAAACGTGTCCATAATTGAGTGTACGACAACATTTTAGCAATTGAGATATTGTATTCTCTTACAGGGTATCTTATGGGGTTGTTGACATAGACGAATACCACGTTGATTAACAAAAGTGCTTCAATACCCGTCAGTCTGAATAACAAATTTATTCAAGTTTTAATAGTACGAGGATTTCTCCGGTACTCCCCATATCGTGTATTTGTAGTCGCGTGCAGCCTCGTGGTTCCTTCTTTTTTTGTTAAACTATGGCGGAGTTGAAGTTACACAGGCGATAAGAACCGTAGGAGACTGACGTTGTTAGCGGGTCGCACCTTCTCTACCAAATTCCAAAGAGTGGGGCCGCCGCAACTGCGCCCAGCTTACTACGAGGGCGAGGACGCCCAGCCCCGCACCTGCTTTGCGAGTTGCCTACCCGCCAAACGCCTGCGCATCGTCGTCACGCATTGCCACCAAACGTGTAGCTCCGACCCCGACTTCCCGACTTCATCATTGCTGTCACAGCATCAATTGACGGCATACGTCCCCTTCCATCTCTTCCACACATATCCGATTACACAAACAACACACCCGCAATGTCCATCATCCAGCAGCACAGCAACGCGACCCTCGGCGATGCCTGGCGTACGATTAACATCGACGCCCTCGAGGAGGACAGCCCGGCCAACTTTGACATCTCGACTCTGCGCCCGCCCGTTCCCGAGATTACCGAGCCCGAGGTCCGTCAGCTTGCCGGCCAAGTCCGCCAGCTGCTGCGGGGCGGCGACAACGACGGCGCCCTGCGCGGCTGCCTAGAGATGCCCGTCTACGTCGGTTCGGACGGCGCCAAGGAGGCTGCTCTGCAGACTGTCCTTGAGGTGCTGCAGTCCATCAAGGCGAGCGACATGAGCCCGCTGCTGAAGCGCCTGTACGCGACTGAGAATGGCAGCGAGCTGCTGGACGTTCTGATGAAGTACTTGTACGTTTTCCCTCTGTCTCCCGAGCAATTGCACCGCCCAACTAACAGCTTCCAGGTACAAGGGCATGGCTACACTCAAGGGCTCGGGCTCGTCGACACCTCACACGCCGACACGCACACAGACGAGCGGTTTCAACACAATTGGCAGCCTCGGCAGCAGCAAGGGCTTCCTGGCCGGCCAGGGCGGCGGTGACTCGACGGGCGCTGCGATGAGCGTTCTGCTTAGCTGGCACGAGAAGGTGGTCGAGGTCGCCGGCCTGGGTAGCATACAGCGCACGATGACCGACTGGCGGAGGGTGTAAGGGTCGAGAGACGGAGATGTTAGGAACCGGAGGTGATGCGCTGAAGACGGACCGATGATAATTGAGAGTAGAAACACTCTTGATTTGACGCGAGCTTCTGTGCCTCTTCTACCTCTTACCTACTTGGTTTTTACCGGCGCAGAGGCTTTTGCAAGGACGTACGTATATAGATGAGACAATAGCGAAATCAGCTTCATACGACTGCCCCAAGCTGTACACGAGTCTTTATGTGATCGCCTGAAGTGGTATATGTTGTGATTTCTCTGCATTATTCGTACATATGGTTTACTACCTACTTCTTTTCAAGAACATCCTTCAGGTTGATCTGTCCACTACCCCGTGCCAATGGCTGTGGCTCTTTGGCCGACGGGTGCCAGCCGATCATGTAAATGATTCGGAATGTCGCTGGGATCGTGCCGTCCTCGTTGCCGTGCAGTTCTCGGTAGATGGCATCGTTGGCCAGCAGCACGTCCCGTCCAATAGCACCCATCTCGCGGCCCAGAATGGCGCTACTCTCGCCCATCGCCTGCAAATCCGCCATCAGCGCAAACGTATCTGGGTAGTCCACGATAATGTCGTCCACATCCACCGTGAGCATAGAGAAGCCTGCTCGCTGCAAAAGCCCGCCTACGTCACGCACGTCCGCCAGCGGCGACACATGTGGTGACAATCCCCCCGACGATCCTGCTCTGCCAGCTGCAGGGATGTGCGCAGCTCATACAGCGTGTCGCCGCCGAGCATGGCGCCCAAGAACGGTGCATCGGGCTTCAGCAACCGGTTGATCTGTGTCAGGACACCCGGAAGGTCGTTGGTCCAATGCAGGCTCAAGTTGCTCAAGATGAGATCGTATGTCTCTGGCGTAAAAGGTGAGCCTGCTTCAATGGTTGGCGAGACGTCTCCGCTTGTGCTGGCCGCGCCGTTGCCCTCTTCTTCCGTAAAGCTCATGACATGGCGCGTAATGTCAATTTCCTGGTTGAAAGGCTGGTCTGTATCGCGGAACAAAAGGCCAGGAGACGACTCGGCTGCGACCAGGTGTTCGATGCGCGTGGACAATGGCGGAGTGCCAGGCACGGCTGGATCAGGGTCTGGCCGAACCAGGGCGCGGGCGACATTGCACGAGTTTGCTCCAAAGTCGAGCGCTCGTGGAAATGTCCGTTTGATGTCCTGCTTATTGTTAGATATACAGTTCGGTGGGTAGACTGGAAGCGGCATAAGAATACAAACTAATAAACGCTCGCAGAGCCGGACGGCCACTTCGTCTTTGAGATAGTCTGCCTGCCGGCTGGCCTCTACATTGGCGGCCGCACGCTCCTTCTGGAGCCACTTTGCGCGACGGTTGAAGACTTCAAACACGGGCTTGCCGCCCGACTGAATGGCATAGCCGCGTCGAGATGTCGAGTTGAGCAATATTGAGGATGTCGAAATCGAAAAGGGAACGACTCTCCGGCTTGATGTCGGCAGCACTGCCCGCCTTAACGGTGTAGTCGCATGGCCGCACACACAAAATGACTTCATTGTCACTCTTGTCTTTGAATAACACGATTTTGGCGCAGAAGCAAGTATAGGGCGCCGTCAAAATGAAATTTGTACGACGGTCGATGAGATTTGCTGTAAATATGCCTTAACGTCATTGCTGGTGATTTTGTAATATGGGCCAGCCACAGTGACAGCCACACATGGTTCACTCGCTCTTTCTGTTCCTGCCTTCTCTCCCTAATTTTCCTTTTTTTGCGGGGACCATGCGACCATGCGGTGAGTTTTGACGGCAGCCACGGGGCGGGGCAGGGGACTTGAAGAAAGGGGGCAAACCACACCCACTAGAGCCGCCCAGAAGGGAAAGCGCCAACGGTGGGAAAGCCCAGAAGCGGCATGGGCGGCCAAGAGTACAGTTCCACGTCCCAAAATACCGACATCGAGGAGCTCTCCTTTCCATTTTCTATTTTTCGTCCGATCGCAGAACTGCACCCGTCCACCCCCATCGGCGCAGCTCTCCGATATCACAGACACGCGCACGAAACCGACCACCGGTGCATCCAACCGACTTTCGATTCGCATAAGTCCATCCCCTTCCGCGTGTCCCGCCCTCCCGCGATCCGCACGCCCAGACCACCATTCGTCATCTCAGCCTTCTCTCTCTGCCTTCTTCACCCCCTGTACGGCGGTCTACCGTTAATATCGTCAACAAATCGTCCCGGCCATATCTTCACCAAGCCACAACAACGCCCGTTCCGTCCCTGTCGCCGACGACAGCAGACATACCCCTGAATATCGACCCTCACACCTCCTACCTCGTTAGGGACCAGCGCCGGCTCTCGTTCCCGGAGGTCGTGCCGCCTTCAATCCGGAGCCCGGCTTCACCAGCCCCGACATCTCAGTCCTTACCAAAACCGACACCAACGCCGTCTCTCACACTCCGTGAGGCTTTTTCGTCATGTCGTCGTCGACGGGCGGCTTCCTGGGCCGCTCCAGCACCAGCAACTCCAACATGCGCGGTCTGGTCCAGTTTATTGCCGACCTACGCAATGCCGCGCACGCGAGCTGGAGGAGAAGCGCATCAACAAGGAGCTGGCCAACATCCGGCAGAAGTTCAAAGGTGCGTGGAAGATAGGGTGTTCAGGGGCTCCTATAGCAGGCACTAGGGAACTAACATCACATCTACAGATGGCAACCTGAGCGGATATCACAAGAAGAAATATGTGTGCAAGGTAAGAGAATTTGTTGTGGTGTCGTACTTCTCGTGCGATCGTTTAGCACTTACTGATTTCTTCAGCTCCTCTATATCTACATCCTTGGCTGGAACGTCGACTTTGGTCACCTCGAGGCCGTCAACCTCATCTCAGCCACCAAGTACTCTGAGAAGCAGATTGGCTACCTCGCCATGACCCTCTTCCTCCACGAAAAGCACGAACTACTCCACCTCGTCGTCAACAGTATACGAAAGGACCTTCTCGACCACAATGAGCTGTTCAACTGCTTGGCGCTGCACGCAATCGCCAACGTTGGTGGCCGCGAGATGGGTGAGGCCCTGAGCGGCGAAGTGCACAGGTTACTCATCTCGCCAACATCGAAATCATTTGTCAAGAAAAAGGCTGCCCTCACTTTGCTCCGTCTCTACCGCAAATTCCCCGACATTGTGCAACCGCAGTGGGGCGAGCGTATCATCTCGTTGATGGACGATGTAGACATGGGCGTTGCTCTGTCTGTGACGTCGCTGGTCATGGCTGTGGCTCAGGACAACCCGGACCAGTACAGAGGCGCCTACGCCAAGGGTGCCGCGCGCCTTAAGCGCATCGTCGTCGACGGCGAGTACACGGCTGATTACCTGTACTACAAAGTGCCGTGCCCGTGGCTGCAGGTCAAGCTGTTGCGGCTTCTTCAGTACTTCCCGCCGTCTGAGGACAGCCACATCCGTGAAATGATCCGCGAGTCGCTGCAAAAAGTCCTGAACCATGCCATGGAGACAAATAAGAACGTGCAGCAGAACAATGCTCAGAACGCGGTGCTATTTGAGGCTATCAACCTCATCATCCACCTCGACACCGAGCACGCTCTCATGAAGCAGATCTCTTCGCGCCTCGGCCGCTTCATCCAGTCGAGAGAGACCAATGTGCGCTACCTCGGTCTCGAGGCCATGACACATCTGGCTGCGCGCGCCGACACGCTCGATCCCATTAAGCAGCACCAGGACATTATTGTTGGCTCTCTGCGCGACCGCGATATCAGCGTGCGTCGCAAGGGTCTCGATCTGTTGTACAGCATGTGCGACTCGACTAACGCCACGCGGATTGTCGGCGAGCTGCTCCACTACCTGCAGAATGCTGACTTTGCCATTCGCGAGGAGATGGTGCTCAAGATTGCCATTCTTACCGAAAAGTATGCTACCGATGTTCAATGGTACGTCGACATTACACTCCGACTCATCGCTATGGCTGGCGACCACGTCAGCGACGAAGTATGGCAGCGAGTCATCCAGATTGTCACCAACAACGAGGAGCTGCAGGTGTATGCTGCCAAAAACAGCTTGATGTACGTGAAGCAGGACCACTGCCATGAGACACTGGTCAAGATTGGCACTTACATTCTTGGCGAGTTCGGCCATCTCATCGCCGAAGAGCGTGGCTGCAGCCCAATCGAGCAGTTCCTGGCCCTGCAGAACAAGGTGCCCGCCTGCTCAGCCAGCACCAAGGCCATGATCTTGTCATGCTTTGTCAAGTTTGTCAACCTGTTCCCCGAGATCAAGCCGCAGCTTGTCCACGTCTTTGAGGTCTTTAGCCACACGCTCGACTCGGAACTGCAGCAGCGGGCGTGCGAGTACCTGGCACTTGTCAACATGCCGACGGACGATCTGCTACGCACGGTTCTCGATGAGATGCCGCCGTTCCCTGAGCGGCAATCGGCACTGCTCTCACGGTTGCACCAGAAGCATGCCAACACCAGCGACAAGCGCACGTGGGTGGTGGGCGGTAAGGACGCCAACACCGACGCGGGCGAGCTGGGCATGGTCAAGAACCCTGGTCTACGCCGCACGTTTAGCACCAACGATGCCTCGTCACCCAACGGCAGCAATGGGCAGCATGTCAATGGCACCGGCCCCAACGGTGCCGCCGCCAACGGCGCTTCCTCCAATGGACAGTCCAAGTCTATTAATGACCTTGCTGGTATTGACATGCACATTGGCGACAACAAGCCGACCAAGGTGCCCAACCTGGCGAGCGCCGCTCACTTGTCGCCTGGCTGGGAGCGCGGCTTCAACCGGCTCATGCTCCGGGCGGACGGTGTGCTCTTTGAGGACGGCCAGATGCAGGTTGGCGTGCGCTCAGAGTACCGTGGTCAGGTTGCATGCTTGATTCTGTACTTCACCAACAAGACGCCGGCCACAATCACTTCGTTCACGACAACTCTTGATCTGGACGAGTCTGAAAAGGGCAAGCTGACGTGGGATGTCAAGAACCTTCCTGACACCAACATTGGCCCCAGCTCGCAGTCGCAGCAGGTTATCATGTTTGAAGCCAAGAAGGTCTTTGAGAAGAGCCCTACCATCCGCGTGAGCTACCTGGCTGGTGCCCTGCAGGCCATTACACTCAAGCTGCCCGTGGCCATCCATAAGTTCATGGACGCCACGGAGCTGGCAGGCGAGGACTTTTTCAAGCGCTGGAAGCAGATTGGTGGCGCACCGCGCGAGGCACAGCAGGTGTTTGGCATTGAAACGGGCCGCGAAGGCGAGCGTGAGTTCAATGAGATGTTCATCAGCAAGGTACTAGAAGGCTTCCGGTGGGGTCTGCTCAAGAATGTCGATCCCAACCAGAAGAACTATGTCGGTGCCAGTGTGGTGCACACATCAGAGGGCGGCAAATTCGGCTGCCTCCTGCGTCTCGAGCCAAACTACGGCACTCAGGTATGTTGCAGACCTTCTCTACTCTTTTTTCCCCCCCTGTGCTTGATCTAGCATTTTGCCTCTTACTAACACCTCCAGATGGTCCGTCTGACAATCCGTGCTACCGACGAGACGGTGCCGCCTGTGCTCCTGAAGCTCATGCAGAACCGTCTGGCTCGCGGCTTTGCCATCCATGCCGAGCCTCTGCGGCCGCCCACAAAGCGGGAAATCTCCGATGCGTTCAGCAACGTGCTTGTCGGCCCCGAGGAGAACGGCCGTTAGGAGCCGCCGTCCGTTTCCGAGGAAGCATACGATATGTCACCCCGAAGGTCGCCTGTTGCTGAAGCCAAGATGTGGCGGACGCTGGGCGCCGTCTGGGAAGAAGACGAAGATACTGTGGACATTGGGGTCGTAGATACTGGGTCTGATGAAGTTAATGGGTTAGATGAAGAAACGCGCAATGACGAAAATTACGGAGACGTCGACGACGATGTGTTCCGTGACTCGCATATCTGTATCGAGAAGTGGCAACTGGAGGTGGAACGATTTCAGGCACAGGGACAGGAAAGGGAGTATGGATCTCTGTTGTCGAGCCCCAGCTGTTTTATCTAAGCCGGCGTTTTTGCGTGCAACTTGCTTTTTTGCTTGTCTTGTTTGACTGTTTGCATGCACTCTTCTTTTCTTGTGCACAGTTTTCCCTTTTTTTTCTTCTTCTTTTCTTTTCGTTTGCCCCTTTTTTATCTCTTACCAAGTTGGATGGCATCGTCTTGTACATTTTTTGCTCTTTCATTCACATTAATAGCATTTTCTGAAGTACGTCCAGCTAGCAATAAAAGTTTATGCACACTTCCAGACTCCCGATTGCTTCCGATTCCACTTGCCGATAACACATTTTCGGATGAAGTCTTTGTGCTTTGTCTCTATCAGGAAGAACGCTGCCGTTTTTTCTCTTCTTTTTCTCTTCTTCTTCTTCTTTTTTTCTTTTTTTCAAAGAGAACATAAAAATGAAGTCTTTTCAGGCTACAGTGACGAAAAATAGAACATATCCACTTTGACCGTGTCCCGGCCACACGAGAACGGAGGACGGATACAAGCTTCCGTGTAAGTCGGGGCAAATCCATTCACGATGGAATCACCGGCGATTTTTACGGTGAAGAAGTAAGCCTGGTCTCCGTTGAGGTAGAAATACCCAATGCTGGTAGACAGAAGATAGTCACGTGGAGTTACACGTGGAGGCAGTTGCGGTGCTCCCTGGCCCGTTTGTGACCGGATCGTACACCGTTTGCTCAAACATTGGCAAGGGATGGAGCCAGGAGTCAGCCAATCACAGTGCGCAGAGTATCTAGCTAACTCGTCATTTCCTAACCTCTCCGACAACCGACATTTCCAAGCCGAAAGTCCCTTTGCCTCAGTGCTGTGAGTGCCTGTTTTGTGCGAGATAGCGCCCGAATGGCCCGCCAGGCCCAGTAAAAATCCCTTGAAAAATAAAAACAGCAAGAGCGGGACAGGGGATCGTGCGCTAAAATTATCTTGCTCACCGCCCGCACCTGCGCCCTAAAAAAAAGCGGGAAAAATGCAAGTGAAGCGAGGCACAGGATAGGCAGGAGCGACCCGGTGAAAAGAGGGCCGAAACAGAGCGGAACGACGGCGAGCCACAGGCCAGCGAGACAAGTTTAGGGTGTCTGTTTTAGGCTTGTTTTGGTGCATTTGGTGCACACAGGCGAAAAGCGCAAAACATCCCCTCCCTTGATTTTGTCGATTTCCCCCCTTTGGAAAGTCCCCCTAACGACGACGACGTTCGACGACGACGATTCACTCTCCCTCCCCCTGTCATCCCGATTGGCATCGCATCTCCCCTCCGCCTTTTTCGCATCCTTTTTCTCGCCTTCTGTCGATTGACTCGACAGTTGTTCTTTCCTCACCGACCCGACAACGAGGCCCTCCGAAATTCTCACGAAGCTCTCCCAGCTCGATTTCTCCTTCTTCCCCAATCCAACATCATGTTCAAGCTCGGCCGCAGCAGCAGAGCTCTGGCTTCGGCCTTTGCTGTCTCCAAGGTGAGCTCTCCCTCGGCACCCGGAGCTGTTGCTGATCTTTTGATTGTGGCTGGAACGGTGTCCGTTCGATGCCACGATGCGGCTTATCGCGGCATCTCTCGGTCTTGCGAGAAGAGCTGTTTTTGAAGATGTCTTGCTCTGTTTGACAACTGTTTGACAATCTATATTATCTCATCAACGAATGCTAACGATGTCTTGTCACCCCTACTACAGCAGCAGCTCAACCCCTCCGCTCTCCGTGCTCCCGCCCTGAGCCAGCAGCGGAGAGCTCTGAGCATCCACGAGTACCTGTCCGCGGACCTGATGCGCAAGGTACGTAACGAGTCTGACGAGGGCGGTATTTCCCATCGATAAGAGACAAAAAGGATTGCGACGAGGGCGGCGGCGCTGCCGCACACAATTTTGGCGGGATTTTGTGACGGAGGACAATGGCCCGTGTGAACCGGCAAAACTGATACTAACATACTTTTGTTTTTCTCTCCTCACAGTATGGCATCGCTGTCCCTGATGGTTCCGTGGCACGCACGTCCCAGGAGGCCGAGGATGTTGCCAAGAAGATTGGCACCGACGACATGGTTATCAAGGCGCAGGTCCTGGCTGGTGGCCGTGGTAAGGGTACTTTCGACAACGGCCTCAAGGGCGGTGTGCGCATCATCTACTCTCCTACCGAAGCCAAGATGTTCGCCGACCAGATGATTGGCCACAAGCTCGTCACCAAGCAGACCGGTGCTGGCGGCCGTCTGTGCAACAGCGTCTACATTTGCGAGCGCAAGTTTGCGCGCCGTGAGTTCTATCTGGCCGTCCTGATGGACCGCGCTACCCAGAAGCCCGTTATCGTGTCTTCGTCGCAGGGCGGCATGGACATTGAGACCGTCGCCAAGGAGAACCCCGATGCCATCAACACCACCTACATCGACCTCGAGATCGGTGTTACCGACGAGATTGCCCGCGGCATCGCCACCAACCTGGGCTTCAGCGAGCAGTGCATCGAGGAGGCCAAGGACACCATCCAGAAGCTGTACAAGATCTTCCAGGAGAAGGATGCTACCCAGATCGAGATCAACCCCTTGTCTGAGACCTCGGACCACCGTGCCATGTGCATGGACGCCAAGTTCAACTTCGACGACAACGCCGAGTTCCGCCAGAAGGACGTCTTTGAGTGGCGCGATACCACCCAGGAGGACCCCGAGGAGGTCCGTGCCGCCAAGTCCAACCTGAACTTCATCAAGCTCGACGGCGACATTGGCTGCCTTGTCAACGGTGCCGGTCTGGCCATGGCCACCATGGACATCATTAAGCTGAACGGTGGTGCCCCCGCCAACTTCCTGGACGTCGGTGGCGGTGCCACCCCCGCTGCCATCAAGGAGGCTTTCGAGCTCATCACCAGCGAGTCCAACGTCACCGCTGTCTTTGTGAACATCTTTGGCGGTATCGTCCGTTGTGACGCCATTGCCCACGGTCTGATCAAGACTGTCGAAACCCTGAACCTGCGCATTCCCATCATTGCCCGTCTGCAGGGCACCAACGTTGAGCAGGCCCACCAGCTGATCAACGACTCTGGCCTGAAGATCTTCTCCATTGACGACCTCCAGAGCGCCGCCGAGAAGCCGTCCAGCTGTCTAAGGTCGTGAAGATGGGTAAGCTGACAATTCCCTCTCAATCTGTATCATTATTATATGCCTGAAACAACATGCTAACCTTATTTCCAGCTCGCGAGATTGACGTCGGTGTCGAGTTCACGCTGGGCATCTAGAGAGATGGAGACAACGGAGTGACGCGCTCACCGCCGAGCATAGGGAATCATGACGTGAGAAGCTAGAGCGTTATGATGAAAGAGAAAAAGAATGCAGGAAGAAAGGGGACGTTCTTGGACACATTTTGGGAATATCCCTAGGGATTACGAAGGAGGCATATAAACCCAAACGACATTGCACGACAAAATTTTTACAAACAACCCATAAAAACACCCACCATCACCACACCTTGACATGGTTTCATACGCGCTCTTCCCCGGATCCCATTTTTTTACATACACACGCATCCTCTTTTTTTTTAATCGTAACAAATAGAATTTGTGATTTGGTATTAGCTTTTTGTTTGGTCCTAATACGACGTATGGTCTTTGATTTTGCACTTAGTCTGATATTGCCTAAGCCACTGCTCAATATGGTATTTTATTTTGAAAAGGTTGGCAATCTGAGTTTATGATACTTCGACTTTATCTGTCCGTGTTATCTGATGACCTCTTTTCCCCAGATTGTCCCACATGAAGGGTTCGCAATGCAAGCCTTGGCGTCTTTAGGACCGCATGGGGGGAAATCGCGAAATCTAGACTTCGGGTATTTGATATCCTCCATTGCTCCGTAGCCTTGCTGCTACCCCAGACACGTCAAACTCGGCAAAGGCGAGCTTTATTGATCCTTGGGCTCGAATTGGAGCTGGGGTTATGGCCATAGAGAAAGATGGCTTACATTTTGAGTTACCCGGACTTTCATTCGTGGTTACTATTTTTAATTCCACTTGGACCCTTCCCTTTCCCATGTAAATTATATCGGCTTGAATCCCAGGTCATCTTGACATTTTATACATTGAAGTGTAGTTTTAGGCTTCATCCCTACTAGGTACATAGTTCTTGTTCTATCATGCTGCGGCTCCGGTTCCTGTCCTCCGTTACCAAGGCCGCACGGTAAGGCGGAAGAGATAATGGCTCGAGATATTGGACTTGTTCGACATCTAGTGAGACAAAACGCTTGTCTTGATTCGAATAAATCCAGTGCTAACGAAAAATAGTGAGGAGTGGCATGCGAGAAGCCTGCAGGATTTGCCTTGAGCCTTTACTCCCATATCACCATGGCCTCCTACAGTTCCGTAAGACGGTAAGAAGCTGCTGGCACGAAAGCCGTTGTTACGTCAAAAATATGTACAGGTAAAGCAGATCTCAAAACGGTACGCCCATATGCTTCTCGAGTACGGAGTACTCCGTGCAAGATGATTACGACATACTTTGCGAGGAACTTAAAATTTACTGGCATCAAAGAACAGAAGACCGTTACTTTCAATTCGCCAAGTCAAATTAGTACACCCATCAAAGTGGCACCCCATCGTGGCCGTTCGCAGATCCGAACGTACGAGTTATATTTGTTTGTTATTACTACGTCCGTCGGATCATCGTTATTACATGTTCACCGTAGAATGACTCGCATCTTCTCTCATTTCGCGGGTTGTCCAGCACAAATACAGCGTATCCAGCTCAGCCAGCCTGCCAGTGCCGTCCGACGGGTCGCATAGCCGCGGAAATCCAAAGTTTAAACCGTTGCCAGCCAATCAACTTTTTGCTCTGGATGTGCCCTTGTTCAGAGTCAATGGGGCATGTGTTCTCGCGTTTCTTGCGTCCGTGGGAACATAGCACTCTCCGTAACTACGAAATGTGTTCACGTTGTTATTGTGCTTCTTCACTTCATCGTGATCGACCCCTTATCGGAGTATGCAACAAATACTTTGTTGTCTCGAGGTGTAAGATGATGCTCGTAAATCTCTAAAAGAACATGTAAGCACGGGTGCTTTGATTTACGGCGGGTCAAAACGGCAACTTTTCTTATACAAAGCACAGTCCGGAATTCACTTCCGAAATTCTTCACCGTTTTGTCCGTCTTCATATGGAAAAGACAGTCGGGACTCAGAGCCGCTTGTTGACTAAAGCATACTCAGTGCGCCTCTCTGAGCCTCATCAGATAGGCTGACGCTATTCCACATTTCCAACGTCATAATAGAAAATTGAAGACAGATCGCGACTCAATCGACAGTCATATGGGCTGTGACATTGCAAGACTTCGGGCAGTCCGGCCAATTGTGCATTTGTCACCAACATGAAGCAGCAGCGGAGAGGAGCCGAAATGGGTACTGATCGTGCGAGAGAATATCTCGTAAGATTGAGAAGATGAGCTATCGTCAAAGAGCACTGCGCCCTGCGACAATGGACCAAAAAGACGACATGGCATCGCGACATCGACGACACCGACAATATTGAGCAATTGCCAATTGGCCGGAACAGGCTTTGCCGGGTCAGGCCAGTCCGGATCACTCAAGGTCGGGTCAGGCATGGGGAAATGAGTAAATGAGCAAAATCTGGTCCGCCGGAGCACATATTGACATATTCAGCATCCGTTTGAGACGGTCAAATGTACCAGGGAGCGTTTTGCGACGGCTTTGTGATTGGATGCAATGGAAAGAAAAGTACGTCATACGGTAGAGTCACAATTAGGGCGCTGCAGGGCTGCGATAAACGGAGCGAAAAGGAAAATAATGATAAAAAAAATGAAACAATAAAAAAAGAAAGCCCAAAAAGATTGGGGTATGTGATGGAGCTCGAGGATTTGGTCCGTGGAGTAAGAAACGGGATACCCACACGTTACGGAGTAAAAAGTGCATATGGACCACATGCAGTGTACAATTGTTATGTTGACCGTGTACGAAAGCGAAAGAGAGGTGTTCGTTGAAAGAGACATCCAAGAACATCACAGTGCTCAATGATTCAGCCAGGCGGCAATCTAGACTCTGTCTTTCGCAAGTGAGGAAGGAGCACATCGGGTCGGAGAACGAACCCGAGGTTATTGCGCAAAGCAACTAGCTAGTCAATGAAAGTGCCATGAGGCTTTGCAAGGGGAAAAAAGAATGCTAAAGAACGGAAGGGAGGGCCTGTCGTTTTGGGGGCGTTTGGTGCCGTTTGGTGCTGTTTTGAGGATGCAACAACGGATCTCTTGCAGCCTATTGGTGTTAACCTACAGCCCGATAAAACTGATAGGCTGGACCCACCCAGAAAAATAGGGAAAAGGTTAGGCTGGGGCGCCAGGCTAGTGTCCTTTGGCGGATGTAAGTCGGATGGCCCTTGTTCTGCTTGGGTTTGGACTGGGCTTGGGAGGCTTGTTCCTGCCAAAAACCCCAGGTCGAGCGAAGGAAGGAAGGACCCACGCTCGGCGCTCAAAACCGGAGAAGAAGAGTAAAGGATAAGGAAGGAGGGGAAAAGGGTTTCGGAAGTGAATGTTGAAGGCGCAAAAGACGGAAAGAATAGAGGAGAAAAAGGGAGAAAGTATGTGGTAAAAATGGCAGGAACAAAGGGACCAAATGGGAAAGAAACAACGACTGATGTGGCCAAGAATGGGGGCCCTCTTGTGACAAGGTCAGGAAGGCACGTCCGGTGTGTGGAACCCGGGAAGGGCTTTGAAGCAGGCCTCAACTCTGGCTTTCCACTTTGACTACTGCTGTTTTTACTCTTTTTTACTCTTTTTTTTGGTCTTGTATTTTCAATAATTCGACTATTACTCGGGTCTTTGAGGATGCCGACCTCACGCGCTCACGCTTGATCTCCCCTCCACGGCTGTCGGTTTTTGACTCGCCGTTTTCTGACTTACACCAACGCCTGCTTGACTACTTGGTGGCTCTTTCCCGAACGAGACTGTCCTGTACGCACTTCCTTCCCGTCACTCGTAAAATGATATCCCATTAGTATAAGTCTCGGCCTCTTCCCCCTTTCTTTTGTTTGATTCTTTTGATTTTTTCTTCTACCTCGACAAGCACAACACTCACCAAGCATCCTCAACCTCTTACAATCTCTACTACCTCTACTTGCCTACATCACATCTCAATATATACCCAGCACCGCCAGCATAACATCACCTCACTTCCACCTCACACTCGCAACAACAAAGGTCACCATGCCGTCCTCTACTTCTTCCTCTTCCTTCTCTTCCAAGAGCTTCTGGCCTCGCGATCTTGTCTTCGCAAGCCCCAACCCGACACAGCTTGAGGGCGGTCGGCAGCTCGAGGGCGCTCCCATGTGCCCTTGCAACGCCTGCTGGGAGTACGGCTCGCACACTCTGGCACCTCCCAAGGCTCCCAAGGCGCCCAAGACCTCGTCCAAGGACAAGAAGTCGCCGCTGCAGTTTCTCAAGAAGTCCAACGCCAGCAAGGACAGTGTGGCCTCCGACCTGCGCCCCCTGAAGCAGTCCGTCACGCTGGCCTCGGCGGCAAGCTCCGTCTACGACTACTAGATTGGTCAGTTGACAGCCACGACGGCGACAACAAAAACCCACGATATGGATTTACAGCGTTGCGACTTTCCTTTTCACTATTCCCCTTCGGCTATTTCTCTTTTCAGCATTTGATACACCTTTTCCCTTACTCTATCTGTTTTTATCACATATTCTCGCAAACTACGACGCAAACTACGACGCTTGACTGCAACCCTATCTTTTACCTCGTCTTCTCCTTCGTCTACATCCCCACTCTACCTACTGGCGCCACAATATTGGCAATAGCATCTGGGCACGCTTGGCAACATAAACACCAGACAAACAAACAGACACCTTTGCGAGAGACAAGGCTGCATGGCCAGTGTCTTGAAAGGGAGAAGGGAGAGCCAGGACGACATGGGGGCTGCTCTGGCAGCTGCAGGACATGCCGTGTGACCTTCAAAACTGTTGCAACGTCTTTCCTTTTGGAGCCACGATAAAGACACAACAGACCAAAAAGACGAGAACGCAACTGACGACGCAGGGCTACCTGCAACAATAGCCGCCAACCCCCCAACGGACAAGCAAACAATTAACAAAGGGATGTGCTCTTCTCCAACAGCTCTAACAGCCAACCGACAGCCTCGCACACGATGTACAGAGACCTGCAGAAGGCTTATCCCGACAACAGCGAAAACAGAGGGGGGACATAGCACCATCCGTTTTTCGCGTCCCTTGCTGGCCCGGACTTGACAATCCCGGAACTTCCCTTTTGGCCTTTTACGATCTACGTCGTTCGGAGGAACATGCACGTTACTTTTCGGCCGTCTCTCGCACTCTCTGCATTTCGACGTGGCATCTTCTCAGCTCACGACGGCTGACATAATTTTCGGCGATTCTCCTCCTTCACATTCAGCTTTCAACTCTCTGCTCTTTAGTTTCTTTTCCTTTTTTACACTCGGGATATGCTCGGACAAGGCCAGGCGTTTCTCGGACAAAGCTCAAAGACATGCACGTTATGATACAACAAAATACATAAAACACACGACAAAAAGATACATCTACGGAGTAAAATCGGAGATAAAAAATTACAAAATAAAATAAAAAATAGAATGGGGGTTGGCCAGGAGGATCCTCTCTCGGAGGAACAGCGGCGATTGACAGGATAGGTACGGAGTACGATAGACATGTATTTATTCATTAATCTGATTTTATTATTATTTGCCCACATGCGTTCCATTAAGAACCCGCGGCGAATGCGAGAATACTTTTGAAGATTGCACAAAGGTACAGCACCGGTATTCGCCGAGCCAAGTCCGAAGGCAACAATTTGCTTTTCTTTCTCTTTTTTTTTCTTTGGTGGCAAAGATGACCTCCAGCGCGCTACGGCGCGCTCCAGCGCATCGCGAATCGTTTTAGCCCCTGTAGCTTCTGTGGTCAGTGCTTCAATAGTGCATGATGTCATGTGCTTTCCCATGTGCTCTCCGCCTCGAAATCCCGAGCTGGTAAGTCCCGTGGTGTTTAACACTGCGTTTTCTCAACTCTCAGTTTTCCAGAAATATCTTTCAATCGTCGGGAACTCTTTCTTCACTTTGCATTTACGGGGCGCTCTATTTCTGTCTAATGCGATGTCTTTTTCTTCTTCTAAGCGGGTGTAAAAAGCCTTGCATTGCTGATGGTCCTTCAACATGGATGCATCCGTGAGTAGATCTCTTACAGCGACACGGGATGGCCTCCCGTCTGCGTGGTAAAGTATGCAGGTGGTGTCGCATTTGAGGCGTCGCATTCTGACCTTATATCATGGTGCATTTGTCAATATTTGGAGAAGCTCTCTGATGCCGATCGTAGATGGTAGAGGTGGCCTGGCTGACTTAGCATGTTTGGCGGGCGATGGTCGTGCCTGCATCGATTACGTCGTTGCCCCTCATCGAAACCATAACTACAGCTTCCCTTTGTACTTACTCTGCGACAGCTTAAAACATTACCACACCTGTATATTATTCATCCTGACAGTGCCGCGAAGCTTCAAAGCCAGTTGAATGGCCCCGGAACAGAACATTGATTGACAGCACGAATTCGTTTGACGATTGAGAACCAGAGCCCGAAAATCAGTACCCGACATCCGAATCGAGTCCGAGTTCGAGTCCTCTTCTAAAACAGAGATGCCCGCACACGTCGATCCAGCTCTCGTGGGCGCCCTCGGCCTCGACCCCGAAACGGCCAGTATCGAGTCCCACGGTGGCTCCGGCTTTTCCTCGACGTACAAACTGACGGGCCAGAAGGAGGGTAGGAGTGTGCAGTACTTTGTCAAGACGGGCTCTGGCAGTGACGCGGCCACCATGTTTCGAGGCGAATATGCGTCACTCAACGCCATTGCCGATGCTGTCACCGACTTTTGTCCGCGGGCCCATGCGCACGGCGAGATGCAAAATCGGACCGGAACGCACTTTCTGGCTACGGACTTTCTCGAGCTGGGCGGGAGTGGAAATAGAAGCGGCCCTGGGAGCGGCCGGTCATTTGCAGCAAAGTTGGCGGAGCTTCATACGCAAACAATTACGCCCGCATCTGCTCCGGAAGGAAGGCCGTTTGGTTTTCCAGTCACCACATGTTGCGGTTCCACGGAGCAGGACAATACCTGGAAGTCATCTTGGGCCGAGTTCTACGCAGACAACCGCCTCCGCCACATTCTCGCCGCCTGCATACGTAACAATGGCGCTGATAAGAAGCTGTCCGAGTCGGTAGAGAGTTTGGCATCCACAGTGGTGCCCCGTCTGCTCGGTGATGACCACCTGAAACGGAGCAGTGAACGTGGTGGCGGGCCTATCCAGCCCGTTCCCATCCACGGCGACTTATGGAGCGGCAATCATGGCTATGGGCGGATTGTCGGCGCTGGAGGCGACAGTACTGGTACCGAGGAAGTTGTTTATGATCCGTCAAGCGTCTACGGCCACTCCGAGTATGAGCTGGGTATTATGCGCATGTTTGGCGGGTACTCATCGAGTTTCTGGCGCGAGTACACGGCGCTCGTGCCCAAGGACGACCCGGTTGACGAATGGGAAGACCGCGTGGCATTGTACGAGCTGTACCACCATCTAAATCACTTTGCCATGTTTGGCGGTGGCTATCGCAGCGGTGCCATGAGTATCGTGGATAAGTTGCTGAAAAAGCATGGGTGAGACATAACGAACATAATTTATACCCGTTCATAACATGCATTTTGATACCAGAATCATGCACGCAATTTGCACCTACGTGTAGTTGATAGTATGGCGTTATTGTCCGTCGACTTTGATATCCGAGAGTGAGCGCACGGATGGGTCGTCACGGAATGCAACTTGGCATTTCGCCATCCATTGCGCCAGGCATCTACATGCAACAAGAGCCGCATTCTCTGCCAAGAGGTTGACACATAGTAGGGTCATTTTTGACAGTTTTGAAGCTTGCCAAGTTTGCCAATGTCAACTGAGAAAGGCTATTAGTTGGGGAAACTGAATGTGAATAAAAGAGGAAATCGAACACGACCAAATGTGGACAAAAAAGCCCAAAGGAGACCCAACAAGAACAAAATGCGTGGGGAGGATACTCGTATTAATAACAGAATCTGTGATGGGTGGGCAAGTTCCGTCCTCCTAGTGACACTGAATGCCCCGACCGGCTGGCTAAAAGACGCCGATCCACAGCGATATCGGGTGCGTCCCGTTGGTCCAATTGCCCTGTAAGTCTCTTAGTTTGTGTAGTCTTGGTGCACTTTCGGGGCAAGCTACTGCGAGATGCCACGACCAGACTGGCGTCTCTACTCGCTTTCTGTGCATGTCCACGACGTCGGGCAGTCGTACAGCGGGCGGCATTCGTACAAATACTCGCAATCCGTTTTAGGATCCTCGAATGGTAAAAACAGTCAAATACCATCAGCACATAATTATAACAATAATAATGAAAGAAAGAAAGAAAGAAAGAAAGAAAGAGACCCGACTGGTTGGCTGTCACTACTTTTGTTTCTTTCGGAGGACAAAAGGCTGTCTTGTTGCATGCCGTCTCAGCCGGTCGGCAAAGGGACCGGGTCATCATATCTGGGGAAGGTAATCAATGCTAGGGTAAACAGTCAAACCCCTCGTCCGCTCGCAGAAACATTGCTTGAATTATTGATTATGAGCCTCTTCGATTCCTTGCTGTTGCGTTGCACACTCAAATCAACAGCTCGTGGTTGGCTGGGAGGTTGGTTGCTCTTTCCGAAGTTGCTGCACTTGTGTGCACCTTCCTCTCCCCTCACCTCTTCGCGGCCGGACCGGACGCCGACACCCGCAGCCGCTGAAGGGCTTAGTGGAGACCCACCGGTGACCGCTCTGAGCTTGCCAAGAGTGCCCACAAAAACGTGCCCAAGAGCCCAAGGCATGACCCTCTTTTGACTCCCACGCCGCTATCGCGCCCCTCCCCAGCCTTTTTTCCTTCGATCGCCCCGGTGTCGTTGGTTCGTTCAGACTTTTTCATAATTGATTACAGCGACACTGGCTGACTGGCTCGTCTGCCAGTCGTTTTGGCGGGTCTGAGGCAGCCTAACAGTTCCGTAGCGTCCCAAGTCACACATCGTCTGCGAAACTGGGCTGAAAAGTAGGTTTGTTGACCGGGCATAGGAAGGAGGAAAGAAAAAGAGGGGAGAGGGAGGATGGGAAAAACAAAAAAGGCCCAAAACAATGTCGTAGAGAGGAAAAGGCTGGCCCCATTTTCTCACTCTCTCGCTTTTTTTTAAGTCTTTAAACTTTTTAAACTTCTATTGCATCTCGAACTCCTATCTGCATCCATCCCGCATTCCTGGGACTCTCCCGTCTCGTCTCTTGAAAGACTTCGTCATCGACACAGGCTTGCCGTTGGTTGCCATCGCCTTGCCGCCCGCTTATATCCGTCCCAACTGGCAGACTGTCATCACAACAAGCGAGTTACTTCGATCCAGTACAGTACAACACGACGAGTTTCTCTTCTATCTACTACACGCCACCGGTCAAGATTTTTGTCGTCGACCTTGTCATCAAACCTTTTCACACCCGAAATCTTCAATAAAGTGGCTGCACCGGTCACATACAATGACACAAGAAACCCGCCTTCCGCTTCGATAAACGAATAGGACAATAGGTCCTCCAACACCACCATGGCGCCTTACATCCAGATACCCCAGACGCCCAGCGCCAAAACACAGTTTGAAGAGCACATCAACGAGCTGGCGTCCGCTTCCGACCGGCCCG
Source organism: Sporothrix variecibatus (assembly GCA_016097105.2). Classification (NCBI taxonomy): domain Eukaryota; kingdom Fungi; phylum Ascomycota; class Sordariomycetes; order Ophiostomatales; family Ophiostomataceae; genus Sporothrix; species Sporothrix variecibatus. Next base: position 1,799,854 of record JADMNI010000003.1, read on the forward strand.
CGGCACAATTCACCCTCGATCGAGCCGCCGACGCCGAAGAAATCGCCCGGTACCGCCGCAAGACCGTATCACCGATGCCGCCACAACACAACGGGCATCATGACACCCATCTTGGTCCACCGGACGATGCTTTCCACCGCCTCTCTATCAGCTCCTTCTCAGACGTCGGATTTGGGCCGCCTGTATCACAACAACCATACCGACCCTTTTCGCCGTCACCTGAGCAATCAGCTCCGCGTCCATGGTGGGCCCGTATCTGGTCTCGCCACAAGGCTGTCCTTCTCGTCTTCGGTGCACAGTTCTTCGGTGCCCTCATGAATCTCTTTGCCCGACTTCTCGAGCTAGACAGCAGTGGCCAGAGCTTCCACCCCATGCAGCTTCTCTTTGTGCGCATGGTCATGACCACCCTCGCCAGCAGCCTTTATATGTACAAGTACAAGGTACCAGATTTCCCACTGGGCCCGCCAGGCGTGCGCTGGCTGCTGGTTCTGCGAGGCCTCACGGGATTCTTTGGTATCTTTGGAATATGGTACTCAATGATGTATATTCCGCTGGCTGAGGCGACTGTTTTTACTTTCTTGACGCCCAGTGTATCGGGCTACATCTGCTATGTCCTGTTGAAGGACCCGTTCACTCGTAAAGAGCAGATCGCGTCTGTTGTGGCCCTCTTTGGCATCATTCTCATCACGCGGCCGCTGTCACTATTTTCCTCGTCGGCGCCGTTGGATGAGTCCCCGGCCGACAATATAGATGGTGACGCGCTAAACGCGACTGTCGCAGTCATCCGTGACGTCGTCAACTCCACGATGGAAGCCGTACTAGAATCATCATCCGACATTGCTGCAGCCGATTCAGACGGCGTTTCCACCGGCCAGCGCTTGCTGGCGATCGCCACCGCACTGCTCGGCGTCCTCGGTGCCTCCGGTGCCTTCACAACCATCCGTGCGATCGGCACCCGTGCCCACCCCCTTATCTCGGTCAACTACTTTTCGACCTGGTGCATCATCGTTTCCGGTAGTGTCCTAACTTTTGCGCCCATGCTCAACGTTGGCCAGCCGGACTTACAGTTCGCCTTCCCCCACACGATTCGCCAGTGGTTCTTGCTGCTTCTCATCTGCATTTGTGGTTTCGGTACCCAGTTTCTTGGCACCAAGGGCCTTGGGCTTGAGAGATCGAATCGCGCAACAGCTATGGTCTATACGCAGATGCTCTTTGCCGCCAGCTTTGACCGTTTCGTGTTTGGTCACGAGATGGGCCCCACGAGTCTTGTAGGCTGCGGCCTAATCATTGGCAGCGCGCTCTGGGCAGCCTTGTCGAAAAAGCCGACGCCTGAGAATAAGGGTGTCAATGGGTCAACGACAGAGATGGGCGTCCTTGTTGCGCCACCCACGGCAGCTGCCGCGACAGCGGCTGAAGTGCCGTATGTGGGCTCAACAGCCGACCCTGAAATTGGTATGATTGATTCTCGAGGACGACCTTCAGAGGCTGTGCCGATGCTGGCGGCTGAAGACGATAGCGACGATGAGGATGAGGGCGTCTTACCTAGACACTAAATGATAGCTGTGTTAGAGGGTGTTCGATGCCCAAGGAAATGATACACGAATTTCATGATAGAGCACGTTTTTTTCTGGATTAGAATAGAAACTCAGTGCTTTAATGCGACTGCGTGTATTGAATCATGATATGAAAAATTGATTAGTCTATTTTACGAAAAGGAGAAGCAATAGAGTGAGTGTTTTATGGAAGGAACGAGCGATGAGGACGCAGCCAGCCAGTAGTGTCACGTGATGGCAATGCTCGCTCCTTTGACAGCTTCCTTATCGATAACGGTCGCGTTGGCCAGAGATTTGGCAGGCGCGCCGCCCGCCTCCCTAGGAGAGCCTAAGCAAAGGCCCGTTTTTTCGTTTTGACCTCACCTCTTGTTTCCAGCTTCCACGACCGCATCTTTTCCCTTCTATCATCCAGCGGCATCCATTCAATTCCCTGTGTCCGCATCAAACCTTTACATTGGCATCGCCCAGCGATCGAATTTTCCACTCCGGCCTCCTAGACGAATCCCGACGACAGCTACAAAAGCAACGACAGCTTCCGCAGGGCGCGGCCAAACGACACCTCTTTTTCTTTTTCCAGACAGATTCCTCCAACCGCCAAGATGGTGCAGATCAGCGAGGTCAAGAACAGCAGCCGGGACCACCGCACGTCCTCCCACACGCACATCAAGGGCCTCGGCCTGAAGAGCGACGGCACGGCAGAGCGGCAAGCGTCTGGCTTTGTCGGCCAGGCGACAGCACGAGAGGTAGGCATTGAGGCGGAGGATGAAGGCCTAGCGAGAACAAAGCTAACGCAATTATTTTACAGGCATGCGGTGTCGTTGTCGACCTGATTCGTGCACACAAAATGTCCGGCCGCGGCGTGATGCTGGCCGGTGGCCCCGGTACGGGCAAGACGGCTCTGGCTCTGGCAATTAGCCAGGAGCTCGGCACCAAGATCCCCTTCTGCCCCATCGTCGGCAGTGAGATCTACTCGACTGAGGTCAAGAAGACAGAGATGCTGATGGAGAACTTCCGGCGCGCTATCGGACTCAAGGTCCGCGAGACAAAGGAGGTCTATGAGGGTGAGGTGACGGAGCTGACGCCAGAGGAGGCTGAGAACCCGCTGGGCGGCTACGGAAAGACCATTAGCACGCTGCTGATTGGCCTCAAGAGCGCAAAGGGCCAGAAGAAGCTGCGGCTGGACCCCAGCATCTACGAGGCCATCCAGAAGGAGCGCGTCACCGTCGGCGATGTCATCTACATCGAGGCCAACACAGGTGCCTGCAAGCGTGTTGGTCGTTCCGACGCGTACGCAACCGAGTTCGACCTCGAGGCCGAAGAGTACGTGCCCATTCCCAAGGGCGAGGTCCACAAGAAGAAGGAGATTGTGCAGGACGTCACGCTGCACGACCTGGACATGGCCAACGCCCGTCCCCAAGGTGGCCAAGACATCATGTCCATGATGGGCCAGCTCATGAAGCCCCGCATGACCGAGATTACCGACAAGCTGCGCGGCGAGATCAACAAGGTCGTCAGCATGTATATTGACCAGGGCGTCGCCGAGCTGGTGCCTGGTGTACTCTTCATCGATGAGGCGCACATGCTTGATGTCGAGTGCTTCACCTACCTGAACCGTGCGCTTGAGTCTGCCATTGCCCCCATTGTCGTGCTGGCGTCTAACCGCGGCATGACAACGATTCGCGGCACTGACGACCTGGTGGCCGCCCACGGCATTCCGCCCGATTTTCTGGAGCGTCTGCTAATTATCCCGACGCACGCCTACGATGCCGATGAGATCAAGCGCATCGTGCGTATCCGCGCGACCACCGAGGCCACGCCCATTACCGACGCGGCCATTGACAAGATCGCCGAGGAGGGCGTGCGCATCAGCCTGCGGTACGCTCTGCAGTTGCTGTCTCCAGCTAGGTATGTGTTTACGACATCTCTCGCCCCGGTATCGAATCAAAAGTAGTAGATCATTAACATGCATATAGCATCCTTGCCCGGGTAAACGGCCGTAAGGAGATTGACGTCAAGGACGTCGCAGAGTGCGGCGAGCTCTTCCTGGACGCTCGCCGGAGTGCGCAGCTGCTGTCCAGCGGCGCTAAAGGCTTCATAGTATAAGCGTCTCTCTTTTTACGCATCGGCTTGGGAGAAGGGAGCAAGCACTATAGACGTCGGCGCGCAACAAAAGATAGCCAGGAAAGTAGTGAGCGTGATCGGGCAGAAAGAGATGAGGTGTGTAAGATGATGGACCACGACGGCAGCGAAACCGGGACGCAAATGGGCGAAAAATGGCGAACGGTAAACCAGGAAGGAAGGATCTTTTATTTAATATTTTCTGTTACTTTTTACTTATTCACATCTTCTTTTTTTGCGACGAAAAATCAGTTGCCAAAATAAACCATATAGGCGAAACGACGGCTCTGATTGCATAATATGACCCATGGTTCGCACTACAGTGTCTAATTTTCACTCAGATATAATTGTCTTTGTCTCCATACTTCCATCCTTCTCTCCTCGAATGATCCAGCACCGGATGCCCCTTGTTTTCTGTCTCGCCCTCGTCTCCGGCCTCTGACATGGCATATCCAAGCTGTCTGGGCAAAAGTGTAGCTCCGTTGACCGGCCAATCTATACGCAACACCTAACAACAAGGTAAGTAGTAGTCGCCTTCACTTTGTGACCTCAAACGATAGGCGGGGGCTCGTGGGACGGTTTGCGACCAAGGCCAGAACAAGGGCAGAACAAAGAAAACAGATTTAAAAAATAGCAGAGGGCAAAAATAGAGGAGACGGAATAGGTAAACATTTGCGCGGCCCCCCTTTACACACTACTATCAGGAAAACGAGAACCATAGAATAGACAACAGAGGACAAACAGCCATCAATAGGAACGAGAAGAGCCCGGACAGAGACAACCATGCCAGGTAAGGGAGGTGCCAACAACGATGGTGGGCAGGGGCTGAAGAAGGAGGCAATGTTTATGTTATAGGAGACGTGCCGTTTCTTGCATACGCCTCTTTCATTATTTTTATGTGAGAAATAGCAAAAACGATGCAAGATAGTCAAAGACAGAATGGCGTCTTTACGAGATGTGATTACCATGAGTATGGTTGGAACGGCTTGACCGCTTGTCGTACTTCTTACATCTCTGTTTATTCGGTTTTTTGCGATGCTTGTCCAGACTGTTTCTTTCAATTTCTCACGTATCCATATCTACCTCGTCTCTTTCTGTTTCTATTTTTTGACCTCTCAAAACGCCACATTTGATCAGTATCTTTTGTCCAGACTTTTTTGTTGGACGACAAGACATATATCAGAGCTCTTTCTGTGCCTACCCGTTCTGACCCTATCTTGCTCTCCTTTGAGGTTCATGCCCGTGCTCAATGTCTTGTGCTACTTGATCTCCCGCCTCGTCCTTTTTTCCCTCATTTTCTCCTGCCTTGCGCAAACCCATTTTCGTGCAATTCGTGGTTGCCGCGTTTGCCACATACAAGGGTATTATCTTCACTTGCTGCATATTTTACCTGTCTGTCATTTCAATGTGAGACACGTCAGAGGCCGTGAAGAGTTAATCATAATGATAATTTCAAAATTAGTATGTCACGTCGTTGTTGGTTGCACACAAACTAGAATAATAAATTATTTAAGAATATTTTTATTTTGTTTTATCTGTTTTTGTTTTCCGGCGTCAGCCAACATCAGTCGGCGCCAACCTTCCCCCCCCCTCTGTTTCATTCCCTCATCTTCTCCCATGATAATTTCTCGCCAAGCATCTTGTTTGCCGTCTTTACCGTGGACTATTCTGTGTCATCTGTCCTAAAGGAGGCGTTTTTATTGTGTGTGTTTTCGTATTGCTCCATACTCCGTATTCATTTACGAACACCAGCTTGCTTACTTTCTTCTTACCTCCCTTTTCAGTTCATCACCATGCATGCATGAGGGGGGAACTTACATTGGCCTTTTTGAAACTCACCTCCCCTTTCTTTCCAGTCGACTATTTTGATTTACTTCCTTTTTCTTAACCACGAGGAATCTTATTACTTCTTCTTAACGGTATCCTTACCCTGGCGACCTTCTTTGATTTAAAAAAATGGTGTGCCAAACCCCCTTTTCTGCAACTTCTTCTGTGACATATTAAAACAAAACCACGCCCGGACGTGGGGGCAGCTAGAAGACAAAAGCGAGAGAAAAAAATTGAAAAGAGAAAAACGAAAGCATGAGAAGATATAGGCAGGCCTGCTCTTGTTGTGCCTGTTGGTGGACAGGGCGTTACTGTCACGTGAGGAAACGAAGGACAAAATAAGGAAACAGGAAGAAAATGCCCCAGAGAAACAAAGGCAGTGAGTATGTACTTAGAGACTTGAAAATGTGCTGAAGCTCGCATTGTGGGGGTTAAGTATTGGATACTGCGCGGCAGTCTGTGCAACCAACTTGTGCCTCGTCCGCATGCAGAGTGCATATGAGCCCCGGCTATTATTTTCATATGCTCTTTATTCCTTTGCTCCAAGAACCCTTTGTATTTGCGCAATAAGTTGGAATGAGAGAAGGATTGCCCTAGAATAATAAGAAAAACAGAAAAAAAAGAAGAACCAAAGAATAAAAAAGAAAACAGTGCAACGGTCTCCTGTATGTGATTTGACCCACTGGCCACCCGCCGTCATTTTTCTCTGCTTCCCTTTTTCTTTCCTCTTTTTCTCTCTCTATCCCCTCCTTATTATTCCCTCAGACACATGCACACATTCGTATGCATGCACTCACACTCACGGCCTGAATGGATGGGGCGCTGGGATTGTTCCCCGACGAATGAGAGCTACAGGAGTTGAAGTGCGCCTGCACCAGACCAAATGTAGAGTATCCCAGCTATTCTAACGAAACAAGGGAGAAGAAGGAAAGCAAAGAGGGATAGGAGAGCGGAACGCTTGTCGTTCATGCCCTTCGAGCTTACACTAGGACCCCATCGATCCCGATGCAGAAAAAGGCAAAAAGTTGAAAAAGTCTGCCAGATATCCACTGAAATTGGGGAATAGCAGAGCACAAAAAGAAAAAGGAAAAGAGAACGACCCAAGAGGAGACAGAGAAAACAGCGACATGTGTGCGACCTGAGCACAGGCACTTTGATGCGCCTGCAATGCCAGGGTCGCATTTAAGGTGCCAAGGATGGGCAGTGCGAGCACAAAAGTTGATACACCATGAGTTGGTGATGTGACCAGAGAGAACAAAGGCAATGTTTTCTTTTTCCGGCTTCCGTCACTGTCACCTTCTTTTTGCTTCTGCTCTCCTCTTTCTCTCTCTTCTCACCTCCACGGCCTCTCGTATCCGCACGCACTCTTTTTTCGGGGGAAAGAATTGCTTCTATTTGCTGGTTTGAGACAGGGCCTGGAACCTTGCCAGATGCCCACATTTTGGCCCCCATCGACCTCTCGACCCCCTCTTTGGTCCCCAATGCTGTCTGCCATCCTCTTCTTGTTATTCCATTGTCCAGTATTCCATTATATTTTTGTTTTCGGACAACTGCCCCAAGCGGTGAGTAGCTTGGTCAATAGAATCCTGTGGACACAAAGGAATGAAGTCAAGACGGCATGCTTGAGGGCAAGCAAGGGAGACGAACAATCCCATGCAGAGAATAAAAGAAATGGAATCTGTGAATAGATATGAAGAAAGGAACGAGGACCTACCATAAAATATTGATAATATGAATAAATAAAAACAGAAGACATGAACTTGAGAACAATGTAACGGGTGACCGCAAAAAGCAAGAGTGTAAAAAGTAAAGCCAATAATAAACAAATAAGTAATACCATCCCACATTGAAAATGCACACGGAGATATAATTTGCCATATGTCTTGGCAAGTGCATTCATGTTTGCGCATCCCCGGAGTTTGGGATGTGGTCTAGGCGCACAAGACAGCGGTCAGTAGCGACAAGACTCGACCTGGACACACAACTAAAACACCATTACCCAACGGGAACGAAGTGGACAAAAGGCACCAAGATCTGAAAGGTGGAAACAGTACGACGTACATAAGTGAGGTTGGCATATGGGCACTGCAGTAGACAGCTGCCTGCCGATGCGTGCATGATGCAAGTTGTATGTTGGCCAGACCGGCATTGCATACATGGTACTTGATTTCACAAGGATTGCTGGTGGTTGGCCATCCGTTCGGTCATTATTTTCCGAGGACCGTATCGTTTTGACCTTTTTCGAATAAAAGACAGCATACTAGATAGAACGGAGGTTCCAATTTCTACGATCCACATAATTAGTGTCTTCGATGAGAAGGATTTAGAGGCTGAAGAGGGGGATCAGGGAGGAGACGAGAGAAAAAGGAAAGAAGCAAGACAGTGTGAACCCCATGCTGTCGATCGGTCCCTCCCCTCGGGGAGATTAACATCCGACTCTGCTTTTGGGCGTTGGGACAGATTCCCAAGAATCCCTCGACCCATTACTGTCTATGCATCATGGTTCGTATCGTGGACATTCACAGGCAATCATAGACAAATCCTAGATAGAGAAGAAGGGCGCATTCGCAATGCTCAGCTGCGCATCCAAGTACTGTATTCCCCAGCTTGATCACGCAAGGTACTTTTGTATATTTGGTAAGTAGTGCAGAACCAACCTAACGGTATCACCAATGGCTGATTGCATTGCAACTTTGTTTGCTCGATTGATTTGACGTTATTTTTTTCCCAACCAAGTCTTAGATAATTTTCATTGTTATTGCCATGGAGCGGATTCCCCCGTACGACGTACGAAGTACTCCATGCGGCCTGTTGACCTTGTCCTACGTAGGTTGCATGACAAAGTACAAAGGGCGGATCCTGTTCCGCCCTACCATCATCTCTGTGCCATTGTTTTGTGCTACGTGTCTGTTGGCGCCTGTTGGCTGCTCTAAACTTATACGTGTACTTGTACACGCATCATGTACTGTCTCGCCTTTGGGTATAACTGCGTGCCAAGATCTGCCCTCTCCTCTCTCTCGTTCGAGCGGTAGCATTTCTCGTCACTTTTGCGTCCCTCTCTCATTAGTCGTTCTCTTCTTGTTTGGCGCTTGGTCGCCTGTCTGGTGGGATCGTGTGCCGCCGTGCCGCGCCTTTTGGCTCTTTTGACATTGACGTGAGCTTTTATGTGGTGACACAGTGATACTTATGGGGTTCTTTATTATTCTTTGGTATCCGGTATGTATTTCGCCTCACTTTGCAATGAGCCCGGCAAACGTAATGAATGAAAGGGGGTGCCAAAAGATGCAGAAAAAAAAGATGATAAAGAAAAATTACAACAGAAATAGCGAGGGAAAGGGGAGCCCAAAGGGAGCCAAAATAGACAACACCCAAAACAAACAGCCAACAGACGCAAAAACTGAAAACAGCCCCTGCCTAAAATACTAAAGTGATCATGGAGCCGGAGCAGCAAAAATAGTTTTAAGGCCGGAGGGTGGTAGTGCTTGTAGTATGGAGTAATTGCATCGTACGTGGATGGAGTGCACCGCAGGTTTGACGAAATCTCTATCAGAACAACAGGACCACGAGAGAGGCTTTTGGCTTTCAAGAAAGTGTTAAAATCAAAACAATGGGACAGAGAGAATGGGAGAACAGCCATGGTCTTTCCCATACTTTTTGCGTTATTCACCAACACCCTTTTCACCTTAACATAAGCCTCTGTGTAGGCCAATAAGGCAGAGGTGGGCTTGTCGTTGAATTAGTGTAGAAGCTAGGAGAATAACCACGGACCGAGGAGGGGATCCTGATCTTTTCCAATTCTGCTGTGATGATGTTTTAGCCTTGTTTTGCCAGCACGCAAGGGGGCCAGGAGGATAAGCATCCAGCATCCACAGAGTGCAAGTGATTACGACCAAAATACGACACAAAATGCGACCTTGGCTGCCCTGCTGATTTCTTTCTCTTGAGTATTGGTGTTATCGTACTATCTCGCGGGCCCGTGATAGGCGCCAGCCAGGTCAGAGAAAATAAAATATGAGAAAAAACGACGTAGGTATCAAATAGGCTATAAAAACAGGCCGCGAACGAACAATGAAATAGCACAAAAATCGAGGTTTAAAAACACGAGAGCGGGAAAGAAAGAATCGACACCTACTTTTACTTGCATGCCTTTGTCTCTTTTCTGCTCCGTTCTCATTCAGAGCTGCTGTTGCCTCTTTTCCCGCATTGGGACCAACAGTCCGTTGTCGCTTTGTTAGCGCTTGCGGCTTTCCGGATTGCTTCCCCCTCCCTTCCGCCCTCGTTGTCCAACGATCCTCTCTGATTCATTTGCTTTGCTTTAATTTTCAGGACAATAGGTCGGCGATGTCCTGTTGGGCGCGTAGTTTTAGGACGGCGGAAAAAAGCAGCGGCAAGCGCGAGGGAACCTCACAGACGAGGAAGGAGGCATAGGGGTACAAAAATACAAGAGAGCAAAAGGGAAGAAGGGACGAATAACAGCAACTTGTAGTATCTACCGACAGGGCCGCTCCTGCCAAAAGCTAATGCATTGGAGGTTCTTGTCTTTGTCCTTTGTTGTCCACGTTCGCCTACGCGGTTGCACGCCTGAGGGCAAAACGGCAGGTGCCCCTCGATCGTCGCTTTCTCTTTTGGCATTGGTCTGTTGGTCTATCCTTCTGTGTCGCTCCTTTCTTGGTTTGTTGCAGTCTGTTTACATTTTTTCCCGGAAAGGAAGGAGCACCGAACAAAAACCAGGAAAGCAAGGAGCGAAGGGAAGGAGCAAACAAAGAGGCAGGAACAGGGAGAGATTTGGCCGCCATTGTGTGTTTCGTGTTGCGCCTTTCTTTTTTGGCCGCATGCAATGAATGCAGAACGTGGCATTAATGAACGAGGCCGTCGCTGCGGGCTTTGGTCAGGGAAAATCGACGATGCACATAAGACGTGAGCGCTCACAACAAAGGCTGTAGACAAAGGGAAGAATCAGTAGTGGGCCATACGCCAAAGGGGCTGCTGCCTCTCAGATCTTGTTTGTTTTGCTCCGAAGGGAAAGTGCAATAGGGGTGAATAGCATCAAAACAAGAAGGAGCGAGGGAGCTTTTCAGTCAGCCTCTTTCTGTGGGCGAGGAGAAGGAGCAAGTCACACACGAGCAAGGCTCCTTCCCACGTCTACAACACATCCTGCATCCTTTCTTTCCCATATGCCCTTGCCACTTCCATGCTTGCGCGTTCTTCTTTTCTTTTTCCTCCAAGCATCCCACGGCCAGCCCCCGTTCTCCTCTTTTATTTCCTCCGTCCGCCTCTAATCTATTCAAGTTGTAGTGCATCACAACACGGAGCTCTTCTCTCCTCTCCCCTAGCTACAGGTCGACCTCAATGTGCGTCCGGATTGACCGCTTGTCCGTTTGTGCCCTACCTCTTCGATCTTCTCTCGCTCTTGGGCCTGTCCCATACTTCGTAGTGCCCTGCATTGTCTGTACGAAAAGATTCTGCTGCACTTCATGGTCTCTCTCTATCAACAACGTGGTCTATGATATTGTGTCGCGCCGACGCCACTTTTGCTGATTCGCCTTTCTTGACTCAGTACTCTCTCTCTCTCTCTCTCTCTCTTTTCCAAGTCTCTTGTTTCGTGCTCTTGCATGGCTCCTCTCTATTTGGCATCTCTCTCCTCAGCTTCTCGGCCTGTCTCGTTTTGGCAATTTCTCCCTGTGGCCCTGGAAATTCTAGCAGACATCAGTTCGTATCGTTGTGCTTGCCTCTATCGACCGCATATTGCTCTTTCTGGCATAGCACGACGACCGCCAATAAACACCAATCATTATCGCCATCCTTCGCCTGCCACCATCAGCGCTTCTCTCCCTTTCACCGCGTCGGTCTAATTTTGTGCTCTTGCTCTTTCACTCAGATATGACATGTCCACCTACTCACATGCCTTTTAATGGTTGACGCGTCCGATTGCAGGGGCACTAGTATGTGCTCTTCTCTGTTGCTCTCCTGCCTCTCATCCATTTCTACGGTGTCTTTTGCCGCAGTGTGGCCGGACCTGGCCCTGTTTCTTGATATTGTTTGATTCTATCACATCATAACCCCAAAAACACTGACTTGTCTCTTTGCCACATTTCTTTTGCACGAACTGGTTGCACCTCAATAATTTCACATTTACAACAAAGCTGCCCGGTTTCAGACTCGTCTTGCTTGTTGTCTCTCTTGTATCTTTTCTCATCACTCGCTTTCCGCCTGTCTTCAAGGCATCCAAACTTCTGTTTAAAGCTAGTTGAAGAGAGATATCGCCCTTGCCTCTTTGACATACCGTATTTCGACTTTCTCGCCTTCATCGTCGGGTCTTCTCTTCCCGGACCAAACGCCTACCGGCTTGACCCAAACGGCACGCATATTTGGTTCCGTGCGAAACTTTCAGCACCCGTATCCCTTTTGTTCTCTACTTTGTGCTTGTTGTCTGTATCTCCATCTAAATGAGATAGGCCACGCGGATTTTGGCTCTCACCGTCCGCTCACTTTTGGGCTCTCCCGCCATTTCCTCATCGTTTGTACCGTCGTTGTCTCGCAACCCTTCTTCATTTCCCTCACTTCTTCCTCAGATACCTTCTTCTCGGAATAATCTACTTGTTCCTCACATCTCTGTCTATCTCTCTCTCTCTTTCTTTGACCTTCTCCTTTTCATCCCCGAGCCTCGGCTGCTTCCATAACGATAGCAGATGTCATTATTTTATCTCTCTGCTTTCTTCACCATGGTTCTTTATCCTGCTTGAATCCTTCTGCAGCCTGTATATTTATTTCTTTATTCTCGCCTCTCCTTTCCCCTTTTTTCCCTTTTCCACCCTGCACACCAAATCATGTTGGCGGCTGCCAACAAATAAATAGATCCACGGACCATTTGTCCTTTTCATTATATTTCAACGCCGCCCGACACTTCGTGCTGAGTCGACTTGTCCATCCCTTGTTTGGCAGTCGCCTTGTTTGTTTTCATCTAAGCACACCATCTCCTTGTCACAAACGGCCCGTTGTCCTATCCTCGACTGACAGCCTTTAATTCGTCTTCTTTCTCACCCCTTCACAGTACACGTCAGTGTTCTGGCTTTTTTACTGCGCTGTCTTTCAGGCTTCTTCATTTTCTTGCTTCATCCTTTATCAACCCATCGGAGAAAACAAATCTGTTTTCTGTTAACATTCTTATCCTTCCTTCATCTCTCCTTTTGACTCAGTCGGAACTGAGGCACACAAACTCGCTTTACTGCTTACTTCGCGGTCCCTTTTATTTTGTCCCTTCTCCCCTCTTTCTGAGCTTTTAAGCAGAAATGACTTTGAAGAAAATTCCCGAATCCGTTGATGACGAGACCACCGAGAACGCCCCGGGCTCAAGAAGAATGGGCAGACTGTCACGGACACAGCAAGACTCTTCAGACTCGTTTTCTCATCGCTTTGCCCCGGAAGGTCGGAACACTGAATCGCCAGGCTCAAGTTCGCGTTCCCTTACCCACAGGCCGCCTCCTCTGACTCTCCCACCGCCGCCGACGAGCAGTGTCAGCCATGGTGCACGCGGCCACCGTCATGACCGCGATGGCGTCCAAGTGACGACGGTGACATAGCAAGAGACAATCGAAGCAGAACACCAGGTGGCATTGCATCTCAGTTGGTTCGAAAACGGCCGGCCCCAGATGATATTGCAACGCCACCCAGCGACTTCGAAGATGACATTGACGAAAACGAGATCGACGGAGAGGTGAATGACTCTAGGTTCGACGAGCCTCTCGCGGAAACACCTGAATTGACGGAAACACCCTTGGAGAATGACTTTTGCCTCTGCGCACAGGGACCGAAGATCCCGCGGCCTCGCAACGTCTTCATGCTCTACCGCCAGAGTCATCAGGCTGCAGTTGTGGCCAGAAATCCCGGCATTGCAAACCCAGACATCTCCAAGATCATTGGCCATATGTGGAGGTCCTCGGACGACGGCACCAAAGCATACTGGAGACAGCGTGCCGAGGAAGAAAACAGCGACACCGAGAATTGTACCCTGACTACCGCTACCAGCCTAAACGTGTCAAAAAGAAAGCTTCGCATGGTGACCGGACAGGGTCAGCATCATCAAATGGAGGAGGCGACATTTGTGACAAATGTCTCCGTCCCCGAAATGCGCCGCCATCTTCGGCGCGCTCTGTCCCCAGTTCGGCCAGACCAACGAATCCTCCACCGTCACCGTTTGGCTCTGCCCGTGGGGGCCTCCAATCGGCTCCAATCGGCAGCTTCAACATGGACATTGATCGTGCCCGTGCCCCCTTTCCAAGCCCTGTCCCTAGACAACAACGCCCATCATCTCCCTATGGTCAGGGCTACAGCTATAGAGAAGCAGCTGGGCGCCGGCCTCTACAGTCTCAAGGACGACCAGGCCCGCGTGGCCAGCTCCACCACTATCAGGATGACGACCTGCACACCCCGTCTGATCCAAGCCGAGGGAGATTTGATCCTCCTACGCCCTTTTCAGCGCAATTCTCTTCTTATGGGAATGATGAGGGCAGTTCACACGCGCGAAACAGTCTTCCATACCGCCCATTCCCCCTACAATGAGCCTCGTTCAGTATCCATCCCGCAATATGCAACAGGCCCAGGACCTTTGCCTGCCTCCCCTCGGATGGGGCCGCCACCGCCGCCAATGCGCCTTACCACACGAGCGTATGCAGGGCACTATCCGCCCCCTCATGGCTATGACAACCTAGGGGAACCTTCCACGCCCTTGTCAGGGCACCCGGCCAGAGGGGATGCTACAGAACCGGGTCTGGCCGACTGCCTCCGCCCACTCCTAAAGACACGGCTTACGGGTACTATCCAGCCCCTGGCCGAAGTGGTGCGGGGACACCATTGACGGCGGGCCCTTCCATGCGCCAAATGCCAACACCAACTATAGTTCCACCGTCTTATGGCAGACAAGGTCAGGATCCCGGTCGTGCCAATGCTATCAATCGTGAGCGCCTCCTCCTGCGCGCTCATCCGCGTCATACATCAGGCTTCACCGACGAGTCTCTCACGCTGGCCCCTCTCGTGACTGACGTGCCTTCCGCACTGCAAGCTGCCCGAAGATTGTCGGGATCAGGCTTTTTAACAGACCAAGTTGGCTCGAGTGCCCGAACGGCCGCTGGGAACAATGAGCCGCCAGCCAGCAGGCTTGCAGCCACACCTGCACACCTGCTGGACATGCACACGTTTGCGTCTTCGCCAACACCCATCACAGCCAAACATGACGGTAATGAGGACAGAGACAGCCAGGCAAGCGGAATACGAGCGATGGTTATGAGCGTGTCTTATCTCAAAAAATTGCAGGTATTGCGCCGCATCTGTCCGCCACGTCCGTTGACTCCTCGACGTGGTCCAGTCATTTCCATTGAGGGTGACAACGCTGTCCTCCGAGAGGCTGTTGGCCGCGTGGTGGAACGTATACTTGTCTCTTCCGGCAAGTGTAACGTTCGCGTATGGACAATGTGTCCGCCAAGCTCCACGGAAAAGAGCAAGACAGACAGCGGCATGGGTAGTAGCATTCATGGCGAGGATGTGAGCATGGCGCCGAGCCCGGAATCCGGCGGCGACTGCACCAGTCGCCGTGGAAGTACAAGCAACGAAGCATCCCGGCCAGGGTCGCTTTCTTTCACTGTCAGCACGCTTGGCGACGTTATGCAGCTCACTACGACGTGGCACAAAATTTCGAAGAAATTCTCGATCACGTTCACTCTTTCGGCCGCTATTTGGGTTCACCGCAGTCCACTTCTGCAAGCCCACCGTCGCGTAAGGGAAAAGAACGTGCCACTGGGCCGCCGTCACCGGCAAGATCCCCCATGGAAATGCAGCTTTCACCGACCTCGCTGTCACCTGCATTAAAGAATACGGATTTGCCAAATGCATCTGAGGACTCGCGGATGTCGCCGGCCAGCGGAGGTTCACCGGCCCCTGCTAGCCTATCCGCATCCCAGCCGGCGGGACAGCTATTGCCTGTGGCACTACTCACGACTGGTTACAGTCTCGCTATCTCGGACAAGTGCGCCATCTCTGTTCCCATCGATGACTTGTACCCGCCTGTTGCACATTGGGAGCACATGGCTACGCTTTGGCGCGGCAATGTGGGGCCGGATTTGGTGGTGTACGTGGATGTCTCGCCGGCACCGCTCGCGAT
The DNA here is from genome assembly GCA_016097105.2 of Sporothrix variecibatus. Classification (NCBI taxonomy): domain Eukaryota; kingdom Fungi; phylum Ascomycota; class Sordariomycetes; order Ophiostomatales; family Ophiostomataceae; genus Sporothrix; species Sporothrix variecibatus. The sequence goes on from JADMNI010000003.1 coordinate 1,815,505, forward strand.
CAAGGGTGCTAATGGGCCGGAGCCGTGCACAGTGCGCTACGCTGACCAAGAGGGAGTTCTTGTTGTCCATGTCCCGCTGCCAGATACTGCTGCAAGCAAGCAAGGGGCTAGTGCGGATGATGGCAATGACATTGTGAGCCAGGCGACGCAGCGGCGGCTTGCGTACGACATCCTGGAGCTGGTGCACTCGGACAAGTTTAATGTTGTCAAGGAGTAACATGCCTAGGTAGTGATTTCATATATTAAAGCTATATACAGTATAAGTTGCAGGAAAAAATTACAGTTTGTTTTCAGACCATCAGCACCTGTCTCCCTTCAGTGCATCAAAGAACGTGATATTGTGTTGCGCCCTGACAGCATACAGTAAGACGTGGCAACCCAAGGTAGTAACATGAAATAAATGTAGTGTTATATCATCAGACACAGTTTACCATCTCAATGTTTGCTAGGGACTGTAGTTGAAACTGACATTAATAAATTCCAGTTGAAATAGAGACGTAAAGGACAAAACAGCAAGATAACTAAAGCTGGTGTACTCCATACAAACACAATGACGCGCAAGCACTCTCGCACAAGATACCGCAAACATAAACAAGTACATACGTACAAAATCAAACTTTCGCCCCCAATATGTTCCCAATCCCTGATCTTAATACACAGCGTCTCCCCCGCACTTTCGCCTTGTTGTCAGCCTTTCGGCCTGGCTTCCTCCATCTCGGTTCCTCCACTGCGCTCTCTCGTTTTGCTCGCTTTGCTCGCTTTTATCGGTCCGGTCCGTCTCAAGCTAGGCAAGACGGTGAAAAGGGGCAAGAGTGAGAAGAGACTTGCTTCTCCACCCCTATGATGACGTCTCATCTGGCGGGGGCGGGTTCGGCATTGGCGGCTTGGGTTCCGGGTTGGTGTTTGGCTTGTCGGCATCAGTAGAGAATGCAGCCATGATGAAGAAGTATCTTTGTGAGAATGCTTCAAATGACATGAGAATAATTTTGACAAGTCTTTGAGAGGGGGAGTTGTTGAAAATTGTATTCCTGGAGGTGAATTTTGGTTGTATGGCTGTAAGATGGTGAAGTGTATGTTTGACAGGAAACTTAAAGGCTGATGGCATAAGCTTTATTGGCCATAGACCGTCGAAGTTCTTTGAGATACTCGTTTGAGAAAGAAAGATACAAGCAGTCCTCGTGAATTTTTGCAAAAGAGAGAGAGATTTATACCCAATTATGGGAGAGCGGCCATATTTGAACTTCTTTGAAGGACAGCCTTGCTGGATCTTTCTTCTTACACGGGACGATTCTACTCCGTACAGTGACCCTCCATCACGACAAATAACAGATTACAACTTTTTCCATTGTCACCAGACTTTCCCTCCCCCTTTTTCGAAATACATTTTGATTTACTTTATTCCCACCCCCACCTCTTTTCGTCACTTCTTGCGTCTACCTCATACACCCCCTCGTCATCGCAGGTCTAAGCAAACATCCGTATTCAGCTTCACGCAGTCGCACATACATACTTGCATATGTGGAGTCTGGTGAGCCGTCATACAAGTGCAACATATATAATCTCCGACTTTCCAGCTCTATTTCCTCGCGCCTCCATACCTAGGCTCCTATTCCGGCTGGCCGGGGCCCTATCAGTTTTGTTTTTTAAGAAGATGTAGGAGATACAAGAGAGACAAACTCTACAAAGCGCATGTTAAAAAGAGGAAGGCGACTTGAGGATGGGAGTTTGTGAGAGGTAGCCAGAGAGTGTGGCCAAGTAAGACTAGCGTTCCACCGAAAGGGACCAGATGACGGGCAACAGTGGTTCTAACACGTTGACAGAAACCAGGCAGTACGCTTCCCCGTATGCAACAAAGGCACACAACTACCAAACGCAAGATTCTGTAAGTTGCAACACTACGTTCTGTGATCTTGTTATCTTACACCTTGTTAGGGGGATTATGGTGGGGAGCATGTCGAGAGATATGCTTGGGCCTTTTTGGCTAATCCTTCTGTCCGATGTACCCAACATCCTCCTCTTTTTTTTGTAAGGCACATTTTTTAGAGACTACCACACGTGGCAGACAAACTTATTGTCTAATTACTAAGTAAGCATGTCCACTTCTCCAGGGTTACCCATGCTTCTGACATCAAGCCGTTTGACCCCCAAAAGTGCGGGCTTTCCCCGGATGGGCATTCAAAAAACGGCAGGGCCCTATGATGACGAACAAGTGACAGATGTTAGAAGAGCTGGCTGTCAGCCAGAAAGATAGAAAGGCCCTCTTATACCCCATGTCCGTTCGTATCGTCAGTTCCCGCAGTCGATTCGTACCAAGATGCGCACGGATAACAAACCCTTGTCTGCCATTGCGCCATCGTGGGCTTGGTATCATACGAATAGAACCAGTCTTTTACTGTCGCCCCGGGCAGATATAACTTCGACGCTCTTAGAGGTCCTTTATCTTTTGCCTCAGACTCCCATCATGTCTTTTATCTGTGTCACAACATTTTGCCACCTCAATGTTGCATATTCCAAACACAGATACTCCCCACCGTCTCCTTTCTTCGTGTTATTATTTTCCATCTTCTGTTCTCCTCGCCCGTTCCGCTACCATTCCTTGACATTCAACATCCTTTCCATATATGCATAGTTCTACCAGAAGTTGTGTGCTATAGGCAATGGTCACGAGAGACTTTTTTAAAACCGGGGTGGCCTGCCCTATGCATGTTCCGCCTCTCTTTTCTGATATAAGTGTAGGGGATTTTGACAGCGACAGCGGCTGAATGTAAAGCACCAGGGTTATTTATCTAACCTACAAAATCACAGATAATAACCTGTTTTTCTGGGATGTGAACTATGTCACCCTCAGGTGACCCTACGGACGAGGCAGAAAGAGGTGGTGTTAGTTGCCTGATCTGGGAAATACAAGTACACCGGTCAAGTCGGCCAGAACGGCAACTATTGGAGGTATATAAGAGATATCGAGGTGGGAATCCAACATAGCCGTGCAATTTAAGGTCACATGGATCGTAGGCCGTTATGGATGTGCATATCTATGATAATTTCGCCGTTGGCTGTTAGCAGTGTGAAATCCTAACCCCAGACCCCCCGTATTTTTGCACTTTTGTTTTTGCAGATGTGCAGGTCTTATTCCGCCCTTTCGTCATTGCCTAACCGGAGAATAAATACCAAAATGAACATGAACAAGTGGAAAATAAAATAGACGAAAAGATGGTAATTGTACGGAAGAAGATTGAACACAGATGGCACGAAAGCCCCAGAACCTGGACAAGATCAGCCCGAAATCTTTCGAAATTCAGTTACATAGGGCAGAAATATTTATTTCTCAGTTCAAGGGAAGAGCCGAGACAGACAGTGTAAAAAATAGTTCCTCTATATTACACCAACCCGGTATGTGTAGTAAAAGAAAAGAAGGAAGAAAAGGGAGCTGACAGGACGGCAAAGATGCCGAGGGAGCAACAGAGTGAATCTAAAATTAAAAGAAAACCATTTAGAAGGCGCTCGATTTCAGGAGAATATCCACTTGTCGCCCTGCATGACCCTTCTAGAAATTCTCTGCAGCTCGGCGTCACGGTAAAGTGTCAGTGCGTAGAGTGGCGATGTTGTATTCCCTCCCGCAAAGTGACTGAGTGACAGCGAAACAAGAACTCTGCACAGACTGACGTTCTGCCAATCTCGTTTCATGTTGACGAAGGGTCTGACCAAAGGTAAGAATATGAACCACAGTCGAATGAACGAAAGAAGACGACAAGAAGTGTCAAACACAAACGAGATTAAATGTACGAGTGTCGTGCTCTGACCATAACACTTTTTGTAGAAAAAGAATGAAAACTAAACACGTACGACTTTCCTTTCTTTTTTTCTTCCTTTTCTTTTTTAAGCACGTAGAAAAATGAAATGAAATTAAAAACGTGAAAAAAGGATGTGATAAAAGGATACGTATATCCTGGTTAGAAATGATGCAAATTAAGAATAAAAATGACTTACATTTTGAGAGAGCCAATAGTTTTGATAAATAGCATAAAGCGTGCGTTGCACGTCTCTTGAAGTTGATGAACCTCTTTGGCCAAAGATGCATATTCGTACCATGGAACCGCACCAGCGCTATGAACGTTGCATCCTACCGTCTCTTAAGCTGTCTCATTTACATATTTTTTCTTTATTCTGGCCATTTTCTGGAACACTTCGAAATGCTTCGACATTAGGGATTCTTTTACTCGGTATTGAGGACGGCACGTGGGTTTCATGTCCTGTGACAGTAATTTCACCGCTTTGACAACTGTTGTGTGAGGGCATTGAGCGTCATCGTCACGATAGTGAAAAATTGGGGGTTGCGATTAAACATAAATATTGCTAATGATATGGTATGAGTGTAGATATAAACGTAGGTGCAGTGTAGCCATATACAGTAAATGCATGTCGCAGGGGGGCAGGCAACCCGTCAACAACACTTTTCCTTAAGTCGCCTCCGACATGACCTTCTTCAGACGTGCCATCTCCGCTTCGTACATTTGAATCTTGGCCTGCGACGCCTGCAGCTTGTTTAGCAGGTACAGCGTTCGGTCGCTTGTCTGTGCGGGCTGCTTCTGCAAGGTGCTCAGAAGTGCCAGCTCCTGCTCGACCTTGGCCACTGTCTTGGCCTCACCGCTGGCCTTTTCGGCCAGCACACACCGGTCGAGGCGTGCTGCCAACGCCGCATCGGAACCCAGGAACTGGAATGCGGCCAGATAGACAGGGCTGCCCGCCTTGATGGACTGCGGCCGACCACGGAATGACTTGACCGTTACGAGTTCGGCAGCCGCCAGGGCGTCAATGGCTGCAATGCCGGCGTTGGAGAAGGCAAACGTATCGGAAAGGAGAACGTCGTTGTAGCAGACATCGCCGCCCTTGGCGGCAATCTCCCGCACGAGGTACCATGCCTGCTCGGCAGTCCATGCGCGGCTCGATGGTGACGAGGCAGCTGCCGCAGCAGGGGCACCGGACGAAGAGCCACTGCCGCCTGTAGCCGACGATGTCTTGGGCTGAGATAGCAGGAACGTCTTGATGATCTCCGAGGCACTCTGTTCCACAATCTCAGACACGGCACGCTTCGGCGACTGGCCGCTCTTGAGGCGGCGTACCAGGGACTCAAGATCCGTAAGGCGGCCACCAAGAACACCAATGCAGCCGTCCAGTTCACGGATGACCTCCTGGTGTTCAGACGACAGGGCTGACTGCGAAGCCGTGGCACTGATAATGGCAGGAACACCGCCCTCGGCAGCCAGGGCCGCCTTGGCAGCAGCTGTGTTTATGGTACTCGGCTCGCCGCTGATTCGGCCTGTGTTTTTGACTGGAGGGAGGCCCTTTGCCTTTGCGTCGGCAAGAGCGTTCTTCTCGGTCGGCTTTTTCTCAGAAACAGGTGCCTCCTTGGCGGCATCTGCACCGGCACTCTCAGCCGTCTTGGTGCTCTCGTCGCTTTCCTCGGTTTTCGACTTTTGGAAAGGAAGAGTAACCTTATCTAGGATAGATTGCTGCTTTGGCTCGGCAGGTTGCTCATGGGCCTTGGTTCGGGCCTTTTGCGCGTCAATGGCGATATCAGCCGCCGCAGTTGATGTTGGGGTATCTGGCCGCTCTTGCTGTTGTTGAGCCTCGGCATCATCCGTGGGAGCAACCTCCTGTTCTTCCTCTTTCTCGGCCAAGTGGCTCAATACGTAATTCATGGCGACCTCGGGCGACAAGTCGCCCAGCGCAATTTGCCGGAAAACACGGTCGGGCATGGCCTTGACCAATGCTTTAGGGTACGATGTATCTGACGTCAGGAATACAACGTGGGCAACGTTGGCCTGCACCAGCGTGGCGGCCCACTCGGCGAGCTTATCGTACACTGGGCCTGAGGCATCCTCGTTACGGTGACCAAAGTTGTCCAGCACAATCACAGCCCTGCGCTCCGGGTGCGCTTCCAGGTATGCATCCTCGTTAAGGTCGGCATCGGCATCCGTCTTGTGGCGGCCACCCAGGCTAACTTCCCGCAGCGCCGCGGTAGCGGTCTGCAAAATCTTGGAGAGCTGTTCATCGAGTGTTTCGGAGAAGCCCGTCTTGACACCCGTGGTGCCCTGCACGGCCAGGTCAATCAAGCTGCTGAGGTTGTTGGCCCACGAGAAGACAGGTCGGTAACCAATGGCAGTGGCAATTCTCTTGATCGTGGCACTCTCACCGCGGGCTTCGACGATCGGCTTGCAGTCGATGACGAGAACATCTTTGCGACCCTTAAGTGCCTGGTCGACAACAAGCTCGTTCTTGCCCGAGCCACGCGGGCCCTGGACCACAATAAACGTTTCGGTCGTTTCAAGCAGCCAGGTGCGAAGTGCGTCCAAAAGGTCGCGGCGGTGGGTCATCAGGGCATCCTGGCCATGAGAGCCAGTGCCCTTATGACTCTTGCCACTGCCAATACCCATGTTGTCGGCGGCCGTGTCATACGAGTTGCGAGCATATGCGACAAAGGCGTTCGTGCGGCCCTGGATCCATTTCCAGAGCTGGCTGTCACGGACCGCAAAGGAGTGCTGAACGTGAGCGCGGATAAAGAATGACCGGATAGGATCAAATACGGCAACAGTGATAGTCGCAAGGAGAGCAGCTAAGATCGGGATCACGATACGCGGGTGAGACGTGAGCCAGTCCCAGATGTGGTGGGCACGAGCACGGGGCTCAAAGGAAGTGCGCAGGCGCGTGGTACCATTGACAACGAAACCATGAAGACAACTGCGAGCCATAACGGCATCCCGAAGACGCATAAAGTCAATGGTGGCGAACCGCGGAAGAGTTTTGGAGTCCGAAGGCAGTGAGCTAATCTCAGCGATCTTGCCGTACCGCCGGAACAGTCCGTAAATGGTCTCTTGCGAAAGCTCCAGGTTCGCGTTGCCGGACGCATCACCGACACCGCCGCTTCCTGACGAAGCTGCAGGGGGTGCGCAAAATTCGACTTTCACTCGGCTTGAGGGCACGCGTGACGCCAAATCTTCAAGCCACGGCACACCGCGCACAAGACCGGCACGCATGCAGCCCCAAAGCGGGTTAAACCACGGCCGCACAGGATGCGCTATCAGTTCCTTGGCGAGACTGGACTCAATATCCTCCAAGCTGCGGTCGCTCGGGTGCCGGAATTTGACAAAGACACCGCCGTCCTTGAGCCGTGGGATAATCTCAGTGACTGTGAGGTTGAGACTGTCGGGAATTGCGCGCTTGACAAGGCTGACAGGGTCAAGCACAGATGCTATGGACACCAAAAATGCAGGTGTTGAGTTTGTGGACGAGGACTTGGGATCGGCATCGGGGTTCTCGGTAAATCGCTTCAGCAGCTGCGTGATCTCGCCATCGTTGTAATCGGCCGAGGTGCGCCAGGGCCGCCACGCGAGGATGTTGCCAATGCGGAGGGGAAGACATTGTCGAGGAAGATGATGCCTTCGCCAGGAGAGGAAGCGATGTGACCACTGTTGTCATCACCGGTTGTAGAGGTTTCCCAGCGCCGGCCTGAGAGCACGAGCGACGTCACTGGTGGCACGCGGGGGCGGTGGGCTACCTGTGTTGTCGCAGCGGTTGCTATCCTCGGCAAAGTCGTGGTGGTCGGTGGGAGAATGGCAGAAAAGCGGCCATGCTTTTGGGACAGGGGACGAGCCCCCTGGATTTGCACCTGCCGCCAGAGTTGTTGCCTTTGCCAGGCCCGAAGGGTGGCCGGCTGGAAGGAACGCCCGAGGAGCATCGCGAAGCTCCTGCCTTTCCCCTCTCTGCACGAAGTTGGGCAGAGGGAATACCGAGTAGGGAAGGTTCGAAAGCAATTGAGTGAGACCGAAAGAAAGGAGCGAACGTAGGCAATGCCTGTATGCTTACAGATTCATAGTAACAAAAAGGGAGAAAAATAGGAAGCTACGATGTGCTGCTTTTATTATCGCGGCATGCCATTTTTGTGGGAGAGAGGGGAGCTCGAGAAGGGAAAAGAGCAGCCCACTCGCCTAGTTCAGTCAATGACCTCACAGCTGGAGACAGTGAAGGACAAGCGGCTTTCAGCCGTCTTTGTTACCGCGATCCAGCGGAGCGCCTTTTCCTTGTGCGCTGGGTGGGGCCACCACAGCAGAGTGCGTGAAGGCAGAAAACAGCCACTGGCCAATCAGAGCGCTGCCCTCAGAAAAATCACGAGCCGCCAAGTTTTCGTTTCGACTGTGGCACCGCGAAAGACGATATTGTTGAATGTGAGGTCGCATCGAGCCAGAGACAAAGCATTACATCTGGTGAATCAATTGAAACATTGAGGATCACCGTGGACCTATCCTTACACTCTCTCTCATACCGACACCAATACGGGAATCAACATGGGCTGGTTCTGGACCGCCAAGTCAGCCGATGGCGCTGCGTCTTCTTCATCTCAAACCTCATCTTCATCTTCACAATCTGATGCAGTGTCATCAACACAACCACCGCCCACATCCACATTACAAGAAGCACCGCAAGCAGAGCCTCCAATTAATGACGGAAAGCCAGAAAATGACCCGGAACTACGCAAGTTCATGGCCATGTTCGAGAGCGGCGAGATCGGCCTGGAGGATCCCAGAAAAGCAACAACCAACACACCATCAAAACCGTCAGAACCATCCAAACTCGCTGCATGGAAGGCTGCTTGGACCTCATCATCGGCAGGAGATGCGTCATCCACAACAGATGAGGGGGAGGGGCCTTTTGAACCCCGCGAGCGCTCCTTGGGCGAAGCCGTCCTACCCGTGTCGATGTCCTGCCGGCAAGCATTCGACATGGCCTGGGCCTGCCAGTCACCCGCGGGCCAGTGGCGTGCTGTGTACCGTCATGGTGGCGTCCGGCCATGCAGCGATCTGTGGGACGACTTCTGGTTCTGCATGCGTGTTAAGGGATACGCCGAGGGCCCGATGAAGGAGGAAGCCGTGCGCAGTTACTACCGCAAGAAGGAAATTGACCGGTACTATCTGCCGGGCAAGCCGTCAAGCGAAGATGTGTGGCGCAGTAGGACTGTTGACGAAGTTATCCCGCCGGGTGCTGTATTCCAGAACGACTTCAAAGTCGTTGTGGGCGGAGAGGGCCAGCAAAAGCAGAATGAGGCGCCAGTGGACGATAACGGACGTGAGGATGCCAGCAAGATCATGGCTGATGCTGAGAGGCGGCAACGTATCCGCGAACAGATGGGCTATACCAAATGAAAGGATTTGGGATATTCCATTTCCATGTATAATAGATGTTTGGCTTCCAGGAAATCACAACTAATGTCATTATCACAATGCCAATGTCACGATGAATTGTCTTATGTCCTCTACTGTACCACTATTGTCACAATATACGGCATCAGCTTTTTGCCAAGGAAGTTGCAATAGAGTCATGAATGCCGTTATTTTCATTTTCATTTTTAATTTTTTTCGTTTTGGTTGCGCCTTGCGTCCCAACCACGAGACCACTACATCGCACCTTCTGTTTATCCCATCAATACATAGGATTATATCCTTGGCACCTTCCTCCTAATATTTGGTATCTGCCTTGGTCGGCCGGGACGCGGCAGCCCGCGCCGCTTGACGGGAAGGGTCCAACCGACCAATTGACTCAGAAAGCCATCTGAAGAGAATTAAAAAGAAGTAACTTCCCAGATGTCTACAGGAGAAAAAAAACAGAAACATGGCTGAGTTTCAGCACATATTCAATTGTGTTCATCACTACGAGTCTTCATTTCAATCATTTGTCACTTGTTGTTGGAACGGATGGTTTTGAGTTTAATCTTTTATTCATTACAGTATTTAAACCACTGTATAAACCGGACTTTTCCCCAGATCGTTTGAATCATCGCGAAGTAAAAAAACAAATGTTCCCAGACAGGCAAAGGAAAAAAAAGCAGAACAAAAATATCTAGCCCCTTTAGTACCCTCCTGTGACCGGAAGAGTTTGCTGCATTCTGTTGGCAGCGCGCTCAGGCGTATCTCTAACCATTAACAAAACAATGGGGAAATCATTAAAACAAGGAAGAAAGGAAAAACAAGACGACGAATCAAAGAAGCGACTGCATTTAGTCGACCTCCTCGACGGTCGGGCCGTCGTCGTGGGTGGCACCACCGGCAGCGCCGGGGAAGCCGCCGGGGGCACCATCGGGAGCGCCGCCAGGGGGACCGCCAGCAGAGCCGTAGAACTTCATCATGATGGGGTTGGCAACGGCCTCGAGCTCCTTTTGGTGCTCCTCGTACTCCTCGCGAGTAGCCTGCTGGCTCTCGTCGAGCCAGCTAACAACGCGGTCGATCTCAGCCTTGAGCTTCTCCTTGTCACCAGCGTCAAGCTTCTCGTCGACCTTGGAGTCGCTCAGGGTGTTGCGCAGAGAGTAGGCGTACGACTCAAGGCCGTTCTTGGCAGCGACACGGCGGCCCTCAGCCTCATCCTCCTCCTTGAACTTCTCGGCCTCAGCAAGCATACGCTCGATATCGTCCTTGGACAGGCGGCCCTTGTCATTGGTGATGACAATCTGGTTGGACTTGCCGGTGCCCTTCTCGACAGCCGAGACGTTCATGATGCCGTTGGCGTCCAGGTCGAAGGTGACCTCGATCTGGGGAACACCGCGGGGAGCGGGGGGGATGCCGGTGAGCTCGAACTTGCCCATCAGGTTGTTGTCCTTCGTGCGCTGGCGCTCACCCTCGTAGACCTGGATCAGCACACCAGGCTGGTTGTCGGAGAAGGTCGAGAAGACCTCGGACTTCTTGGTGGGAATGGTGGTGTTGCGGGGAATGAGCTTGGTCATCATGCCACCAGCAGTCTCGATACCGAGAGACAGGGGAGCAACATCGAGCAGCAGGATCTCGTTGGTGGACTTGGACGAGGTGTCACCGCTGAGAATGGCGGCCTGGACGGCGGCGCCGTAGGCAACAGCCTCATCGGGGTTGATGGACTTGTTGGGCTCCTTGCCGTTGAAGTAATCGGTAATGAGCTTCTGGATGCGGGGAATACGGGTGGAACCGCCGACCAGGACGATCTCGTGGACCTGGGACTTGTCGATCTTAGCATCCGTCAGGACACGGTCAACGGGCTGCAGGGTAGAGCGGAACAGGTCCTGGCACAGCTCCTCGAAGCGGGCACGGGTGATCGAGGTGTAGAAGTCGATGCCCTCGAACAGGGAGTCGATCTCGATGGAAGTCTGGGCGGAAGACGAAAGGGTGCGCTTGGCACGCTCGCAAGCGGTGCGGAGACGACGCAGGGCACGGGCGTTGGTGCTGACATCTAAAAAATAGTTAGTATAAATGTTCGGGTCAAAGTTGCAAAGTTTGCGATGGAAAAAAAATGGTTGGGATGAGGTTGCGAATGAAGTTGGGACAGGATGTTAAGATGAGATAGAGGGAGTAAATATTGTGATGCGAGTCGCAATATCCACGACATTTCATCCCAAATCGATCACATTATCACATCGCAACGTGAGTTGCGATGAGAAAATGTGAAGCGAAATGCGATAAATGTCATGTGATATGCGGGGTGTAGAGGGAAGGTGCGACTGGTGGTGTTGTTTGTAATTTCCCACTAAGGAAAGAGCAACCGGCCTAACCATCCGAATTTGAAATTCGCGGTGATCACTCCAAGATCGCAGAAAACAACGTCATGAGATGAAAAAAATCCCAACAAATCCAGAAAAAAGCAAATGGGATGAAAGAAAGGGCAGGGGATTGCAGGGGAGGGACAACTTTCCTTTTTTGTTTTTGCGCTTGAATTCTTGCACGAAATGGTTCACGAGACGGTTGTCGAAGTCCTCACCACCCAGGTGAGTGTCACCGGCAGTGGACTTGACCTCGAAGATACCCTCCTCAATGGTGAGGAGCGAAACATCAAAGGTACCACCACCGAGATCGAAGATCAGGACGTTGCGCTCACCCTCGACCTTCTTGTCGAGACCGTAGGCGATGGCGGCGGCGGTAGGCTCGTTGATGATACGCAGGACGTTGAGGCCGGCAATGAGACCGGCATCCTTGGTGGCCTGGCGCTGGGAGTCGTTGAAGTAGGCGGGGACAGTGACAACGGCGTTGTTAACGGTGCCACCCAGGTAGGACTCGGCGGTCTCACGCATCTTGATGAGAACCATGGAGGAAATCTCCTCGGGGGTGAACTGCTTGTTCTCGCCCTTGAACTCGACCTCGATGACGGGCTTGCCGGCACGCTCGATGACCTTGAAGGGGAAGTGCTTCATGTCGGCCTGAACCTCGGCATCGGCGAACTTGCGGCCAATCAGACGCTTGGCGTCGAAGACCGTGTTCTGGGGGTTCATGGCAACCTGGTTCTTGGCGGCATCACCAATCAGACGCTCCGTGTCCGTGAAGGCCACGAAAGACGGCGTAGTGCGGTTACCCTGGTCGTTGGCGATGATCTGAAGGAAAAGTTAGTAGCTGCGTCTAAAACGAGCTCCAAAGGAGCTCAGGAACTGAAGAGTTGCCGAAAAGGAAAAATACATACCTCAATGCGATCGTCACGGTAGATACCCACGCAAGAGTACGTGGTACCCAGATCGATACCGACGGCGGGAGCCATGGTGTCTGATGTGAATGTGAGAGGGGGGGAAATGTGATGGATGTGAAAAAGAGAAATGAGTATGGTATGAAGCTCTCGCAATGCAGAAAAAAAGAAGCAGAGAGAGGGGTAGTTTGAAGAAGAATGAGGAGAAAAAGAGAAGGAAGGGAGAAAGTGAGGAGCGGATGCAGAAGTTTGCTTATATGTGTGAAAAACTCGGGCAGGCGAGGAAGGAGTGAAAAGGCAGTGGGCAAAAAATGTGGTTTGTCCAGTGAAGCGGAAGGTACTGGCAATGAGCAATGGCGGGCGGTGGTTGGCGGGACACTACCAAAAAAGTTGCGAGACGGAAGGTTCGAGAAAGCAACAGAAACGAGTTGACCCCACCAGCAGCTTCCTGCAGCTCTTTATGGTGGGGAGCAAAGAGCATTGGAGGGGCCTAACGACCTTACGTAGTGCACTTTTTTTACTAGGCTGACGCCCCGCGGCTGCAGGGGAGTTGCCAATTGGGCCAATCAGGGGCCCCACAGAAGCTGCTGGGCGGCCAGCGAAGGGAGGGAGGGGCAAATTCAGGTTGACGGCACCGGCTGCTTCTCCGTCGCTCCTGCTGTTTCTTGCTGTCCAATGGACACTGGGATGAACTGGAAGCTGCTGGATAGTGCTGGACAGCGCTAGAGAGAGCCTGATACTGCTGGAGATCAATGGGCTGTGGGCATTGGCAGTCCGCGAGCTTGCCTGGAGCTGCAAGCACTTTGGCACACAGCTTCCAATGGACAAGCACTATTGTCATTATCCGCACCCCCCCTGTTCGGGCTAGGCAAAAACGATCTGGCCATTGCCACCCCTCCTTCCTTGAGAAAAGTGAAAGGCACACAATCCGAATCTGAAAAAAAAACTTCATCCAGTGGCAAGCACGAAACGACCCGGTATGCAGGCCAAAAGGCAATGATGCACCAGGCCCTAACCTGCTGTTGACGACGTCAGATGAATCTGAGAGAAATGTCCGCGAAGGCCGGTCCTACGATGTAATGTGGTGGAGATCATAAAGTGAAAGAATCTAGAAGACGACCCGAGAAAGAGAGCTTTTCTTGATTACTGTGGGCCACCAAAACACGAGGAAAAAAGAACTTGCACACGAGACAGATACATCCTGTCTCGCCTGTATCTTGATAGTAGTAGTTGTATCTTTCTTGCGTTGCTTTACATAATTTTTGAGGCTTTTGGGTCGGCGCTTTCTGCTTTCTGGTGCCTGTGGGTGTGTGGTGGCTGCCCCTTCCCACCTCTGCCTCTTCTCTTTTCTCAGATTAAGACGCCCCATTTTTCGGTACCTGCCCCTCTATCTCCATTGGCAGCCCCAATCTGCCCCGCTGGTGAGAAGTGGAAGGAACGTCAAAGAACTGGAATAAGAGCAGGAATCACCGGACGATAGAGGCAAAAAAGTAACGATGGTACTCGAACGCCTCTTCCAACCCGCATTTCCACCTCTTTGGCTCCATTGCGTTCGATAGAGCTCTTATGTGGTAGCTGAGTTGAGAAAAGAGGGAGAATTTGGGGACGATAACGAAGCTTTGATATCGTTTGATATGATTACAAGCTGGAGCTGCACAGGGGTAATTGGAACTTCAAAGCATGAATGCATGAAATGGGCCTAGCTGTCACTGGGGAGAGCTTTCACAATGGCTGAAGCTGCTGTACATAGCTCGTCGATTTACTTGTCGAGATTTCCTTGTCGTTTGGAGGAGGCGGGGCCTGGGCGGGTTTACTGTCGTAGTAAGACACGCACGCCGGCGCCGTGGCCAGGAAAGGTGGCCGTGAGTAAGTTAAAAAGGCAAAAGCCAAGTTTTGAAAAAGTAAGTCGGGGAGAGGGAGAAAGTACAGCGCCATTGTTGATGGAGGGGATAGAAAAAAGGACAGTGCTGTATGTTGCTCACTCACATCCCATCTTTGGCCTTTCAGTGTGCTTTGCTCAGGGCCCCGATGGTGATGGCGTGTGGGCCGACCGATCGCTGGGTAAAATAACCGCCAAGGGCCTTGAACAGATGATGCTCTCCTTTCTGTAGCCACCAAACGGTTGTAGCCACCAACGGTTGCTCGTTGACCGTTTAAAATTGAACACTGATCGAGGTACAAACAAATGGAAATGGATGACGTGATTACTATTTCGCATCAGTTTTATAGATTAAGGAATTAGTAAGGATTGTCGATAGTAAAAAGCACAGCAACAAGACACAATAGTTTACGTGTAGAAAGTTTATTCGAAGTCTATAACTCGGAAAGTCTCCAATCTGACGCAAGAATAATGCCAATTGGCAACCAATGCTATGGAAACCATGCTAATAAAGAAAATATGAAAAGACAAATTGCTCAAATATATGCCAGCCGTCTTTAGATTACGGGCAATTTTCCGTGTCTTTGGAGATGAAATGCGAGAAAATAAGAAATAAGACATTAACCCAAAGATGTCCAAACCCGTCTATACCGGAAAACAAAAGGAAGGTGAACAAAAATGAAGACAAGAAAAATAGAAAATATGAAATGAGAGGTAGAAAGGCTACCAGAGCAGACTAGTCTGTTCACACCTATCTGCTCAGCGTCTCATGGCTCGCGGCTTACTGCTGCTGCGACTGGCCGGGCTGCAGAGGATTCCGCGGCACGTTTGTGACGCTGCGGCCGGCAGACGAGGCCGACGACGTGCCCTGAAGCGGGTTAGGCGCCGGGGAGGGCGTCTGGTATGCCGGCTCACCGCCCGTGGCCGAGGCATACGCGGAGTAACCCATCGCGGCCGTGGCACCCGCAGACGGTTGGGCCAAGTACGGGTTGTTGCTCTGGTTGTTGCTGGTGCTTGCGTACAGCGGGGCGCTTCCGGGGTCCATGGTGGCCCCACCACTGGTAGTTTGGATCGGGCTGCCGCGCTCGAGATCGAACGACGGGCCGCCACGGCGCTGCGAGGACGACATGGAAGCATAGCGCGAGATGTCGGCCGGTGGGAGTTCACCGCCAAGATGCATGGGCGGCAGACCCTGACCCGCCTGGCGACGGCCCTTTTGGCTCTGCGTCTTAAGCAGGTCGTTGCGGATAGCCTCAACGTCCGAGGTGGTACGCGAAGCTGACGAAGCACCACGCTGGCGCGAACGCGAGGCGGCGGACTGTGAGACGGACGACGACGGGTGCAGGTACGAGGTCGACGTGGCGAAGTTGTCCTGGCGCTCGCGCTCCAACGAGGACTCGCGAGAGCCGTTGTTCAGGGTGTAGTCGTCGTTGTCGGCCAGCGGGTTGCGCGTGTTAAGCTCGTTGACGGCACGCTTCTCGGTGCTCTTGCTCGAGCTGCGGCTTGCGCCGCCACCGGCGGAGGGGGTGTGAGGAACCATGCGGCCCAGGTTCTTGTCGTCGGCCGACTTGGCACGAGCGGCCGCAGCGAATTCGTCCGACACTGAGACCGAGTACGTCGGGTTCAAAGGGCCGCCAGCCGCGTCGCCGCCACCACCAGGGCCGTAGATGGGCACCTTCTTGAGAGCCAGCGCCAGGGCGCACATGAACTTGGAGCGGCGGGTACCACGGACAATGTCGTTGTGCCAGTTGGACTTGTGCTTGATAGAAACCTGGAGCTGGAGCTTGTCGCAGTCGCCGACGCCGGACACGCTGAATGCAATATCGGGCTGGAAGTCGCGCGAGTTGTCGGGGTGACGGACAAACTTCTCCATCTCCAGACGCAGAAGCTCAATGTCCTCAAAGGTGGTGTCGTACGAAACGTTGACATCAATGGTCTCGCGCATGGCCTTGCTGCGCGACACGTTTTCGATCCACAGGTTGTTGAGCACAATGTTGGGCACCTGCACGACCTGCATCTTGTCGATGCGATTGAAGACGGTGTACAGCAGCGAGATCTTCTCGACAACCAGATACTCCTTTTCGGGCCCTGGATGTCAACACGGTCACCGACATCGAACGGGTGCTTGACGAAGAGGAAGATGCAAGAACCAAGAATCTCCTGCGTGGTAACGGCGAAGACGAAGGACAGCGAAAGCAGGGCAGTACCGGCGGTGGCGAGAGTCGTGATGAAGCTGCTCTGGAAGAAGGCGAGGAAGATGAAGATGACAACAAGCAGAACCAGGAAGAGCAGAACACTGTCAAAGGCAGCCAGGGCCTCGCTAATATCCTTCAAGCTATTGGCCATTGCCTTGCGCTCCTTGCCAATCTGCACGACCTTGCGGACCATCTCCTCGAGGCTGATGTCACCATTCGAGTCGGCGTCGATGGCGGCGAAACACTCCTCAGCATCCTCCTTGTGGGTGGGGCCAAGAACTTCCTCGATATCACCGGGATACAGAGCCTCGTTGTCCTCAACAACAAAAGACATCCAGATACGGCGGGCCAGAGCCTCAGACGACCGAGTCTTCTCCAGGGCCTCGACGACAATAGAGTGAGCCGAGTTGGGGTTGAACACCTGCTTACCGGTGATTTCCGAGGCCAGGTTACCAAAGACAGATGTGACCTTGTCACCGAAACGGCCCACGTTACCTATGATGCGCATTGGGGCACCAGAGTTGGCCTTGTTCTTGCCGCGGCCACCACGGCGACGAGCATGGCCTCGATGCTGTCGTTGATGATATAATCCTCATCGGCAAACTCCTCACAGTACATGGGGAAGAGCGTGCGCGAGGCGTCGTACATGAGACCCAAAAGGTAGATGTCGCGCTTCGACTCCTTGATGCGGTTTGAGAAAGAACGAGCATGGTAGCTGATGCTCATCAGATGGATAATGGCACGCTCGCCCAGGAAAACAGCGGACGACACAAACAAAGCACCGAAAATGTTCGTCAGGGCATAGATCCAGGTGATGTTGCTGTTGGTGAAAAGGAAGCGGAAGACCAGCCATGTCACCAGGGCCCAGAAGAATAGCGACAGTGGGACCTCTAAACCGCGCAGGACGGTGGCGTACTTGCGGGTGCCGGAGCTGATGACGCCGCAGAAGAAGACGAAGATGACGGGGATCAGGCGGGCGACAATTTTGCCTGCCCAGAGACCGGCCCATGATGCCTCAAACCAGATGAAGAGGTGGAACAGCGGTGGACCATACTCCCGAGTCGGTGGGTCTGTGGTGGCGTTGGTGACATGAGAGCCAAGGGGATCGTGTTGGCATTGCCAGTAACGGGAAGAAGAACGAGAGGAATAGCGAGCAAGGCGGCGACTGGGATGATGTAGATGAGGTACCGTGTCATTGAGGAGGCGGCCACGAGGCGTGTGTACAGGCGGCCCATGAAGTTGAGAGCCACCTCGGAGTCTGTGCCGCGGCGCTTCACAGGCTCGGGCTCATGTCTCTTTGCGCGCCGACGTCCGATAGGGCCCGGAGGTTGTTTGAAAAGGTGGTTCTTCTCGTCGTGAGTGCTGCTACCACCGGCAGTGCCAGGTGCCTCACCGATGGACCGCAAGCGCTCTATTTCTGGACCAACGCCGCCTTGGTTGGCCTTGCGGGCGCCGAAAGAGGCATTGGACCGGATAGGGGCGAGCGGGATGTCGCCCTCTTCGTGATCCATAGGGATGCTGTGGTCGTCGAGTCCTCCTTGGTTTCCTAGTTGTGAGAATCCCTGGTATTGGGGAAAGCGAGGTGATGTGATAGGCGAGGTCGGCATTCGATCGGCGGTTGGGTAGATGCTGTGACCTGAGTATAAGAGGCTGTCAAAGCCTCTAGATGATATGAAAACTAGACGAGACGCCGTTGAAAGGCGTAAGGGAAGACGGGTTTAAATTGGAAAGCAAAAAGCAAACGTCGACGGAGGAAAAATAGGGTTGTTTGGAAAGTACCGGTCCCGACGGCACTGATGGGCGGGCCAAAGTCTAGCTTTGCGAGCGCCTGTGTATCGATCTCTAGGATATAAAATAAAAAAGAGGAAGGAAAAGCGGGCGTTATAACGAATGGACGCACTGAAAGCAAAACAGTGAGAGAGGATAGGAAAAGAAAGAAGCCGTGCCGCTTAGATCATTCAGATCTGTGTTCGAACACGAAACAAGAGTGAGGGAGGGGTGAGGGTGAAAAAGAGGGGGAGATGCAGAAAGCAACGCAAAAAGATAGCGAGAGAAGAGTAGGGTAGAGACAGGACGTTTTGTTTTGTCGTCGTCACCCTGAAGAAGAGATACAGGGTCTATTTTAGGACGCGTAGGTTGTGAATATGCACGGAATGCAACAAAGGGAAAAGGAGAGATATAAACAAAGGAGACGGGGCAGCAGGGGCGGTGGCTGTCGAGATCCAAATAAAGAGCAAGAAGAGTGAAAGAGAAAAGATAAAGCGAGCGAAGAGGACAAACGTCGGGATGTTTAAAAGAAAGGATTTGACAGATGGAGAAAAAAAGAATGGATCAAAGGTCAAGAAGATCAACGCAGTCTTGTAAATAAACTAGGGAAAGAGTGAGCGAGTGGTGCAAGTTCGAGATGCAAAAGAAAGGAAAGAGCGAGAGAGGAGGTTGAATGCGCATCACGGGCGGCGACAAAAGGCATGTGGAGATCCGCATAGAATTTTTTTGGTTTGGCACCCTGGCACCTTCCCCTGCTTCTTTACGCCTTCTGTGCTAGCTAAACTATTGTTAGTAGGTGTGGGAGGGTCCTCCTGCCCAGCAAGACAGAAAAAACCGGTTGTGCTTGAAGACGGTAGTGCCTGTGGAGCGCTAACAGTGGAGACATACAGTGCGTACTCCGTACAGGGAAGGCACGCTGCACGCTGGCATTTTCAGTGACGAAAGTGAAGAGAAGAAGAGAACAAGGAAAAGGAGAAACAGACGAGCAGAGTTATGCAAGGAAGGCAGTTACGAGTGCGACCGCGCAGCAGGTCCCAGGGGTAGTTGCACACTGTTTCTCCACCACAGCGCATTCTACAAAAGTGTGGATGAAAAGATGAAAGGAATTAAAGGACCTATGCAAAAGAGCACACACAGCATATCAAGCGGCGCGACTGCACAAGGGGGCTCGAAGACAAGAGGATGTTGAAACACAGGCGAGTTCAGGGGTCACAGACAGCTCAACGGCGAAGCCTTTTGGGCCGGCCTGGGCCATCGTACGGAAAACCCTGAAAAAAGACAGAGCAAGCGGGCTGGTTGGATGGCGACGCGGCCCCCTTTCTTTGCCCAGTTGTCGTCGCGTTTCAGGATGGACAGCCCACGAGTGAGGTATGCAAAAGGCAAGGGCAGAACCGAGATTCTGCTGGGGGTCGGTCCCAGAGAGGCTCGAGGGGCCAAATAGGGGGATCCACCGGCGCGGGCAAATGACATGTTCGAACTGTGGTTGACGGTAGGAGCGTCCTGCAGCGGGTTGCGGGCAGTGGAGACCCGAGGCCCGCTACTGCCCAGGTTTCGAAGTGCTCGTACCTGCCCAGTGCCCACTGACGACCAAGAAAAGATTTGCGCTTGGCGATGTGTGGTGGTTATGGCTGAAATGGCAGCCGCGGTGAATACAGTATGCGAAGAGGGAAGGAGCAGCTGGTGTGTTCGTATCGCAAATGAATAGGGAGTGCAATGCCTGCGCGTGGCGTTGGTGTCTGCGCGAATGGCAGCGCTGCAATTTGTTTCAAACATGCAAAACATGCAAACATCCAGGGACTTCAAACAATTCAGAAATACAATGGCCACCGACGGCTGACCTCCGTCGGGAATGCCATCTGGCTGCTCCCGTCGTCCCTGAAAAACGGGCTGTTGGCTAAATGTTGACATTCTTATTTGCCTCTTTTAACTGAATTTTTCTCAGTTTCTTCCTTCCGCTTTTGCTTTGGTACTGTTCTTTCTTTGCCTTTCTCTACGCCGATTCTGGACTGGCTTCGGTGGCTTGTTTGGAGCCGTTGGCGGTTCCTGGCGTGGGCACTGTCTCGTCCGCTAAAATCCCCTCTTCGTCAACAATGACGTTGGAAAGTGGCAAAATGGACCAAAAAAAGAACAAAGGAAAAAGAAGAAAAAGAAGAAGAAAAAAAGGAGGGAGAAAAGGCAACGACATCACGATTAAAAGCAAAAGAGAAAATAAACATAAGAAAATAACCAGAAAACACCGAAAGTAAACGAAAGCACATAGAAATGGATGAACGCATCGGTTCCACTAACTAGGCAAAGCTGGCCCTACGCGATCATGATATGGCTTTGTAATGAAGTAGACATTATGGAATTGCCGAGCCTAGATGAGCCCAGGTAACTATGTGGCAAGTCTGTGATCTGTTTTCGAGTTCATATTTGGGTTCTACACGCAAGATAGTAAAACAACGGCGGCAAAGTCGTGTGCTCCGAATTTTTGTATATTGTGTCATTTTCAGCGGCTGTCACGCATCCAAAATGTCTCGTACTTCGTACGTCGATGCTGTGTTTGAAAGATATTAGCAGACTCAAGAACTCGCAAGAAGTCACAAAAAACTGCCAAGTTTCGATTTGATTTACATATGCACTTTGCATGCACGGCTAGGCCCTGCCTCTCAAGGGATGCCATACACAGTGCGCTGCCATACGAGCATGCCATCCCATGCCATCCCTTTCCACGAGTGCACTGTACGTCGTAGTTTCTATTCAGATGCACCTCAACGTTGAAGGAATCCCCTCTAGACGTAATAGCAATCTGTCGATCGATGAGACTAAGGAAAACGGCTGCGGGAAGACAAAACAGCCAAGCAGCCAAGACAGCAGACTGGTCGACAGTGAACAGTTTAGAGGCCCGTTACTCATAACCACTCTTTTCTCCGTACGACCCGAAGATAGCACCTTGCACCACACACACACGCACAGGCAACTGACACATCCAGACGCGGGTCATGCAACCCCTGCAAATGATCACCCCCTCCAACAACGCGTTTTCTTACTTATTTTGCTCCTGATTTTCACAATGGTTTTTCCCTTTTGCTCGTCTTGATGTGGGAAAGGGCATTCCTTCGCATAGCTAGCCTCGCTGGTCGTTGCGGACCACGTCCGTCCTCCGCGAAGCTGTCTGTGTTGAAGGAGCTTGGTCGTAAGGGCAGCCAGGGCAGCTACCAAGGCAGGCAGACAGACAGGCGATGCAAGAATACCGAAAGAGGAAAAAACAACATGGAAATCCCATCTCCAGCTTTATTATCTGCTTTATCAGAGAGAAGCATCCGCAAATGCAACATTTTGCTTGACGTGTCATCGGTCAGTGGAGGGGCTGAGGGGACACTGTAAAAAGTTAAGAATTATGGAATCGAAGCCCACCATCCAGGTAGATCCCATTGATACCCAGCCGTCACCACAAGCGAGGTTGGTATGCTTCAAAGAGCATGTGCTCTCCTCTCCCCGCCTCGAGACACGCTCGCACACTGTTGTGGAAGAGTGTCAGAGGATGCACCACTTCTTGGTCCAACCTGCAGAAGCGAAGGAGATAGCGCAGGGAGTTGGAGGCACCGGTCGGTGGAGACTGCCGCATGCTTCAGGGTTAGGGGAGTTTCTATCTCTTGAGTCTCTTTTGTTTCTCGCAGTCTTCTACCGACCACGCATCCTTTTCCACAGAACGCGTGCGCACACTAAGGCAAGCCCGGACTTCCCAACCCCGAGGTTTCTTTTTCTTTTTCTTTTCTTTTCCTCCCTAAGTGTCAAAGTGTCAAAGTGTGAACATAAGAGCGGGAAGTCGTAGGCAACGGACATCGAAGGTGCCAAGAATTCATCCCCAGTTTTGTTAGTCCAGCAAAGGCAACCGAACACGAGGTGAAAGAGGATCGCACGGGGCGGAATGCGTAATTATTGACGATGCTGAGAGAAGACGATAAAGTCGATGGCAAGTACGACGTATAAGCTAAAAGAACGACGTATGCTGTACTCCGCATCCTGGGTGCGATGGAGAGGATGGTGGAGTAGGCGATGGAGATGAACACGCCTCGCCTAGGCTTTCCAGATCAAGGGCGTTATGAGGTAGATGTGGTTCTCGGGCAAGAAATGATAGCAATTATTACGGTGCGGCTACGTACTCGCGGTGCCCACAGAAATAAGGGTAGGACGGGCAAATAAAACGAAAGGAGCACAATGAGAACAAAATGCACGCTGTTTCCCAACCTGTCAATGCAAATTTGGCAATGCATCTCATGGAAAGAACGAGTTGATATTGTTGATATAGTTGATTTCGTTTAGGAAGGCACGTCCAATGATACGACGTTCGTCATTGTTAAACGGCAGGCACGATAGGCATTTATTAGTGGCCCAAGCTTTTTCAAAGGGACCTATTGAGGAGTGACTTCTGTAGCTCACTAAAAACAGTGTAAAACACACCACTTCAAAGTACCGCTCCTAGCAGCAAAAATGTTTCAATCGGAGCTTCCCACTTTGGACATCGTAGCATGACATGGCAAAAAAATTTAAGCCGCCTCAGACGACATCCCGCGACAGTTCAAGCTAGCAAGCAGCACATCATCGCCACGGCCACGGCCCCATTGGCCCTTAACAGCATACCCCAGCCTCTCTCTGTACTCGATATTTCCAACCACATTCGTCATGCGGTTCATTTTAAGGCCCCTCTGCCGCCGTCGGCTTTGCTCCGTGCGACGGCAGCTTTCGCTTCCTCAACAAGCCGCCCGGCCGCAACACGCCTCTTCCTTCGCTCCTACTCCTCAGAATCTCCCGATGCCCCGTCACAACCAGTACAGCCTGCACAGCCATCACAAACATTACCACAAGGCCCCCAGCCGACAATCGACCTGAAAGCCATTCGCTTCAATGCCCAACAATACTCGGAAAACTGTGTGCGCCGCAATTATGCCGCCATGGCCGACTACCCCAGCGCATTGTCAACCTCCACCAGCAGCTAGAGCAGAAGAAAAAGGACAACCTAAGTCTACGCCGGACTGTCAACCGCTCCAAGAAACAGATGATGGTTCCCATGGACAAGGACAGCGAGGAGGCTCCTGGGGATCAAAAAGACCGGGAGAGTCTCATCGAAGAGGCGCGCAAAGCCAAGAAGGAGCTGGCGGCCGCCAAGGCTGCCGAGAAGAATATCAGTGACGAGATTGATACACTGGCCATAGCCCTGCCCAACCTGACGAGCAGCGAGACACCCGACCGCGAGCAGACTGTGCTGAGCTACATCAACTGCGATGGTGAGAGTGAGGCAAGCGATGCAGCCGTGGGCGCTGGCAAGCCGACTGCCGAGTTTGACACACCGTCGTCATCCATCGTTTTCAAGACTACACCTGACGCGTGGCGGTCTCATGCGGACATCGGCACCGACATGGGCATCCTCGAATTCCCTGCTGCCGCTGCTGCATCCGGCTGGGGCTGGTACTACCTCCTTGGCGACGGTGCCCGTCTTGAACAAGCTCTCATCCAGTACGCCCTGAATGTGGCCCACCGCCATGGCTGGCAGATCGTGTCGCCGCCCAGCATTGTGCGCAACGGCATCGCCGCCGCCTGTGGTTTCCAGCCGCGCGATCAGGGTGACGAGCAGCAGACCTACACTCTCGAGGGCATGCCGCTGAGTCTTACGGCCACGGCGGAGATCCCGCTCGCTGCTCTGTATGCCGACGCAACCATTGATGTGGCAGCCGGGAAGCCGATTCGCCGTGCTGCCGTGTCTCGCTGCTACCGTGCCGAAGCGGGCTCGCGAGGTACCAGCACCAAGGGTCTGTACCGCGTGCACGAGTTCACCAAGGTCGAAATGTTTGCCTGGACGGCGCCGGACCGTGATGACAGCACAGATACCTTCGACGAACTTGTCGATGTGCAGACGGAGATCCTGTCGAGCCTCGACTTGCCTTGCCGCGTGCTGGAGATGCCGGCCACTGACCTGGGTGCGTCTGCGTACCGCAAGATTGATATTGAAGCCTTCTTTCCAGGTCGTGTGCGGGCGCCAAAGGCCGAGTACGGCAGCAAGGGCACGTACAACTACAATGCCGGATGGGGTGAGGTGACTTCGGCCAGCATCTGCACTGACTATCAGACGCGGCGACTGGCTACGCGCAGCCGTGACAACGCCTTCCCTTGGACGCTCAATGGAACGGCGCTGGCCGTGCCGCGGATTATTGCCGCAATCCTCGAGAACGGCTGGGACGAGGCTACCAAGACGGTTGCGATCCCCGAGTGCCTGTGGCCGTGGATGGACGGCCAGGAGAGACTCGGGAAGCCAGAAGATCTGGCAAAGCTGGTGCCCAAGTCCGAAGCTTCTGATGATTCCCAATAATAAAGAATCCCACATAATGATGTAAATATGAAAAGTCACTACTTCCACGAGACAATTGTTTGAATATAGAAAAGCATTGAGTTACGCATTGACCAAAAGACACAAAAGAAAAGGCCATGTCAGGCATTGATAATAATAAAAAAGAGAAAGCTCCAGGTAAGAGGGGAAACGCATAAAAGTTGTAAAGAAAAGCAATAACGCGATAAATAGCATAAAAGCAAAAGGCAAAAAAAAAAAGCAAGTCCAGATGCCAAATAACAAAAAGTCGCAACTAAAAACCCAACCAAGAAGTAGCACTATCATAAAGCTCCGTCATCATCCAATAATAAAACCAAAAAAGACAAGTCGCTCTCGCAACCATCAACACACCAAACCACCATCTTTAATAAAATGTACAAGATTGAGAATAGAAACTGCTGCCTTGTCCAATAGTAGGAACAATCTTACACCTCACTGCCATACAAGACCATCTCACCCGGCGTTGCCGAGCTCAACTCACTGCTTGTCCATTGGCTCATCACGTCGTTGTCGTCGTCCTCGTCACCAGAGTAAAACTCGCTCATCTCACTTTGGCCGTCGTCGCCCGTCACCACGGATGTACCCACGCTTGACCGCCGCAGTGTGCCTGCTTCGCTATGCTTGTCATCGTCCTCCTTCTTGTTGTCGTCGTCGTCACAGCAGTCGTCAAAGTCGTCAGCACCTGCCCGCTTGTAGGGGACGATGGCGGCACTAATCTCTTCGGCACGTGGTGTGTTGTACTCGGAGAGCTGGTCATCGTCGCCACCCTCCGGCATGTCGCGGTCATTCTCCTCGTCGCTTTCCTTGAGAGGGACATTCTCCTTATCCATCTCGAGGCCACCGTAGCCCTTGGTCGGGAGACGGCCACCCCAGCTGCTCTTGCGAAGACCACCCGGACCACCAACATTGGCGCGCACACTGTTGCTGCGCTTAATGCTGCCGCTCGACATGCTGCTGTTGATTTGGCTCAGAGACAAGATTCTCCGAGAGCCGTTGGCACTGCCGTTGGCTACGACACCGACAGGCGAGTTTGTTGGCAGAGGGTTGCGCTTGGCCGACATGGCCATGTTGAACGCAGACCGTGGCTTGCTCTCGGCTGCTACGGCTCTGGTTGAGGCTCTAGGTGTGGTGTTATCACCTGCAGACGGGGCTTCCTTCTTCGACGGCACAACACGCTTGCGGCTCATAGCCTCGCGGCCCTTGTTCGCCTTGGCCATGAGAAGTACCCGCGAGTGGTCCATGACACCTTCCAGGATGCGACGCTCGAGTCCCTCAGCGCGGGCCTCCATCTCGTGAAGCTCCTCACGGCGAAGGTGAAGAGCAGTCTCCAGAGACGAGACATCAGCGGTCAGCCGGATCTTGTTGCGCTGGAATGTCTCTTGCTCAGCACGCAGGCTTGCGACGCTCTCCTTGAGCCTGCGCTCCTCCTCGCGAAGAGCATCCACGCTAGCCTCCGCCTGCTCCTTCTCAACCTGGCGACGCTCCAAAGCAACCGTGGTTTCCTGCAGCGTCCGCTCACGGTCTTCGTGGTCGTCAGCAATACGCTGTGTCTGTGTTGACATGTACTGCGCGAGGTCGGCAGCCGTGCGCATCACCTGCTGGTGCACCTTCTCGAGGGTCTCAAGCTGAGAGAGGGTCCGGTCAGCCTTGTCGTCGGCGACTCGCGAGTGGCCCACAAGTTCATCGAGTTGGTCCAGCTTCTCTAGCTTCTCCAGTTTCTCTAGCTTCTCTAGCTGGTCCAGAGCGTCGAGCTTGGTGTATGCCTCCTGGGCCACCTGGGTATGCTCCACGAGCTTGTCAATCTTCTCGTGTTGAGAGTCAAAGGCACGTCCAGCGAGCTGTGTTAGATCAACAATCTGGTCAAGCTTCGCCAGCTTCTCGAGACTGACAAGGGCCTGGCTCGTAGTCTCGGCTTGAGCAACAAGGAAGTCCATCTTCTCAAGTTTCTCCAGCTTCTCCAGCTTCTCCAGCTGACCCAGCTGGTCCAGCTTTTCGCGCTGCTCGCCAAGAGCCTTGTCGGTGTCCTCAGAGTGCTCCACCAGTCTGTCCAGCTTCGTCAGGGCCTGGCCAACGGCAAGCGTGTGGTCGACGAGGGAGTCCATCTTGTCGAGCTTGGTGAGTGCGTCAGTCGCACGGTCGGTCTGACCAACAAGCTTGTCGAGCTTCTCTTGCATGGTCGTATCGTCGTACTTCTCCGCTGGCGGCAACAGTGGCATTTCCGGCGCCTTGGCTTCAATAAGCTGTTCTTGGATCGTGGTGGTCGACGACTTGGAGTGCTCAAAGTGCTCACTGACAACAAGCAAAACATCCTTGATGGTCTCAAGAATCTTGGGCTGGTACTCAGTGACGTGGCCCTGGACACCCTGGACAGCTTCAATGGCCTGCAACACATGATCGCGGGTCTGCTGGTGTTCCGCCTTGCCATCCGAGTGGTTTTCTTCCGCCTTGCTAGCCATATCATCAACGCGTTCGAAAACCGTCTTGGATGCCTCCTCCATCTTCTCAAGAGACTCGGTGACGGCCGAGCCCAGAGTATCGATGAGAAGCTTGAGCTCGTCGGCAATATCTTTGGTGCCAACAACTGCGGCTTCCATGTCCACATCGCGGCCCTCGCTGATCCGCATACGGTCGTCGGCAATGGCTTGGAATTCGTCAAACTTGGCCACCAGTTCGCCAATACGCTCATCGATCTTGGCCTCGAGGACATCGGTAGTCTGTTGGATCCGCTCGTCAGACTCCAGCTTGGCACCAACGACTCCAGCTCTCGACTCCTCAAATTCGTTGCGCATCGTCTCGTATAGGTCGTGTAGGTCCGAGCTGTTGCGGCCGATTGTGTCGCTAAGAGAATCGAGAATCTTGCCGACCGACTCAATACCGAGTACACCGTCCTCAAGACGGTTCTTGACTGTCTCGTTCAGAACCTCGAGGAAATCCTTGACGTCCTGAACACGCTCGCCGACACCGGCAACCTCAGCCTGGCACTCCTCAGAAGCCTTAACAGCGATAGCAGAGTCCATTTCAAGCTGACTGCGTACATCGCGCACAATGACTGCGAGACTGAGGAGGTCATCCTTGGATGGCAGGCCAGTACTATCGTCAGCCTGAGACATGCGCTCGATAGCGGACTTCACCTGCAAGCAGGCAAGGGCGATCGCGTCAACATCCGTCTTGGTGACTCTCTCCGGATCTTCAAACTGCTTCTCGTGGCGCTCCTTCAGCTCGTCGAAGCCGTTGGCTACCTGGGCAACAAGAGACTCCACCATGTTGACATCTTCGCGCGACGACAGACCATTCATCTGCTCCTTGAGGTCGATAAGGCTGTGCTTGGTGTCGAGAACAAGTGTCTCAATGGTCTCGATGTGGTCCTTGCGCAAGAATTGGTCGCCATCAATGAGATCGTCCAGGCGAGCCTTAGTGTTGCGAAGGATGGTCTCAATAGCCTCAACATCCTCGCGGGAAGCGGCATCGGTAGAAGGACGGGGAGCAGGATCCTCCTCGGGGTCGGAAACAGTTGAGGCAGGCGGAACCTCGCGGCTGGCCAGTCCAGTGACAGACTCATGGATGGCATGGAGCTTGGTCTCCATCTCGATAATCTTCTCCTTCCACTCGGCATCATGCTCTGTGGTAAGAGCTGACGACGATTCCTTGTCGGATGTAGTCGTGATTTCGCGGTCGGATGTCTGCTCACTGCGCGCAGCATCAATGACGTCCACCTTAGTGCGCAGCTGAGTGATGAGCGACTCGAGATTCTTAATGTCGTCGTGTCTCAGCATATCGGCGGGAACAATGGCCGTGTTGCTGGTCTCAACAGTGGCGACAGCGTTGTTGTTCTGGTCCCGTAGATCGCCAATGTCGGTACGGACGTCGCTGAGACCCGACTTGAGCGCGTCAAGAATCTCGTCGTTGGCTGACAGGTCAGCAGGTTTGTTGCCGAGTCTATCAATGCTGATGCGCAGATCAGAAAGACCCTCCTGAATAGCATCCAGGACCTCGGAAGTGCTGTTGACGTGGCGGCTGCTGATCTCGCCGCGAAGCAAGTTGACACCCTCCTGAAGCGCCTCAAGGACCTCCCGATTGTTAGCGGGGGCAGTGTTTGACGGGATCGGAATGGCCGGGACAAGCGAGGTATTGACGGTGTCGCGGAGAGACTCAATCTCCTCTTTGAGCATCTCCTTTGAACCGTCCGATGCCTTGGACACAAGGTCGGAGATCTCATCACGGAAGACATCGAGGGTGCGGATAAGACCTTCTGAGAAATCTTGGTGTGTAACTGCGGCGGCAACTTTATCGACGTACATCTCGAGGTCATTGCGCAGCTTCTCAAGGCCGTCTCTGGTCGCATCCAAAACCTGCTCAGTGTCACGGCCGTTGGCGGCGACGTTCTGCTTGGCCTCGTCGGAAACAGCCTTGAACTCCTCACGCATAAATTGCATGATGTCGTGTAGGCGAGAGACAATCTCGTCACTGTTTTCGTTGGGGCCCATGGAAATCAGGTCACGGCTCGTCTGCGGAAGTCGAAGCCATTGAGGCCCTGCTTAACGGCATCAACCATGTCCTCCTTGCTGATCTCAGCGCCGATAGCAGAGGGGGCAACAGGAAATTCAAACTCCTCGAGGCACTCGCGAACGGCATCAAGGACTTCGTCGCGAGACATGCCACTGGAAGGCATCTGGGGTGGCACAAAGTGAGTGAGACCCTCGACAACAGCCTTGAATACCTCTTCACGTGTTGCACCAGCAGGCTGCTCGCTGCGCGTCGGGGCGTAGTCACGGAGGCCCTGCTCCAGGCAGGTGAGAACCTCATCGCGCTCAAGACCGATCTGCTGAACCTCGATCTCAGGCTTGTACGTCTCCCAGGCATCCTTGACAGCTTCGATGACGTCTTCACGGCTCAACTCGGGGCGGTTGGGTTTGTTGGCTTGGGAGTCCTTGAGAGCTGCGCGCATCGAGTTGTAGACCTCCTGGTAGTCGACAGCTGGAACAGCCTCGGCAGCGGCAGCGGCAATAGTGGCAGCCGATGCAGCAGACTGGCGTCGGTGCTCACGCATCAGGTCATTCATGTGCTGCTTAAGCTCAGAGAGTCCCTCCTCGACGACCTTGGCCATCTCGACTTGCGTAGCAGCGGGTGGTTTGCCTTCGTCCTTGGCACGCACCTCAACTTCGTCCAGGCGGCGGCCAATTTCACGGCCCATGCCAAGCACCTCACCGCGAAGCTCCCGAACTAGGGCCTTAACTTCTGCCGTAAGCCCGCCACCCTGAGCAACACTGTCCTTGACCGTCTTGATAATCTTGAGAACATCGTCGCTGATCACATCGGTGATGCCAGTCGTGGGAGCAGAAGAGCGGCGCTGGTCAATGGCAGAAGTGCTGGCGCTTTGCAGAAGGCGCTCAGCACGCTGGGTCATGGGGCCCTTCCGGTTGTACTCAATCTCGCGCTGGGAGCTGACCGGCTCGTCATCGAAGCTATAGTTGCGAGGCCGACCAGGGCCACCGCCGCCCATGCTGTAGTTGTTGTTACCCTGGGTAGCAGGGACAACCGACTGGTCATGGCGCTCCTTGACAATCTGCAAGAGTTCTTCGAGCTTCTCCGCCGAAGCCATGCCGGCGACCTTGTCGATGACTTCGGAAAGCCTGCCCATAAGCTTGTCCTGGCCCTCCTTTGTACCCATCTCACGCACTATACGCTCCAGCATCGAGATCGTGTTGGGGCCATCGGCAGCATACAATGACGGCGTGCTCATAGACTCGCGGTCGAGCGATGCAGCGAAGCTGTTAGGGGATGGAATCCGAGGAAGTGAGAAAGGACGCATGGATTTTGAGAGGGGAGAGGTCGCTTGAGGTTGGCCGTGGGGCTTGTTGTCAATCATAAAGGGGCCACCCGGGTACGAGTCGCGAGACCGAATGGAGGCTGCTTCGCTCGCGTTGCTGATAATCTCGCGGAGACTCTTGCGAATGTCCTCGTCTCTGGCGTTTGTGGCCTCCTTGAGGCTAAGCAGATCGGTAGCATTGTCTCTGCTTCGCCGGCTGAGGGCCGACATCTCCTTTTGCAGAGACGTGGCAATGTGCGTCAGGCTGAAAATTTGCTTGGACAGATGCTCCATTTGCAAATGTGGCTGTTTGACCACGGTCATGGCCATATTGTTGTTGTTGTTGTTGCTGCCGCTGTTTCCATTGCGGCTCTTAGCACCGCCTGCGGAGCTGTTGGTCGAGGCATTGGAGAGCGCAGGAGCCGGAGCAGGGAGAGGCTCAGGCTGCGGAGCTGGAAGCTGCTGTGGTTGTGGCTGTGGCAGCGGCTGTGACGAAGATGAGGAAGAAGAGGGTGGCATGGGAAGAGGTGCACCAGGCTCACGCTCCTTCTGGCTCGGGCTGGATGCGGCCATGCTGTGCAAAGCGAGCATGGTAGCCGACTGAGGCGGTGTGTTCTCACCCAGAATGCTCTGGTGTGGTCGCCGGACAATGGGCCGCACGATAGGCGTCAGACTAGGACCCGGCCCAGGGTTGATATTGATGTTGATGGGCTGTTTGTCGTCCGAAAGGAAGGGATCGCTCCGGTTTCTGAGAGGAGTGGAAGGAAGGGTGACAAGAGAGGTCGACTTCTCGGGTGACCGTGGTGTAGAGTTGTTGGAGTCGCGGCCGCTGTTGTTGTTTGCGCCACTGGTCTCGATCATCAAACTGAGGTCGCGCACGGAGTTGGGCTGCAGAGACTGCATGCGGCGGTGGGATTGTGAGCGCGGCGCGGAGCTGCTGGAGGAGGAGCTTGTAGAGATGGAGCTGGTGTGCGAGAGAGATGCGCGCGGTGTGCGTTCAGGTGAGTGTTCACCCACGCGTCTAGCGAGAGCGTTGGAGACGAGAGCACTTTCACGGGCCTTCTCGGTGAGGGCAGCGTGGGCAGACTGGATGGCCGTCGATGTGCCCGGCCGCGAGGTACCGACACTAGGCGACTGCGGGTTCAGGGGCAACGGTGGTGGTGCCCGCTCGGGATCAGAACTATCCCACCTGTTTTTGCGTTTCTGTGTCAGTCGACGCCAGACACCCGCCATTATTGGGGGAACGGGGAAGAAAAGGGTGCGATTCTCATGA
This sequence comes from Sporothrix variecibatus, assembly GCA_016097105.2. Lineage (NCBI taxonomy): Eukaryota > Fungi > Ascomycota > Sordariomycetes > Ophiostomatales > Ophiostomataceae > Sporothrix > Sporothrix variecibatus. The sequence continues at coordinate 1,847,254 of JADMNI010000003.1, forward strand.
AGAAAATAATAATGGAGTATGGAGATGATAAACAGAGAAAGCCAAGGTGAAGGCCAAAGTAACTCTGTTTGTGGCAAAGATGCAAAAACCACAAAATGAAGCACGCGAGGCAACAGACACTGGCTGGACAGGCAAGACACAATAGAGAGCAAAAGAAAGCAAAAGACAGCATAAAGGGAGTAAATGCAAGGCAACGAGTAAGCAATCACACGCACATGGGAATGAATGAACGGCCATGATCAGACGACGACGAATGCTGGTGTCTTAAGACCCGTTCGGGGTCCCAGAGAGCGACGTCGCGCTCGATGGGAGGCATTGTTGTGGACGTGAGGCGAGGCCGCGCTGCTCGCTCTGTCGCTGAAGAGAGTAGGAGAGTGCGGTGGGCGCGATTCTCGACTGGAATGGAGGGCGCTGCGGAAAGGGGGAGGAGATGCGTGGCGTGAGTGTTGAGGAATGTTGGCGATGGTTTTCTTGAGGTTAACAAAGACGAGAAAAAGGGTTTCGTGATCAGCACTTGGCTTGATAGTAGCCGTCTTCCAGAATGTTTTCTCAACAGTCACGGAAAAGACTAAGTAGCTGTGTAAAGAATGAAGAAAATGAAAATAAGCGTAAGAACACAGAAGAGTGCGGAAAAGGGTGGTAAAAGAGCGTAGTATGGGAAAAGCGAAGCCCAAGGGGTTGCCTTTCTTTGTTGAGAAGATGGAGGTTATATCGCGAGGACTATCGCACCTGCCCGAACCAAACTTTTTGTGTCTTTGCTATCGACTCCCAAAATACAGCAAATACAAACAAAGGAAAGCACGGGGGGTATTGGTGGTGGCGTTTCGTCATTCGGCGCAGGGAAGGAGGGAAGGACGTGCGGGCACAGCTTGCACGACCAGCAGTTGTGTGGATCAAAACAGTAGACGTGGGCGTGCTATGATAAACAAACGGACCCACCCGGTGCCGGGGCAACCACAACCTTCACACCAAAGTACGAGTACCAACGCACACCTCGAAATAAAAGTGGGGTCATATTGCACCGTCAATTTGTATGCGATAATACTCCGTTTTGCGCCTGCAAAAAACTCTTGTCAGTGCAGTGCGGACAACCACCTCTCAGCGTCACATAGCTTGAGAGCTCTTTGCTGGCACTTGCGTAAATTGGCGGCTGTTTGAAACATGCATTTGCGCCCAACGATTATCGAGGACAAGTACGACGCAATAACGCACCTAAGCAGATCAAATTTGGCGAGTCGCGTCACTTCTTCACTCTTCTCTTTCCTTCTTCGTTTTGCCCACGTAATCAATTCAAGGGAGATGTTCTAATAGAGATGGCCGAACCAAATCGGATGGGGTACAAATAAGGACAAAAAAATCAAGAGACAAAAAAACACATGCCAGGGTTATTTTAACACACAAAAACGCCATCCATCCAGACTTCCCTTTTTCCCCTCCAAAAAAAGACCGTTTGCCGCCGAAGAGGCCCTCCTTTATACAGCATAAACCGAGATCTCATGCATCGTCGCAGCCGGCTTTATTTTTGCCTCCCATCCGCTCGTCGCTCGTCGCTCGTCGTTAGGTGCTTGTCGCTAGAGAAATACTTGATGTCGCTCTCCTTCCGTTTACCGCTTCAGGGCAGTGTCAAAGGCCGGGATAAGGGTCTGCGCCAGCCAGAAGGAGAAGACCAGCTTGGGGCCCGTCATCAGCAGCTTAGGCACGAGACCCTTGAAGAAGGAACTAAAACCCTCGTTGCGAGCCATGTTGGTCAGAATGCGGAAACCGCTCTCCGGGTTGTCGAAGTTGCGGTTCTGGATACGGGTCTTGATAACGTCGAGGGGAGCAGAGACAATCAGCGAGGCAGAGGCACCGGCAATCGAGGCGACAAAGTTCTGGAACCAGGAGGCCTTGTTGTAGTCCTGGAGCTTGAACAGGAACTCCTTGGCGAAAGCAGAACCACCGAAGAGCTAGACACGCCGTTAGCACGGGCAAAAGAAAATGCTATGCATCGGAATGAAAAAAAAATGTGCGTGGACCGAGGGCGGGGGTAGTCCTTCCCACGCCAAAGAAAACTTACAGCAAAAGAACCGGGGGCGTTGCGGGCGGCAGTCCAGCCCCAGCCGCGGTACAGACCGAAGCCCTCGTCGCGGATGATGCGCAGCACACCACGGCCACGGAACGCCTCGGGGTTCGTCTGGCGCTTGATCTTGAGGACGTCGAGGGCAAGAGAACAATCTCGCCAATGCCGATCAGACTGCCGGCGGTAGAGTGCATAATGGCCTTGCCGGTCTTGGCACCGAAAGCCTTCTCGAAGTTCTTGCCGTAGTGCTCGGCGAGGTAGTCGCGGGCAATGGGCTGGCCACCGTACTTGTATATCCGCTGGAGGACCTTGTAGCCGGCAGCGTAGCCGAGACCGGGGAAGAGAGAGACGAACTTGCGGCCAAAGGGAGCGGCGGCCTTGTCCTTGAAGATGACCTTGTTGAGCTGGGCATAGTCGACGATCTAGAGAGAAAAAGGTCAACCGTTAGTCCGGGTTGGAGACTTGTCGTCGGGGGTGTCGGCGCTGTCGCATAAACGCATACCTTGCCCTCGTTGCTCATCAGGCGCTTGGCGATCGTGTCCACGGGGTGGAAGACAGCAAGCTCCGCGATACCGGCCGAACCTATAAAAATTGCACACCGCTTGTCAGCTAATTGCATCTTCATATAACTTCCAGACAGCAAGCCATTGTCGCTTGTCTGTCGCCGTTCGAGGTGCCATACCAGAGCCCAGCAGACGAGCCAGGTTGGACTCCTTCGAGGAGCCGCCTGCGGTAGGAGACATTGTGTAAAAGTGAGGGAGGGAAGAAGGTCGTGCGGTCGAGGAGGGGGAAGTCGAAGAGGCCCAAGGCGAGGATGAGCAGGGATCGCAAATAGACAAGGAGGGATTACTTGTCAGGTCGTGGGAGAGAAACACTTGCGTCGACGTTTTTCGGAGGAATCCGTGTCGTACGAAGAAGAAAAAGTTGAGTAGTAAAGTCTCCTGAGTAAAAAGGCGCCTTCTCACAGAACTTTGGGCGAGCGACTCGAAAAAAATTTCCCCGGGGAAAAAAGACGTGTGAAATCGACTAGCGTTATCGGACCGTGGGCTGGATCGGCTTGTGCCTGGCTGTACAAAGAGAAGGCGTTGGAGTAGTATGTTGGAGGGGCCCTTGGGCGCTACTAAAAAGCCTGGCAGTAGGCCAATCGCCGGCCCAGGTCCCTTGTGCCTTCCGCTTGTGCCTCCCCCTCGTGCCTTCCTTGTGCCTTCCATGTGCTTCAGCGCTAATTTTCGGTTGTCTTTTTCGTCGCAATAAGCGCTCTTTCCCAGACGGTTTCTTATCGTTCGGTGATCGGACAGCTCCCGAGGTGGGGCAGGGCTGTCGCAAGCAAAAATTCCAGTACTGTCATTCGCTAAGTAGCTGCGAGAGAGTAATAAATACAGCAGAGATCGCGTCTTCAACACGAAAAATCGGTAACATCAGACCATTTATGCGTCTTTTTCTAGTGATTTTTTCTCGCCTCCATACCTGAGCTTAGAGAAGCTCTGTATGAGAACCAGAGCTTCTCATATTTATATGTATTTAGTAAAGAAGTCAATATGAGAAAAGAACCATTGACTTGATTTCTGGTAGTTCTCGTTCGATCGAATTTGATTGTCAAGGCAGATTCATCTTCTGAGGTTTCTTGGTTTGAATGATAAAAAAATATATATGAAAAAAAGGTGTACAAAAACTAGACGAGACTTCAACCATGTCTGCGGCCATTGCCAAAATACCCAGAATTTCGCTTCGCCGGTGTGCTTGGTTAGGCTAAGAGAGGCTTGATAAAATGAAGACCATGAGAGGCAGTCGCGACACCGTACCTGCTGCTTGTGGACAGGTAACGGGCATATGCAAGCAACGTTGTTTACTTCCATTAACGGAAAGATGCGACTCCTGTGTGAAAGACACCTCCTTCCTCGTGACTGTTTGTTTGGTTGGTTAAGGGTCTGTAGAACCTTTTTTTTAGTTATTTTTCTACTACAAATATATTTTAACTTTTTTGTCCGATTTTTTGACTGAGTAAAAAAAAGTTCCTGGTCTTTTTTTTTTTTGATAAAATATAAATAAAACCAAAAAAAAAGTGAATAGTAAATAAACAGAAGAATAACGGACAAAACATAACTAAAGAAATCATAGTACCAACCACCCTTTGTTCCATCTTTTTTTGGGTTACCATTTATTTTACATCATCTCAGTCCACGCCACAGCTTGATACTGTCATATACAGCCCACAAATACCCCTGCTTATCAAGAAAGACATTTGAATCGCAAACATATATTGTATCCAGTGGCGGAAACAGACAAGCCCATGGTCGCAAACGTGAGACCGAAATTCCATTGGAGAGTGAATGCCGGCAATGAAAAAAAAACTGCTTTGATATGGCCCGTACAAAAAACGCCAGTGTTCTTTTCTCGCTTCCTTATTTTAGACTATGGTATTACTGTCACGCAACCCCTTTTGATTGTTCATCCTCTCTACCGCCACAACGGCGCCGTCACTTCCACAGCGCGCTCGACGACAGCACGCACACGGTCGGCAAACACCCGCTGAGCACACTCAATCTCCAGGTCATCAAGCCAGACCTTGGCCTCCATCTTGTCGACCTTGACCAGAACACCAGGGACGGGAATGCCTGCAGCGTGCAGCCGCTCGAGCTCACGCCGAGCACGTTCTTGCCGCTTCTCCTCCACAGCTGTAGTATTATCCTCGCCATTGGCATCGCCGGACTCCGTCCCATCAGTTAGCTGCTTGGCGCCTTCATCGCCCTCTTCTTCCTCTGGAAGGCGTGGCTCTGCGATCGGCGACACGTTGTCAGCGCCAAACTGGGCCTCCAGGAACATGCAAAGACGACTGAACTGTTCCTCAGGCGTGATGTGCGCATGCAAGTTGCGCATAGGGAGGACGTGGTGACCGTGGTCATGATCGTGGTCGCCGTGGCTGTGCGTGTGGCCATTTTTTGCCAGATTCTTGACTGTGTTAGCAGCAATTCGGTATGCTATTTGTTTTTTCCGGGCACGGGCACTTACGCTTCACGGCAGCTGGGCTGCTCTCGACAGAGAACAAAACGGCCATGACTGCATCGGCGATACCGTCGTTGAGGAGATTGCCCTCCCACTCGAGCTCAATCTCGCCGTTGGCAAAGTACCGGACGGACACGCAGCCCATCATTAAGTAGGCGGCGACGAGCTTGTTGATCTCCTCGTCGGCCTCCTCCTCCTCCTCATCTTCGTTCTCATCATCATTCCCTTCCTCTTCTTCCTCATCATAAAACTTGTCATCCTCCATGTCCTCATCCTCTCCATCGCCGTTCTTCTGGACCGGTTCCGATTCCGATTCCGGAAGAGCGCCATTGCCATTACCGTTGCCGTTGCCGTTGCCGTTCGCGCCAATCTTTTTCGCGGCTTTGCCGTTCTGCGGCTGTTTAAGGCTATTCTTTTGCTTGTGCATCTCGGGCAGTTCCTCAATGGCACCAAAGGTGCCTTCAAGAGCCCAGCGAATGAGATCGATGCCCGCTGCACTGAGCGTCAGGCGCTGCCGGCAAACGATAGTTGTCGTTGTCAGACCTGCATACTCGTGCAAATCCTCAGGCGCCATAAACGACAGCTTGAAGTCGTTCTGGACCAGGACACCGGTAATAATAGGTCCCGATGACCGGGCCTGATCGGCATCTTGTTGCTGCTGTTGCTGGCTGATTTGCGTCGGTGGAGACACCGTTGCCAACTTGCCGACAACCTTGGCAATCTTATCCGTCTTAAACGGGATGCGCAGCTCCTCGCAATTGCGGGGGCTAAAAACCTTCATCTTGTCCTTCTCAGCCTTGCCCGAGTTGAGCGAGAGAAGTTTAGACTTGAGACGCATCATGTTGTGTTGCTCGCCATGGACAAGGATCTGCAAAACGTTGTGTTAGTAGTCGTAATACAAGGAAGACGGTAATCCGGGGAATAACATACCACTACCGGAGCGTTCACCTCCTCAATAAACTCGCGGTTTTCTGTGCCGTCAACGTGCGCGGCGAACGAGTACTCCTGGACGCTACACCTCCGCGGGATCAAGACCTTTTCTGAATCCGCGCCCGGTGCTCGTCGGTTGCCACCCGTCAAACTGCGCGACATGACTGCCTGAATATGTTCCGGCTCCTGCATAATCTGCTTTGCCATGGTGCCCTCCACACTGTAACCAGTTATGATGACACCGTTCTTGTCGCTGGGGGCCCACCGCTCCAGGAGCTCACGGCTGACACCGTTTTGCAGCATACCGGGACTGGCCAGCATGACACAACCGCCAATATCCTCGAAGCGGTCGAGACTCTTGAGGGACCTAATAAAGCGGAAGTCCCACGGTCCACCACCACCCGCTGTGTTGCCCGAGGCCTCGGCCTCTCGTGCACGTTCTGCATACAGACGCTTGATGTTATCATTCATAGCGCCTGTGTATGTTTGGTACACAACCATACACTTCTTGGCCAGGTTACTGGCATAGTAGATGGGGAAGTTCTGGAAATCCGGGTGTTTGCTCCAGTACTCGTCGAGAATGAGCAGCAGCTCCTGAGCACGGCCAAGGGCAAACACAGGCATCAGCACACGGCCACCGCGGTTGAGGATGCCCGTGATGGACTTCATCAGGGCCTGTTCGCGCTCGAGTCGCGGCACGTGCGAAGCAATACCATAGGTGGATTCGGTGATGAGCACATCGATCTTGACGCCCTTTGGCACCTCGGCAGATACCAAATGCCGATCCAGCTCGCGTGAGTAGTCGCCCGTGAAGAAGATCTTGAGACCAGCAATCTCGACAAGAAACATGGCGGCGCCGAGGACATGGCCGGCCGGATATGGTGTGATCCGGATACCCGAGACGGTATGTGTAGTGTGGTAATCAATGGCCTCGATCTGGCGGAATGTGCTGAGGTGGTCCTGCTCGGTGTAGACTAGCTGTGTCGTCGGGTTGGACGATGTGTTGCCCACACGAACACTGTCCTGGATGAGCCACTTGTAAATGGCCTTCGTCGGATGCGTCATGAAGACGCGCCCGCGGAAATTTGTTTTGGCCAGCACATATGGTAAAGAGGCGGCATGGTCGATGTGGAAACTTTTGACGCACCGTTAGCACAGGCTGACTTGATAACGAAAGAACTCACGGTTTACAAACATGAAGAACAGACAACGGCGGAAGACAAAAAGGCTTGATTGTATTGATAACTGCATACAAAGCGACCTCCAGAAATACACACACAAAGACGGGTGCTGGAAGCTGAAAATCGCGCATCACCGCAGGACTACTGCAGTGCAAAGAGGAACTTTCCTGCCGCCTTGAGAAGAACGGATTTTTTCAACCACCGGTGTATAAGCCCAATAGCGAGCGCTTGCCAAACAGCCCAAGACAATACAGACACCAAACAAATCCAGCAGAGCTCGAACAAAATATAGACGCAGGTGTTGGCTTACTGGCTGATGAGGAGGACATCGACAGTACTGAGGTCGAAGTCGTCGAAAAAAGGGAGAGAAGCAAGCCCATCGTAGGCGGGATGCTGGCCGGCGTCGAGCTGTTTCGAGAGTTAGAAAATAAGCACAAAATAGGAGCGAGAAGATATCGACAAGACAACATACCATGACTGTCTTTCCCTTGTATTGGATAATGTGGCACGACCGACCGACTTCGTTGCCGCCGCCGAGACAGAGAAACATCAACTCGTCGGACGGGTCGACGGGCTCTTCAGGTGCCGCGCCCATGGCCGCCGCCTTCCGCTTGGAAGCCATAGTGACAATTGCTATATTAGTAGTTCAGTGGGAATACTGTGCACGCAAGAGAGGTGGCAAACACGCCCTATGTCTTGTGCCAGATCGTGAAGGCTCGAAAGCTTCGTGATGCCGAGAGGACGTGGCTGCGAAGAGATGCAAGAGATCGAGAGCAACGGCTGAGCGCAGAGGCTGAGCGCAAAGGCTCACTGATTTAGCGCGTAGACACTCAGCATCCGTATAGGCGAGCGTCCAAATATGGCGTCGAGTTAACGTGGTTGAGAAGATGCGAGATGCTGAGGCGCATGCTGGTCATCGCTGGTTGGAGCTGCAAACGGTGAGCTTTTGACCTTTGGCTGTAACATTACGCACTAGAACAGATGCAGCTCACCATTTCGCGTGTTGTACGTCGTATGGCTGGGCGGCAGTTTCGACCCGCGACGACGCTAGAGATGTGACGGCACTTTATTCTTCCGCCCCGAATGTCTGCCTTCGCAAGTGTGACTTATCACGTGCGTCTCCCAAAGACGCGGCAGTGGGTAATGACAATTAGCGCGGTGCTCCCTCCTAGCAGAGGAGGTGCCGTTCGCTTTCGCAGAGACGAGACGCAAATCCAAAAACCTTCCCCTTCACCATCCATTCGCGATCGCTACTCTCCACAACGTCAGCGCACAGCACCGGCATCATCACGACTGCGCGACCGATCAATCTCTTGCTCTGCACCCTGCGCTCCTGCGACTAGCAACGTCTCTGTCGCGCTTTTGACGACCGCGATTGCGGCGCGTGTCCCCTCTCGTTTCTCAGCATCTTCGATACCTTCCAGCAAGCCTCGTGGAAGCTTTGGATGGGCGTTGCAGCCGGCTTCGCAACTCTGGGAGGCTCGACAGGCCTGCCTGTCTGCCTGGCGGCGGCGATTGCAACTCTTTTGTGAAGCATTTCTATCAGGATACCGTCGAATTAGCTTCATCTCTTTTTTGAACGACAACCTTTTCACCCTTTTCGACAACTCTCCGTCCACCTCGTCACCACCGACCTTGATTCACGTCAGCTTCTGCGTGAACTCCTCCTCCACACTCCATCGTCATGGCGCAACCGCAGCCCCAGGCCCCCCAGCGGACCTTTTCTCCTGCATCCCAGTTAAGCCCATCGCCAGCTCCCCATCCGACGGCCTTTTCAGGGCAGCCACCATCGAAAAAGCCAAAGCTCTCTCCTGCGCCATCGCCGACTGGCCTTGCCCAATCTCCCTCGGGCATCTTCTCTCCTGTGGAGCAAACGGCGGCCCGCTTGGCAACAACAGCCCTGCGACCCCGTCGACTCCAAACTCTCTGGCTTCGCCGCTGCCATTGCCGAACGCTCCGCCCATGTCCATGCCTCTGCCGAACCCATCTCTTCCTTCTTCCGCTGTGGCTTCCCCGATGCCGATGCCTTCACCACTCCCGAATGCCGGCCAGGCAAACAATGCGTCGAATGGTAACTCGCCACACAAGCTCCAGATGCCGACTGGATCGCCCGCGCCTCAGATAGTATCGCCGAAGCCAGCCCAGACACCGACACCGCCGACGCCATCTGGTCCACCGACACCCTCGGGCCATCCTTCTTTCCCGCACCTCACACCGATTGGCACGCCCGGGGCGACGGCTGCAACGAACGGAAATCACTTTGTACCGATTGCTGCGACCCCGACCGTGCAGACACCCGCAGGCGGCGCTATGGGCCCTCCTTCAAAGCCACCGACAAAGGAATACCAGTACGACGTTGATGATTCGCTGGCTGGCACGGGCATTGATCTTCGGCAAGAAGAGCAGTTCCAGGCCGATTACTTTGCGGGCACTTACCGACCAGAGGCGCGGACGGGCTTTCCTGCAAACACGCCAGGCAGACGGGCCTCGTTTTACGGATCTCTGTCTGCAAATCAGCCGGCAGAGACGATTGATGAGGCAAACCAGAGAAAGTACGAGGTGGAACAGGCAAAACACGTGTGGACGGATTCAGCACGAACTCTGGCGTCGTCGCGGAGCAATGCGCTGCAGAACCGGTTCCTTGATTTTGGTGCCGTGTTCGCACGGGCTGAGAAGATTGCCAACGAGTATGGCGTTGGTGTGGCCATGGATCCCAAGGTGGCACCGGTGACAACGGGACGTGCGCGACAGGAAGGCGAATTCCCGAAGCCGTATGTCAGAGTCGAGACCAAGAAGGGGCCTGACGGTGTGGCGCTTGTGTCGACAACGTCAGCGTTCATCCCGGAGGATACGTTTCTTGCAGATCAGCTAGCCCTGCTGTCTCTCGCAGCAAAGCACCGGCTCCGGGAGCTGCTGGAGGATGCTAACAAGGTGGCTGAGATACGTCAGAGCACGTCTCACGGCGTTGTTCCGGACGAGTGGCTGGAGGCGGCGGCGCCTCTGCCGTCTGCCAATGCTGCCGTCGAGGCTGCGGCTGCTGCCTCCAAGGACGGCGATGAGGTTATGACGGACGCGGACAAGAATCCGTTGAAGCGTAAGTTGCGCAGGGCACCAATTTGGTATTAATGTCTTTGTTTTCACGTCTCAAAAGTTCTAACAAAATGAAGGTACGCTCGAGGCAGACGACAAGACCGATCTGGGTGGCGTCGCAAAGAAGATTGCTGCGGGCAACACCCTCATCCAAAGCCTGCGCATCGTCAGCAAATCCGAGCGCAGCATCGAGGAGCAGCGTCTGTTGAAGCGGCAGAAGCGTGAAGGCAAGAAGACCGACGCAGCTGCTCCATCTACGCCGACGACGAATCGCTTAGCCACACCCGGCACGCCTGGGTCTGTTGCGCCCGAACCAGACAAGGCGCCGACGAAGAAGGAGCTGAAGAAGAACGCGGCCCTCAAGGTGAGCGAGCAGAATGACACACTCAGTGCAAACCGTACGAGTATGGCATTCTTGGGCGGTCGCAAGAAGCAGTACTCGTGGCTGTCTGGCGGTGCAGGCGCATCGCCCAAACGTGGCCTGGGAGGAGGCGGCGGTGGCGGCGGCGGAAGCGGAGGAGGTGCCGCTGGAGCAGGGGGTGCTGGTGGTGCTGGAGGAAGTGGTGCGAGCACACCTGGCCGGCGACCTGGCGAGCCTGCGATGCTTACTGCCGAAGCAAGAACCAAATGGGGATCGTGGCGCGAGGATGGAATCAAGGGCAAGGATATCCAGCTGCGCGACCTGGTGGTGGTTCTCGAAGCAGACGGCAAGGAAGTGGCGGCGTTGCAGACGGCATACGACAAACTAGACGGCATGCCTCTACCGCCGCCAAAGCCAGCGCCGTAGCAGCGGCGGTACGATTGGCTGCCTTGACCCGGGCTCTTTTTCACAGCATCGTTTCCTCACAACAGAAGTCTGCAAGTATTGCTCTTGCCTATTGTTTATTTTTATTTTTATTTTTTTGGCACAAAAAGGCCGGGAAGAAAAGGACGGAAGGGGACTCGCTTTGCCTTTTTGTCTCTTGCACTTTTCACTTTGGGTTTTCTTTGCGTTTTATACATCTTTAGGGGAGTACGGCGTGTGTCATACGTTACGACAGAGACTCTTTTTTGTCATTATTTTCTGGTTTTTCTTTATTCACTCTCGGTCACCAAAAGGGACCTTCCTCAGTCCACCTGTTTTTCTACTCGACATTCTTATATAGGTCATTTCTAGAGAGAGCGACACTATCAATGTAATTATATGTTTTATTCAAACCGTTCGTCGTACTTGTCAGTCGTCTTTTAATCAACGTAAACTTGTTGGCTGTGATTCGCCGCTTGCTGTAATAGGTATAATAGCTGCAAAAATGATGCAATGCCGCCTCGCCTAGCTCGCATAGCTTTATCTCCGTACACGGCCACCACCACCATTGCGGCCCGTATCATATCGCACCGCTTAGATAGCATCGCGCCAGCCGTTCGAGACAGCCCGTGTAACAGACTCAAAACAGACAACACACGTCAAACTTTGAAAATGGCGATTGCTGTATGTATCTTTTACCCACTTCTACAGATTTAAACCCTCTAACCATCTCCAGGCCATCGGCCAGATCTGCTCCACGGCCTCTGTGGCCCACAACCTTGAGCAATGTGTCGGCCTCGTCAGTCGTGCTGCAGCTGCCGGCGCCAAAGTGCTCTTCCTGCCCGAGGCTTCGGACTACATTGCCACGTCGCCTGAGCAGGCTCTAGCTCTCGCACAGCCGGTCGACGAGTCGCAATTCGTACTCGGCCTGCAGTCGGCCGCTGCCAAGCACGGCGTCGCCGTCCATGTGGGCATCCACGTGCCGGTGGCTGTGACGGCCGCCGCTGCTGGATCGAACCCGGTGATGCCGACAGTTGTGGAAGTTGGCGGGGTAACAACAACAGCGGCCGCCAAGAAGCTGCTCAACCGGACCATCTACATTGACACGGCCGGCAACGTCGCGCCCTACGGCAATTACGACAAGCTGCACCTCTTTGACTACGCCGCGGCAGGTCTCCGCGAAAGTGCGCAGACACAGGCTGGCACTGCCTTGTTGCCGCCGTACACCACACCACTTGGCCGTCTGGGCAGCCTGACGTGCTTTGACTTGCGTTTCCCTGAACCGGCCATTGCGCTTGCCCACTATGCCAAGCCGGCCCCAGCGCACATCATCACTTATCCCTCGGCTTTCACAGTCCCGACAGGCCGCGCACACTGGGAAGTGTTGTTGCGAGCGCGGGCGATTGAGAGCCAGTGCTACGTGATCGCGGCGGCGCAGGTTGGGCGGCACAATGAAAAGCGTGTGAGTTACGGACGCAGTCTGGCTGTGGACCCATGGGGCAAAATATTGTGCCGGCTGGGCGGCGTGGTGGGCGGAGACGATGAAAATGCGGCAGGCCCCGACGTGGGCAATGCCGAAGAGGGGGCGGAGGGCCAGTTGGGGCTGGTGGACATTGATCTGTCCGTGTGGGAGAGCGTGCGGGAGCGGCTGCCTCTTGTGCGGCGAACGTAAGTTGTGAAACTTCCGAGTCTTGAGACTGATATGTTGGACATGGCGACAATTACTAACAACGTGATAGGGACGTCTACCCGGCACTCGACTCGGTCAAAGACGTCGAGGTATAGAAGAAACATAGAAGCGCTGGCATGTGAATATTTCGTTAAAGCTCGCGCATGAGTACGATAAACATGTCATGTTTGTTTAAAGATGTTTCCCCATCTTCTCCCGCCCTTTGTTTGCACCACTCCCATACAACGTATGTTGTATAATAAAATAACAAGTCATGATAACATGTTGACATGCCTTATTCACTCTCAACACTGGCCATAACCTCCTCTTTCTCCATCACCCCCTGCTTCTCTTTCAGTCCAATGTCCCGGAACGCCAGCGCCAAATAGTATGCAATATGAAAATGTTACCCGAAACCAAAAAAAAAGAAGAAAAAAGCAAAATAAAAACAGCACCAAAAAGCATGACAGGATAGGAGTGACAGCGTAAAGAGAGCAAGACACAGGCACGTTTCACACACACCATTCAACGCCCATAAATGGCACAGGTTGGCTGCCCCTGCTGCGGCACCTAGCGTTGCGGCGGTACAGGCTTGGGTGCATGTTGCGGATTTGCTTGATCAAAAACTCACGCTCGTCAATAAACTGCTCGTCCTCGGTACGCTCCTCGAGGAAGTGGGACAGGAAAGTGAGGAGCTTGTCCCTGTTCATGATGAGGATTTTCTGGACGGCGACCGACTTGTGCGGGTTGGCGACAAAGACCTTAAACACGTGGAAGCCTTCGTACTGGACCATTTTGCGGTCGTCACGCAGAAGGTTCATGCAGATCTTGAGATGCTCGCCCGAATCGACGTAGCGTGTCATGACGGTGTAGTTGGAACGGTCGAGCAGGACCTCGCCGAGAAGCTTGATAGACTGGCGCTTGGTGACGTAGCTGTTGGACTGCACGAGGGTGGTGTTGTAGCGGCCGAAGAAGAGGTCAAAGTTGATGCTGAGGTAGCGCGGTACGAGTTCCTTGTGCCTGGTGAGGAGTTCCTGGGAGTATTAGCAAAGTGCACTGAGAAGGGAGGGAGCGAGGCGAGGATCTGGTGAGTTAGATCAAAATTCGCGGAGGTGAGAAAAAGCGAAGGCAAGATTCACGAGGATAGAATCTCCGAGGAAAATTCCTGCGAAGACAAAATCCGCGAAAGACGAAGACAAAACCGGCGAGCGAGGATAATGTCGGCGAAAACGAGGATCGAATCGGCGGAGAAGGACCATGCCACTAAGGTCAAAATCCGCGAAGGCCCGATTTGAGAAGTCAAGGTGACAAAATCCACGAGGACAATAACCGCGAGGGCAAAATCTCCGTGAGGACAAGATCTCCGCGAGGGCAAGGTTTGCGAAGACAGGACAGGTCAAGCGAGGGCAGAACAAAGCAAGAAAAGAAAAGCGAGGACAAAACAGCAAAGACCAAAACATACTCTGAAGGTGTTGAAGGCATCGGCTGCGACTTCAAACGAGCTCGTGTCAATCCACTTGAAGAACTGCCAGAAGATACCGCGGCCGCTCTGTGGGCGGTTGAAGGCAATCTTCTGCACACCGCCGGCGCTCGAGCCGCTGTTCGGGTCGTCGTCGGCGTCGTCATACAGCACGACGGCCGCGGCCGCCTCGTGCTTCAGTACTTCGCGCAGGATGGAGCCAGCCGTCGTGGCACTTTCTTTATGGTCGTAGCCGCGGCAGAGCGCAATCAGCACGGACGGTGCGTGGTTGCTCACAAAGTCGACGGCAAGCGGCGGCGGCTGCTGGTTGTTGTTCGGGTCGGAAGCGACGGGGTAGTTGCTGGGCGGGCGGTAGCGGAAGACGAAGGAGAAGATGACCTGGGCATCTTTGCGCGACTCAAAGGGAAGCAGGTGCAGGATCTGGGGCAGCAGGCAAAGCACCTGCTCGTCGACGATGCCGTGCACAAGCTGGTAGACCTGTTCGGGGCTGGACTCGGCCTCGGGCGTGCCCTGGAGGATGGCCTTCATCTGGGCGAGGCATTTGGGTAGTGTCTCGTCGATCTACAAGGGGCAAAAGCAATGTCAGTTAGCAGGTGTTTGTACGTGCTATTGTCTGTGCCCATGGTTTGAACCCAAGCTGGCCTCCCCACCTTTGGATTCGGATTGTTGGCGACATCGAGGCGGGCCAGCAGATCGTAAGTCTGCCGTGCCAGCTCGGCCGCATTTGTGCGGTTGCGACCGCGGTTGAAGAAGAAGGACATCGGAGCAAGACTATGCGGACTCGGACTTGGCGGGAGCTGTGTCGGTCAAGATCGAAGCTGTCGACAAAAAGAAGAGGCCGGCGAAGCGAATCGATCGGGCACAGCAACAGTCTCTCAGAAATTGCGGTCGCGGTCGCGTGCGGGCATTTGGAAGTGTTCGTTGCTTTCGATCCTGTCTGCGCGTCGTTTGGACTGGAAGGGAGGGAAGGGAAAAGAAAAAGGGGGCGTGGCGTGCGAGATCGTCAGATCGCAATCGGAGAGAAAGCGCTGGTGCCACTATTTACATCAGGCTCCTTTTTTGTTGTTGCCCATTTCAACCAATTATCCCCCTGCGGGAGCCGTTTGGGCAGTCGCAGCAACCGTCCGCACTACCTGGGCGGCAGAGTGGGGTGCGCGTGGTCTCGCTGTTGTTCCGTTTTTGTTAGTGTTTATCACTGGCCATGGACCCCTGCGGGGGGTGCAGCACGCGGGCGTACAGGGGATTCTTAGCGTGTTTGACATGTGGTGCAAAAGGGCAAGGTGCGTAGATGCGACATCGGATATTGCGATATATGCATTATGTGCTATATGCATTTAAAAGGATATATCTGAAAGACGAAAGAGAGACACCAAGAAAACCAGACCAAGATGGAAATTGACCCTCACAGTGAAGTTGACGAATTCTTGGTCAGTGGAAATTTATAATCATATATTAAATATACACAATTTTCTGCGGAACAACTTGAATGTGCTGCCGTCAGTTGACTTCATCTCGTTGTCGACAAACACTTAAGTGAGAGGAGCACTCCTGCCCAGATAGGAAACAGAATGGCTTCAGACATTGCAGCAGTGAGTGCGCCACCCAAGAGTATTATGGGTATATGGTATAGTTTATACGCCGAACGTGTGTCCCTTCAAGGCCGCTTCTTGGATCCCGTGATCTGTCGCCCGATGATGAGCCCAGGCCCAGATAAGTGCGCTCGGCATACATTGGATCGTGCCTCTGAGCAAGAGATACCGTGTCTTCTTATGCTCTATAGCTACTGGCTTTTGTAGCCATCTCATTTGGACTTCTTCATCGCAGCCTGTATTTTGTCAGCATTGCACCCAGACATGGGTTTAAACAAACACAAACTGTGATGACAGTCAAGCCCGCATGCACGGGCCTCCTAGAGACTTATCAACTCACCAGGTAGCAGTTCTTCAGCTTCATAAATTCGACTGCGCATTTGTCCTTATGCACCGAGTTGTAGTCGGAGACGATGCATTTGCCGTAGACAGTGGCCTGGTCGGTTAGTTGAGTCCAATTATCATCGACAACAGCTCACCAAAAGTGGCATACCTCCGTAGTGCACTGCGATGCGGCGGCCGCGACCCGTTGAATAGGGCGTGTTCGTGGCTGCATGGTCGTCGTTACAGTCAAGAGATGGTTCGTTCGATTCTTCTTTCCTGTCGTGTCGTCACACGGCTGGCCAGGTGTAGTTTCCCGACCCAACTTTTCGTTCTTTCTATTTGCGCTCCAGAAGCTCTCTTCTTTCCTTCCACACCGCGCACGGACCATACCCAGTCCGTCTCTGGCGGCAGGAGCCCACTGCCCACCTACCCACTTTTCGACTGGACAGAAGCCCACCCAACGCGCTTAACCTCTTAACGCGTCCCCTTGTCCTGAACCCGTCTTCCTCTTTGACGGCACGACACCTTTTTTTTGGGCACGTCGCGCAAACCGCAGATCGAGCTGCAGCGCAGTCGGTTTCTGGCTCTCTTCCCCCTCAACGCTGCTGCACGCTCTTTGGCTGGGCTCTTTATTGTGACCCCCTTGCGTCTGGTGCGTCTCGCCCGCCTGAGCGACGAATACCTCGACCTACTTTTTTTTTATTGACCTCGACCTTTGTCTTCTCCTTCTCCTTCTCCTTTGTCCCCATCCGGCCTTCCTCTTTGTTTTGTCCACCCTCCCCTCTATCATGCCTTCGCCGGCGTGCTTGACCCCATGCCGTCCCACGCTCCGCTGTCCTCTCGAGATGGCAGGACCCGGTCATCGTCCCTCCGCCAAGGGACCGAGTTTTACTACTCTAACGAGGGTGAGTCTCTCTTTCGTCGTCGCTCTATCTATGCGCCTACCGGGCCACGCACTAACCCGTCAGACATTGAACTCCTCCACCAAGTCGTCGCGCTCGGCCAGGACATCCTGCCTACACTCCCGAAACGCGACAAGCTCCCGACCACTGCGCTCTTCCGCGCCGCCGACATCGTCTTCCCTCGCCATGGCCTCGACCCGGACGGCGAGGACAAGCTCAGCCGCATCATCTTCCTCGTGGGCGGCATGCGCTCCACCGACAACCTGCTCGACCGCTTTCGAACCGTGCTAGGCCGCATGGGCATCGAGCTCGAATACGTCCCGGACAGCAGTGACCTTCACGGCCGCGACGAAAAAAAAGAAGAAGACGACAACATGGACGACCCTAACCACCAAAACCACCACCGCCGCCGCCATTCGCACATTCATGCCTCGCCACCCTCTCCACACCCGCCATCACCGCCTCTCTCAGTCCACTCCGTAGCTCCCTCCTCGTCAGCCGGTGGCTTGACATCACACTCTGGCGCTTTCCCTGTTGCACCGCATGTGACCGGCCGGCGACGACGAAACTCGGACAGTGTGGCAGAGTTTGTTGTCGCTGCCGGGGCGAGTCGGCTCGACCGTGGACGCCAGGAACACCAACACCAATCTCCAGCTCAGCACCAGCAGCACCATAGACGGAGGTCCGACTCGCTTGCGCCCCCTCTCGTTAACTATAAAGATTACTTTGGGACGACAGACGAGAGGAGGCTACCAACACAGCTACCACCACCGCCACAACTTCTTCCACCTCTACCGATACGGCAGCAACAGCCATCGCGGCCTATCGACCCATGGCTGTCACAAGTTCCCCGCTACACTGCAGCGCATGAAGAGGCCGAATATACACAGGACCACGATATGCCCCGTGAGGGCCATGGCCTCGACGACACCCGAGATGTTGAGGATCCTGAAGAGGACTTTGACTACGATGACGACAACAACGACGAAGTGCGCGACGTTGACCAATACACACAATCGTTGGACATGTTGAGTGCAGCATCACCACGGCGGCATGCACGCTACGATCCACAAAAACAACAACAACAACAACAGCATCCCCATGATATCCCTCCCGAAACAATAGGTGGCCGCTCCGCTACTCACCTCTCCCACAACCATAATTACCGGCACCACCAACAACTACCCTACCGAACGCGCCCATTCTCGCAGAACCTTCCTCCCTCTGCGCAACTACCTCTGTCCAGTACTGGCCCGGATCGTTATGCCCACTCCCCGCATTCTTCTCTGCAACCGGCTGGATCTTGGACCGAACCTCAGTCGCCACAGTCGCGATTGTCCTCTGTAGTTACAGACTACGAGGGCTTCCAGGCTGCTAGCGACACGACCGTACAAGAAGAGCTCGAGGCCGGTCCGCCACCACGCGTCGACCCCTTTATCATGGCCAGGGTGGCCGACACCTTTTTTATGCGCTTTGCCTTCCTCGGCGGCCTCGCCATCGATGTTTGGCGGGGCACGTGCGCCGCACACCAAGAACAGGAGCGCTATGCCGCCCAGATGGACCGAGAGCTGTCTGCCTCCGAAGCGCTCGTCATGTGGAGCAGCGTAGCCGGCACCCACATCGATGAGATGACACAAAAATCAAAACAAGCCTCTGCTTTGGTTGAGATCGAGCAACAGGACGACAATGTTGAAGCAGAGGACGACGACGAGGCCGAGGCGCAATACCGAGAGAAACAAGAAGAGCGAGAAAGACTCATGCGACGGGCGGCCCGCGTCTACACCATCACCACCATGTTCAACGCTGTCTGCCACTGGCAGGCCATGGCCAAAGCAGAAGCTGGCCGGACCAAAGTAGCACGCCGGCACCTCCTGCGCCGCAAAGTTTTTGGTGCTTGGCGCGAGCAGACGGCCAGTGACGCTTTCAAGGCTGACGGGTTTGCGCTGACCTGGGCCGTCAAGCGCTGGACGGCGGCCCTCCACCGTGGTCCCAAAGAGAATGCCGACTTGGCGGTCCAGTTTTTATCGTCGTGACTTGGTAACTGTCACGTTCTGGACCTGGCTGAGAGCACACCAGGAGCAGACCGCGGATGCCTGGCTATCGACCGCCTCAAGAAGCGCGCCGTTGAGAGCTGGTGCCAGCTGACAATTGCTGCAGCCGGGGACCAAGACAAGGCAGTGAACTTGGAACAGAAGTCGCGTCTCAGCTTTGCAGCTGCAAAGTGGTCTGAACAGGCACAGAGCCAGGTACTCACCCTACTTAGTATCGAAGAGCAGGAGAACGAGACATACATGAAAGCGGCACTCCAAGACTGGGCCAAAGAGGCATTTTGCCAAAAACAGCTGCGCGTTCTCCAAGCTGCCAACGAGACCCGCACCAAGGCGGCCGTCCTAGATTTCTGGCGCGATAGTGCCGCCGAGGCTCAGCACCGCGCAATCCAGCTCGACCTCGATATTGCCGAAGAATATGTTGCGCACTGGCACCGGGAAACACGCCTGGCGATCTTCCGCGCCGACTATGAATATGACCTCAAGATGGACGCTGTGCAGAGCTGGGTGCTGGCCGAGAAGCTTGCCTTTCTGGTTCGCTATCGGGATGAACAGCTTCTCTGGAAGGCGTGTCTCACGATCAAGGCCAATTTTGGCACAACCGACCAATACGGCTTGCAAGGAAAAGAGCAGCAGCACCGGCAGCGAGAAGACGAGCTGACTCGGATGGCTGACAGACTTGATAAGGCCAATGCCCTTTCCGGGTTGGTGTCCGTGTTCCGTGAACAAACGGAGAGACGGAGCGCTTGGAAGCAGATTGCCGAGTACTTGGACCAGGAAGCCATGGCCAACAAGGCTCTGGGCCTGTGGACAGCAGCAATGGCTGAACATGACGAGATGAACGAGATCGCCCGCCGCGGTGCCTTTTACGTCGGCACGGCAAACGCTCTCAGCGACTGGCCCGCCTACGCCAGGAACGTGCGCAAAGAACGCCTTCGCTCGACGTACTACACTTTCCGGCGCGAGGTCAAGCGCAAGACAGCGTCTGACTGCATTTCCGTGTGGCGCGATGCCGCCCTCCGCCTCGGCAACGAACAGCACGGCGACGGCGCCTATGCTACTGCAGACCAGCTCCGCTACGAGCATGAGGCCTACACTGTCTTCACAACGCTCAATCACTGGATCCTCGAGACCAACGACTGCCTCTTCCAGCAGGCCGTGGCTGCCGAAGCCGATGCAGAGGTGTACCTCAGCCGCTGGCGACTACAACTGGCTGATTGTGAAGAGCTTGGCTCAGCCGCCGCAGAACATGATACCGTCACACAACTGGCCGGACGCTGGGACGACTGGGAGCTGCAAGCTGTGCAGGCTAGGGGTCGCGAACACACGGCTACTGCGCTTCTCGAGAAGAACGAACGCCGTCTTGGACGACGCGTACTGGCAGTTTGGCAACAGGAGCTGGTAGACCAGCTGTACCTTGGCTCCGTTGGGCCGGACGACGACCAACGGAGGAGCTATGCCGCATCCACGGCCTCCCGTTGGCAAGAAGAAGACGGTGCCGGTGCTGGCCCCGGCTCCAACCTGTGGCGACTGGGAGCATCGTTCTCTTCACCCCTTATCGGCCGCTATGACCCCCCTCGACCAAGTTCGTCATATGGGCCCGGTTATGCCGACCGTGAGGATCACCCGGCCCGGGTTGTTCAAGTTGGTGGTCGCCCTGCAAGCCTCATTCTTCATCCAATTACAGAAACACCCGTCACAGCAATAGCGCAGCGGCCTTTCTACAACAGGGGTGCTCGCGGGGCCGTCGTTGGTGGTAGTTATAGTGTTCCTGCCCCCGGTACCGTCCCAGCCGAGACGACAGCGGCAACAGCAAACGCTGCTCAACAACCATCATCTGCAGAACCGAACCAGATCCGGCGACTCCACCGGTCGACCACCGCAGCGCCGTACCGGAAACAGGAGCAAAAGCAGCCAACACAACAGCAAGCAGCGCTTTTCCGCTCTTCTTCCTCCCAGAAACTGCTGCTACTACCCCGGCTCGTGCGTCGTCCTACAACCACCGTCTCCTGCAGCGCCGTTTACAGTCGGCTGCTCGACTCGCCGATTCAGTCCAGCTGGGGCCCATGTCCGAGTTTGATGAAGTTGAGGCCGCCGTAGGAGAGGACGCAAAAGACGAAGAGGACCCGCTCGCTCTGCGCGACTATGCCGATGTCGATGCAGATGTTTCATCTGAGGGTGATGAAGATCTCGGCCTGGGCGCGGACAGCTCCACTCTCCTGCCGGACCGCCGCAATAATTTCCAGATGTTGTCCGCAAACACGCCCACGAGGCACTTGTTCCGCCCTGGCAGTAGTGAGGTGACGGCCATTGCGGCGCCCTCGCGAATGCCGCCGCAGATCCGGCCTGCAGCCCCGCCAGCCCAGGCGCACAGCAATCTTCGCTCTTCCATTGCCGTCACCGCAAGTGGCGGTAGAATGGGTCAAAGTGTTGGCAATTTACTCGCGCCGGTCGGCCCAAGACTGTCGCAGTTCCGTCCGAACCACTCACTGCTACGGAAGAGTGCAGCCGTTGGTGCGGCGGCAGCTGCCGCCTCGGGTACGACACCCTTCCCATCGTCGCTGTCCTCTTTTGATCCGATCACGACCACGCCAATGGGCCCCATACCGTCACCATTTGAACGGCGGCTACGTGCAGCGTACGGTGACCGGTCCGGCAATGGCGAGGAGGAGGGAGAAAACTACAGTACTGGCCAGCGGGTCTCTCTTGCTGCTGCTGCCACGCCCATTCGGCAACTGCCGCCAAGAGCATCCTTTGCGGCATCGACTGCCCCGGCATCGGGACGCACAGGGGCCAGGGTGACCTTTGCCGATGTTGGCCGAGAAAGAATCGATGAGTAGATGAGGGAGAGACATATCGACGCCCGTCGATAGTATATACGGACACAGCGGGAAAGGAGTTGGGGCTGTCTTTATTTACATCCCCCCCTCCCCCCCTTTTTTTTTCTTTTCGTTTTTGTTCTTGTGTATGACATGTGAGCTTACGATTGGCCGGCGTGTTTTGATTGTTGTTCTTTGATTTTGGAGCTGGCTTATTTGTTTATCGCCTTTTATTTTAATTTTCTGGGACAGGCATAAGATCTCGTTGGTCGTTGTTATTTTCCAAAGCGAGCCGGGATTATCATTCAGCAAATTAGGTGTTCAGAGGCGTTCTCTGAGGTTATTTACAAGCGCTTTCTTTTGGCGATTTCTTCGGCTCCCGCCTTTTTGTCGTGATACATGTCTTTTTTTATCTCCTTTTGCGCAGCCTTGTTTATATCCTACAATGAGGCTGGCAGCAAAATTGTAAAATCTATAACCCCGGTACGACATAGGGCGCTAGTCAACTCTTGCGCTGAGCCTTGCTTGACATTTGTGGCTTATTACCAGGTTGTTCCGTCCAGGGCAGAGTAGTTGGGGAAATAGCACGCTGCCAGCCCTCTGAGATATAGGGTGGCGTTATTAAGATCAACGGTCCGGTGCTCTGCTTTGGTGCTTGTTTAATGCCGTTTGATGCTGTTTGGTGTCGTTTTTGGTGTCGTCTGGTGTGAGACAGGAAGTGTATTTACTCATTAGTTCCATTGTTTGCCATCAAATCTCGGTTGGAGACCAAACGGTGCAGAAGAGGATTAATTCGAAAAGTGGCCAATATAGATATATAATGCCAATGCATAGGGGTTGTGATAAAAGGTACCGTTCTAGAGATGCAAGGCTCACGAGAGCACGAGAAATGACTAAATGAGTCCAAAGATTGATGAGTTAAAAATGCACGGGAATTGGCAAACTCCCTGCTCCAAATTGGTTGTATTCGTCAAAATCCTAAATCCTAAGACGCCTCAGCAAGCCTGGTGCGTTCCAAAGTCCCAGTATAAAAAGCAAAAAACAAAGTACTCCTGGCAAACTGATCGCAAAAATGAGAAAAGAAGAAAGAAAAAAAAGAAAGGCCTCCATATATGTTCAATGAGAACAAAAAAATGCAGAAGAAAACACAAGTAAAGACCCAATAAATCACTAGCGTAAATCGTCAAATGTCTCCGAGATCGTCATACTCATAGGTGTTCTGGAGGCCCTTGAGCACAGCGTACCGTGTGCGGTCCAGCTGCCGGTCTCGTTTGTACAGGAGGTGCAACAAGTCCCGGTACTTTCTCTCCCAGAGGGCGGCGAGAGCCGCATCGTCGTTTTGGGCATTGGCATTTCCAGAATTGCTACCCGGTGTTGTACCGCCAACCGCACCAGCACCGCCGCCAGCAGGAGATGGTTGTGCACTAAAAGGGGTGCCATAATTGGGACCACTGGCCATGGGGTCCGTTGAGCGAGAATAGTTTTGCAGTCCGGGGTTGACGGCAGGGATTGTCCCAGGTGGCAGACCTTCGTAGCGGCCGGCCGCGTTGGGAGTCTGGCTCTGCATGGGGAAGCGCATCTGCCCGCTTTCCAAGGTCGTGGAATGTTGGAAGACCCTCGATTCCGCGTTGGGGGTTGCGGCTGCTGTGCACGCTCTTCGGCCTCGGTCTTGAGGCCAACAGCACGGGCCACGGACGCTTTGACTTCGGTTGTCATCTTCTTCCAGCGCGCATGCTCGACCACTTCAGTAATGTTGAACTGGCCAGAAACGTCACCGAAACGCAGCTCCCAGCTGAAGTCGTACTTTGTATACTCGGCAGTCTGCTCGAGACGCTTGACGCGAGCATCTGTATTCGCCATGAGAATCTTGCCACCAGCAAGCGCAGCCAGGTTGATCAGAAAAGCCTCTTTGCAAGCGGCACCCTTAGTCAGGTCTTCAATGACAATGTCAACAAGGGCGCCAGCCTCTTCCACGCTACAGGGCGGGATACGCTGGTCATTTTCGTCGTACCAGGCAGCTGCGAAGACCTCGGTCATGAAGTAAGCCTCGACCTCCTCGATATTTGTGCGGTCAGTCGGCGCCCCATTACCAAAGTGCACACTGTATACAGGTGGTGGCCTTGGTGTCTTCTTTGGCAATGGACGACCTTCGTTGTGTTTGTTCGTCCGTTCTAGGCACTTATCGACGAGGCCATCGGTAGCAATCTCCGGCGTTACAGAAGTTGCTCCTGTTGTTCCAGTTCCGACATTTGTAGCTGTTGCTGGTGAGTGTGCATCGGCTAGGCTCGGCGTCTGGCTATGGCTGGTCGCGTCCGGCACGAAAATCCATATTGAGTGGAAGGTCAAGGGCGGCTGGGTTGGAACTGGTCAGAAGCGAGGACTTATCGGATGCGGCGCTTGTACTTGGAGGTATATGAGAATGCATACCAAAGCTGTTCATAGCATCGGGCCCGCCTTGCATCGGAGGAGAAGCCAGACGCACTTCAGCCCCCTGTCTTGGGGGGACCTGCAAAGACAAGTGACTGGGGCGGCCACTGCGTGACGGCATTGTAGTGGAAGGCGGACTCATATTGTCAGACAATGTGACCAGAGGGATCGATGGGGGTAGAGCTGAAGTCGTGGGAACACCGCCCAGCGCAGACATCGAAGACATCTCGGCCTGGTGCATTGTTGATAGTGGAGCAGCTGTCGAAGGCTCCACGTGAGGGGCGTACGAAGACGTCACTGGTGGAAACGCTGCCACTGTGCGGTCAACTACCTGTGTCTGATGGAAGGTGGGTTCTTGAGTACTCGACGATGGCATGTTTTGGTGGTTTCCATTGCGATTAATGGGAGGCCGTCCGCGCGTCTTACCCGAACCGCCAATACCGCTACTCCGCCAGGCAGAAGATACAACTTTAGCACCGTGCCGGCGACCTGGACGACGAGACGGCTGTCCCGAAGATCCCGTGGTGGCTGATTTGGGCTCGTCGGCCCAGAAGTTCATTCTGGTTGATGGTGTAATGGCAGACTGTGGGTATGCCGACAGCGGCGTATTCATACCATCGAGGCCAGTTGACCAGCCTGCACCAGGGGGTGATGGCTGAAGATGGCTGTGGCCGAGCCCACTCATATCGGGTGGTGACAGATGCTGCCCTGACTGTGGAGCGTGAGAAAGGGGGAAGCCAAAGTCACTTCTACCGTCAGGGTGTGTTGACCACCGGCCGGCCGAAGAAGCACTGGAGCCCGGAGCTGAAAGGTCGTCGGGGTAGTCATCTAACCGAGGACGCTGCGATGGCGACTGGTTTGTGAGGAAGTCTTGGTCCACTTCGTCGTCGGGCCGGCGACGACCACGTCTCGGTTTTATTTCCGGGATCAAAGCACGGAGAGCCATGTCGTCTTTGGCAGCGACACCGTCACGAATGTGCTCGCTGACGGGGTATGGGCTCGTAGGGATGTTAGTCCAGTAGGGGTGGGGCCGGTCCATGAGATAGTCGAAGAAGGCATTGGCGTGCATCGAGTGCATCCAGCGCTGTGGGGGTGAGATGTGAGTAACGTGCTCCAAGCGAGGACGGGCAAAGGCATCGACACGCGAGATAGGGGTAAAGCTCCGGGCTTATACGACATCTTGCTCAACTTACCTTAAGACGAACAGCATACTGCTGGATTTTCTGTGAGCTCTGTCCTTTGTCCTGGTCGGGCGGCTCGACGCCCAGTTTGAGGGCCAGTTCTGCCCAGGTCTTGATCTCGCGCTCTTCAAGCTGGCAGATCAGTTGATAGAGTGTGAAGATACTGAAGCTCTTGCCATCGCTCCGTGGCGGTGTACGGAAAGCCTCGCGCAAGGCGGTCGTGTCTGTGGATGGTGATACGGCCGGGTTGCAAGCGAGAATAAAGGAGACGTAGGCATCTTCAATGGTGGTTGCGGTGACGGTGCGGTCGGGCAAGACGGCATGGCGGATGTTCTGTTGATGGGGATGTACGGAGACAGCGCCGGGATTGGATGCTGATAGTGGAGGCTGCCCTCCGGCACTCGATATTGAAGATGAAGCTGACGTGGGTGCCGACTGGGCCGCGAAGAGGCCACTGGCTGTATTTTGCATCGCGACGGATTGCTCATATGGGAGAACGACAGGGACGAGGCTAGGTTGTGGAACAAAAAAAAAGCAAGGAACAATAGACGCGATTTTGTTGCTGTGCAGGGAGAAGAAAAAAAAGAGGGAAAAGAAACAAACAAACAAAGAGGAAAAAAGAATAGGCCAAGATGTGGAACTGGCAATGGAGGACACAGAGGATGAGAGGGGGGGGGGATGGGGCACAGGATAAACAAGGAGGTAGAGTGTCGAGGTGAAGTAGAAAAAGAAGAAGAAAAGAAAAGAAGAAGAAGAAAAAAGAGGATCCAAAAAGAAGGGCGAGCTTAGAAGATGAAAAAGATAAAATAGGACCTTTCTGAAGCTCGACGGAAGGAGAGAATGTCCAACTAGAGAAAGGGAAAGGAAGAACAGGAAATAGAACACCAAAAAGGTCGTTTGAGAGGCAACGGCCACCACGGCTGAGACGATAACTTGGCTTCGCGACGGCAGAGGACACAAACGGCGGGCTGCGGATATCGACAAGTATTCGCAGCTACGTCGTCCCCGCGTGGCTAGCCATGCTGTGGCGGCTTTCTGTTTTTCTAAACTTCGTCGAGGAGGAGGGGGGGGGGGGGGGGTGCGGCTGGATTGGACATCCAGATGTGCACGCTTGCAGTTGTCAGCTTGCAGGACTTCGCGCTTCTCGTCTCAACGAGCGTTGTCGTTCCGCAATACTTGTGGCGACACCGGTGGCGGATTAATGACGGTCTTGGGAAGCGTCAGGGCAGGTTTTAAGTTGCAAGACGGGCAGCTGAAAGGGAAACTATACCTTTGAGAGCACAAGGGTATCGACGGCGCAAGGAGAAGCTGCTATGCGGATGCGAGGCGAAAGAAGCTGTAACAGCAATCGAGAAGAAAACGGCGGCGTCGCCGGACCAGTTATGAGGTCACAAAAGGCGTCAGAGAAGCGCAAGAGAGTTGCTGTAAGTGCTTCTCCTCTCCTTCTCCCCCCAAATGCCACGCGGACGCGGAATGCTGGTCTTTTTTTCTTTTTTTTCTTCCGTGGGCCGCTATGTCGTGGTTGCTAACGTTGGTGATTGTTGGCGCTATGCGGAAGTGGGAAGAAGGGACGCTCTGTTGGTGATCCCGATAGTGTGGATGGGATTTTGGTCGCCGATGGGCAGGGGTTTAACGGGCAGGAGGTGTGGTGCTCTGGTTTCTTTGAACGCGCCAGTGCGTTCATTTCCTTCCTATTCTGTATTATTCGGTGCTGTACCTGCCCAGCTGAAAGTCCTTTTCTGCGTGTTCACCTGCTTCCTTCCTGAACTGATCAGAAGAAAACGACAACATGGGCAAGTGCGGCCGTCATTGATGCTGACTTGAGCGGTCAACAAGAGACAAAGAGCAGGTTCCCTGAGCAGGTACTTTTCTGTAAATTCGTTTTCGCTCATTCCTTTGAAACTAGATGTGTTTTTCCTCTTTCCTTCTTCGCGAACTCCGGGGTAGCTTTGTTCATGGCTTTTGGGGCCGCCTTTGAACGCAGGGTCGTTCATGCCTCCTGATCTCATTTTTGCAGTTGTCTTTTTTTCTCTTTTGGCAATTGACAACCTCCGCTACTTTCCGTAGCACTGGCACTTGCGCGCGTGTTTGGCCCTTTATTTTGCCCACGACAAGGAAAGAGCGCCCGGCGTCACGTCGATCCTCCAGCCGCCGGCTCTGCACAGGGGTCGCTTGTGTGAAGGTCTAGACAAGCCGCTTTGTTTCTTTTTCTTCTTTTTCTTCTGATTTAAGTCGCAACGTCAACCAAAACATGCCCGCAATATCTAATAGTAGTAACTGTTAAGGCGCCGGGTCTCTCCCTTCATTTGTTGCACGCATTTGGCTTCTAATTCCCAGCCGCTTTGCTCCACATTCTATTATCCTATCCGGTCCAAAAATAGAACCGTCTGTCGACCCCAACTGAGGTTGCATTGAGCCCTCAAACTCTCTTATGAAATTTTCTCGCCCGATGTACAATAAGGCGTACGCCGTACGCCGTAAAAAATCCTCAGAACAACGGCAGCCGAGATAAACGGCATCCGCATCGGGCACGAAGTACATCAAAAAGATGTGATGGTCGGGCAAGACTTAAACTTGGAAGCGCACGCCCCCTCCCTTAAAAAAGCATTTTGCTTCTAGAACAAGTCCAGTCTGGTATTTTTCGCATCTACGAGTCGTTGAGTATAAACAGGATCCAACAGGTCAGAATGCGGTTCCGACTTAGGCAGCCATCTCGATAGAGCAAACACGCACATGCGTTTGAGTGAACAACAAGATTGCCTCCCCGGAGCAGATAGTCCAGAGTCCAGTTCAGTTCTCCAACCTGCGACGCACTCACCATCCCAACACCAATCCAAGCTAACCAACGAATCTGCCATCTTTCGACTTCTGCAGGAACAATGCGCCGTTCAAAAGTCATAAGCCCGATATTATCGATCAGCCGTCCAGCGTTGTTTTGCCAGTTCAAGCCAGTCCCAAGGTAACGCAGATGCCGTGCAGTTGCAGGTACACAAAGCAAGTACCACCTCACATGTATTACCATTCGGGCACCTATTCACGATATCGTCACAGTTCACGGCCGCATCGAGTTTTGGCCTTTTTATACACACGCCCCGGATAGATGCGAGCGGCCATTCCAGAATGGAGTTTAGGCAAACAAAGGCCAGCCTTGGCCACGAGGATTCCAAATTGCAGTAAGAGCCAAGCAGTTCGGAAGATTCCATAGATTCATAAAGGGTCAGCAACGTCTTGTTTGATCGCGTGAGCGAACTTTCGCATCACAAACAGACTCGCATTTGCCGCGTATTTCGCATCTGGGACATATTGAACTGACTGTCTTACGCGAAATCACGCATCTTGGGAAGGTCGCGGCGAGGAGGGTGTGCCGGTGTGCATCTTTCAGGGCCAAAGACTGTGGGGAGTGGTCTGATGACATTCAGAAATGAAGCACCGATGAGAAGCTGTCTCGGTGAAAACATGCATCGCCAAGTGTCCAGGGGCGAATAGAAGAAAATGCTTCAAAAAGGCACCTGGCACCCTAAAAGTTGCTGAACATTTTCGAGGCTGAAAAGATGCGACTGGTCTAAGAAATGCCCAGATCTATGTTCGCCGGAACCTCTCCGAGGATCTTAATTCGCTAATTCTGCTCTCAGTCATCACACGGAAGACCTGTAGAGGCTTTGATAAGGCGGCGTAAAAAGGACATGAAGGAGAAGGGGAGGGGAGGGGGAAGGAAGGCAAAGAAGGAAATCGAAGCGCTAGAAGGAACACAAAGGAGGAGAGGGAACCGCAGGTGTGGTAATACACCGTCAAGAGCTGTGGAGGACAGGACGAAAATAAGGTGCGGAGTCCCATTTTACATGCCGGTACTTGACAATGGTGTTTTAGCAACGCCAATCGGCCGGTCTCAGGTACGAAGTGAGTACGGGCAAGACGGCGCAAATTGCTTGTACATATATATCTGTATCTCTGCCCCCTCCCTCCACTGGTGCAAGTCTAACCATCAAAATAGTGTTCTGGAAAACCATGCGAGGTTCTTTTGTAGCTGGAGGCAGTGCACGCCAATTCAGACGGCCCGGTTTGAAAACAGTACTTAGTAGAGAATCGAGACAATTATACGATGATATACAATGCTACAGCGCAATTCTAGCACCCTCCTGAAAAGCGACGGCGCCAAAATTCCCGGAAATGGATGCGCCAATTCGCCCCTGGCTACCACATCAAGGTCGTTTGCCACGCCCTATACGCTTTTGAGACGCTTGGAGCTGTTAGGTTGGAGCGGACTCGACGGTTGGTGGCGGCAAGAACAAATATTAGGGGTTTGGGGGATCCGCCGTAACCAGATACTTGGGAGAAATTTGGGCGACGGGGGTTTACAACGGCACAATAAGTGTTCCTCCGAATACAAAAATCTTCACCCACCATGCATTTGTCGATGAAAAGGATGCAGCGAGGCAGCCAGTTTTCCTTCGAGGTGGGTGAGATTGTAGAGCTAGAAACAAGTTTTGCAGTAGGTTGGAACTACACATGGCAACCGGGTATGGATTGAGCCGGCGCAGAGTCCCTTTGAACTGAATGAGGTAAGAGATACGTGTAAGTCGTAATTCAGCGATGAGTAGGAGGTCTGGCATTATCGAAGGCCCTCAAGTCCCGTCGTGTCAGAAGAAAATGAAAGAAATGAAAAACCCGGGGGGTGTTCAGATTCAGAGCGAGACAGTCCTGATGTGGCATCGAGGGGCGCTGTTATTTGTATGCAACAGCTGACCTTACACGCGTGAATACGAAATTTTTGAAGCGAGGCAGCCTATGCGGCAAAGAGACGCCTTCGTGATACAAATAAAGTTGTGAACAGGAAAACAACAAACGGCGTTTGATAGGTCCCAAATTAGCTATGCAAGGATGGCTCTTGTTTGAATCCCTCAGCCTTGCTAAGCGCGCATCAGTTGAGCCAAAACAGTGGCAGTCGAAAAAGAGAGGAGGGTAGATGAACGAACAAGGCTTAGAAGTTCTAAGCAAGTAGAAAATTCAAGCTCGCCATGTGTTTATTCTCGCTATTTCTTTTGTGGCTTTCATTGACCAATTTCCATTTCTGTGATTTTCAGCTTTCCATCTTCGCGCCAAAGGAAGAGACCGTTCTGGACCTAAGAACCTGACCAAAAAAGAACCAAACGGTAGGCCACAACCACGTGCGTGACGGCCGCGATGCCCCCCGTCTTGCCAACTTGGAGGGCATTTACTCTCGAACATGGCATTTTAACCCGGGATTTTTGACACGGCGTCGAGAAATGAGGCGGAAACACAGGGGAATCCGGTGAAATAGGACAAAAGGAAGTTCGATGCCATCCATTCTCGATCAGCATTTTCGAGTCGAGGAGATTTTGAAGGCCCTTAGTTGCCTTCCTTTGCGATCTTTTTCTTTTTTTCTTTTCTTTTCTGTTTTTTTGCCCATTTTCAAACTCGCCTGCCTTTTTAGTCCGATATCCACTGTAAGTGAAGTGGAAAGCACAATGCACCGAATGCAATAGAGAAACATCTTTACTTGCATTATTCCTATAACGGGGTTTTAGGCAAGTGCCCACTTTAAAACAGCCCGTCGCATCGGCTTTCCTTTTACGTTCTCGTGCAAAACGCTTGTCTTCGAAGGGAGGAAGAACCAACCCAAGAACCCAAATGTGCCGTCTGTTCCTTGCATGAAAATGGGAAATTTGCGCTCTTCAAAGTTTCTCTTCTCCTCTTCATCGTCGCATTGTCGCTAGCTACTTTTCTCATGCCGAAGCCCCAAGACAATCCATCCACAAATGAGTGCCGAGTTGCGATGTGTGCAGGTGAGAGGCGACGTCGTGAAACTGGCGACATCCTTCAATGATGTGGGAAATACCATTATTTACAGCTTAGCATTTGAGCCCCGTCTTCACAAGCTATTGCCCAAGCCGTTCAATTTCAATTTCTAGTCATCTGGGTGCCAAAGGTTCGTGTGCAATTCCAACTTTTTTTTTACGATGATCGCTCCTTCCCCAATTTGCACGTGAAATGGCCCGTAATAAAATAAAAAACGCGAAGGGAAAAAGCGACCCTGGAATGGGTGCGAGACTCGGGAAAATACACACGCTTGCA
Organism: Sporothrix variecibatus; assembly: GCA_016097105.2. Lineage (NCBI taxonomy): Eukaryota > Fungi > Ascomycota > Sordariomycetes > Ophiostomatales > Ophiostomataceae > Sporothrix > Sporothrix variecibatus. Next base: position 1,878,833 of record JADMNI010000003.1, read on the forward strand.
CGGTATTTGGTATTTGGGCAGCCGAGCTTCAATCGCTCTTACCGCAGGGGACGTCCAGTACGCAAAAAAAAAAAAAAAGTGGTTCAGCGGCTCCCCCACACTGCAGACTCTCCAGCTAAACACTGGAGCCCCCCAAAGATCCTCCCCGGGCAGGCACCAAGGGCCTGTGAACAGCCCGGGCCTCCAGCGTTTTGGGGCCAAGTTACCTCGGCATCGGAGGGGTCAGCGACGAACCTCGTCATTGTTCGCGCCTTCCCGCACGTCGTCCATCGCATGCATACCCCAAACAGGAGCCAAAAGGGGAACTCTTACCTAGACCGACTTAATGCACTCCAAAAGTCAGCAGTTTCCCCTTGCGCAGAAAGTAAGGTTTTTATTTTGTTAAAACGATTAAAGAAGAAAGGGAGAGAAGGAAAAAAGGGACGCAAAGCAACAAAAAAGCAGATTGCGCACCTCCAAAACAAACAAAGGAGAGAACCGAACTACTTCAGGCCTTTTGTATCCAAAGCCGTATCTTCCGCATCCTCCGCATCCTCCGCATCTTCCGCCTCTCGATCCACCCGACAATCGCGCTCTGTCTGCATCGCATCACCATTTCAACCTTTCAACCGCCACCATCGTTTGTTCGACCTTCAGCCTAAGCCTCTCATCTCTCATCCCATCGCCATGGCTCCTGCTCCTTCCAAGCCCGTGGCTGAGACCACCACCACGACCTCGACCGCAGCCGTCCCCGCCCCCGCCCCTGCCAACGACAATGTCGCCCACGCCATCGCCGGCGCTGGCGGCGGCATTCTGGCGACTGTCTTGACCTACCCGCTGATTACTCTGTCGACACGCGCCCAGGTTGAGTCGAAGCGCGCAGACTCTTCCTTCCTCAAAGCCGTCGAGGGTATTGTCGCCCGCGAGGGCGTCGCTGGCCTGTACGCTGGCCTCGACTCGGCGGTCTTTGGCATCGGCATCACCAACTTTGTGTACTACTACTGGTACGAATGGACCCGCGCCGTCTTTGAGCGTCGGGCCGCCGGTGTTGCTGGCCGCGTTGCTGGCCAGCTGACCACTCTTGAGTCCATGCTGGCTGGTGCCCTGGCTGGCTCGGCGACGGTCATCCTCACAAACCCCATCTGGGTCGTCAACACGCGCATGACGACGCGCCAGCGGGCTGTCGAGGCCGACGAGGAGGCTGGTGCCAAGGATGCCAGCAAGAAGAAGCCGTCGACCATCGGCACCCTTCTGGCTCTGCTTCGCGAGGAGGGCCCCCGCGCGTTGTTTGCCGGCGTCGTGCCCGCGCTGGTGCTCGTCATCAACCCCATCCTGCAGTACACTCTGTTTGAGCAGCTCAAGAATGCTGTGCAGAAACGCCGGCCGGTGACACCCGGCATTGCTTTTATTTTGGGTGCCCTGGGCAAGCTGTTCGCGACGGGCATCACCTACCCGTACATCACCGTCAAGAGCCGCATGCACGTCGCCAAGGACCGCCAGCAGGGCGGTGTCACGGCCTCGCTGCGCAAGGTCATCAACGAGGAGGGCTACGCCGGTCTCTACAAGGGTAAGTTCTTCGTGCTGTTATTTAGTGTTTTTATCTGCGTTCGGCTGCTAACACACACACACAGGCATTGGTCCCAAGATCACGCAGAGCGTGCTAACTGCCGCATTCCTCTTCGCCCTCAAGGACGTCCTCTACAATCAGACCGTCCTCCTGCGCTCCAAGGCCAAGGCCATCCGGTCATAAACGCACAACCTCTCTATCGAGAGGAGGCTACCTTTTCAACATTCAGTCTGTTATATATACCATGGCGTTTCGATTTTGCTTATGCCCTTGCACGCCAACCTCCAATAGCCCCTTCAGATGCTGCTTCTGATAGCAAACTGCTTCTTCAGGCACAGCAAGCGTGGCTTGCTTGCACTTTTGTCCTCATTATCTTCTTGTGTCTGTTTTGTATCATCTAAAACTGTAATGTAAAGTGTTCCTTTGTTAAATACAAATCAAAAGACTGTTCAGATAACAACAAGGAAGGGAATACCAGAGTGGAGGCTTGTGTATCATTATTTTATCTATTTTCTACAAACCTTTATTACCATCTAAACAAAATCTACGTTACTCTTAATCTTGCATATCTACATGTGATCCTCCCCCGTCCATCATGACGACTTGGCCGGTGCCACCTTGGGGACAATCCACCACTCGTGATAGCATTTGTCGGGCTTGGGCACCTGGGCTGTCAGCTTCAGTGCTTCAACGCCAACATCATTCTCGGCTCCGTTGCCCACGCTTCCGCCGTCCCTCTCGACCCGGGCAATCTCCTTTTTGAGAGAGGCAACCGCCAAGCCGGCAAAGATCGCAGACTTGTGCATGCCCTTCGTTCGAGACAGCCACCGCTCGTGGTGGTGGGCAGAGAAGGCCTCTTCCTCGGTGAAACGTGTCAACGCCTCGCAGCCTTTCTTAGCGCCGCCGATGGCTTTCTCCGCATAGTCGAGAATGGCCTTGACGCTGGAGGTGCTTTGCTGAGCCTCTTTCTGGAACTCCTCGAATTTGGGCAGTTGGGGAAGGCCAATGGCCGCAAAGGGCCTCATGCGGAGCTCGTACCGAAGCTCGTCGGAACTGTAGGGCCGCACTGGAGTCTTGAGAAGCCTTGTCCGGTGCAAGGCTGCGTACAGGCAGGACAGTGCATCGGCCAGTTCCCATGTCACTGATGCCTCGAGCATCTGTGTTCTCAAGAAGGCCAATGACCTGGCCATCACAGATTCTTGGTCGCCAGGCAATGCCCTACCACCAGCCCTTTGCCGCATCTCACCGAGGCTGCGCAGCGTAAAGCCCCGGATTCTATCGCAGTGCGCCACTCTCCGCTTGGCAAGATAGCAGAGGTACCAGTACATACCGGCCAGTTCGTCTGCCTGGTACACTTCCAGCTCAAACCCGAGCTGGACCACCCACTCCATCAGGCGAATCTTGTAGAGGAAAGCCCACGACGAAAGTGGCAGCGGCTTACCGCCCTCTCCGCTGCCGGGAAGGAGGCTGTTTCCAGGGACCTCCTCCAGAGTGGACTGTACCAGGCCATCGATGTCCTCCACGTCCATCTGGACCTGCTCCCAATCCTGGAGAACGTGGCATAGCATACGCCGTGCGCGACTGCGGTTCTGGCATAGTATGCGATACGTCTCCAAATAAGCTGGGAAAGAACGCACCCGGAAATCCTCCATCTGTTTGGCGAGAGCAAATCGCGGGTCCTTGACGACCTCTATCTCGTCATTGAGCGGATCAAGCAGGAGATTTGCCGGGAGCACCATTATGGATAGGTCATCGTCCATAATCTGGCGTATACTGTGCTGGCCGAGCATAATGTTATCAGCAAAAATAAAGCTCTGAATGAGGACCCGTATGTACCCAAGTGGTTGTGGCTTCTTTGCTTGGAATGTGAGGACAAAGTTCTACAGCAAGAGTCAGCATTTGATTATTGTTTATTTCAAAACTCGGTGATGCACAACAGCAACATGCGGCTGTGGGAGAACGTACCAGTAAACTTTGGGGATCCTCATATTTGAGAATGTCCACTGCCTCGGCGCCATCCTTGCAAAGTCGGGACCAATGGTCAACGGCCTCTTCAAAACTAGGCTGCACAATGGGTCGTGGCGGCATGGTGCTTGCTAGAAGACCCTGCATTTTTGTGTTGAAGGCAGCTGGACTGCGATTCCCAGGTCGTGGGACTCGTTGATGTTCTTGATGGCGTCTGCCATTTGTGTCCATGGAACTTTAATGGAGTCTGGCGAGACGCGTAGCTCAGCCAGCTCGATGGCTGTGAGAAAACGTTTCGCGAAAGTCAAGTCGAGCCTCCAAGGCCAAAGTCACGTTCTCCGCCCAGCCATCTCCAACGTCGACAATGGCTATCCGCGCTTCCTGTAGCACCTGACGGATCTCCTCGCGGCTGACATCTTCGAGCATTGACAAATGATAGGTGTTTGTCGCAATATCCTCTTCCTCGTAGTACAATTCGTTTTTGAAGCTTATGAGGATGTCTGAAACCGTTTTGATCAGAGCAATACAGTACGCTCGAAGTACGGCATGAGCTGGTGACCGCGTGATACCCTCAGCCCTGTTTCTCCGCATGTAGTCTGCCTCGCACAGTCCTCGAGGCGTAGGGATGAGTATGCCAGTCATGTAGATGCTCGTCAAGAGCGTTTGCGACAGCGGGTAGCCAAGGTGCCATGCCATCTTTCACAATATGTTAGGTTGCAATAAGTTGAGCCAGAATGGTGTGTAGGGAACCCACCTCTAAACATAATAGCTGATCGATGATGCCAATCACTTCGGCTGGTAACAGTGAACGCATAATCTGCTGGTGGTCGTTGTCCACCAGTTCCTCTGCCGAGACACAACCACTGTCCATTTTTGGATCCATAATCTAGAAACACAACATTAGGATATGAACAAGCAGATAGTGGTCTTACTAGGAGTGAACTTTACCTCCAGTGCACCCACGGACTCAAAGAGGGTGAAGTAGCCATCCTTTATTAGTTCTCCCGGCTCGAGGGCTGTACCGTGTCAGCATATATACGTCATATATGGCATGCAGCAGTGGGTGAGATCATGAACATACTTGCGGCTGCATCAGTGAACCTGGCCGTGATGTCCACGGACACGACACCATCACTGACAATTCTTGTTGAGGGAGAAAATGGTGGCGCTGGCCTTGGTGGTGCCTGCTCGGCATCTGGGGTCAGTGTGAGCTCCTCGAGGCCTATGACGCATGTTAGAAATGAGTAGTCTTGTCGAACAAAAGCTCACATGGACACGGCTGGCACAACTCACCCTGTTTAACAGCGGCTTCTTCTCGGGGCAGCCGCAGGGCCTGCCGGGCCGCATCGTCGGCCATCTCTACCGATATAGAGAATTGGCGACGATATCTGGGTGAGGGATGCGTGTCTTTATATCATCTGGTCGGCCATAAGGCGGGGGGTCCTGTGCATGAGCGGCGCAAGGCTGTGGGAGATGTGGAGAGGTAGGTGCGTGTGTAACAACATAGACGTCGAGAACCAAAATGATAACCAGTCTGTCAAGAGCTCGCTGTTCGCTTTGCGCCGTGGGTATTAAGAATGTCCAGAGTTTAGATGAATAAGATGTCGTTCGTAACTTGCGAGGAAAGCTCGATTAGTGTGGGCGCCGTTTGAAACTTTTGGAGAAGGAGCCCACCAGCAAGCTTCGTCTCTCTTGCCTAACATCCGCAAGAATGCTCGACGTAGGGGAAGACCCAAAATCAAGAGGAATAAATAAGCCTTAAGTTTGGAAGTAAATTAGAAAAGGAAAAAGAACGAAGAAAAAAAAAAGAAGAAAAAAAATCAAGAAATTAAGGACAGATTGAGGCTGACTGAAAAGGCAAATTCGAGCTCACCGTCCGATAATTTTTTGTATACCAAGCTGGAGGTGCGATGGAGGGGTCTTGTCAGGCTGAACAAGCGCCTGGGTTAGGCCTAACAAGCTTCTATCAAAACGCAGCGAGCGCAGCCAGCCGCCAAAAATCTTCAGGTGCCAGCCTGTTGGTCGGGTTTAGCGGCCTTGCCCTGCGCCGGACCAACGCGAAAGGCACGCTGCACGCATATACATCACAGATGCGTCGATATCGGAAGGAGCATTTATCATCAAGCTACAGCTCCAAAATCACACCCATGCTGACATTAGGTTCACCAATTTGTTCTTTTTTTTATTTGTGGCTCTATAAACTGACAGATGCGTTTTTCGCCCTGACATTTCAATTCCAAGAAAATAAGTACATGCAGATGGCTTGAGCTCAGCCTTTGCGTCGAAGGGCATAGCAAGTCTACAATTGTCATATGAGGCCACTGTACCTCAAGCCTTTCTCGTCCTCAAGCGTCATTTGGGTCGCAGGGTTAGGCTTTTGCTTTTGTTCCTCCTCATCTCTCGTACAGTCGGGTCTCCATGTCGCAGTCATCGATCGTTGGGGGTGCCGTTCGTTTATGCGGAGGCGGCCTCGGCGGCGGCGGCGGCCTGGGCGTCGGCCACGTTCTTGGCCTCACCCTGCTTGCCACCCTGTGTTCATCTTTGTCAGTACTCTTGCTCCCTTGTCATTGTCGAAATGTCAGCCCGGGTGGACGGGGTCGGGGCGGCCGTTTCTTACCTGCCACTTCGAGAAGCGGAGGTCCAGCTGACCGCGGCGCTCAGCGACGAGTCTCTTGTCCTCCTTCAGGCTACGGCGCACAGCGCGACCGGCAATTGCCAGGTAGCGGTTGTACCTGCGAGAAAAAAGTCAGCATTTCATTGTCCGCCCTGTCGTCGTCGTCGTCTGTCGCCTGTTGTCTCGGCTTGGTTTGTCGTCGACTTTGCCGTCTCTTTGGCGCGCGATCTCGGGCGGGAATTGAGTGACTCACGAGAGGCCAGCGGCTTTCCACGCGGACATTTTGAAAAGAATGGATGGGTGTTGTTGGGGAGGGTGAATCGGGTTTGTGGTCGGGTGGTGGTGGTGATCGTGGATTGAAGCGGAGAGCGTGCGGTCGGCAATAAAACCCGTTTTCGAACTTCAAGGAGGAAGGGGAAAATCTCGAGAGACCAGCAAAATAGCTCGGCTGCGCGACATATTCCGGCCGCCTTCTGCCGGAAGAGTCACGTGATTTACAGCCACTCGCCTAACCAACAACAGCTCCACCCGCCGCTAGTCAACATTGACAATCCGTCCCCTGAAGCTCACTACGAGAGACTCGACAGTTGAATTCTCGTGAAAAGATAAACAGCGATTGATCATGCATTCACGACCCAGTGCCCTTAACAAGTTGTTTATATCGTTTGTAAAGGTTCCGTTGTCTCGAAAAATTTTAAGCTTCAAGTAAATATGGTCTCTTTCTTTATATGCACAATATCCGACAAAAAAGGCGGCTGGGCCACGCTGAACGACAACTTGTTTTTCATGTTGTCAAGCAGCGTGATTGTTTGGTTATGGACTACTGTTGATACAAAAAGGTTTCTTTTTTTTCTTCTTTTTTTCTCTCTTTCTTTTCCGTTTTTGTCTCTTTGTTTCACCTCCTCACTTCCTCTCCACGCTCTTCACTCTCTCTTTTCCGGCCGTCTTTTTCCCGTCTGATGAAATCGACAAACCCCAAATCTAAAAACAAAATTAAGAGGGAAAAAAAAAGGATCCAACCAGCCTACGCAGCAGAAACGGGTAAATGCAAAAACTACACATCAACGCACACAGGCTTCCCCTTCTTACACAGTCAGGCCGACGTCCTCCGCGAAGGGCAGGACGTGCAGGTCACCGACAGCAGCAAAGGACGCCTTGCCGTCAACAAGCTTCTTGGCCAGCTAGACAAAATGGTTAGCATGAAAGAACACGTGATGGGGTGGTGATAGATTGATTAGCAAGGGCATGAGGGTGTAACATACAGTCGTCAGCTTCTCAGCAGTGACACCGGCGTAGGCCTTGCTGGCCTCAGCAGGCTGGAAGGTCTTCAGGCCGTGCAGGACGGCCGTACCGGCAGCCGTGACGCCGGCGCTACCGGGCTCCTGGGCGGTCAGCGCATCGAAGCGGGCCTTGGCAATAGCCTTGGCAACATCCTCCTTGGAGGCCGAGCCACCGGCAACGGTCTTGAGGACCTTGACGGCAGCATCAGCAGCCGCGCGAACAGCGGCGGCAGACTGGCCAGTGACCTGCAGGGTCAGCAGGCCGGCATCCGAGTAAGCCAGGTTGCGGGCGACCACCTGGGCGCCGTGGACGCCAGCCGAGGCCTTGGACAGCAGGGTGAAGCCAGGGGTCCACTTAATGTTAGACTCGCCACCGAGCAGAGCAGTCAGGACCTCAACGGCAGCGTCGGGGGCGTTCAGGCCGCTGGTAGGGAAGGCAATGACGATAGCGTTGCCCGAGGCGGACTCGATGCGGTGCTGGCCGCCAAAGTACTTGGTGGCGGCGCTGGTGAGGGCGCTGCCGGAGTTGGCGGACTTCTTGAAGAACTGGTCAACCCACTTGCTCAGGGCAACCTGGGTAGCGCCATCGGCAACCAGGGCAAAGTTGGGGCGGGCGTAGGCGGAGCTGGCGAACTTGGAGACACCGGTGTGGCTCAGGTAGCTGCTGAGGGGCGTGGTCGTCGAGGGGTTCAGGGCCTCACCCAGGCCGGTGTGGAAGGCAACGGCGTGGACAGCATCCAGGGCGGTGGCCAGGTCGTCGGCTGAGTACTTAGCCTGCTTGATGTGCAGGGCGGGCTCGATGTCCTCGGCCAGCTCGTGCTCTAGGGTAACTTGTTAACAGGTTGCCCCATATGTGTGTATGGACAGTCGCGTCACGCTGTTGCGAGGGCGGTCCTATCCTCCATTATCTCAATCTTCATCTTCATCCTCCTCGTCTTCCAATATATCGGCTTACCGGTGAACTTGGTCTCGGCAACAACCTCGGCCAGGAGTTCGGTGAAGTAGGGCAGGTGCTCGCGGAGGAAGTTGGCCTCGAGGACAACAGCCTCACGGGTGTGGTAGGAGGTCAATTGGCCGCCGAGGAGCTCGGTCTCGCGAGTGATACGGAGGGCGGAGCGCTTCGAGGTGTTCTAAACGGATTTCAAGGTCAGTATGTCGGCACCTTGGCGTATGTCCAATTGTGTCTCCAATTTCGCGCCATGCTCTCCCTGAGCATTATCCCCGTTCATCCCTCCTCTTCCAAAGTGCATTCTATGCATTTATTGTCCCCTGCAGTGTCGTGCGGCGGTCGGTCTCACCTTGAAGGCAAATGCCTCAAGACCCGCGGTCAGGCCGGGGGCCGGCTGGTAACGGGTACCGGCCTTAGCGACAATGGCGAGCTTCGTGGACGGGCCGTGGGCATCCTTGGACACGACAGAGACGCCGGAGACCTCGGCGGGCTCAAAGGCAGCGGGCGTCGAAGCAGCAGCAGCAAAGCCGCGGCTCTGCGCCTGGGCGCACGACTGCCGCCGGAGGGCAACCTGGCTTGCCCTTGAGACGGCCGATCTCGAGATCATTGTGTAGGATGGACGACGACGAAGAAAGAAAAGGAAATTCGAGATTCGAGAGAGTCGACGAGGTGGTGGGGAACCTCAATTGACGGGGAGTGGTTGTGGTTGTTTGCGTGTTGTTATGCGACGAGGTTGCAAAAAGGTGCAAATGAGGCAATGAGGTGACTTGCAGGCAAAGGAACGGAGCAGCTGGTGCTATTTTTTTTCTCCGGACGCTCTTTCCCAGTGGACGGAAATGTCATCCAATTGCCAGCAGGTTATTTCATTTCGCGCAAGGGAAGGAACGGCCCAACAACGGTTCCGAGCAATTTTCGGCCTGGGACGAGGAAAAACTGGAGCTCTGCCAGCTGGTGGCCGGTCTAGCGGGAACATCCTGCCAGCTGCAGACTCCGTAGATGGCAAGCGCCAGGTGACAGTAGTAATGCCCGCGCGAGCAGCAAGCACCTGCCTCGTTTGTCTCGTCCCCTCAGTTGTATTCTGCCGCACCGTGGCCAACCCCGCTAACAGACTCGTCGCCCACCCATTTGAGCCATTGAACCACCCAGCCGCCTGCATTCAATGCATTGACGATTACCTGCAGCATCTCTTAGTCTGTCAGACTGTGTCATTACAGTGGCCCTGCAGTAAAAAGGCAGGCGAAAAAAACAGAAATATCCACTAAAACTCCAGTGCCCACTTTCCCGCTCCAATTGGAGGTCCCAGGTGCAGCTAACTCCATTTTCACGCCAAAAAAGTTTCTACGTAGAGCCTTCCCTAAGATCTTCTTTTTTTTTCGTTCTCTCTTCCAATCCACCATCATCTCTCAATTTCAATGTTTTTACGGTAGCATCTGTGGCAGCTCTAGAGATAGTGAGAGGATCTCTAGACGCCAAATCCTCCTGGCAGAACCGATTTCGACCTTTTACGCCTTTCGCTATGTTGTTGGTGGTGAGTCACCTTCCGAACTCTGATACGATTTGCTGCAGTCGCTGCATCTGATTTTTGTTGTTGTTTTTTTTGGTTTTCGTGATGCGATGCTATGCGGTTGGGAGTTTTGTCCTATCAACACAAGCAAGCATCAAGCACAAGAACAGGAAGCAGCCTGGGCCAACCAGTGACAGAATGAATCGCTTGCTAACGCCAGAACTGCAACAGACGAAAAATCTTGCGGAGCTCTGCACCCTGGTCATCGATGATATCTATGGGGAGCTGCCGTCGGTATGTTTGCCCTCACTCCGTCTTTATATCTCGTTAATTTTCCCACGTCAACACCGCTAACACCACCCAGCGCATCTTCGCAGCGCTGCTGAACAGAGGCAGGGCCGGCCTGGCACAGCTCGCGCAATACACATCACTCACCCCAAAGCAACTCCGTCACGGCCTCGCCGTCCTCCTCCAATACGACCTCCTCTTTTTCTATGTCACCGGCCCAGACCGCACGACTGTCTACGATGCCAACCCCTCAGCCGCCTACAACCTGCTGCGGTCGGGCAAAGTGCTCGAGATGACCGAGTCGCTCTACGGCGCCGACGCCCGCGATGTGATGCAAAGCATGTTTGCTCTGGGCCACACTCGCATTGCCGACCTCAAAGAGGCTTACAAGGCCCAGATCAACAAAGCAGACACGACTAAGAACAGTGCCAACGGTGCAAATGGCACAACAAATGGCACGAAAGGCCACACGAACGGAAAGAACGGAAACCATGCCGAAGGTCACACAAACGGCGATACCCCACACTCACGAGAACCTGCAGCGATTCGCTCACTCGAACACCTCAACTCGGTCCTTTGCCGGCTCATCCATGCCGAGGTGCTCGAGGTGGTCAGCACGGCATCGTTCAAAAGCTTCCCCGACCGCCAGTCCGAGACCCGAGATATGATCAAGACAAAATACTTCTCCGACGGCATCCGGGGTCTCAAGAAGAAGGAGGAGTACGAGACCCGGGTGTCCGAAGAGCTCTACAACCTGCGTGACGAGCCTCGAAAGCTCAAGCGCACTTTACAGACGAACGGTGGTGGCCGTCAGAAACTTCGGAAGCTCCTCAATGGTGACAAGAGCAACGGCTTCCACAGCGACGAGAGAGACCCCCCGTTGGATGTATGTCAACCCATTTTTTTTTTACTTTATCCCTTCCTTTCTTTTTCACACTCTGTATATTCTTTTACTAACAAGCCGACCTGCAGCCTAAGATTGTCCTCCGCGTGAACCACGAAAAGTGTGCAGTCGAACTGCGCAACCACCGCCTCGTGCAGGCAGCTGCAGCCGCTGTAGGCGAGACGACCGCCCAGGTCTACGGCACGCTTTTGCGCCAGCTGACCGAGACGGTCACTCGTTGCCGCGCCGATCCGCTCGTCGACATTGCCGGCGGCGAATTTTACCGCGCGCGAGCTGTAAACACGTCAGACATCTATGATAATCTCAGCCCAGACCTCGACGTTTTCACTGGCATCGGCAAGGCCTCGGCTGACGAGATCGACATCCCAACTGCAGAGCGATTAGAACGCCACGCAAAGGTCGAGACGATTGTGATTGGCGACGAAGGCGGCGAGGAGGAAGACCTTGACCTGGACGACGAGGACTACGACTCTGAAGGCGAGATCTACCCACCCCCAGCCGCTCCTCTTCAACAGGCTTCTACGCCGGCATTGAACGGTAACCACACATCAAATGGAAACGGATTGGCAACTTCCAAACAAGTAGGCGGCGCCAAGGGTGTAAAGTTCGACGAGAGCGCAGCAGGCCCCTCACCACCCTCCGAAGAACTGCGTATGCAGCAGATGCGCCAGCACCTCCTCCTTTTGTGCGACAACAAGTACAAGTTTGTGCGCCACTGCGACCGTGGTACATGGACTGTCGACTTTGAGCCGCTCTTTAAACGATTGCGCGAATCTGAGCTCGACAACGCCATCGAGCGCAAGGTCGGCCGCCAGGGCCTGCGCCTTGCCCGCATTCTGCGCGACAAGGGCAAGCTCGACGAGAAGACGCTGCCGACAATGGCGCTGATGAAGAAGAGCGATGTCCAGAACAAAATGCTCGAGATGCAGATGCACGGGTTTGTCGACATGCAAGAAGTTCCACGCGATAACAACAGATCGGCCAGCCGAACACTCTTTTTGTGGTTCTGTGACACCCCACGATCGCTTGACACCCTCCTCGACAACGCCTACAAGGCCATGGTGCGCTGCCTGCGCATCCGCGACGTGCACCGCCGCGAGAACAAGGAGGTGCTGACGTTTGTGCAGCGCCCCGACGTCAAGGGCCGCGAGAAGGAGGCGCTTGAGAAGAAGTACTTCGACAAGTACCAGTCGTACGTCGAGATCGAGCAGAAGCTTATGGGCCAAGTAATGCGCCTAGACAGCCTGGTCGGGACGTTGCGCGACTATTAAGAGCTCAAAGCAACAAAATGCGAGGGCATTGTCTAATTTATTTTGGGAAGAAAACGGTGGATCATTTCTTGCATCGGGGTTGGCGTTCACTTTGATCTTCCTTTTTCTGATTTCTCTTTCCTGCGCCAGATCTACTACTCTCAAGTATTGTATACTACCACCTTTGTCTTTTTTTCCCTCTATATTTTCCCTGTTAGCAATACCGTGTCACCCACTGTTCTCAATATAAGAGGTCAGAATCAAATAAAAAAGTAAAAATAAAATTTTATATAAATGTAAACTCACATGCATGCCAAATCGTAGTATTTCTTGGGTATATAATTGCTGTCTCCGTTTTTTCCCCCCTTTCTATGGTTTCCCTCACACAACACCCCAAGACCCCAGCGTCCAGCTTGCGGCCCCGGACCCGGATGCACCTCCCGATCCACCACCTACGACGCTGCGCAGCAAGCCACCGTGGCCCATGCTCTGCCGCTGCAACTGCTGCTTCGCGTCGACATCGCTCGGCCGCACCGCGCCCAAGACGCCACCCTGCTGCGCCCACTGCTCCTTGTCAACAACGGCCAGTGCAGGCACACGTAGCTGAGCCAACAGGCTGGCACCGCTCCAGGCGCCCAGCGTCTCGGCCGCCCGCATCTGTCCGTTGACATGGCCCTGCTGCTGCGGCTGTCCGCCCGGAATAGCGGGCGCTGTGCTGTCGCTGCGTGTGCGTGTCTTGCGCAACTCTTCTTCAACCGGGTCGCGCTCGGGCTGTGCATTGGCCGCATCATGCCAAACACCGTCCGCCGATTCGCCCGAGTCGGCAGATGAAGTCGGTGAGATTGGGCTTTCGTCTCGACCACCCTTCTTCTTCTTCGTCTTCTGCTGTAACCTAGCATTGGCCTTGTATTGTTCAACGCCCTTGCCACGTATACCGTCCCATCCTTGCTCGGCCACCAAACGTGCAACCTCGTCGAAGATGCGGCCACGCAAGCCCAAAACACCTGTGCAGCCACCCACAAAGATGATGCGTGCCATGCAGACTGCACGTACATCGACGGGCAGGTGCAGCAAGTGGCGGAATATGAGAAGCGGGATCGGGAGCTCCTCGTCGTCCCAGCTGGCAGGTATGTCGAGACCTTCGCCCGTACCTCCGAAGAAGGTCGCCTCGCAGGGCTCGGCCAGCTGGTCGAATGACAGGTTAAGTGTCTTGGGTGGCGTGCACGACTTAAGGGGTACGGTCGTCATCCGAGTGCCGTTGGCGCGTGATGAGCCAGTCCCGGGCCGCGTCGAGTGGCCATCCTCTTCTGTTTCGTCGGTTTCGGCAACTGTTGCCAGGCCGCCTTCTGCAGGCTGTGTGGCGGCTGTTGGTCTTGCATTGTCCTTGCTCGGGCCGTTTTCTATTTGTCGGCACCACACCAGGCGCGCAGAGACATCCTCGCACTCGTCAAAACTCAACAGATGTTCGCGGTTCGCACGCGCGCCAGGAGATGTGATCACCGGCGTGCCCTTTGCGTCTTTCTCTTCGTAGTCCGGCGAGATGATGGCCGCAAGCAGGTCATGCACATTCTGTACCAGCAGGCGTCCGGCGCGCACCGATCTCGAAGACGACACCTCCCGGTACTCGTACACGCTCGTCACGACGGTCTCAGCCCAGCCAAGATCGACAACGAGTGCGCTACGAAGACCAGCAGCCACAGCTACAGCTACTGGTGCCGACAGCAGCGAAACACTCGGGCTCTGAAAGCGGCCGAAAATGGTGTCTAGTGTTGTAGACAGAAGGGGGTGGGGGATAGATGGCGGGAGAACTGCTACCATGCGCCTTGGCCTCGAGTCGATAAGTAGGTATCTAGCAATGTCAGCATATGCCAAATAATAGAGTGGGGGATAGTGGGCTTTGACAAACTTTGTAAATGCCTCCCGCAATGCCCGTTCCAACTTGTCGGAGATCAAGCCCACATCAATATTGCGCACGTCCATCTGCCACAGCTCGTATGCCGTGTCCCAGGTCCGTCCTGCCCATCTTCGCCAGCTCGCCGCCAGTCGTGGTGGTAGTCCTCCTGCCATACCCGCAGGTCGCCCACACGGCGCTGCTGGTCAGGCCCAAAGGCCACAGTTCCTCGGCAGACAACATCGCCCGCCAGTCCGATGCGTAGATGCCGTGCGCCCACCTCGATCACGATCGTCTCCTCCTCGGCGCGCAGTGTGGAGGGCGACGAGAATGCCGAAGGAGTTGTACGCACAGGGGTATGTGGCCCCCACCAGGCGTCGCTGGCACAACTTGGCCACCTGCCCTATAGCTGGCCGCAGCTGCACCAGAGCTCCCAATATTGCTTCCGGCGCTGATGCTCGTCCGAATTGTCGAGACCGTCCGATGCGGCAAAGAAGGGCTGGCGTTGGACGCCATGCCCGGGCTGAATTGGCGTTCTTTGGCAGAAACGGCGGTAATTATGTTTTCCCAAAATCATTCAAGGAAAATATGCGCCCAAAGAAAGGCCTTAGGCAGCACGGTCCTGTCGTTCGCAGTTGTGTGCCGTAAAGTTGTCGCTTCGTAGACGTTGAAGGAGCTCAGGAGAGTGCTTACCGCCTTTGGCAGGAAGATCACCTGGAACGCGTTGGCAAATTGGGGAAAGAGCGTCCTGGAATCCCTGGAGTAAAGGTCTAAAACCAGCCGAGCCAGCCTATGAACCGTTAACAATCGCGCAACAGAACGGCCCCTCTGTGGCGCTCAGCACCGTCCCCGTAGGAACGCCACAATTTGTCCCAAAGTAGTAATGGTGTCAACAAAAGAGGCAACTACGACCAGCGTCACCTGGCTTCGATCTCCAACTGATTTCATTCTTCACGACTCAACGACGGCACGACACTATTTGCAGCCCTTATTCATTCACCGTGTATCAATCTATCACAAAAATGGACGCCGAATTGATTGCTGATATCGCTTGATCGTTTTGCATCCTTTTTCGAGGCTCAGCATTAGCCGTACATGAGCGCTTTGGTCTCATTTTCACGGTCATCCACTCTTTCATATTATCGATTCTACGAAAACATCGGCCACAATGGGTATCAAGGGAATCTACAAGGAAATTGGCGCCGGTGCACGTGTTGCCTTCTTGCGGCTGGCTGTGGACAGTCTTGAGAAACGCGGACGGCCGCTGCGCCTGGCTATTGACATTTCCATCTGGCAATTCCAGGTCCAGGTCGCAAGGGGTGAGTTTTTGATGCAATCCGATTTAAACGTGCCCTTCAATGCTCTGTACTGACAACTTCAGGTGGCTCCAATCCGGCTATACGCACTCTGTTTTACCGCCTTGTGCGACTTCTGGGCATGCCTGTTCAGCCCGTCTTTGTCTTTGATGGCCTCAACAAACCGCTTTTCAAGCGTAACAAACGCTCGGCCGGTCCAGGCGATATGGTCGCCTCGTCCATGGCGAAGCGTATGATCCGCATGTTTGGCTTCTATGTCCACGAAGCGCCCGGTGAAGCTGAGGCGGAATGTGCCCTATTGCAGCAACGCGGCGTCGTCGACGCTGTCCTCAGTGAAGATGTCGATACACTCATGTTTGGTTGCACGCGAACTCTTCGCAACTGGTCAGCCGCGACAACTACCTCATCCGGGAAGGGAAGTTCTACGGCCACGGTAACACACGTCACCATGTACGAGACAGAAGCCGCAGCAGCAACATCAATAGCGCCAGAGTCGATCCTAAAGACGAACGAGACCGGTCTTGATCGCGAAGGAATGGTTTCTCGTCGCGCTTATGAGCGGTGGTGACTACCTTCCCGAGGGTGTTCCTGGCTGCGGCGTCAAACTGGCGTGTGAGGCTGCCAAGGCAGGCTACGGCCGGACACTGTGTCGTATCAAGCGGTCGGACACGGCAGCGTTGGCGCAGTGGCGCTCCAATCTGCAGCACGAACTGCGCACAAACGAGAGCAAGTTCTTCCGCACATGCCATCGCAAGCTCGTCATCCCAGAAGATTTTCCCAATCTCGATATCCTGCGGTACTACACGCACCCGGTCGTCTCCCCGGCCGATGCGGTTGAGCGCCTACGAACAGAGCTGGACTCAGCCGTGGAATCTGCCCCGGAAGCAGCTTTGTTACGGGCTACTGAAGGCATGAAACCCAAGCCTGTCGATATTCTCTCTCTTCGCGACTTTGTGGCAGAGACCTTTGACTGGACAAACCGAGGCGGTGCAATCAAATTTATTCGCGTTCTTGCCCCAGGCCTATTGACGCGCATGCTGCTCCTTAGGTGGTCGTCGGACAGCGGGAAAGAGGATGTTGACGAGGATCTCGACAACGATGCCGGCCTGATGGATAGAGATCTATTGCCGTCGCTCGTAGAGGGCATCTCGAGACAACGAACACATGCAAGCACAGACGACACCCCCGAACTACGAGTATCCTTCATTCCTGTTAACGTGGTCGGCCTTGATTTAGAGCGCGAGCTTGACGATCCAGAAACCACCTTTGGTCGTGACGGCTTGGCTCTCAACAGCGATGATGAGTTCGACGAGCCACCAGCAACAATGGCTCCGACCGTACCTGGATATACGGCTGGCACATTGACAGTCGCTAGCTCTAGGAAGCTGACGACTGGCACCCCATATGATCCTACAGTTCCAGGGGTAACATGGGTGCCCCGCACGGTCGTTGAAATCGGCGCTCCAGCAGCACTCGGCGAATGGGACAAGAAGCAACAGCGCAACAAGAAAGGGGCTGCTGATGGAGCAAAGACTACAACTCGCAAGCCGAAAGACACGGCGAAGGCTGTAAAGTCAAACATGCCAGCGGGTTCTCTCGACCGATTTGTACACGTCACGAAGAACACCGGAGACAGTACACTTCTTGCAAGTAGTCAGGCCGTATCTGCAGAAACCCCAGCTTCGAGACCGGCAGCTACTTTCAAGTCCCGGCCTGACTTGTTGTATAGCCTTGACTCCGACGACGATACCGATGTTGGTATTATTGGGACCCAACAAGACTTTGGGCACTATGACCTGCCGCAGATCTCGAGAAAAGCGACCGATAAGCCCTCTTCGGCTACTGCACGGACCAAAACCACAAGATCGCAACCACAAAAAAAAGCTGCCAACCCGTGGGCTATGTCTGGGTCACAAAATCTACCCCGTGTTACAAAAAGCACCACCTCAAACATCACCGGTACTCAAAAGAGAGACTTTTTTCGGCCTGCTTCACCACCACCAGCATCACAACAGCCCGTAGGCGTAATCAACCTGATATCTAGCAGCCCCTTCACAGCATCGGTATATGAGCCCATTCAAATCCCAACATCCCCTGCTCCTTCCTCTCCGCCACCTGCTGTCAGCTTTTCTTCCCTCGCATGGTCGCCGTCACCACTGAAAAAAGACTACGGCATCGCAACCTCGGAACAGCATGGCTACAAAGACGCAAGAAACGGCACCAGCGGTACTGCCGCAGGCAAGGTCGAGGGCAAAACCCAAGAAGACGTCGTCTCAGGCCAGTCCTCAAAAGCAGGCGTCGATTCTCAGTTTCCTGTCGTCTCCAAGCAAGGCACCTGGGGCAATTTTGCTTTCCGACGACGAGGAAGGAGGCGGTCCGATCAGGAAGCAGATTTCTCCTGTAAGGCAGGACGAAGACCCCTTTCTGTCGTCCTCTCCTTTGCCGGCCATTTTCTCAAAGCAGTATGATCCGGTAGAGACACAAGTTACGGATGAGTCTACAGGAAAGCGGGCAAAATCGACCACAAAGCGAACACGGTATGTTCCACGGACGAGCGCCACCGGATTCTTTCGAGAAGAGGTTGTAGATGAGATGAGTGCGGAATATGTGAGCCCATCTCCGACGCGAAGCCGCCGTGGCTGGCGACAGAGTGAGGTTAGTGTCGTGGACTTGACTGGGGAGGATTTGTAGTCTTTGTGTACTTTTTTAGCATTTTTCAGGTATTCTTCCCTTTTTGCACTTGAGCTCTTTGGCATTTTGGACTAAACGAATGGATTATGACGTCTTGAACCTTTTTTTACCCCATAACCTTTTCTCCTCTAATCACCCTTTTATTGTGATTTTTTTGTCGGTTTTATTGAGAACTTTGCGTCTCGAATTTTTTTATATGAAAGATTTCAATGTTATAAAATCAAATAAATGTTTATAATAAATACAATAGATTATACCCTGTTTTCACCACCACACATGAAAACGGCATGAATAAAAATATCAATGAATAAAATATGTATCTGCATGGGTTGGCGGGTATCCTAGAACCAGATCGTGTCGCTATATATCATAAACCAAATACCAAAGAAAAGAAAACAACAAAAAGCATAAATCATATCAAATAGGGGATCTCGTGTTCGAAGCCTTAAATACCAAAAATCAATAGTAAGAGAAAGCAAAAAACGAAGATGAAAGAAAACATAACAGATCACACCAAGATATCATGCAGCGTGCCAAGGACACTACGTAAAATCATTACACGTATTTCTGGTTTACTGAGACCTCACATGTCTACCAGCCAGGGTAGATCACGTTCGCTCAAGTAAGTGCATGTAAAGTACGTGATGTTGTCGTGGGGTCCGTTGCTGTTGCCGCTGCTGGATTTGCCGCCAGCGACGTCCAGTTCCAGTCCACTGCCCATGAGCGGCCGGACAATCTCGCGGGCTAGGACCTTGAGCTCGTCGATGCGCTTCTCAAAACGGCGGAGATTGTCTCGTGTGTAGAGATCGGGCGACAGTTTCAAAAACCGTTTGCATTCTTCGTGGCCAAGATATGACGGGGTTGCGGCAAGACCAAGAATGCGATATGTGCGGCCGAGAGAGGAAATAGGTGGTGACAGCGCCGGGACGAGCTGGTTGCGCACATGGAGAGTTAAAGCCGTCTCCTGTTGATGACGGCCCGAGCCCGAAGACGAAGACGAGGACGACGAAGCTCGGCCGCTGTCGTGGCGAGAGTGTCCTCCTCCCCGGTGGTGCCCGTTTCGGTGATGGCCATAGCGGTCGCCAGTGGCGCCTGCGCCCCGCCGCTCTGGTATCATAACCTTGGGATCGCCACCTATTGGGGGTGTTGTGTTGTCCGCCAGCCACTGTCGGAAGAAGGATACAGCAAGCCAGTCCACATATGCCGTAGAAGGGGCGACACGCTCACCGCTGCGAGTGGTCAGGTGCAGCCGGAAAAGGCGAGCCTCAACACGAGACACGGCTTCAGCAAGTTCGTCAACCTTATCCTCGATGAGATCCAACACAGAGTCTGGCAGGGCAGCACGCAGGCTCCGTTCGCCAGCTGGCCATTGGCCAACCACATGAACGAGCGCCTCCTGGAAGATTACGCGTGACCTAGCCATGTAGCCTAGACGCAAGTAACTAATGGGATATTTCGCGATTTGGCGCCAAAGGCGGCTTTGGAACTGTAGCAGGTGGTGGTCGACACGGGGCCCTACAAAGGCGAGCGCATCGTACTCGTCGGCAACGGCCAATAGAGATTTGCACTGGACGTAGGCATCTGCGATGTTGACGCCGTCAAGTACTGGTGGGTAGTTGTACATGATTCGGAAAAGGTTGTCGTAGTCACGGAGGAGGTCGACCTCGTCGGCAGTCGGTGGTGGGAGGAGGGGAGAGGAGGTGTTGTATCCGTTGTAGTTGCCATGGTGGCTGCCGTGCCGAGACGAGGAGTGTGAGAGGGCCAAATTGGCTACCGACCGGAAGAAACTCGGGTTGCTGTGAGTGGGTGCTGCCTTGTTTCCGTTGTTGCTTGTAGAGCCGCGATAGGAGTACGAGTTGTTGACATTCGAGGGTCCACCGCCGAAGATTGACTGAGGGGCGTCTGTTGCTGATGTGGCCGCCCGGTTGCTGCTGCTTTCGTCCTTTTGTACCAGGATTGGTTTGTCGTGTTCGCCCTCTCCAAGGTCCAACTCGTATCTCCACCTTCGACGGGGTTGGCTACTGCTGGAGGGTATAGAAGTGGCGTTTTGGGTTGCTTCTTTCCCACTTTCGCTTCCACTCCTACTTCCGTCTGCGCCGACTCGGGCAACCTCTCCACCATTCGTCAAGGCACGCGAGTCTTCTCCATTCGGTAGCTCATTTACCCGACTAACTACCTGCGCCCGAGACCACTCCTTGCTCGTGCTGGCTTCAAAGAAGCCTGAGCACCGGGCCAGGGTGTCGCGATGCAATAGGTATCGGTTCTCATGGCCAGAGCGTACGCGCACAACAATCTCGACATCGCCTGTGTTGGTGAAGACGGGGAACTCGTTTAGTTGGGCATACGGGGAGGAAGATGACGAGCCTCCGATATGGCTGCGGTTGTAGCGGCGAGAGCGGGTGGACGATGTGCGCTCGCCACCACCGGCCACAGAAGCGGCAGTTGGTGGTGACGGGCCGCTGTGACTGTGACTGTGGTGGCTATGGCCGTTGCCACTGCCGACACCAACGAGAGACGATGCGCCCCGGATGGCGAGAGAGTTGGAGTAAAAGTGCTGGTCCGGTTGGGAGACCATGGGGATCGGTAAGGCGCGCAAGAAGCCGGCCGACTGCGGAGGCTAAGAAGGGTTATTGAGAGAAAGCTCGCAAGTTGTGTCCGTCGAGAAGGGCGCGATCGAATAAGCCGCAAGGCGTACGGTTTATCTAGCTGTCAAATTTATATTGTAAGCTGCCAGAGCTCTTCCTCGTACGTTGCGTTTTTCGAGTGCCTTGTTGAAGACGAAGGTGAAGGTGTCGGCGGGAATCGCGACGAGGGGGCGGGTATATCGTGTGCGGTCAGAAAGGACAAAGAAATTGGTAGAGGTTCCGCTGAGTAAGTATGGCGGCGACAGAAAATGCGAGAAAATGGTCAACAACTTTCGAAACTCGTCTTGCTACCAGCCTCCTGCAGTTCGCGAAAAAAGATACACAAGCAATTAGGCAGGCCAGGGTTTTTTTTTTTGGGTCGAGTTCTGTTATCGTGTCGTAAGGCCGTGGCAAGGCAAAGTGCATGGGGTCTTCTCGTAGCAAAAAGAGGGGAGGCCGCCTTGGATATGCTGGTGGTGCCGCAGCGTGCATGCGTGCATGTGTTTGGCTGGATTCCGGGGGCGTGTGCCTTGCTTGTTGTTGGCAGGTCGTTTTGTGGCAGGTGGGCAAGCAAAAAGAGCAAGGTTGGATAGTCGAACAGAGGCCAAAACGAAACAAGTGAAGATGGATGAAAATAAGATACAAAAGGCGAAAGCAAACCTAAAAATCCAAGAAGAGAAAAAGCGAGAGCATGAAGAGGGGCAGACGCGCCTGAAAAGGAGTCACGGCGAGAAAGAAAGTGTGAAGTTCACATGGATAGGCGACATGGGTAGGTTGGCAAGGCGGGATAGGAGAGGAGTGACCAAAAAGAAGCGAAGAAAAAAATACACAGCAGGCGCGAGAATACCAAGAGGCGAAGGAGGAGACGGGATGGAGACTGTCGATTGGACGAGGCGACAGGGGAAGACATCCAGACCAAGAAGAAGCTGGAGAGGGAAGGACCGACCAGCAAACATCGCCCCTCTGTCTCTGGAGCGCAAAAGAGCCAACATTTGGAAAGACCCAAGCCTATGGATATCAATTTTGAGGGACAAAAGGAGACCAGACTACGACTCGGCCTGCAACCGACAAGTGAGATACGAGGCGCACACCGACCAAGGAGCGAAGGAGGAAAGGAGTGGCTGAATGCAGTTTTTTCCTCTTTCTTTGGCAAAACATAATGGGAAAGTGCTACTGGGCGGCAAAGCATAATTGCAAATGGCAACTTGGGAAGGTGTGAATGGTAGAATGCACCACATCTTCCTCGTCGCAGGTTCGGTCTGAATCGTACGCCACATTTGTTGACACTTCTCCAACAGACTCGCGGCCCCTGGACCTTTCATGACCTTGCGCTGCCTGGCAATTGTGGCTTCTCTCTTGCAGAAACAGCAGCGGCCGTGAGGCTGTGTGCATGAGAGCGAGGAGCACAGTCAAAGTATGTGTACGACATACTACTACTTTCGGTGGCCTGCTTTCGAGGGAGCTTCTACATATCCTGCCAGCCTGCTTTTCTCGAAGCTGCACGGAGAGAAGGGAAACAAATAGTATTGCCTCACGGGAATAGTAGAGGCGTGAGCATGTAGCAAATTGTGATCCCTTGCCTCTCTCGTCGAGATGCCCTTTTTGCTCAAAGAGCGATCCTACCCTAGAGACCTTTTCTGGATGATGGCGAAATACCCTCGAAATCGGCTTGAAGCCCTTCCCTCACACAGGGCTTCTTGGGCCGTCTTTGTGATCTGATTGGAGGCTTCCGCCTGCTTCTTGGGACGCTGGGGTGCGGGCGGGTGGCCATGCATCTGCCGCTCTCGATTGGCCAAGAGGAAAAGGAGGAGCATAGAAAACGTCCAAGCGCCTTTTGGCTGGAAGTCAGAGAAGAGCGAGAAGAGCGAACTGTAAGAGCAGATCAGAGAGGGTCTTATCCACTCTATGAAGTCGCGCGTCCGGTCGAGTAAACTCGACGTGACTTGGTGACGGTAACACGCAATATTCTACGAGACATTATGGGGGGCTTGGAAGTGGCTTTTCTAATACGCACAGTGCTTTTTCTTGATCTTGAGTTTTCTTCTCTCTGGCGCAGGTGTGAATGGGCATTTGGGAAGACAATGCTTGTTGTATGAGGGCCCATGCAGGGGGCCCTTCCTGCCTCAGATCTGTCCGCGTGCCTTTTCCGCAGCAGTGTACAACTTTTGTGCCGCATTTTCTCGAATTCATTGCCATTTGACGTGCAGATCACTGGTATGAAGGATGACCAAAGATTGAATTGATAGGACGATTTCTCTTTTACGTTGAAGGGACAACTCTTGCTTTGTTTGATTTTGAATTTTGAATTGCTAGCCATGCTATAAATACAGTATGCAATAAAGCAATATAAGAAAATAAAAGAGACGAAATGCGATATGAATTGGAGCAAATCAGAGTCTCTGACTGACTCTGGAAACTTTTGGATACCTGCCATAGCTTTCCATAGATGTAAAGAAAAAAACAGATTTTTTTTCTTCGGTTACTGTTTACCTTCTCGCTTCTGTTAATGTTTTTTTTGTCGTTTTCGCTTATGCTTTCTGTTGTTGTTCGCTCCCAGTACCGACCGTATTCGAAGTAAACGCCGTATTTCCCGAAAATGAAGAGCCCCCAAAACCGTGCCGAATGTTGGGCCACCGCCATCCCCAAGTTGCCGAGTCGCTTGCGTGGCCGAAAAAATCTGTGTTTAACAGAGAAGGGCCACGCGAAAGAAAAGGAAAGAAAGAAAAATATACGGAATCTCGACATTGACGCCTTCAAATTGAGTAGCCTATGCGCAAGGATGGTAGATCCTTTAGACCATGTCCATCTCGACGTCAGTGGGACCCGCCGGGGCGACTGCCAGCGTAGGTGTGATTGCGGCATCGGTGGGCAGAGGGGTACCTGCGGCAAGCATTGTCTGCGCGCCATCGAAGACAGGAGGAGATGACTTGAGGTTGATGAGTGCGCGCTGGGCGTTACTGCTGACGAGCCGGCCTTGGCGAAGATTCTCCGCGAAGAGGAAGTAGCCCTCGCGAGCTTCCACCAGGTACGACTCAAGGCCCTTGCTTTCAAGAAGGATCTTGGGTTCTGTCACCGGGTAGTGGTTCTCGATGTAGCGAGCCCAACCGCGAGCGGCAGCCTGAATGTGTTCATCCTCGCTGAGGCGGTTCCAGCCAATGCCGAGGTGGAAGGTGAAGTCGTCGATGACGGGCTGTGAAGGGCCGGCGGCGGAGGAGTTGCCGTCGGGGGTCATGGGTGAGGGATCGCGGAGGTCACGCTTGGGGCTAGACCGGTTGCTGAGCGCCGCGCTCTCTTGGGACGCGACCTGGGCTGAAAGGTCGAGACGTGATGATTTGTGGCTCCGGAGCGAAGGGCGGTCTTGCGCCTGGCGTTGTTGTTCGCGAAGAGCCTCCTCTTTTCTGGTAGCCTCCAGCGCGGCGGTCTTCTCCTCGAGCCACGTGCCTGATTGGTTGCCGGCTTCGTGGACATAGCCGCTGCCCTTCTTGATGAGGACCATGCCGGGGCCATACTCCCACTCGTCCTCATCCTCCTTGACGGGTTCGACAGCAGGGGGAGCCTTCTCGGGAGAGTCCAGGTTGACGGCAGCCTCGTCGCGAGACCGCTTGCGGCCACGAGGTGGAGCCACTGCCTTGTGTTGGCCGAAGTTTTGCGACCATGCAGATGGGTTGCCAAAGGGCGAAGATTGCTGCATTGCGAAAGGCCGGTCAAATTGTAATTGGTGGGCGGCTTGGGATGCCATTGTGAGAACAGGCGACGACGTGCGGTGGAAGGATGACATGGTGATGGCTTTGAGCTGACTTTGGTGGGCGATAGCGAGTGATGGACACGATGCTTTTTAGAATGAAAAACGGATTCGAAAAAAAACCGCACAAATTACAAGGAAAAACAAATGTGTAGAATCAAAAGAAGCTGGGCGTAAAGGTAAGTAGTGCAGGGGCGAACAAGATAGGACGGAGAGGGCGGGTTGAGGCTACAAAGAGCAAAGACAGATAGAGAAAACTGTGAGGCACGCGGGCAGTGTAAGTGGAAAGCAGAATTGGCACTAAGAGGATGCACAGAAGACACCAATTGGGCCACACGAGGACGTCAAAAGCCTGCTGAAGAGAGGATGAAGCTGAAATTGGCCGTCGACGTGTTGTTGTCAAGGGAAAAAGCTGGCGGATGGGTGACGGTGGTCGTGTATGTCGACAATGAGCAGAAGGAGAAGGCTAAGGCGGGTAAGATGGCTTAGGTTTGAAAGTTTTTAACTTGAGGTGTTTGTTATTAGGAGGTGAAAGGGAAAAGAGTATGGAGGTAGGAGAGTGGTTGACACGAATAAGAGTCAAAGGTGAAGAGAGAAAGGGAGAACGAGGGTTGTTGAGAAGAAAGGAGCCACCGGAAGTAAATAAAGAGAGTAGGAGTGGAAGGAAGGTCAAAGGCAAGAGGGGGGAATAGTATTTATGAGAGATCAAGTTTGAATAAAAGAGTAAGAAGGAAAGAGCGGACGAGGAGGTGTAAGAGAGGGAAGGGACGAGACTTGTGTGGGAAGGAACTATGGGCAATATGTGAGGAGAATTGGTTCTCTCAAAAGATGAATGAAAGACGGGGGGGTGTGCATGTGAGAAGAGAAGGGCAGGAGACAAGCAAATAAGAAAGGAGATGGGATAGAGAGAGCGTGGCTAAGAGGTGAGGTGCAGATAAAAGATGGACGAAGGAAGGTCGGTAGAGATGGATTAAAAGGATTAAAGAAAAAAGGAAGAAAAAAAATATAGAGAGAGAAGGCAAGAAGGGCGAGAAGAGAGAAGGAACAAAGATCAAAAACAATAGCGGCTCCATTAAGAGGGAACGGGCTAAGTACTTGAGCTCACTATGTGAGTGGCTGGGAAAGCAAAGTAGCTTATGTGTACTACGCTAGCAAAATCCGGGCGAAAAGCTACTTTCTCGCGCTACCTCTCCAACTGATTTTTGAGGAAACTCGGAAGGCACGACCACACAACAACCAGTGATTGACACGATCGTGTGTTACTAAGACTCGTGAAGCTTTGAGACAGGGCAGTGAAAAGGTCAAAAAGAAGGGCCCAAGACAACCCAATGCCGGTTGGCTCTGTGTAGCCCTGTCGTTGCCTCCGACAGCCTTCTAATAGTGGCAGTTGTTGTCTTTCTCCTCACTTGCTCTTTATTCGGTTTCCATATGGGGAAGTGTCAAGCCTTCGCTCTCATTCGTCCCTTTGGTTTTGACTTAAGACAGACCTTGTTGCCTAGGAATAAAGGCAGGAACAGCTCTGTTAACAGGACCTTTCTTCCCTCCTTATATCTACCTGCTGTGTCTCCTACAAGAACGAGTGGGCAAGTAAACAAGCGAAGGGAGCAGTGGCTCGATAATGAAGGGTCAAGAACGGCTGCTGGCCTCTTGAGGCCAAGAAACTACACCGATTGCCCCAGGAACACAATCAACTAATTTGGCATGTCGACAGTCCTCTGTCATGTTGGCTTTTTGCATAAGATGGATGACATGCTGGTGTGCTGGGAGTGGGGGATCGCAAAGTATACGAAGAAAGAGAGAGAGAGATCGGACACGAACAGGACGAGAAGGCCGAAAAGAAAAAGACGGGGCGCCCCAGAAGGACGGAAGGGAGATGGAAACAAGCCCTGCGAGCCCTGCTCTGTTCTAACTTCTGGGGCGGTTGACCTGCCTGGTCTGTTTGTCTTCTTTCTGCGGAACGGAGAAGGATGCTGGGCGATGATTCGCGGTTGGCAACACACAGGACCAGCACAGGCGTCGAAGGGAGGAGACGAGAGGAGGTGGCTCGCTCGCGGGTGGGGAAGAATGCGAGCACGAATAGCGCGGGTGCGCCGCAAGGACAGGATGGACATGTATTGGTCCGTGCGAAGAGTATATATAGTAGTTGGTACTGTATTATGGACTGTGCTACGCTATGCCGCTGCGACGGCAATCAATCCCCACGGCGGCGGTCTGGCATTGGTCCCCGCCCACCACACCGTCAGCGAGAAAAGGAGGAAAAGGAGGAAAAGGCTGTCCTGGCGTGATTTCCCAGCCCGCACGACACTCTGGCCCAGGCCCAGTCCCTTCCAACGCCCGCTACTTGTGGACTAGCAGAATAGGCGCATTTTGCCACAGTTCCGCGGCTCACAGGATGGCTAACAGGTACCCAGGTACGGAATTCCTTCGTGCCCTTTTGCCTTTTGCCTTTTTGCGCAGGGCGGTTGCTCTGCCAAGGCGAGAGGAAGCGATTGAGGCGCCTGCCCCAACACCGCGAGGAGGAAGGAGCAAGCAAGACTACCCAGGTCCTAGCGCTGCTCGGTCGAAAAGAGTTCGCGAGATGTGCGAGACTTGCCTCGAAACCGCCTCCGGGCGCCCAGACCCATTTTGTAATACATACGACGTACACATCCCTCTTTCACTGCTCCAGCCGTGTGTGGTGGCTGGCTGGAGATGTTGGCTGGTATGGGTTGCTCTGTGTGTCGGCAGCCCCGGCAGATTTGGTGTTGCAATTTATGTACGGATTTACTCAAGAGTTGCATAAAGCAAATTCGTGACTTGTACAAACACAATGGCGCATAAAATACGAGTATGTAATACTGTATTGTGCATGAAGAAAAAAAAAAGACATTGAAAACACCTGCAACACTCGAAACTTTCCATCTCCTCTCACAGCTCTGTGTTGCATTTTCATCGTTTCGCTTTGCGCCCATTCGCCCATTCATAAAATGCCGCCCAAAACTCTTTCGATATCGTCGTCACCGTCGCCAGCGAGCCCCCTAAAGAGCTCCTCCCACCGGCGGCGGCTCATCCGGTCAATCTGTCGAAGGGGATAGTTGGATTGAGGCTCTTCGTAGATTTCAAAGTCTGCGTGTTGTTGGTCACGTCCCATTGGTGGGATGACATCTTGATCAACCGGGACCCTTTCTACAAAGTGCTCGGGGTGCCTCTCCATAGCCCTTGCGGCACGGCGGTGTATTGTTTCCAAATCGTCATCAAGTGATCGCGAGCTTCGAGGGAGACGGACAGGCCTCTGCAAAGCAACTTAAGTTAGCGTTCTGGTTTTTTCCAATGCCTTGTCAAGAGTTTTCTTTCGAGCTTCATGTCTTACCCGTTGCTCTGGCGTCACGACTCTCCGTCTTTGTATTGTCATGGTAGGTGAAGAAAACGGGCCAGTGGCCATAAGCGATCCAGGATACCGGCCGGCCCGGGACACCTCGTTTGCAGGTGCGTTGTTTGCACCGTCGTCTGCTGCACCGTCTGATGCAGACGCATTTCTCATGTTTGCGTCTGTCCCCGTTGCAGATTGGCCGTCCTCTTGTCGCTAGCGAGGAGCTCGATTGGCAAGCGGGCTCGTGGCGATCCCCCGCTCGGCAGCGGTCCAAGCTGGATGCGGCCTGCGGGGCGGTAGGGATAGCCACCGAGGCGAGACACTGTCACCGGGTAGTCCGTTACGGAAAGAAAGGAAGTCATTCCGGCCGGGTGTGATCTGGGCGATTGCTCTGCCGTGCTGCTGTGGTGTCCCCATTTCGACGTCCCCGTCTCCAGCCTGGGAGTTGATGGCATTGCCGTCGCTAGTGTGGGTTGCTGTCAATGCCGGCGGCGAAGATCGTGGCACATCTTCCATGTGGTTGTCGTTTGTCTCTTGGCCGACATGTGTCTGCCCAGGTGAAGTGTCTGAGTGACAATCCTGTGTTGACGCTGCCGCCGGTGACGTAAAGGTTTGTGCAAGAGGTGCAACTGCGCGCCGATATTGATCTTCGGATCTGCCAAAGATGCGCTGCTGGTTGGTCTGATTGTTGACCTGAGCCTCAGACTCACCAGAAGATGAACTACGGCTGCGTCGAATCACAAGGCTGTTTACATCCTCTATTGTCACGGAGAGGGATGTGGGGCCCATGCGAATCATGATGGGCGTCTTTCAGTGTTCGTGGGTGTATGGGAATGATGACAATGTGTCACGGTGCGATGCAGAAGCCGATGCAAGAAAACATGAGGTCAAACGCCTTGATTGTATTTGTTTTGGCGTCATCATTATTGCCTCTTCCATCGTCTTGCTGCTAAGAAAAGCTGCTGATAGCAGCTGCAGGCGTCGAGGCAGTTCACAGAGAAGGAGCGATGGTGGGAGGTTCGTTCCTGCCATTTCTGGCTTGTTTCCCAATGCTCGATGGTTCTACGAGCGCCGCCGTATGCAAAACGTTAATTCGACTGGAAGGCGGGATCGACCTGTTGTAGGCTCGTGCCTTCCTAGTTTGGTAATCACCCGCCAGGTCCAAGGGCAGGAGCAGCGATTTTGCTCACGTGCAGGCTATATATATGTGTGTGTGTGTGTGTGTGTGTATGTATGTATCGCAAACGGAGTGCGGCCAATTGCATTTTGGTCACAAGAAATATGTTGTACTCTGCTTGCAATTAAAGACCCTTACGTCGTACTCAAGTACAATCTTGAGGCATGGCGAACAGCGACAAAGCACAAACAAAAGTACTGATAATAATAGCTATCTTTCAACGTAGTTTGTCTCCGGAGTTGGTGTGCTGGCTAGCCGGAGCATGGCGTCGATATTACGAGGCCAAGCATCCCAGATCGAGCTGGGTGGATGGAGCAGCCAATTTCCCACGGCCCTCTTCTCCACCGCGCAAGAAAGCTGAGGCTGAGACTGCTGCAGGCACGAGCTACAGACTCCAAACTGGCGAGTGAACACGCCGTAAAAGAAAGCAAGAGATATCATACTACGATGATAATAACGGCATGTGCATATGCGCGGCCGGCATGGGTGCTAGGCGCGCCTCAAAGACATATGACGTTGTGTTCGGCGTCGGGACTCGAGCGAGGTTTCTGGGTTCTGGCGATGTCTCTGCAACGTCTTGTCACCCAAGGACCAACAACGATCGCCTGAGCTTCTCCTGCTCTCCTCGCGTTCCCGTAGACCTTGTCAGAGCCCATATAGGAGAACAGGGGCAGCGGGACCTGCCAGCTTGCAGCAGGGATTCACCTCTTGGAAATGCCCAATTTCCCTCGGTCGTACGCCTGCAAGTTGGCCGGTGCAACCTTTGTTTTATAAAAAGAAATACGGAGTACTCCGTAATACTTTTGCTGCTTGAAATACTAGTCGACGCGGATTCTTGTTGATCCTGTTTGTCGCGTAGAAGAAACTCTCGAATTGAGAGCAAGGAGGACGTCTAAAGTACTCCGTAGAAAAGCTCTAGGCCTGTGCAGAAGACAGCTGGACTGTAGTAGCAATCGATATCGAACGGAAGTGTGAGGTAGGCACGACCGATCCATTTCAGGGCACTTGAACGCAAATACGAAGTGCCTTACGTGTGCAAAGAATGCACTGAAATACCGTTCCTGCCTGTTATGCTAGCAGTTTCCCACGCGCTACAGGCGCATCTGCACCACCATCACGCTACCGCTTCTAAATGTGGCAGTAAGCACCGATTACCTGGCACTTTCCCGCTTGGAAGGTCTCTTTGCGTAGCCGTCTCCGCCGCACCTGGACCTGGGGCCCTCTGTTCGCTCCTTCCTCATCCAAGTCGGCCTGGCCATTTTGTCAATTGGGCTGCTTCCCGGCAGCGACGTTTCCTGTCCTGCTTTCACCCCCTTTCCCATTCTTCAAGCGTCACCGTTCTCCCTTTCCTTGGCCTCTACGGCCTTTGTATCATTTCGCTTTTCCCGCCGCCCACGCTTGACCGGCGCCTCGCACCCAACGCCCGATCGATCAAACGCCCTCGTCCGACCTTTGTCGTGCTCTCAAGTCGAAGCCCCCCTGGCGGCTGGTCCGGTGACGGGCGTAAATAAAAACCGGTAGGACTTTCTTTCGCACCCAATGTCTCCCGATATTTTTACTCTGGCATCGACTTCATTCTGTTTCTGTCTGGGTTTTCGAGCATACTGTCGTGATGGCAGCCGGCCTCAGCTGCACCGCCCTTTGCCTTTCTACTATCCCTCCTTCCCCGCCCTGTGCACTTTAGACGTCACGGCAGTCTCGCTAATGCCAGCGTCGTCACAGCCAGTTTTGACATACCCGGCCACGTTCTCACAACTCGACCCTCGTTTTCTTGTGCCTCCTGTCTTCGGCGATATTTTCATTTGCTTCGACCTCTTCGACTTCCGCCATCCTGATTCCTTTTGTGCGTTCGTGTTCCAGTTCCTGCCCACCATTGCCCGGTGCGCAGTGCAGTCGTCACCCTGCATCCTCTGTGGCCAACAAAATCCAACCCGCTCTTTGCACAGCCCTCCTCGAATTAGTTGCCGCCTAGGAACCTTGCGTTTTCGATAACTTCGATTTACGACGCTGCAAATACTGTTGGTGACAAAGGACGAGAGCGACTCAAGTGGACTGAAAATATTGAGAGGGTTCCGTCTGATGGGAGTACAGACCGTGTTTTGGCTCCTCGGTTCCTTCAGTCCTTGGTTGTTAATATTGCGGCGGGCACAATTGCGGACAGGGGTGTTCCTGCGAATGCGGCTTCTTACCTTTGACCGTGCACGACCCTAATCTAACACCTCTTGCCCGCGTTCACCTTCTCTGACAGCTAGCCGAACCATTTCGCACCCAACAATTCCACCAGCAGGGACCAACCCGTCACCAATCGCTGCAATGAACGGGGACTTGAGCCTCTCCAAGGCTTTGGGTGGCCTACGCATTGCCAATCCCGATGACACGGCGTCGCCAACCGTGGATGCCGATTCAGAACCCCGGGAAGCATTCCCGCCGTTTCAAACGCCCCCCGATCCGCAAGCAACCTACATCTCCCAGTCGGCCTCGCACTCATCGTCTTCGCTACCCGTCCAGCAACAGGTCCCGTCACGCGGCCCAAGTCCACTCGCTAGCCAAAGGAGGCCACACGAAGACGCATCCGCGCTTTTCAAAGTCCGCGCAGGCAAACCTCAGCAACGTGCAGACCCCCGAGCCTGCCTTACGAGCACCCTCCGACCCTTACCTACAGACGCAATATTCGGCATACAGACAGGGCTCCGGATCTGTCGGGCAGGCATCCTCAACGAGGCCCATGTCGACCATCTACACCAACCCAGGTTCTGGTGCCACCACAGACCCGACCTCGAACTCGCCCACGGGCTACGGTGCTTTACGAAACATCGAACCAGCTCGCTCATCCTCTTATCGCCAACCTTCACGAAGCGACTCGCGTTCCCAACACCCCCCTACCTCCTACATTGCCTCCCACACGTTCTTCGGAAACGAACCATACCGACCGAACCTACAATGGACCACGGCAGAATCTTCCCCTCTCGTCAGGTGGCAGCCCCCTTCCGCCACGGCGAAGCTCTAAGGGCATGGCAGGTGGCTACGTCTCTATCCCGGCAGGATCAGGCGCAGCACCACTAGGGCCGCCTGGCCCTCCCGGCCCTCCCGGGATGGAATCTACCGTGTCAAAAAGTAGCGAGGAGTGGAAAGAACGTGGAGCAGCTGTGAGTGTCAGAAAGGAAGTCGACGCGTCCGGCAAGCCCGTGTTCAGGACAGTCAAAAAGGGAGTCCAGGACTTCTCGTTTGGCCGGATTCTCGGCGAGGGTTCGTATAGCTCCGTCTACCTTGCAACAGACCGCCAAAGCTTGAAAGAGTATGCCATCAAAGTCCTCGAGAAGAAGCACATCATCAAGGAGAAGAAGGTCAAATACGTCAACATTGAGAAGAACACACTCAACCGCCTCACGGAGCACCCTGGCATTGTTCGGCTGTACTACACGTTCCAGGACGAGCAGTCTCTTTACTATGTTTTGGATCTGTGTAGCGGCGGTGAGCTTCTAGGCATTTTGAAGCGGACGGGCACATTCGACGTCGAGTGCACACGGTTTTACGGCGCCCAGATTCTTGATGCCATCCGGTATATGCACTCTCGAGGTGTTATTCACCGTGACCTCAAGCCAGAGAACGTACTTCTGGACGAAAACATGCACGTTAAGATCACCGATTTCGGCACAGCGAAGCTTCTCCCCGATCCAAGGGACCCAGCATCGGCGGACGGCAATGGCATAGGCGGCTCTCTGACTGCACAGGGCGATGGTCGCTCTGCTTCTTTCGTGGGCACAGCGGAATATGTCAGCCCCGAGCTTCTTATGGACAAGTCGGCTAGTAAGGCGAGCGACTTGTGGGCATTTGGCTGCATCGTTTACCAGCTTTTGGCCGGTCGGCCACCATTCAAGGGAGGCTCTGAGTATATGACGTTCCAAAAAATCGTCAATTTGGACTACGAATTTCCGCCCGGATTCCCACCTGCAGCTCGCGATCTGGTGGAGCGGTGTCTTGTTTTGGAGCCCGCTCGCCGGTTGACGATCGAGCACATCATGAACCACGAGTTCTTTGATGGCCAGCCGTTTGGACGTGACCTGTGGCGCACAAAAGCACCAAGACTCCGTCCGTACGTGCCGCCTTCCCATGACGCTCAAGTTATTCAGCTGAACGGGTCAGCCGCCCCGCCTCAGTCTATTCCCACGTCAAGAGGCGCACCTGTGGCCGCATCAAGCCCCAGCGGTAACGGGGGCGGAATGGGATCTCAGATGTCGCCCAATAGCGCACAACGGCCTCCGAGGATAATTACCGAACTTCCTCCCCCGACGCAGCTGGATCTTGACTGGTCGCCTGTGTTGACACGGCAGAACGAACGCATTCTCAAGCTCGGTGACCTTATGGTGGTGTCGACGCCGATCCCCAACAGCCCCCATGGCAAGTCCGAGGGAGACGGCCACAAGAAGCTGTCTCGGTTCTTTGGCGGCAACACAACAAAGAAGCGGCAGCGGTTGGTGATGGTCACTTCTAGTGGGCGTATCGTCTTTGCACCGGCGGGTGGGGACGAGAAGAAGGCCAAACAGGAGATTTCGCTTCTCAACGCAGACTGTGTGTGGAAGACCCAGACCGACGCCAAGGGACAGCCTATCTGGTGTGTCGATACTGTAAGTTGAATTGCTTTTTAATGTGACCTTTTGCGCGTGATTCGTGATCTTGTGTACAGTTGCTGACAAGTCTTATAGAACGGCACACATTACGCTTTTGAAGAGCCTAAGGGCGCTCTCGACGGTGGTATGGCCGCTGTGGAGGACTGGATCGATTCCCTGGAACGGGCCAAGAACCTTGCACAGTCGCAAAATATCCTTGCGTCATATCGGAGCGAGGAGTTTGGCGACATGTCTTCATCCATGTCCAGCCCTGCCAGCACGCTCGGCGGTCGGATGAACCACTCAGGACGCAGCCAGAGCAACGGCGACGACACGATTATCTCGGAACGGAAACGAAACCGGTTCAGTAAGAGGCAATCGAAGAATGGACTTGGTGCTCAGTTCTGAAACAATAATACTGTCACCCTGGATGGATCTCGTCGTGGACTCTTTCATCTTTACGACTACACAAAATACATCTCGGCAGCCTTCATTTTCTGTGCTTTAGCGGAGCTCTCTTTCTTCCGTTTTCTATTCTTGACATTTCTCAACTGCGACTCTCTTCATTTATCCACTCTTGCATTATTTCATTTCACTTGTCTTCTTCCCTTTGTCTCCCCCCCTTTTTTGGATCTACAATGGCATCCTGTCTTTCCATAGCATTTTGTAATTCGGCATTTTTTTTGCAGCGTGGCGCCGGAAACAGAGCAAAGCAGCCGCACCGACCGTCAACGCAATCTAGAAGCGACTCGATCTCGGACGCTGGTAAAGCTGTAATACTATGTCTCTTCTTTTCATTTTGTCAATACTTACAATGGTGAAATTGTACCTTTGTGCACGTGATATACACCTTGAATCCTACATGTATGAGTACATATAGATCAGACTGCACAGGTGCTATACATATGTACAGGTACATAATTCCAGCACGTATTGTTATTTCGTGTAGACCACAAGGCAGCTGAGGCGGACCATGCTTTTTCCTGACCCCCAGCCTGCCCAGTTCTTTGCTCGTTTGAAGGAGGGCGCGTCCCGCGTTTCCCTCTTCTCTGCCCTTTCTTGCCCGTTTTTTCTCTGACGATTCTCCTCCCGACACTGCCAAAAAGAGGTCCAAAATCGCATCGCATCTTTCGGCAAGTCTTTGCTCTTTCCTTTTCCGCGCGCAACGTCAGCCCAGAGCTGCTACACGGCGGAACTCCACCCGAACTACTGAGTTACCGGGCAGGAACGCCCATATTTTTTTTACGGAGAATTCGGCCAAGGTTAAGGTACCACGGAGTTTTTTTTGGTCGCAATAAGCTCGTTGGCTCTCGCCTTTTACCGCGTTGTCTTTGAGGACTCTTTTATTCCCTTTTTTCCTCTTTTGTGTTTCGTCTCTCCACTTCTCTAAGAAGCCCCTTCCGTTCTCCAGGTATTGCCCATCGCTCTTGCCGCTCCTTCTTGGCGAGGCCTTCTAGGTTGATCGACTTCACGAGGAACACAGTCCAGTCTGACATAGCAAGAGGCAGAGAACGAAAACACAAGGAGTATTACGAAGAATACCCTCGTCCTATCCCATCTTGTCCAGGGGTCATACAAACAAGATGCAACCAGGCTATCGTCCCTATCCACAACAAATGCCGCCGCAGCGGTCGCCCCATAGTAATGCGCGGCGCGGCGGGCCAGGTACGTATGACATGCGACACGGTCGCTCTTTCCTATTGAGACCACAAACACATTACGAGTGGAAGCTGTGGAAAGCTTGGGGAGGACAAAAGCTACGACGTAAAAAGGGGAAAGAGTTGCCTGCCGTTGGACAGACAAGGCCTAGCCAACAGGCGCGAAAAGGGCCCCAGAAAACTTAATCTGCCGCCCTGCACGGTCGGTCGGCGCGCCTTCTCTCTTTGGCTCCTTTCTCACGCTCTGTCCTTTTTTGGTGTTTCTGAGTCGCCCTTTCCTTGCCGCCCCATTTTTCTTCTCTTTCGCAACGCGCTTTCCTTGTCCTTGTTGAACAGACTGAGGGCGGACAAAGAAGAAAGAGCAACACAACGAAAGAACAAAAAAGAAAGAAAGAGAGTAAAGAACCAAGAATTGGCCATTAAACAGGAAACGGCGGGCAAATCAATAGGCGACGCGAAACCGGGGCCCAGAAGGAACCTGGACCCATCAAAATAGTGGCCAAAGAGGAGACGATCAAAGACACGCAGAAGACGCCCCCGTTTCTTTTTGTCCTCACTAACGTTTTCCGAACCTTTTTTCGGTCTCGCTTTAGCCCCCATGATGGCTCCTGCTGGCGTAGCGCATCACCAAGGTCACCACGGCATGCCTCAACACGCGCCGATGCCCATGCAACAACCGCAACATCAACTTCATCCTCACCAGCATCAATTGGCACCGCAGCCTCCTCTACACCACCTGCAACACCAACAGCAGCCGCACCACCCGCAGCCCATGGCCCCCGGAGCGCATCACCACGGCGGCGCGCCGGTCCCGATGCCGCAGCCTCACCACCTGCCGCCGCACCAGGCACACCAGCAGCAGCAACAGGCAGCCGCCGCTGCCGCTGCGCAGCAGGCCCAGAACAATGCTATTGAGGCAGCCAAGCGGCGCAGCCGCAAGCCGACGGACAAGACGATGCCAGACGGCGTAGAGGGCGTCATTGTTGGCGATGGTGTGCAACGGTACCGCGACTTGCGCGACTTTGAGCGGCGGCTGGACGCGACAATGACGCGCAAGCGTCTGGACATTGTGGACAGCGTGCAGCGCCACGGACCAAAGGTGAGCAATGGCCTGTTGGGCCTGTTGGGCCTGTTTGAGCAACTCCAGCTCTCGAAATACAAAGCTAACCTCTTTACCCTTTACTACAGAGATACAAGACTCTCCGCATCTGGGTCAGCAACACGGTCGAAAACCAGCTGTGGCAGGCGGGCAACGACGGTGTCAACGTTGACAGCTTTGACTTCTCGACCAACGCCGAAGCCTCGTATCGCGTCAAGATTGAGGGCCGCCTGCTGGACGACGACGAAGACGAGGAGGGCAATGAGGAGGGGGAGAACACAAACACAGACGAGAGCAAGGCCGCCAAGGATGGCAACGAGGGCGGCGATGCGATGGAGACCGACGGCCCTGTCGCACCGAAGCCCAAACAGCCACGGTACCGATTCACACAGTTCTTCCGCGCTATGACGGCCGAGTTTGTCACGAAAAAGTCACGGGCGGCGGCAGCACAAAACGGCGGCGACGATGCAGGACCGCGCCCTGTCGAGTGGAAGCGCCCTGAGCAGCGACCACCCGCACCGGGCCAGCCCAACATCCCGCCGGCACCGGTGCCCGAGTTCGACGAGCTGACCTTTAAGCGGCCGGGCGACGACAACATCAACGTTGTGATCAACCTGTATCGGTACGAGGAGCCCGAGCGGTTCGAGTTGGACGAGGTCCTGTCGGACATTGTCGACATGCAGGAGGCAACGCGCGCCGAGGCCGTCATGGGTCTATTCGAGTACGTCCGGCTGCAGAACCTACAGGAGGACGAGGAGAAGCGCAACTTCCGATGCGACGATCTGCTGCGCAAGCTAGTCAACAACGACATTGGGTATATTCCCATGTTGCACGAGTACGTCAACGCCCACATCCGCCCGCTGTCGCCGATCCAGCTTCCCTACACGATCCGTGTCGACGAGGAGTTCCACCGCAACAGCCCCGAGCCGACCATCTACGATGTGCGCGTCTCCGTCGAGGACCCGCTGCGCGCGCAGCTGCGGCCGTTTGTGCAGAGCCCGCAGTACATTGGTCTGCTGCGCGAGGTGGGCATGTTGGACGAGCAGCTGGCCGTGCTGGTGCAGGCCGTTAGCATGTCCAAGAGCAAGCATGAGTTCCTGAGCGGCCTGTCGCGCGACCCGGCCGGCTTTGTGCGCCAGTGGCTGAGCTCGCAGAAGCGCGACCTTGATGTCATCATGGGCGAGTCGGTGCGCGGTGGCGCCGGCAGTGACCTGTCGGGTGAGGCGTGGCGGCGTGGCGGCAAGAGCAGCGTTTGGGCGTCGCAGAATGCGCGCGAGAGCGTCAACCTGCATCTGGCCAAGCAGCCGCTGATCCCGCGGACGGCATAGGAGCGCGTTGATGGCAAAGAGCGGACGACGTTCTTGGACTAGGAAAGTTGTGGGCAAGGCAAGGGATGGATGGGAGTATCGGCCGGTTTCATTTCATTTTGCTTTTTTTTTTGTTTCTGTTATTGGCTTCTATGTTTCTGTCTGACTTTTTAAGATATCGGGTCGTTAGTCGTGTTAAAATTTGTCCTGCTTTTGCATTTACTATCTGTCTATTCCTGGTGCCTGTTTCCAACGACCATGTAGTTTTAGTTATCTTATCTTCACTGTTTCGATAATCCTTCCTCTAATTTGTAACGAGCCCACCCCCGCCAGCGCATCCAAGCTATGCAGGTTTGTATGCGGAGTCCCTTTAGCCCGTCATCAATGCGAACAACATACCAACAAACGCCGTATAAGTAATCCACCAGCATATCGCCTCCGGGTGAGAGCTTGTAAAGTCCGACTGACATCACACATCGGCACTCCGCACTTCGCGAGACCCCTCACTTGGGACAAAGCTCCAGGAAATTTAATGTTGTAATACTACCGGGTTGGCACCTTCGGCGGCTGAAGTTGGCCTGTTACTACTCAAGCACGTAAATAATTTATAGAAGGGACGACCGTCACCATCCTCTCGCCAACCTGCCGCTTATTTCAGCCTCTTGCAAATTGTACCCTTTTTATACCATAAACCCTCTACTGACTTTTTTTATTCTTTGTCGGTCTATTTTCTGTCGTTACAATGTCTGTATTCCAACCTGGCAACACGGCCGTCATCACCGGCGGCGCCTCGGGCATCGGTCTTGCACTGGCGGCCAAGTGTCTCGCCAGCGGCATGCACGTCCTCGTCGCCGACAAGGATGCTGCGTCGCTTGCTGCCACGCCCAAACACGCTTCCAAGCTCGCCGGGAAGCTTTATAGATCGGATGGCACCTCGGGCTCGGTGACGACGCACACCTTGGACGTCTCCAACCTCGAAGACTGGTCGAGTTTGCGGTCGGCTGTTGAAGACAGCAACGGGCCGCTCAAGGGCCGCATCAACCTGCTCGTTCTCAACGCGGGTGTCGGTGGCAAGACTCCCTGGACCGACGTTGCCTCGTTCCACAAGATTTTGGATGTCAACCTGTGGGGTGTCATTCACGGCATTGCGACGCTCCTACCTGCCGTGCAATCCACGGCTGCGACGGCCAACGACGCGCCCACAACGGCTACTACCTCGATTGTCATCACCGGCTCCAAGCAGGGCATCACGAACCCGCCCGGCACGAGCCCAGCTTACAACGCTTCCAAGGCAGCTGTGCGTGCTCTGGCCGAGCAGCTGGCCTACGATTTGTCCAAGGAAGACAAGGCAAACCAGCCCAGGACGGGCGTGCAC
Source organism: Sporothrix variecibatus (assembly GCA_016097105.2). Taxonomy (NCBI): domain Eukaryota; kingdom Fungi; phylum Ascomycota; class Sordariomycetes; order Ophiostomatales; family Ophiostomataceae; genus Sporothrix; species Sporothrix variecibatus. Next base: position 1,917,969 of record JADMNI010000003.1, read on the forward strand.
CTGCTTGTCCCCGGCTGGACTTTCACGGGCCTCAGCGGCAACGATCCCATCAAGCAGCACGGCGAGGACCTGGACCAGCGCCCAAAGAAACCCGAGGGTGCGTGGTGGCCCGAACAGGTCGTCGACTATCTGCTGGAGGCAATGAAGGCAAACAAGTTCTACGTCATCTGCCCAGACAACGACGTGACGGAGGATATGGACAAGAAGCGGATTCTGTGGTCGGCCGGTGACATCACCGAGGGCCGTGAGCCGTTATCCCGTTGGCGACCTGGCTACAAGGATGCCGTCGATGCGTGGATGAAAAAGTAGAGTAGCCGTTTACTAGCTAGTGGCCCACGTGCAAGCTACGGACGAAACAAATAAACGAATTCGAAGTGCGTTACCAACAGAAAAATAGTTTGATATCTATTCCTTTTATATATCAAGAGCCAAACATGGCTGGGTATATACTACATGCCAATCAAGTGCGCTTGTTACTCGCTTCAACCACCCTGAGAATTGTGTGGACGTATTGGGGGGTATCCAGCTGCTTAACGTGAGTGCATCGAGAACAATAAGCCAAACTTTGGCCCTGGTCCAACAACACGAAGTGTCTTCGTCGATGCTGCTCTCCGCCAAAGCGCCAACCGCAAGAGTGCACCATAGATGCTTCCCTTTTGTATGGGGTGACGTGTAGACGCATAGGTCGGCATGCCTTTTCGTCACTCGTCTATAGTCTTCGTTCTGTCGTGCATTGTGCCGACAGTTTCTTTTCGTCCCCTTCTTCGTCCCCTTCTTCAGCCCTTGCGGGCCTTCTTGCGGCCGAGTGCACTTCGCCCGACATCTTCGTCGCTGCTGTCGTCGCCGCCGTTCTTGTACTGCTGTTTCTTCTTCAAGTTCATAGCAGCTATCCTCTCGTCCTCACGTCGCGACGCAGACTGTGGCGCTACCATCAGCTGACGTGCCTTGAGATTCCGTGCCGATGCCGTCATGGGCACGTTTGTCTGCTGGCTTTGACCCTGACCCTGATTCTGGGCCTTCTTCTGCTTGTCGCCCTCGGAGTTGACACCACCGCCACCGCCTCGTGATGTTCCGACACCGCCGAGAGGGTTGGCCCGACTGTATTTCTGGAAGTCGGCCTCGAGCTCGTTTTCGACTTGTGTATATGACTGGCCTGCCGTTGAAGTGGTTGCCGTTGTTGATGTTGTCGCTGCTGCTGGTGCTGCTGTGGTCGTGTTGGATCCTGCACCCGTTGATGATGTCGCCAATGCTGCCACCCAATCCGTGTTGCTCTGCGCCTGGGGCTTTGCCTTTGCCTTTTTGGGAGCCTTGCTGCTGCTCGTTGCCAGGGCAGAGAACCCCCCGCCGCCGCTGCCCTTGTGGAAATTGGATGGATCCGGCGAGGCTGCCGATGCCGCTGCCAGGACACTGCCTGTAGCTCCACTAGGTTTCGGCGCATCGCGCAACTGCTGTATACGGACTTGCCGCTGGGCGCGAACGGCTTCGAGGAAGCTCATCTTGGGTGCCAATGCCGACGCAGCGCTGGCATCGCCGCGGGTGATGTTGTTGGCTGTGCTCGTCGGTGGCCGCGCATCTTTGTCCTTGGTACGCATGAGCATATCGACTGAGCCGCGCTGTGCTGCATATTGGGCCGACGTAGGGTTGGGGTTGCCCGTGGCCGCCTTGCTGCTGGCCTTGGCCGAGGCGACGGATGCCATGTCTCTGGTGTATCGCGGCCGAAAAAAACAACAATCGGCGTCGTTTATAGAAACAATGTTATTTATTCGAAGCCGTATATATATTTTATATATTTGTGCTGAGAGGTGGCTGAAAAAAGGGGCTTGGAAAGCCGTGAGAGGTCGCGGAAACACAAGGGTACGAAAAAGAGAAATGCAAAGTGAGGTTGAGAAAAAGTTTAACTGGGCCAAAATTCCACGAGGCTGTGGACGCCGCAATTGACCTCGCTAGGCCTAAATGGGACCTTCCGCCTCATAGCGAACAAACGAAGTGAGCGGTGCCTGTAACAATGATCACACTGCTTCTTAAGGCTCTGTTTTTCGACAGCCTCTGCAATGTGTTAAGATGGAAAATCAAACTTTAAAAGATTACAGATCAGATCGAATTACGCATTACATACCAGACAAGGCGAATTTCTAGCTCATTGGATAGATCAAATGTGACTGATTGGCGAGGCTTGCTGGGCAGATAATAGGGTAATACGTTACTAGACAACAGAGGCGCCAACTAAGCTAGAATGCCTGCTGACCCCACTGTAGCCCTCCCCACCGTCTTCAGCATTCGAGAACCAAATGAAGAACAATTTGCCACGTTTCCCCCCATGCGCCTTGGATCCTAATAATCCAACGTCGCCTTGGATGTCAATGCTGCCAAAGCTTTGACAGTACTCCGTATATGATCAATACAAAGGCATGGCCTGAGTTTGCCGTGGTGCTACTGAAAGAGGAATAAGTTTGCATTTTTGTTGTTCTCAAACTATAAAAGATTTTTTTTTCAATCCAAAGTAAGTTAACAAAATAAGTAAACAAAATAATGAAACATATGAAATCAGATACAATATATGAAAATGAACCTCCCAGGAAAGAAGCACGGCAATGCCCCGAGGGTATATGGTGATGGCCCTTTGCACCACCAGTGAAATAGTACAACAAAAAACAAAAAACCTCCATAAACCAGAGGATCTGCCAGAGATTATATCGAAACTTTGGCTGGTTTTTTTTGTCACATCGTCGTCGCGGATGTCGTTCGCAGTTCCATCTCCAATCCGAATGCATCCTTGTCGTAAAGGCCGTTAATGCACGCAGTCCGACAAAATCATGTCGGCCCCTTCGAGTTCCCCGAGTTCACCAACCTCTCACTTCTCTTTTCCCCTTTTCAACCCAATGGTCTGCCAGTCTTCTTGTAGACCACAACCAATCCCATATAAAAGGCCCCCCAAATGCGATGTTGAAATTAAAGTAACCCCCATTATGAGACTGAGACTGCATATGAATGGAAGGCACAGAAAAAAAAACGAATCCAAAAAAAATCCATAAACGTACAACGCCTCGTGTATCCAGGAATTGTCGAGAGAACATAACTGAAACTTGTTGTCAAAGAAAATGATGATAAAGTCCAAAATGTGGCGGAGGGAAAAAAAAAGTAGGGTGTTGGGGTGGTACCAAAGAGTAACGAGGCACATATGCGGCATAACAGAGCGCAGTCTTAGATCATGCGCTTGCGCTTGCGCTCGTCTTCTCTCGGACTTCCGTCTTCGTCCTCGCGCTCAGCCGTATCGGTCGGGTTTAGAATATGTGCCATGCTGCCACGCCGTGTAGGTGGCGCCGAGCTGTCCTTGAGGTTAAGGCTGTTGTTGCTGCGGTTGGCCGAGGCCCATGACCAGTTGCCAAGATCTGGGCCGTTGCCATTGCCATGGTTGCTACCACCGTTAGCGAACGGCGGCAAGGTAGGAGGCGGCGTTTCCGGGCGGGAATGGGGCTGCGAGGCGGACTGGAGCGAGTATGCTGAGAAGGACTCGCGAATACGCTGGTCTTCGGGTGGGACTGCTCTGCTAGGCGAGGGCGGGTAATGTGCCGGAGGCAGTGGGGGACCGCCCGTACCAGGAGGGTAGTGCGCATTCGTCGGTTGCCAGCCATGGGCACGAATATCAGCCGATGTATGGCGGCGTGCCATATTGGGGGATGGGTCGACATTGGCCAACGGGTGCTGCGATGGCGGTGGGGGCGGGGGCGGGTGCTGCGGGCGCACCGAGGACGGAGACGACTGTGTTGTACCACCGATGGAGCCGTAGGGCCGCCGTGTGCTGATAGATAGGTTCGAGGGAACTGGCGGGCGATGGAAGTTCGGTGGCCTCTGCTGCGGAACACCAAGGTTGGAGCGTCTCGGGTCGTCCTGGGGCATCTGCCGTGGAGATACGGGTGCATTGTCGACATTGGCAAAGTAGGGTCTGCTACTGGAAAAGGGATGTTCGTGTGAATCGTCCAGGTTCCGAACCGCCTCTGCCTGACGTTGGATCTCTCCCTGCAAAGCGATGACATCCCGTTGGAGGTGGCTGTCTGTGGGTGGCACCATGTTCATGAGGACGCGGGATATCTCTTGGTTGAACTGCAGCAACCGGTTGATGGTGTCCATGGCCGCATGGTGTCTGACATGCATGAAGTGCATGGCCTCCTCGTTACGCTGTAGCCGTGACTCGATGCTGTAGAACGCATGATCAAGGCTCGACATTCTCGGATCTGAACCATCTGGTAATGGCAAGGTTTCTGCGGGCGTGCCGGGCTGGGACGATGGCGGCGGCTTTTGGGGATTGTAGTCACGATGGACAAGGGAGTGCCGTGACGCTCTTCGTTTGATCTCTCGTAAACCGACTAAGTCGCCTCGTTTGAAGTTGCCGTTGCCGTGCTTGAATTCCCATAGTGTCGTCGAGTCGGATCCATTGGCAAAAACGTCGCTGACTTTGTGGAAACCGTACATGTTCAGCTGTCGTACAAAGGATGATATGTTGGTGTGCTTGAAATATTGCCTAAGAGGGATTAGCAAGTCTTCTGTAAGTAAACAGGAGCTGGCGAGAAAAGGGGAGCAAAGAGGCACCTACGCGAGCACTTTGGAGAAGTCATTTGAAGGAGACATGACAAAGCTTTCGGCAGAAGTCGACCATGATATCAGATGTTGAATGTTCGGATCCTCAAGCATACTATTTTACGCAAGGTTAGCAATTGGCTAAGACCCCTAGGCCGAGCCCGCGACGGTCGATATGCCACAAGAAAGGCAACAAACGGTATGGAGATGGGGAGTGGGGAATGGGGACTGAGGCAACTTGCTTGTATAATTTGTGGATGAAAGCAGTCTGGACAATCTTGGGTTGGTGTACTGCGGGTGCAGCTGCTGTCGGTATTTGCGATCCGGAGCCGCCTCCCACGGCTGACGGTGCAGAAAGATGTGTGTTAGACTCTGGTTTCGTTGGGGTTGGCTCTGAGCTTTCAGGTGGAGAGGCCGAGCCTCGGGTGCCGGAGCCGGAGCCATTGGCTGCCGCTGCCGGCTTTCCACTGGATGCGCCATTCGCTTCATGGTCGGGAGTTTTGCCTTCGGAGCGCGGTGGCGGCGGCGGCGAGCTGTTTGTCGGGGTTGTGATCTCCATTGGGTCGCCTGGAGAAGGGGCTGACGTTTGAATGGTGGGTGTCATGATAGGGATCGTTCGCGAAGCCATTGGCTCATCAGGGCTGTCAATCGTGCGTTGGAATAGGTGTGGATTAGGTCGCAGAGGTCATTGCCTAGTCATTCGAGAAAAGCAAGACATGTTAGCTGGCGCGCTCACAATATGTCTGCTGGTGTGGCGTTGGTGATGGCATGGATAGGGGGAATAGGGGGTGATGCGGGACAGCCCGAGGAGAGAGGGGGGAGGGGGAAGGGAGGGAGGGAGACGGAGGGAGGACTTTTTGCGATGCCGTCGCAAAATCATCATGCGTACCTTCATCGCTTCGTGGGTTGAAAGGTGTCAGATCTGGTCTGCTGCTCAACCTCACGTCTGGCCAGTAGGTCGTTCGGCGCGCATACAACACGACACTCACACACCGCGTCTCGGTATCTTCGTTCTCCAACCTTCGTCTGCTCCTCGCGTGTCTCTCTTGTAGCCGTCGTCTTTGGCCTCCCCTCTTTCTAAGAGAGCGAAGCCCAATACTGTCCGTCAAAAGGGGGGTGGCAGCGAGGGGTATCGTGCACTGGGGCCGGCGCAATTGATCCACGTCGACCAAGTAGCGTTCGTTTGTTATTGTCGGGCACTGGAACCGACTATAGCCAGAAGCGAGAATGTATGCGAGGTAGGTGGCGGTAGTAAGACAACTGGAGCATGCGTGAAATGCGTGAAATTGACTTTGGTTTTCGCAACTGTGATTGCACTGCGCCGCGAGATCGATCGAGAGTTGAGTCGTTCGGCGAGTCCTATCGCCCGAAAAGAATGGCGATCAGTAAAATGGATGCGAGAAATAAACGACTAACTGGTCTGGCAAATGCAGATCGAAAGGGGAATGAGGGGATGGAAGAAGCCACGATCAGGGAAAGGAAAAGAAGAAAAGGAAGGAATGGAAGGACTACGAAATAGGATGTGTAGTAACGTACGTGGTTGATTACATGGAAGAGAAAAGAAGCGGCCGCGGATATGAACAGAAAAGGAACATGGGATAAAATGAATACACGGAGAAGAGAGGAGGGGGGAAGGAAAAGACAGAAGAGGTGGCGCACAATGCCTAGGACGAACTGGCAAAAAGGAAATAATACTGACAGGGACTAAGATCTGGAAGCGCAAGAAGGACCTGTCCCAAGCTTTTTCAGAAACAACCGTGCGCGTTGATTGGTGACGGAAAGGCACAGGAACTGAAAAAGAATGGGGGATGAGATGCGAGGACGGGAAGAAAGGGAAGGAAAAAAAGAAAAAAAAAAGAAAAAAAGAAAAAGAACAGATGAAAGGAGCGAAGAAAGAAAACAGAATGGCAACGGGTACAATTGGCCGGGAAAACGCAGTACCGTCGCCTCGTTGGGAGCTGCACAGGTACGAAGTACTCTCACTCAGTGCAATGGGAGGTGCGACGAAGGGGTCAGAAAAGCAGAAGGAAGAAGACGAAGAAAAAGATGCCGTCTGGAGCTCTCCCTCTTCGACAGGGAAGAAGAAACAGAACAAGTACTAGCGCATTTCTAGTGCAGAACTGCTCCACACTGCACCTGCGCCGTGCTATTCGAGGAGGTCTGGGCGGCGCCGCGACGAGACAGGGAGAAGATAGACTGTGAGAGACCGAGAAGCTTTGATCGCTTTGATGCTGTATTCGTACTGATACTCTGTCTCTCGAGCACAAAAATACAGAGTATTGCACAGTAATACTCCGTCCTCAGTAGGCCCAGGCCTGGGGCGGCGGTGTTGGGTCTTAGCCCTCTCGGCTGCTCTGTTTTTAGTGCTGGCAAAACGGGCGACCAGACAAGCAAAATGCGAAATGGACAAGGGGCCAAGTTCGAGTTCGGAAGGATTTGCGCACCGGTTTCTTGTGTGCTTGCTTGCTGGGTCTGGGCCAGAGCTAGTCGGAACAGGGCTAGTTTCAATAGATAGTGCTCGTATCTGTGCTGCAACTGTACAAGTATGAACTCGAGCCATTTGCGCAGTTCAAGACATCTCTGATGATGCTGCTGGCACTGTATGCACGACCAGACAAGTCGCGAAAGTTGAATTCGATAAACGTAGCTGGAGCACCATGCTGGAACCAAAGGTATGAACGGGAGGGAGAGGCCTAGCCAAGAAGAGGATTCAGAAGTCGTCCCCCTGTGCAGACAATAAAGGCGGGACGGACAGGGAAAGATGCAGCAGGGATAGGGCCCCGGAGAGAGCAGAAGAAAATGTAACAGGGAAGATACTCCGTACACCAGGGAAGGGGGGAAGAAGGGGAGGCGTCCGGGGTTCGATTTGTGGGATGGGATTCGTGGCCGCGATGTACGAATAGCGGCTACTGTTTGTTCACTGCCCGTGTGTTCTCCCTACGTATGTGAGTGATAGAGGCAATTATACGGCCCGTTGTATGAGGGGTGTGCCAGTGTAGTCTTGCAACGGCGTGCGAGTGTGTGTGAGTTCGATGGCGCAGTACGGAGTTGGTTTTTGTGGAGTTGGTTTTGGTTGTGGTGGTGGTGGTGGTGTCTGTGTTCCTTCGACGGCCCGCCCACCTGTCAATTGAGACTTAAGACTCAACGACAGATTGCCAATGTTGGCGATGTCGCGGCAGCCAAGTACTCCGTTGAGACCCCGCCTCGTACATGTACAGTGCTTGCATGCAATCGCGGAACGGAGGCGAGACACAAACAATAGCAAGAGACAATGGCATTGGAGGGGGCCTGCTAACTCGATTGCAAAAGGTGCGATTCACAAAGAGGCGGCACTAACGACGGTGGAGGGCATCTGGCGAGGCCCAGCGGCACAGCAATGTACCTGTACGAGTACGGAGCGCCGTAGTTGACCAGAGTTCTGGTGGCCTGTCCTCTGTAGAACAGAGTGTTGTGTACGATGTATTACTGCATCAGCGACGGAGGATTTTGTCAGATATCTCATTTGCACACGCCCGCTGTTGTGCAAGGGAGTGTGAGATTGGTGAATGCGGCAACAATGCAAACTGCCCGTTTTGTAGAGGGTGAAAGAGGATTGGTTCCTCGTTTCTGGAACGGTAGAGGGAGGGAATAGGCGGACAAGTTTCTCCCATCGCATCGAGAACGGCAGGTGAAAGTGCCCAAGATACAAAGTGGTGAGGAAACAAAGAGGGGGAAAGGGGAGAGAGCATAGAAGAAAGAGGAGTAGCGAAAATGGGCTAGAGCCGAATGGGGAAGAAAGAACGAAAAGAAACAAAAGAATTGCAGAAGAAGGCGCGCGAGATGGGGGCGAAAAGGGGGGGGAGAAAGAGCTGCACTTACTAGTCCACGTTCCAGAAGACTCATTAAGGTCACTGAACCTTCGTGCTTGTTTGTTCCCCAGCGGCTGAATAACAAATGGATGATACTTTTGCAAGGTAGGCCAATCCTGACCAGCAAGCGTGCTGGGAAAGGCCGTGAACTGCCGCCAACAGTACTGAGTACAGAGAAGACGTGCTCCGATGACCAGTAAGATGATGCCCAGATAGCACGATAGCGATAGTATCCAGAGCTTCGTGGGAGTACTAACTATCACTTATTACTCGGTACGCTGGAACAGAAATCAAGAACCTATTGGCGCTCTGGCACTAAGGCAGGGAAAAGGGAGGGCTGATGAGATGGAAAATATCGCCAGCATGGGGAGCTGGAGCAGCTAAACGCGCTAGCTCCTCTGTAAATGGCACCGTGTCGAGCGTATGCAACTGCCTGCAGGAGATGGAATAACGGGAATGGAGATCCAGAGCATCTGGCACTTGGTGTCGTCGGAACTCGCTACAAGAGGTTGATAGATGCAGAAGAAGCGAAGAAGCACGCTTGGAGCTGGAGTGGAAGCGTTCTCGAACCATATTGGAAGCATCGGCGTAGCAAATGGTCCAAGAATGTATGAAGTTTGGGACCGCCGCAGCATCTTCTCAGACTGGAAAACTGGTGATCTAACGACGGGGGAAACGGGGCTCGTCTGTGTAGTTTGGTGCCGTCTGATCCTCATGATTGTTCCGGGGCTGTCCCAGAGTCTGGTTCTTGACTCCTTGTCGACAATGGTTTGTTCTTCTGCTGGCCTTCTTGGTCCTGCAGCTCCTCGCTGAGCTACATCGCTGCCAGGCTAGCTGCAAGTGTGCGCATAGATGGAGTCCTTGGTGGACACAACCTGCACGATAGCGGGCTTTCGCGCGTAGGATACATACAGCGAGCTCAGTGGAGTAGCTCGAGTTGGTGCGGTCTGGCACTGCCTACGCGGAACTTGTGGGTGTCTCTGATTGCGGAAAACGGGCTGGAAGAAGAAGGTTAACGCACGGTGTCGGCCCGCGTGGCTGTCGAGCTCTGACTTCGGGGAGGCAAATTAGCATCTTATTGGATCATGACCGTGCGAAGGAAAGACGGGTTGGATGTGGATGGGTGGGCCAGTGGACAGTCCCCGAAAGAGGGACTAGACCGATGGCTACAACTGGACCCCCGAGCCATGTCATGAACCTCGAAGTAGGGAGGTACGGGGCGTCTGAACATCATTGTGAGCCTGGTGCATTCACGATCGTCCCCCAGAAATAATGTTCCAGCTCACCTTTAGAGATCCCTACAACGCAGCATCTTAAGGCGCTTTGAGTCATGTACTAAAGAGCGACAAATGGAGAACTGTCCACATGAGCCTGGGTAGCGACGCCAGGACGCATAGTCGATGCTCAAGCCTCTGTTGTTTTTGGCCGATGGCGTGGACCACCTAGAGAATGAGAGGAAATTTTTCGGACGAGACTAGAAAAGTCTGGGGCGGATAAGTTTCTCGCAGGAGTATTGCTATCGGAATGGCGATACAGTTATATGTCAGAGCCGAACGTTGGATGTGCATGATTTCGGGAATGAAGGGGCCAGATCTCGTGCCACAGCTAGGATGACGACCAAGACGACTTACAGAGACATGGCGGCAGAGGCTGGGGCAGGGCGGATAAGGCTGGCGTATGTGGTGTGTGTGTGTGTGTTTGTTTTGACGGGCGACAGAGACATCGTGATCATTTGGGCCTGGGGCGGTATAAATGCAAGAACGACGGCCAGAACGGACAACAAGGGGCTGGGATATAGCCTACGAGCAGTCTGATATTGCTTGAGAAGGAACGATTGAGCACGATGGCGTCATAACAAAAGGAGGATATACTGTAGTGGCAGGTGCGATGCACAATGTTTACGTCTGGACTGAATGCATCGTCAACACAAACACCGAGCCAGCCAAATCTTGGGTCATTATGGATCGATATCTTTCTTGCTTTACGAAGAAATTGCCGTACAACTGCATTTAATTTTACTCTTACTTTTAGTTACAGGGCATTTTGTTTCAGCACAGAAATGTAAGAATGAGGCTGCGCCGACTGCCTTCCAGAACGGGAAGTACAATTGGACTGGTTGATCCTGCAGTGTTGTCTGCCATAGCTTATCCGAGAAAGGCAGCTGCGCGATTTCCGTGGCCACGTTTCTCTTTGCGTCTGGTGTCAGGAAAGAGCGGGCGACAGCTTACCTACTTCAGAAAAGAATATCAGCATGGAAAGATCATACAACAAACGGAAAGTGACAGACGCCGCGTCGTATATATGGGGGGAAGAGAGTATACAGCAACAGCAATCAGGAAAGTCAGCATCGCCATCAACGGTATCCTCTCATATTGCAAGACCAAGACGAGCATACCTACAGCTCTGTGCGACGCGACCCTCGGACACAGCGAGACCTTTTGCATGGGATCACAAAATGCAGTAGAAGCTTCGGCCAACCAGATGGCCAGTCCTGACAGCAGCCTTGACATATCAGCCGCCGCGTCCCCTGTCCCTCTTCCACCAAGCTCTCATCGGAAAATTCTCCGTTGTCGACAATGACGAGCCCTCCATTCTCTTGCCTTTATCATATTTCCTTTAATTATTCTTTCCCTCTCCTAAGGGCTGTCGGTTCTGTCTTACACCCGTGCTCCCACACTGAATGCAGTGCCTGCAGACAACAGACGAAAAAGAAAAAGAAAAACACCAACACAAGTCACACAAATTTCAACCCGCGTAGGATGTCGTACCATTGCACAGACTACACAAGAGGCACACATATCCCTGCCTGCCAGGCCAGGTGAGATGTAATGCATCTGCAGATAACAGCCCCCCCCCCCCCCCCAAAAACGTCCTCTACTACAAGCAGTGCAGTATTTACCCCAAACACCGTCTATTTCGTAGATGCACACGCCCGAAGATGTCCACTCTTTCATGTGTATTGCCAAAAAATGTATCAATAAAAAAAGGAAACAAAGATGACAACAGAGAGAGAAATGCCTGTGGAAGAGCAAAATAGAACGGTAGATAGGCACAGATAAAAGAGATGTACATATGACACGACAATGTATTATAGCCATTTCAATCCCCACGCAATCATATTAATCTCCGAGTTGTGGCTGTCTGTCCTTTGACAATTTCGAGGAAAGTTTAGGGAGACATAAGAAGACACAGCAGCAACCTGGCCACGCAAACACCCCGGATACCAGATTTGCGGTTTGCGTGGCTGCTGTGGCTGGCGTGTGCTGTCTGGCAGCCCGTCCGTCATGCTGAACATATGCCGCGTGCATATATACAAATATACATTGGTTTACGCATGCCGGGCTGTGTTTACTCGAATGTCCGTGGTCGGTGTGCCGTAAAAAGTCTTCGGCACACCGAACGTACAAATATACAACGAAGGATAAATGACTGGCCAAGAAAAAATATCTCTTCTCCCGCCCTGTATACAGTCTTTCTTAGTACCGCAAGCTCGTGTTACTCTCTTTCTCTATCCATGCAGCTGGGTGGCCTGCACATGATGGAACGTATTTCGTGTCCGCGCCGCACTTGACACCCCACTGCTATGTGTACAATGTACCGAGCCTACTTCGATAAATTCTTGTCAAAGGTTTGCATTTTTACAGGGCGTTGGGATTACGGCGAACGACATGCAACTCCGGCTTATAAAAGTACGACACGGTTTCTAAAATGTATCGCGTCCGGCCACAGCTTGGGAGAGTCTCATCGTAGCCACAGACTTCTAAGTGGTCGTGTGGACGGCAAGCACTCCCGACAATTGTTGCAAGTCATTGTCTCTAAATTTTGAGCGAAAGATCCCCCTTTCACAGGCCAAGCCACTTGGTGTCGGTATGTCGTAAAGAAGGGAAAGGCAAAAAGCAGTCCTGTTGCAATCCCCATCCTCGGCTCCTGCCACTATTTTTGAGTACGCATGCCCGGGAAAGCGACCGACGGCTGTCAACGTGGAGGGGACCCAGCTGGGGATGGTCAAAGTAACGCAAGAACCAAATACACAGAGGGACATCCTATCCTCAATACTCCGTAATTACGTGCGAAGCACATAGGAGGCACAGTATAAGCTTCGTGTGGAAATTCCCAAGGAAAAGTCTTGAACGCTACCAATTGCAAGCAGACGGAACCACAAAAGAGACTCGAAGGGAGTGCACAATCTTTCTATGTCTGGGTCGTTCCATCGGCGGTCAAAGCTCAATTCTGGGCGCGGCTTCCGGGCGCCGAGCCCTGTGTTTCATCGCCTGTCAACCTTGTTCTCTGGAACCCATGAGAAGCGTGTTGTCTGATCTGCCATCGAATTTGTCCTGATCTGCATGTGTCTCCCCTTGACATCTCCGAAAACAGTTTCTTGTTGAGACCTCTACCAAAGCAGGCAGCGACGTTCTTTTGACAGTTTTCGTTTGAATGTTTTCTAGTTGTTTACGAGAAAATACCAAGGGAAGAGAACGAGACCAAGATAAGAATCCGGGTTTGGTCAGAGCTTCTCCCCTGCATCGACATTACAGTACGGAGTAGCCTGTTTCGGCCTTCATGGCGGAAAACCACAAATACGACATCAGGATGACACCAAGAACGTCGTACTTTTTTGTCCATCGTCTGCAAGTATTGACACAAGATGTGCTGTCCCGGCCATGGACCTGCAGGCGTGCAGTTCGATCAAATGAATTGTTCATTCAGAGGTAGTTCGTACAGTCAATACGCCATGCCCTCCGTCCTGTTCGCTTCCTTTACAACAATTTGGCCAAATCAATACTAAAGAGCACTATGCTTTCTGCTCCGTACGTGCTTTTGAGCTGCGGCAGAAATTTGTTGCCATTCCTGAATGGGGTACTTCTCCATGTCGTAGTCGCCGACCTCGATGCCAAGAGCAAGCCCGAAAGTTTCGAACCGAGAAAAATACCATCTGACATCAGATCAATAAAATACGACGTCCTATCAGTTTGCGTTTATTTTGTGGCGATATGTTTTATGTTTTCTTTATGCGCAACTACTCGTTACCGTTCCCTCTCAGACTGCCCCTCTCACACCGTCGCCTTTCCAGAAATACATGAGAATATATTGCCTACGTCAAGCTGTAGTCGTCACCCTATAGTAGACGCAGCGCCCTTTTATGTGTATGATCTGCCTCGTGGTACTCCGCATCTATATCTCGGAGTAATAATCGATCCCGCACTCCCCTAACCTATCAATCTATCTTTGTTTCTCAGATGGTCATAGCAACCCGGGAACCAACAGGCTACACTCATTCATGCAAGATCAGCCCTGAACTTTCTGTAGGGGAAGAAAGGGCGTGAATAAACTTCCGTACATGTGGAGGATATTAAAAAGAAAAAGACGGGTAACTTGAGAAAAAAAAGAGAGATGCAGAAACGCGTAAGTCGGCAGAGTGATACACAGAATAAGGGTGCAGGTTAGGAGACCGATAGGGCTCGTATATTACTCCGTAGAGCCTTTGATATTGCAGGGAGCACGTTAGAAGGAGCAGGAGGGACATATGGAGGGGGTTACGGACCATGAGGGGGCAAGCAGCTCTTACTCCCGTAACGATGAGGAACGTCTGAAGTCCCGTCCAGGTTTGAAAAAGACCAGGGGCGGCACTGGTTACTGGGTAGGTAAAATACGAAGATGGTCTACGTAGTGTACAACTGGAGAACAACAACACTTGGTTGCGATTGTATCGCAATCGTTAGGTAGCTGGACGAGGCAATTTTTTGACATTTTAAAGCGTTAATGGGGACAAGCAAAAGGAATACAAAAACGCACACAATATGAGTGCCCATCCTTAGTATAGACGTAAACCAAAAAAGAGACAAGAAGAATGTGGGAAAAAAAAAAAACACAACATTATGTTCTCGTAACATAATAACCCATGAATGAAAAACACCTCCCATCCCCCATAGCCAAGTCAACAAAACCCAGAAGAGTGAAACGATTGAGAACGAAGCAGGGAAAGTCTCCGGAATATCGTTCGTCTTTTCGTCTCATTTTTTCTGGTTTAGCCTGAAGATCAATCACTTCATCTTCTTTTAACGTCCGACCTATTTTGGGCCATCCACCGTTTCTCTTTCGAAGAAGGTCCTTTGGGCCTACTCCTACAGCTCCTCCTCCTCATCATCGTCTAGTAGACCCATCCGCCCTTGCATGCGACGCTCGCCTAGGGCCCGAATCTTCGTGCCTAGCACGGACCGGCCGTACCGCTCGGCGACCTTGCCAGCAGCCTCAACCATTTTGCCGCCACCATCGCGCATCAGGCGCACCAGCTCTAGGGCACGCATGCCACGCTCTTCGCCAGCGCGGCACTCCAGTGCCAGCAATTGCAGGAGGGTCTTGTCAGTCTCGAGCTCGAGACGGGCGATTGCCGTCTTGAGAGCGTACGAAGACTTGCCTTCGCTGCTGCCCTCAAGCCGGTCGGATAGCTGGGCAGTGTGAACACCTTGCAAGACAAAGGTGTGCTCAAGACGGCTGGCAGCCGCGTCGTCGTCAGCATTTTCCTCCTCGTCATCTTCCTCTGCACTGCTCTTTTTGGGCGCGCGCCCGAGAGGGATGCTGAAATCAAACTCGGAGAGTAGTGGTCGTGGGAAGTACGGGTACTGATCGCCACCCTTCAAGATGATGCAGTGGAACTTGCGGTCGGCAACGGCAATGGGGAAATAGGTCTCGTGCTTGCGTCCCGAAGCGAGACGCGCCATTTGCCGCGTATCGAGCAGAGGAGCCCAAGAGGCCCGCGAGGGTTGCCGCCAGTGCAGCAGCGTCAACAGTGTGCCGGTCGAGTCGTAAATACATGGGTCGCCCTCATCAGAAAAGAAGACGGACTGCACCGTAGCGCCGGCAGGCAAGGCCACTGTGTCTTCATTCTGGCAGATCTCGTCGCGCTGGACGTTCTCAATGGTGTACTGCAGACGGGCAGTGCCATCGGGGGCCATGGGTCCGTTGCCCAGAGTCCAAACATAGTCCTTCCAGCTTGCGCAGGTGACAACGGGCGTGCTCTTTGGACGATAGACACGGTATGGCACGCCAAAGAGCGTGTAGACGCGCACATAGTCGGCACTGGTGACGACAGTGACGAAGGATGCGCTTAAGGACATGGCAACAATAGATTCGCCGGCAGGAAGCTCTGTGCGCCAGTCGAGGCGCTGCTGTGTCCAGGATTCGTGGGGGCGATAGAAGACCACAGCGGGCGAGTTCGCCGGGCTAGAGCCATCACCCGAGCCGCGCGGTGGGCACGAGAAGAGGGTGCCGTGCTCGTTGAGGCAGGCCTTGTCGTACAAGAAGGTATCGGTAAAGTGGAAATCGCGCTGGAACTCACGGTCGTAGAACTCGACGGTCACAGTGTAATGAGCATCCTGATCAACAGTCCAGACCACGCCAACGAGATTGAGGCAGAGATACTTGCGGTTACCCCGCCATGGTGTCGATCCGGGCTGGAAGGCCTGGTGGTATTGCGGCTGCCACAATGCACGGCCGCCAGCACCACCTGCCCGTTTCACACCCCGGACTGGACCAGTACCGTTGTCGCCGTCGTGCGGCCGTTTCCGGCTGCCGCCATTCGCCGCGCCTGTTGTGTATCCCGCGCCGTCGTCATCCACAACAAAACCATCGTCATCGTCAATCATGTCAAAGTCGTCGTTCAATAAGCTGTCGAGGTCCTCGTCGTCGCCGCCCTCTGCTGCCTCTCGGGCGACCAGGCCCGACACAGCAGCGCCGTCTTTGCGGCCGCCATCTGTTCGCTGTTGCTGCTGCGGCCGCCGAACGAGGCCGTTGGCGGAGATCTCGCCCAGAGGGTCATGAATAAAGGGGCTCGGTTGCGTTGGCAGGCGAAGCAGAACAGCGTACTGCGGATTGACAAAGTCGGGGTAGATGTACACCTCACCCTCGCCGTTGGTGAAGGCCACTAGGTTGTTGGTCGGGTGCCAGGTAATATCCTGGACACCGCTGTACTCGTAGCGGCCAACGACGCTCAGAGACTTGGTCTCCCACAGGATGATCTTGCCATCTTTGCCGGCGGATGCGAGCAGAGCACCATTGGGCGACCATGCAAGCGCGGTGATCTCGCCGTCGTGGCCATTGGAAAAGGCGCGCTGCTTCTCCCAGTCGTGCTTGGAAACGATCTGGATGTCGCGCGTGGGCGTGGGCACGGCAAAAGCGCGTCCGTCGGGGTGCCATGCGACCTTTGGCCGAGGCGTCGGCTTCCGAGTCAAGGCTGCCAATGATGCCATCAATCTTGCGGATCAAAGCAGGGTCGCCTTTTGCGTTGTTGTTGCCGCTATTCTCAGCCTCGTCATCCTCTTCCGTCTCGATCAAGGAGTACACGTAGATAATGCCGTCCGTACAAGACACGGCAATTGTGCGGCCCTTGGGATCAAAGGATACGTGCTTGGCTGGGCGGTTGTGGGCGCGCAGGTGGCGCACGACTGTGTTGTCATCGACACGGACGATACGGACGGTCAGCTCGTCGCTAGCCACGGCACACCAGCGGCCGTCAGGCGACAGAGCGACGTCGCGAACAGGCAGCGAAGTGCGCAGCAAGAAGCTCTCAAAGGAGTTGGTGTCGAGCGAGTAGAGGCTGACGGTGCCGTCCTCCGAGCCTGCCACAAAGATCTCGTCGGTGGCGGCGACACTGACGTTCTGCTCTTGGCAGTCGTCGACGTTGGTTGGCTCGCCGTCAGAGCCTGTCTTGTAGATGCGGATGGTGTTTGTGGCACCGACCGAGATGAGCTGGCGACCGCTCGGGTGTAGGCACAGCGAGTGCAGCCAAGGCCATGCGCGGGGCGCGGCCGCGGGCGCGACGCCGTGGCGGACATGGCGAGAGTCGAGGAGAACCGAGAAAAGAGCGCGTAGGGAGAGAGGGAGGATAGAAAGGAGAGCGAGGAGGCGAAAGAGGGCAAAAGTCGAGGTTGATAGAGTCTTTTCGTCAAATGTAGATTCAGTCGAGAAGAAAATGCATCCACAATGCCAATCAACAGTGCAAATGGTTAGATTTGGCGAAAATGGTTGTGTTGTGGCCGATTCCGTTGTAGTGGTCGTCGTCGTCCAATGCGCAAAAGCTCTCCTTCCAATTACGCGCGGGAAGACGCGTCGAGGCGCGTCGGTCGTTAATGGCAGCTTTAATTGGGGGGCTCTTTCCGTGACAACGTAGTTGGCGCTAGTGGCGGGCATCGTTTTTGGGGAGGGATGCTGAAATGGCAGAAAGGGCAGGAGCCCCGCCAAAAAAAAAAGTCAACAGGGGGAAAGGTCGATAACGTTAGACCGCCGTCTGCCGGGCCGGCTGGCACCTGCCCGACCCCTTTCTTCTGTTGTCTTCCACTGTCTCCTGCCCGACAACAGGCAGATAAATACTTTCCTAGGCAACCGAATAGGGGAATCTCTATATAAGAGAACAATTCGAAGCTTGAGACAGTGAAAAGATAAGAGCAAATTCAGCAAGCAGATTGCACTCCTTTTACACCACCGCCAGAATGCAGACAGCCGATCCACAGCGGTTCTTTGAGACTGAGTGAGTATTGAAAATCAAATTGACTCCCTGAAAAGGGGCGGCTGAGACCCGGGTTCGATCTATATCAACAAAGATAAACAGAGTGCTCTGCTAACAACATACAAGTGCCGCCAAGAACTGAGGGAGCGTCGGTCGACCAAGTCGGCCAACAAGTACGGCAGTCCCGTGGCGCTCAAGTCCAAGGTGCTGGCTGTGCTTGCCGACCCCACCTCGGCCGCACATGTTTTTGTTGCTGAATCGGCTGGCTCGGCACGGCGTGTCAACGTGCTCGACGAGAGTGACAATGATGCCAAAGCCACAGGATATCGTGGCCCGACAGCACCTGTCACATCTCTCGCACTTGGAGGGCCTAGCGGCAAAACACTCTTTGCGGGTTCATGGGACAAGACGGTGTGGTCGTTTGGCCGTGATACACACCAACCCGGCCTGCGGTACGCATGGCAGGTGGCGCCGGTGGTGGTGGCCACACGGACTTTGTCAAGGCGGTCGTGTGTGGGCGCCTGGGCGAGCAGGACGTGCTAATCAGCGGCGGCGCTGACAAGAAAATTATCGTGTGGGATGTGGCCTCGGGCAAGCGGATTCATACGCTTCAAGACAGTGGGCCAACAGTCAAGGGAAACCGGCAGAGTATGCTAGCGGTGCAGGACTTGGCGATCGACCCGGTGGCAACGACACGCGACGAGATCTGGTTGGTGAGCGCAAGCAGCGACCCGCACATCCGGCGGTGGAGGGTACGACTTGATGGCTGGGAGCAAGTGACGGAAGAGGATGCACAGGACGACAGAAACAGCAAGGATGTTACCGCGAACCGGCCTAAGAAGACACTGCTGGCTCATGAGACTACGGTATACAAGTTGTGTTTGAGGACTACAACTACAGCGGCGGTGATGACGACGGAGAAGACGTCAACCTGTGGACATCCAGCGGTGACGGTACGGTCAAGTGTCTGTCACGTCTTCACGGCTTCCAGCACCGCGAGACCCTCGGCAGTGGCAGCAGCACATTCCACCATGGCAACCACGTGCGCGCCGTGGCTGTGACGGATGCCTGGGTGATCACAGCCGGTCGCGATGAGGACCTCCAGTACTGGGACCGTACTGGAGCAGCTGATGCCTCCGACAGCTCAACCAACTCTCGCTACGCGTCGATTGCAGGCCACTTTGACGAAGTGACAGATCTGACCGTGCTTAGCGATGGACGCCGGCTGTGCAGTGTCAGCCTGGATGGGACCGTACGGACGTGGCCACTGGTCAAGGCCGATGTGGACGCTCTTGTTAAGCTGCAAAAGGAAGACTGTGCAGCGGCAGCGGCTGGCATCGTCGACGATGATGCGGGAAAGAGTGCTGAGGAGGGAGGTTTGATGACGGCCGATGAAGAGGCCGAGCTGGCCGCCCTGATGGAGGATGACTAGACAAAGAGCCCAGAAAGCTAAAAACTGACTATTCACAAAATTTAAGCGTAAAAGCTACAAAGTTATACATAGATTTTGATTTCTTGGGATATATCTGAAGTTCGTGTGAAGGATAGCCAGGGTTTAGTGTGGCTTAAATGGCGCTGTTAATTTGGTCGTTCTTAAACGGTTGGTGCCTGAAATAGCGTTTAGTTTTGCACCACCTAAGGAGTAATACGGCGAGTTCTGACTCTTTCTCCCGCAAAATTAACAATCAGCCTCATTTCAAAAAGCAAGTCACCGCATAAAAGAAGAGCAGCACCGACACTCATTCTCATCATTTTTACCCCAATAAACATTTAATCTTTTAAACAACAACTACAACAATATGCCGCACCAAAACCACCACCGCGCCTCAGCTGACGCACTTTTTATGCATTCCTCTAGCAACGACGGCCGGCCGTTCACAGCTCGCCGACAGTCTGGCCACGTTCCATGCCGATGTGGCAGCTACGTCTGTCGCCATGACGAGCGGTGGTAGCGCGGGCCAGTAGCGCCAACAACCGAAACACGACTGTGCGCCGGGGTCCGCTACCGCCCACTGCTTTACGGCCTGTCGGCACTTTGCACTTGACCCTCGGCGTGCTGAGTCTTGATGGTGATCGTCTCCAGGAGGCTGTTTCTCGGCTCCAGTCCTTGTCATCGGCGTCACCATCAGGAACAGCGGAAGACAAGACAGAAAAAACACCCATCTCCATGGCCCTCCGTGGCCTCCATGCAATGCAGCCACCAGCGCGGGCGACCGTGCTCTATGCGTCGCCCGTGGATGAGAAGACGGGCAGTCTTGCAGCAGCAGGTGGTCCACTCCTCGAACTGTGCGAGCGCGTGCGGTCCGTCTTTGCAGACCTCATGGTCCCCGACGAGCGGCCACTGCTTTTGCACGCAACAGTTGTGAACACTGTCTACGCCAAAGAGAGGCGGGGCGGCGGCGGTGGACGGGGAAGTCGAGGCGGCCACCGTGGAGGAGGCGGTGGGGGAGGAGGAGGAGCAAAGCTGACATTCGATGCACGCGAGCTTATCGAGCGGTATGACGACTTTGTGTGGATGGAGAAGGTGCCCGTCCAGACAGTTGCCCTGTGCCGTATGGGCGCACAGACAACGGACGTGGACGACGGCGGCGCCGTGGTTGATGCAGCGTATCCAGTCGAGGCTGAGGTTAGCATTTAAATATATAATCCAGGTACGTTGCTCATGGACGAGAAAAAAGGCTGCATCGAATTGAGACGCAACGTGGCAGCCTTGATGGTGATCGTAGCAATATGTCTCACACAACAGTAAAAACAACCAAGTGGCTTTCGTTCTAGGGTAAGGCATCAGCCAGGACTTGAAGTAGAATTGAAAAACAGAAATAATAAAAAATTCCTAGAAAGCAAGTGGCAAGGCAGAAAGAAAATAACCACATCCGATCGTCCCAAGTTGCATCGTGCCAGGCTGCCAATTCCGTCCGAATAACAGCGCTAGTCTGCTCTGGATGTTCTAAACGTGAAGATTGTTCTGGAAGAGCTGGAAGAATTGCACATAATTTCTACTCTCAGTTATCTTATTTCTTTCAGCCTTGTTAGCCTAGGCATCTTTTGGTTTTTATTATCTGTTGCTTCCCCGTTCTTTCCTTTCCTGACCTCGACGGACAGCTGTCAAGTGCTAAAGTGTCTACCCGCCCAGTGGCTGCCTTGCCCCGCTGTGGCCCTTCGTCTGCGCCTTCCTTTCCCCACGAATTGGCCCGTCTCGCACGTCACCTGTCGTTCGCACCTGCCATTCGCGACAAATGATTCCCATGTGTGACCCACTTTCGTTTTCTCACTCACACTGTCTCCTTCCATGTCTCACACTCGACACACAGCACAGTCTCTCCTTCCTTGAGTTGCCTCTCCTGATATCTCCAGGCAATCTAATATTGACAACAAAGACTACAAATCTTTATTAAACACCGTGAAACGACGTAGCCTCACAAGCACACATCGGCGGCCAACAATTGGCATATTGCTGCAACCCGCGACTTTGACACGCCCTCCGCCTTTTGCTAAAGAACAACCCCGCCCACACGCACGCGCACCCGGGCACGAGCAACCATGATCTTTGATATTGACGATTTATGACCAGTTTTTGAGTTAATGAGGCAGCAGCCTTGACTGGCCTTGTCCACGACTTGTTTGGGTACCCCCAACTTCCAGTGCGCCCACACACCGCTCTCACACGAGACAACCCTCGGTCTTTCGGTTAAGGCCACCGATCGCGACGGGAGCCGCAAACAGATCCCGTCCCGGATGTCTTTATCACAAAGTCCGGTTGAGAGAGAACCATGCTAAACCCACCTCCGGCGGCCGCCACAACCGCCTCGTCGCTCACCTCATCCTCATCCATCTCGTCCTCTTCATCCTCTTCAGTCGTCTCTTCCACCTCGGACGTGGCCAACAACAGCGCTGCGGGCTACCAGCCGCTCTCGTCCTTTCCCGGAACACCAAATCCACCCGCGGCCGTGGCGCCCTCATCACCGTCACCGCAGCAGCCCGGTGGTGGCGGCGGCGGTTCTGCTAGTGCTACAGCAGGCTCCAGTGCCAGCCGGAGCAGCAGTAAGCGGCGGGGCGCAGGATCGGCTGCGGCTGGAATAGCCTCGTCATCACACGTGCTGAGGACAACATCAGCTGCGACGGCTGCTGCAACCTCCACTACATCTGGGACAGGAAGCGTTGGCGGCGGCAGCAACAACGATAGTGGCCAACGAGGCGCCAGTGGCAGCGGACCGCCGTCCCACCGACCAGCAACAACAGTGGTGGGGCCGGTGCTGCTTCGTCAAGCATTTTAATAGCACCACCGCCACGCGTCGCTCTCGGTGCCGGCAATCAAAGTACATCGACCGTCCCCGACCCGCCAAGCGGAACCTCAAGTGGGGCGGCGGCGGTGGATCCGGGTCCGGCCCGGGTGGCGGTGGTAGCGGTAACAACGGCAGCGCAAGCGGCAGTATGGGTGTTGGCAGTGGAGGGAGTGTTAGTGGTGGGGGTGTGAGCATGTCGTCCTCGGGTAGCGGCAACAGTGCCAAAGATGCACATTTTATCTACACGGCCAATCACCACAACCACCACACACGGCACCAAAATCAGCACACCCATCACCACCACCATCACGGTCACCATAGCATCTCGTCCTTAGCATCGTCGTCCTCGTCTGTGTCCGCGGCAGCGGCGGCCGCATCAATCAATGCCGCTGCTGCATCGGCACAGCTCGTCAGGGAAAAAGACATGCGCATTGCCAACTGGAGCGTGAGCTCAATGTCATGGAGTCTGAATTCACGCGCGAGCTCGACAAGCTGAGCAAGGCTGAGTCTGAGGCGGCTACATTTTGGCAGGCAAAGAACAGCCGCTTACAACAACAGCTCGCTCAGGCCGACACCGAAAACCAGCTCCTGCGCGCCGAGGTCGATCTGCGAGAAGCTGAACGCTCAGAATTGCGTGCTGGATGGGAGGAGATGCAGCGCGCCGCCGTCGCACGAGATGAAGAGGCACGGTCTCTCAGAGAGCAGGTCCGGGGGCTCAAGGAATGGGTCAGCACATCTACCCGTTCTGGCGTCCAAATCGCCAGCGATGAAGTTTTTGGTGAAGGCATGACACGCTTGGCAAACGGCTTGCAGAATTGGGTAATTGTGCACTTTCGCCGTTCGAAGCTAGGTATGTGGTCACTAAGATGTCTCCCACGACTTCCTCCTCCTCCTCGTCCTACACATCCCTCATCTTTTTTTTCTATCATCCTATTTGCCGCTTCGATCACTTTTCCCGATAGACCAATCTTTTCTGCCCAAGTTGCTGCCACCACCCATCACAACACCCCATTACAATGTTCCTTTAGTATCAGAACCACTCTCTTTTCTACTAGCAGAGCCTCATCCCCCGTCCCCTCTATCTATCTGGTCCCTCCTTTTTCAGCCACGATGCGGCTCCCGTCGTCTTCCCCTCATATTTTGCTTCCTTGTTGTTTGTCCTTAGACCGATTTTTTGCACACCACTTGGAGTTCTCATATCTGAAAGTCCGAGAGCGGATGCTGACCAAATTCTTTTTCTCACCCCCTTCTTTGTTAATACAGATATAGACAAAGCCAACAAGAAAGCTCGAGAGGACCTCGCACAGTTGGTACCCATGTACGACGATCTACGACACTCCTCCAAGCTGCACCTGCTGCAATCTGCTGTGTCACGCCTGCTTGTCGACTTGATCTTCAATGCCTATTTCGTCGGTCTTCCGCCAGAACAAGCGGCGCAGCTCGAAGAAGTGGAATCATTCCTCAAACCGTTTGGTAAGTGGTCCACCGTTAGCCAATGGCTTTAGCCTCCTCGCCTACCTGTCTTGCACATGTTTTTCTCCCTCGCGCAAAATCAGTGTTCCTTTTATCCTCCCTTTTTATAGAAGACCCTTCTCTCTCTATGGAACTCATTTCTCATTGATGTCCTATTAAAATCGCTTTCTAACTCCGAATTCTCCAACTCGGTAGCCGGGACGGCCGAGCCGATCAATCAGTGGCGGGCCCTGACCCTAGATATTGTCAGCAAGGACAGTGCCAAACACCTGCAGGCGGAGACAACGCGCGTGATCGACAACGTTGTAAGGCGTGCCAACGAGGTGTTGGATGCTATCACCGACGTGCAACGCACTGACGTGCGCGACCAAGCACTACGGCAGCTCGTCACCAGTGCATTGGAGCTGGCACGCATGCTAGTGACCCAAAAGGCCGTTTTCCGTGTTATTATGCCTTCCATTGTTCCCACCAACAAGTACTATACGATGCAGCTACAATGGAGGACATCGGGGGCGTGGAGGACGACGATGACGGGCTGTCCCAGCGAGAGATTGCATGTGTGACATTCCCAGGCATCATAAAGAGGGGCGATGAGACGGGTAGCCATCTGCAATACACAAATGTGATTTGCAAGGCGAGAGTTTTGTGTGCTGCAGAGTAGAGTGGCACCCAACAAGGAAGGTCGAAAGGATCATGCAGAAAAAATAGCCATACGATGGAGCAACCAACCAGTCTTAACATGCATGCATACGAATATGGACACATGGACGTACAGACGATAAAACAAACAAAGCAAGCACGTAAACAAGCATATAACAAACAGACAACGCGTTGTAAAAACTGCAAAACTACACACAGGCCTCAAACAGACTCCAAGAAGGCATTAGAAGGCTGTTCTAAGTAGCGGGGAGACGCGAACGGGACCGATGGACGGATGGGCCGATATGGATTATGAACGAGGCATGGAAAGTGCGGAGGAGGGGACACTTCTTTTTCTCTTCGCCTGTCCCCGGTTTCGCATGTAGATATGTAGCCCTAAATGCTAGAACTCGGAGATGTCACCTTCCGTTCGTTGCCGTTGAGCAATCTTCCATTTTCGTATGTTTTCTTTTTCCTTGTCCACCTCAGCTAGATGCAGCGCTTGCCGCATTCTCCATGGCCCAAATGTGCTGGCCTGGCCTGACATGCACAAACGTACTTCATAAACAGCTGAGGTGGACCGAAGGCGGCCAGGGTGCGGGCCCAAAAACAAGCAATAGCTTGGCCCCCACCTCCTCATTCTCGAGACAGCCTGCCGCCGAATTTCGTGCTGCGTGGTGCAGGCCAGTTTTGCCCCCCCAAAGACTGTATGGTAAGAAACAGGTGGTGCCCCCTCCGGCGACAAAAGCGACGGACCAGGATCCTTCTATACGTCTTCGCGGGAAGAAAATAAAATAAAAACGGCAGAATAGGGCGAAGAGTAAAATGATAGGACGGGTGGACGTGATGGAGGGAGGTCACATTCCCTTGTCTCTCTCTCCGCCTTTGCCCCTCCCAGACCTAGCAAGACGCTTTTGAAAGAAGAGCAGAGCGTCATCTCGGAGAATGGATGTGTAAACAGTGGGGCAAACAACATATACCACCATGTTCCCTTTCTCGTCCCGCTTATCCACTGGCCGCTCTCCTTTGTGTGATACCGTCTGATGGGACACTCGTATCATGCATGATTTGCTCCTAGTGGAGAGCAGAGTGGCCCTACAACTAATGCTGTGATGCTGAGAGGTCTTGAGCCAATGATAAGATTGCAACCACCTGGATCCCCGGCTAAGAGAAGGAAAGTATGTCTTCTGGGATCATTGGGCTTCGGGAGAATTCAAATAGAAAATGTCTGGCAGGCAGAGCCGCCAAACAAGTCGGACCCGGCCCCAGCCGTCTTTAATCTCCTCTTTTTGTTCTCCTGCCCTCTTCTCATCTCCTTTCGAGTGAGATCTTGTCATATTTGACGTGGGTAAAGCTGGGACAAATATTGGTCTCCACTGGTATCGGGGACCTTCCAAAAGCTGGAAAAGCTGCTGAAGTGAGAAATATGTTGATATTGTTACTTCCTGTCGGGTTTTCATTTATTTTTAGCCTCTTACCTTTTCGGTCCGCGCCGCGTTTTGTTTAATGAATAGCAGATGTTCCGCACCTTTGACATATGACGGGAGTGCCATATAAGCTCGATTTGGTCGTATATCAGCATAACATGCCGACGACAAGATTTGAGATGCATGGCATTTTTCTGTAGACGGTTGCAATATGAACTTGGAGCAACCAAGCTCAAATCTAGGGTAAAGTAGCACTGCCGAGCGCCCGTTTAATCTTGTCACATGGATGCTGTCGGTGGCCCATCGCCGGTGTGTTGTCTGGTCTCGTTTGTTTTGACTCCGACGTGTTCCGTTGTGATTCGAGACATCGCGATTTTGAGCCTCAAAAGGCGTACAAGGGGGGCTGATCTTCTATCCCCAGCCTACCTGCCGCTTTTTCTCTCATCGTTTCCGTTGGTTCTTCTCTCTTGATGCCGCAATATCGTGCAGTGCCAAGAGCAAGCAAGAGCAATGCTGTTGGTCGCTTCGTAGCCGGATCGGCTGGCGCAAATTAATGCTTTGCAAGAGCAAACGTGCCACCAGGCTCAAGATGAAGGCTGGCAGCATTCGGTAATCCGGGATGAGAACGTAAAAACCCAGTCTTGTTGCTTCCCCGTACCAGCACGGCGGCCCAATCTCGTTTTCCGCTGCCCGGCTGTGGACAATCAACGCCTCAAGAGCCACGAGTAGCCAGGATAGACGGACAAGGCAACAAAAAATAAAAGGGCCTGATATTTATCGAGAGGGGACAGGATGTATGCCCCAGATACACCCCGGGAATGACCGTCAGGCTATTCGTAGGCGCTTGCATGTCTGCGGGAGTGTTGTTGTCGCATCACAACTTGTCCTATCATACCGACAGCCGGCTAAGCTATTGTAGTATCGCAAGCGACCGAGGTATACGGCCTAACAAAGTTAGTATGCAGATGATGGTTGGTAAGAAAAGGGTGTGATGTCCACTGATGCAATGGAGCATGGACCTAGTATAAGACGAGACAAACTCCGCAAAATGGGTTGCACAGACTACCCTTCTTGTTCGTTGTTTGCTGAAATCATATTGGTGAGTGTGGATGGGATCGTAGCTTGGGCCATTAGCGGACGCGTGTCTCAAATCGTTGGAGAGAGCGTTGATCCTTCGTCGTCTTGGACGATTCCAGGGACTTTCAACTTCCTGGTTGATGTCGGGCTGCCGTGTATATATTTCTAGCACTGTCCTTGTCAGCTTTCGGTTTAATCTCAAGAGCCTCATTATCTCCCACATGTTCACGTTTCCCTCGTTATCACCTTTTCTCATATTTGCCTTGTGAAAAATCAAACCTTGCATTGATATCCTCGTTCTCAATCTTCTTGCCCCGATGCAGATAGCGGCTCAAAGATAGACAGTAAGATTCTGTGCTTAAGTCTGCGTCTGTCATTTCTACTTCCCACTCTTTCTCAGTCACTCATCTGTTTCTCTCTGTGAACAATACGCATATACATATAAGCGATGTCATCAACAGAGGGGGCGGGCAGTGGACGCTCAACGCGGCGTGTAAAGGATGACGACGAAATCAGTCTAGGAGAAGATTGGCCTGCATCTCATGGCCCCGCCTTTGATGATTACGATACGACGGCATCCACGAATGGCTCGTCCAATGCGCACAGCATGGCAGGTACTTACTTTCTCTCTCTCTAGCACTGCCCGATTTATGTGTTCCCATTCGTTAACACTATCTTCTCTGAAAAAGGCATGCCGACGGCAAACGATCCCGACCCTGAATGGTCAGAGTCTGGTGAAACACTCACAGATAATGGTGGTTCCCAGGATGGTGACAGAGACTCGACCCCGGACACGGTGGCCGATGAGGGTACCGGTTACACGTCGGCATCAGCCGAGGGGGCCCCGTGCGTCTCGAATCGTTCCCGCCAGTGGGAAGTACCGAGTACGGGACAGGAAGAGCCCCTTCAATGTCTCCTGCTCCAGACGATTCTCGGAGTGATAGCGGTATGAGCTCGATGAGCATGTACAGCACGTCAAGCTATACGTATAGCAGTGACGAGCATATGGACTCGAATTCGGATCATGAAGCCAGGCAGGCAGGTGGCGATTTTGGCGCCAACGGACCTGTGGAAGCTGATGGGTCCAGGCACTCATCCCCGACTGAAACCAACAACATTCTTCCCTGCGAGTTTGCCTTCACGAGTTGCAGGCACGCGTTCCCTTTGGGCTATGAGAAGGTCTGGGCTAGGCATCACGAGGGCCACCTGAAAGGAAGGTTTCCCAGCCATTGTCACTGTTGGTTCTGTGGAAAGTCGTTCTATGAGGAGGAGAAAGGACGGAAGCGAGAAGCTAATTTCGAGCGTCGAATGCTTCATATCGGTGAACACTATCGTCGTGGCGATGCGAATCGGCTTCGTGCCTGTTGTGATTTGACTTTGTTGCGTCACCTTTACCGCAACAAAGTGATCAGCAAAGATGCCTACTCAATGCAGGAGCAATATGAGCAAGCTTACAAACAACACGACAACATCGGTTACGGCGCCATGGGTAGCTATAGCTACGAAGACGCTGGCCATGCTGGCGATGGACGCTATGGCGACAGCAGTAGCTACCTGTATGATGAAACCTATGCCAACAACGGAAGCTATGGCGGTGGCGAGAGCTATGGCGGTGACGGGAGCTTCAGCGACAACGGGAGCTATGGCGGGAACGAGGGTTACGACGGCGACGGAAGCTATGGGAGATATGGCGGCGATGGGGGCTATGTCGGCAGCGGGAGCTATGGTGGCAGTGACTCCTATTCAGAAGTTGAGGTCGATGATATTGAAGCTGTAAGCAAGCTTGCAATTGCTAAAGGCAGCGTCGAAGGCGATGACGGTGGTGATCATCACAGGACGCGAGACGACGACAAGAAGCGAAGCGACAAGAAAGGTGACAAGAAGGGCGACAAGAAGAGCGACAAGAAGGATAGCAAGAAGGACAGCAAGAAGAAAGACAGTCGCAAAAAGTAACCTTGTGGCGTATCAGAGTGTATCCTATTTCGGAAGCGGCAGTGGCTGTTGTGTCGATACGGTTTGTTTTGGTTTCCCCTATTTGCCCCTTTTTTGTTAGTTCCAATATTGTTTCTTTTTTCGGCCTTCGTCCATCGTTCTTCCCTTTCGCTCCATTTTTCGAGTTTTTTGTTTTTCTGTACGCACCTTCCTCTCTCGCTGGCTATTTACTTTTTTTGTTTGCTCTTTTATATCTCTCTATATTTCGTGCATTCTTTTCCTTTTTTTTCTCCGTGTATTTTGTTTTCTCGTTCTTGTTTCTCCGCAGTTTGGCTTCTTTCGGACTTTTTTTCCAGTCATACCAAGAATTTATGATCTCATTTTCGCTCACAATTTTGGTGTTATCTTGACGGGGTCAATGTGCAACTTCCTGGGTTGGTTATAAATTGTTTCGTCACAAGACACATCATGTACTTTTGGGCGAAGGGTCGAGAATGCAGGATCCTCTTTATACCCCCCGTTGTCCAAAGACTTCGACTTCTCGAATAGAAGAAACGCCCAAATATATATTGTTTTGCTTCCCTATTTCATCGGGCATCACAATCTCGCGCCTTCCACGCCTTGAGACCCGCTATTAACCGCAAAAGGTGCATAAGGCGCACCTTCCTTCTTGTACGAGGCCCATTTCTGCAGTGGGACGAGTCATTTTTTTGGGCATAAATGACAAGCCTAGTATGCAACAAATGATCTCAACGAGAACCACGAGAACCACGAGAAGCACAAAAAGATGCATGTTCTTGTAGTATTTCTAGTTTTCCCTCATCGAGTCCCCTGTTGAGTTCCAGGCTTTACTTTGTTTTCTTCATTTATCTTGCCACGTCAGTTGCTTCAAATTTGATATTGCACAAATCGGGAAGGATGCCTTGTCGGGGCGCACCTGCTGTTTTGGTCGGACACGTAACAAGTACTACTCGCAAAAAAAAAGTGCCAATTCACGTCAAGCATGGTTCTTTCCCGTCCAGGCCAGGCTTTGTGCTCTTCCTTTAAAAAAGATTATTCTGGGGAAGGCCGGTGGCTGGTAAGGAATGCGAGCATGGAAAGAGCGATACACTGGGTTTTGTATCTCTTCGGTTACGTTCGCAAGCCCCGACTCAGTCAAGCAGCATATTTATTCTGTCGTTCTTCGACATGCTATAAATGCATATATACCCTTCACATTGCCTCGCTAATATGCAAAATAAACAACAAACAAAAGAAATCACAGCCAATAATAGCCAAGCAAATAAACGACAGCAAACGGCGGTGGCTCCCTCCATTTATTCCCCCTCCCCCCCCTTCTTCTTCCCATGTCCTCCAATCAGTGGAAATCTGCCTCCACGCGCCCATAACGGACTCCGTCAACTTTGAGCTCGAAACCCAGGCCGGCACTATCGACAACCATCTCCAGGGTAAAGTCGAGGTTGTCGAATTCAACGCCACGCGTCGTCGTCAAGCGTGTAAAGAGGCTACGTGGGACGGCGCTGAGATCCGTCGTCAACGTGCACACGTGGATCAAGTTGTTTCCGTTGCCGTCTGCTCCATCACCCCCACCATTCGCAACATTTTCACTGCTGCCGTTCTGGACGCCGCCTTTGCCAAGGCCAAGGGGACCACTTCCACCGCCGCGAGCGTACGATTCTGGCGGCTCGTCAGCAGCACAGGCAATCAGGTCGTCGGTCACGATGAGCGACTGGCCTGGCCGGAAATTGCGCGTGTAGTGGAAGGCAATGGGCGATAGCGGCGAGATGGAGTCACCCTTGGCAATATGCCACTGCATGCGGTCAGACACCATCCAGCGTTCCCAGAGCGGCGACCAGTAGCGCTCGCTGACGGAGTGCTTGGCCTCGTCGTAGACGGTCGCATACGACGTGCCGTAGTGGAAGCGCGCACGGCGAGACAGAACCATGCTTCCCTCGAGCCCTCGCAGGACGGCACCACGCACGACAGCCGTCCAGGCATAGACCGGCTGCATGACCTCGATGGGCGGGATTGGGACAGCGCCGTTTACGCCGCCGTCACCTAGACTCAGATTCGCAATATCCAGGGACGCAGCTGCCGCATGTGTGGGCCGTTCGCTATACGGGGGCGGCGGCAGTTGTGAGGATCCAGTACCGTGGCTGGCAAGACCGTCCATCAGGTTGCCGCGGAAGTGGTGTTTGAGCCTACGGTACAGGTAATCGCTCTGGCCGAAACCACCGACGAGAATAATCCCAGACACGATACCGCCCTTCGCCCGCAGTTTGTCAACCTGGCCCTGGACAAGATCACAAACCTCCTTGACAATTGGCTCGAAGATCTCCAAAACCTGCTCGGCAGACATGACCAAAAATCCGGAGTCGAGGCCGGCCTCTTCATCATCGGGCAGACCAGGGAAACTGCAAATATGAACACGTTAGTATTGACCCACACGGGGGGGGGGGGGGGGGGATGGTTTCGCTGGAAAAGGACACGGAAGGCCACTCACGGAATATTGACTTCTTGGTGCTCGTCTTCGTTAAAGTTTCGCTTCACAAACTCTTCAAAGTACCGCAGTCCCATCTGCCAAGTCTTGCTCTTCTTCGTCTTCATCTCGTCGAAGCGGCTCTGGCCCAGCCGGCGACACACATGCTCCTCGAAGCGGTAGTTGAGGAATGCGCTACCGCACAGGCCACCTGTGCCCACGGCTGACTCCTCGACGCGCAGCGGCTTCAACGAGATGATTTTGTACGCAATCAAGTCGACCGTACCGCCACCACCGTCGCACACAATAAAGTTGTCGCCGACGTTGAGGTGGTTCGGCTGGATAGCCTTGAGTGTGTACACGGCAGCCGCCTCGGGTTCGCTTATCATCTGGATGGACGAGCGGTCACCCATGCCTGCACGCTCAGCGGCGAGCAGCGTCGTGTTCTTCGCAGCGTCCGACCACACGGCCGGGCAGGTCAGGACAAAATCGACGCGGGTCGAAGCCATGAACGATGCGCCATAGCGCCGTGAAAGCGTGTCCATCGTATGCTTGTACACCTGTGTCAGGTAGTCGGCGACGGCATCAACCACCGTCTTCTTGTAGCGACTCAGCTGGGCGGCGGTCTCGAGCGGGCTGACATAGAACGGCAGCTTCTGCGTACGATCGAGGAAGAGCTTAATACAACGCAGCCGTGACTCCTCAGGTTTGAACTGGAAGCCCCAGCGCACGGTCGGCTCTGTTCCTGGCGGCGCATCGATCGGCAGATCGTAGGTCATCTCGGTCGGCACCTTGTCGGAAGTAATGCCGTTGCCGCCGGGCCATGTCTTGATGATCTCAATGT
Organism: Sporothrix variecibatus; assembly: GCA_016097105.2. Lineage (NCBI taxonomy): Eukaryota > Fungi > Ascomycota > Sordariomycetes > Ophiostomatales > Ophiostomataceae > Sporothrix > Sporothrix variecibatus. The sequence goes on from JADMNI010000003.1 coordinate 1,950,048, forward strand.
CGTCGGGCATGGGCGTATAAACAGCTGCAACACCAGAAAAAAGTGGTGCCAAAATCAACACCCACAATCAACCGATCGGTTGGTGGCGTAAACTCGCGGACGGGCTCACGGACGGGGCCATGGATAGCTTCTGCTGCCGAGGGCGGGTTTGGCGTGCCTGAGGTCGTCGGTTTAGAGACAGCAGGGCTAACCGAAGCACCTACTATTGTTGCCCCAGCGGCGACATTGGTCGAGTTAGAGTTGGTGCGGAAAAAGTGACGTGGTGGACGAGGAGGCTGAGTTTGTGCCACCCTGTATTAAATTGGCTGCTTGGCCGAGAGATGTCGGCGAAGTCGGCGAGTATATAGGGCCGCGAGCGCCTCCCGCTTTCGATGCAGCCTGGTTTGCTGCCAAAGATGCCGCCGACAATGACGTCGGTGTCAACAAAAGAGACGAAGAGGAAGATGTGGAAGCGTGGATTCTTGGTGGTGGCGGAGGGGGTGGTGGTGTAGGTGTGTGCGTTGCTGCTGATGTCCCAGCGACTGCTGCTGCCGCCGCCGCGGCGGCATTGAGTGATGGCGGAGGGGGGGGCGGGGGTGGTGTAGGGGTAGAGACGGGCGATGAAGTGTAAGTCGCGAAATAATTGCTCCGGGCGTCACGCGATCGCTGTGCTGGCGGAGGCGGTGGCCGCAATGGTATGCCGTTGTTGTTCATGGTCGGAGAAGGAGAGAGAGAGCGCGGGAATGGCGGGGCAACTCTGACGGCGTCTGAGAATCCCGTCTCAAGCTTCAGTAGGGGTACAGGTCACCGTTAAGGAGCCGAGGGGCCTTTTGTGCAACACAAAGCAGAAAGCAAAATGCCGGAGAAGGGCTAAGAGGTGAGTTTGGCGGCGCTCGTTTTCCTCCGTCTGCCCCCCCTTAAAGCTGTATGGGCCGTATTGTCAGTCGACGGCGACGTACTCTGGCCAAATTGCAAGGCCGTAGAAGGTTGTTGGCAATCCCGGTCCACATATGAAGCACGGAAGTGATGAGACCGGCGCAAGAAAGTAGAGTTGTGTCGAAGAAACGAGCTGCAAATTGGTGAGACGTTGGAAAGAAAGGTGAGGAATCGTAAATGACAAGCAAGGAAGGAGGAGAGAGGTTAGTTCCGCCCCGGCTGTCCCTCCCGTGCGTGGCTTGGGTAGTGTGCTAGGCTGGAAGGCGGCAGAAACAGAATGGGAAAGAGCAGAAAAGAAACGGGGCGGATTGACCAGGCTGACTGGCGGGGGGTCCTTTGGGGAAACTTGGACAATTGGCGGGGAAGGAGCGATGGCAATAAAGACGAAAGAGAAGGGAAAAGGTAATGAAAAGAAAAGAAGAGGAAAAGACAAAATGGAAGAGAAGAAATAAAAAGATACGAGAACGACGAGAAGATAGTTCAATGATATTCTAAAGCTCAACAGGAAGACAAAAATACGCGTGCCTAATTTTCCCCAGTCTTTTCCCTTTTATTCATCGACAGCTTCCTGCACGATACTCCTACCAAAAGGCTGATCGCCAAACAAAAGTCACCAAAAGTCACCATAAAAAAGGGACAGACCGTCCTATCGCGTGCCGTCTTTGGTGCCAGGCACCCGTCAAAAAATAGTGTGCAACTGGGGCCCGCGCCGCCAATTAAAAGAGGGGAAGAGGGGGAACAACACCGCAAAATAAGGGATGAAAGAAAACATAACTCCTAGCCTTGCTCCCACCACCATCAGTTTAGCTTCTGTCACTTTGTTTTTGTTGCTGCCTGGGGTCTCAAAAAGTGACCGTAAAGCTGGAAGCTTACCGCCCCCTTTCCGCCAATTTTTGCCTTGTTAATTCATGTTCTATTTCTCCCTCTGCAATTGAAAAGTCGGGGCTGACAAGAACGGGATTGAGGCTAGAAATGTAGCTCGCTTGATGCCTTGAAGCTCGATGACGACAAACTCTACTTAAACATATATCCCTTTTCTTCTTCTTACCCTTGTTGTTCTGCATAAAGAAGGCGATGGATTGAGCTAGCCTCGCATATGTTTACATCTCACATCCTCTGCACCTCGTGTTTGGACCTCAGATAAGAGGCTGAGCCTTTCTTGGGCTACGAAACAAGCAATAAGAGAGCCAAACGGTGGCATAGCCACAAATACACTTGACAATGCGGGCCAGAAGGCTGAAAAAAGGGAAAAGGCTGAAGGCCAAGCTTTTTTGGTCTACTTAGTTTGACCACAATTAAGCGTCACGTTTATACGCATATACACAGCATACTCGGTACTTGGTGTAAAATGTTTCTCATTTTTTCAGTAATCAAATCAAATCAGCGCCTCAACCCTTGCACACTCATCATTGGTTTGGCGGCAGGATTATATAGTGCATGAGTCCCGTAAGCAGCTCGGACGAATAAGGCCGTCCCAGCCTCGTCGGTTTTCCAATATAAAGAAAAGACGGACAACTAACCCGCGGAGCCACCCACGCTCTTTTGCATTTCAGGTGACGCGCAGTAAAGCAGGTATAAATAAAAGGAATGATGGTATGGTAGATAAAAATTGAGAGAGGAGGCTTGCGAACGAACAAAGCAGACAGACTCAAGCGTCTTGTCGTCGACAGAGGAGATTAGCGAGGTATAAACTTGTAAAATCATTGATTATGAAAAGATGCAAGACGGTGCACAAATAGAAAAGCAACCTTCCCAGCGAAGAACACCAGGTGTACCGGTCCGGCGGTCATGAGGCAGGGATGAAGAAGCGAGCAAGCAGAAGGCAATGGACAAACCATCCAATCTATGTAATGCGAAGTATGTGAAATAAAAAAGGACGGTAAAGTTCAAATAGAAATATGAAGAAAGGAGAAGACAGAAAGCACTGCGATAGACAAAGAGAGGAAGGGGAGATGAAAAGACAAAAAAGGGGGGGTATTTTGTAAAGCTTCCAATTTTCTAGTTCTGGTGGGCTTGCTTTGAGAATGAGTGTAGATAAGAAAGTGAAAGAAAAGAAAAGCCAAAGAAAGAAAAGATAATAAAAGATAGTATAATAAAAAGATCGCCATGCTATTTGTAACTGTATGAAATCGAGGGGTAGACACTGCGGTGCCAGTTTGTCCGGACCGGTGTTTGATTTCAAGGGGGTATGGTATGTATGTGCGGTTTGCGAGACAAAGAAGAGAAAACAGAAAAAGCGGCGGCTTGAAAACATCGACCCCGACAGTCTATATGGCTTTGTGAAAGAGGAGAAAAAATAGCAAAAGGCACCGGTCAGTATACGTAGATGGACGAGGTATTGTCCTCAAGTCTGCAATCTCGTCTGTCCCGGCAAAGAAGCTCGAAAAAATGGTAGTAAAACGAAAGTGAAGAAAAGCAACAGAAAAGCAGCCGCAATAACACCGCCATATGACCGGATAGATGACAATCAATGAAAGACGAGAAATGAAAATGGGAAAAGGACTTTTTGCAAAGTGTCGGAAAACCGCCCAACAGAATAGAAGAAGCAAGAAAAAGAAGGGGGGAAAACGCGAAAACGAGCAAAATTTAGGACAAAGAAAATTAGGCAGTAGGTGTCGTGGTATATATATATAAAGTGGTTCAAAAGATTTTGTCGGTACAATCGTTTAGAACCGGTTGCTGGCAGCCCAGATGCTAGCAGATGCCGAGGCAGCCCAGTCGTTCTCGTCGTAGGGAGGCGTGGGCCACTTGTAGTCGGCAGCTTTCTTGCTGAGGTCCAATGGCTTGGGCGTCACGGCCTCGTTGCTGTCGCCAAACAAAACGTTGTGGCCACTGGCCGAGGGTGATGGTGTCGGGTAAGGGTTCGAGATGGCAATATTGCTAACCGATTGCCGCAGAGCCGGCTTGCCATCCTTCTCTAGGCGCTTCATAGCGCGGTGTGTCGAATTGAGGACCTCATCGAGCAGCTCGTCCTCCTCATCGGGAGCGTCGTACTGGTAAACGCCGCCCTGAGTTGCCTGGGCACGTCGTGTCCTGCTGGAAATCGGGCCACCACCGCTGCGTGCCGCAACAAGCAGGTTGTCAACAGAACGCGGGTGGTGGTGAGGCAGGGAGTGGTGGCGCTTCAGGTTGGTCGTGCCTGCCAGAGGCACACCCACTGTGTTGCCCATAGTCACTGAAGATGTCAGGTTGCTCGTTGAGCTGTGTGCCGGAATAGTAGGCAGGTAGCCGTTATTGGTTTCGCCTGCGTAGCTCTGCTTGTCGAGCGAGTCGTACGTGTGACTGCTGGGGAGAGCCGATGCGTTCTGCACCGGAACTGCCATGGGCATGTATGATGCCTGAGCCTGCTGGTCAATCACCATAGACGAGCGGTTGCTGGCCCATGGACCACAGCCTGCCTGTGCCTCAACCTCGTCGTACGCGGGCGAGATAGGTGTCTGGTGCCGGCCAGAGAAGCGGCGGGCCCGCTTACGGAGGTGAGAGAAGAAGCTCTCTTTGTGTGCGCTAGGCGGCGAAACGAGGCCAGTGTTGCCGTTCAGGGCCTGCTCAGCTTGCTGGCGATGAAGATCAGCGTAGTGGTTTGTGCTCGAGGCAACTGACAGCTGACGACCAATCTTCTTGGGTGTTTTGTCATCCGCACGGCCAGCTGCGTTGGCGTAAGCGTCGTTGTACATGGGTGTCCGGTTGTTCGCCTGTGCAGTCACAGCATCAGACATTGGTGAGATGGGACGTATGGTCGGGAGAATGGGCATCGGTGCCACGTTAGACGGGCCATTGGTCCAAGTGGTCCGCTTGCTGGCGGCCGGCCGCACCTTGGGCAGAACAGCCTCTGCAGACAGGTGCTGCTCGGGTGCTGGACGGGGACCAGCTGGCGCTGGTGAGGGAACCTGTGCAACAGCGGGTGCAGTAGCAGCCTGTGAAGGCACCGGTACCCGTGCGGGCATCTGTGTGTGATGAGATGGAACCGGCGCGGGCGCTGGCGCTGGCGCATGAGCGGGTACAGCTTGCGGCACAGCAACTGACGGGGCTGTGGGCGACGTCACCATTGTGGAGAGTGGGGCCAAGATACCGGCAGGGTCTTTGGACACAGCGTTCACTTCGGCAGTGGACTCGGAACGGCCAATAAGTGACTTGCGGTACCACGGCTGCTTGGTAGACGTGGGAGTTGACGAACCTGAGTCCTTGGACGCACGGCCGAGATCCGACTGCTTGCGGCCCAGAATGCGCGAGGCAGAGGACTTGGGGCGTAACGGGTCAACAGCGTCGATAAAGTACTCATGAGCCAGAGCCTGCGTGGACGTAGGCCGCGTCTTGGGATCCCACATCAGACACCAGGTGACAAAGTGGCTCAGCGATGCAGGCCACTGTGGTGATTGCAGAATGGTGTCCATTGCATGAGGCGCCATCTTGGGGAAGGAGAAGCCAAGCTTGCCAGCAAGGCGCGAGCCCTCGCGCCACTCACCACCACCAACACGCTGGCCAGCCTTGTTGTACCAGTTGCCAGGGCTGCCCATGATCTCACAAACACGCCAGAGTTGGTCGACCTCGTTGACGCCCGGGAAAAGCGGCTTGAGGGTAGCCACCTCGACGGCCATGGCACCAACGGCCCATATGTCGACGGGAGCCGAGTACTCGCCGGCACGAAGCAAAACCTCGGGTGCACGGTACCACCGTGTCGAGACATATGTAGTGTACGGGAGCTTGGAGTGTGTTTCACGAGCAAGGCCAAAGTCGGCAATCTTGACCGTGTACGAGGGAGGCGTCGAGGGCGGTGTGACGAGAGATGAGTAGCGGCGGAACGAGTTTGAGGTCTCTTGGTGACCTGAGGACGAGACGAGGATGTTTTCGGGCTTGATATCACGGTGGAAGAAGTTGTGGGCGTGGATGTGCTCGAGACCTTGCATGATCTGGAAGAGGATGCTCTTGACGCTGGCGTTGTCAAGGCACTTGTGGTCTCTTGCCTTCATCAACTGGTAGAGGTTGCCCTCCATGTACTCCATGCAGATATGCAGCTTCTTGCTAAAGGGGTCGAGAAAGATATCGAGAGCGGGAACGAGGTGCTGGTGGGGTGGCAGTGTGCGCAAAAAGACGACTTCGCGGAGCTCCAGGCATGGCGTGAAAGACTGGAAGGTCTTCTTCATCGTCTTGATAGCAATGACGGTACCGCGGCGAGCGACGTTTGAGCCAGCACCACGAACACGGGCGAGGACGACGCTGCCGAAGCTGCCATCGCCAATCTCCTTGAGGACCTCGAAGCGCTCTTCGAGAGCCATCGTATTTGCGGCGTGGTGGTGGCTCGAGGAGCCCCGGTGTGTAAGATCGTGTGTGACGGCCATCGTGGGTGAGAGAAGTTACTGAGTATAGCGAGGTATCGAAGTATTGGTATCGACACAAGGAGGCGAAGCGAGAGTCAGAGACAGAGACAAGAGAATGATCGCAGGGTGAGAGATGCGGAGACCCGACACAACACGCAAACGGTCGAAAGAGCCGAAGAGAAGCAAATGACGAGGTCGCTAGAATAACACGAAATAAGGAGCGGAATGGTCGACAGCGGCAGTAGAAGCTGCGTCAACCCGGAAAATTTGGGAGTGTAGAGGCCGTTTGGGATGAACTAAAGAGAGAAAAGAAGGCCAATGTTAGGAGAAAGTCGAGGAAAACGTAAACCGACAAAGAGCATCATGTCGACAGATCGTATGCGGCAGAAAAAGGCCGGACTCGCATCGCCAGGTACCACGGAGATGCGAGGACTATTCTGGAGCACAGTGGACAGTCGCAGCGGAGTGGGAAAGGGAAGCACAGGGGGCACTTGTGTGACCCGTGAGACCCGTGGAAGAGGCCGAACGAACGTACTTAGATCCCAAAGTGAGAGGCTCTTTCGAAAGAAGAGCAAGCTTGCGGTTTCCGGCACATTCAGACTGATTTATCGAAGAAGAGAGCGGCTTGCGAGCGAATAGATTTCAGGAGGAAGGAAAAGTGAGAGGCGTCTGGGTATTCGCTGTTCTTTGAGGTCGTCGTTTGTTGGCCGTTGAGAGCGAGGGGATGCCGGCGAGCGAGAGGAAAGAAGCAAAACTGAAGCGATTGACTGGCTGTGACAGGTCGATTGAAACGAGTACGGTGTGCTACGGTCGCGAAAGAGGGCGGTCGTTGGCAGCACGAGCAGTCATCTGTTGTCGATGCTGAAGCTTGTTGCAGAAAAGAAAAACAAAGATGAGGGGGAGAAAGGATGTAGAAAAGAAAGAGTGAAGGAAAAGAAAGGAGTAAAGAAATGAAGCTAGATGTGAGAGGGAGATGAGGATGGGAGGGGGTGTGTGCCACTTGCAGTAATACTAGCAGGGCAGGAGCCAGGGACTCAGTGAACAGGGCACTTTCCGTAGTATTGTTCACCACTCGTAATTATGCTCTGTTCTCCGAAGGGAAGCAAAACCTTGCGGAGGTATGGAGGGAAAGAATGAGGGAAGGTGCAAACGAAGGATAGGGGCAGAGGGAAAGAGCGAATGTGAAAATGAAAGAAAAGAAAAAGAAAAAAAATCGAAACAAATGAACGGGGAAAGAGAAAACCGTAAGGTAGGAGAAAGAGAGCGAGGAAAGAGAGGAACGCGCACTGAATTGGTGAAAAGAGAGAGAGACAGCAGGGTGTGGGAGATTTGCAGCGCGCGACGAAAAGGAGAGGCCACACGGAGAGCGCGTGTGCAGGAACAGCGAGAGGCAGAGAGAGGCCCAAAATGAGGGAGAAGGAACGTTTGATTGATTTCCTGGGGATGGTAAATGGCGAGAGGTTTGGGGGGAGCATTACGGGCCCCCAGGGGAAAGGACGAAGGGGGTGTGCGTGTAAACTTGTGGGAAAGAAGAGAGAATAGAGCATTCCCTGCGGACAGCTCCTTCCCATCACGAAAAGAGGAGCGTGGAGCGTATGTGGAAAGGGGATCTTGACAGGGTACCTGCCTTTCGCTGGAAGGACCGGGCGAGCGACAGGTACCGTGTTGTTTTTCGCCTGTTGCTTCCCTGGCCCTGGCCGTGGCGCCCTGGCCGGGCCCTGGCTGCCACTTTTACAACACACGCCCCCGTTGGAAACGGTCAAGGACCTAGGGGGTCTCTAAAATTAACGCAGGAAAAAAACAACGAAAAATAAAATCAGAAAATCAGAAAATAGAAGGGAGAGGGCGAAAACAGCGGGGATCACTGCTCCGTCGAGAAATAGCAGCACCTTGACTAGCGTCCTTTTTTTGGGTCTAGTCCCCAGCCCATGGACGACGCTGTGGCAGTGGGCGGCCAGACAGCACACTGCGTCAGAGGCGCTAGCAGGCGTGGAAGGAGCTCCCGGGACGCCAAAAAGAAGGGATCATAAAAAGAAAGCGCGACGCAGGGGAGAACAGTCAGAAGAGGCAGGAGCAGCCACCGCATCGAAGCTCGGCAGGCGCATTGGTCAAAAGCCAGAGCTGTACGGAGTAGAAGGAAAGAACAACAAGCGAAATGTGGTAAAGGCATGTACACAAGTAAAGGAGTGAGCGCCGCCTTTTCTTTTGCTCTTTACTCCGTACGCATCCTCCCAATAATTTTCAGGGACAAACACGGTGAGCGACCAGCAGTAGCATAAATCACCCAACGGCATTAGCGCTATGCGGTTCCGGAACTAGCGTATGCCCAGGCGGACGGGCGGTCTGGAGACTGCCGCGACGGCGAAGCGACGGACTCCTTTTTGGGATTGCTGGTCGGTGGGAACAAAGAAAAAGAAGACGGTGACTATTAGGGAGTGCAGGAACACATCACATTAGGTTCGTGCTTCTTCTTATGCCTCTCAAGAGTACTGTCTGAATCTTGATATTATGGCATACAAAACTGCGGCGCTGCTCTTCTTGATTCTATTCATTTGAGGGAGTTGTAATCAAGGACCACAGAGCTTCGGGTGAGCATGATTCTCCAGTGAGCGATTGCGAAATGAGAGTGGCACAGGCCTGTCTGGCCGCTGTAGATTTGCCTGCGCAAGCAATTTGGAAGGAAATGCTGCGGGATTTGCACCAGCCGGAGGGAAGGCGACAATGGGGGACATAAGATACAAGCCATTTCGTACGTCGTACGGAGTAATTACGACGTACATTGCAGTGGAAAAAAAAACGCCACGCGCGGAAACATGGTGAGATACGGAAGGAGGCGGCTGCTTGTCAGATGGAGGCGTTTAAGCTCCATAGTACCCCGAATGGCTGTTCTATCTGCATCCTCGTTAGAGTCGTAGGTCGTACGCCCGTAATAAATGATTGTCGGTACGGAGTAAGGAAAACGCGAAAAGAAGAGTGATGCAACAGTATGTAGAAGACGACGCGAACAAGACACAGAAATACATGGTGGCGGCACACAAACACGGCGTAGATGCAGGTAATACTCCGTACAGTTACACTCAACAAGCCCATACCAATTCTCTTATTTCGTACTGTGTACTGAGTACAGTAACCTAGCCAGTCTCCGTGGTCCACCAGTTTAAGGCCCAAGTAAATTGGTCCCCATTCTTAGCATGAATGAAGCCAGCAGGGGAAGAAAGGGGAAGAATGGGTAGAAAGGGAAAGAAGAAAAAAAACATCCAGCACGATGTGCCAGGCGACTCGAAAGCGCAAATCGCAAAAGGAAGGCGCGCGAAATGTGCACATAATTGTTTTCGCGACCGAGCAAGATCGGTGGCGAAAAGTAGAGAGAAACAGGCGAGAGGCGCAGGTACACCTGAGGCCCAAACAGCGTGGCGGGCGCGTAGTACTGCCTGACAGCAGGTAAGGCACAAGATAATAGCTCCAGCGACGATCACAACGCCGCCACTAGAAGACGGCAGGAACCGATCTGGTTCTGGTGGTTGCTTGAAGCTCACAAAGGTATTCTTGCCCTGCTTCTTCGTGGCGGCCGTTGCTGTGACAGAAACGAGAGAGCAGATAACAAATAAGGCTGTGATAGGGACCACATCAAGATGGATGCTTCTACCGAACACTTGCTTCTCTGTTTCTCTAGGAACTCATGTCGCATTGCCAACCATTGTTGCTGCGGGTGTGCTTTTTTTTTTACCCTTTGTTTTGGTGCCAAACTGGGTTGGGCGAATAAGACAAGAGATACGGGAAAGGCGACGGCCGACCGACGGACACCACTGGGGAAGCTAGGGCAATTAGGCGGTAGAAGCCTTGGACTGCTGGAATGCGTTGGGTGGTGTGCCGGGAACATTGAGGCCCAGATGGGTTTATCTGTTGCCACACAACCTCCTCCCATTCCAAGGCGACGCCCACTTTGTCACTCACTGTGTGACGACGTCCATATGTACACTGCCTTGGATAATTATTGGTCATCGCCACAAGTATTTTCGTGGTGTTGTCCCCCCTGCTTCTGAGATCAAAACGGAGAGGGATCTCTCTCGACTTCGACGAATTTCAGGTCAGAGGCTTTTTGTATGCGCAGGTGCCACCGTTTTCACCGTTCAATGTACTTTTTGTCGAATGATCATTGTTTACAGAGGCAAATTCTGTCGACACGTCAAAAGAGTACCTGGCAGGGACGACCTTTAATACGCCCCGAACTTTGTATTTGTAGTTTACAGAATAGGAAAATGAAAACAGCTCAAAGGAAGGCACGAAGAACAGAGAAAAAGGCGCAAGAGGAGTCTGAAGAAAATATGATCCCGTTCGATGCTCCCTTCCACATATGTATGTATTGTAGTCGTATATTCATATGCTCTCATTTTGCCGTGCCTTCTCTGTGTAGGAGTTGTTTCGAGTCACCCGTTTTGAGGTGTTTCTACGTATCTACAGTGTAAAATACCCCGTCCTGCTGCAAGATACAGTGTCAAATAAGGCCTGGATATGTCGTGTTCCCTTCTGGAAATGCGGAAGTATAGACGAAACGGCCGGCCAGCCCGTTCAAATACCACTATTAAAGCACCGTCTTGGAAGTGTAGATCATTCACGATAACTCGCGTGGGCTATTGTGGCGGGAGAGAAGCTCGCGAGAAAGTAGGAAGAAAGAGAGAGAGAGAAAAGAGCATCAAAACTGTGGCTAAAAATGGGGAGACAGAAGCATAATGCTGGTAAAAGTGGGCTAGACATGCAGCCGTCGCGGGAGCATGCCGTGGCAAGGGAAGGGACGAAGGAGCGAAAAGGGGGAAGTGGAAAACCTAACATAAAAGTGAAAAGGAACAGGAACAGGGTACAAGGTACTTTGAGGACTGAACAACGGATGAGTTCGTGTGAAGCTGCCCTATCAGATACGCAGGCCAAACGGCGTAACATCCATGAATTGCAATCTGCTCCGAAAAGGCAAACAAGAGGCCGTCATCATGCCTGTGTGTCTTTTTTAGCCGTCACCCAATTGCCTTTTGACTGATGCCCTCCAACTTTTCGCTGTGTTCTATCTTCTGTCACCACGATCTTCTTTCCCTCGAAATTCGGTGGCACACAGTCTTTTGTGGAAGGGCAAAGCAATGCGTCAGGGTCGCAAAACTCTTCTGTGTGTTCAGTCACGCACCAAAATGCGCTAGAAAAGCAATCAGAATGCACTTCAGGAAGTCTAAAAAGCACCGAGTGCAAGGTACCGCTGGTGCCCTTGCCTCTTTTGGCAGAGAAGCAGAGAAGGGAAAAGGGGCAGCCACGGATGGCCCCGTTTTTTTTAGTGTCATGGCCCGCCCATTACCCGAACGGGCCTATGCTGGTGTGGAGGGAAGGTGCAGGTTGCAGGTGTTGCGGCATTCACAAAAAAGTGCATCTACGGAGTACGGATTATTCACACACCAAAAAAAAAAAAAAAAATGGTATGAATGTTCGTTGCTGCTTTGCTGTCCGCCCTTCTCTTTTTTTGGCCTGTGATGTCGTTTGATGAGAGCCTACACCGCAGTCCTAGTACGTAAGAAATGCCCTCACCGCACTTCGCTATCTAGCTCGCCTACTAGAATGGCATGTTTGACAGGAGACACGGGGAGCAGAAAAGACTCGGCTGCAGAAATTCGCATCCTTGCAAGGCCCATGGTGCTTTTTCTCATCGTTTTTTTTTTTTGTTCAATCCAAGTTTTCACTCTCCATCTTCTACGTGTCTTGCTTTCTGCATCTGAACTGTCAACCAAATCGAACTTGATAAGGCAGATTGCACCGTCCCTCTTTTTCTATGCTCCAGTCGCGGCATGAGAAACAAGAGGGAAAAGTCGCTTGTTTTTGACGCGTTTTGATAAAAGAGCAGGCAAAATAGAGGGTACGTACGGAGTACTCGAGGTATGTACGTCGTATGGAGCCCCGGCTGGAAAGTGTGTGTATCACCTTGTACTCACCTGCGAGCGACGCGCGCTCCCACCCCCTGGAAAATTGTTTAATGGCCATTTGGGACGGAAGGAGAGGTTCAGGTCAGCGGTCTTGAAACGGTGACAGGAAGGAGGGGGGGCCAAAAGAGACGACTAGAAGAAAAGAAAAAGAAAGGAAAGAGCCAACGGGTACTCCGTAGAAGCGCTGTGCCGAACGTCTGAAAATTCATTAAACTCCCCCATTTACGTTGTACTCATTTTTTAATTCCTCGGGCGGTAAATTAGGGATCAAGAACCTAGCCTGAAACGGCAGTTCAGACAGAAAAAGGAAGGAAGAAGGAAAGAGAGCATTAACAAATACGTCCCATAATACGACGCAGCATTGGACTCTCAATGAGAAAGGGGAGGCCTTTTTTTTTTTGTAACTCACAAGGCTTTGGCTACTTTCAAATGTATTCCGTACGAAGTACTCCGTATGGCTTCTGGAATGTAAGTAGCTGTCAAAATGATAGGAACGAAAAAAGTAACATAAGAGAAAGGCAGCTCGACAGGGGTGGATCTCCCACTGTCTTGGGAGGACGGGGGACGGGAGCTGAAAAAGAAGCATTCAAGAGGCAAGGCCTTTTGATGGACAGGACGCAGGCCCAAAGGGTCTCGCTTGACTGAGATGCGTCCGCTCTCGTGTCGTAGATAGGGGGTTTGCCGTAAAACATACCGATCAGAGGGATCCCGGCTGGTCGAAAAGCACCCAAAACAAGCAAAAGGAATGCACCTCACACCGTCAATCGGGCCATCCGATAGGACTGGGCGTTTTACCAACGGAAGGCAGCCGTCACCTCCAAGAGACAAGGTGAGAGGTGAACGGCGAAAAGGAGAAAGCGGACGCAGAGACAATCGGCGTCTTGAACGAAAAAAGGAAAGGCCATTGACACCATCGACTTTGCCAATAGTGATTCTGGCAGGCGAGTTGACCCGCGACGCAAGGGATGGTGCAGCCAGCAGCCAGCCAAACGAGCCAGACCATGCATCAACAGAAGGCTCGATACTCTGTACAGAGCTCGCAGGAAAAGAGGGGTGGCTTACCAGAAAGGGGCAAAGAGAGACGCTGTCCCCCGCCAAAAATGTCTCGGGACAGCCAGTCCAGCCCAGCAGGAAGAGGGGAGGCCGAGAGGGGATTGCAAGACATAGGGAACTGATATGGCATGGATCGACTGTTATGTCCAATATTCTTTCCGGGTGGACGTTGTAGCTATGGGCAAGAGCACAGTACTGAGTAGGTTTGTGAGGATTGTAAATACAGCGAATTGAGGGTATTCTAACGTGGTTCTTCGCAACGCACGAGCACTCTAGGATTATTTTGTAGTATGAGAAATGGTGGAAAGGGAAGCGGGAGAACAAAAGGAAAAAAGAAAGCGGTCGGTGCGAGTGCCTGGATGTGCTCTGTGTGTGGACGTGCGCAGAGGGAAAGCTTCTGTTGGCTCACATCGTCGAGGTGAATACTCCAAAGTAAAGTGTGCACACGAGGTAAGGAGCTTCGAATCAAAGGAGGGGAAGTCTCACATAGTGCGAACATGTACGAAGTATTTGTACAAAGTATGTACGTCGTATGCACGGCGTTTTGTCACGCCTTCACCCTCCGCACCTGTTTTTGACCTCTGCATATGCAGCACGCGAGGCACGAAGTACAATATGCAGGAACACCGCTTTCCATGTGTGACTTTGCCAGGTGTGTGCGGGCGGCATGTACGGCGAGGTATTGCCACCGGCCGAAGCTGGGGATTGTTCCAAGGCGGATGAGATGCAAGGGAACTTTTCCAGTACTCCATAATCATAGTATTCTAAAACCCGAACTGTTTGACGTACCACCGGTCGATAATCAGCAATCAGTCACGCTGGCGTCCTCTTTGAACATCAATGGCAACCAGGACCATCCTGAAAAGCCGCCTCGCCAGATATGGTGTTGGTACGTCGTACTGCGCCAGAGACCGTTGTGAGGTGAGATATTAATACTGAAAATACCACTGTTATTTCGCACAATGATACGTCGTAAAATAAACTCATTCGTTTTAGCAGAGGCTCGTGCTTGCTGCCTTTCTTTGTTGGTTTGCTTTGATGACGATTGTGCTTTCACCGTAGTTTCCTCTTTTAAAGGATTTTTTCGTTTGCGAGAATGTCGCACTAAAATTCTATCAATATTTTGGAAAGACGTTTATTTGTGTCATTTGTTTTGTGCTTTGTTTTTTGTTACCGATTATTAAAGTTGTATTTTTTTTTTCGCTTTACATTTTTCCTGTTTTCTTCCCAAGTCTCTCCACCAAATTGGCCGGGTATAAGTCTTCGACTTCGCAGGGGTTGTATCCAGAAAACTCGAAGAGATTGGGGAAAAGGGGTCCACGATCCCCTTCCCAGTCCAGCGGAAGGGGAAGTGGTCGATTGGGTAGAAAAATTTCAGACAATTTATTGCACGGGAGAACGCATGTCGACGACGTGTTAGAGAGCAGAGCTTCTTCGAGAAGCCAAATTCATGCAAATCCTGGGATAAGAAAGGCTGGGTGGGGCTTGTTTCGACTCGGCATCGGCTCTGCCAGTGAAATCGCTTACCCTATTTTTCTTTTCATTGGGATCACTCTGTCCGCTTGCTTTTTGTTTCCAGTGCTCTCTTCTGTCCATCCACCTCGTCAAGTATTCGCTTCGTCACATATCTCTACCGGCCAATCACAGACAACTTGGTTATGATATCACTGACCTGGATGCGTGGTCTAATTGTCTTTTCGATGTGTGAGAAAGAACTAGCATATCAGCCTCCTCTCTCCTATGTTTGGTTGTCTACGACGTAGAATACAATGCACTTGTTGAAAGGGTGCATGCTGTACAATAAGGAGTGGAATATACCTGTGTAGCAGCGTTCTCGAAATGGTGTGAACGAATAGGACAAAAACCCGTTGACGCCAGTGAGGAGGGATAAGGAGGGGCATTCTTGTTTCAGAGGCCTGCCAATATAGACCAGTGCCATGTTTTGACGACTAAATAGACATTCAATGTGAATAACGAGGTGGCCAGAACGTATCTCGTGGTGGCTTGAGAAAACATGGGTTTTTTGGGGTTTTTTTGGGCGGTGGGGGGGGGGCAATTTGAAAAGACTTCTTGGGTTATTTCGAATGAACGAGGAATATATATATATATATATATTCTTGGAAAGAAAAATAAAGAAGAAAAAGGTCGAAGTGAAATAGGATGAGATGAAAGGAGCAGAAAAAAAGACAACAAAAAAAACCACAACAGTAAACAAATCATAAAGCCAGAAATAATGAGCTCAGTGTGACGAGACTGTGTCCAAACATATACGGAGCAGAGCTATCGTTTAATATATCGGAATGGCATCATGGATCAGCAAAGCACAGGCGGTCTTTTTGCTTTCATGCGTTTTCAAGTAGACCTTGATTATCACCTCTAACGAACATGGTTCATCCTAAAACGCAGAGCACGCTGAAAAGTAAAAGTTTAATATAAAAACGGGGATATATTCTCTCATACACCCTTCAAGAAAGAGACAGGCGGTATTACAAAGAAGGCCTGGACTGTAACTGTACCTTTGAATGGTAAATATAAATAGAGAAACCCAATTGTCCACCAATATCAAATAAGAACGCATGTACTGTTGGAGAGCACCCAATATACATCAACTTTGTCCGTCAAAGCCGTTTCGATGGACGCGCAACCCGATCTCTAAACGAAATTTTTGAAATTCTTGGTTTGTCTAGGGAAAGGAAGACATAGATTAGGTATCGTGAATCTCGCCCCTGGCGATTCTTGGCTCCCGCGAGAAGCCTTAGCCATCACAATACACATAAGAATACACGCGGGGTTTGACAGTAGGATATTTAGCTGTATTTATTCAAACTTTGGCACACAGGCTGCACACGAATATACAAGAGAGAAATAAAAGGCACAGAACTTGAAAGACAAAAGAGTGCAAAAATAACAGAGCAAAGGCTGCCCCGTTCGCCTATTGCTTGTTTATCACCAAGCGCACAGGAAAAGAGCAAAATCGTGGAGAAAGAAAAGAAACAAACACTTTAGCAGACGAAGTCAGAAACGATTCTCAGTACTCGAGCAGGCGGAGCTTTTTGCCAATGTTGCGTCGCCTCGACGCAAGCTCAGATGGCTTAGGCTCGCCCGCATCGAGGCTCTCGTTGCGGGCCTTGAGCGCCTGCAAAAGCATACCTGCATCAAAGAAGCCATCTGAAGAGAGTTAGTACAAATCCAAGCCAAGATAAAACAAAAAACATTGAGTAGAGGTGAGGGCCAGTAAGACTTACAGCCACCAAGCTCGTCGTCTTCGCTCATGGTTACACTATCCGTAGTCGGCGATTCGGAGCCACCTGCCTTGGTCGTCTTAATCAGCTCACCACCCGTAATGAGACGGCCACGGATTTGATTCGATTGGCGGGGCGCGGGCGCATGTGGTCGATCTCACGGGCCCGGGATTGCTGCTTGGACTGCGAGCCAGAGCGCCGGCTCGTGATGCGCAGGATACGCCGGATTTCGAGAAGGTAGCTCTCGAGTGTATCGATGAATCGCTTGGTCTGGCGGTGCTTGCTCGAAACACAAATGCTGATACCATCATCCTTGATAATGTAGCCAATGCCAAAGCCGTCGGCTGACACGGGGCCGAAACCGAACTGGCGCAAAGATGGGTTACCGCAGTTGGAGGTCGACAGGATCGTGTTGTTCAAGCGGTCCCAACCCGCATCCATGAAGATCGAAGGCATGTGCTGTTGGCTGTTGTGGCGTGACGAGCTGCTGTCGCCACGGGCCCGCATTGTCGAGTTGTCGCCATCCGTGCCGGGACTGCCGACACGCGGCGGCGGGCTGAAAGCGCGGTCCGACCCGTACGGGCTGCCGTAGCTGTTACTGTCCATACCCGTGGTCGTGCTGCTCAACTCGTCATCGGTGAGGCGCTGCCAGAGGGAGTAAAGTGCGTACAGGTGGCGGTCGCAGCCCTCTGCCTTGGCACACTCACGGGTGGTGTTCGTGTGGCGTTGGCACGCGCGGCGTAGAGCCTCGACCTTGTGCTCGGCTTGGTTGTCCGCCCAAAACGTCTGCACAAAGTTGACCGATTCTTCCGAAACACTGCGAATTGCCTCCGTGCGGCCATGTAGGAATACCTTGGTCATGGCGGGCTCGTATGTACATTCAACCCGGCCATAGAGACCATAGTACGCAGCCTGGAAAGCCATCTGGACGAAAGCGTCGGGGGAAAAGCCCATGCTTGTCATAAAGTTCTTGCCGTAGGCACCAAAGTCGAGACACTCAAACTCGTTCTGGCCGATGAGGTCAGCAAGGCGAGATTCAGCAAAGCGGACGGCGATGCTGAGCTCGGGGATCATATCCCACTCGAGCTTGTGGGGTGTGGCATCCACATCACCGAAACTCTCTGGGTCACGTTTGGACGGGTCCGGGCTTGCCGATTTCCAAAGCGAGGGCGCCTGACCGTTGATCGAGCGGGCGAAACGCAGGATCGTGTCTGTGTAAACATCACTAGCAAACCGGAGGACCGTGTGGCCGTCGACACCAGTGTGCTCAAAATTGATACCTGCACTGCCGTTCTTGCACACGATGATCTGCAGTTTGTCGTACCACCGGTTGGTGCAGGTGCCAATCTGGACACCCTTTTCGATCTCGCTTGTTGCCGCAGAGCATATTCTGGCAGATGGCGGCGGCAGAAGACGGCTCGGTGTAGTCGAGACAGACGACAAACAGAGCTGAGTCGACAATGCCAAGACAGTCGGCATTGTTGGAGCCCTCCTCGCGAGTAAGGACATCGCGTAGTCCGGACCATACTTGCGGTTCTCCGTGCTCAGAACACCCAGTGCACCCTTGGCGGCCTCCTGAATCGGCGTTTGCGTGGCATCGTCAACGACCGTCTGCAGGTTGATGGCGAGGTCGCGCTCGGTCATGATCAAATCAGAGTTCTCGTCCAACACATCGAACCAGTAGAACTGGCCGTGGCACATGACGACAATGTGCTTCGAGTCTGGGTCCTGCTCGATCTGGCAGCCATTGTCCGTAGGGACCCGGGCCGTACCGAAGAGCCTAGAGTATTGGTACATGTCCAGCGGGGTGCCGCGGACGGTGTCAGGCGGCAACTCCTCCTTGCGGACAGCACGGACGAACATGAGCGCTGACACGACAAGGGATGCTGCACGCGTCACCTGGTTGTTGCGAGCTGGCGTAGGGTCATCTTCCAACAAGAAGAAGGGGTTGAGGTTCAGGACGACCGGGTTGTCAAAGTTGAGGTACGAGTCATACCCTGATGAGGTTAGTCGAAATTCAGTTCAAAACAACACACATATTAAAGGCCATGGATTTTACAACTCACAAAATTGCTCAATATAGCTTGTGCGGCCCTCGGCGTATGATTTTAGCTTCTCCTGCAACTCGGGGCCTTCATTTCGGAGAAACTCGTCTACAGCGTGCCGGGTCTCGGCATGCTCACGGCTGGTTTGCAACGGCCGCAGAACTGTCAGGTATTTTTTGACATGACTTGTCGAGGTCTGGGATGGGCAGCTTGGGAAGTTTATCCTGGTGCGCAAATGTGATGCCACCGCCATTGGTGGACGATGGCTGATCGTAAACGTAACCCGACATGGAGCTTGGCTTTGAGCTTGGCTTGATCCTCGGTAGGGTACTGCCGCCTCCTCCAGCGCCGTTGAGACGAGGGTTGCTGACGTCTATATTGGCCGGGACGGACCGTGGGATCGATGCTGGCCGTTCGGTGGGCGTGGGAATGTTTGCAACAGGTGGAAAGGCAGATAGAGTCTCGCCAAGAGGCTTGGGAAGCGTGAAAGTACGGACTTGAGTCGGCATAGTGGTCAGTTTTGTCATTTTTTTTTTTTCTTGTAAAAAATATTGTTTTCTAAACAGAAAAGGCGAAAGGCTGCGGTCTAGATGCTTTGTGTTGTGATGTTTATGCGTAGAGAGGGGATACGCTTGTGGCGATATTCAAGCCGCGCAAGGCTGTGCGGTAGAAGTAGTGGCAATCTTGAAGAAAATAAGATGGCATCCCACTTGATGGAGACCTATCTCACTGATCTCATAGTGAACCAGACGAAAAGAAACAATGAAAGCAAAGAAGTCCAAGAGTATCAAGAGTGTGAGCCAAAAGGAGTATAGACGGAATAAAAGAAATGGGAATGAGGTGGGAAGGGTGTATAGAAGTGTAACTAAGAGAAAAAGGGACAAGGAAAAATTTGGTGAAATAATAAAAGAAGGAAAGAAACAAAATAGAAGACCAAGAACGAGTCAGAAATAAAAAGCAGACGATGGCTACAAGGCGAATAAAAAGGGCTGCAGATCGAAACAGATCTAAAAGGAAATAGTAGACGCAAGTGTGGGGACGGATGGGCGTGCGGATGATGGGGGAACGTGCAGATAGCCGTGGTCCAAGAATGCTTGAAAATTTATGATTAGAAGGACGGGAGTGGAGATGCAAAGAGGAGATATGAGCATCAAGCACAAAATAAAGACAGTGCAAGGGAAACGGAAGGTAAGGAGAGTAGCTTGTGTGTGTGTGTGTGTTCAGGTTCTCGGCTATGATGAGTTGGGCATTGGATATAAACAGCCACGAGACGAGAAGGCGAGATGGCGAGATGACGAGAAAGCGAGACTAGAACGCCCTCATACCAAACTGAGAAGATACGAGTAATAAGAAAAAAGGATCAAGGGGGGGAGGGGCGTGGGGTGCGCGGGAGTGTCATAACCGAAAAAGGTAGAGAGAAAATGGAAGAAAAGAAGGGAGGCAACAGGAAACAGGGAAAGCAATGTTTTTGTGTAAGTCAGTGATGAAAGGGGAAAGAAACAGTGAAAGACGAAGAGGGGTGTGAGCAAAAGGCAACAGGGGCGAGGCGGCGGCAACAGCTCATACGAGTACGACGTAGCCTAGAAGGCTTTGAGAAGCTCGGAGCAGCGCGCGCGGGAGACAGGAAGTCAATTGTCAGCCGTGGATATGGCCATACCAATGTAATAGAGGCTCCACCTTTTTGGCTCTTGTGTACTTCAAGGCCCAGCCCAGTCCTTGTTGTTTTTGCCAGCCCGCCTTCGAGGAAGAAGAAAGTGCACAAGGTATCTCGGCAGTGAGGCTAGAAATAAGGGAAAATATGGAGAAGGAGAGTGCAAGGATAGAAAACAAAACAAGAAGGAGAAAAAGGAAAATAGGAAATAGGAAATGGAGAGCGGCCACTAAACCTGCGCGAGCCCGGTGTCTTTGTTTGCTGACCAGCTGTTTATCACCCGTCTACCTATCGGAGGTCTAACAAGGTGTCTGGACTGTCAATTTCTGATCGGGGCTAGGGCCGTCATGTCGTTTTCTTTGGGACGTCTCTCATGGCTCTTCGCTTTCTTGGCCTTGCTCGGGGATGTCTCGCTTGATATTTTCCCTGGTAATGACAAGTGGTGACCTTTTTGATGGCCCTGTTCGCACACATAACGTTGAACAAGCCTTGCCCATTTGTGCATATCATATGTATGCTATGTGTGACCATATCTCCGTGTGCATGATTGTGTAAATAACGAACCCACGTGCGCGGAGAAACGCGAAGGATGCTTGACTGGAGCGGCGCTGGCAGCGCGACTTGCAGCACCTTGCCTGGAGCCCCCATCTCCGCAGGCCCGACGAGGAAGATAGGCAATATGGGTGTTGGTGTAGGTCCTCCCTCACACGCCCTCATTCTCTCTTTGTCTCTTCTCATACTTCCTCTGCCCCTGCAATCTGCCGAGAGATTTGGATTGTTTATCCAGCCAGGCAGAGGGCAGAGAGGGGTTGGAGGAATAAGCACAAAAATGTGTGGCAAAAATGACACAGAGTGAAGAAAACAATTCAAAACGTGAGGAAGAGAGTGATAGACAACAATAGGATCCACAACAAGGACGAAGGACACTGATTAGCATACATACCTTAGTTGGGGTGAAGGTGCAGATGTGAGCACGGGGGCAGACAGGTGGTGCTGTCGGTGCCGACGGTGCTGGCCAGTCTGGTCTTGTTACAGCTGCGGCTGCAATGAGCTCGCTGAAATCGATGTTGCTTCCGCGGATGCTGTTTTTTCGCTTGTTGCTGTAGCTGGATGCCCTAGGCGTGATTGGGATTTGATAAACAAAATGTGCAGCGTAGTCGGACTGGGCAGCTGATTACGTCGTCGAGCCGCAAGATGAATGTATGGTGTCTTTTTTTGGTCAAACGAGCATGTGGGCTCTAGCTGCGGACTCGGTGGAGAACGACTCCAAGGGCGATGAGTTGGGAAGGAAGTGAGGCAGGGAGAAAGACTAACAGGAAATAGTAAGAGTCGACGTTCCCTTAAAGACTGGTAAAAAGGGTTCCTGTGTTGGAAATGATGGCATGTACGTACGTGGAGGGGCTCTGATAGTGATACGTCCCTTGGTCCCGGAGCTTTTATGTAGTTACCAACTTAGAGTCAATGAGACCGTACAGCATCCAAAAATAACGGAAACAATAGGAAGAACAAGGCAAGGCAAGGAGTAAAGGGGGATAATGAGGATCAAAGGCAACGAAAAGTACGGTCTAGACGAACTAGAAGATAGAATTTTCTCTGGATAGTTGCAAGGCACAAATGGAAAGTGGGATAGAAGGGGAAAAGGAAGGTAAAGGAACGGCCTTTTGAGAAAATGTGGACACTGGGAACCGCTCGTTGAAAAGATCTATGAAATAACCCAATAAGAGGACGGGGGAAAAGGGGGGTTTGGGCAGCTCTGTGTCAAATATGTGTGTGCAATGCTGAAAAGTGGACAGCGAGAAGTGAAGCAAGAGAAAGATGCGGAGCCAGGATGGAAAAGACGATAATTACCGGAAGAAAGCAAGGTGGAAAGGGGAAGGAGGAAGTGGTAGACAGAATCGTGGAAACGTGGAAACGGTAGATATGCAAGAATAGAGAAATCAAAAGCAGGGACGGCGGGAACCAAGGGGCAATCATTCGACTACCCCATACGGGGTACGTTGTACTTTGTGAAGGAAGGCAAAACTTACAAGAGCCTTTCCAATAGAGTTGGGCGAGCGGCGAGAATAGGCACGGGATAGGTAGCGCGTGAGCAGGCCCAAAAATGACGTTGGCAGCAACAAAGTTGTGAAGAGGCGTGCACTTTGGTTTCGGTCGTTTCCTGTGGTTTTATCTGGAGGGGATAGTCGGAAAAGCCGCAGGTAGTCCTTCGTTTTGCCTGATGACAATAGCTCTGCCTATTGCCTATTGCCTGTTTCGGCCGTGCTCGTATGTAGCTTTTAGCCCGTGAGAAAGCAGTGGTGAGAGCAGTTGTCACGAATTGTAGACTGGCAGGTCAAAACTCAATGGCAGATCGCTCGTAGGCGAGCTATCACAAAAAATGAAATAGTTTTTGAGCATGAGTTGGCGGTTGTGGTGGCACTAAGACTAAACCGGGGCCATTCCGTACAGCATCCGGGGATACGGGGGAACGGCTGGCGGGTAGGAGTGGGCCGTGAAGAAGAAGAGGCCAGGGCGCAATACTCTGCAGCTTCTCAGTAGGCACCTTGCGGGCCTGTTTCTGAAGACTGGGCGCGAGCCTTTACACGCGTTGTGGGTAGGATCCGACAAGAGCACTGGGTATGGAGTGCTTCGTATCCTTGACATGCGTTCTCCGTATTCCGTACTCGAGTACTCCGTACGTCGTAGATACTGATGTTTTGCTCTGACGTTTTTTTCTTCTTTCTTCAGCTGCTTTCTACCCCGTTTCGAGCAGGGATGCTTGTCTGCCGCTATGGGGAGTGGAGGATAAGGACCTGCGCTAGAACAAAGCAGGCAAAAGGTGCAGAAGGGCCGGTGGTCGAACTCCGAGAACGTAAAAAACGAGAGTCTCGTTTAAAAATCGAAGGTCTCGGAACAGGTACGGCTCGCTCTTGAGTAGTCTCCTCGTTATCTCGTCACTTGTCTGCTTCCCTGCCTTCTGTGCGCATGCCTTGGCGAGTGGTCAAAGGAAAGAATGTCTTGGGCGGCTACACAGCCTTCTCAGCGCAGCTCAACCGGTGACGCAACTGTGGCGTTGTAACCGAGTGCGCTCGTGGTCCCGAATGGCAGGCGACGGCTCCGTGTGAGATGTATGTACACGGGGTTTGCTATGAAAATTTCGTGTGGACTTTGTGCTTTGCAGCGCTGTAGTTCTGTAGCGTTTTGTCGCAGAGTGCTTAAAGTGGTGCACGTCTCGTCCGGACGAGAGGATGTGACATGCGGCGGTAAGGAAGAATTTAAAAAGGAAGCGCCGCTGCGGCGGCCGCCAACACAGAATGGCCCTAGAATCTTATTAAGAAACAAGGGAGCCCACTCTTGAAAGAGCGAAGAAAAGACTGGCTTCTGACTGGCGGCCCGCACTCCTCCTTGTGCTGCTCCACCCTTTCTTTCCAGGCCCAAATGCTGGTGAAATTTGGACACGGGCCCGGTGGCCAGGCCGTGAAGCGGAACGACAAATGGCAGACCCAAGCAAACAGTTGAGTTTGCAGGCACACACTTTTCCTATTTCGAATCGGAAGAGGAAATCGCTCTCTAACTAAGCACAAGCAGGCCGTAGTAGAAAGGCACCGCACATATACAAGATGGCGGCTCCGAGTGATTGGGGATTGTTGCTGGACAGTGCGGCTCTGGTTGAGTTGTGTTTGATCAGATCCTGTGAAATGGTGATGGTTGAGTGCAGAATGTGGGGAAGATGGCAAGTTGTACGAGAAAGGAGAAGAAGAAAGGGATGCATTTACGGAAAGGCATATGTTGTGAACGAGTTCAGCTCAAAGAGCAGGAGCGACCCCTCAGCAAAGGAAAGAGCATCATACGAAGAAGGTAACACTTTCCCCCAAAAGAAGCAGGAGCGGCATGACACTACCAACTGACAGCGAGGGAAAGGGCGATGAACGATCTAGTTGACATGTCTGTTCCCCGCTTTTGCCTTTTGCCATCTTCCGTTAAATGGGCTAGGACGCGCCAGGACACCTGCTTGAGGCACGAGCACCTTTGTTTCTGACTTACATACTTCGTACCTAGTGCGGAGTACGACGTATTACTGGCCCCTTATGTACAAGCGAGACAGGCAAGGCAGCACTTGATTGCAACTGCATGACGATAAATCTCCAGCTGCGTCTCGTTGTAGACTCTTTCCCAGTCTATGTACAAGCAGTCAGTAGACCCTAAGTCTCTGGTTCTGTTCCACCTGATCCTCCGCCTGCTTCCACTGGTCTTCGAGGCGATTTGATATTTACGATGTACCCCGGAGGCAGTTTTTTATTTTTTAAAAAAAAAGAGCAGAGGAGGGTGCTTGTCTTACAACGGAGTGTCTGACCTACATGTCTCTTAGCCCTTCTCTGTTGTCATCACCATCGCTTTCCGGTCTTCTGCCCTCGGTCCTCGTCCAGTAGTCATTCAGCGTCACCTTCTTCGTCCGTACATGTCGTACGTATTGATCTCACCCCGGTACCAGCTGCTCGTACGTGTGTATGGAGCTACGACGCCATAATTACCCAATAATCGAGACGATCCTTGGTATTGGTGTCTCTGCATCGGTGCTTCGTGCGTATTTTTTCTGCAGTGCATACTTCCGTGGGACAAATACAGCGAGTGGCCTGTGGGCTGCACTTGCATTTTGTAGGGTCAATTACAGCTATCGTGCTTCCACACTCCATCCTCCACAGTACTCCGTACACAAAGAATTGAAGAAGAGTGGAAGATACATCGATGCAAGTAGTGCAGAGTAGTCCGTGTAGAGATGACGTAGAAAAGTGACATATGTCTGGCAGGGTCACCAGACTGTTTGGCAGGTTCCTTCCTCTTGGTACCACTGGCGACATACGGGGAGAAAAGAGAGACTGAGTGGTGGAGAACAAGCAAACAACCCTCAGCCGCTAAAACGACATTCAGGCACTAATGAGGGGTGTTGGTAGCATAGCTGACATGTGATTGACCCTGCTGCCCCTTGTTGGGAACAGACGCCATTTCGGCATAACGGACCCCGATAGGGTAAGAGCAATAGGATGATTTGCAGTCGTATTGCAGCACACGCGCACTCCCATCTCCGTGCACGCAAGTATCTTACATATATAGGGCACATAGCACGGCTTCGTGCAGAGAACACAGCAACGGGCATCGTTCCACCACGGCCGAACGGCGCCCAGCAAGCTAACAATGAAAGTCGGCTATAGCGAGAGGCAAAGCCGTGGCCTGGCCATAACAAGATATGGAACGGGGTACGACAGATTAAGAAGACGCTGGATCTGATTTGGATGACGGAGGCGACGACGCGAGAATGGACAAGCAAATAAGGCAGGGCCCAAAAAAAAGTAGGAAAAAAAAAACCGCTCACCGGGGCGAAATCCACGTCGCAGTTCGTTTTGGATTTACTTCGTAAGGAGACATGCCATTGTGTATGCGTGGAAACAAATATACGCATGTCTCCATGCTTTGTGGCAGTTTCGTGTGTATCTGACATTTGTGTCGCGCATTGACACGTTCCCCGCTCTTCTTCGGTCGCCCGGAATGCTGCGTTGGAGGGGAACAGTGTGGTCGACCCGATAGGGAGGGCGGAGGCAACGTTCATTCTTGTGTCAGCGAGTTTTCCGTGAGTGGAAATTGATGTTGCCATTAACTTTCGTTCGTTAGATCTGTTCAATATGGGGCACTCGTCCAATGGTCAGCTTGCAAGCCTGCCCTCCATCGCTTGGGTTGGTCGCGCCGTCCGAAGACGCCTCAATTCTGTGACGCGATGATCTTTGTTGTTTTCTCTTATCTCTTTCTGTCGTCCCCTTTCACTCCCACTAAATACTTTGCGACGGTGGGTTTCTTGATTCTGTCGTCGCAGAAGAAAAGAGTACTTAGTCTTGTGCTGAGAGCCCGCATGCTGGTGACGTGCCCGTCTCTCATAACATGCACGTAATTGTATTGTAAGGTGTGCTGCAAAGTTGCACACTTTTGTACAGATCTACTGGCATATACGTTAAGTTTGTGTTGGCGCCAAATAAGGCCAAAAAGGATGGTGTCGAGAATCTTGGACGGCAGCCGGCCTCGGAGATCTGCCGAGGTGCCTGCACAAAACATAAGCCTCCTTAAGCTTAGTGATGAACTTGACAAACGCCCTATGTCAAACAGAAAGTTTACATGCGGTTTATAAAAAGAAAAATGGACTCGTTTCAGATAATTCAAAATTATCTACGAATGCGAGCTTGACCATTTATTTGACTACAAGTTGAAGGGTAGGCTGCCATTTCTTCTTTTAATATACCACGGGAATTTGTGTTTTCTTACTGCCTCTCTGTTCTTTTGTTATTTTACCAGCATGTTTTAGACATACTTTGAATGGAAAAGTAAAAGCTGTGTCATAATTGCTGTGAATATTCTGTCATGTCACCTTGAGATTTTTTTTTGCTACAGGATCGAGGTCCATGTGTCTCATATCGGAAAATAATATCATATTTTAAAGGTGCTTCTGGAAGCCTTGACACGGCCCGGACCGGCACCGACGTGATTCTGCCAATGCGACCGCTAGATGCAGCGGTAATCTTTATTTACGAGTGTATATAAAACAAGGTTTCCCAGAATCTCAGCTCTTCTTTTTGTGATTCTTGTTTTGTTTTCTATACTTATCCAAACGGCGTTTTTATCAATGGATCGCTAGGATCGTTGCATCTTGTTCTCTGGTATACCAATCCTTCAATCCCTCTTACAAATTCCATTGTCTATCCGGAAAAGCCGTGGTTAGGGAATACAATAGTATTTGGGTCATCGTGATGGCCTTTTGAGGAAAGTTTACAGATGAACTGATGGGAAACCGAACAGGTAACCAAAGCAATATAAAAGAGCCAGGATGGTCAGCGATTGGATATGGTGAGCCTTTACAAAGTGAGAGCACACAGAAACTCTGCCGTGCTTGCTGTACCCTTTGTGTTACCCGAGATGCAAGACATCAGATGCTCCTCTTCTGCACTGTTCCGTGCCCTCGGACTGCCATCTTTTTTGGGTTTTCTCCTTTTCTTCATCCCCTCTCTTGTTTTCCTCTTCATCTATCGCCTCCAAGGGGGTCGCATAACGTTGATCCATGTCATCGACTACACTACTACTTAAGTTCCTTTTCTATGTTCTTGAACTGCCGATGAGGCCTTCGTCATTTAATATTAACGCCTGTTTCTCCGACTATTTAGCATTGGGCTACTTGGTCCGTATGGTTCAGCATATGACACCCTGTATTTTCTCTCTTCGAACTCCCAGCTTTCAAGCCGTGCAAAGGACTGCAGACCATGTCTTTTCTGCGGACAAAGCAAGATGTGAAGCACCGAAAGAAAGAAAAAAAAGTTCGAACACGCCTTGGTGCTGTCTTTTTCAGTCTATGAGATACGGACTGGATACCTCGACCTGGAGTTAATTTGCATCGACTCGTTTATGTTGTGCAGGCTGGTTTGCTTAGTCTTTTGTGCTGATATGTCTTAGCATTTCTCTTTCCAATGTTCCCAGAAAATATGACTGTCTCCCTTTTAATCTATCTCTTGCTCTACCCACTCAGTCCATCCACCGGGATACCCTGGTCGTGTTTGCTTTTCTCGTCATCCTTTGTGTGTCTCTGCAGTATCTCAAGATATATGATTTTTCTCCTCCTATTTTCTATCCCCCCGTGCCCTGTCTGTGTTCATTTTGTATCATTTCCGTCTTGTGCCCATTTGTGCAATGTTCGTACTGTGCCTTTTTGCATTGCTTTGTCAGGCTTCTCTAATGCTTTTGCGTACGTCCCCTGACTATTATGATTTGCATTTTGCTCTGTCACTATTGTGTGTCAAGAGAGGGGCGGCATATCTTCAACTCTTCCTGTTTAACAACGCTCTCGACCTTTTATTTGGTCGGCAGATGCCTTTTGGCATGATTTCTTGGCCTGAATCTGGCCCTTCTCGCCTCTATTTTGACGGTATTTTCTCTCCTTTTCTCTCTCCCCCCCTCCCTCTCTCTCTTTCTCTCTCTTTCTTTCGCATTGGGCTCGCGATGCTCGCCAGCCTTCAACTTTGACACCAAACACCCGGTCCTCACAATGCAAATGTATGCTTTGCAACGCGACGCTTCTGTTTAAACGCGATTGTCTTCTTATTATAAGGGACAAAAAATACAAAGCCATTATAATAACCAACATGGCCTCGTTTGGACGAGCAAAACGGAAAAGTCCGTCACGATCGACTGCCTCCAGCCTTCCATCCTCTCATCATCGACCACTATGCCTGATCCATAACCCAGAGGAGCCACCAGCTATGCCAAACGGAAGAACACTCGAGCTCGGACTGGACCATGACATTTCTCTTGAATTTGGCCACATATCAGTACAAAGTACTTGCATTGCTGCTGCAGCCACCACCGGCACTGCCGCAAATCCAACGCCGCCACTCAGGCTACCATCACCACCACCATCATCTAGCGCCAATAATGCCATCATACCTTTAAGGGCGCCAGTAACTTTGACGACATCCTCGTCCTCATCTGCTACGGCTGCAGCTCCAGCCACAGAAACGGAAGGTGCCGCAAAAGCTGTGGCAGTGGCAGTTGCGGCAGGACGGGTGGATGAAAAGGGAAGGTGCACTCCGTGCCGGGAGGAGCGACTCGCTGCGCGAAGGTACCGGTGGAAGGTGATAATCGGGCTGATCTTTCCGTTTGCTCTCCAAGCACTTGATGTCACAATGTAGGTGTCTCTTTTCCTTGCCTAATTAATTTTTTTTCTTTTTTTCTTTCGCTTAACACCATCTGACATAACCAGCATCGCAAGCGCTCTCCCATGGATTGCAACTGACTTTGGTGAGTCTGAACAAACCCACCCTTCAGTCTACACTAGCTTTCCTGGATTACATTGTGTTACTGTTTCTGCTAACACTGCATATACTAGGTGAGGTCTCTCAGCTTAATTGGATTATATCTGCATTTAACCTCACTTCGGCCGCTTTTATTCCATTTTGGGGCCAAGCCGCCGACATCTTCGGGCGCCATGCTGCCATCCAGGCCGCCCTTCTTATCATGATGATCGGCAGCGCACTGTGCACCGCCGCGCTGACGTCGACCTTTGCCGTTTTGCTACTCGGCCGTGCTATTCAGGGCCTTGGTTGTGCAGGACTTAATGTCGTCGTGCGAGTCATTCTGCTGGACCGTGTCTCCTTGCGCGAGAATGCTAAAAACTGGTCCATCTTCTCCTTTACGGCAGGTATGAGCTACGGTGTGGGCCCAGTTGTTGGTGGCGCTCTAACAAATATCAATTGGCGATGGTGTTTTGCCATCAACTTGCCAATATGTGTGGCAGCAATGGCCCTTATTTACATTGTCCTTCGACCTGAACTTTTGGGGCCACGGACACTGGAGCCTTCGCGCGACTCGCCAGATCTGTCCGCCGGACACCCGAGTCCTAACTTCTCAGACCACTTTGAGCCTCCCGCAATCCGTTCTGGCCTCGGAGGCCACCTATAAACTCCATCCCGACCTCTCGGTTGAGGCCATTCTTGACACGCATAGCATCAATCGATATTGGCGGACAACTTTTATTTCTTTTCGGCCTTGGATTGCTGATTTTAGCACTGACGTGGGCAGGTGCCACGTACGGGTGGGCTACGGCGGCCGTTTTGGTGCCACTATGTGTCGGTTTGCTCCTCGTTGCTGCATTTATCGCTTACGAGCACCTCATGGCGCCTGGCCGTCTGTTCTCTCGCATGTGGCCACGTCAAAAGTCGATGCTGCCATGGGCGCTCCTCGGTAGTAAGGATATTGGCCTTTTTGTTCTACATAAACTTTGCAACTGGAGCAGCCATGTATTCGGTAAGTGAGGTGGGAAACAGTATAGAAGAAAGCTCTAAAAACTGACACGAGTACAGGTTCTCTACTTTTGCAACCTGTACTTTACGATGGTCAAGGTACCCTTAACCTCCTTCTACGTTCAATCCTTTTTTGTAAGATTTCAACTGACCTTGACAGTTGTATGGGCCGACATACGCAGGAACACAACTACTGTACTACACGCCCGGTCTTGGCATGGGCGTCTACCTCTCCATGTATTTTCTCAATGGGTGGCCCCAAAATACGTTTGCGCCCCTGATGTTAGGCTCTATCGTGGAGGCGGTCGGTGTCGGTATTCTGGCTTGGGCACTGTACAGCGGTCGTCTTCCGGCCATCTTTGGCATGATGGCACTGACCGGTGCCGGTACGGGTATGCGGCTGATGCCTGCATCACTTCATGCCGTCGGTTTCTTCCTAAGCACGTCGCTACCGTTGTCTCGCTTATGGCCGTCGCACTTCCTCTCGGAGGGACTCTGACGCTGACGGTCATGGCGGCTATCTTCAACAACTCTTCGGGCATTGCAAGCTCCTCGCCCCTACGGAGTGTAACGACACTTAATCAACTGCCACCGGATGCCCTCGCTGATGTCGTACATAAGGCAAAGGTGAAAAATAGACAATGGCAAACTAGTATCTTATCTTCATGAGTATTTGCTAATCATCATAGATGGGGATTGTGTGGGCGTATGTTGGCATAACGCCGATAATGGCCATGGTATGTGCTCTGAAAGTATTATCTCTGAGAACATATTCATCTCATCTGACCCTACAGTGTGTGATCGCGGCCTTGTTATTGGGAAATGTGCAGATTGCCAATGACGCAACAAAGGCCAAGAAGGCGACAAAGGCAAAGTCGGCGGCACCGAGTTCAAGTTCTAGCCCGGTTCCGGCCAAAGCAGGCGTCGAGAGTGATATCAACGACGGAAGGCATATTATCCGAGGCGTCTATCTTCTGGCTATGCTGCGGGGCCAGACAGAACCACAACAAGACGAAGAAGGCCAGAGAACACAGCTTTGGCAACAAAGTCGACAACAGCAAGCTGCTCGCCCACCACCGCCCGTCATACCTCAACGCCCAGCGCCTCGAGAAAAGACGATACAAGCATTTGTTGAGCCATAATAGGGTAAGGAGGGGAAATCAAAGCATCGAGTGTGGTTCGACCGGCATCGACTCCGGCGAATATGCTCCGCGTCCTGGCAGCAAGGGGCCAGGAAGACTCCAGCATACGGCTGAACTGGCGAGGGCAAAGATCTCCGCCGCCACGACGGGAGGCGCTTGAGGCCCCCCCGATCATTGGCCAATTTCTCGGTGTGGACAAGTGCGTCAGTGCTTGCTCCATGCGTGGAGCTGGGTTGTGTCGGTGGGCGTCGTTAGCCCTGTCTCCTTTCATTATGTCTTTCTAGCAATTGTTTTATTCGATTGCACTCTATATCTATTTGTCTAATCTTTTAAGCTTCTCGTTATAGAGTCCATGTGATGCATATGTAGGCAGTGGCTTTATTGGCAGGCGATAAAAAGTGGTTACTCCTATTAACTCACGGAAACTAGTTTATTTTATCTTACAAAAATAGAGACTTCAGCTATGACATCTACCATATCAGGGTCTTGTAGCAAACACCGCGGAGAAAAAGAAAAGAAAAATAGTGAGACATGCATTTATTGATGACAGAACAATCATTTCTTCCCTCTTAGGGGTAAATGTCTCCCAAAGGCCTGCATACGAGATACCGTGCATGGCGGCCAATAGCGCGTCTAGATGGAGTAATTGGCGAAATGGGAAAGTTTCAATGAGCGTGGGTGGCTTCCTATCGGCGAGGCGGTATTTGAAAAAGAAAATACGGTTACTGTTATATTTCATGAATCTTCAGGGGCCTCCAAAATCAGACCGCTGGCTTGACTTCTTGCTCTACATTAGAAACAATTTTTCTCTCCTTTTATTTGAGTCCCAAGCTGCGTGCCATTCATTTACATTATAATGATGGCATGTTCCCCTTTCTTAACTTCCCCTCCTTCTACCACCGCAATATCCAACACCCAATAGCTCCCATTTTATGACTTCCAGTTCATCGTTACCATTCCTCCTTTGTAAGATGTCCCCCTCGGCTGGACGTGCAAATAAACATCCCGCTTGGTCTCCACTGAAGCCTGACAAACAGCGTCCCGAAGCCTGCTAGTCTAGGGACTACCCGTGCACTAATATGCGAGCCGCCCGCTTGCCACGCGAAAACGTCACACGAAGATAGACGAAGTTTTGACGGCATCCTTTTCATTTCAGCACTGTGTACACCGAAAACAAAAGAAATACAGCACAATAAAGGCCAATACAAAAGGAACAAAAAAAGAGATAGCGCCCAAGAACGTGGCATACAGGTTGCAGAAGAAGTGGAAAAACCGAATCCTTCTTGCTCGCCTGCCAATTCCAATCTTGCAATGACGGTCAAAGACAACAACCAGCCCCACAAGAGTCGGTCCAGCGGCGACGGCCATTCCCGCGCTCCTCTAGCCAACAATCTCACAGAGGACCTTGCTGCCATACGATCCTTATTGCACAACATGCACGGCGACAGCACGCTTGACCTTGACCTTGGCGGCCCATCATCAGCGCCAAACTTTACAATTCCCATCGATATGTCTGATACCGACTCGTCTAGTGACGACGACGACGATGACGAAGACGACGAGTTTAGTGACATGACACTCAAGCCAAGAGAGGGTGAAACAGAAGTTGAGATGCGGCGGAGGCTACTTGCGGATATGGTGCGGTTAAGACGCAAGATCTTTGCTGCATTTGTACCAGGTGGCCGCTCCGACAACTCGATCGATCCAGACCTGCCCATGGCAGCGCTGTCTTTATCTTCATCTCCTCCAGACCTAGTCCCGAGTACTGCCAATGCTCGTGAAGACGAGCAAGATACTTGCCTTCGTCGCCGGAAGACCTCTGACGGACACTCTCCCAGCCCTTCTCCTAAAAACGAGGATCCACTGCCCGTGGCAGCAACAACCCCATTGCCTCCTCGAAATAGGACTCCGGCCGCAGCAGCTACACTTAGTGGGATTGTCCCTGCTGCTCTGATTTCCGCGACTGAGTCTGCAGTTGAAGTCGAGGCAAGCAATGAGGGGGAGCCTTGAAATATACAGGCTTTTTGGTTTTGGGGTTTATATTTCAATGGATTTTTATGCTCAATATATAGTGATGATGAAAAAAAAAAGTCAACGCCGAGGGTATTGAGTGAAGAGTCCTGCCACACGTTTTTCCCGTGCCCACCCAAGTCTTTTTATACATGTAGACTAGAAAGCACAAGAAAAAAAGACAACGCCATGTGTAGCCACCACCAAGAAATAGCCAGCCTAAAAGAGGAGAATGCACTGACCAAAACACCAGGATAGGCACAGATATATCATACAAGAAAGAAAGAAGAAAGATAAAGAACCTGCACATAAGACTCCTCACCTATCTCTTGTATTTTTTTAGAGACGTAGGATCACAGAGAGGCGACCTACCGCATCTTCCGCGGGTCTTGCATCTCAAAGGCCGGCAGCGGCGTGCTCTCCCCGCTACCACCGCCCTTTATCCCGCCCAGGAGCCAGTCTGTCAGCCCAACAAACCGCGCACCGGCGCTGCGCTCCCAGTCGCCGCCCTCGGCCACATGTTCGATCGTATGACTCAGCACACGGCCCTCGCCGTCAAACTCAAAGATGAACAGGCCCGTAAACTCTTTCGGGTCGCCCACGGCCTGGCTTGTGCCGACGGGTGCTTTTCTTCCGGCGAGCCATCGGCATTAGCTTGTGGAGGCAGCGACATGCCACCGCCTTTGCCAATGGTCCGCCACCGTACGACAAGTTGTTCATCACCCGCTCCGGCGCGGCGTGCAGCCGCCGAGTGCAGCAGCAGCGGCTCCTTTGTCATGCGCTCCGACAGGATCTCGAGCTTGACGTTGCCCACGAGAGGCACCCGATTCCAGGCGAGCGGTGATGTCCAGAGGCGGCAATATAGGCGACACGGCCAGATACGACGGAAGGTGAGGATGGGTCGAGGGGAAGAGGTGCAGGGAGATCGTGGGCGCAATGATTTCCGAGGGCAGCGGGACTGGAGGAGGTCGGTAGCCGTTCTTGGAGGATGCGTAGGGCTGTTATATTAGATGCAATTTCAAGTAAGAATAGAAGACAATGGGGCGTAAACAATGACACATACTCTTCCCGAGCTTAACGGTCCGCTCGTCTGGTGGCTTGCCGCCAGGCTGTGTGCCAAGGCCGCCGGGGCCGTCTGACCGTGGCGGGAATGTTGCATTGAACCAGATCTCTGGCAGATTGCGGGAGTGTGCTTCGGAAGTGTCGTGAGTGGTTTTAAGAGGAGGGAGCAGTGGTTGTGTTGATTGTAGCAGTTGTGGAGGGAGAGGGCGAGGGTGGCTGTTGGCGAGGAGTAAGGCTCGTCTGTGGCGACTGCGACTGCTGTGTCGCAGCCGCGGCACTCGAGAGGTATCGCCGCATGGCCGGCGAGGGTCGCGATACTGTTGAAGCTGGGACGCAAAAGGCGCGGCCATGTCGTGACTCTGCAATATCTAGAGTGGTGGTCGTTGTGGTGAGGTGAGGTGACGTGAAGTGAAAGCGGAGGAGGTCGAAAAGAAAGAGCAGGTCCGGCGCCAAAGGCCCTCCTTCCCTCTCTCGAGCTGGCTAGCTGCGGTCGAAAGTGGAGGCACAAGGCGACGAGACCAGAGAGGGGGAGAAGCGTCAAATGGACAAATGGGAATTGGTCCAGGGACGAAGCTCCCGCGCCTCTTTTTTCCTTTCTCGTCCGTCGCTATTTTTGATATTTTTATTCTTGTACAGAAAGTTTGACAAAGTATGATGTCAGGAAATTTGCTGGGCCGGTTTTGCCCGTTGGAAACTCAAAGGGCAGCCACTCCACTAGAAATGCGGCCTAACCCCTGTAACCGCCGCCGGATAAGGCAACTGCAGCCAACTGTCGCAAACAGAGTGCAATACGGCTGCCAATCGTTGGAGTAGCAAAATAAACTGTATCCTGTGGATAATTTGTCGTACTGTCAATTTACAAGGCAATAGCAACTATTAAATACGCTATGTTTGTCAAAGTGGTCAAACGTTCAATCTTCTTTCATCTAATATATTCTGGGCACTCTACTAACGCAGCGAAAGAAATGAAAAAAAAAAAATACGACATAAAAGAAGGCGCAACATTCTGATCTTGGATCAGTCATGTGTACGGATTACACCAAAGCAGGCTCAAAGAATGTGTCCCTTTCATCAACTCGTCCAAGGGCGTGGATGGATAGTCGAGGTAATGTGCCTGAAGTGTGCCTGTGATAAGAGCACGTGATCCACATTTTCGGTTAGGAGTTGTTTCAGTGTGGTGTGTGAGGTCACCGGTTGTTAGCGTGGCGGGCCGTGGCAACTGTGGTTGCCTGTATCATGTGAATATGCACGTGCAGCGAGGGCTGTCTGTTCCTTCCTCTTCAGCCTGCCAGTCGAGCGTTAATAGTGGCTGTGTTTTCCGCCTTTGCGCCTGCCATTCCTGTTGCCTCAATCCCCTGTATCTTGAGGTCCACTCACTGGTTCCCGCCCCTTCTTTCCTCACTGGCTGCAATCTTTCTTGCTGTTCCTTCTCTGCCTGGCTGTTTGTCCTCCTTCCCCATTCCCCATTCTCTTTAACCTCACGCCCTCTTCTTCCCAAACTTACCAAACGCAAACCCTTTCTCTACATCACCATCGTCAGCGATACCGCATCTACTCTGCCGCCTCGCATATACACATCACCGCACGCTTTCCTTGACGACTTTTGCATCACACACTCGACCTCACACTCCCCATTTCCCCAACTTCTTCGTCTCACCGCCGCGCGCCACCATGAATCCCGAGTAGTACGTTCGAGACAACCGATTCTGCCCCTTTCGCTTCCCGCTGCTCGTCTCCCTCGCTTTCCAACGGTACCCACCATCTTGCTAACCTGCTATCATCTAGAGTTTCTTTCGTTCTTCCTTCTCCTTCTGCTGGCCGGCCTTCTTTCCTGGTGATCCGCCTTCGACCATCATCCTGTGACGACGCCTTTCAAGCGCGCCGGCGCATCACCAAAAGGGGGGGGCGCGGGGGGCATCGGTTCTCGACGACTACACATCACCCCTCCCCGACGTCATCGCCCATCGCAGCCATCGTTCTATTAACTGGCTCATTTATCACATCGTCCCGCATATTGCCTTGTTTGTTACTATGTCTGACCTTTTCTAGATACGACTACCTCTTTAAGCTGTTGCTCATCGGTGACTCCGGTGTCGGCAAGTCTTGCCTGCTGCTTCGTTTCGCCGACGATACCTACACTGAGTCCTACATCTCTACCATTGGTGTTGACTTTGTATGTTCTTCTTTTCTCCCCTCGGCGGCTTTTGAGTCACTGCCCAGGCCGCCTATACCAGACTCCAGCGCTCGTCCTGCTAACACTTTTTTCTCCCTTAGAAAAATCCGGACGATCGAGCTCGATGGCAAGACCGTGAAGCTGCAGATTGTAAGTGCCGGCTGAAGGCTGAACGTGCAAACGCAGCAGCAGGGCAAAATCTATGCAAATTAAATCCGATCTTTCAATGCTAACCTCTCCTTGCTTGTAGTGGGACACGGCCGGCCAGGAGCGTTTCCGCACAATCACCTCTTCGTACTACCGCGGTGCCCACGGCATCTGCGTCGTCTACGATGTTACCGACATGGACTCGTTCAACAACGTCAAGCAGTGGCTGCAGGAGATCGACCGTTACGCCACCGAGGGTGTTAACAAGCTTCTCGTCGGCAACAAGAGCGATATGTCCGAGAAGAAGGTCGTCGACTACCAGGTCGCCAAGGAGTTCGCCGACAGCCTGGGCATTCCATTCCTCGAGACCTCCGCCAAGAACGCCAGCAACGTCGAGCAGGCCTTCTTGACAATGGCCCGCCAGATCAAGGAGCGGATGGGCACTACTGCCACCAACAACACCAAGCCTAGCGTGCAGGTCGGTGCCGGCCACGGCGTGTCTAACAACCAGGGTGGCGGCTGCTGTTAAGCAGCCAGCTACATGCGTTGTCTTTTTTACCGTTTTGCCATTCCCTCCCTAGACGACTCAGCACGACCAGTTTCCCTGTCTCGATTGCCAGCTTTGCCTTATCGCATTTCCAGAAACCTAGCAATACGTCCTGTTGTTCCTACGCCCCAGTCATGAACCCTCTGCCACCACCAGCTTTCTGATCGTCTTTCTACCGAGTTTTACTTCTAGGCGCGAATTTAGAGTCCGGTTTCTTGAATTTACTCTTTCTTTCTCTTTTTACTCTCGGCTTCCACGGTTGTTGGCTGTGGGAAGACGAATGATTACTAGGTATAAGGTAGACAAACGACGCGGACATGCTCAACTACCGTTTTGAGGCGGACTTGCAAAGGGTGGACAAATAACGACGGTGGATCCGTGTACGATGGGTTGCTGAAGGGAGAGGGATGGGGGGTGACCGAGGGACCAGGGAACTTTTAATGGGCTATTTTGATTTGCTTTTTTTCTTATTTTTTTTCTCTGGCCTCTTTTTGGTGCGTTTTTTGTTGTTTTTCTATCTTTTCAAAGGGAAATTTTAACGTTTTTGCTTTTTTTCTTTTCTATTGACATTCACCACGTTTCGTCTTGTTCCCCTCCCCTCTCGGGTGCCTCGTCGTGCAAACGCTTTGCTTTCGCGCACGGTTTTTCTATTTGTCATATTACTGGTCTTCCTTTAATACTTACATCCCTTGCCAAGTTGAAATATAATCAAACGCCACAAAACGAAGTCCAAATGCCTCTCCATGTGAAGTTTCATTTGCCATATGGTGTGGACTTTGGATATAATTTGAACTGAAGAAGCTTTAAGCTGAGCTAGATAAACGGAAACAAAGAAGGAAAAGATATTGTAGACAGAAACGAAACAAAAAACCCCAGTAAACCTGCTAACAATGCCAAAGATCCATCATAAAATACAGTCATCAAGCCCTTCCAAGAGTATAAAGAAAAATCCGTACAAAATAAACTACATCGATAGGTATCCAATAACATATCGTAATATTACAGGTAATCTTTTTGAGTGAAAGGGCGACAAGTGAAAAGAAAGGGTTTAAAAGAGAAAACGGATAAGAAGCGAGGCACTGCTAGGCCAGACCGAGCCACTTGAGGGCCTTTTTGCCTTCGTTGTTGTTCTTTGTTGGTAATGCTGCTCCCGTGGCTGTACTGGCTGTGGATGCTGCTGAGACTGGCCTTTTCACGCAGCCCGCCTCTTGTCGTATTGTTTACGACTTGAGGTGGACCCTGGACCGACGACGTGATTGCTGCGGAGGCCGACGCGGCCCCGTGTGCTGGCGCCTGTGATCTGGCTCGACTTTGCTCCGCATAGGTGGTGGACGCACACCACGGGTGCCGGCGGCCTCCTTGGCAGCCAATAGCGCGGCACGGTCGCGCATAAAGAGAGGCATGAGACGGCGCATATCGGGGTCATTCTCTAGGTCATCGTCGTCATCGCCATAATCATAGTCGTCGTCGTTGTATCCAACAAAGGCAACACTACTAGTGCTGCCACTGTTGACACTGCTGGGCACTGCATTTGTGCTGATGACGGTGTCCTTATATTGCCGTTGCCATTGCCATTGCCATTGCCATTGCCGTGGCGGGCATCAGAAGCCGGGTCATCATAAGTGTAGTTACCATCCTCTGATACATCCAAGCCGGCATCCCAGTTGCTGAGATTGTCGTTGTCGCTCCGGATGGAGGACGATGACAATGTCGAGGCGGCTACAAGATTGTTGAGGATGACAGGGCCTGAGATGGAGCCCGGGTTGATGGCCACGGCCATCTGCTCCTTGGTCCGCCGGACTGCTGTAGGCCCGTTGACCTGGATGGTCTTAGCCACGAGGCGGCCGCTGGCAGCACGATGGGTGCTGGTGCTAGCCCGGTGGCCTGTGCTATGTAGCTAGGCGTCTTGGCCGTCGTGCGCCATGAGTCGGCCTGTGACTGGAACGACTGCAGCGACGATGCCTGGGATTGCTGCGACTGCAGAGATAGAGTCGACGGAGCAGGAGACTTTAGTGGCCGAACAGCCGAGATAGAAGGTGCAGTCGATATCTTGGACGGTGCAGACTTCTTTGTGTTGACGGGGAGAGGAAGTGGGGGAGGACGGGACGCCGTTTTATTGCCACTATCCCTCTTCCTGTCCTTCTCCGAAGACAAGCCGTTCCGGTTTGGACTCGGGGTGTTTCCGATGAGCGGACTTGGCAGGGTGGGAGACTGCATTAACGTTGGTCGTCCGAGGTGGCGTGGGGACCTTGCTGTTTCTGCTGCTACTACTACTGCTGATTCCCGTTCCTGGGCCTCCGGCCGCAGTCGTGGCAGTTGAAAGAGCCGAGTACCGGCCCATGTCACCCTTTTGCTGTGCTACCAACGTGAGAGGAATCATGCCGTTTTGGAAGGCAACCTCTGCAGGCGATGTAGACCTTGAGGGTAATGATTTTGTGCTTGACAGCATAATCTTCCGGATTGACGCCACAAATGCCTCCACGTCGGTCTCATTGGCAGCCGATGTCAACAGGAAGTTGACACGCTTGAAGGAAGACTGGCCCTGGGCCACACCGATAACAGGTGGCAAAGAAAACTTATGCTTCGGAGAGAGAATTGGTTGTTGCAGCATTTGAAAGCCCGAACGGCGGCTCTCTGCACGGTATTTCGAATCCTCGACCGCTATGACGCTCGCTACTTGGACCATCTCGCGGCCTACCAATTGCTGTATAGCCAAAACGACGGGAAGAAGCTCCATGGGATAGTCAAGAAGGACTAGACGTATAGATGACGAAGCTGGCAAAGATGGCGATGGATACGTACGCAGATATAGGTCAAGCTGGGCAATGACAAGTGTCGCCAGCACGTCCGTCCCAGTGCTTTTGCTATGATTGCGAGCCTGCTGTGCAGCCAATGTTTGCATAGCGTTGGCAATTAGATAACGGATATCAAGACGTCCACCACGGCTAATACCTGTAGCAGGCTGGCTGCTGAGGACATCCAACTGGCCCGTCATCTTGCTTAGCAGAGACGACGGCACGCCATGCTGGCTGCCAATGGCGAGCACCATATCATTGGCAGGAGTCTCGGTTGCCGTCTTCCCATCCTCTTTTGAGCCTGCCCGGTTGCCGGAAAGCAGTGGTGCCCACAAATTATTGCCTTCCATCCCAGGTAAGCAGGAAAAGAGAAAGCTGGTGGGGCTGTCCGCGGTCAAAGGGTCGAGGCTCATCTTTTTTCGATGCACTCCTGATCGTCCACAAAGAGAGCATCTAAAACGGAACGCAACCCATTTTGCAGTGCAAGTGCCGTTTGATACTTGGCCGTTGAAAGCTCATGAAATCGAGACCCGTCATGTAGGCCATCGTCCTCGTTCAATCTTTGTTGTGGAGGAGGGTGTGTGCCGGTGTGAGAGGCTGCGGTGACTTGATGGATGGTGCCATCTGGGGCTGCACAGAAACGGGCACAGCAATGGGTAGGGGCAACTTGGGGCCGGCATTGTACTCATGTGGCGCAAACGGATCATAATCGTCTGTGCTAAAGGTACTTGCGGCCTGGGCTGCGGCTGCGGCTGCTGTAGTTGCACCAAGGAGAAGAGATGCCGATGCAGTGGACGAAGATGAAGAGGAGTGTCCATGGGTGGAGGATTTTGGCGTTTCGGGCAAAGCCGAAGAAATGGTCTTTTGATCAAAAGTCGACAGGTCGCCCTTGGAGATTTGGCCTGATAACACAGCCTCGTGGATGGCGGAGTCCTGGTGGGGGATTATTTGGGCACCATCGAGCTCACGGCAGCGCTGGATAGCCAGTTCCAGAGCCGGGTCGGATGCGTTGGTTCCATCATCATCAAACCGAATGACCAGATCCTCAATCAGTGGAAGAAACCGCTTCAAAATCAACAGGGATACCATCACCGTTGACGGCCACCAGCTCGGCACCTGCAACATAAACTGATGCATCTGTAGAGGACGCAGTAGTTTTCTTTGTCTGTGAGGCAGAAGACGATGCTGTAGCTGTTGCAGCCTGTTTTGATTTTGCCTTTTTCTTCTTGCCAAGGGCCATCTTCTCCAGTGCGTCAGCAGCAGGTAGAAGGGGCACATCGGGGATGTTTGTGCCGCTCAGCAAAATCTTGGACGACGTAGACATGGATGCCAACATCATCGCTCACGTTAGATGTACGGCGAGGCCGGCTCGATGACGGTTCGCGGCTGCTTGTGCTGAGGAAAAAGTTCATATTCATGCCGAGACCGTTGCCGCTGCTGCTTCCGCTGAAACCGCTGAAGCCACTAAATCCACTAATGCTGCTGATGCCGCTGAATCCGCTGAAGCTACCGGCACCAATCGATGGCTTGCGTTCAAGCGAGCGGGCTCGCCGTTGTTGTGGATGGTGGCGGTGCAGGTAAAATGGCTTGTCGTCGTCGTCTTCCGCCTCCTCGTCGTCAAAATTGACCATGTCTACCCGCGAAGGTCGCCGGCGTGTTGCTCGTCCACGCGGTGCCGGGCCAAGAACAACAGTACGCATGGTCTCACCAGTAGTGGCTGATCGGTACGAGACAAATTGGCGAGCTGGTGAAGTGGACGGTGTTTTCTTCTGTTGCCTTCGCTGTTGTTGTGAAGCAATAGCATCTAACCGCATTGACACGGGAAATATGGTCGACGTCGGAGAGCCACCGTGAGTTGGCGAAGCAGGTGTGATGAAGCTAAAGTTATTGGCATCGTAGATCTCGCTGCCAGAGGCGCCAGCGGCCATACTAGGCGGTACCCAGTAGAAGCTGCGGTTGTTGATGGTGCTCGCATCATCGTTGCTGTTGCTCTTTTGTGCTGTGGTGTTTATGCTCGCCGTTGGTGCGTGGTTAGGACGGCGTCCGGCATCCCACAGGTCCAGCAGATCACCATGAATCGGCAAAGACAGACTGCGTGGCCGTGGCTTCTTGGTGATTGTAAGGTCAAGGACGTGTGTGCTGGGCTGCAGGCCCTCCGTTTTGCGGTCCAATGCATCGGCGGCCCGCATGGCCTTAGTGATGGGATCGTGCTCGTCGTCCTCCTCCTCGTCATCAACGGCAATATCGTCGAGCCGGCTCATTTCGGCAGCCGCCAATGGGGCCCTTGTACCATCCAGTCCGGCAATACCATGAGCTGTGAGCTGATCAAAAATAAGTGCGGCTTGTTCGAGATTGCCGTTGGCAGCTTTGTCGTGCTGCCGAATAGCTTCAATGCACAGGGAATGACTGGTTGCCGTGCCGCCATTCAGAAAGACGATTCTCCTTGGTGGCGTTTTAGTCGCTGTCTTGTGTGTAGTGCTGGCCCCATTGTCGTGGAGGAATTCAAGGGCAACGGCTCGTCGCGCAGCGGCAGCGTTGTGGATGCTTCTGATGTACCGGCGGGCATCAAAAGAGGTTCTTACTGTTGCTGTTGTCGAAGATCTTGATTGAGAAGGAGCGATGGAGGTGGAAAATGCCGGCTTGGAAGGAGCGGATGGTGTGGTTGTGGACGGAGCGGACGAGGAAGGAGAAACCGGGTCGAAGAGCTCTTCATCTTTGCCGAGATATTGGTGAAGGCTCGGCAAGACGAGAATTTGCGACGACGCGGGTAGCAGGCGCAATTGGGTTTCAAGAGCAGCCTCGGGAAGGCCTTCGAGGGCCACGAGGCTGCCGCTGTAGAGAGACCCGTCCTGGGACATGATGCCCGCCTGCTGGAGAAAGAGCTCAGAGGCTCTTTGGCTGGTGCGGACAAACAGGGTTGGCGAGATTTTGAGGCGTTATGTGGGAGAATAGGACGCAAAGATGTCGATATGAATCTGATAGAAAGTCAGATATTGACGCGGGATGACGATGCAAGATGATGTACGGAGTGTGTAAGTGAAGAAGAAGAAAAAGCAGTAAATAGCAAATAGCAAATAGAAAATAGAAGTATTAAAAAAAGGACGGGCAGGGGAGAAAGAGGAGAGTTCAATGGAGGATAGGACAAGCACAGAAGAAAGGCATGGGGTGTTGGTTCAGAAGACTGACTGGGGCCGGTCAACGTCACAACGGGCAGAAGCGGAGCAAGTCTTCAAAGGAAGAGGCGACGAGGACGGATGTGAGCTTATCGCGTCCAGGGGGTAGCATGAACGAGGGAAAGGCAAATAAGAGATGCCGAGACGAGGTTGAGAAAGGTAAAATGAAATAAACAGATAAAATAAAAATACCCACGAGACAGGAAAGTTGACGGTGCTCCAATTGAACCCTTCGTCTGGTCTTTCGGATGTTCTTTTGACGATCAAGGCTGCAGGGCCCGGGGAGAACATCAAACAGGCGTTTCGCAGGAAGGCTGAATACCATAAAAAGAGGGTGGTGAGTGGTGACGATGTGGGAGAGAAGGGTAGCTGGGTCCCTTTAAAATGGAGAGAGAGGAAACATGAAAAACAATAATAAGATCAAAAGAAGAAAAAAACCCCAACAAGAAAGGAGACAAGAGAGTAAAAGGGAAAGGGCCACGAAAGGGGTGGATTGGGGAAGAGGGCGATGGACAGGTAAAATACAACGGTAGACCAATGCAGAGGCCGCTAGGGACGGTAATACAACGTACTGTAAGGGGAAAGCGTGTACTTGGACGAAGTTGGTTGTGCAAAGCGTGAGAATGAGTGAAAGCTCCAGAAGCTGTGGACCGCACGGTAGCTTGCATGGAGTAAAAATACGTCCTATTGCAGTACCTTAGTATGCTACGAAGAATTTAGAAGGGCATCAACATAAAAGGAAGACTTTGGGTGTTGATGGAAAAGAAAAGACGCGGAGGGATCTCGGGCGGCGATGGGCATGAGTAAGCGTGTAATAGTTGTCAATGGCGAAAGTGAGCTTTGAGGATAAATAAACAGCCCTGACACGAAGGAAGAATAGAGAATGCAGGGGGTATCGAGAAGAGCAAAGAATATGTGAGAAAAAAGGATATGACGAAACAAAATATACAGACAGAGAATAGAGCGGCACGGGAAAGGCGATAGAGAGTGTGTGCAAGAGAAGGCTGAGAGGCAGCTTTGATGAGAGCAAAAAAAAAAAAAAAAAATTCGCGTTTGGTGAAACCGTCGAGCCTGCAGGGACGGCTGACTAGGGGCCTAGTCCACAGCCAAAAACAACGAGGAGGATTATGCTTCGAACAAAGGTACGAAACGGGAAAAGAAGGGAAGCAAGCAGAGCTGTTAAAGACAAGGAACAGGTGCAGGTTTTGGTGATGGTGTGGTTTGGGGAAATGGAAATATGGAGGAGACTCTGCGGGAAGTCGAACGGCCGGTTGACTAAATGAGAAGGTCGGAATGCAGATGAAAGGACAGGATAAGAACAAATGCAAAAAGACGTGATGCGAGGGCTATTCTGGGGTGAGTGGAGAAGCACCACGATGTACAGGGGGCATGAGAGCCACGGAAAAGACGAGAGAGTAGCCAGGGCATGCAAAAAAAAAAAAAAAAAAAAAAAAAAAAAAGAAGGGGGGAAAAAGTCACATAAAAAATACGATGTTCTAAGCCTACGCGACAATGGGCGGGAAAAGACATCAAAGAACCAGAGAAAGAAAAGTGCTGCAGCCCAAGTCTCGGCACAAGCCCGAGAGGCGCTTTGAGAGGAGAAACGCGTAAGAGTTAATAGAGAAAAGGCAAGAGACAAGAAAGGACCAGGAAAAGACAGAACAAGACAGAAAAAGACAACGAAACAAGCGAACCCCTGTAAATCCCAGCAAAAATCCAAGGCTCGAAAACCAATAGAAATCTACA
Organism: Sporothrix variecibatus; assembly: GCA_016097105.2. Taxonomy (NCBI): domain Eukaryota; kingdom Fungi; phylum Ascomycota; class Sordariomycetes; order Ophiostomatales; family Ophiostomataceae; genus Sporothrix; species Sporothrix variecibatus. The sequence continues at coordinate 1,994,830 of JADMNI010000003.1, forward strand.
AAAAGCACTGACGACTTAGACAGGCAGGGGTCGCAATAGCGGTGGTCGGCGTCCAACCTAGGCCTGGCCTGGTCCCTGGCATGTGGAATGGGCCGATAATACGAGTAGGAACTGGCAAAAGTACGGAAGTATTGAGAGAAAACAGCAAAGAGGCATACAGCAAGAGCGGGCAGACATGGATCAAAAGAGAACAATATGAGGGCTAGCAGGGCAGCAGGGCCTAGCCAGAGACGGGGATGTTGAGCGGGAAGATAAAAATGGAAATAGAATATAAAAAGTGCAAGGTTTTGTGAAAGTGAAAGTAAATAAAGTAATAACATACACAAGCACGGTATATATTAGTGCATCGTTAGTTGCGTGCACATGATTTCAAAGACTGGAAAGCGTGACAGCCACGACCCCAGAAAGAAAGCACGGCACGCATAAGAAAGCAAAAAAGAAAGCACAATGTACGGAGTACAAACTGAAGGTCGAAGTGAATTACCACAAAGGAAAAATCAAAAGCAAACATCTGCCAGGGTGCCATGTGGTAAGCACGCTCTGCTTTCAATTACCAGCAGTACATTGCATTCTTGCTCGTGCGCGATTCTTTCCAGTGTACCGTACGTCGTACTCTTGCCGTTGTGTTTTCTATCTAATTCTGTCTTTTATTTTCAAGAATCCTTCTCTCCGTCTCCGATTCGGGCCCGGGCAACTGGCACTAGCAAGCAAGAAGAAACAGAAAAGGACAGAAAGGCCAAAAAGACGGCCAGCTGAAGCGGGAGCCAGAACCAGAACCAGAGCTGCAGTTCGTCTGGACAGGGTCTGAGGGCATTCGAGAGGACGCGTCCAATGCGACATAAAATGAGGAGAACGAAAAATGCATGGCGACGGATGCAGCACGACGATAAAGTCAAAGAGCTCAAGTTAAAACCATGGACTAGTTTCCTTCACTGCCGCGGGCCAGACAGCCAAGATCGACCGCTGTCGCGCGGGCCTCTTCATCTTTGTCATATTATGATATAAGCGCCATGATATTGATGTCCTCCTTTAAAACTTTATTTTTTACCTGTTTATTTCAAATATCTCTCTCCAAAAACAGAAACATCTCAGGGCGAGAGACAAAGCTCGCCATTTCTCTCTTCCCCTTCCTCGCCCCAGTTTCTTACCGGATCTGGAGGGAAACGGATCCTATTCCACACAGCTCCGCTGCGCGAAGGATTCGGCTCTCTGCTGCACCTTCAGAGGATTTTCCTGGTCTCGGAGCTAGAGCCTGGCCTGAGCGGGCTCCTCGACCATAGTACAGCTCTTTCTGCGGTCTTGGCTTTCAAGGAAATAACAAAGTGCTCGAATGCTCGGATTTCTAACCCGTTGTGAGTTTATTTCGAAATCGCGGCTGGATCGTGAAACAAGCCAACAAGTAAAGTTTCCGGCCAAATATGCATGGTACAAAATACTTCAAATAGACAACAATTCAAAAGGACACTGACCGTACCGTTCCCGTAAAATATTAGCTCACTTTGGCCTGCATTTCTTCAACGAAAATCACTTTAACCTTCTTTGTGATCGTCGTTGAGCTCGGCCCTCTTGTAACGCAGCTAAAGAGAACGGGTTGAAACACAAAACGCTGAACATTGTTCACGGCCTGAAGGATCGGTTCGTCTGTCCTCCTCCAGCCTCTTCGTTTCGATTGTCTATCGGCTTTCACAGCTCTGCTACGAATACAGCAATTTTCTGCAGTTCGGCCACCTACATGCTTGTACTATGGTCTCACATTCTACGACGTATTTTTCATCTTCATGTTTTCTTAGCCAGTTTTACGTTGTTTCCCTCCCAATCTCTCTTCTTCTCTCGCCTTTTTCTTCTATGCCTCCCAGCTCATGTTATACAGCATGCATCGGACAAGGCGCTCGCGAAACATATCATATATTCACCGGAAGGGGAAACAGAAAAAGCCAAAGAAATTGTCTGCCTTTCCTTTCTCATCGTCTTGATATTACTCTGTTTTGCCCCCTCCCCCTCATGTACGACGCGACAGAACGCCCGCTTTGCGATATCTCATACACAGGGATATCTCCGTATTAATTGCCTGCCCTCCCTTTTCGCTTGCGAGAATGCACGCTCCCGTGAAAAGAACCAAGAAAATAATGAGAATAAAAAGGCTGCGAAGAAGCATATGAACCAGAGGATGAGAGGTCAGAGCACATGTCCCGTCCATATTCCGTTTCTCCTTATGGGGAGCGTGCCCCAACTTCCAATTGCCTTCCTTGGTGTCTGTCCCATGCGAAGGTGCAAGTTCTATGATTTACTCCTCTTCCCTTCGCATTGGGCGCTCGCTCACAGTTGCAGTCGACAGTGTAACACTGCGGCTCGGATGCCTGTCAGTTTTGTCCAAAGAATCTTGCCTGTCGAACCTGCCTTGTCGTCTCTCCGTCTCTCTCGCCCATTATCCCCCCTGTTCTCACTCTCACTCTCACTGTCACTTGTCCGTCACCCAAGTGGCAAGCCGCTCGTTTTTTTGGTGTCCCTCTCTGTCTGTTATTGGAGATCGGCAGCCGGGGCTCGTGGAGATGGCTTCACCGGATCAGAAGCCACTGGCAATGGCTGGGCAATGACTGGCAACTCCAGCCCCGTTCGTTTGACGTCGTACTGTAGCATCACACCCCTGCCCTATGCTGTTCCAATGGATAACTATCGGTCCCGACAGCAATGCAACTGACAGGGGAACTACTCCACTCCACACACATTGTGCATTAAAAAAGTGAGGACGCCGTAAAAAGAGCCTGGCCTTGCCAGGTTCCAAGTGCCTAAAGGGAACTGTGATGGGAAGGGGAAGGAAGCAGGGAGGGCAAAAAGGCAAAAAGGTCGAGAGCGAGAAAACCCTCCTCCTTTTTGTTAGAAAGGATAGAGGATCTCACCGTTGCACTGGGATATGTGGAGGATTGCCGTCCGCTGCAACGAGGAACATAAACGCACGCATGCCCACAGCTCGAAAGCGCGCTACTTTGCATCATTGAGTCTCTCAATTGCATATCATAAAAAAAACTTCCTGCTCGTTGATGTTGTGACGTACAAGTTTTGTTTATTATTATCCACTTGCTATGTCGAAACGACAGGAACATCAAATCAACAACAGGGACCAAATACAGCCAACGGACATCGCGGAAGATGCCCCTGTTCAAGCCGGACCGGCCGACAAGGAAATAGGGGCGAGGCCAGAGACATTGTGAATTAATAGATTCAACGGAGAAAAAAAAGAAACAGATGCAGTGGCGAGGCACAGCAGAGAGATAGACAGAAACCGACAGACAACGACTGGGAAAGAGGGCTGGAACTGTGGGGGAAGCTTGGGTATCATGAGAGGCAACAAAGCCGTGATTTATCTTTTTATTTTTGTCTCGTCGAGGGCTATTTTAATTAATCGACAACAAGCTTTACTCCGTGTGATTAGATCAAAATCCAACGTAAACAGCAGTAGTAAAGCGAAGACGATCCATTTCGGCATTCTATTTCTAAAGTCTGCTTTCATACTTTCACGCCATCTTTCATACCACGAAATAGCCCTGCATACAAGCGAACGTGGCAAAAGAGTAAGGAGTGCTGTCAAAATTACACGTGTGCGTCTGTGTGTTTTGTGCCTGTCTGTACGAAGTAAGGGGTCTTGGGGACGCCTGTCGAAGACTTCTTTTTCGAGATGTGATAGCCCCCAAGCGGTGATTTACGAAACGGCTGCACACCCTCTTTTCCCTTCAGTCCGTTGTCGTTTTCTCTATCACGGCGTGGGCCGTAATTAAAGGAGACATTTGTCGGGAAAGGGGGCACGTCTGTATGCGGAACATCATTTTCTTGCTTCTGATATTCCCTTATTTCGCCTCCGATTTTTATCACCTCTTGCGAATTTTTGTACGTCGTGATACCTCGAAATCCGGTAAAAAAATGAAAGTTGAAATGCCGCGTTTGTATTCGTACGAGGAGTATCTGCTATTGTCGGCGTACCACGAAATGGCCTTGGTAGTTTCCCCTGCGCACGCTTTCTCTTCCTGCCTTCCTTTTCTTGTCCTCTCCTTACTCTCCTCCAATCTTCTTCGCCATTTGCAGGTACCCGGGTCTAATAACGAGCAATGGGCAATACACAACAGGCACGGCAGAGAGACGAAAAGAAATATTGCAGGACGTTGTGCTCTGCCTATGGCACATGCTTCGTGACCACGGGCACCCCGGTGTGGGCTCGTGTAACCAACCTCTTTTTCCATGTCGTTCTTTTCCTTCTTCTAATAATCCTTCCCCCTCCCTTTTTTTATTTTTTATTTTTATTTTCAATCGCCTTTTGTTGCTGTTGTGTGTAAATTTGATACTTGGGGGCTTGCTAAGGAGCTCCTGGTGCACCTGTCCGGTATTTCATTTTTTGGCTTGACCAGCACATCCAGCCCAGGTATGCAGCCAACCGAGCTGGCCAAATCGATTAAGTCAGAGACGTAGGACAAAGGTGCTGTCGAAGCATCTCATTGGGGCCACCGGTGGTCTTGTGTGACATACAGAGAGGCCATTATGGTGGATTGAAGCTGACTGTTTGTGTCACGCGCCGTGCCCCTGTACCAAGACGGAACAGGAAGAGAGAGGAAACGACAGAGAAGCTAGGAGAGAAGAAAAACCAAGATAGAGCTGGGGAAAATCAGGCGAACAAGTTCAGGGGAGCCCTGTCCCTCCATATTTTTGTACCTCTCCAACCGCCTGCCTACTTGATCGTGTTGTCTAGATCCGTATTAATGTTGTACAGAAGCTCGTGATGGGAAGTTGAAGGGGTCAAGAGACTGGTAAACGGCGATGCCGGACGTGAAAAACAGGCACAGTGGAAAAACGTTCGCTTCGGTTTATTCTTCTCTCGCTAAACTGTTGGCGCCATTGCGCTCTTCCGCTGCTTCATTGACGTCCGCCTCTCATCCACCTCACGCCCCCTTGTACTCATACCGCAACCGGTTCAGCTCCCGCTCGGGATCCACGCCTGCCATGGTCACCTTTGAGAGTAAGACCACGGCATAGACGGCTGCAGGAAAGACTGCCCAGCAGCTGATATGGCGTGCCTAGTGTTGCTGCTGAAGATGCACCTCTGGGCAGGAAAAGCGACAGCAAGAGCATCGCGCACAGGCCCATGTTCAAAAAGGGCAAATACTGCTCCAACGGTGGTGGCCGACCGCCTGCGCCAGACCAGTCTGACAAGCGAAAGGCAGGCGCAACCTCACGGCCTTTGCCCTTGATGTCGGCGCCGCTCCACGCGTCCAGCACGCGGATGCCCGTCTTGGTAGGCGTCTGCTGGTGCACGAGAAACGCCGTTGGCGGCGAGTGACGAGATGCCTAGCAGCGATACTATGGCAGTCGATGGCGACCCATATGTGAAGCAGGCGATCAGAAAGGGGATCGCAGCCAGGCCAGGCACGGTCAGGAGTATCTGGCGGAACTGCTCGTTGCGCTTCTGGTTTTGCTCGACGAGCGACTGGATGAGCGTATCTTGTTCTGAGATGGTTAGTGAGTGTTATTGATGATAACAGACGAGAACAAAGTAGAATTTAGAGCCTACCCTCTTCATCCATAACTTCCGGCTCGTCCGAGTGAGCGTCGTCGTCGGTCACGTAGCGGAATGCGCGGCGTAGGCGCGCCGTGTCCATGTTTGCGAATAAAATAAAATAAAAAAACTGCAAGTTTGGCGCGATTTTGCTTCAGTGGAAAAGACGATGAGGCCTCATTTCCATCGTAATGTGAGATGGAAAAGAGATGCCAGATTGCCCTTTTGTTTTCGCCTCTGCCCTCTTTCCGTCTGAAGGTTGAGATGCCGTCGCGTGCCTGCCCTGTCATGACGTGTTTTAGGAGCATGCACTAAAACGCACTGCGCTCATGCAACTAAGCGGGTATCGATAAGCTCTCGCGATACGGGGTTTTTGCAGTGGGGTGAACTGCTTGGTGAAGATCAGTCCATTTCAACGACCACCAACGACACTCGACCGCCTGGACACCAAACAACCCGAGGGCGGCCCCGATTGCACCTTCTCTGCTCCTCAATACGCTACGCACCACACACACTCACCCTACCATGCTGTCCACGACGGCCAGCAGAAAGGCCCTCACCGCCGGCCTGCTGCGGCCACGGCAGCCCCTCGGCCTCAGTCTCGGCGGTCTCGCCCGTGCGCCTCACCCGGCTCTGCTCCTCCTCACTTCTTCCTCCTCTTCCTCCATCTCTTCTCAGTTCCTGTCCGTCGGACGCCGCACATATGTTTCCGCACCACGCCCTGGCGACGGCCCGCTCATGGAACGGCGAGCCGATCGCGAGCTGCCGGATATTATCAAGGGCCGCTTTCGCTGGTCTCGCACGCTGCCCTTTTTCCTGCTAATCATTGCCGGCTGCAGCGTGGCCATTTTCAAACTACCAAAAGGCCTCGAGCCCTGTCGTCGCCTCAACGCTCTATGCCCTGCGCACATCGCCGAAAGCACGCGCCTACCTGGGCGACGAGGTCTACTTCCAGCAGCGGATTCCGTGGATTGCCGGCGAGATGAACCAGATGCGCGGCCGCATTGACATCAACTTTTATGGTCAAGGGAACCCGCAACAGCGGGCGCATGCGCTTCACGAAGCCGCCGGCCGACCGCACGCGGTGTTTTTGAGACGATTGAGTGGAGTCTGGAGACGAGTGACGGCCGCAAGCTGGATTTGCTTGAGGACGTCACCAAACGACCCTTTCCGCGGCATCCAGATCCTTCCTGAGGAGTATGTCGATGCGCTGGTGGAGGACTTCGGAGCAGTGCCACCACCAGGTGGCGTGCATGGTGAGCACGGCAGCGCTGTGATCTCAGGGAATGCGCTTGAGCCTGTGAAGGAGACGCGTGGATTCCGGCAACCGACGAAGCGGTGATAGGGATGTGTGAATGCGCATTGTTTGTTGTAAAAAAAATCGACGATGGCCTTGCCTAAATGGACCATATTTTTTTTGTTGGCTGGAATATAGAATTGCGAGGTCTGGGTTTTTTTGTTCCGCATCTTCTGCGTTCCGGCTTTCCTCTCTTCTTCAATGTACACATATCCATTATTCATGAGAAAATGAAAAGTAATATCACACAGACGAAGCAACCCGTGACGAGCACAATAGATCATAAAAAATATGTGTCAATACAATGTTTATACTACTATCGGTACACGAAGATCCCTCCGATTTTTGAGAATATACAGTCGCTATTTTTAATCTCTTTAGCATCCCTCCCCGTCAGGCCTGTCGCCTCGTCACCGGTCATGCTCTTGGTGCCGGTGCCTCTGTCGGTGTCTCCGGGCGGCCTCCGAGACTGCTGCCTCGAACACAGCCTCGTCAAACTCGGCCTCCTCACTGTCCTCCAGCGCAATGCCTCCTCGATCGACAGTCCCGAGAAGCCTTTCGACAGCAGCTCGGCGATGCGGCCCTCACGGCGCGCCTCTTTCAGCTCCAGATGGCGCTTGCGTGCCGCCTCCAGCTGCTCTGCTGCAAGTGGCGAGCGCTCCTCAACAATGGCTCGCGTCTTCTCGATAAATGCTGCCGGCGGCTGTGGTTTCTTAACGGCGTCCTGGATCTTGACCAGCGCGCCTTTGGGGCCACCCACAGCACCCTTGACAACAACAATGCCCAGGTCGTTGTCTACCTGCAGAACGTTAAGGTTCTGCACCGTCACGCGCTCGTTGCCCATGCGACCCGGCATCTTCTTGCCCGGCATGACACGGCTACCGCTGCCCTGCGAAGGACCCGTCGTACCCATTGTACGGTGGTTCAGCGAGTTACCGTGCGTCTTGTTCTGACCACTGAATCCATGGCGCTTCATAGCACCGGCGAAACCGAAACCGCGCGTATTGGACCGCACGTCAACCCACTGGCCAATGTGGAACCAGTCGGGCTGGATGGTGACACCGGGCTGCATGAGGCCCGACGCGTTGCGCACGTGGAACTCGGCGAGGTGCTGCTTGGGCGCAATGCCCTTGGCCTCGTAGTAGCCCAGCTGCGGCGCCGTTACTGTAGACGACCGCTTTATGCCGCTGCCAATCTGCACCGCCCAATAGCCATTCTTGGCACGGGTCTTGTTGGCGACGACCTGCACGTTGTCGAGCTCAAGAATCGTACAGGGAATACGCGTGCCACCTTTGCTGTAGAAAGCAGTCATGCCGCGCTTGGTGGCCAAAACACCTGTCCGCAGGGGCGTTGTGTTCTCCTTGCGCTTCAGTGCAGCCGCAGGGCCCGTCGTCGCGCAGGCAGGCCAGATGTCTGCTGGTTGAACCGTGTCGGCTTCGCTGCCCGCCGGGGCATTGTGCTCCATCCGTACTTGACACCACGGCGCCCTCGACCAGGCGGCCGGCCATGGCCACGGACAGCACCGGTGTGGCTGTGTGTTGTTGCTATTGATGTTGCTGCTGTCGCCTCTGCTGCTGTCATTGTCGTCGTCGTGGCTGTTGCCCGCTGCAGGCCGGCCCAGCACCGTGGTAGTAAACCGGGGCGCCATTGTGGATTGTGGTTGTGTGGTAGTGTGGCAGAAAGGGGTGGCGGAGATCGGATTAAAAGGCGCGGGAAGAGGTGTGTCGTGATACGGCACAACCAATTGGTCGTTTGCGTGCCGTTCAGAGAGTAGTTCGGGGTTGGATCGGTCGCGTGCGAGGAACCTCGTCTGCGGTCGAATGATTTTTCGGCGTGAAGCTATTCGTCTGGTTAGCGAGAAAAAATTCAAGGGAAGCTCAAGCCCGCTTAATTGGTTAGCGCGATGTGACCTGCAAGGAATATTTAATTAAGCGCTAAATTTGATGTCCGCCTAAATGCATACTGGCTCAAAGCCCAAATTCTCGCCTCGAGCAAGGCACGCCAATCGGCTCACCATCTCTACCTCCCACACGAGAGAGTCGACGCAAACTCGCCATCTGTTGCTTTTTAGCGAGGTGTACATCCACGAGGCCGGCCAAAAATGGTGTACTACTTCACATCGACGGTCGTGGACCCGTCGGCATACATCTATGTCGGAAAGGACAAGTTTGAAAGTACGGCGATGAGGCGCTAGACATGGCGTTAATCATGTTCATTGATATCGATCCATTCTTGTATGAATGAAGGCTGACATGGCTGTGGCTGACAGATGAGGACTTGATCCAGTTTGGCTGGGAAGAGGACGTGTGGTGAGTATTTTTTCTGCATCTCATGAGATTAGTGCGGCGCGCCGAGACTGACAATTCAAGGGTATGTTTCAATCATCATGGAAAATATAATCAGACTCGAGGATCTCCTAACTCCTTTAGTTTCACGTCGACAAGCTGTCCAGTGCACATATTTATCTGAGACTACCGGAAGGTGACTCGTGGGAAAGCATTCCTGAAGATCTGGTCAAGGATTTGGCGCAGTTGACCAAGGCAAACTCGATCGAGGGTGTGTATTTGGTCTTAAATCTGTTTTGTTTTTTTCTTAACAAAAAAGCCCTATGGAAATTATTCTCATAGGAGACAAACCAGCTAACGCTTTTCAGGTAACAAAAAGGACAATGTCACGATCATCTATACGCCATGGTCGAACTTGAAAAGGACGGCAGCATGGCCGTGGGCCAAGTCAGCTTCAAGGACCAGAAGAAGGTGCGTTTTCTATGACAGGGTACTCCCCAAAATTATGTGCACATTACTCACCTTTACTCACCCACAATCAGGTCAAGCGCATCCTTGTGCCGCAGCGGGAGAACGCCATTGTCAACCGGCTCAACAAGACCAAGGTTGAGAAGCACCCGGATCTGCGCCAGGAGAAGGAAGACCGGCAGCGGGAGCTGCGCAAGCGTGTGCAGGCCGGCCAGCTCGCGCGCAAGAAGGAGGATGCCCGTATCGCCAAGGAGCGGCAGGAGATCAAGTACCGCAAGGACCACGCATATGACGACCTCTTTACCGATGAGAACATGGAGGAGTCCAGCAACCAGAACCGCGGTGAGGACTGGGAGGATGATTTCATGTAGGAGTGCTTGGAAGAAAAAAAAAACATAACTTGGTTAGGCTTTGTTTAGTCGTGGTAAATCTGGTGAATTCATAAATAGCGTTACAATGCATTCTTTCGTTTTGGTCCGCCACCATTATCTGTTCCATTTCGTACACGCTCAAAGCTCACAGTCCCTGGTCCCCTTTACTTTCCATCTTCTACCCCTACTTCCCTCGTCCACCACCAATGTTGCTGCCCATTTGATTTACTGATGTGCCCTTGAGCGCATGGTCGGCTGGATTCGCTGCTGCCTCGTACAGAATATTGACCGGCGCGCGACCGAGCTGCATCCACTCGCCGCGGAAGCCTAGGTAGCTGAGCCGTGTCACTTCCTCCTCACCGTCGCTAAAATTGTCCGGGAAGAAGAGCGTCAACCGACGCACTTGGCCGAAGATGGCGCGCTTGACGGAAAACTCCATGGATATCGGACGTCTGCGCTAGCTCAAATGTCTGTGTAGCGTGCTTGGCATCGGCCTCTTCCTCAGCACTTCCAAAATCGAGGTCGTCGCGGTTCTGAAAGACGTGCAGTGTGCGGGGCGCATCCGAAGATGTAGAGGTGCGCAGCAGGATGGAGTGCAGCTTGACTTGGCCGGTAAAGGGAACGTGCATGAGAAGCTGCTCGTCGACGTCGCTGGCGAGTTCTGGCTCTTCTGTCAACCTCTGGTCCCAGGTCTTTTGAACAATGGCGCGGCCAGAGCCGGACTCGGCTTCGTTGAGGGTGACGACTTGCGCGAAATCAACGTGCTGGTACAAGGAGAACTGTAGAGCCGGCGTGACGTCGTCAGAATGTCGTGATCGTGGTCGTGTCCGTGGTCATGGCCGTGGTGGTCATGGCCGCCGCCACCGGCGTGCTCGTCGTGGCAATGGTGAGACATCTTGATGAACGGTTTTTAGTTTTTTTAATACCAAGTGCCCTTCTGGATTGTGATCTAGAGTGCCTGTGTGTGCGATTGTATTTTGTTGGATGCCAAAGAAATATGACGTTTGACATCTGGAAGCTCTTTGTATTAGAGGGGTAGCTCTAGCCGATGCTTAGCGTTCTTTCCAGAAACACAGGGACCGAAATGGGGCACATGGCATAGGGATTTAGCGGGTCGCACCTGCCAGGCAAAACGGTTCTTAGTACTTGGCCAATGGCAGTCAGTACTAAATTTATTTTTGCAGCCTCGAAAAGACGGCCGAAGAACTTCACGTTGAAAAAAAAAAAAGAGTTTCCAAATCATTTTGAGACCAACACAACACCACAGCTCCGTTCCACCCTCCACAACTCCTTTTCTCATGGATGTGATAACCGTATTCTCGCATACCACCCAATTCCCGCAGCGGTGACCATAAGCTGCCACCGGTGTCGCTTTTCTCTCCCCATTTTATCACGCGACCTCAGACGTTGCATATCTTCTCTCACAGACCCCCGCGGCATGCTTCTTCTCCGGATACCGGGCCTCTCTTTACGAGGGAGAACCACAACAAATATCTGCGCGAGCTGTCTAGCCCTCCAAAGAGCTAGATTCTCGACAGAAACAGCCCCATCGCCACTCCAGGAACAACCATTGAAAACACAGTCTTCCGAGACAGGCACAGCAACATCTACACCACCACCACCACCACGAAGGGTGCACAAAAAGGGAGACAAACCTCGTCCACCGCAGCCAGGACGGCTCGATCCACCATGGCCGGATAGCAACCCGAACGCAGGGCCTCAGCGGCGTAAGATATTCACAAGCCAAAAGGGTCTGATCGACAATGCGGTTTTCGCCGCCACGGTCCTCAGACCGTACATATCCCCGTTTCCCCAGACAAAAAGCAAGGGGAAAACCCCCAGAAGACAGACGGAAAAAGCCTGTTCTCGCCCTTGGCGTGCCAAAATCACCCGACTTCGCAAAAGACTATACCAATATGGGGCCCAACGTGTCCGCTCCATGGCGCAAAGGCGGCGTCTTCAGGATGCTATCTGACAGCGAGATCAAAGCCACCAGCGATGACGGTGATGTCCGGCGGTATAAAAACAGCCACAGTATGCGTGTCCGCTACACCAAGCTCCACAGTCTACATCCTTTTTCCGCCAATTTCTTGGCGGCTTCACCCGGCGTCGAGGACAACACCGGCGCCAGTGACGGACAGGGCTTCGACTCTGCCCCTTCTGGCTGGCCCGTCGGGTTCCACACCCCTTTGCAGAGGTGGTCCGGCGCAGGTACGCCATCAAGAACCGCACGGAACCGCTGTGGTGGTTCACGGTTGCGCATTCTTCAGACCCCAACTTACCCCTCAGCAACTTGGTGCGCGACAGGATGCGCAACAAGCTCCAGGGCGCGCTGAAGGCGGCATTGGAGCGGCGGGGCTATGCCCCCAACGGCATACGGCTTGACGGTAAGGCCGGGGCCAAGGCAAAGTATAGCCACATGTATGGCTCGTTACGTGTGGAGGGGGGCGCGAGTGCTTTGTTGAAGGCACCGTTCGACGAACTCGTGGGCTTCCTGGCCCAGGCCGTCATCCTCGTGGAGCGCCAAATAGGCGTCCGTGGTCAGAAGTGGGAACACTGACAACTGTTAAAGTACGACATAAAAACAACAAGAAGAAGAAGAGAGAGGGGGAGAGAGAGAGAGAGTGAAGACAGAAATGCCACCTCAAAAGAATCAGGGACCAGAAGACCCGTTCCCCATATTGCTGGACCCGTCACACTTGTAGAAATAGGCCAAGCATCTACATATGACTAGAGCTTGTGAACAATATGTGTATATGTATATATATAGAATTCATTGTAGATATAAGGTCCAACACCAGTTAGCAAAACCAAAAACTAGGTGTCCTTAATTGTGCGTCGGATGATCGTTCCTTCCTTGTAGACAAAGAGCTGAATAGGACCCTTTTCGGCGCTGCCTTAAGCACTCTTGCACTTACTGTCAATAGCGAGCAGAACCATGCACTAGCGAACGCGAACAACGCCCGGCTTGCGCCTGGAAAGCTTGGGAATAAGTGGGGCAACAGCTGCCAGCCCCTGGCTTTCCGCTTTTGGGCAATCAGTGGGCCTAGCCAGGTGCCCGGCCGCGCCTGCCTTGTGCGCCCTCTGTGGACGCTGGTGCACCTGCCGCACCTTGTGTGTGGAAACTTACGTAGTGTCCTCAAATCAACCTCCAATCCCCCAATTAATTCCTCTGCATCCCACATCGCCATATTCACAATCAAACGCATCGCCAACCAAAGCGCACGACCGCCCATTGCTCCACGCCCGATGCTCCTTTCGTCCTTTCTCCTCTTCCAAAGCTCATCCACATCCTCGCTCCGCCACAATGCTGGTCTCGCTCACCGTCGGCAAGGTCGACGCCGGCGTGACGGTCCTCCTGACCCAAGACAAACGCCTCGTATGAAGCTCTCCTCTTTTGCTGTGCCCTTGTCTTTGTCTTTGTCCAGACTGTCTCCTAACCACCCGCAGATTGAGTTCCCCTCGATCCTCCTCCCTCCCAACATCTCCTCGGGCTCCATTGTCGACATCGCCGTCAGCCGCAACCGCGCCTCCGAACAGGCTGCCAAGGACAGCTTCGCTGCTCTTCAGAACCGCATCTACGAGACATTCGGCGTCGACCCGCCCACCACGCCCGTCCTGCGCTGCCGCAATGCCACCCAGACCAGCGTCGTTCTCGAATGGGACCCCATCCAGCTTGCCACCGCCGACCTCACCAGCCTGTCGCTCTACCGCAATGGCCAAAAGGCCGGCAATATCCCGCGCCCTCTCCAGATGCACTCTACCAAGATCTCGGGCCTGGCCGTCGACACCGAGTACACGTTCCATCTCGTCCTGCGCACCAGTGCTGGCACCTTTAGCAGCGAGAAGCTTGTCGTGCGCACCCACAAGATGACGGATCTGAGCGGCGTCACCATTACGACGGGCATTCTATCGGGCGCAGCACGCGAGCGTCTTGTCGCGGCCGTCGAGCGCATTGGCGCCAAGCTTGTCGCCGATCCGGGTGCCGTGCGCATTGACACCACGCACTTTGTCACTACAGAAGGCCGTGGCACGGCCTGGGAAAAGGCTGTCGAGCTCAATATCCCCGTTGTGCGGCCCGAGTGGGTTGAGGCCTGTGAGAAGAACGGTCGCATTCTCGGTGTGACCAAGTACTACCTCGACGCCGTCCGGCCCACTGGCCCCAACGACCACGAACCTGTCGTGCCTCCACCGCAGCAGCAGCAGCAGCAGCCGCCGCCGCCGCAACAGAACAAGGAGTTGCCACAGTCGCCGGGCGACGCAACACCACCAGCAGCATCAGCAAGCAACGCTGAGGCCGAGTCGTCGTCTTCAGCCGTCACATCGCCAGCGCCGGGCGCAGCAGCAAACGACGACGAGCCGGAGACCCGCGACGACCAAAAGGTGTGGCTCGGCGACCAGGCTGGCCATGAGCAAAAGGTGGCCCTGCGGACAAAGAATGATGCGAGCCGGGAGGCTGAGGACGAAGATGATGGTGACGACGGTGCGGAAGATGAGGAGGAGGACAACGACGGTAGCCATGCGAACGGCAATGGTAACGGGGCAACTGCAGACAGCAGCAGCCTTCACAAGCCTGCAACTCCCGGCGACGGTAACTCCTTCCAAGACGTGGATTTGTAGGAATGGTAGGGGCATGGCGGGAGGTGCTGTCTTTCCTCCGCACGTGTTGATTGAGTTTTGTTTGTCATTCTAATTGTTTAGTCTGCTTTCTTCCCATTCGTGTCACTCTGCTTGTTGTTCATTATAGATGGCGATGGGGATGGTTTTAGTTCCATCGGAAAAATAATACCACGTTGTTTTTTCTCCTGCTGTTTGTTTGTGTCACGGTTGACACGTCCTGTTATATTTTTCGTGTTGTTATGTCTACTTTGGGGAGTATCGTAAATATTGACCTGTCTTTATTTTTTACTTATACTCCAACTTATATTTTAAAGAATGGTTCTCTATGTTTTTTATTTTATTTTAATGCATAGATAAAGATGAAAAGAAAAGAAAAAAAAATCTTACTTGAGATTATAGTTTAGAAATTTCTTCCCGAATGAGTATCCTTTTTTATCTAAAATACAACAAGACGCTATGTGTGATCTCCAGTTCCTATTCCTGGGATGCATGCCAAGTGCGTACAAAATTCGTTCAAAATACAGCAATACAAGAACGCCCTCGGATAGAGGGCATGCAGAAACATAACAAAAATCATCGCCACAGATGCAAATATGAACAAAAAAACCATGCGGGGCCAATGCAGAGTAGCCCCTTTCTTTTCTTAACTCCCAACATGGTCGGCTCGTTGTAGATCGACGGTCTGATTTCCGTATGTTCCACCGATTTTGGTATCACCCATCGAGGCATAAAGTTAGGGCCGCTTCGGCTTTTTCTTGATGAACATGGAGTCGGTAGGACGTTTCTTGGGCGGCTGTGAAGTAGTTAGGTTAGCACGGGCACAAAGTAGGGATACTGGTGATGACGGATGAGTAAAAGAAAGAAAGAAACTTACTCTTGGCACCGGCCTTGGTGGTGGCTGCGATGGTCCTCTGCTTGGACCGCCACTGGGACCACTACTGGGACCGCCGCTGGGAACACTGCCGCTGCTCTTTCTGTTGTCGATCCCCAGCACTTCCATGGCTGATGGATCTGTCGGACGGCGTGGTGGGTGAGGTGGTTTCGGGGTCTGAAAGCGCAAATTAGCATGGGATAATAAGAAAGAAAAGAAGCAAGAAACAATCAGATCGGGACGAAGAAAAGACTCACCTTCTTCATCGGCTGGCCTTCGCTGGGTGAGCTGCCCTCATGCGGCCGTTTCTTCGGAGGCCCGTCACCGGGGCTACTCGTCAAAATGACGGGTCGTGACGACGTGGATGCGCCGTAGGGAAGAGGCTCGCCCCGCTCATTTATGCCGCCCATGCCGATATCAGACGGTGGGATCGGCCGGCTGGGCCGGTCAGCAACGGTGTACGTCGTCGGCAGCAGCGCAGGAGCAGGCTTTTTACGGTGGACTGACGTGATAGGCAGTGCATGGGAAGAGGAAGAGGGCGGCGCACGCGACTCTATAGGTGACGACGCCGACGGTGGTGAATAGCCATCGCTGCCGTCGTCACTATCGGCGTCACGGGATGGCTGTGCGGGCGTTGTCATTGACGCATGATCTCGTTCCGCCTTGGGACCCGTCGGCGGCACCATATTCGTATTGCCGGTGCCGCCACTTCCATTTCCACTGCTACCACGGCCATTACTCACACTACTGCTACGACTGGAGGGGGCGGTGGAGGCCGGGGAAGGCTTGATGGAAACTGAAGAATCCGTCTTGATCTTGGGACCATCGTGGCCCTTGGGACCCTTGGGAGCCTCGATCGCACCTCGCCCCGAGACTTGCAGCGACCCGGACTTGAACAAGGACAGTACATCGCCACCTGTGTACCGCTTGCGTTCCTTGGCATCCTCAATCAGCGCCCGCCAGAACTCGCCCTGCCGCAATGCACGCGAGTCACCCAAAATCCACAGCGACGACTTGGCGCGTGTCAAACCAACATTCATACGGCGGATATCCGTCATGAAACCGATACCGCCAGTCGGGCTGGCACGCACACACGAGAAAATGATGATATCACACTCGCGGCCCTGGAAGGCGTCTGTCGTGTTGAACTCGACTGTGTCCAGCACGCCAGGGCCGTAATAGTCTGAGAAGCGCGACCGCAATGCAAAAAAGCTGCGCTTTGTACGGAGTGATGATGCCGATCTTGCCCGTAAACTCCTTGTTGGCACTGCTGAACGTGCCCATGAAGCGCTTGTACAGCTGCATCGCCACGCGAATCTCGTTCTCGTTGACCAGCGACTGGCCACGAGCTCCACGCTCCTGCACACCCTCGACATCGAAGAAACGGTAGGGGCCCAGGAGCGACGTGCTGAAGTTGTCACCGTGCCACGGCGACCGCCGCAGTTTGGCCATGTCGCCGCCGTCGATGAGGCGCGCTTCGTAGAATTGCTGGCTTGGGAACAAGCTGATTTCCGGGTGCATGCGGTATTGCGTGTCGAGAAGGTGAACGTCCTTAGGCCGGTTGCGCTGCATGCGCACGAAGAGACTCTGATCGTAGCCGTAGCGCGCCGCCGACTGCGATAGAACTGTGGGTGGTAGCTGCTTGGGATCACCGACGAGAATACACTTGGCGCAGCCGTACTTGAGGGGGATCAGCGCACTTAGCTCTACACACTGCGCAGCCTCGTCAATGATGACCGTCTCGAACTCGACGTTGAGATTCTTGAAGATTTCGTGACCGCTGCCACTCAGTGTTGCGCACAGCACGTGGGCCTCGTTGAGGATCTTTTGCTGGATCTGCCGCTTCTTGATCTCAGCCTCACGAGCGTACGTGTTGCCGCTCTCCTTGTCGCGCTCAATCTGGGCACCGATGCGCCGCTGCTCTGACCGCAGCTGGTCTGTCTCGCGCTGCAATTGGTTGAGCACGGAGCGGTCGGGGTTGTCACTGGCTCGTGCTGCATCTAGCGCCGGGAACAGCTCTGACAGCTTGGCTTTGATCTCGCCCGCCCGTTGGTGCATCTTTTCGCGCTCGCTCACGTTGCCTCCTTCGATTGGCTTGCCATCCTTGCCGATGGCTGTAACCGCGGACGACGTTTGCCGAGCAATCTCCGCCTTGACAAGCTCATCAAGTGTGACATCTCGGACGCCAGCGTTGATCACATCGGAGCGTCCCAGGCGCAGCACGTTGATCTTGCGTGTCACACCCGTCGTCTCCTTAATGCCGGCCTTGAGACGGAGCACCAGCTCGTCCACGGCGGCATTGCTGGGTGCGCACACCAGCAACTTCTTGGCCGTGCTGTCGCTGTTGGCACCCGCATTTCCAGGCCGATTCATGGCCACTGCACCCGCATTAGATTTGATCGTGCCCGTCAGCAGCGCGCCGACCATGGCCACAATCGTCTTGGTCTTGCCTGTACCTGGCGGGCCCTGCACAAGGGTAAAGCCGTCGTTGGCCTTGCCGTGGAGGATAGCCAGGGCTTGGCCTCGGTTGAGCTCGTAGTTGCGCGCCATGTCGGCAATGGCTGCATCGCCAAAGGTCAGCATGGGCGATGGTGTCGCCTTGAGCACTTCGTCCATCAAATCATAATATTTGAGACTTTCAAGGGCTGCAAACTCGCGCTCAATTGTAGTCATGTTGGTGATTTTGACGGCACGGAACTCCGTACCTGGCATCATTTGACTGTCAAGCATGTTGCCGCGGTTGACGCGGTATGTCACTTCAACTGCGTTGCGCTTGTACGCCGTCTTAGCGACACGAGCAAGACAGTGGGGTTCGGCCCGGCCGTCAGCGGGTTCTGAGCCTTGGATAGGAGCACAATGTCGCCTTCGCCCACCACCCTATCGCCATTTCCGTTGCCGTTGGCGCCCTCATTGCTTGGTGGCAGCGTCATGCCCGTGCTCACTTCAAGGAAGTTGTCGACTGTTATGCGCGTCATGACCTTGATGCCGAACGGCTTTGATGTGCTCTCATCCTTGGACGTGACAAACGACCGCCAGGCTTCATTTATGAGCAGAGGGAAGAAGGTGTCCTTATACAAAACGGGATTGGCGTAGTTATTGGACACAGCCGCGCACTGGCCCATATTAGGCGGGTCATTGCCTTCGTAGAAAATATCCCAGCCAAGAATGGACTTGTGAAGGCCGTCCATGCTAGGAATGATGCGGGCACGCATGTCTTTGGCTGACCGTTGTACCTTGATCTTCTTAACGGGAAGCCGAGCATTCATTTCGTTGAGAGCCATGCGCCGCCTCCGCTCGGCGGCGTCTAGCATCTGTTCGCCCTTCTTGCTCTGCTGGATGAGGGCGGCGGCGCCGTCGTCTTCGTCGTCGTCGTCATCTTCCTCCTCGTCTGAGTCGACCATGATATCACTCTTCAGTGGCGCTGGTGGGCCACCACGAAGAGCACGTGCTTTGGCAATAGCTTCAGCCTTGTGCTTGTCCATCTCGGCCTTATCTCGGCGGCGCTTTTCTTGGATGGCAGCACGATTAGCCAGCAATGCCTTTTGGTCGGGCTTTGCTGCCGCTGTTGCCTTTAGCTTTTCCAGCATCGCCCGATGTTTATTAAGGCCAGGGGTCAGCTGTGACGCTGCATCTTTGCTAGTGAGCGACGTCGGAGGCACAGCCGGGGAAGCAGATCGTGATGTTGCTGCAGATGCAGATGTGGTCATCCCTGCGCCAGCACGCGACCACGCTTCTAGCGACGTCTGCTTCTTCTTGGTGGCATCGGCAATGCCTGACTTTGCGGGGCCCGAGGACACTATCTCGACGCTGTCGTCGTCATCTTCGTCCGCACCATCGCCAATGGCACGCATCAGCTCAGCACGCTGGGTGTCGTTCATGTTTGTGTTGACCCTAAATTTGTTCTTCATGTCCGTGTGCGGTCGATAGGTGTTGCGAATGGACTCGACAAATTTGTCTGGAAAATTCATGTTGTACTCCTTGAGACGG
Source organism: Sporothrix variecibatus (assembly GCA_016097105.2). Lineage (NCBI taxonomy): Eukaryota > Fungi > Ascomycota > Sordariomycetes > Ophiostomatales > Ophiostomataceae > Sporothrix > Sporothrix variecibatus. Next base: position 2,014,268 of record JADMNI010000003.1, read on the forward strand.
GTGAACAGCTTCACCAAGATCTGCACGATGATGCGCACCAGGTACGGATCGCGCAGCTGGATCATCTCAAAGAGGCCCATAGAGTACTTGCGGGGGGCGTCAAGGACTTCCCGCATGCACTTGTCCTTATTTGAGGGCTTGTTGGAGGCAGGGGCGGCAGCGTTCACGTTGATCGGGCTGCCCCGGCCGCTGTTGTTATTGCTGCCGCTGCCGTCCAACGCGGACGCAATCAGACCGTCCTGAGCCATAAGCTGTTCGGCGAACTCCATAACGTCACGACAATAGTTCTCCATGGCCGACTTCTCGACGTCTTCGCTCCAAGCGCGTGCACGCGAGAAGGAGTGATCGACGAACTGCCACTCCATGGCCCACCAGCGCTTGACGGCCTTTTGCTCCTCTGCTGTCAGTGACCGCGACCGCAGTAAACCCGTCGATGTGTCGCAAAGTCCAGTCAAGATGTCTTTACTGCAGCGGAAGATATGGCGCATGGGCTCAAAGGGAGAAGCTGCAGCTTGGGGGATCGCCTGTGCAGAAGGCTGCAGCTGTTGCTGAAGCCGGCGCAGCTCGTCGTCGCCACCAGTCAGGTAGCTGACTGAGTTGGCAAAAGAGGTTAGAAAGGCCACAGGGTAGTCGTAGACCATTTTGCCAATGGCCTCGGAGCGGCTGTCTTCATCAACGAGAGTGCTGATGAGCTGCACACCGGCCTCACGGATGGCGTCCTCGGCGTGGACCAGTGTCGAAGCGACAGCGTCCATGGCCCGGCTCTGAACTTCGCCATTCAGCAGCTGCTGCAAGTCATTGCGGCTCAAGGCCTCACTGACACGAGCAACAGTGGAGGCAATGGCTTCGGCTGCCGGGTCAAGTTCATCGTTGAATCGACGCCTGGAGGCATCTTCGACAACAAGCTGGCGCTTCTTGGGCGCAAAGCGTTGGATGCCGCGCAGAGACAACGTTGCTGACAGCATGACGCGGGCCAGATCAATGCGATTAGGGGCCAAGGCAACACGGAAAACATCCCACAGCTCGTTCGAACGCCGTTCGTTGCCGCCCGAGGGCACACGGGCGTTCTGCTGTAAAGCCGTCCACTCGTCCTGGATCGCCCTAGTATCAAGAGCCAGGGCAGACTCGATGACGCCGACCGCTGCCTGGGAAAGGCCAATGTTGTAGCGGTCGCCAGGATGCAAGTTGGCGGAGCGTACTACATAGTCGTGGTGCTTAACCGTGCTATTGATGACGGTATTCACAAAGAGAACACTTTCCGCGGTGAGGCGGTAGCGGGAGTCGAGGTAGCCGCCAAGAGTCATCTGTAGGGCATTTAGGCCCGCTGCAATGCATGTAGAGTGGCCTTCGCGTGTGGCAGTCACGGCGGGAGAGGCATTGTTGGTGAGGAAGACGTTGAGGAAATAGTCGCAAACATCTGGCCGCTGGTTGCGGTTCAGCGAGCGCATCAGGGACTGCACAAAGGCGACGAGCAACGGCACACGGACTCGGACGGGGGCAGTACCGCTGCTGTCGGGCACAAGCTGCATGGACGGCTCAAAGGAGCGAGCCAGGAATGGGGCAAATGCCTGGCTGCCACACACAAACATCGGCAGCTGCGGTGGGTTCATAAGAGACAAGGCATCCCAGAAGGCCTGGGACGACTTGTCCATGAGGGCACATACAGCACGCAGCACGTGGGCGAGAACCTGGTCGGAGGAGCGCTCGTTGATGTGCTTCACAGCCAAGTTGTAGATGTCGGTAGGGATCTGCATGCCACGCAAGCTGTGCAGAACAAGGTCCGGGCTCATGGCATCGAGCAGCGGCAAGAAGCCGTTCCAGAAGCGTTCGATATCAGCATCAGCGGCGTCGGGTCGGTTGACAGCGTCAATGGCATCGGCTAGATGGTCGCTGACAGCCCAGTCGAACTGCTCAGTGGTCAGCGATTGTGGCGGCCGCCGCTCCCAGGCCATGCGGGCGAACCTAGAGCGCAGCGGGTCGGCTTGAAAGAGGAAGACGGTCATTGTCGGGATAACAGCAGATGCAATCTTGAGAGGCTTCTTCTCCTGGGTCTTTTGGAACACGTAATTGAAGAGCTTGCGGTTGTCAGGCAAGCTGAGAAACTCTACGCAGCACAGGGCTTCGTAAAAAGCGAGCACAGCAGGAGCATCCAAGGCCACCAATTTAGCGGACGACATGGGCCCATGTACCTCGAGCAGTTCCACCGCTCTTTTCAGACCGCGAGTGATACGGTCAGTGTCGTAGGTGTGCAAACGATCGTCCATGATGTTTGCCGTCTCTTCATCAAACTCTTTCAGCAAACGGTCCTTGAGAGCCTTGCGCTCCATGTGCCAGGCCCGAACACAACCATCACACTTGACAAGGAAGAGTTCAGTCCGTCTAATCCAGTCATCTAGCCAGCGGTCGGCCTGATCACGGTTAATACCCAGGATGAGAGACGCCCATGACGTTAGCTGCAAACGGCGGCGGCCCTCGTCGAGACGGGTTTGGCGAGCCTCTTTTTCTTCGGGCGTGAGTGAAGCACCTCCGGCAGTCGGGTCGTCGTAGTCATCTTGATCCTCGTCGCTCGTTCGTGGGCAGAAGAGATGGACGTCGGGCGGGATGCGTTTCGAGCTCCTGATGGGAGGCAATGATTTCCTCGTAGACCTCCTCGGCCGACTTCATGGCGAAGCGAGGGAGGAGATGAGGGTTGCTGGCTATTTTTTGACCCTCGAATCAAGACAGTAAGTTGGTGGGCAGGCCAAGTCCAGGGCAGTTCCAGGACAGTGTGAGAAGTTCACCGTCGTGTTGGGGTGAAGATGGAGAGGACGTGGCCGCCCGATGGGCACATGATCGGGGTAGGAGGATTATCTCGAGATGTGAGGCGGTCGACAGAGGTGGCAGAGGGTTCGGCGAGTATAAATGTCGCCGTATTTTTCAAAGGTACCGAACCGAAGCGTCGTGAGTTAGGAAGGGAAGTTCGAAATAGATACCCGCTTCGAGGATGCAGAGCTCGAGCTGGATGGTGATGGTTTGTGAGGTACGTCGTAGAGAATGTGATGCTATGTCGAGAGGTAAAAGAAGTTTGCTTTAGCTATTGAAGCTCGTAAGGCCGATGCAGATGGACCCTGTATATCTGCTGATTCGTCAGAAAGGCCTGTAGCAGCAACAGGGGGCCGTGGGCAAACGATGTTGCTGATGCTTTTGACACCGATGAGGTGGTTAAATATTGGTGATGCTCTTTTTAGCACCCTTTTGGTGCACGACGTGGTGCACTTTTGAGGATTCACGCTCCTGGCGTGTTTTTTGGCGTTGGCGTCCCGACCCACCCCACTCACTGTATTTCGTATGTCACACACAGAGTTTAGATGGAAGGAGGCTGGCTGTGGCCAATTTAGCGGGTTGCTCCTTCCCTCACTTTGCATGAAAGTGACTTGTGCTTTCCGCGCCAACTGCTAATACTACCGATCCAAAGCTGGGTCAAGCCTGCCGCAAGCGACCAGCCGCACAGGGGTGATTCCAAGAAAGGTGACAGCTCCTTAGGAGGTTTAGGTGGCCGTATTTGGGGGGCCCCTTTGTTTAACTTCACGGCCAACAGCACTTGAGCTCTTTTCGGAGCAACCTCAGCGACACTGCAAGTTGTTCAGATTTCCAGATTCGACAAACCAGCGAGCCCAGAGCACGGTAAAACTACACTGCTCCTTTTCTTTTGCCTTGTCTCTCCCCCTCTCCCTCTTTTATCTTCACGCGACAGGAATTGCACACAGCCTGCCGTTCCATCCGACAATGCATCGGTAAATACAATACGAGAACGACGAGACGAAGCAAGCAAAAAGCATCGGAATCAACAAACACGGCATTGCAAAGTCCTCTCCATATCTTGGCGCAACATCCATTCGACACATCAAACGTCCTCCCTGCCATTTGCGGGCGCGTGCTACAATGGCCAAGGCCAAGTCGCCAAGGAGCGACGGTGGTGCAAGTGGTGGAAGCGACAGCTTAATCAACAATAGTGGGAACGAAGCGGCTGCAGCAGGCGGCGAGAACGTTGGCCTGTTGGCATCGGGCGACGGGCGTGACGATGGCGACGATGACATCTTTGGCGACGAGCACGGCACGGGCAGTGGCAATGATAGTTTGGACGAGATGAAGGCACCGACAGAAGCGCGACCAACACCCTCGCGAACAGCCTCTGGCACCCGATTGCCGCCAAACCTTGTCACGTCTGCCAACGGCTCTGGCTCCCTTCGGACGCCCCGGACACCACGCACACCGAACCGAGTACGATTCGACCTGCGGCCGGTCGAAGCCGGGTCTCCCCCGACAAATGGCCACACTACTTCTCCACGAAACCCCGGCGGACATGGCGACTACTCGGACGACGACGATGACGACATGGACCACTTTGACCTCGACAACGCCCCAGAGAACCTTGACCGCCAGTACCGCCTGCCGCTGCTGACGGATATAGAAGCGCCCTCGGTCACGCTCGCACGCTCGGGCGAGATCGACACGCGTGTAGACGTTGAGGAGTGGGCCGAGCGCGAGCGCAACCGGCCCAAATCCGGCCTGAGCAGCGCCTTTATGAACATGGCCAACAGTATTATTGGCGCGGGTATCATCGGACAGCCGTACGCGATGAGGCAGGCTGGACTGGTGGCCGGCGTTGTGCTCTTGGTGGTGCTGACGGTGCTGGTCGACTGGACCATAAGGCTTATTGTCGTCAACAGCAAGCTGAGCGGCGCGAGCAGCTTTCAGGGTACCGTGGAGCACTGCTTTGGCCGCACAGGACTGATTGCTATCAGTCTTGCACAGTGGGTGTTTGCGTTCGGTGGCATGGTGGCCTTTGGTGTGATTGTTGGCGACAGCATACCGCATGTGTTGACCGCGGTATGGCCGGGCCTTCATGACGTACCGGTGCTCGGTCTGCTCACGGACCGCCGTGTGGTGATTGTGGTATTTACACTGTCAGTGTCATACCCCTTGACGCTGTATCGGGACATTGCAAAGCTTGCCAAGGCTAGCACGTTCGCTCTGATCAGTATGATAGTCATCATCGTCACGGTTCTTGTCCAGGGCGCCATGGTCCCGAAGGAGGAGCGTGGGTCGTTCAGCCGGCCGCTGCTGACCGTGAATTCGGGCATCTTTCAGGCCATTGGTGTCATTTCTTTCGGTAAGTCATGCTGCCCGTTTACGTACTGTACTCAAATGTGCTCCGCCGTACTAACTCGTTGACAGCCTTCGTCTGCCACCACAACTCACTCCTTATCTATGGCTCGCTCAAGACGCCCACAATCGACCGCTTTTCGCGCGTCACGCACATCTCGACCGCGGTCTCTATGGTCGCCTGCATGCTGATGGCGCTTGCTGGCTTCCTTACTTTCGGCGACAAGACGCTCGGCAACGTGCTCAATAACTTCCCCGCCGACAACACCATGGTCAATGTGGCCCGCCTGTGCTTCGGCCTCAACATGCTGACCACGCTGCCGCTCGAGGCATTCGTATGCCGCGAAGTCATGTTCAACTACTACTTCCCCAACGAGCCATTCAACATGCATCTGCACCTTATCTTCAGCACCAGTCTGGTCGTCAGTGCCATGACACTGAGTCTCATCACGTGTGACCTGGGCGCTATCTTTGAACTGGTCGGCGCGACGAGTGCTTGCGCCATGGCGTACATTCTGCCACCGCTCTGCTACATCAAGCTGACCACACGCAGCTGGCGTACATATGTGGCCATCGGCACCGTGGTCTTTGGATGCGCCGTGATGGGCATCAGTCTGCTGCAGGCGGTGGGCAAGATGATTAGTGGCGAGGGCGGAAACGCGCAATGCAGATAAAAGCCATTTGCACTTCAAAAGCCGGCGTTTTCCCAAGCATATGTCATTCTTTTACTTTGGTCGATTGCATTTCCTTTAGCTGAGGTGCCGATTACCTCACAATCAACCGACCTAGTCGAGGTCTTATACTTTTCCTTGTGTCTTATTGCAGCACCGAAGTGTTCACGTGCTCACATATATACTTTGCCTTCAGCATTCGACTATTTCCTTGGGTTTCATGATGGTGTTGGGGTCTATTTACTTTTAGAGAGGGGGGTATGATTCGGAGCCCAAAAAGGGCAAGCCCGGCAACATATATCATCCACCGCAGTCTTTCTTCTGGTTATTTTACTCTCTTGTTGTATACTATAATATATATTTACACCTCGGGCCACCTTTGGTATGATTTCTTCAACAGTGCCCCGCTTCGTTTCGAGGAAACCGTCTACTCGGCTACAACTGCATCATCTTGCATGTCTAGCTGGCGTCAACCATGGTCAGCATAATCGAGGACCCAATCATGGTGACCCAGCTCACGCTGCACAACTTGTCACCTTCTCAGCAAAGATGCTGCCCTCTCTTCTGAAATATCTGACCTAGGCTAGGCCACAGTGCGTTATCAGCAGTTGGGTTGACCATGATACCCATTTTCCATGGCTCCCTCATCCCCGCTCCACTCCTTCATGCCCCAAAAAAGCTGCACTATTCTTGCCCATGTCCTTTTGTTGTCCTGTTCCCATGACACCCCAAGGCAGCCCGCAACCGGCATTCCACCTTCTTGTTAGGTTAGCTTTTCAAGAAATGCTCCGCCGTAGTCGACGCAAAAAGAGACCCCTAGACTGTAGACTGTCTCTCTTAGACTTGGCTAAGTGGCCAACCGACCAATACGATCTCTCTAATTTGCTGATACTCTTGACAAGCTCACGGCCCTATTTACTAGCTAACATCTTTATGTCCCTCCAGGTCAAAAACACTTATCAGCACACCAAAAAAAAAAGATGACACAAAAGCAGCACAAGACAGGAGTTGCTGGGATAGTCCGCCCGAAAAGTGCAGCTGGACCCCCACACTATGAAAGAGGAGGAGATTCGGGCTATGACTGTTTTCTTTGCAGGTTTTCTTCCTGGCAGTTGTGTTTTGTGTTTTGTGTGCTCGGAGCATTCGTAAGGCAACCTAAGGGGAAATCGACAAGGAGGGAGGGGCGGCGCGTGTGTGGAAGCACCTGCCCGCGTGTGCATATGGGTTGTCACGTCGTTCTTTCCTTCGTAAAAAGAGAAGGGCGGAAAGACAGGAAAGGGAAAGAGTAAATTGCACGTGGTTGCCTTTTCGGGCAGTTTTGGAAAAGGCAGCACTTTCTCCCAAATACTGGGAAGGAAAGGGAAGGGGGAGGAAGCATCAGGAAGGCGCATCGTCTCTGCCTGCCCCGTAGTTATGCCACTATCTGGGTTGCTCCTTCCTCACCCGCGTGGCGCGCCTGTGATTTTTACTGCAACCACTATAAAACGTGTACGACCGAAAAGAGGGCGATTTCGAAACAAAAGACCGAAAGCTTCCCCTCTTTTCCCTCTTTCCTTTCTCTCTCTCTCTTTCTCTCTCTCTCTTTCTCTCTCTTCCTCTCTTCTCCTTTACCCACCGCTGACAACAAACAACCTTTTCTTGTTCACAAACAAACACCAAGAATCAACTTTCCAAACACCAAAACACCCCCTCACTCACCAAAAATGCACGGCAACGATTGTCCAAGTGCGGCGCCTCCATCGCCAGCGGCACCAAGACCTGCAGCTCCTGCAGCGCTGTACGTGCCTTCCGCTCCTTACGGATATTGGTCTCTGTCTTTGCATACAACTAACATACTCTCTCTTCTACAGTCTTGCCCCGTGTAAATGTGTAGCTCAGTATGCACCACACACGCAGTGTGTGCGCAAGCGAGTATAGCATGGTGACGACGATGATGATGGAATGAGCAACGACTAAGAGGGCCTGCAAAAAGCATGGCCGGAGAGATGATGCGATACTACAGCATATGTTTTTTTTACTTGAGAGGCGGATGGACAAGGCTATCGCTTTAGATACCTTTTATTTTAACACAATGTGCTCCTTTGAACAGGACGCTTTTATCTCTTGCTCTCTCTTCTCCTTACGAAAGTGTCCAATACATGTCCTACTGTCCTATCGACCACTGTTACGTATCAACACGTCCCTACTCAAAATGATGTCCTAGCCTGTCGTCGGTCCTATGAAGGCAAGGTGCATAGGGCACTCATGTGGGACTCTGCCTGGAAATATTAAAATCGTTGGTCTGTTAGTTCTGCCTTGGTCAAAGACAAGCCTAGAGGTGGCTGCGTAGTTACAGTAGGTGCATGAAGAGGCAGTGTCTCACAAGGAGGTCTGGCAAGTGATACAATTGTGTAAGTGGATAGACAAAACTATATGTGTTATGCAAAAGGGAGACGTAACAGTCTAAGACATCATTCTACTGTAGAAAAACTAAGCTCACATAGTAAACAAAAAGTGACAACACGAAACTCCCAGCCCCAGCCAAAGACTGTGCCAACCATATTATCCAATAGTGGCCACCCCATCTCTCTGTAGTCTCTCTTCTGCATGGCCAGCCAATCTGTCCTGGACCAGTAAGGCCATATTGTCCCCCACCGTACCTGATCTTGTTGTCTCTGTTATCACATATAGCTCCTATATTACAAGCTGGTGGACAGCAGCAGCTCGTTCAGACGGAAATGGGAAGCAAAAAGGCAAGCAAAAAAAGTAAAATAAAAAAGAGAAGACAAGGAAAGAGGAACTAGGTTAACTAAAAAGAGAAAATGAAAATCAACATATGTTTATCACCCTCCAGCTTCGGTATCATGGGAAAATAAAAAAAAGGCGGATAGGAGGGAGTGAGAGGAGAAGAGAGAACCACCGAGAGGCAGGCAAGAAAAAGGGGCTTCACACTCTTTCCCATGCCGTACTGTCACGTCCCCTCACCCATTTCACGATTCCTGCAGCCCGTTATGTTCCGAGTTGTTTGTTGTGTGTTGTTGTTGTTCAGTGTTCAGAGACCCAATCGATTATGACACGCCAGACCGAATGGTTTCTTGACAGGCCAGCCACGGCAAGTAGCAAGCAACGGCACGAAAATAGAACCAAAAACTCCCAGCCAAATCCATTACACCAGGCGGCAAGTGCCGTAGCGATCCCGCCAGTGTTCGTCAAACGAAAGCCCGCCCAGGCTCGGCCTCACGGCGGCAACCCACGACTATTGAACAGAATGGCGGACAGAAAATAAAATGAGAAAAAAAGAGGAAAACCCTGGATTGAAAAAGGTTGAAAGTGCAAAAAAAAAGATGGATTACAAAATGGGGTTGGTCGCAAGAGCAAAGAGACAAGAGAGACAGGAGAGATACAGTTGAGAGAAAAAGCCAGAAGAGTGTGCGAGAAAGAGAGCCACGTGCGCGCACCTGGTCAGCCAAAACGGAGGGTGCAAGGCCGGCTGCGTGCTAAGTTTGTCCTGGTTGTTGTGGGGTCTTGGTTGGTGCAATCCTGTCCTTTACAGAACCGTGCACTTGCTCTTCTTGCTTCCTCTCTTGCCGCTGCGCGAGAGAAGAGCAGCGCGGGTGGCGTGCTCGAACACCTCGCGGACACCCTCGTTGGTCTTGGCAGAGCACTCGAGGTACTTGTAGGCACCGATCTTCTTGCGGATGTCCTCACCCTCCTCCGGCGAGACGGGCTTCTGGCTCGTCTTGCGCAGCTCCTCGATGGTCTTGGGGTCGTAGCGGAGATCCTTCTTGCAGCCGACCAGAATGATGGGCAGACCCTGGCAGAAGTGCAGAACCTCAGAGATCCACTGTTGTGAGGGGAAGAAGCAGTTAGTATAAATGGCCGTGGTGTGATAATGAGAATCGAGAAAGTGAATGCGCGCTTACCTTCTCCTGGACGTTGTCGAGCGAGTCAGGCGAGTCGACAGCGAAGCAGATCAGGATGACGTGCGAGTCGGGGTAGGACAGAGGGCGCAACCGGTCGTAATCCTCCTGGCCAGCGGTATCCCACAGGGCCAGCTCGACGTGCTTGCCATCGACCTCGACATCCGCGACATAGTTCTCAAAGACGGTAGGGACGTAGACCTAGAAGCAGAGACAGTTGGGTTAGCAATGCGCACGCAAAGATGGCAAGACAATAAAACCCTTTTTCTTATTGTGTCGAGTAGACGGCGAGCAGGCGGCGAATGTTGTTAAGGCTGGAGGTCATGGAGGCAGTGGTTGCGGCTGAAAAGAGGCCGGGGAGGAATCGTCTTCTTTGGTTGGCCAAAAGTCGCAGAACACCGGGATCGGAGAGTGAGGGCGAATCACCGCAGCAGAGCAAAATCCGAGGGCACAGAGGGATAAGGCTGCAAACGGGCAGCAGCGGAACCATTTTATCCTACCCCGGGTGGATTGACAGCCAGTGCGTCTGGCACCTTTGGCGGAGATTGATTGATGCCTTGATTGCTTGGTCTCTCGTCCCCGTTGGTGTACTTTTGCAGTCCTACTGTGCATTCCATTGGAGAAGCGTTCTGCAGGTGTCGGTTCTCATGCCACCGTGTTTGCTCTCGCAGGTCAGGTGGTGCGTTCTTGAACATTATCGCTTGCCAAGCCGATTGAAGGTTATCGCAGTATTATCGGGCGCCGTTCAATTCGTGTCGTAGAAGGTATTGAATCGGTATCAAATCGAAAAAAGAGGATATGAAAGCGCTCGCCGCCTTGTGTTGCCAGGCGGCGATCAAGGTTCATTGATGCAAAAAATAGCTTTATCTTACCTCAGGGAAAGTGCCCTTGGAGAAAACACTGTAATAAAAGTTAGCATCGTGTGATCAGCAGCAATAGGGGCAGACGATAAGAGTATCGTAGCAAATGCAAGTGACGATGTGCGAAGACGGCAGCGGCAACGGAGAGAAAGGATCTAGCCGCATCGACCTGCACGTGGATGCAAGAGGCCGAGGCGGACGCCTTGCCGGGCGGCCCATCCACAATCGCCAACTGCTGCCATCAAAAGACGCAGCAAGGGAGGAGTGGGTGCGAATGCCTCGGAAAGCAAAACAAGAAGAGAGTTAGGGGAGCGGCAACGTACATCAACAAACAGGTCTTTCCGCAGGCACCGTCGCCGACGATGACGAGCTTCCGGCGAATCTCAGCCATTGTGATATTTTTTGTTGGGAGTTGGGAGTTTGGTGGGTTGGAACGGTCGAGCAGAGTCGGCGAGATCAGTGAATCAAGCAGGTCGGAAGTCGGAGACGAGACGACGAAATGCAAGCAGCCAAAAGGGGGTGAAAGAGAAATGGAAGAAGAGAAGAAGTGAGGAAGAAAAGGAAAGGAGAAGAGAAAACGAGATGGGAGATGGATACAGTGAAAAGGGGGATGATGCCGGTAAATGACGAACGGGTTTTGGCAGCGAGAAGAAACACTGGCCGAGAAAGAGAGAGCAGCTGTGGTGATGTATGGAGAAAAGAGAAGGGGGGGTTGGAAAAAGATGGTGGATGGATGGAACGGGGTTTTGGTTGTTATTATGAGAAAGAAAAGAGGAGGGAGGGAGGACTAGGGAGGAAAAGTACGAGCAGGGCGCGGAAAGGGGAAAGAATGGTAGGCGGAGCAAAGGGCAGGAGGCAGGCAGGCAGGGGGGAGTGGAGGTTTCCCTAGCAAGAGGCAGCAAAAAGGAAAGGGAAAAAAGGGCGGGTATGCATTTGACGGGGCGGGCATTCGGTGTCTATCTGGTTCATTACGTTGGTGCAGTCTGTTTGTCCCTGGGACTAGTGGAGGCACTGCTAGATACTCAGTACTGAGTAGACAAGCGACACAGCAAAAGGGCAGGCGCGACCGAAGGACTCTGGGCGACAGCGACAAGCAGACGGCAGGGCCGACCGTGAGGGCGCAAGGCAGAGCAACGAGCCTGCCCGTTTCAGTGGGAACAGCTGGCATACTTGGCACAAGCGCGGCAGCGTGAAACAGAGGGCAAACGTTCAATAGCACTGGCGGAGACTCTAGTAGACCAGGCCACGCCATCTCAAAAGAAGGGGAGATCATTAGCCAAGGCAAACAGCAACAAACGCGAACAAACAGAGCAGTTACCGCAGAGATGGGCTCAAATGGCTTGCGTTTAGTTTCCTGTCTTGCTCTGTTTTACGAGCTAGTGGCGAGGTTTGCAGGGGCCGCCAGGCCACAACCCCTGGAAAAGGCCCCTAAACGGTGCCAAAAGGCCCTAACAAGATAGCACATGCTGAACCCTGGGAGACCCAGAAAAATCAGCCAAAAGCCATGTTCCGATAAATACGGCGTATTGAAAGGACCGCCAATATTGTGTGAGCACTGTATTCAAGCGCACCTTCCATTTCAGCCCCTGCGCACTGGTTGCCTCAGCCCGGTGGTGGTGGTGGTGATGATGATGATCACAGGGAAAGAGTCACTGGCGACGGATATGCGAAGGAAAGAGCGAAGCAGCCTATAGGACTTTATTGGCAGGCAACTACGACGTACTACGAGAAGGATATTGATGGGAGAAGTCTCCAGACACCGGACAGTTGTTTGTCTGTTTTGGCTGCTTGGCCATTTTCTTTGTTGGCTTGTTGGCTCTGTTGGCGTGCATTTCTCAGGGGACAAAGTGCGAGGCTTGGGACCTGGCTCGTGCACGTTCGTCGTTACCCCCTGCGGGCCCATCCAACGGTTGAAAATGCCAGATGCAGATAGGCGATTAGTCAATATGCAACTAACACAAATACAGACCCGCTTTAAACCGAGACATCATACAAGGGGCGAAAGAACAGACGAAAGCGAGAGCGATGACCAGGAAGACACACAAGTTTGAGGATGCCCATCAAATATTTAGCGAAGAAAGCAAAGCAAAAAGGGGCCTCCATGAGATGGTTACGACAACGCATCCTCTGTACTTCGTACAGAACAAAAAAGCATGGAGTTGCTGTCCACTAAAAACTAAAAATAGGGAAATGGCCATCACCGAAGAGCCATTCTAGTCCGCAAATGGGCAAGCCCGGGGGAGACATGGAAAAGACGGAGAATAGAGAGACGGAGTGCCGGGCACAGAAATTGAAGAACCAGAAAACAAATAAGTTTACAACAGCTGAGGAAGGCAGTCATGGCAGGCAGTGTTGCATCGATGACGGAGTCACCGCCGGGATGGGCCTTGAGTTGACTGTTGATTGTAAGATACATAGGCGGTCTGCTTGCTTCTTCTGCCGTTCCTGGTTGTGGCAGGAGCAGCGAACCAGGCAGAAGAAGTAACAGGTACTGAAAAGACGGAGTACATCCGGCCGAGTCACTGCGGCTGGAGTCGCAACAGACGGTGTGTCTAGGTTTTCAACATCAGATGCCAACAGGCACAGGAGAAGGGGCACAAACGACGGCAAGGAGCTGTGATAGGGCTGGTCTAGGCCTGGCCATGGGAGCAAGCTGCAGCTGGCCCGCTGCATCAGCGAAAAAAGAGAGATCCAACGATGACGAAGGCTGCAACGCATGAACAAACGGTGTGCAAATTCAACTCGCATAAATGCATATGAGCTTTGGGTCTGTACTGTGTACAGCTCCTTCCCTCGTCGAAGTCCTACTCACGAGTACAGGTAGGACTTTTTTATGCGGAGAGCGCGACCGCCAAGACCAAACCTACCGCCTAGAAGCCCTGGAACTCCAGTGCATCCCAGCGCTCGCCTTAAGCTGTAATTACTGTCCCGGAAGCTGACGTAGCCTCTTGGCGCGTACATGTTCTTCTCTCTGGCTGTCAGTATCCGTCTGTCCACTGAAAAAGACAAGACTGCAGGAGCTGAGAACGCCGGACAGCACCTGCGTCTTGGCAAGGCAACCCAGCACGTGCAATGACACGCTCAAAGTCCTGCTCGAAATTCAAGGAAGGAGCCCGTCTCAGTACATGCATACCTGTAGTATGTATGTACATATCAGTGCGCCACAAAACTCTTTCAAATGCATGAGTCAATCGTCCGCATGTCGTCAGTTGCTCGCAAACGAAGTCGCCATATCAGATTCTGCCCGTATCACGCCTCTTGGCATTGCTGCGACACGAGGCCGCCTTCAGCGCTAGACAACGCGTAAATGCCCTGTTTGTCGCATAATGGCGTCGAAGCTCGGCTCGGGCTCGCAATAGAATGCCGACTTGGGACGAGGTCACGTGGGGGTCTTGACCCGTGAAACTAGCCGTTGTCTTTCGTGCCTGAGTGGAGCGTGCGTCCATCCATCTTCTCACTTTCGACCTCGGACCCACCTGCCACTTCCCTTCTGGCCAAATCCAATCCGGCTCAGGAAGAAACTAAGCTCCGAGAAAAAAATCACCATATTCCAACATCGTACGCCCAAACAGCTTCAACCGAAAAACGGCCCAGAAGAGGGAAAGCTTGTCAGGCACGCCGCAATTCTGTGTACGCCGCACGCACCAATTGACGACTCTGTTGTGCAAGGGCGAGAGCTTGTACTGATCCAATTGACGCCGGGACGAAAGACGACGACCTGCTTACCCAACCTCGACCCGAACCCTGCCTAGTCGACCTGAAACGAAACGACCGCCCACGATGTTGAAGCTCGCTCGCCGCACGGCGCAGGCGGAGAAGCAGGTGAAGCGGCGCTCTAAGATCCGGGAGCGGGCGCTCGATGCCATACATGGTGACCGTGTCAAGAATGCCAAGGACCTCCTCAACGAGGAGATCCGGCTGCAGGCACGGCAGGCACGGCGGTTGCGCCGCGAGACGTGGACCATGGGCCCGCTGGCACCGCAGCGCAACCATCCTGCGGCCATGGCCGATGAGGCCCGGCGTGGTCGGTCAAGCCCCACGAATCGTTTTGGTCAAGAGCTGTTTCCCGAAGAGACCCTGCCACATTGGGGTACGGTGAGCATTCGGCGGGTGCGCAACGACACCGCAAGCCCGATCACGTTGCGTGAGGCCGAGGCACGGTGTGCATGGGCCGGCTCGCCCAAGACACTCTGTCTGGCTGTAGGTGACCGCTGTGTGGTGACCGAAGGTCCCTTCAAGGGTGCCATTGGCCCGATCAAGGACATCCGGGCGGAGCAGGGCACTTTGACGCTTGAGGGCGTGGCACGGACCAACATCACCATCCCGTCGTCTCTCGTCACCGAGGCCACACAGTCCGTTCACCAGATGGAGTCGTCCCTCCCTATCAACGCCGTCCGCCTCGTGCACCCGCTGACCGACCCGGTCTCTGGCAACACGCGCGACGTCATCATCCGCGAGCTCAGGCCCTCGAATTTCTTTCGTGATCGTCCCACGCGCCGTTCCGGCTTCGCACGTGTCGTGCCGGGCCTCAACGTGCGTATTCCCTGGCCGCGCACTGCACCGACCGAGCACGAGGACCAGGACGTAGACACGCTGCGTATCCATGCTGAGCAGGTCACATTTGTGCCGACACTTCTGCGTCCGCCGGCGCCCGAGGCTGTTCTGGACGAACTGCGCAACAAATACTCGCGCTTCCGCACACGGCACACGCCCGAGTACATTGCGGCTAAGGAGGCCGAGGAGGCGGCCAAGGCGGAGGCCAAGAAGTACGGCCCCGCGCTGGTCAAGGCCAGACAGCCTGGTCTGTCGCCGCCGGGTATGCGGACGCCGCTCGAGGAGTTCCACATCCAGCAGAAGGCGCTGCGGCGGGCACGTGGCCAGCCGGAACTGTCAGACGACATGCTGGAGCAGATCGGCCGCTTGATGGCGCGGAGCAAGATCTCGGCGCTGGACAATGCGGGCATGAGCGAGGTGCCGCCATCGCCACAGTCGACAACACAAGCACCCCGTCATAACTCTCCAAATCTGGGTAACAGCTGTGTTATCGAGATTTGTTTGTTTGCTGCCACCCCCCCCTCCGACTTACGACTCCCGACTGTATTGGGAGAGACTGGACATCGTCTCTCTTTCTTTCCCCGGTCGCCTTCTCCGATCTCTCACCCTCTATAAACCTTGAACACCATCACCCCCTCATCTCTTCCAATTTAATTGTATTTTATTTTCAGCGACGACCGAACAGAGAGAAGTGAGGCGAAGCATCATCACTATCACAATCATTTTCTCATTTAAAACTAAAACCTGTACAAACATGATTAAAAGCTCTTTTGTAAGATATCCCCCTTACATTGTAGAAAGAAAAGAATAAATGAAAAATCTTTAAAAAATGAAAATCAAGTACGAATCAAAGCATGCAACCAAAATGTGAAATCAAAAACACATGCCATAAATATTTTCCAATGCATGATGCAACGTCTACCTGACGTGGTATCTTGAGTCAGAAGAGGCAAGCAAACAGGTCCTCTGTCTTACGCCAAGGAGAAATATATAAGCCAGCCCGTGAACTCGTGTCGTTAGGCGGTCAGAATAAGACAAGGGACCGACTGACGAGGGCAAAAGATGTAGAGTGAATGCGAATGCTCGGACTACCCTTCTATCGGCGAAACATCCGGCACTGTGACTGGAGTAAGGAAGCGGCGTACATTTCATAGGGACGGAAATGAAGCGACTAAAAAGGGACAAATTGGGAGCATGAAGGGTGAAGCGAGAAAAAAGAGTAGGAGGAACAAGAAGAATTAAGGGAGCAAAAAGAAAGCAAGGGAATGATGGTAGTCACACCCCCAGCACGCCAATATTCACTCTCAAGGACATGGAGGAAAAGGCCACTCTCCGCACTTTCGTTCTCCTTCTTCCCTCTCATTTCGGTTTCCTTTTCTCCTCGGGAAGGAAGCGTCTCACGCAGTTGTCGTCATCGCCTTTGGGCTCGTATTTTTGTTATATTTGTGTCTATACGCGGAAACATGACACAGCAGCGTATGGATTACAGAGAAAATAAAAGGCGTTCGCCCAGGTTCGGTTCATTCATTGGCACCGTTTGATTTGGGCTCGCCAGCAGACTGTACAGCGGGATTGCAATTTAAGAAGAGAAGAAACGGGCGGTCTGATATTAAACAAGCAAAGGACAAGAGGGGCGCAATCGACAAGGTGGAAGAGAGGCAAGACAACGCAACAACAATAATGAAAAGCCACACATAGTATACAACGAAATGAACTTCACTGCCCTTTGTCGGCGAAGTGAGAGGCCCAGATAGAGGCCCCGTCTTGGCGGTCCCCAGCCACAGTCAAGAAGTGGGACACTGGTACTCAAACTCGGGTGCCGATACAGTATGAAGCAGAGCGATGAGTAATGGGCGACAGCAGTTTGGGGCACTGTTCTCTCTTTAAATCCGGCGATAAAAGAAAAATAATGGACCTATGAAGCCATGATGAGAAAGGCACTGCCCAACCTGCAAGTTCTCCTGTTTGCGATGTGACACGTGGTCCTGAAGCCTCGGTGTAAGTGATGCTGAGAAAGGATACAATAAGAATAAAATGTAATGCAAATGCAAATATAAATAATGCACGTATAATAAGGCACAGCACCCCGAGTAGACAAAAGACAAAAAAAGACAAAAAAACGGTAGAACAGAGAAGCTCAAGAGACCCAGAAATCTCACGCAATCTCGTGTTCGGTTGGCCTTTTGGAAGCATGTCTAGTGGGAGTACAAAACACTTTGCAAAGAATAGGAGAAGGGCAGAATACCCAATATCAAACAGATTATGCAAGCGAATTTGATTGTTTGATAGTGACGAGGCTCTTTGAAAATTCAAAGTGAAAAGAGAAATTAAATATAGAATAGGGGGCCCTTGGTGTGGAATCAAGTTGCAGCCACATGCAGACTTTGTTTCGGACCCGTGCACGGCGGCGAGGCATCCCAAGGGCTACTCTGTTCACTTTCAATAGATTTTTTTTCAAGAATAGAGAATAAAACGTTAAAGAAAAGGTGCAAAGAGGCGAACAGAACGGGCAAAAGCTTGGCAATCAACCCGTATCTGCATCATGGACAAGAATCGTCGCCAAGATGTTGTTGTAAGGCTAGCTATCAGCTCTTCTCCCTTCACAACTACAGGTCCGAATCGTAGTTGCGTTAAAATGTCTCTTGCCATGAAACACTAAGTGAAAAATACAACGAATAGAAAAGCTCACGTTCCCCAACCAACAGCCTTGTCGCTGATGCTTGGAGTGGATGGTAACAAAATAAGGTTACGCTAACACAAGATCAACAGATCCTACTCAGGAACCACGGCAGCTTCCACTGACAAGGCTGGCGGCTGGTCCAGATTTATTGGCTGTCTTCTCTGAAACCTCTAAAAGCTACAAAGGAACAAAAGACAAAAGACGGGAAAGGTGTGAACCGGGGCTAGGAGGGGGCTATACGCTATTACCAAAAGGCACAGCCATACAGTATATCGCTGTGCCGTCCAATGTTTTTCCCTCTCCTTTTTTTCCCAGGTATTATCGCCGCCTCCTCGGCGTGGCAGCCGTTATGCATGCCTTTTCCGTCCCGCGTTGCTGACACCAGGGAAAAACTCAAGTGCCTAGGACTGTACCAAAATAAAACAAATAGATCGAATTTGCCAAGATCTCATCCTGAATCCTCAACAGACATTCATCCAGATGGTCCCGGCGGACCACATGGACAGTAGGAGGTAAGACTGCCAAACTTTGGGGCGAAAAAAAATATGTGCCACCACCCACGTTGAAATAAACGTTTTGATAACATAGGACTTATTTTTATTTCTCCTTTCCGTTCGGTGTTGGTTTTGTTCGATGGTAGCTTCCGGAACTAGAATAACAATTCCAAAAAGGTGGTGTACGCAAGCACATGCAACATTCGACCGACACCGCCACATTTTCAATCTTTTTCTCGCTCTCTGCCGAGCAGCGTGTATCAACGTCCTTTGTGTTTGTCTGTTGGCCGATATACACGATGGTGTAAATGGATGAGAATATGAAAATACTTGCGGGCAGTAAGATTTACGTCTATTTTGAAAATTAGAGATACCTGCGCCCATTTCGTATGTCTGCAGCTTTAATTGTATCTTTTTTTGATTTATTTCTTACTTTTGAGTTTTGTTTCATACGTCTCCCAGGACGTTACATATGCCACCGCAGGTTCTGGTGGATCTCGCCGTGCTCTCGGTGAGAAACGCAACCATCCCCTCCCCGCAATAAGGAGGCGTATGAGGCGACTCATATGTAAACAATGCCATTTAGTTCATTCATATATGGATGATAGAAGAGTTGCAGGTAATAGACGCAAAGGTGTCAGCTCGCTACCAGGCATGAGGACCTCTCGCAGTGTCAGCCATATATTGTAGTCGTTTTCTGGGACTCGGTCTCTCCAATCTTACCAGGTTTGTTATTTTCTTTAAAAAATGAGAATAGACATGAGACCCTGACAGATGAAGGGTATATCTTGTAAAATGCAGAGAGCGTCCTTGGTTCACGCCTCTCTGCACGCCTCCTTCAAATGTTAGAACCCTCGATCCTTTTTTGTAATCCTTCAACGAGGAGTAGAGCCAGTAAATTGGCTACCACACACGCCCGTATCTAGGCGACGACGATTGCAAGAGAGTGGACGACGTTCCCGGAGAAGCGCCTCCTTTTTATTTTTACTTTCTGACCTCTTCTCGGATGTCTTTTCTGATTTACAACCAACTCCGATAGGATCTGCCAAGAGCCTCGTTCATATCGATGCGCCCCAAAAAAGGAATACAGCAAGAAGTCTATGCAGAAAGGCTGTGAGGCGGGAATTCTTGCTCTTGACGCGCAAGAATAGAGCAACAGAGCTCGAAAAGGCTTCACGTCTGCTTACATCCGGTATACTTTTATTCTTTCTATGAGCTTCATGGATCTTGAAACAAACATAAATAGAGACGTTGTCCTCCCTCAAGTCTTCTCATTTTTCTTTCCTTCATCCACAACAACAAACAATCAAACAACAGCCTCTTCATCACCATCTTCAAAACTCTCTAGTATTATTCTTTACTCTTTTTCTTTCAGAAAAACCCCTTTCACCACATTCAAGATGCTTTTCAACGCTTTCGCCTCTGCTGCCCTCCTGGCTGGCTCTGCCTTCGCCGCTGCTGTCCCGGCTGTTGCTTCCACTGGCAACGACACTGCCGATGCCATCGACTTTGTTGTTGATGCGCCCCTGGCCGTCACCCTGGGCTCTTTCCTGTCCCTCATTGACACCATCTCGTCTGTGCCCGACTCGGTCGTCGATGCTGGTGACGATGCCGTCCACGCCTGGCTGGCGCCGATTGGCGCCCCCGCCGCCGCGGCCGTTGCTGCCCCCAACTCTCTGATTGAGGTCCGCAGTACCGAGGCCACCAACGCCGCCGATGCGACTGCCGTGACCGCCGCCACTGAGGCCGTCAACGGCATTGTCAAGGACCTCGAGTGCGCTGCTGCTGTGGCTGCTGCAATTGCTAGCGATGTCCTGCCCGCTGCCAAGATCCTCAAGGCCAAGAAGCTGATCAAGGTTCTGGGCGGTGTCAAGAAAGTGGCCAAGCTCTTCCTTGAGTTCAACAAGAACCGCGACGAGGCCATCAAGGAGGGCGGCAAGACTCTGCTGGAGCTTGTTGAGGTCATTCTGGGCATCGACAGCATCAAGAAGCACTGCAGCTAAATTCTCACAGAATTTACGGGTGATTTTCCTCCTCTCCGACACAATCTCGATTGTTTAGACGAAAGCGATATTTCTTACATTTGAAATTTCATCTCTTTTACACGTTTCCCTTTCTTCCTCTTTATATTTCTCTATCTTTTCTTGAGTATCATCATGGGGCAGCAAGCACACAGCAGCAACAGCATCGCATTTATACATTGTGCAGCAAATTTCGGTTCTGGAGGATATTTGTTTTTTTGCCTCGGTATCTCTTTTCTTTTGTCTATTTGTTCGTTTGTTTGTTTTCCCGTTATCTCTTTCTTTCCTTCGTTCTTTCCCTTTATCTACTCTCCTTTCTTCTATTTGTTTATCCGATAAACGCACATATCGATAGATCTTTCTATGACAGACCGTGCAAATAAAATTCAAGCTTGAATATTTCAAACAAGGTTTCATTATCAAAACGCATAAGTGCAAGACTTCAGGTTTCACGGAGTTCAGCTTGGCAAAGCTTAGCCATTGGTGTACCAACTCCTCCCGTCCCAATCCTGGGACGAGTGCACAGTAAATACCCGCCGTTGAGAAGGAAGGCCGAAAAGGCGGACATTTTTACTCATATCAAAACCATATTATATTATCGGTACTAAAGACAGAAAAGGAGAAAAAATCATTTTAACGAGGATAAAAGCAATACAAGGACTAAACAGGCAAATCTCGACACGGCCATCCCAGGGGTATATAAATGCAATTTTTGTGTTTTACAGACGACAAGGGAAAGACATATGGAGTCCTCGGTACTAAGAGAAGATAGGCATAAAGGGGCAAAATATGAACGTAGTAAATAAAGCAGCGTTGGGCCAAGTCGTTGTTGTTTTGTTATTGATATTTGTCTTCGTTTATTTCGTGTTTCAAATCGTATAAAAATCGTGGAACGGTTATCGTCTGCTCTATCAAAGTTGGGATGGCAGATTCTCGTCATTTCATCGTAAAGATATCAGCGTCTCGGCTTATCATTCATTCGTCAGTCGTCACCGTAAGTTGGCTGGCCTTCCACCAGGATGACTACCGTAATTGTGGCGGCATAAGCTTCTCGGATGGCACATGCCAAACTATGACATACTTGTTAGCAGAACTCTTTGAAGGACGGATGGGATAAGGCAAATGAAATATGGACTCACCAAGTCTCATTTAAGTCGGCCACAATGGCACTGAGGCCCCAATGCGAGCACCAGGCCCGTGCAAGCACTTCGTTGTCGGGTACTCCAAATGCCTCCACAACAAGCACCTTCTCGTCGTCTCCGTCGTTTGAGACGGACGGATACCGAGGGCCTGGGATGCCCGCACCCCCGAAGCGGACTGTCGGTGAAGTCGTGTGATTCCGGGCATGAGCAGCATGAGCTGCCGCAGCAGCCGTTCCGGCCGGTGGGCAAGGTGTAGCCCAATCGTGAACGTTGACAATCTCGTCAGCCTTGACGACATCGTATACGTAATCGAAAAAGAGTGGATGAGGCTTGCTGGAGCAAGGCCACGCAGAAACAAAGGAAACATCATAGTTAAGGCGCATGGGCCATGATATGCCGTCAATGGCGAATTGAACGGAGGCGTCGAACCAGCGAGGTGCTGTGCTGCTACCGGGAACTGGCGTGTTGGTTGAAGAGGGCGGCGGCAGAGATCCAGAGCCGACAGATGCGGGGCTAGCACCTGTCGAGGGGCCTGGTGTAGCAGCCGGACGTAGAGTCAAAAGTTCAATACGAACGGTATCAACAATATCGGACGTATCGGCCGAGACAAGCTTGTATTCTTTGACGGGGAACACCTCGGCGGGTGGGCCGAGGGGGTCGGAGCGTTCGGCCATGGTGCATGCATCTTCTGGTGACAAAGCCTGGCGTGGCCGCCGAGTTCGAATACGAGCAATTTGTGAGCGACCGAGATCCACCGTTGGACGAGCAGGGCCAACCCAGCCAGCCAGCTCACGGCATGTCGGCGCCAAAACCTTGCCAACGATGCATGTAGATGTCCAATACGTGTAGCTGTTGCGATATTGGAAACCACAGTTTGGGTGCAAGTGAGTCAGTAAAGACAAATCGTCCGTAGCTCGGTCAGGGTCAACGTCGATGAGAGCGTTCATAATGGTGAAAGGGAAAGTGGGCTTTGCACAATATTAGCATGTGAGGGGATTTTCAAAAAAAAAAAAAAAGGGGGGGGGGGAGGATTAACAATACTTACCCCAGGAAGCACAAGGCCGCTGAAAAAGGCCATGGCGTGCGAGCTGATAGCTGCAAGACTGCCGTCGGCATCGCGCTGCTTCAAGTTGGCCACAGTCGCGGCATAGTTGGGCCACTTCATCATGCCGGCAAAGCGCTTCAGCATGCGGACTTGGCGTTCTTGAGTTTCAGCCGCAGCTTCACTTGATCGGCAGATTTTCCATAGGCATCCACACGGATGTTATCCTTCCAGCGGCGGGCCAGGGCCAGATTCCACTGGAGCGATGGAGGAAGCTGTTGTAGCAGCTTTTCCTTGGCCCAATCATTGTGGTGGCGAGACGAGATGCGAAGGTCAAGTTCGATGCTGAGGAGCAGCTGGTGGAAGAACCGTTCGTACTGTTCATGGTTGGAGTGGCCGGTGTCGAAAATGAAGCGGGTAACGACTTGGTTGCGCGGTATCGTGAAATCAATCCAGTAGTCCGGGCGGGACAGCACCATGATCAAGTCGGTAATCTGCCTGTCCAGGGTTCGGTGGGGATTGAACATCCGGTCGGGATCTCTCAGAAGGCGGCGATACAAGTTACGGTACAGGCGATCCTCGTCATCTTCACAAAGACCATTGAGCTGGATGTCGCGGAGTCGTTGGCAGATCTGAGTGAGGTTGACATCCCGCGGACGGACTCCAGAGTCACGCAAGGCAATTGTCGGAGGTAATGCGCCAGAGAGGCCGGCCCAGTGGTTCAGAGTGATTGTGCCCGGCCGTCGGCCAAAGCAGAAGGCGTAGCTTGGCTGCTCGAGCGTATCCCAGGGTGAGAGTGGTGGCTGTGACGAGCTCGCGGACGATCCGTGGCCCTGGTTGATGCGCATAGTCATGAACTGCGTCATGGAGTCGTGCAAATTTATGGCGTCGGTCGAGTTGTCGTCGTTGTTCCCGCCCCGGCCGTTGCTGTCATCCCTGTCCGAGTCTCTCTCACCGCGACGGTTCCCTCGTCCCCGGTCGCGATCTCGGTCGCGGTCGCTGCTGTGCCGCCCACTTCTGCTCGGACC
Organism: Sporothrix variecibatus; assembly: GCA_016097105.2. Taxonomy (NCBI): domain Eukaryota; kingdom Fungi; phylum Ascomycota; class Sordariomycetes; order Ophiostomatales; family Ophiostomataceae; genus Sporothrix; species Sporothrix variecibatus. Next base: position 2,037,804 of record JADMNI010000003.1, read on the forward strand.
CGAGATTTTCTGGTTTCCGGTAGACGTGCTGTAGAGGGTGAAGTACTGGTCGGAGACGTGCGGACATCTTTCTTGAAGCCGCTGTAGACAGGCGCGCCCCGTGAGATGTACTCGAGGGCTCCACCGAGCGGAAGCTCCGTATCGGCCGGGATATTGCTCGGAGGCCACTCTGTCAAGGGGCTGATGGGCACGGAGGAGTAGGATGCCCCGTTGCTTTTCGGTGCCGGACTAGCCTTGCCCTTGGTGGATGGGCCGCTTTGCACCGTCACATGCTTTGTACCGCCGGCTGACTTGGACATGGCCCTGTCGGGATATTGGTAGAATGAGGCATGGTCCCTTTGCTGTCTCGTCGATTGCTGCTGCTGTTGCTGCTGGACTGGAACGGGGCCTTGCTGCCGGACTTGGGTGGTACCTGGCCGGCGAGTCCCAGGTGGGGTTCTCCGGTATGCCTTGTGCACCTCCTCATCGAAGTCGTCTCCTGCTGTCCTATCCTGACGATTTTTTTCCTATTTCAAGCACGTTAACTATGAGTGGCAAATGGATATATACTGAGAGGCACCGGATCGTACAAGTTTCGCATTTTTGTTCTTGGAGCTGCGTGATCGAAAGAGGCTGCTCCAAAAGCCTCGCTTCTCCTGTTTTGCTTCTTTGGTGGTGTTCATGGTGGCTCATTGTAAGGTGAAATAGTGATGATGCTAAAAGCGGTGTCTACCGTCGGATGCGACTGAAGGAAGCGATAATGATATTAGTGGTGGTGATGCTGTATTGTTTGCGCCGGTATCGTAGAGTCGGGTAAATAAAGATGGTAAAAATGTAAGATAAAAATGAAGGAAAAGAGAAACACAAGGTATCAAGACAAAAGGTTAAGAGATGAAAAGAAAAAGCAAACGCGCATGTATTAGAAAATCATAAAAATGGTATTAATTTCGACAACCAGGCTGAGAGGCTGCATGTGGAGAGGAAGAGAGCCGAGGGGCAAAGGGTGTTTTTGTTGCTGCAACCACTTTACCTCGCAGCTGGACTGGAGACCCTGCAAGAAGGTTATGCGTTGTCCCTCAAAAGAGTGACGACGCCAAAACCGCACAACTGAGCACCCCTGCTCACGCGCGCAAGTGCTTGTTTGTGGAAAGAGGCGAAAGTCAAGAAGCCAAGAAGCCAAAAAAGTGTGAGGTCAGAGGGAGGCAGCTTGGTATCTTGCCCGCTTGCGTGGCTGGGTGGCTGTGGTTTTGTTGTGAGGGTCGCAGGGCAGATGGGGAGATCTGGATTCTGGACGTGTGAGTTGGGTGGTGGGCGATTCGATTGGCAGGTGGCGCGGGTTGTGATACGCTAACAGTCGTAAGCGTTGCGCATTTGCAGCCTTCGAGAGGCCTTCGACGCAGCTGGAGTAACAATCTAGGGTGTGAGGTACAAAAAGAGAGGGAAACAAGAGAAAATGCAAAAAGAGCAAAAGTGAAGCAAAAGAGAGCGACGAGGCGCGATATATTGGCTGCCCGGTTAGGAAAGTATGAAACTAGGGAGGAGGTGAGAAAGGGGAAGGCGCGGCGCGTCGTGATTGAAATGAGAATTGAATGCGGAAAGAACGAGCCAGCCAGTTGCCAAAAAGACCGAAAATTGCATACTCGGGGTAAAATAGAGAAGTTGCGACTGGCGGCAAGGCATCGACCAAAGGGATGGTAAATGAAACTGGAAACCACGGTTGCATGGTAATAAAACAATAAAAAGCACAAGCAAGGAGACTGCATATTGAGGCAGTATGTGCGTACATGTGCTCTGACGTCTGTGTGATATGTATGGTATATTTGTTTGTTGGGCTGGATTCCCAGAAAGCAGGTGAACGGGTTCTTGCCATTTGTGAGCCGTCGAGCCCGTCACCCAACTGACAGAAAAAGGCGAACCGTAGCAACTGTTCCCACTGATACCTGCGGTTCGCGTTATTTTGTCAGCGGGGTGCCCGTGCATTTGGGGAGGATGATAGGGAAGGAACTCACCCCAAAAAGTGTCTTTCGAGGTGTCTCTTCCCCAAAGAGGCAATTTGTCAAGATTTCAAGAGTTCACTGGAAACAGAAGGCACGAGCCGCAACCGAGTGGACTCCCAGTTATTCTGAGTTGCCATAATGGAACTTCCCCTCTTCTCACGCCTTATTGATCTTCACTTCTAGTCTCGCCCGAGACACAGGCTGTTTGGGTGTTCTGCATGTCTGCATGTTTAGGTGGGTGAGTCGTTGCTCTTTCAAAGAGGCGGTCTGCGGGTAATCTATTGGCTTGTGTTTCCAACCTAGCACAGTTCTTTTCTTTTCTTCTTTTTTCTCTTTTCTTTAACTTCTTTTCTTGTCGCTTTGTCTACTCAGCTGCCTGCAATTATATGCACGCGGTCATGCACGTCCTGCCACCAAAGCATCACTGGCACTCACCAATCAAACAGGTGCCCAAAAAAAAAGTAAAAAGAAACAGCCAATCGACACGCGTCAGGCAAGGCTGCAGTTCAGGATTGGGCGGCAGATAACAGAAGAAAAAGCGAGCTGTTTCAAAACGAAGACCACAGCAGGGCTTCTGAAGCCAACATGGACGACAGTTTTCGCGGCGGCCTCTACGACTACGCTGCAACCAGTCTATCTACTGCTTCTTCGACACCCAAGTTACTGAAAGCTGGCTGCTTCTAGCTTTGTCAATGGATACAATCGATGCAAAAGAACAATAACTTGCCAGTAACATGAAGCCTCGATTAAAAGCATGCCACGACTACAAACAGCACACTGGCTGACAGGCTGTCAAAAGTAAACAAACGGCTCGCATCGTCCAGCCAGTATAAATCGGCCAGCATTCAAATGCCATCACCCACCCCCAGCTCCGTTTCTCAACCTCCAGTTCCTGTTGGTAGTCGCCGAGCTCCTTGAAAGCACGCAGCACAAGATCGTTGTACGTTTCCGACCACACCGAAAGCCCTCAAAAAAGGCCTTCGTGCAGTACCAGTACTCGGGATAGTCCCCAGCTGTCTCCCAGTCTACGATACCACTCACGGTCCAGCCGCTGCTTCCGTCAGCGCGCACAATGCGGTCGACGAGAATGTTGCGTGGGTTCAAATCCGCATCGGGTGAACACAATCTTGTGTCCACGGCGGCCCGGTTCGTCAGAAAACCGAAGCTTTTGACTGAACGCAGCCTCATCAAGAAACGGACCTACAAGGTCTCCACTTCTAATACGTGAATCAGCACATGCCTCTCTCAGCGTATTGCATATGGCCATGGCAGGATTGACAGTCTTTGGAATCGTACGTAAAAAGGCAAGTATGCCGGCCAGCTGCAGAGCAATCGTCTCGCAGTGTGCGTCTGTCATGACATCTTGGCAACGCCATAATGGTATCCCAGGAACACGCGTTGTGATTATGTAGGCGTTCGTGAAGGAGTGTGAACCTTTGCTATTTGATTCTTCGGCTGCAATATCGAGTGACCTAGGAACGGCGAACGGGGCATTCTGCAACATTCTCATGGCGTTAAATTCGTTGCGAAACACGTGTGGCTCGCCACGATACTTGAGATACAGACCAAAAGGTAGTCGTTGCACCATAGCTTGGCCATCGGGACTTCCGTATAGATGCTGTCCAAAGTGCCGCAGGATCTTGTAGACGGCAATCCGTGCTTTTCCTGGGATATGCCAAAGGAAAAGTTGATCAAAAAACCTCCAAATGCCTGCCACGCCCAGTTTTATTGCTGTAGTAACGGCTGTCGCGGTAGTGGTGTGCCAGACAACGAAGAAATTTTTAAGTTGAGTGCAGCCTTGAAATAGTAAGAAGGCGGATGCTCGTGGAAAGGCGTGCATGGGTGCCAACAAAACGTGCATCTATCGTTTCTATGCCCAAGTGTGAGTGGTCACCCAGCAGAACGTAACTGCCATCTATGCGGATTGGGTCTTCAGCCCCGGGCGGGACAACAACTTGAAACTAACTCGTGATAGCTGTGTGAGAACAGAGGCAGACGTTGTTTGATTTTAAAAGTGAAAGGGGGTTCCTAGGGATTCACAAAAAAATCCACAGAGCTGACCTCAATCATGGAATGCCATCTGTTTAGACGGACAAGGCCTCTCGAAAACGCTTCGGCGGCTGATCATCTGACAATCTAGTGGTTTTTGTGTCCTTTGGTGTTGAGAGTATGGCGTTTAATAAAGGTGTACCACCAGTCGAGGTAGCCTGGGCCAAAAAAGGCTTCAAGCATGTCTCCGACGTTAGGCTCCATATATGAAGATATCAGCCCACCATTCCACTCAAAAAAGACAGTCTCTGGAAGAAATACCACGCTCACTTACATTGTCTGTAATTCATCCGGTCGGGATCGGTAGAATGGGAACAACCTCTAAAAGGTCCCATAGCGTGCCAGACGTGCCCGTGATGCAGCACTTTCTCCCATCTCGTTTCGCGATATCGCTTCGGACAGAGGATTTAATAACGGGTGGAGAAAGGCCGTTGACAGAAACTAGGGTGTTAGTGGCAACTGGTAGATGGTCAATACTAGGTGGACAGACGTAGGTAGTACATACTGGCTTCGACGATGTATATCCAGGTAGCCAGAAGAGGAGGGGGATTGCCAACGTGTAGATGCTCCGTCACATAGCTTGCAGCAAGATCAGGGTCTAATGCCTCATTAATATAAGAAGAAAGCAGTCTGGTGAGCATCGAGGCCTCCCTGACTTGTGGGAAATCCATGGTCACTTTAAGTTGTTGCCAGAAGGCCGGTGCAGTGTAAAACAAAAAAGGAAAGCCTTTCGGAAATGAAAGGTAACAGAGAATGGAAACTTAAAATAAAACAGCAAGTATCTGCATTGACTTGTTATTATTCCTTCAATTGAATATTTGGACAAAACAACAGTTAACCGCCGACCCCGGCACAGACCTGGTTTGAGGGCCAGCGACTGCACAGTCCGAATTGATTGGCGCCAGACTTGAGCGAACGCTTGAAAGCTCACCCCGTTCTTCATCAACATACCGCTTTTCAAAATGGCTTCTGCCGTACTACTCGACGTACCTTGTATTGCCGTTGTGCCGGCGGCACCACATCCGCATATACATACCGTCGTCTTTTTGCACGGCCGCGGCGACAACGTACACAGCTTCACAACGGCACTGGCGGCCCCGCGCGACTCCCAAGGCCGGACACTGGCCGAGGATGGCGCGACTGCATAAACTGCATAATATCAGGGCTCGTGTTGGGAGACAGGCGCATGATAGACAGCAATTTATTTAATGATATCCAAGAGTAAAAGAAAAATGCAGCTATTTCTAGACGGTAAAAACAACAAAAGTTATGCAAATAAGAATACAGAGTATGGGCACAAAGAAAAAAGAAAATGCAAAAATAACCCGTCTCGCTCCGATATGCTTGGTAGATGTAAATGTAACTGTTTATGAGGCGGAGGCATGCCACGTCTTAATTGCAGGCGGAGCAAGCTGCAGTCTCGGCTTGTGGTTGGGCCATTGTTGCGGTACAACGTGGTGACTGGCGTACAAAGGAGACACATGTGGTTGCTCATACGTGCACGTAGCTGTTGTTATTGCCAGCCTGCTCGATGAGGCTTGCATCGTTGTCGGCCCAGCGGTCAAAGGCGCGGCGGTAGGCAAACACGAGGTTCAGGATGAGGGCAATCATTAGTGCAACGCTGACAACCACAGGACCAATCATATTGTCAAAATCGCGGCCACTGCGGGCGAGAATCATGCCGCGGCGAGTGTGCAGCATGAACCAGCCCCAGAAACCAGTAAAGGCAGCCACGACAATGTAGGCGAAGCCCATGGTGGTGGCAACGGTGTTATCGCTGCTGCCGGCGGCGGCCGTGAAGAGGGCAATGGACAGACTGCCCAACAGAATGGCAATATGCTGCCACTTGAGGAACGTGCGCTCGTTGGCGAGCCACACCTTGGCTCAATATGCAGCGGGCCGTCGTTCTTGAGCCACTCTGTCGGCTCAGTAACACCCTCGGCAGCGCAGGGCCCTGGTCCTTGGAGCGGCGCCACTGTGCATACCGCGTCATTGAAAAGGATGGCAGCACCGATGAGATGGCGCCGTAGCCGGTGTTGCGTGTCACACCGTTGGCACCCGTCGTTGCAGCACCGTTCGAGCCGTGGCCGTTCGCGGCCGAGGAGCCTGCCGCTGCCGACGACGACTCTCCGTGCTCACCAGTACCGGTGCTCACGCCTGACTGCGACTGCAGGCGCTGGGCAATAGACGTTTCGGCAGCGAGACGGCCCGCCAGGTACGACGACGACTTGGCTGCGGGCGAGCTCTTGCCCGGCTTGGCTGATGAGCCCAGCTTGCTGGTGCCCAGGAAACTGCCAACGACCTGCTCGTCCGCTGCACGCTGGGCACGCCGCAGCTCCTCCTCGGCATAAGCCTCCTGCGGGTCACGGCGAATATCACGCTCGAGGTCGCTCAGCCAGAACGGCAGCTGGTTGACGTAGTCGTCAAAGAGAACGGCAACACCGTGCACGAACTTGGAGAACTGCGGGACCGGGTGCACAAGATGCGAGGTCATAAGGTCCTCGACCCACGCAGGGCTCTTGCGGCTGGTGCCGTCTTCGCGCACCTTAATCTCAAGGACCGCAAAGGGGAAGCGTGACACATCGCTGGGCGGCAGCTCCGAGAAGGGTAGGTAACGTTGCCCGTGTCAATGTCACGGCGGTGCCACTCGGCCGGATCGCGGCATGGGCGGCGCTGGTCCAGGTTGTCCTCGCGGATGAAGGCCAGGCTCGTGTCGATGGAAACGCGCACGCGGTCGTCGGCCGGCTTCTGGAAGGCGGTGCGCACGTAGTTGGCACGCAGGACGGGCTCGAGGTGCTTCTCCTGGACAAACGACTGGATGGCATCGGCGGTCGACTTGAAGGACGTAATGGCATCGGCCTGCTCGCCCTGGCGCTCCATCTTCTGGATGCTCTTCTCCATGTGGTACTTGCCATCAAGGAACGGCTTGACGTACTTGTCCTTGATCGTGATGCGGCTCTCGTCGCTCGTGCCGTCACGCTGCACCACCTTCTGGTCCAGGTACAGCTCGGGCTTGGCGGCCAGCTGGCCGTACCAGCGCAGACGCAGAGAGCCGCGCTCTCGGCCTCGCCGCTGCGGTCCAGTTTGGCGCGATACAAGTCGAACTTGTCACTGTCCAAGTACAGCGACGTCAGTGTCGGGTCCACAGTCGCGTCGGCCTCCTTAGCGGACAACTCGCTGTACACGAGTGCCGGCAGGTGGCGCAGCACCATCGTCTTGACCTCGAGTAGGTTGTCAGGGTGGACCCAGACTACAGAATGTTAGTTGAAGCTAATAAATATGAATAGAAGGGAGGGTCAAAATAACTCACACTTAAACGCCTTGTAGCGCTCGCCGTTGTGGTTGGTCTCCTGCTGCGTCTCTAGATCAACCGGCAGGTTGGCCTCGTCGGGTTGAGGTACTGGTGCACGGCCTCGTACATCAGCGACAGCTTGGCCAGCAGCGGCGAGTAGCCAGCCTCGGAGTTGAACGGCCGCCGTGTAAGGCTGACCTGCATCATCGGCCGGATGCGGTAGTGGTTGCCACGCTTGCGGTCGTGCTTCTTGACAATCTTTAGGAAGCCCGTGTAGTTGAGGCTGCTGTAGCGCTTGATCTCGCGGAGTTCGTTGGTGATGCTGTCGAGCTCCACCTCAATCTCGCGCACACGCTGCACTGTGATCTCGCTCTTTCCTTGTCCTTGGCGTCTTTGCTGCTCTCAGCCGCAGCTGAGCCGGATGTCGTGCTGTCGCCGGCGCCACTGCCGTGCGCAGGTGTCAAGTCGCGCAGCTTCTCAAAGATGGCGTCAGCGCGCTCCCGCAGCGAGGCAACGCGGTCCTCCTGGAACTTGGCGACCTTCTCGAGCTGCACATTGAAGATCTCGTCGCAAAAGCGGTTCTCGTCGTCCTCTGTCCAGCCGGACTCGCCGCCTTCGGTATCGGAGCCGGCACCTTCATCGTCGCGCAGGAGAGCCTTGAGCTTGCTGTAGTCGATGTACTCGGCCTTCCATGGCGGGTAGATGGACTCGCGGAGTGTCTTGCCGAACCGCATCGTGGCGGTGCCGTTGGTTCGTTGGGATACGTAGAGGGATGGCGATGGAATGAAGGTCGATATATTGGATTGAGAATGAAGAAGAGAAAAGAGAATTGGAAAAAGGCAGCCGTCAGAGACCCGGGAAAGAAGGGAAAGAAAGCGAACGACGGTATCCAAAAAGTGAAGAAAAAGAAAAAGAGACGAAGGGAGGGAAAACACCAAGAAGTCACGATGCTTTCCAGAGAAAAATGGACGTGTGTGGGCAAAGAGGAAAAAAGAACGCCGGAGCGAGGCAAGCTTCTGCGGTGGATTGGCAGATTTGCAGATTTGCAGGTAACGTCTCTCCCTGCTTCTCTCGCTCTCTTTCCTGATGCGTTGCAGGTCTTATTGAGCGATTTCATTGTTTTCGTTCCAGTGGACGAGGGAAGGAGCGAGCTTTCCAATTGGGGGTTGGCCATTCTAGACCTGGGATTTTCTTGCTGCACCGTCTGGCCTCGCCCTAAAAAAAGTAGGTGCCCCCACTGTGCCTTCCGTTTTATGCACGCTGAGGTACGGAGTAATACTTGCCATCTGTACTATTATACGCTAGGAGCCGCAAGTACCAGATAAAGTCATTGTGCCCCCGCTGTGCTGGATTTTGCGCGAGGCAAGTGCGACCACAAAGCGCCTCCAAAGCGGACCGGGGGAGCTTTGGCACCCCGCAACGCCGTCTAATTGACCAATGACAGGGCTGTATTTTCGCACGTGTGGTGTTGCTCAAGTCGGTTCTTCACATTTTTCTGCAGGAGCAACCCACTGCACTCACGCTATTAGTCCGATTCGTGAAAGCCGATATTGAAGAGGCCTGTAAGAGGCGATGCGTGCACCATGCGCCGACGACAGGAGCCAATTGCATGGTTGTAAGTCGGGGAGAAGAGGTTATTCCGATGGACAAGAGGCACGTTCTCAAGCTGGTTTTTTCCTCGGATCACGTAGCCGAGCTGAAGTACACACACGGCTAGACAAAAAGGCTCAAAGTTTTCGGATATGTTTTTTTTTTCTCTTATGAGAAATCATGGCATGATACGTTGTAGATATTTGAGTAAACAGACGCCCTGGGATTATATTGTCATCTTAAAGAGCAAGAGGTGTCAGAATCATATGGCTTTGGTCAACCGCAGTTAGGCGAAGACTTACATGAATGGATTGGACAGAGTGCAGCCTTATCGTGACGTGTTAACATACTATGTCCCGTCCTACGGAATACGGGTGTCACTTGCAGAACATTTGTTGATTTGAATTTACAATGTTTTTTATAGTAAGCTAGTAAGGAGACTCGTATGTACATAAATCAGAAAAACTCATCAAAACATAACAATATGGTAAATAAATCAACAGACGTGGAAAATGCACAGCAAGCACAGGGAAAATGGCCTCCCGACTGCAAATTGCCCCCTCCCGTTTCCGAATACACCATGGGTAAAGAACAGTAAATGCAAAGAAAAATGCAGATGAAAGCAAGAAAAGACGGAACAGATAAACAAGATGCAAAATCCAGAGTGCAGAAGAATAAACAAGAAAAAAAATCAAAGATCCAGTCTCAAAAAGAAAACGAGGAAATGTTGCGCTTTTCGCTTTTCGCTTATGCGCCCAGGACCTCCTCGGCGGTGCGCTTGATGATACCACCAGTGACCGGCAGCGACGTCGACTTCTCGAGGAACAGATCGACCTCACGAGCAGCCTGGCGACCCTCGTTGATACCCCACACAATCAGGGACTGACCGCGACGGCAATCACCAGCGGCGAAGATGCCAGGCACGTTGGTGTTGTACTGGCCGGCAGGGGTCTTGACGTTCTTGCGGGCATCCTTCTCAATCTCGTCGCCGAGAACGCGGGCATCGGGGCCCAGGAAACCCATGGCCAGAAGGACGAGGTCGGCGGGGAAGAACTGTTCCGAGCCCTCGACCTTCTTCATGTCCCAGCCACCGCTGGCCGAGCGGGTCCACTCAACACGCTGGGTGTTGATGCCCTTGACCTTGCCAGTGCCGTCATCGACGAAGCTTTCCGACATGATGCAGTACTCACGCGGGTCCTTGCCGTGGTGCTGGCGCACCTCGGTGTGGCCGTAGTCCACGCGGTAGATGCGGGGCCACTGCGGCCATGGGTTGTCGCGCGCGCGCTCGTTGGGCGGCTGGGGCAGCAGCTCAAAGTTGACAATCGACTTAGCACCGTGGCGCAGCGACGTACCAATACAGTCGTTACCAGTGTCACCACCGCCAATGACAACGACGTGCTTGTCCTTGGCCGAGATGTAGGTGTTGTCAGCCAGCTCCGAGTCGAGCAGCGACTTGGTGTTCTTGTGCAGGAACTCCATGGCGAAGTGGATGCCCTCAAGGTTGCGGTTGGGGATCGGCAGGTCGCGAGCGACGGTGGCACCCGTGGCGATAACGACGGCGTCGTTCTCAGCCTTCAGGTCCATGAGCTTGATCTCTTCACCAATGGCGACGCCGGTCTTGAAGACGATACCCTCAGCAGCCATGAAGTCCGTGCGGCGCTTGACGATGCGCTTGTCGAGCTTCATGTTGGGGATACCGTACATCAGCAGACCACCCAGGCGATCGGCACGCTCGTACAGGGTGACGGAGTGACCGGCGCGGTTCAGCTGGTCAGCAGCGGCCAGACCAGCAGGGCCCGAACCGATGATGGCAACCTTCTTGCCAGTGCGGACGGGGGGTGGGGTGGGGACCATCCAGCCCATCTCGAAACCGCGGTCAATGATGGCGCACTCAATTGACTTGATGCCGACGGGGTCCTCGTTGATGCCCAGGACGCAAGCGCCCTCACAAGGAGCGGGGCAGACACGGCCAGTGAACTCGGGGAAGTTGTTCGTCATCAGCAGGCGGTTAAGAGCATCCTGCCACTGGTTCTGGAAAACCAGCTCGTTCCACTTGGGAATGATGTTGGAGATGGGGCAACCAGTGTCAGACTGGCAGAAGGGAACACCACAGTCCATGCAGCGGGCCGACTGGTACTTGAGCTCGTCCTCGTCCAGGCGGCTGGACAGCTCGGCCCAGTCCTTGGTACGGGTCTTGGCCGAGCGGTACTTCTCCGAACGGCGGTGGTACTTCATGAAACCCTTGGTCTTGTCCAGCACAAGTGCCTTCTTCTTCTTGTCGGCAGCGTGGTCGCCAACGCTGTCCTCGAGATCCTGGAGAGCACCAGCAGAGGCAGCAGCAGGCTTGGGGGCGGGGGGAGCTGCCTCCTTGATGGCGGGCAGGTTGTACTCGGCGCGCTTGGCCTCGGCGGCCTTGGCGGCCTCCTCAGCAAGAACACGCTTGTAGTCGACGGGGAGCACCTTGATGAAGCGGGGCAGAGCGCGGTTGAAGTCCACCAGGATGCGGGCGGCCAGCTCGGAGCCCGTGTAGTGGTGGTGGTCCTCGATCAGGCCACGCACAAAGGCAATGTCCTCGGGGTCCTCAACGCCGGAGGCCTCCACCATCTCGGTGTTGAGCTTGCCCAGGAAGTCGTTGTTGACGTCCAGGACGTAGGCGATACCACCGGACATACCGGCCGCGAAGTTGCGACCAGTGCTGCCCAGGATGATAACGCGACCACCCGTCATGTACTCACAACCGTGGTCACCGACACCCTCAACGACCGCCGTGGCACCCGAGTTGCGCACAGCGAAACGCTCGGCGGCAACACCGCGGAAGAAGCAGGTACCCTTGGTGGCACCGTACAAGCAGACGTTGCCGATAAGGATGTTCTCCTCTGCCTTGAACACGGCCGAACGGGGCGGGTAGATGACCAGGCGACCACCAGACAGGCCCTTTCCGACGTAATCGTTGGCATCACCCTCAAGCTCCAGGGTAACACCAGGGGCGAGGAAAGCACCGAACGACTGACCAGCCGAACCCTTGATGTTGACGTGCACGGTATCGGTGGGCAGGCCAGCCTCGCCGTAGCGCTTGGAGATGTGGTACGACAGCGACGTACCCATGGCACGGTCGGTGTTGATGATGTCGCACTCAATGCGCGACGGCACACCCTTGTCGAGCGTGAGCTCTGCCTCAGAAATAAGCTTGTTGTCCAGGCGGACGTACAGCTTGTGGTCCTGCTTGCGCACGTTGAAGGTGGCGACACCAGGGCGAAGCTTGTGGGCCGGGGTCAGGATGAGAGACAGGTCAATGTTCTGCATCTTCTTGGACTTGAGGTCGTCGCGGACCTTGAGCACCTCGACGTGACCAATCATCTCGTTGACAGTGCGGAAACCAAGCTTGGCCATAATGGCACGCAGCTCGTTGGCAATGTAGTAGAAGAAGTTGATGACGTGCTCGGGGTACCCTTGAACTTCTTGCGGAGCTCGGGATCCTGCGTGGCAATACCCACGGGGCAGGAGTTGCTGGGAGATGTTAGCAAGACAGAGCAAAAAGCAAGAAAGAGCATATTAGAAGAAAAGAAAAAAGAGAAGAAAAGAATAAACTTACAGATGGCACTTGCGCATGAAGATACAGCCCATGGCAATCAGGGGAGTGGTGGCAAAACCCCACTCCTCGGCACCGAGCAGACAGGCCATGGCAACATCGCGACCAGTGCGGAGCTGACCGTCAGTCTGAACAACAACACGGCCACGGAGGTCGTTGAGCACAAGCGTCTGGTGAGTCTCGGCCAGACCCAGCTCCCAGGGGAGACCGGCGTACTTGATACCAGTCCAGCGGGAAGCACCGGTACCACCGTCGTGGCCAGAGATTAGGATGTGGTCGGCCTTGGCCTTGGCGACACCCGAGGCGACGATACCGACACCCGTCTCGGAAACAAGCTTCACCGACACGCGCGAGCGGGGCGACGAGCACTTGAGATCGTAGATAAGCTGCTTGAGATCCTCAATGGAGTAGATGTCGTGGTGAGGCGGGGGCGAGATGAGACCGACACCGGGGGTCGAGTGGCGCGTGCGGGCAATCGACTTGGTGACCTTGTGACCGGGCAGCTCACCACCCTCACCAGGCTTGGCGCCCTGGGCCATCTTGATCTGAAGCTCGTCAGAGTCGGCCAGGTAGGCAGAGGTAACACCAAAACGGCCGGAAGCGACCTGCTTGATGGCCGAGCGCATGGTGTCGCCGTTGGCCATGACCTCGGAACGCTCCGGGTCCTCACCACCCTCACCAGTGTTGGACTTGCCGCCGAGGCGGTTCATGGCGATGGCAAGAGTCGAGTGCGACTCCATGGAGATGGAACCGTACGACATAGCACCCGTGCAGAAACGGCGCACAATTTCGGTCCAGGGCTCGACCTGGTCAATGGGAACAGGCGTGCACTCGTCGAACTTGAAGTCGAGCATACCGCGGAGCGTGCAGGCCTTGATCGATTCGTACTCGGCGCGCGAGTAGGCCTCGTACGACTTGTCGTTCTTGGTGCGAACGGCATCCTGGATGTTGGCAATAGAGGTCGGGTCGTTGATGTGGCCTCACCACCGTCACGCAGTGGTACTCGCCGGACTCGGTCAGACCGGGGATGGTCGTGGTCTGGCGCGAGGGGAAACCGCGCTCATGGAAGCGGAAAGCGTCCTCAGCAATGAGGGCAAAGTTGACACCCTTGATACGGGTGGCAGTGCCCTTGAAGCAGCGGTCGACAACCTCGTCATCGGCACCAAGAGCCTCGAAGATCTGGGCACCCTTGTAACTGGCAAGGGTCGAGATACCCATCTTGCTCATGACCTTGAGGATACCACCGTCACAGGAGTGCTTGTAGTTCTGGATGAGCTGGTCATCGCTGAGCTTGACCTTCAGCAGCTTCTCGCGGTTGAGCTTGACAATGCACTCCATGGCGAGGTAGGGGTTAATGGCATCGGCACCGTAGCCGAGGAGCACACACATGTGGTGGACCTCACGGGCCTCAGCGGTCTCGACAACAATAGCAGCGAGCGAACGCCACTTGTTGCTAACCAGGTGGTGGTGCACCATACCAGAGGCAAGCAGAGCCGAGACGGGGACACGGTCGGCCGAGGTGTTGCGGTCGGACAGGACAATGACACGGTCGTGGTTCTCAATGGCGGCGGTGGCCTCGTTGCAGATCTCGTCGAGGTGGCGGATGTAGCCCTCAACACCCTCGCTCTTGGGGAAGGTCAGGTCAATGGTCTTGACAGTCCAGGCAGGGAACTGCTTGGCCATGTTCTTGACCGAGTTGAACTCGGGGATGGAGAGGATGGGACTGGGCAGCAGCAGACGGCCGCACTGTGAGGCATCCATCTCGAGCAAGTTGCCCTGGGGACCGACGTAGCACTCAAGCGACATAACAATGGACTCGCGAATGGGGTCGATGGGAGGTTGGTGACCTGAGCGAACAGCTGGCGGAAGTACTCGTACAGCAGACGCGGGGCATCAGCCAGACAGGCGAGCGGGGCGTCATTGCCCATAGAGCCGAGAGCCTCCTTCTCGTCAGAGGCCATGGGGCCAGCAGCAGGCTGACCTGCTCGTAGGTGTAGCCGAACGCCTGCAGGAAGGGGTCGGTCTGAACACTGGCGTCGGTGGGCTTGGGGGCCAGCTCGACGCTCTTGTCATCCTCAAACTTCTGGAGGACGGCGGGCAGTGTGATGAGCTCCTTGTCGATCCAGGCGCGGAAGTCCTGGCGGCTCGAGACAGCCTCCTTGAGCTCCTTGTCGTCAATCAGGCGACCAGCCTGGGTGTCGACGAGCAGCATGCGACCGGGCTGCAGACGGCCCTTGATGAGAACCGCTCAGGGTCGACCGGGATGGTACCGACCTCGGACGCGCAGATGATGCGGTCATCGTCCATGATGTAGTAACGGCAGGGGCGCAGACCGTTACGGTCGAGGTTGGCACCGCAGTAGCGGCCGTCGGCGAAGGTGAACAGAGCCGGGCCATCCCAAGGCTCCATCTGGCAAGCGGCCCACTCGTAGAAAGCGGCCTTCTTGGGATCCATGTGTGTGTTGCCCTGCCAGGCCTCGGGGACCATGAGCATGACAGCCTCGGGAAGCGAGAGAACACCGTTGATGGTCAACAGCTCAAGGACATTGTCGAAAGCAGCGGAGTCAGAGCCGCCGTCTTCAACGACGGGGTACAGCTGCTCGAGCTCTTCGCCAAAGACATCGGACTGCATGACACCCTCACGGGCGCGCATCCAGTTCTTGTTACCACGCAGGGTGTTGATTTCACCGTTGTGGGCGGCCCAGCGCAGAGGCTGCGCACGGTCCCAAGAGGGGAAGGTGTTCGTGGAGAAACGCGAGTGGACGAGGCGAAGTGCGCCTCGTAGTCAGCGTTGACGAGATCGTGGTAGTACTGGTACACCTGGATGGGGGCTAGTTGACCCTTGTAGACAATGTTCTTGTTGGACAGGGAGCAGAGGTAGAAACCAGTTGTGCAGACCGATGGTGTGGGTGGCACGCTTGCGCAGGACGAACAGCTGGCGCTCGAACAGGCGCTCGTCAAAGGTCTCGGCGTCAGTCGAGGCAGGCGTCACGCCAGTGCCGTAGGACGACTGCAGGACGACGAACGGCTGCAGGATGATGGGCTCGCGCGACTTGGCAGCAGGGCCGAGCAGCGTGGAGTCCACGGGGGCTGACGCCAGCCGAGGACACGCAGGCCCAGGGACTCGGCAATGTCTTCCAACTGCCGCTTGGACTCCTGCAGGGTCTCCGGGTCGGGCTTGAAGAACAAGTTGCCGACGGCATATTGGCCGGGGGGCGGCAGAACGATGTTGACCTCACGCTCGAAGTTCTTGACGAAGAACTTGTGGGGGATGGAGGTCATGACACCGGCACCGTCGCCATCGCGAGCATCAGAACCCACGGCGCCACGATGGGTCATGTTGCAAAGAAGGTTGCGAGCATCGCTGACGATCTTGTGGCTCGGCACGCCCTTGATGTGGCAAGCGAAACCGACACCGCAGGCATCCTTCTCAAGATCCGGATCGTACAGACCCCTGTGAGCTGTTAGCAACAGTCCAGCTTGTCTCCCTAAAGAGCACAACAATTTCCGAGTCATCAAATCAAGAACTTACTGTTTCACCGGCAGAGCACCGGCCCAGGAGCCATTGTTCTCCGTCTGGTACTCGTAGGGAGTGTACTTCTCGTCGTTGGCGTCGTTGTGGATTTTCCGGTCGTCGAAGTCGGCCGTCACGCCCATGCTAGGCAAGCCTGTTGTTTTTAAAAACCGGGAAGCGGCACGGAAGTTTTGTTGTGTAAGGGGAGGGGGGTCGGTGGCCTCGGAAGCTGGGAATGCAGCTCAGGCCGTAAACAAGTTTTTGATCTGTGAAATAGAGGTTTTAATAAAAGGGACGAAAAAGGCGAGAGAAAAAAATGAAAATGAGAGTAAAGAGAGGCAGTCAAAAAATCGGTCTCGAAGTTAAATAGCAACTCGGCCGGATCCGTGCGAACGCCAGGAACAGGAACGGCGAGGCCAGAGAAAGCAAGAGACGTGAGGTGATTGGCGAGTTGCACTGGGGGACTGATAGCAGATAGTGGTCTTGATGTGGGGTAACAAGTAGCCGTGAATCTGCAGCAGGGATGATAAGGCAGTTGGGGGGTTGACAACGTCAATAGTGACAAGGGAAGAGAGTGAATATCGTGAGAAGTGAAGAGAAGAGCGAAAGAAAAAAACGAGGAGGGGAAAGAGACAGAAGAGAAAAGTCAAGAAGACTGAAGATAGGAAGCCAAGAGCAGATCTCAAGCTCGAGACCAAAGAGAGAGCGAGGCAAAGAACCGGCCAATGGCAGAGCCTGTATTTTTTCCAATTCTCATGCCAGTGGCGAACAAAGAGCGGCCAAATAGAACAAGCTCGGTTGCTCACGACCCTTTTTGGGCCGGAGTCAGCAGCCGGGATTTTGGTGCTCTTTTGGGGGCACTGTCGCTTTCGGGGAAAACGGTAGAGGGGCAGCCCTGACAGCTCACTCCGCCCACGTTGTCTGAGAGCGTTGGTGAAAGGCTGCGATGACTGGTTTCAGGCACTGTGGAGAAAGCGCGCCAAAAAGAGAGACAGCGGGAGAACGGAAAAAGGTGAGGCGAAGAGAAACATGTGAGACAGGAGAGAATGGAGAAAGTTTGCTGTTTTTTTTTTTTTCGATTTCCCCTTTTCGTGATGTTTTTCAGTCGCTCCTCGCTCCATCCTTTTGTCGCTCTTTCCACTCTTGGTGAAAGTCAATCGTCACTGGCAGAAACGGAAAGTGCGGGAAGAGATTATGACGACAGCCAATGAGACATGCGGCAAGTCCTCCAAATGTACTCCGTAAAAGAACCAGCTTTCCCCAAATTGCAACAACGACTGCGCCTGCACTCGCGCGGAAAGAACGACTGGCGAGATGTGCGGGTGCCCATCATTCTCCTGCAACCAATAATGACACTTCTCCCGCTCCAAGAGCAGCGATTCTGACATCACTAGCCTTGTGAGAGAAATGCGACAATGGGCTAGAGATAGAGGAGGGGTGGCATTTTCCGAGGGAAAACGAAGCAGGAGAATGCAGAAGAGCGCAGAGATGGGCTAGCCACAATTCCGCGTCCCTCTTATCCCCTGCCGATAAATAATCGGGGCAACGGGGATAAGGGTACTTTCCCCGTGCGTGGTGAGAGAAGCACGTCGTACAGGAAGGAGCAAAAAAGAGAGGAGAAGACGGCGCCAGCAGGAACATGATGGGAAGGAGCAGCCCAGAGAAAAGGAAGCGAGATGTTGGTGATTGCTTGTTTGCCTGGATTGCTGTCCTACCCTCGGTCGCGATTTCCTTGCGGTCAGATGCTGCGAGGACTTGGGTTGGCTGTCGCGGTTGGTGCTGCCTTGGTTGCAGTTGCCTTGATTGAGAAATCCCCACGCGAACATGCGCTTCTGCTGTGCCTCGTTGTCTTTGCTGTAGTGACCACATTTTGGCTCAATTGTGCGCTGCTTATTGCTCCCGGTGATCACCGGCCTTGGCTATGAGAATCGTGCTGCCCAGGTCGTGCAATTGCTGCAATTTGTGTGCCTCTTGCTTGTGCGATTGCCTCTTCTCCGGTCGCCAGACCACATGAGCCCGTTTTTGCGGTGCAGCTCCAGATGCAGTGCGTCATTTGGCCCGCGTGCTCTTCGCCATAGTGAGCTTTGGATAGCTGGAAGGGTAATTGCCGGATACAGGCGTGATGTTGTCTCCTGCGTGTTTTGATTTGCGCTCTCACGGCTGCGGTGCCGTAACGGCAAGCGGCATTCGGCGTGGAGGAGGAGCCGATGGGGTCGCGAGGTCGCATGGATGTTTGCCATATGGCCCGGGCTCATCAGCCAGAGTGTTGCACGTTGAGGTCCGGGATGGTTCCCGTTGTCTTGCGTGACATGCCCGTGATCGGGGGTCTCGTCCAGTCTTCTTCCATAGTGTAAAAATGAGGGGAAATTTGAGGGTGGTGAAAAAGAAGGTGAAAAAGAAAATATGGAGGGAAAAAATAAAAGATGAGGGCAAAACTAAATCGCGAGATGGCGGGACACCGTTCGATGCCCGTCTGCCGTTCCTGTAGCCTTTACTTCATTACTTCACATGAATAAACGTACCTTTTTGAGCTCGTCGACTGACGAGGAAAACAAACGCTTTTGGGGGGCGGCAAAAATGCGGCAGGACGGGGTTTATTCGTAGAGACGTTGGTATCACGATATTTCCGAATTGGGTATAAAAATCACACAGCAAAAGCAGAATGCATGAGCAGGCTGGGAAAAGCTGGCGAAAGGGGGGAAGGAAGTAAAAAAGGGGGAGGAAAAAAAGAAGAAGAAGAGAAGAAAAAAAAAGAAGAGGAGGAAAGGGAAAATAGTTGAAAGGGGGGGCGAAGGGGAAGGACGAGCGGCTTATATGGGATGGACCGCCAACGACAAGTTACGTGGGAAAGAGAGAGGGGCCAGGACCGAGACAAACGACTATTGCTTGTAGAGGGGAAGGGCAAGCTACTCTCCGTACGGAAGAGGACTACGACTACAGACTACAGACTACGAGACTACGAGACTACGAGACTACGAAATGGGCTGGCTGGGTCGGGATGGTGGGTAGATGGATGGGGGATCTCTCACAAGAGAAGGCAAGAGCCAACGAGGGAATGTGGGATCAAGGGAAAGAGCAGACGGATTGGCCATTTTGGTGGGATGAGATTGGTGCGTCCCGAAAAGTCGAACGGTGTCGGAGCAGGCTTTTAGCTTCTCGGGGAGGGCTGTAGGTGGAGGCTACAGAAACGAGGTTGCTGGCGAGTCAGAGACGGGGAATTGATAAAATCGGAGGGACCAACACTTTTTTTTTCTTTACAAAAAAGATGAGAGCAGAAAAAAGGGCAAAAAAGCATGTGGCCGAGCGCCTGTGAGGCAAAAAAAGGGACAGCGCTAGAAGTGGGGAAAGGGCGAGACAACCGGGTGGAGAGGCACTACGAGAACAGACAGCGACTCCTTTCCCTTTTTTCCCTACCAGGACCGTCCGTGGTCCCGCGCTAGCGAGTCTGTGTAAGTCGGCAGCAGGAGCGACCAACCGCCAGGTCCGCGGGCCAGGCCATCTGCAGTCTGCCAACAATTCAGGGCAACGACCATAAAACACGCCAGCGCGCCCCGAACAATCCTGGCAGTAAATAGTTGCGCGTTTTCGGAAAAGCAGCGGTCCGCAGGGGCAGAGACGGTACCGGGGGGGAGGGGGCAATGAAAAAGCGACCGGACAGAGCTAAATACCGCCGATATTGGCTTGTCAAGAATCAGGGCACATTGTGGGCTGTGAAGCCAGTGGACAATGACCGTGTGGTGCCAACAAAAGGAGAGACGTGAAGAAAATGAACAGTCATGTGATTTTACTTTGCAACGTCACCCTCGGAACGACAGGTCAGGGCGACAGCAGATGAGCTGAGATATTTTGAGGTAAGCTGCTTTGTAGGCATGCTCCATCCCGACCGCGGAGCAGGTCAAGCAGGCCCTCAAATAGGAAGGGGCATAGGAAAGGGCAGGACACAAACGAAGGGAAACAACGTCGCGAGCGGGTGTTTTGTGGAGTGATGGGCGGCCCCCGAGCTAGATTGGGCCATTCTGACGCCGTGCAGCGGCTTGATGGAGCAACAGCCAACGAGGAAAAGAGACACAAGCCAGAAAAAAAGGCGAGCAAGAAAACCTTATGTGGTCAATGCCCCCCCTCCCCCCTGTTGATGTCATAAGTAAATACGCAGCACAACGTGCAGAATAGGGGGGAGAGCTGGCGCGTTATAATTTGTGGACAACGAGTAATACAAGGACAAGTCAACAGTTGGGCGCTCGTACTTACGACTTGGAAATGAGCTCGAAAATACGGTGACGGGCCAGGCAAGCTGCCCAGTTCATATCTTGGGAGTATATGAGAACGCTGTACGTACAGGGCTTGGCATGTTGTGCCAATGTTTGATCTTTTTCCATCTTCTTTGGGGGGTTGACAAGAGATCATCATTGGGGGGTTGGCGACCAAAAGCGAGGTAAAAAAAAAAAAGGTGCGTAGGACCGCGATCCCGCCAAGAAAGGCTTGTCTCTCCTCTTGGGTGCTGTATCCTGAAGAGAGGGGATCAGAACAATAAGACTGCAACACCGGATGAGTCTCCCGCAACAAAAAAAAAAATACAGGTCCGTTGTTCATTCTACATTTATTTGTGTTTCAACCGTCATCACTTCCAATGGAAAGTACCCCACACACGCGTTTGGGGAAATTGACAGGGAGGAACAGGAAAAGTGTGTTTGTTGTGTGTGAGAGAGCTGCAGGACCGGTTCGGGGGTTGGCATTTCACCGGTAAAAAAAAAAAGTAAAAAAAGGTCTCGGCAGGGGGTCTGCATATGTACACAGAAGACAAACGATCACATTTTATTCGTTGTGGACAGTAAAGAGCTCCCGAAAAGGAAATTATTCCTTTTTTACTGGCGAGTAGTAGATTTGGGGGGCGAGAAACAAAGAAATGCTTGAGCCCTTGCGCCCTTGAGCCCTTGATCTTGGATCTCGACTACTTTATTGCTTCCTTTGGCACCAGCCAATCAGTGGAGCTACTTTTCAAAGACTGAAAAAGGAGCAGCCGATGTCGCCTCCTCTTGCATGGAGCCTCCTGCGAACCATCACACTACGCCGTATATTTATTGCCGGTAGAACGAACAGGACGAAAACGACACGAAAACGACGAAGAGTGAGCCATGGCTCATGGCGCCAAAGAGGGATCCTTTTTTTACGCTACCCTCGCATCTCACCAGCGAGACCGAAGCCAGGCAGTCGTCAGCGCGGGTTTAGAGAGTCTGAGTGGGCTACGGGAGTACGGAGTGCGGACAGCGAGATGAAATCACCGGCGCAGTCAATAGGCGGAAAGACTTTCGCTGTTGATTTTCACACTCAGCACAGCCTTTGACAATCTTTTCCCAGATCTCTTCCGCGTAAGCACTGCGCCTATGTTCTGTGCTAGGCAAAAGACGCTACACGAGTCGCATTTTGAGACATTTTTCCTTCTCCCCGTACCTTGGCCTAGCAAAGGAAGACCTGAGCAAAGCAACCGCATACGAGTTGCCCATAATTCCCGCTGCGTGCTGGCTTTGTGTCCGCCCGTTCTCTTACAGTACCTGGTTCTTTATCTGTCGGTTTGAGACATGGCTCTCGTAATATATGTAGAGAGCCCACTCGTTCTGAAATTTCTTTCTTCTGCGTTCTCCCCCGGAACTCGTATGCCAGTTTGCTGCGATATGTACGACGTGGTCTCGGCCCGCCATTCATTTTGCTGACAGCCTCGACCAACCACAAACCGACAAAAGGCCTCAAAGTTTTCATCGCCCAATAGACTCGACAGCGGGAAAATGAGGCTGACCAATGAGGTGTTTTGATTTTGAGAGGGGGCCAGCCATGCGTTTCGTGCATTGGCCCTGCAGTGGAACGCTGGGGGTGAACGAAAGTGCAGAAAAGGGACTGAAGAGAAAAAAAGAAATTGAAACAAAGGACCAGGAATATGGAAAATAGGGCGGAACTGGTGCAGCGAGGTTGGGGCCTCGTCTCGCCTCGCGATCTAGCTGCACGTTGATACGTCAGTTTGTGATTGTTAAAAGAATCATCAAACAGAAAACTGCCGAGTCCAGCCAATCAGTAGCAGTTATTTTCGGGCAATGCAGCCTTCTTTCTACCTTATCTCGGGCCAACGAGATGGTGGGCGGGTCCGTCGCCCTTTCCCACGGCGCCATCTACTTCGTAGACAAGCAGCGGAGTCGTAGTGTGGGAAAAGAGGGGAAGAAGGGCGAAAGGGACTGACTGGTGGGAGAAAAAGAAAGAGCGACCATCCAGCCAGAGCCACAAGTATCTTACGTGCAAAAAGGCAGCGAGAATGACAGCGAGGCATGTGGGGGCCACAGCACTCGACAGGCGACAAAGCCAAGGCAAATAGTGAGCCAGGGGACCTTCCTGGAGCCACTGGTCTGGCCCTACTGCAGGAAGGAGTCCACCAACGCCCCCCCAAAAGTGCCAAAGACAGCACCCAGTTTACAAAAGTTTACGGTGCACGCTGTAACAGGGCCGTTTGACTTCTTCCTCGTTATTTTTTTTTTCGACTCGTCGACCGGCTGGCAGGTGTCCATGCTTCTGTAGCGTCCTCTGGTAGATCTGTCCCGACGCACAGACGATTTGGTGCCTCGGGGTAAGTGAAGCGGAGGGGCAGGCAAGCAGGCTAGCGGTCAGCGTGCCTCCATATCCCTGAATTTTGGCTAGATGTTTGCTGGATGGCATTGGGATGTCAACACGAAAACCGAAAGAAAAAAAATACGGCCGAGGATGGCTGGTTGTGTTTGCTCCGTATGTCGCTCGCTGCACGTCTGTCCCCGCTACTGCAATATGGGCGTGTATTTCACAAACCCTGAACGACCCCCTCGTTGCTTCCCTGCCTGTCTCGTTGTCTCGTTGCCTTTGTTCCTTCCCTCTGCAACCTGCACGCACCTGCAGCAGGGAAGGAGCGACTTTGATCTCGCGTGCATTGCATTCGCACGGGCACCAAGCCCACTGTGAAGCACATATTGCAGCGTGCAGAAACATCATCTTTGAATTACCAGACGCAGATGTTATTTACTCCGCCAGGCTGTCTGCTGTGTGGGGGTTGCATACGACGTATCACTTCCGCTTCCCAATATGGACAGCAAGTCCCAGACAACGGAAAGCCAGGCCTCTCACCGCAGGCTGAGAACGGTAAGGAAACTCGTGATGACCATTGCATGCAGCTGTTTCACAGCCCAGCCCGTCCACACCCGCGAGGTGAAGGGCACGGAGAGGTCGTCAAAGAGCACACAAGAATCACACATAAGATGAATGAGGTGTGGTTGGAGCTGTCTCCTCACAAGCCAACGCCTATAAACGGAAATACCCCGTATTTACAGTGCCCATTCTGGCAGTGTGAGGTGGGAAGGAGCGGGCCTTCCAACGTGCACGAATTGGCCACTGCCCATGTCCAATTCAGGTAGTTATGGGGCGGGATTCGGCGCGCGGGCGGACGGCGACATGCGCAGTTGGGCAACACCGTCGTTGGTAGCATAAAACAATAATTGGTCAACTCTATGCTCCGTACGACTTCTGCGCGAACGAACGAGTGACAGAGTTACGATGGACACACAAAAAATGCTAATAGAAAACGACAGACTTCGGTAGGCAGCAGCCGAGCCCAAGGTTCAGTATATGCGCCTGCATATTTGCAAGAGATGAGCAGGGTCTGCGTTTCCGCAAACTCAACAATATCCTGTCCTCGCCTATGGTCTCACAGCTGCAAGCCCCTTCCGGAAACGTCCGCAGCAAGCATACTGTTCGTCTTTCTTCACTGCAGAGTGGGGTTTCCGCGGCGGCGGCGGCGCTGGTAGTTTCTTTCTGTCGTATTGGACGGTGTTTTTCTTGTCTGCATGGTGTTGGCTCTGTTACCCTTCGGCGGTATATTTTAAAAGTGCCCTGCGTTTCGAACTAGAAAAAAATATTGGCCGAAGTCGGCAAAAAAGTGTGATGTGACAGCCTCTTTTTTCTTTACTCTTCTTTTTGGCTCCTCCAATCCCATTTCGGAAAAGAATGAGGGCCACACACACAACATTGTCAGTCACCCTTGGTAATTGTCCAGAAAAAATATCGAAATTGAGTTGCATTTCAAAATCTTGGTTGCTTTCTATGCAAAGCCCTAATTCTGGTGGCGTCAAGGCTCGAATTGGTCGAATGGTTGAAAGAGAAAACGATGTCAACAAGAAGAGGCTTAAGCGTTCTAGGCGGGCGGCGCTCTTGTCCCACTTACCATCCACAACGCTATTGGTGCTTCTAGATTTCGCTGTAAAAAGCCTTGAGGACACAAGGAAAGAAAAGAAAGAAAACGGAGACCAACTCGAGTTCGTTGGCCTCTTCCTACTTTCCCCGAATGTAAGGTTACACCGTAAACAGGTGAAAATGGGGGGGCCAGACCAGGCCACATTACCGTCTTGTATTACAGGGGAAAATGAATTAGCGGACGGGGCCCGCCTCCAGACAGACCAGCAACGCCATGATTAGTATCTGTCTGTGAAGTGATTTATTTGCCTCTGCCGCAGTTGGCTATTGCTGTCCGGGGCACACGATATAGAGAGCAAAACGAAGAAGACAAAACAGACAGCGCAAACAAGGTGCTGCGGAGTAATTACGGAGGAGGATCCCAGGAGCCCTAGGGTGCGTTTTCTTAAGGGAATCACGCTGGCTCCTAGTGGCTCGTTCCACATTCAGGGAGTAAACACTGCACCAGGACCTCGCTATTACCTTATGAAAATTCATTCGCCCCATCACAGCCCACCGAGCCCCGAGAAATGCTTAAGATGACGGGCAAAAGAAGGGGAAGATGGGGAAGAAGGGGAAGAAAGCGACAGGGCTCAATCAAAGGAAGAAGATGAGCGCCAACCGCGGGCAGGTAATTTCAAAACCGAGAGAGTTGTAATTCAAATTGGCAAAGCAAGCACTGTTGTTCGTTGGACGCTGGAGGGGCTTTTTCGGTCCCCGGCGCCCGGCGGAGCTCAACAATAACAATTGAACAGCACTAACAACGAAGGAAGGATGTTGGGTCCCGAACAAAAGGGTCATACTTATTCGTACGAGATATAAAACGCTCAAGAAGGCCGAACCCCCGGCCTCTTCTGACTGGCTAGAAGAGACACTGAGGAGACTCACGAAAATAATGAGCAATAAAAGAGCCACGAAAATAAAGGCAATGGGGCATCAAATATCTTCCGGCTATTTTTTTCAGGCCTTACAGCCAGTGAACAAATAACAACCCACAAACAGGAGATAATCTGCCATGTGCATTTAGTTTCTTTTGCCACGCTCATCTATAACGCGACAGAGTCCGGTGACAGTTTACCGAGGCCGTCGTCGAGCTCGAGACGAGGATTTGTTGCCCCAGACAGCCTGCCAAATGCGTCCCGTGGTTTCCTTGACGTTTTCCCGCAGGCAATTGTTCCTGTTCGCTGGTAATTTTCGGCAAATGGCGGCGACCCTCCTCCAAGCCATTTCTTGAGGCCGTAACCACACAAATAATTTTGTCCAAGACATGAATTCGTCGAAGGATATCTACTGTATGCCAATTAGTTGGGAAATTCACAGACAACATAATCAATTTCTCTTTTGCCAGGGCTGAAGAAGCAAGGGGGGGTTAGTGGTTGCTTAAGAACTCTAACTGTGTAGACCACTTCAAGGCAGCCCTTGGAACCCTTGGTCCCTGTATTTTAAGGCTCTGGTGGTTGGTCGCGGTCTTGACCAATCAGCGCTCTTCATCTCTGCCTACTCGACCTTCTTGCCCTTTTCTAGCCTTTGCCCTTCTTGCCGTGTCAGACTTAGCGCTAACCGCGCGGCTTGTCACCGTGCACGGACCACTCGCGGGGTTAGGTGAGTTGCTTGTCAAAAATGGTAGTTGCGCCTTGGGCCTGGTCCTTCCCACCTTTTTCTGCTGTTGCTATGGCGGGCGGTGAGCTAAATAGGCAGGGCCAAAACGCGCCCCAGTGGGCATCCAACAGCAGACAAACGTGGTTTGGGCCTGGCATCACGAAACGCGTATTTTGGCAATCACCCTTTGACGACGTCACGCCGCCAACCCCCACTAGTTTATCGCGGGTATACCGTGGAAGAGATAGCTGATACCATTATCGCATCTCCTCCTTTTATCTTTCGCATTGTATCCAGCACCTACCAATTGGGCCAGCGCAAAGCTGCGCGCATCGAACGTCACGATTGAGGACACGGCATAAAAACAAGCGCGACTTGACCGTCGCAGGTCACAGTGAACTCACCGCCTTGCCCGGTCGTTTCCATCATGGGCTCTTTTGTCCTTGACTTCTCGGCGTACAACGTGAGTATCAGGAATCTTTCACTTGCGGCATCATTCTCCAATCCAAACTCAATTGCTAACAGGCCTTTTCTTACAGGCCCTCCTCTCCAGCAACGGTCACGGCACGTCATACTATGGAACTGACGATGCCTACCTTGGCGGTGGAGATCCGGGACTGTCTGTAGCACCGGGGCGACGTGGCGGCTACCTCAATCACCACGCAAAACCAGCACCACAACCAGCAGCAGCAACAACAGCAGCAAGGTCAACAATACAACCCCGGCCAGAATGCCTACCCACGTCACCAGATCAGCAACCGCTACATTGTCTACGACCGCAACTCGCTCCCCCGACTCGAGGCCGAAAAGACCTACCAAGAACGCCGCAAGCAGCACATTGCCAACTTTGGCTCCACATGGCTCAAGCCTCCTGGCGTGGCCAAGTCTCTTTTCCAGATCCGCGAGGAGTGCCGCGAGCAGGAAGAACAAGCCGAGGCGGAGCGGCGGGAGGAGCTGGCACAACAACTGGCACAAGCAGAGGCAGCAGCCCTGGACGGCGCAGAAGGCACGGCTCTTGACGATGGTGCGGCGGCTGAGGGCGGAGATGTCACAGGCGATCCTGGTGGGTTGACAGAACTTATGGGTGTCGATGGCGACGATGCTGCTGCTGCTGCTGCTGCCATGGACGCGGATATGATGGAAGAAGACGGCGACTTGGACCTGGACAATGAGATTCCCGACGCCGATGCAGAAGACTTCAGCTTCGGTAACAACGAAGACGAAGACGATCCGTTTGCAAGCTCCTCCGATGACGATGACGATGAAGAAGAGAGCGACGAAGACGAAGATGACGAGGACGATGAGGATGACGCGGGTAATGGTGGTAACCGGGTGAGAGGCCGTGTTGAAGACGGCCAGGGTGACGGGAGCATACTGGCCGGCGCCGGTCCTGTCGAATTGAACCAGGAAGAAGCCGACAACAGCGATCTCGCCCAGCATTACACACATGGCAGTAGCCAGCAGCAGCAACAGCAGGCCGTCTACGTGTCTACACCAGCAACCGCTGCTGCTCCGGCTGGTACGCCACCCGTGCGCTCTCTCGAAGAACAGCGCGCTCAAGCTCGCGCCCGCGCTGCTGAGCGCCGTGAGATGCGCCAGATGCGCGCAGCCGAAGACCGTATGCGAGCCATGCGCGCCCATCCCGGCTGTCGGGCGTTGGTCTAAGTATGGGCATGGGTCTAGGCATGGGTCTGTATGGCGAGGAAGAAGACCTGGACGAAGAAGATCAGGAACAGATGCTGCAGGAAGATGACCTAGTGCGAGAAACAAGCAGTCCCGGTGTTGGTGCCTCACAGCAGCAGTACCACCAACAACAACAGCAACATCATCAGCACCGTCGCCAGCGGCGTCGTACGGACGACAACAGCAGCAACGTTGCGCGAGGAAACGCCAACAGCAGCAGCTTTATCGATGACCACATTCACCAGGACAATGATGCCAGCTTTGAGCACGGCCTTATTGACGAAGACGGGGTCAGTGGCCTCGAAATGGACATGGACGCTGATCTTGACGGTGACGACGCCGGCGGGATGGACCTTAGTGCCTTTGGCGACGGCGGATATGAGCATACCGACACCGAAGCCGAGCTCAGTAGCAGTGTGATTGGTGGTGGCGATGATGACGACAATGATAGCAACCTGCAACACCAGAGCTTTCTAGCCCTCGCAGGTGCCGCGTCTGGCAGCAACAGCATGGCCGCTCCTAGGTCGAGCGGTATTGGCATGGGCGGCATGGGTCATGGTCACGGGCATGGACATGGACACGCACACAACCACAACCATGCTGCTGGCGTCGGCGCCAGCGGAAACCGCCATCGTCAGCAGCACCGCAGCAGCCTGGCTCGGAGCGACCGCAAACAGCATGGACATTAGCAGTCTCCTGTCGCAGATGGTAGCAGTGCCTTTGGCAGCAGCCCGCAGATGCGGAGGATATGAGCTGGGAACGGGTGGGAAAGGCGTTTTTATTTCATACAAGTATCGTTTCAAAGGCATTATGGGATACCCAGGAACTTCATCATTATAAACAGACATGGCTACAAATACAACCAGCAAGAGCAATACAGCATCTGATAAAGAAAAGGCAAGGCAAAATGGATCAAAAAAATTAAAGTTGCTATGCTAATATCGGTAATTCTTAATGAAGTAGAGCTTGCAGGAATCCCTCTTTGGGTCCGAAAATAAGCATTCATCTCCTGGTCCCAGCCCATAGATAACAAAAAAACTAAGGCGGTGGACAAGACAGTAGGCCAATATATCCTGTACCGTTCGCCTATGTAAATAAAAGTAAACACGAAAAAAAAAACCACCAGGTAGACGCCGTAATCTAATGCAGGAAAGATTCCAATAAAAAAGCAGGACATTTTTCTCTCCCTTCCTCCACCCAACCCGCCGCTGCCCCTTCCTTGGTCATATTCTCGTTTTGCGTCGTGTGCAGGTCGACCGACGGTATTGTTTTGTGTTGTAGTTCCTTAGAACAACCACACGTAGGTGAAGAGCATGGAAACAAAAGCAAAGAAGCCCAGCCAAATGCGCCAGCTGATACCAGTGCGCTCAGCCATCACCAGCATGCGGTTCATTGTTCCCCGCAGGCGCACGCGTGTTGCGTCAAATGTGTCATTCATCTTCTCGGCGAGTGCTGACGAGTCACGAATCTCGTCACCAATGGCCACAGTCATCTATATATTATATAATGTTAGCAGCTTTCCACAGCAAGAGAATATTGTGTCGTAAAATAGGGCGCAAAACGTACGTCTTTCAACACGCGGACCTTGCCGAGGATGCCCTCAATCTGTGAGTCGTTTTGGCTCTCGAGTTCGTTAAGAACGGCGTCGCTGTACTGGCCGCGCTTGTTTGGTGTTGCCGACCGGTAGCCGCCGTTTTGTGGTGCCAGGCCATTGCCGTTGCCGCTGCCGTTGCCGCCCGGGTAGCCGTAGCCGTAGCCTCCTCCAGGTGCGCCATAGTGGCTCGGGCTCGCATTCATATTGCGTCTGTTGGCGTTCGGGTCGGCACCGGGGCCCGTGTAACCCTCGAAGAGGGCGCTGCGCGGGTCGCGCTGGTGTAGATTTGAGTTGCCGAACCTAGAGAGCAGTGGTTAGCAAGGGCAGTCAATGTAGAAACCGACGAGAAGCAGCACCAGCGCCAGCGTCAGAAAGGTAGAAGCAGCGGCAGCAGCAAATCGACTGGCCGCGGAGTGTTCGGTAATCGAGAGGCGGGTGTTTATTTGATACAATGCTCCGTCGCGCATCGAGGGGTCGCAAGGCCCATTGCCGGTGGCCGTACGAGGGAGAGGTGGCAGGTTTAAAATGGCCGCAAAGGCATTCCAGGTGTCGCGTGCCGTATCACCGTGCTGTCGCAAGATCGCTTTCTCAATCCAGCGCAGCCAACACCAGCCTCTAGACCACTGCTGTCGCATATTGAGTCGTTTTTGGATTGTCGGCTTTTGATGTTTCGTGTCGCATCGCGGCGGGATCGGTGATCGTGAAGTCCGAAAGCGGCCACGGTAGCGTCATGTTGTTTTCGATGATGCCCAGCACATGACGTTTCGTTGCCATTTTGCTGCCAAGCTGGGTACTGTCCGCTGCCGTTGGTTGCCGGTTCGCGTGGAGGTCCGGCGGTTCAGGAGACCAAGAGCAAAAAACAGGTGCTTACCTTGATGATGCCATCTTGGCGGCTGTGAAAGTGTGCAGTTTTGTTTCCGCTGAAGAAAACAGATGGTTGAAAAAGAAGAAGAGAGGAAAGGATACAAGGACAGAAAGAGGCAAAAGGAGAAATGTAAAGGGGCTGCCAGGTGTCGTCAAAAGGAAGGAGGGTCCGCATGCACCTGCCGTACTTTGTTATTTAGTGACTTCCTGTTGGTGCAATTTATCGTTGGGAAGTGGTGTATCTTTCGACAATACGGAAGGCGTTACTGGCAGCGAAACTACTGTAGTGGAGAGGATCTGCGCCGGAACCAGCACGTCCACAGTGGTGTCACCTACACTGCCATTAGGCGTGGGGTCACCAAAAAGCAAAATTTGTTTCAGTGCAATGTTTGGTTGGGTAGCGCCTACCTTCCCCTGTAAGCGTGCAGATTAAGCAATTAATTACTGAGGTCAGATAACAGTGGATCAGAGGGCGAGGCAAGCCCAGCGGTGCCCAGGTACCGCATTTTAGTGGTCCCCTATTTGGAGTATCCAGGCCTCCAGAGAGGAGTTTCTTACTGTGTAGGAGCATCGAAAAGGATCTTTGCGAGAGCTCTTGAAGCCACTCTGGTTAAAGCTTTCCAAGAGCCCACTGCCTCCACACCAGGACACACCTACATTTGTTCAATGCACCGACGGGGCAATGTGCTTCTACTGGGATACTGCTGTGGAGTTTCTGCAAGTTTTCGCAATGACTTGCATGCAAACAACTTAGCGATTGGAGCTTTGAATGTTGACTTCTTGAAAGGTTTCAATAAACTTCAGAGCAGCAAGACAGGTTACAACTTACAAGTTACCATGGCTTCGGCCGGGAGTGCTCAGAACAAAGTGAGAGCCATGGAAGGCATATATCAAGCCTTGTATTGGACCAGAACAGGGGCTCCTTTGCCATGGCAGCCAGAATGGCTTTGTCCCTTGTCGCACGTGCTCCTGTCGCAAACCGCAAAACAAAGAAAGTCAACGAAGCAGCATTGCAAGCAAGACTGAAATCCACGTTAATGTGAACGGTATTGTCAGAATACATGCACCGAAGAAAACATCAGTGTATTGTCATTGGGCTACCTGACCATGTCCACAATACCAGTACTCCTCACTGCCTGCCACCCCATATTTCCTGTATGTAGAAAAAAAAAAGTATATGGCTGTCCTTTTTGGGGATTTTGGATTCGTACTCCTTTTGTGAAAGCTGTCGGTCCTCGTCTGGAGAGGTCCAGCATGCTGTTTCTTAGTGCACATTTGCCCTTTCGTCTCCCTTTGACATTTGTATCATTCCTCGTTATCCTTCCGTCCGTCGTTGTCGTTATATGTTGGCCTTGACTCGGCGTTCGCCGCTTAGTCCTCGTCCATGTCATCCGGCTCCTCGAAGTCGCCGTCGTCCTCCTCATCCTCGTCCTCGTCGGCCGGGTTCTCTGCGGCGGCCTTGGCGTAGTCAATGACAACACCACGCGTGCGGCGGCCGATCACGTTGTCGAGGTTGATGCCCTGCTGTGCGTCCTCTTCTTCGTCTAAATCAGAAGTCGGAATCAGAGTCGCTACTGTTAGCCTCGTGTTCATCTCTCGTTTTGCCGGCTGCGAACAAGCTGTAACAAAATAAAAGGGGGGTGCCAGGATGGTCTCACCGTCGTCGTCGGCCTGGAGAAAAGAGAGGAGGTCAGCAAGGATTTGTGCTAAAGAAAGCGACACAGGGAACAGGAAAAAACATACCTCGGCGGCGGTCCTCGTCGTCGTCATCCTCGTCATCATCCTCATCGTCGTCCTCGGGGACGTCCTTCATGTCGTCGTCCTCGGGAGCGAGGGCCTTGCCCTTGCCCTTGAAGTCAGTGGGATCCGTCACCGCCTGGGCGCCTGCGCCGCTGGTGGGGTCCTGAACGCCGTTGCCGTTGCTTGCCATTGTAAAGCGAGATGTGGTTGCTTATTTGGAAGAAGGGATTGAGAAGAAAAAAGGGAGGTCGCAATGGGTAGTTGGCAACAAAAAGAGAAATGCAGAATGCAGGTGGAGAGGAAAGTGAGAGAAGAGAGAAAATGCAGGTGGAGGCGGTGTTGTTTTGGGAAGGAAGCTTCGTCGCATCTATTTATTCCAGAGGGGGAAACTACAACAAGGCGGGACGGCAAGCGTGAGCGAGGGGAGCTGTAAATTTTGTTTGTGGGGCCGGCCAGGCTGCCTGTCGAGCCTGTCCTCGGGGAAACCGCGCCCCTTGCGTGCGCAGGCGCTGTTTTGGCGACAGGGGAAACAGGGTGAGCGCCGTGGCGCTAGGCCAAATTTGGTGGATTTTATCGCTTACAGGCATGATTCTCTAACGTCTACTTGCATAATTACAATCGACTGGTTCACGGTCACTCTGTCTTCACTCCCTCCTCATTGCCCTTTCAAGCTGATCTCACTTGGACAAGTAAACAAGAGTCTCCGTGGCCATTGTTATCTCCGTTAAAGGGAGAAGTGGGTAGGATTGTTTGGATTGGGATAATATAAACAAAGAGCTTCAAACAATAACGCCGGTCTATTGTACACGGCCAAGGCGCACGCCATTTTGTGGCATTGCTTTGTGTTGGGTTAAAGAGGATGTGCACTCCTGGCAATCTGGCCAGAATTGATTCTGTGGACCATCTGGAGCGTGAATATCATTCCATGCTCGTATTAAAAAGCCAGTAACACCATGCTGGCCACAAAGAAATCCATTGAGCCCAGTGCCAGCCCTCCCAGCCGTGCACCCCCCAATGCCGCCCTGGTGTGCGGCCGCCCCCTAAGATACTTTATGAAAAACGGCGAGTACCGTCTCTTCTCTACAAACCGGAGATGAAGCTCGTCTATTTCTCTTCGCCGCCGCCGGATGTCAGGGCCAGCATCACGAACGCGCCAATGAACCCACCAGTACCTGTTGAATTGTTAGTTTCTGGAATTGACCACAATGGGGAAGAATAAAAATCAAGGGGGGCGGGGGGGGCGTCATACTTCTGCAGGAACGTCTTCTCCTCGATAGGCTCGGCCTTCTTGCCCTCGGGGCTCAGCACCACCGGCCGGTTCAGCACAGGGATCGCGCCCTTGCTCGCCACCACCACTGTCGCCTGCGGGCCGAAATCGCGCGTTGCGCCCGCATCAATGGCCAGACCACGCCACGCTGACGCCGAGGTAGGACCAGGCTGCTGCTGTTGCTGCCGCTGCGGATGCCGGCGGTGCCACCGTCAAGACAAAAGTGCGGGCTGTAGCCCTTGGCCAAAGTTGCTGGCGGCGGCCACAGACGTGCCGGCGAGCCACTGCTTGGTCTTCGGGTCATAGAGGCCAACACGGTATAGCAGGTCGGCGCCTTCGTCCTGGGAGGCATCGGCACCGTCCTCGGGCGGCTCGTAGGCTACGACCTGTGCTGTGACGGATCCAGTATATCGTAGCGGATCTCGGCGAAGCAGCGCGGGCGCGTGCGGTTTTGATGCGGCCGCGGCGGCAACGGGCTGAATGTAGATGGAGGCGGCACGGACATTGTTCGGGTCGCTGTCCTGCAGGTCGGCAACTGCGACGGCAGAGCCAGAGAGCGTGCTGCATGCAAGGACGTAGGAAAGGAGGTTGAGGAGCTTCATGATTGTCGGACCCAAGATCGGAGGCTCGGGGAGGAAGGAGTGATGCAACAACCGTAAGCGAAACAAGAAATTCGGGTTCCGACGGTCTGTGGTACGACGGCTGTCGAGCTTCGATGCGATGGGTCGTGTCGCTAGAGTTTGGTTGCGCAGACTGACGGACAAAGATAGGAGGTCAATCGAGACTTTGACAGAATGCGTTGCGCACCAAAAAGGGTGAAGCTCCAATTAGGCGCTAAAGTGAGTGCCAGATGACAGTCAGCGAGTTTGGAGGAACTGGCTGGGCTGGCCCCCGAGTTAGTGGATCTCACCCACTGAAAGCTCGATCCTCCAGGCGGTTCTAGGCCACATACATGCGAAATAAGATACCAGGTAGTGTACCTTATGTTCACTTGCGGCAACCGTGGTTCTAAACGCAAACTTACAAGAACACATGTTCTCAACTTGGGTACAACTAAAGGGTTCACAACTTAATAGACGTCTCTA
Source organism: Sporothrix variecibatus (assembly GCA_016097105.2). Taxonomy (NCBI): domain Eukaryota; kingdom Fungi; phylum Ascomycota; class Sordariomycetes; order Ophiostomatales; family Ophiostomataceae; genus Sporothrix; species Sporothrix variecibatus. The sequence continues at coordinate 2,071,880 of JADMNI010000003.1, forward strand.
CTCCGTACAATTGGAATTCTTCATAAACTATCATCTGGAATTGCGCTTCTTTACGTCTTTGCCTCTAACCCACAAAAGAGATGTTGAAAATAGAAATATATATAAAAAAATATAAAAAGTACTTGCAGTGAAACAACCATCAAAAAAAATAGAAATAAAAATGCTACCCATCAAAAAGACTACTTGTACTCTAACTTCAATCGTTTCTTCTCAGTGTCATCTTCCACTGCTCTCTAACAGTGCATGAATGTATATTATCCCGTCGGATTTTACACGGGTGTTTTGGCGAGCTTTGTGCTCCAGTACCGTCTCCGCGTGGAGTCCTCGGTTGCTGTATCCTTCTAGAAATTGCCCAGTCCATTACATTTAATGATCCAATGGAGTTGTCCGCTCTTTTTTTTCCGCGATGAGTAGTCTGGGCGGTGGCAGTATTATATCGGTATTGTGGGGTGGGGTATGGTTTGTGGGTCGATGGAAGAGCAAATATATGGCCATATCGCTGTTCCGTTGTCAATAAAGGAGAACTCAAAGAGGGTGTTCTTTTGGATCGGCGTTCTACCCGACTTCGTCTGCCTCGTGAGGCCAGAGACAACCAAGTCTTCGCCAATAAGGCTAGTGCTGCTCTGTCTGTTGTGCCCATTTCGGGTCCCCGGCAGCCAAATCGTTGTTGTTGTTGTTGTTGTTGTTGTTGTTGGCTAACTCGTCGTCGTCAATCATATCGTCTTCATCGTGTGAGGGACTATGGTCTGGCGGTAGTGCGTAGGCCGGGGCACCGTTCAACGAGTGGCCGGTAGTAGGCGGCCAGAACTTCGGGGTTGGGCACAATCTTCCACTCAAGGCGGTACAGAAACTCGAGCTCCAACATCTTCAGTTCGGCCACACGAAACACCACCCACGCGCGCATAGGTCGAGTTGTTCCAGAACGAATCGATAGGCCTTTGGCGGCCACCGTAGCGGCTGTTATCAGAAAACGATGAACCGTCAGGGTGTTAATAGTAAAGTCCGGGTACATAGCACAGAGGCGATCGATATAGTACACCATGGACCAGAAGGAGAGGTGGAATAAGAGTGGCGTGTTTGGCCAGTCGGTGCAGGTAGTCCAGCACTGAAATGCCAGGTGGTGTCCTAATGGGAAACGGTGTTAGTACGGGATATAAAGCATCAAAATACCGCCAAGAGAGTAGAGCAGGGCTTACCTGGAGTGGAAGCGTGTTAAGTGACCGACTTGAGTGCCAATGCATCATTGGTCTCAATTAGTTCGCCGAGCATGTTGGCAATAAGTACGACCATGTCCTCGACAGGGCACAGCTCGTATTGCTCAGGGAGCATCTTAACTGGTGCAGCTTCCGGTCGTGCTCTTTTCGCAGCGGTGGGAGACTGTCAGCAACAGATGGTGACGGCAAGCGTGCAGTGCCGGCAGGGGGACCCGGCGAGCTTCGCCGTTTTTGCGGAGAGGTCGATATGTCTTCTGTGGCTGGGCAGACGAGGTGGCGCTCGGTGGTTGCGCAACAGATGACGCAGAGGCTGCATTGTGGCTTGATAAAGATGATGGCGCGGATGCCGACGCCGACGAAGAGCCAGATGCGGTCCTAGACACAGGCGCAGACACGGTGACCGACGCAGTAGCTGAAGGCGCCGTTACCGGGGCGCCAGGGGCCGGCCGGCCACCCTGTGTAAGATGCGCGCTATTGGTCGCAGCAGCCGCAGCGGCGGCGGCGTGGTCGACGCCCTGCTCAATGCCTGGCTCCATAGGTATCGGTCCGGGGATTGGTGGTATCTCGCGCGGTGTAGACTGTTTCGACTGAGGTTGTGAAGAAGAGGAGGAGGAAGACGGGTCAGGAGCAGCGGTGGCGGAGGTAGAGGAATGTGGAAGGGAAGAAGGAGGCTGTTGTTGTTCGTGGCGGGGCGCGGTGGCATAATCAAAGGGCTCCATGGGTGAATACTGGGTAGCGGCGTCTACGGCCACATATCGCGGCGGCGAGCGCGGCAACGGAAGAGTCTGGTGATCGTGGAGATGAGGTCTGGTGAGAGGTGCAGCCAGGGGAGTCGGCGGCTGGGAGTATGCTTGTGAAGCTGAAGCTGCGTGCGACAGCGCTGGCGACGACGGGGCGCTGGTGCTTGCGCTGTCACTGAAGCCGGCGTTAAAAGCGGTGCTCAAAAGCAGCGGCGACGAAGAAGACGGCCGCCGCGCTGCAGAGGCGGCGGCGGCGGAAGAAGTGGCAGATGCTGCTGCGGCCGAGTTCCGAGAGGTTGAGTGGCGGGGCGACGGGTGGGAGGGCGCATAGTGGAAGCCGTGGATAACTGGAGACGCATTGGCCGATCGAGTCAACATGACGTGCGGGAGGGCATGGCCTCGCCTTTTGAGGAGAGAGGGTTGTAGGAGAGAGATTGGCGATGCAGTGGGTTTTTTGGTGTCTCTCCTTTTGGCCTGGCTATTTTTCTTGGATTCTTTTGTTTTTCGGGTTAGCGACCGGCCTTCTTGCCTTGCCTGCCCTTTTCCAGCAGTCGCAAAATATGTGTGTCTCACTCTTTCCCTATCCTGTGCTGGCGCCTTCCCAGGATATGCGGCCTTTGTGGTTTGTCTGCGGATTTTTTACGCGGGAAAGCACAGGTGGGGGATAGGAGAGGAGAGCGAGGCAGGAGGAAGGCGACACTGAGCAAGGCAACGAAATAGCGCTTTTATTGCGGCTAGTCAGTGGAGAAATGGCCTGAACGGGCGCTACTGTCGAGAAACCGGAGAAGGAAGAGCGACGGGACTCTTTTCTGACGATGAGGAAAGAACGATGCAGCGCCACGTGAGGCAGATGGGAAAGTTGATTAATCTTACGTTGTGATTGTTGAACAAAGGGTTGGCAAGTGACAAAGATACGGAACCGTCGAAGAATGATATATGGGTGGTGTTGTGGCGGGGAAAAGCGCCCTAGGAAAAACTCTGCCCTCCCTTTCTTTCTTTTCTTTTTTCTTCGGATCAAGCAGCCGCTGCGTGCGCTTTGCAGGGGCTAAACGTTCTTTCCTGGTGGCTGGGCCGTGCCTGTATTTTAATATTTTAATACGTACTCCGTAGTGCAAGAGCAGTTGCAGACTCCAGAGGCAGGTGCAGCCAGCACCCACACCCGAGCCAGGTGCATGGATGTGACGGCCTCGTGGCCTCTTGCCATGCAAGGCTCCATTTCAAAAAGTGGGTTCCACTGGCAATGGCTGTCAGTTGCCTTCTTCGGACAGACGTCCAGCGACGTCGCTGTCACCAAGTGCAAACTGCCGGGCCCAACTCCGCCTACTCGACCGCCAGTTTGATGGCACGCAGCGGGTGTTGAATCAAGAAGACAGGAAAAAGAAAGGAAGAAAGCAGCGGCCCCGAACGGCAGGGACGACGCCTGGCTGACCATGCAGCATCGCGGATCCTGAGCCAACGCCACCGCCTCTTGAACACATGGCCTCGCGCAGCCCTCACACCAACTGTGTCGGGGTCCTAATGGCCCTGCCCAGGCCCAGACCAGCTTGGCCGCCCCAGCCAAGAACGGTTGTGATGGAGAAGACGCGCGCAGTTCTCGTCCGTATTGCTGTGGTTCTTTTTGCAGTTCCCCCTAACTCTCTTTCCTCACCGAGTCGAACCCCTCCCCCAGCACCAGCTCCTTCCTTCTGTTAGTGGCCTGTCTCGGACCCGTTGGGCAAGAGCCGTGCCCCAATGGCGGTAGCCGGGGAAGTGGCGATGGAGCCCGGTCTGTTAAGGGCACAAGTGAGAGCTTCATATCTTATCTCTTTTGTTAATTTTTTTTTCTCCCAAAGAGATCGCTGGAGAGTCTGACAGTCAGCGAAAGGAAGGCCACTGCGAGACGCTCTGTTCGGAAACGGTATCGGAACACTGATAAGCACAGACGCCCAATGTAAGTCCATACAAACTTTGTGTCCGGGCGACCGAAGACGAAAAGAAACAGCCAAAGGTCAGCTGCCAGCAGAACTTTTTTCGAGTTTTTCAATGTCGCCCGCATTTGCACCACGTTGTAAGGCTCGGTGACACATGGGCCACCTACGAAGTAATAAGCATCGGCTCTGAGCAGAAAGCTGAGTCTAGAGCAATGCCGATCGAAAACAATGACTATGGCGATCGTGCCTTTAGACCAAGCAGTAATGAGGTGAGAAAAACCATGCAAAACCCGTGCAATTAATGGGATAAATGAAAGGGCCACGAAGGGCATAGACAGTTTACTGGGCATCGTGGAGGTTTGAGTCTTCCTGTCTTGCATGGAGGGTCTCAACAACGGACAAATGAGCGTTCGCGGATTGGGGCGTGGCCTCTCCCAGCCAAATCCGTCCGTTCGTCTTTGCTATAAGCACAACGGCGGTCAATACGTGTATCCACATGTACCTCGCACCATAATATGTCGAGAACTGTGGAGTCCAATAACACACACGGCTCAAGTTGCAGCCGTCCAACTTTGTGAGACTTCAGATAGCAAAGACGAGATGGTGAAGTTGAGCCTCGCTGGCCTGGACGGCAGCACTTATATGATAGATTATGTAATATTTTCAGCCACAGTCTTTCGTGTGGCTGTGCAAATTATTACCCGGGTCACCAAGTGTCATAGCTCTTTCCACAGGTCACCCAGTCCCAGTCGGAGCAAGAGCAAACGCCAAGGCCCCCTGTCTTCCAGCCAACAGCACGCGATCGTCAAGGCTACCAACTTCTATCGACAGCATCTTTCGCAACACCGAACCGACGTCTCACCCAAGCCTTCCATCGAAACCAGTCTTAACCGAGCGCATCTTTACAGCGAATCAACTTTCTTATCCTATCATAGTTAAACAGCGAGAGTATCCACTAGGCCTACCCCGATAACCAATTCCCGCATCATCGTCAGCCTTCTCTCTAACGACATCATCGGCGACTGGCTTCAAATTTTGCACCGTCGCAAACCACTGCACCAACATCAACATCACAAATATCATCATTACGACAAATAGTACCACCTCAATCCTTATTAGATTCTATCGGAGCGTTCCGAATTGCCTCTGGCAGCTTGCGGGAGCTCGAACGAAAGCTTTCCAGACGACGCCAAGATACGACCCGAGCTTGAAGCCCCCCGGCACGAGATACACCCTCCCAGACAACGGCCGGCAGTGGCACCACCGCCGATATGGTGCTCCTCTCGCAGAATGTCGCTATTCTCGAGAACCTACGGACTGCCCAATCCTACACGGCACAGACTCGGCGCTGCAGGCGCTGAAGAACGAGACTGTTGGCCATGTTATGAAAAAGGAGAAGTGGGTGGAGCTCGGTGTGCTGCGTCCAATTGTTAAAGTCATCCTGCCTGAGCGGCCTTCGAACTGGCTGGCAGTTGATGGCCGGGTGGGCGGCAGCAGCAGCGGAGAACGCCAAGAATCCTCCCAGGCAGGAAGCTCTCATAATCGGAAGCCATCGGCTGTGACGCCACCAGACAATCTCCCAGCAGACGACCTTGCACGTCTGCAAGCCCTCGAGCTGCTGGGTATCTTTGCAAGCGGTAGGTCTTTCGGACTATTGAGTCCCCCATCTGTATTGAAGGATGCGTATTTTGAGATGCACGTGTACTAACAATGGTCAGGCGGCGCTGCTTTCCTCGAACCTCTTCACGCCGCCGGCGCCCTGCCGGCTATCCTCTCCTGCATTGACCCGGGATCTGCCCACCCCCGGCTCGTCTATGCCGCTCTACGATCTATTGTCACTATAACGAAGGCGGCACGGCTTATTAGTGTGCCCGCATCATCGCCATCACCAGTCACTCTCAATACTCTCGCCGACACTATCTTTACCACACCTCACCTCCAAGCCTTTTACAAAATCATCGTCGCCGCACCTCGCGCATGGTGGACCGAGTCGATTACCAACGCAGCCGTTTCTCTCATCAGTCCGCTCTGCCGCGAAACTCACCACCAGGTGGCACTAGCCAATGCTGGTATTCTGGATGCACTTGCCGTGAAGGTGGCTAGCTATGTTGTAGCCAAAGGCCAGGTTGTTCCTGGTGCCGAGATTGCTGCTGCGAAGGAAGGCTGCGTGAGCACATCCCTGGGCCAGCTACGGCCCGTCTTGATATTAGCGCTGTCCTTGATGCCGCTGCGGCCATCATGGGCAACTCGCGCCTGCGCGCATATACGCTGCTGTGTTCACCGTCGATCTTGGCCATCTTCCCGCAGCTCGAGTTCGCTAGCCCCATGAATGACGTTCATGCCGCATGGAAGGCTCTCAGTATGGGCGGCTAAGCAATCTAAGCCAGCAGCCGCTCGGCGCCCTCGATCTCCTCCTACCAGCTATCCCCTCCCAGCCGCCGCGCGGTCACCATCACCACTCCTCCCACAACTCACCATTCCCGCCTCTTGGGTCCACATTCTCTCGCGACCCCTCCTCTCGGCAGTTTGCATCGAGCACAAGCAATATTTCCAAGCGTGGCTCTGGTTCCAGGCAGACGTCTTCAGGCTGGGGTAGCGGTTCCGGTGCAGGGCCAGACGATCTTGGAACGGAAGGCGAAGAGCAGGAAAGCCCCATGGTACCCTGGCTGATCAGCCTGGTACGCTCCACATCCGGTCTGGAGCGGTTGATGGCAGCGTCCGTTCTTACATCCCTGTATAAGGCTGGGTTTGCGAACAAAACCCGCGAGTCGGCCATGGCTTTGCTTGTAGTCCCGCTTCTGCTGCGGATGCTTGACGAGGCGGTCAACTCGGCATCCGGTGAAGGCAGCGGTGGATGGGTGGGCGACGACGATAGCAACAAGACAGAGCACCAAGCTATTACTGAGGCAGCTCTCACAATCTTGGCGCGGCTGGTCACCAACAGTGACGTGCTGCAAAAGGCTGCCATCGACGGCAAAGCCATCAAGATACTAGCAAAACTCCTCAAGGAATCCTACGAGCCTGTCTCGACTCGGTCCAACCCTCGGCCATGGAACCCAACTCCGACCGCCTCAGCCAATCCTAGTAGGACAGGGACGCCGGTGGCAGGCGCACAAAGCCAGAGCGGCGGCGGCGGCGGCGAACGGTTTATCGAGGACAGCGAGGTCGTTGCCGGCGGTGAAGCAGATAGCTGGGCCATGCAAGTCGCATCGAGTAAACTTGGTCCGGCGGGACAGAGCAGTCAGCTGGCGTACCGGATCCGTCTTCGTGAAGCGACCCTAAGAGCGCTGACGGCGCTCTTGGCTGTTAAGTACGACTATCAGAGAGAGTTTGCCGACCTGGACGCCATGGTCTACGTCACAGCGTCGTTGAATGCAACGCCATCAAAGCCACGTGCCAACAAGGACCGAACACGCTCGATCAAAGACGTCGAGATAAACACCAATGGCAATAGCGACGATGACGTGGATCCCGAGTACGGGCGGAACCCTGTTGGCGTGCTGGTCGCAGCATGCGACTGCGTACGCATGCTGTCGCGGTCGATTGCCATATTGCGCACAACACTGGAGGATGCAGGCGTGGCAGCGCCTATTTTCAGGCTGCTGCGGCATCCAGACATTGACGTGCAGATTGCCGCCACTGGCGTTATTTGCAACCTATTGACGGAGACAAGTCCGATGCGGGAACGCTTTGCTGAAGCTGGTGTCATGAACATCCTCTGCACACACGCCCACTCGCTCAACTCTGATTTGCGGGTCAACTCACTCTGGGCGCTCAAGCACTTTGTGGACGGTCAGGAGCCCAGCATGAAGAAGTTGTGCATAGAGCATCTGGGTCAGGGTGGCTTTTGCAGCTGATCGACCCAGACTCGGAGATTGATGTTTCGCCGTCATCTGCTATTTTCACGGGGCGGGCCGACAACAACTTTAACCAAGCAAGTGGTGGTTTGGCCGCGACCCTGGCAGCGCCATCGTGGTCATTTACAACGGTGGCCAACGATGAAGACGTCGAGATGGGCCAGACTGGTGACGACGGCGAGAGTGAGACAGGGGACTACAACAACAATAATAATAACAACAATGATGATGAAGCTGCCGGCGGTGAGGATGGAGCCTCGTGGACGGCTACAGCAACAACAAACCTATCCCCAGCCACTGGAGGAGGTCTTGGCTCGCCTTCGTTCCAGAGGGCCCGGTTCCCGCAGACCAGCCATGAGCGCAGCCGCACCGGGCGCCTACGGCAGGCCGACGACAAGTTGGCAGCGCTCCGAGAAATGGAGATCGCAGCACAGCGGAAAAAACAAACCGATGAGGTGATGACCCAGGAGCAGGGGCTAAACTTCATTCGAAACCTGATTGGTCCTGGCTCCTCCTCGAACGGATCCAACTCATCACTAGGCCTCGGCCAACCAGCCTCGGCCGCGCCTCGCGATGCTATCAGTGAGGCATCCGAGATGATTGACTATATCTTTAATGAGATCGGCCAGGACAGACTGTTCCAAATGCTCCTGTCCAAGCTCAGACCCAAAGTGCGCCCAACAACAGCATCACGGGCATCAGCGCCGGCCGTGCGGCACCGTCCAACGGCAGGCAGCTCAGGCAATGCTGGTCCTTCTTCATCGGCTGCTACGCCTGGCTCCCCGTCATCCGAAGCCGCCTCGAGCAGCGGCTTGCGCGTGCTGCCAAAAGCCAAGATTGTCGAAGCAGTCGTGTTCATCCTGGTCCACATTTCGGCCAGCGTATCGCGTCACCGACAGGTGGTAATTGCACAAACAGAACTTCTCAGGGCACTGGTCAGTCATTTCTTGAACCGCGACAAGGCTGTGCGCGTGGCGCTGTGCCATCTCGTTAACAATCTGGCCTGGCGCGACGACCAGGCAGATATGGCAATGGCAAACGCGCGCATAATTGAGATTAAGCGGCTCGGCCTGTTCCAGCAGTTGGAGAGGATGCAACTTGGGGACCCAGAGTTGGACGTTCGGGAGCAGGCCAAGATGGCCGTGTACCAGATGGAACAGATATCCAAATAGGGTGGGCATTCGAATTTAGTTGCAAACGTCAGTGGTGCTCCCGGTGCCGCCTACTAGGACAAACAAATGGCTTTGTGACGAGGGGGCTTAAAAGGACAGCTGCTTCATATTGTATGCCCTGCCTGCTTCACGACAAAGATATCATCAGTGTGTTTTTTGTGCAACATAATTCAGAATTATTTTCTAGCTTGGGGAAAGACACTGCTATGATAGAAGAAGACGTTGATGAGAATACAAACATAATTATCACTCCAACTTTCCAGTTTCCGCCGACCACCATGCAACTTTTGTAAAGTGCAAATGTGAAATCGAACAAAGGGGTTACTGAATGATTTGATAGGGTCGTCGGGTTTGAGCCGAATCGTCAATCAAGTGTTGCATTTCTTTTCGGAAGCGACGGAAGACAGGCAGGATACAAACGTTTAGAGACGAGGTGATGGGCAAATTTTAGAATAAAACCGTGAAGTCAGTGGTCAAGCCAATCTCGAGTTGCGCTGTTCATCGATTGTCAATTAACGGTCAGGTGTATCACGCCACGCGGTGGAAAAGGAAAACAGGAAAATTTGCACAAGCGCACTTCCGAGGAGAACTTACATACACGGCCGTTTTGTCACTTATTACACGGCAGGCGGGGCGACATGGAAAAGAGGAATCAAGCTCTATGGGTGTCCACGGTTTTTTAAGACTTTCCGTCCATGTTTCCTTGCCCATATACTCGCAATTTGTGGTCCTCTCATTCCGTACTCATCCACGTCACATCGGCAGAGCAAGAGCTCTCTCCAGTAACTAAGCTCGCTAAGCAGCGAAGCTTCAAGCTCACACCGGGTAGCTGTCATCCCACTCCTTGTGGTCCTTTGACACGCTCATGTTTAAATGTGCGCCTTTCATACTGTTTTTATTTCAAGTTTTACAAATACATGGTGGCTTTTCAATGATGTTTGCGGTATCGCAGTAGTCTACAGACAGGTTTTTGTTTTTCCCTTCCATTATTAACCTTCATTATTATTGATTTTGATTTAAAAATTCCCTTTCAATTCACATCCACACTTTTTACAGCGTATCAATCAATACTCATGAGGTTTATTGTCCTTCGTATGTTTGAGAACGCGGTTGATTCCGAAGACTTGACATCCCATTGCCACCAAAGCCCGAGTTAAAAAGTAGACAGATGACGGTACTCACTATGAAAGAAAGGTGAAAGAGTATGTAAATGCGCAGGGTGGGCCCACCCAAGCTTTCACGGAGTACGACGTACAGGTGGTGGCTCCTTCCATTCGCTTCCCTAGGTCTGCCGGTGGTGGAGTGGGGCCCCGGCACATTGAGGCGACGAACAGCGAATGAAGGAACGATGGGGCGAAGATGGGATTGGAAACATATTGAATATTCAGGAAACTGAAGAGAAATCAAACGAAATAGAGGTGAAGCATTTTCCTAATGCAACCCTAGATTTCTATATGCCAGAAATTTTGCTAGTCTCTTCTCGGATTGGGAGGTTTGTCAATCATCACCTGACGATACAGGCCCAGATTGCCTTGTTTGTGTTTGTGGCGGCACTGGCTTTCCGGCGGTTCCGCGGGGTCCGTTCGCTCTTTCCTCCTTCACACATTCACATCCTTCCCACTCATTTACAAGAGAGCATCATGAAATAGGGAAGAGGAAAGCAAATGCCCACTAATGAAGAAAAAATCAAACAGTCACAAGCACCCTCCTCCACCCCCTCCTTTCTTCAGACGCCTTTTCTGCAGATGCCTTTCCATGCAGGGTTCCGATCATCCAAGTGAAGACACACTTTTACCAAATCAAAACAAAGCACGACAAATGCCGGAGGAGCCGTGACCCTGTCTTGTTGTTTTTGTTTAGTCTTCTCCATCTGCCGTCTGCGTTGGTGATCTATTTGTACGAAAGACTTGTCTCTTGTCCAACAACCACCAAGGGTTGCCGATCGCAGACACACAGATCACAGACGGGACCACACGGGGCTGCAAAGGGTCCAGCCATAGCATACGTAGATAGGGCGCACCTGGACCAGACCACAAGCAGCAGACCGCACATCACATCACGTATCACGAAATCGCAGATAAAGAAGAAGAGTACCCTTTAGTGGAAGAAAGCGGTCTGCATTTCTCCATGTTGTACGACAACCACGTGTACAAGCGGCAGTGGAAAGTACATATGCTAGTAGGAAAGAAGGGTTAAAATAAACGGCATCACAGCCGTTGTAAGTCGTCATTTGGTGATGCAGGGCGTTATTCATCCCTTTGCGTTGATATGAAGAGAGCAATTGTGAGAATTCACTATGGGACATCGAGACACAAGATATGATAGTAGGTGGCGGCCGATCCTGGTCTACGGTGATGTCACATCTCGTGATAATTTATGGAGTAGTGTTAGAGAAGAGGGGGGGGATGGGTGGTGTGACAAAAGCCGGAGAAGAAAATGAGGAAAACGAAGAGAATAAAGCTTCTGTGGGTCCTTCCCAAGCTTCGGCCTCGCGTCGGGTTGTCGAGTTCCAACGGCCTTGTAGCCACCCAGCGAAAAGGGAGAGCCCACCCATAGCCTTGTGCTCTTTGCGTGGGTCTCTCCCGTATTGGATCCCGGACTAGGGCCGTCTTTATTTTTCTCGCCCACCTGTCATTTTTCGTCCTTTTTTTCGTCTCCATTTTCGCTTCTCCAGGGCCTCAATTAATCAGCCCTGCCGCGCTCACTTTATTCTACTGATAGAGTCGTGAGATTGTGTACGATGAGAGGACTAAAGGGTGACCTGGAAGTGATATCGTCTGATTTGAAAACATATGTGGGCATGTTCAAAGTAGAGCAGAGCAAAATATTTGGTGGTGATTGAAGGGCGGACAGGCTCCGGCATAGAATTCGCCGTGGGTCATTTGGAGTCATCAAACCACCATGTTCTCGTTTTCCGTCTTATTTTCTGTCGTGTTCTCGATCGTCGATGCCCGGACGTGTCGGAGGCAACGGGATGTGCTCTGGTTCTGTAAAGGAGGGCAGAAAATCGACGAGCAAACAAAACAATGGCCAGGTCTCGACCTCAGCCACTCGGCCTGCTTCGGATTTTGCCTTTCTGTTTCTGACCTCTCGTTTGTTCCTTCCCCTTCATCGCGCCTTCTCCGGTGCACGCCTTCCCTCGCACTCTCAAGCACCCACTCTTACCACTCGCTCCTTCCCTCGCCGTGACTGACCTCTCACGCCCCGCACGATGACGCACCGAAAACGTTCTGCAGCTGTTTTTGTGCGCCCCTCCCCTTTGCATTTTCTTTGTTCTTTGTATGTCTCTTCATGACGGCTGGGTTTCTATAAGAACCTCGCTGCCCTCCCGGTGAGAGGCGACGATGTTTATACTGCCCCTTCCATCTCATCAGCATTCGCACTCACATCTGCAGTCCTGCCTCACAGCCTCGACCACTTGGGTCTTATCGTCTTCAATATCATCATATCATCACCACACAATATACACATAACGACCAATAATTTTATTACTACCCATCACCACGCAAATCACAATGGCCGTCATTCAGGTCCGCACCAACGATGCGCTCAATATCAACCCACCCGAGGGCGACCAGCACCTGTCCGTCCATGGCTCTGACTGGCTCTGGGCTGTGACCGCCATCTATATCGTGTCCTTCCTCGCCTTCTTTGGTCTATCTTTTGCAGCCCGCGCCGGTGAACGCGTCTTCCACTACATCTACGGTATCGCCCTGCTTGTCGGCTCTGTCACCTACTATGCCATGGCCTCTGATCTCGGCTTCAGCGTCATCGCTACCTCCACCGATCTCGGCAACGGTCTCACCCGCCAGATCTTCTTCGCCCACTACATCAACTGGGTCGTCTCTTTCCCGGCCGTCATCCTGTCTCTGGGTCTGCTCTCCGGCCTGCCCTGGGCCACACTTGCCTACCAGGTCTTCCTGAGCTGGTTCTGGATCCTGACCTACATTGCCGGCGCCTACACCACGACGCACTACAAGTGGGGCTTCTTTGCTTTTGGTACCGTTGCCTGGATCTTCTTGGCTGCCAGCCAGTGGCTGCTTGATGGCCGCCGCTCGGCCGTCCGTGTCGGCGCTGCCCGCGACCACACCATCCTGTCCGGCTGGCTCAACCTGCTGTGGCTGCTGTACCCCATTGCCTGGGGCCTGAGCGACGGCGGCAACAAGATTGGCGAGACCCCCAGCTTCATCTTCTTTGGCATCCTCGACGTGCTCATGGTGCCCGTGCTGGCCTTTGCCACTCTGTTCCTGTCGCGCAACTGGGACTACAACAAGCTCAACATCGCCTTCACGCAGTACGGCCGCGTTGCCGTCGCTGGTGGCAACTACCCCGAGAAGGAGCAGGCTGCTGCCGCTGTCCCTGCCGGTGCTGCCCCCGTCGCCGCCCCGGAGCCCGTTGTTACTGCTTAAGCGAACACAAGCAGACGCTGCGAATGACCTCATCAGGGCTCCCATCTACAGCCAAGCACCAACAAGCAACGTCCCTGATGCCGGACTTGGTCATATACACTAATCAAAGTCAAGTCAGCAGGGTGATGGTAACTTCACACTCTCACAACCTCTCACTTGATGTCACTCCTTTTTGTTTTCGCTTTACATCGATTTTGAGTCTGTTTTCATTGTTTGGTTTTTGAAAATACCCCCATTGTCGGTTTCACTCGTTATAACCTAATATTGCTGGAGGTAGTGAATGAGCATGGGGTGTCACATCGTCCTGCTCACCACTTGCCTACAGCCCACAGCTTGAGCAGCACAGACCTTGACTTACACAGGGCATCGGTGCTGGTAATGTATAATAGATGTTGGTTGGATGTTGTAGTTGTATCTAATTTGGAATCTAGTCGAAGAAAATAATACCAGAAAATCAAAAAGAAAACCAGACACATAAACCACGGACATAGCTTTCTTGTGCGCACGGTTAAGGGACGCGGCAAGCTCTAACTCGGGGGCACGTTGTCGCCAAACAAGAAGCGAGACGCCCGGTTAATAGCAAGCTGCTCCTCCTAACTCGTTTCCTTTTGTTTCATTGTCCTCACTCCTATCATCGATGCTCTATTTTTTCTTCTGTCCCTGGGCGCTTGGGTAAACGTTACAGCTTTGAGATGAGATGAGACCTGCCCGGGCCCAGGGACATCTGTCCGTTCAGAGCTGGGGTGGCATCCGGACACGGGCTCGACAGGTTAACACAAAGTTACACTGTCATATCCTCCAATAATTTGGACAGATGCTGGCTCGGGATGCCCTTTACATGCAGTCTACAGCCTTGCAGGATGTGCATCGGCCCAAACATCGGATACACCAGGCTCGCTGTAGTCGCAGTATTCGGGAGGATCGACAGACCTCTTGACCTCTCTATCATCACGAATATCAAACACACCTCCAGATGATAGCTCGCGGTCCCCTTTTAGGACAAAAGTCATTTGACAGCTCCCAAATATCCAGAACAGGGAGGTAACCGCGTAGTCGGCCTGCCTTGCCGACATCCATCACTTTCTACACCTCAGGGTCGGCCACGAGGCCAACCAACATCCCAAGGACCATATCTACCAGACTCACTTTTTCTAAGGGAAGGTGTGGGCTAGAGCGGTCCTTTTTCATCAGTATCACCCCTTTCTTGTTTTACATTTTGTCTTTTGATACCCGGTTAAACACTCAAAGATACGAGACCCAGGCAGGGGATGACAGGACAAATTAGCCCCCAAATACAAAAAAGCATGCAGTCACACGCTCACTGAGTAGAGAAGGCAAAATAACATGCCTTTTTTTTGGCTGGCGTTAGTTGATGTTCCCCAAAAAAGGTTTTCTGTTGATACCTTGCATCCAACAGACTGCAACCACATGGCGGACTAAGAACATAGTCCAAACTCCTTCCCTCCGGATCTTCAACTTTGCTACGTTCAGAACTTATGCCATGTGGAAGTTAAAAGATCGCTGGCTCGGCATCCGGTGTTGAAGAAGTACTGCCGCTCATCACAGACTAAATCATTCAAAGTGAAGTTAGACAGTGATGGTAGGAAATAACTGGGAAATTCCCTTGAAATCTGCCGAATATTTCTATCTTAAAATCTTGAAAGGGCAATATATCTGACAAATTGAAAAGAAAGCAAAATGATGAAAATAATTGCAATAGGACCGGGGCCTTGGGTTGCCCAGGCATTATGCTCTTGCTCTCTATATCGTAGTACTTTCTTTGTTAGGCGTGGTTGGAGAAGGGATTTCATGAACCTGCTGTATGGAGCGGGTCTGTTACACAGTACGACAACGGTGTGCTAAAAAAATATACATCAGGATGCACATTGTTGGATTAGGAGGGAACCTGAACTTGTGGCGTGCATCTTTTGTGTGTGAGGGGAGCAAAAAGAAAAGAAAAAAGGGAAATTGGAACCCCAGAGAGTGCATCATGTATCACCACACCCACTTCACGGCACAAAAAAATAGGCCTCCCTCGAGCCTGGTTCAAAAAGTCCGCAGTATGCAGGGCAGAAGACAATTAAAACAACAGTTTAGGCACAGCTACCGTAAAAGAACAGCAAGGCGGAAGACGAAAAAAAATGCAGAGACATGAATGAAAAATACATCGAGGAACAAGAAGGCAGTTTTTGATTGGGGGGTGCGGTTTTGGCGGAAGGATTTGCAACTGTTTTTTCGGGACCGGGAACATCGCCGAAGGAGAACCAAGGGACCAAAAAGCCACACGCGCCTCTAGGTTGCTGCCCGTCCGCTGCCTCGTTGCGCCCCAGAAGACGGGATAGATTGCTCGACATAAAGTGCATTTCCCGTTTTTGTGTGTAGTTTGTGCACACTGCCCGCACAAAACGTTCGTTTTTGACTGTGAGGACATCCCGCTCGACAGCCAAGAATAAGAGAAACCAGGGGCAGGGGACAGGGACACGGCAAAACTGGTAAAATAAATAAGCCGAGCAAGTAAGAGGGCGTGAAAGAATGAATGAATTAGAGCGGGATCGTGGTAAATCGGCAAGTAAAATAAAGTCATTTACAAAAAAAAAGAAAAGGAGAAAAAAAAACACAAATATTTCATTTTTATTTCTTTATTTTTCGAGGGAAAAAGGTGCAAAAATAGTAAATAGTGGTAAGATAAAGCAAAACAATCAATCACTTTCAACATAATTTCGCAAACAGAGAACCATAAAAAAGGGATTGTGAGCATGAAACTAAGGGCGCCAAAAAACTTCAGAAGTTGCAATATATGGCCACCTTCTGTGTCTCTTTTATTCACAGACGCCCATTAAAATGCTTTCATGTATATGTTCCGCCGGGCCCTGGGACCTGGGACCTTTTAATAGCATGGTCAACAACGAACCAACAAAAAAAAAGGCGAAGGCGATTTCATCAAATACAGCCGTGGTGTTGCTTACCGAGATATTTCTGTCTTTCTTTGGCTATAATGATGATATTTCACAATACTTTTAGGACATATCATGATATAGTATGCAATGCTCTCTTCCCTTACAAGCACAAGTCTTTACTATGCCACCATCGTCGGAAACTAGTTTCGGCAGGCCGATTCCGAGAATAAAGTTTCTTAACTACGGAAAGGCCAAGGCAGAATAAAAAGGCATCACATCACTAGCACACGCGACGCTTGTATAACAAGGGTGTCTCTTGATCTGATGGAATGGGAAGCATGGTAAAAAAAGCCGGCTAAGAGCTAATGGCACGGCGTCTGAAATGATACCTGGGGTGTGTGCTTTGGGGATGCATCTAGACATCATGATGGTGAAGAAATAAGAGATGGATAGCTCGCCCCCTCTTCTACCTCCCAAGACCAAGCCGTAGGGTCTCATTGTCTCAAGGAGCACCGGGAAAAGGATTTTCTCGACGACAAAATCCAGGTGAATGTAAGAAGGTAAAATAGGACAAGTATCCAAGATTGTACACGAAGGGAGGAGGCGTGTAACTTTCCTTTACCTGCTGATATGAGTAGCTGGAGACGCCGTATATCACAGCCTTGATATGTGACAGTGCGATATACACACGCTGCCTTCATTGGTTGCCTGGTCACAAGAATAGAGCACCCAAAGGGAGTGAGTAGAGAGAAAGGAGCCTTTTGCACAAGAAAGAAACAGGCGGCTCGATATTGCCCTCGAGCGTTCCAGAAGGCTGCAGGTTTGCCACATGGGAGACATGTTGGGAGGATGTGACAAAGATGTGAAGCGTGAGAGTTGGGAGGATGTGACAAAGATGTGAAGCGTGAGAGCAAGAAGGGCGAGACACGGGATGGTAGTTGGGTGTACAACGAACATGAGTGAACAATTGGAAAGGCTTGAGAGACGGATAGTAGAATATATTACTGGCCCTCCCTCGGGCTGAACTGTCTCCCGTTCGGTCCCAGAAAGGCGCGACATAGCGGCAGGATAGACTTGAGTGAGAGGGAGTGAGAGTGTGCATGAGAGACGAGGACATGGGAAGGATTAGACGATTCACAGGGGAAGGCATATTGACGAGGTGTAGAGTATGGGGAACAAAATATTGTGCATGATGAGAGCATGAAGATGGTGGAAAGAATGTGTATCAAACTCCAATCAATGTTCTCTCATATGGTCATGGTACATCTTCGCCTCATTGCAAGTTTTAAATGTACCTCTATTTTCAGTGTATCACTACAGGAACACCTATTGCCACGCCGTCGGCCTCTTATTCTCTCATTGTACTTACAGACGTGCGTACAGAAGCTGGCTAGATATCCACTGGCGATACTTATATCAAGAAGGCCATAGTCGCAACAACTTCATTCTCAACACTCTGTTTACCCCAAACATACGCGGCTGCATATATCGTGTCTCGTCATGGCTGTGATCTGTATGATATTGCGCGCAGTGATGACAATTTATCTCAAGTAGCGATCCTGGTGATGTCAAGTCATGATCTTTAATATACGCCGCGCTGCTCAACGTGTAACTGCTCTTCTCGACAGGACACAGTATTAAGAACATGATGCAACACATAAACACGTGAAAGAAAATGCCGACAATGGCCAAGACCGACATGGTGTGTCGGCTGTGTACCAGGACGTTATGTTGTGACAGCAATACTCACACCACCAGTCCCGGTTCTACAAGCAGGACTGCTCTCTTACACAGTGACGGGAACGAGATAAAAGACAGAGCCTGGTAAAGGCACGACCATCTCTGGAACGGGTGCCGAGCTGTCCGTCGTTCCAAAAATTGGAACCCAAAACCGGCGATCTGGAGTTGGGAAAGAAGGTCTCACCGTGAACTTTGCTTGCTTGTGCTGGATCTGGGTTGGGCACTTTCTTTATCAAGCGGAGCACAGAGTACGACATAACGACATGCGATATGTGCCCTGTTAGGTGCAACAAAAAGGATACTCCGTAGGTTTCTGTCAAACGCAACATGGGGGCCGAAAATATGCAGATAACCGCATCCTTTCAGGCGGAGAGGCCCGCATACAAGAGCCGTGCGTTTGTGATGGGATGGTATTGACAGCTATGATGGGAGAATTTACAGCAAGACCATACCACACATCCTCATGTTCATGAGGCTATGTATAAAAACGTGAAGGCCCATCTGGCATCCTCACTTTCACCAGAAATAGCATACGAGCACGAATATATCGTACGACGTACGAGGGCCGAGAAGACCAAGTGGGACGGTCGTTTCTTAAACGGTCTTCTCTTTCTCGAAAAAATGGAAACAAAATAGGACTACGTGCAGCATGTGCCGGGGCTTGCGAGAGGGGCAAAGTAGAAGAATAGAAAGAAACAAACGAGCAATCGAGAAAAGTGACAGGACGGAGAATCTACGAAAGAAAAACGAATACTCGTAAAAATACCATGCACAAACTCACGCAGAGACATGCATCGTGGGCCGGCTTTTCGGCTTTGGGCTTTTTGGACCCTCTGGTGCCTTTTTGGCGGTTCCCACAAGATTGGAAAGGATGGGCTGTTTAATGTCTCAACTGTCGGCCAGTAGAAAAGACGCAAGGGAGGGCGAACAGAGAAGTGGAGCGGCGGCATGCCAAAAAGAGACATGATGGGGCACAAGAAGGCAAGGAAAACTTGAGAGGCAAGAGAGGCACGAGGGATGAGACAGAAAAAGAAAAGAAAGAGGAAAAAGTAAAAGAAATACACAGTAGATGGGAAAAAGGAGAGGGCTCAAGACGATGACCGCCACCTGCTCTCCACCTTCTTTAGACCTCCCTCCTGTCTTCCAGTCATTCTTCCTGACGTCCGTGTCGTTCTTGACAGTCGGTATGTCTTGATTTATCGTCTTTTAAAGTAGATAAACTGTTGGGAATAAAAAAAAAAAAAGAACGAAAGAAAGAAAGAAAACAAACTTGGAGCGTTTATGCACTCCGGGCCGCTCAAAGGATGAGAAGTGACGGACGAAGGAAGACCCTGAGAGACGGGGCAGATTCTCCCCTTGCAGAACGGTCTTTTACTCTCCCTTTGATATCTTGTGTTGTTATGTCTGTCTTCATTGTCAAAACACGTCGCGGGTCGTGTCAAAATAATGGCCTTTCGAGACAAGGACGGTTAGAGCCTTGTGCTTTCCCATTCTGATTTCTGATTTCTCAGCTCACGACATGCGTAACCTAAAATTGATTCTGACCTGTCAGCACGATGAGAGAAAGGAGACAAAAAGGTAAGCTGAAGAATCAGGCTCACTAGCCCTCGTCTTACCTTTCTCTTGAGGTTTCCCTTCCCGACTGGCTGACGATCCCAAGACTCAGCCTCGCATACTGAGAGCGCGGCCTGGACGGCACAATATTTGTATCTGAAGCGCCCCAATGTCTTGTCTTGCGGTCGCTTTCCCCATTCAGCATAACGACGATGGTGAGGTGTGGCCCCCAATTTCCTTGATCCTTCGTCTCGCCCCTCCTTTTTAATTCTGTCCTGGCTGTATGGAGTATTGAGTATCTGTTCATCACCTGGTCTGGCTCTCGAGGCCCTCTTTCTCGGTGGCAAAGCACAATCTCGAACGTCGTATCTGGCCACTCGATGCACAGAAGAGCCCTGGAGTGCCATCGTGCCCCAAATCTAGATTCTAGGTCGGGTTGTAGCCTCGAGATTTGGGCGTTTCCCAGTCTTAACTTGTTATGTCGTCGGCCTTTCCTGTCTTTTCTTGTTCTGTGCTTTGTGTGCTTGTTCTTTTTTTGTTCGCGAATTCGACTAGAAGCTATGGCGTTGCTTGTCTTTCGCATGACCTCTTCTTCAGTTGCTGCCTCCCTTATCCCTTTTTTGCTTCATCGTTGTGGCCATTAGTGGACGTTGCCTTCTTGCCTTTGCTGTGCTCTTTGTGTGGCTTGCGTTCTGGGCTGCTCCTTCTTTCTTGTTTATTTGCGCTCTTCCAAGTCCGGACGGCCAATTTCCTGATTGGGAATAGCGATCAGTCGCACCCTCCTCATCGGACTGTGTGGGTGGAGAGGGCCTTTCATCTTTTGCTCTGCTCCGTATCGCTCTTGCCCACTGTGCACACTTCGTCCTCGACCTAATAGCCCCTATCGTGGCAGGCACGCCCCATCCACTGTTATTCAATACTAACCTTCCAGGGCATTTAAGGGACACTTTCAATAATACACCATAGTCCCAGGCGTTTTCCCGCTTCCAACGGCTTTCGGCACTGAAGTATCGTCGCTCCTTGCAGTAAAAGAGCTCCAAAAAAGTGCAAAAAGGCGCGATGGAATTGAATGGCTTCACCCTCAGTGTCGCATTCTCACTACTGACTCTGCTACAGCGGGGCCGCGCTGGCGCTGCAACTGGTGCCCTTTGGCCCTTTCGACTCGTACGAGTGCCCCATATATTTGATGTTTCCTTCCACATGGAGTCTCTTTTTTTAGGGAAAGAGGGAAGGAGGAAGGGACGAACATGGTCAGTGACCTCCCCAGCAGGCACCCAGCTCCTGTGGGCGGTGCTGTGTTTCCCCCCTCTCCAGGGGCTAATGTTAGCGTCTTTGGCGACGGGTATTCGACGGCTTCTTGCACGCTCTGGTAAGATATCTTGTCTTGTCCTGGTCCCTCGTGTGTTTTCCCGCGTGTGAACTTGTTGGTGTGCTTGGTGTTTCTCAGTGGGTGATCTTGGCCTCGAGTTTCTCCAGTGGCTGACACGCAGTGATATTCACACGCTCCCTCGCTCCTTCCCAGCGGGCGAAACGAAAATCAGAGGGAAGGATTTTTAGTGAAGGACGGGAGGGGCCACCCAGAGTTCTTTGGAAGTGCGCACCACGTCTCTGGTTCTCTTTGTACCTTTCTGCTGGGACTTTGCTAGCGCTGGTACTTGGTGGTCAACCACTGTCCCGGAA
Organism: Sporothrix variecibatus; assembly: GCA_016097105.2. Classification (NCBI taxonomy): domain Eukaryota; kingdom Fungi; phylum Ascomycota; class Sordariomycetes; order Ophiostomatales; family Ophiostomataceae; genus Sporothrix; species Sporothrix variecibatus. The sequence continues at coordinate 2,093,053 of JADMNI010000003.1, forward strand.
ATTCGTTCTCAGTCGTTCTTTCCCTTCTTCGCGCGACACGCTTCACGCCAACTAAAACGGACGGCCCCACTAATCTGATGAACGGCTAGCGTGATGCTGTCCACTAGCACGCCGGCCCCTTCTCGCCCCCAAGATGGCGTACTTTCCCTCCAAAATCTCACCCAAGCACCCGAGCGAGCCCTCAGTGGCGGGTTTACAGCACCCGCTACAGCGGTTACAGGTCCCATCTTTTTCCTTCGTTTTCCCAATCCTTTGGGTTCTTGCCTCACGCCCCGTCTGAACGTGTCGCTTTTAGCTGGGGAAAGAAAGAACGCTAAACAAGGGCACTAGTCAAAGCCGAGCCTTTCCCTCTTCGGAGGGATTCTGCGCGCCTATGCTCTGTCTGCACTAACTCTATTCATAAAAATAAACGAAATAAAGAGTTAAGAGAAATGAAAGAAGGCGAGGTGAGCTATCGTCAAGACCACTGGTTTTCTCTCGAAGCGAGGCCTTCAGACTTCGTAAAAGCTCCTGACAAGTGCATAATTATGCCCGCTATCTTGATTTATTTGCCCATTTCGCGTTTCTTTTCGTCCTTTTGCGTTTTTGCATATTTCAAGCCAAGACTCGAATCATGGATAGTCTCCTTTTGGTGGAGACGATACGAAGTAGAAGAACAGAGGTTCAAAACGAGCACAAAGGACTATTGCCACGAGAGGAAGAAACTGGCAATACAAAGAAGAAGCCCAGAATTCAACATGAAGGGACAAAAAAAAATAGCCCAAGCGGCGTGACAGTAAGTAAGGGGCCGCTGCGACACATGGACTGGCATGGACAGTGGCGCGCCGTTGAGTTTGGAAACCGTTGAAGACAGATGAGAAACGATAGTTGATAGTAGAAAGATGACAGGCGCTCAGCAGTATCTTGGTTGAGACTGGCTGGTCTTTCAGACCGGAGAGACATTTGCTACGGCGCAAACAGACCAATGAGAAGCAGCGTGGCCGGTCGAATGCCAAAAAGAGCATGGTCCAGTCTTGACAGTGCGAGAAAGAAGTGTTTCCTGGCCTGTCTGTTTTCAATTTCAGTCCAGCCCAGCACTCTCTCCAGTTGGCAGCTTCGGGGGCTCGGGAGAGGGGGTGGAGGGTTGTGGTATGGGAGGGCAGAGCAATCCTTGGCGCAGACCAAGAGGAAAGTCGTAAGATGGCAAAGCCTGCAATGGAAAAGCGTATCTTGGTCATCTTGGTCGGAGAAAAAAAGTAGAGGGCAAAAAGATACTTTTTCTACACGCAACGTACGACGTACGATGCAGGTACTCTATCCCTCAACCAGGGTTTGTCAGGAGGCCAGACCTGGCTGGATCACAGTACTTGCAATTGCCTTCTCTTTACTCCGTAGATGCTGTCTCTTTCCTGGTTGTCTGCAAGCTTGCCCTCTCTTTTCACTTCTCTGGTTGGTGTGGATGGTGATCGGCGTAACGTTCGGCAGGACAAGTCTCTTTTCGTTGTCTTTTGCCCCTCTTCCCTCTGCCATCTGCCTTTTGTGCATAACGGCACAACAAAAGGGTGGATGGCATCCGAACCGGGGATTGAAACTTGCATGCTCCGCGATATCTCGCAAGTTATGGAGGACAGCCCAGCCAGGGCTTGAGAGGATCGCTGCAAGTGAGATAACGTCGTAGGAATGTCTAGAATATTTTACAGATGGGCGGAGCATCTTCGGGCGCGGGCCAGGCCTTGTTTCTTCTGTTTCTTCTAGCAAATATGGTCCGCGCACACTAAAAATGGACGAGATTGCAGGTGTTTGGAGGCGCTGATGAGCTGTCCCGAACAGGGTCCATCCCTGGAACTTTGTCAGAGCTTGGTCGAGCTTGGGGTGGAAGGAGCCGTGCCTCATTGTGGGCTTCTTTCAGAGAAAGGCCGAGCCTGGGCTGTCGAACCTGGGCTGTCGAACCTGTGGATTTGGATGATTTTTAACGGTTTCCCTTTTCGCTTCACATCCGAGGCATAAACGTGTATTTTTTGGTGGGTGGGGGAACGGGGCATTGAGAAATATGACAGAAGGCTGATAAAGAATCATAAAACGAGGCAAATAGAGGAAAATTTGTTCGTCGACGCCAACGTGAAGGATGAGAGACCGTTGGACGGTGCAGAACGAGAGAATGATGCCGTTTACCCACAGCAATTATGTGTGGCCATCTAGAAGCGTGATAGAAGAAGAAGGGGAGGAGCATCAGAAAGTAAAGCATATGGACGTTGCTGGCTCTTTGATCGACTGTGTTAGTATGCCACCTTACCCGGCTTTCCAAGGAAGGGACACTTTTGTTGGTTTTCTTTTTTAAAGCCAACAGAAAGTCCGCGATAAAGAAAACAGACCTTAAAATCCAGAACCAACAGACTTCACTTACGTTAAAAGCCGATATTTTGACAGCTAACGGACCAGGACAAGGAGAGACAATTCCACCGCCCTGGGCAGAGGTGAAACTAACAAGATATGAACTCGACAGACTACGACAAAAACAACGACTCGTAAAAAAGATAGAACCAACACCATGTGGCCGTTTACGGATACATTGCACGCCGCAGAAGACCAACAGAAGACGCCGCAAGAGGCTGAAGACAGCATCAACAGCCCGAAAAATCGTTCGACCACCACTTTAAAAACGCCACAAGGTCTAAGCGTTGATAAAGCTGAGAGGGTTTGCGTGGGTACTTTGTCCTAAGAACAAGCCGTGTAACGGTCGCGTGGAAAATGCATACCGAGTACGCAAGGGAGGAGGGGACGCTTGTACATACTCCGTAGTTTTCAAGTTCTGAGAATTGTTAATGCCCTCGTCTGCAATACCTCAAACTTGTTGGATGGTATTCTCATGACACAGATTTTATGCTCGTTGGCCACATCTCCAATGCTGCTTGAAGTAATCTCTGGACTCTTCCTTCTTTCACAGCCTCGTGAACAGTCTAGTAAGGTAAGATGATGCGCGGCTATTGCTTGCACTCTTCTTTGATTCTTGTCAAATATATGTATTACATCGTACGCAGTGCATATGTCTGCATATTCCAATTCTCACCTGTAATTGGACAGTATCTTTCTTCTCTCTTTGAGTATTCAAGTTGCATCGACGGCGTACTCGTACCGCCTTTTTTAAACCATCACCGTTGTATTTCTTCCTTGTCGCTTCTCCTACACTTCGGCTGACGAACTTCCAACAGACATTCACGCAACGCGCGAAGCAAACGAATGCAACATCCGCAAAAACGACGACGCATCTGGAAGGAGCCTCAAGTTTTAATTTCCATATTCTCCTCGCCCATTTCCATGTCTACGGTGCGCACAATGGCTTCTTCTCACTCGTCCGCGCCACGAAATATGCAATGCTCCGTGCGTGCTGCTCTCCTCTCGGACTGCAACTGTCCTTCGGCACTCTTGGCAACTCCTCTTTTTTGTTCTTTCTTTTCTCTCCTCCAGGCCCTTGGAGCCCGTCTGTCCCCTGTTCATGATTGCCCATTGCCTAACCAAAAGGGGTTTGGCTGCCCTGCAAAGACCCGGGGAGGATGGACTCCTGGCTCCATCAGGTTCAGGGCAAGGGCCAGGCCCAGCTTGGCCTCTTTGCTTGTCTGTTGAGTGTGTGAGCTGCAATGCGCCGCCGCCCCATGTCACTGTGCCAGTCGCTCTTGCCTCAATTTGTCCATTCTCCGGTGTGAAGGGGGAAATGGAGGGAAGGGAAGGGAAGGAGGAATGGGGGCCCTGGTCGATCCCGGAGCTGTTCTGGCACCCGCAGCAAGGGCTTCTTTCCTGGGAAAACCAGGAAGTCCACGCCAAGCCAAAATGTCAAGCCTTTTTCTCTCCCAAGGAAAGAGCGCCTCTTTCCACTGTCGACCCCCAATACCGAACCATTTCTTTCTTACTCTCTTGTGTGACCCTGGCCGCTTTACTGAGTCGGACATTTGTCTATTTTCTTTCGCCTCTCTTTGGGGCCCTTGTCTTCTCAATTCTCACTTTTCAGCAGTGTCTCTTCACCGGTTTCTCACTCGAGTTTTCTTTCCTTTTTCCTCTATTCCTCTGACCATTTCGGCCTTCGCTTCGCCAGCTTCTGACAGTTGCACAAAACAAATAAAAAAGGACAAATAAAAAGAAACGCGCTCATAACACGTACGATAATCCGAGTGTCTCTCCATCTCGTTTGTTGTCATTTCTTCCGAGCTTTCTTTCTTCTCATTTCGTGCCCTTGCCCACGGCCTTGGGGCTGCAGACGCTTTGTTCGTGCCAATCCTCGAGCGCAGGATGCACAAAGCCAAGTTGGACAATCCCATCCACTGTGCCGGGGGAGCATAAAACAACGAGCACAAATAACTGCTGGACTGTGTATGCGCCCCGGGCGCAGTCAGTTGTGTGTGTGGTCTCCGTCGCTGTGGCACTGGGAAATCCCAGGTCAAAGGCATGGGACAGTGTGGAATAAAGAGAGTAAGAACGCTGTGAGGGTTGGCAGGATGAAAGGGAAGGAGCGATGTAGTGCATCTTATTCGAATCTTTCTTATGGAAAAGCCCCGATCATAGCAGCACTCTGCTATGCGGCAGCGATGCACAAATGCTGTTTATTTCGCTGGACGTGTTTAATCATGACTGGGCAAGTAAAGACATTGGAGACAGGACACTATATTTACTGCCTCCTTTTGTGTACTGGGCTAGCTGTAATCTGCCGTCTTTCTCGCCTTTTCATGCTCGATTTTCTCGTGATACAGGCTCACAGGTATTCCGTCCACGAGTACGGAGTATCTTGCAAGCAGCCGCTCCCTGGTCTAGTAGTATTACACAATCTGCACAACGCGGCCATCGACATGTTGTCTTGCGTCGCTTCTCTCTCTCGCTCTCCTTCCTCCTCTGCCTCTTCGGTTTGTCGCACTGTCTCGACTGTTTGGGCGGGTCCCACACAGACCCACTTATCATACGCTGTTCCACTCGCCTGGGCTCCTGCTGGCCAACAGCATGTCGGCAGGCCCGTCCAGGGTCAAGGAGCAAAACAAGAGCTAGTCCTTAAATTGATTAGGGTGTATTGCAACTGCTGCACAGGATGCACAGTACTGGACGACTACAGTACAGAGACTATTTTCTCGCACTGGATACGGCTTCTCTTTCTTGGGTTCCCCTTCACTCAACTTGCTCAATAAAAACGGGCGTTTACGAGCATCCTCTCTGCGCCTGGCTCGATTCTTTCAGCCATCTTCCTCCCTGGTCTGCTCTCCTCAACGGGACACAACCGTCTCCGGCCATCTCATCCACACTCTTTCTTCGGTTGGGTGGGTGTCAGTGGAGAGGATCGAGCGTTCGTTTTGTCACTTGTCTCTTGTGTTTTTTGTACTGAGTATCTTTTCGATGTTTCCTTTTCTTCGTACTCGCAAAACTGCGCCCTGCTGAGATGCCCTCGTTTCGCTCAAGCTTCGTCATTTCGGCTCTCCTTTTCTGAGTATTCTCGAGGAGACGTCGCCTGGTAAATATTTGTATTCTTGTGATCTTGTACGCTCACATTTAGGGCCGTCCGGCTCGCATCCGTACGTCGCAGCCGTCCTCTTGGTCCTCTTTCTATTCTTTTCTTGTCATCTGTCACTTTGCAACGATTTGTTCCTTTCGCCGTCGCTCTCGCCGTTACGACCGTTGTCTGTTGGACTCGTGTTTCCCCCTCCCCCTTTCCAAATGTTCCTGTCAACGACCATACGCTACAGCCATTAAGAATTACTTTTCGGTCTCTTTTGTTTTCCTTTTGGTTCGTTCAACGCGATGCCAATAGTTTCTTCCATACTGGGCATTAAAAGGCGTTGGGTCGCTGTTTCCTCTTTCTCCCTCTCGCCAAATCACTCTTGCACAGTACAAATACACCTGGAAATGCAGACTGCACCGTGGCCGCCCAGAAGCAGGCCAGCCTTTATCCACGCCCCCTGCATCCACAAAGCCCACGCCCCCGCCCGTACCCTTGTCGCTCTTTCCCTTTCTTTCCCTCTCCCGTGGCCCCCCTTCTTTCCCTACCACTCTGAGCGGTCGCTCCTTCCCTCCCTCCCTGTCGTCGTTCTCTTTGAGCATGGGTTCTGGGGCATCTGGGCATGGGTTCCTGCTCCTGCCTCTTGGTCACTGCGCTCTGCCACCCTCATGTCGGCGGTTCTCCTCCAATAACAGCCCGCCCGGCCGCCTGTGTTCAGCGGTTCTCATAGTCCAGTCCACGGGTCTGGGTCCCTCGTCCACTTCTGTTTCTGTTCACTTTGGCTGCCTCCTCCCAGCCATCCTGGAGTTTCTCGCTGTTGATTGCCTCGTCTGCGCCTTCCTCAACCTGAGATGCCGCACTTGTAATTGCCTCTTCATCGTTCTTTGTACGCATCGGCTCTTCCAGTCGTGCCTTCCACAACCATTATTGATTCTCTCCTTCTCTATGCTCCGGTCTTCGACGTAAATGGTGTCCAAGTCGTGCTGTGTTCAAGGGAAAGAGCCTCGCTGTGACGATATATGCCCACACCTAACGGAACTCTCTCTCCAGGACAGGGCCCCCCACCCCCCCTTCTTCACGCCCCCTTTTTGGCCCCCGGAGCCCTACCACGCCCCCTACCGCAAGTTTACCCACACCCACCCACACTAGCAAGAAACGAGCCTTTGAACGACATTGCGACCGGACTCCATTCATAGAAACGCTAGCGTACCAAGGTTAGAAGCCACACACGGAGCGAAAGAAAGAGCAGCTGGGGCACCTTCCCAGCGACCTCGCGCCGTGTGCCTGCCCTCCACGGTTCGTTTCCAGGAAAAGACAAGCGTTGCTTCTCCGCCGCTCTTGCTCTCTTTCTCTGCCTCCCAGGCTCTCCTCTTTCCTTTCCCACACGCCCCCAATTCCTTCTTCATCTCACTTACTCCCGTCACCTCTCCCTTCTCTTTCCCTCCTTCCCTTTTCTTCTTTTCCGTTTCCTTTTTCTTTTCTTTTCCTTTCCTCTTTTTTGAATTTTCACACCTTCCACGTCAACACACACATTGCCAAACCAGCGGCTGTCTCACGGTTTGCATATCGACAACACAGTTCACTTCGGAGAACTTTTGTACTTAAAGTACTAGTCGACATTGTGAACATACATCGAAGCCGAATTTGAACGAACAAACGAGACGAAACATCTAACATCGAGACATCCGACGTCAATTCACTTCGAGATCTTCAGACGAACGAACATTACACGCACTTGGAACACGCCCTTTCTCTTCAACTCTTCACTACTCGCCACAATGGGTGCCCCGGCCATCACTGCCGGCCACCCGGAGCCGGTCATCGTTGACCGCATCACCCGCGGTGGACGTCGTCTCTGGTACCATCTCGAGGTTATCCAGCAACCCGAGCGTGCCCGCGCTTGCGGTGCCGGTCCCAAATGTAAGTTGACAGCACGGCATAGTAAATCGGTCTCGCTTTTGAAATGACACGCAAAACGAGACAAAAGCCAATGAGGCATGCAATTTGAACGTAGATACTAACATGTTCCAGCCTCGGCTGACCGCCGTCCTGTCGACCCGCCCCCGGTTGTCGAGCTTCGTATCTTCGAGGGCCCGTCCATGGAGCACGCCAAGGACATCACTTTCACCTACAACGCAAACTTCTTCCTGTTCGCCACACTCGAGCATGCCCGCGTCCTCGCCCATGGCCGTCTGCAACCTCCTTCGGCCGCCACGCCGCCTGTCCTGACTGGTATGCCTGTCTCCGGCATGGCCTACCTCGATCGTCCCAAGGAGGCTGGCTACTTCCTGTTCCCCGATCTGTCTGTCCGCCACGAGGGACTCTACCGCCTCACCTTCAACCTGTTCGAGCAGACGAAGGAGTTTGCCGACCTCGACAAGGAGACCCACGACGGTGCCGCCCATACGGCTGAGTCCTTCGACTGGCGCATGGAGGTCAAGTCCAACGAATTTGCAGTCTACAGCGCCAAGAAGTTCCCTGGACTTACCGAGTCTACCGTTCTGTCGCGCACCGTCGCCGAGCAGGGCTGCCGTGTCCGCATCCGTCGTGACGTCCGCATGCGCCGCCGCGAGGGCAAGTCGTCCGCGACAGCTGTTGCTGGAACTGGAGATGTCCGTGCCGAGGAGGAGTACGCCCGTCGCCACCGCACACAAACGCCTGAGGTCGTTGCCGACTACCGCGCCCGCTCCATGAGCACCGAGAGCGTCAACCGCACACCATATGTCCCCGATGCCAACCACGCTCAACGCCGCACGTCTACGAGCGACCACTTCCACAGCGCCGCTCCTTCGCCGCAGTCCGGTCCATCATTGCCCCCAGCATTTGGCGCCAGTTCTGGCGGCCCGCACATGTCGAACAGCGCACACCTTCGCTTCGGTGGCAACACACCTAGCTCTTTCGCGCAGCCCGCATCGGTCCCGCCATCGCCCACAACCTACTCCGCACCGGCACACTCTTACGGCCAGCCAGCGCCACCGCAGCCGCAACAACAACCTCCCCAACAGCCGCCTCAACACGCCCAGCACCACTCCACATCTTCCTTCTCCGCACAGTCTCCCGCGCCTTCTCACACCAACACCACATCGCCGCTGCCCAACTCGAACCACTCATACTACCAGGACCGCCCTACGTCGCAACACTACACCACCGCTCCTCCCCCGCCCGCCGCACCGGCACAGTCGCCAAAGCATGAGTCGTTTGACTACCACCGCCGTGTCTCGAATAGCTACACGCCCGCGCCCTTGGCTATTGAGCCCGCCAACGACCGCCGCGAATCGCGCATGATTTCGCCCGCCGAGTCCAAGACTCTCACCCTCCCGTCTCTGAGCGAAATGAATCTCCTTCCAGGACGAGAAGCGCCAGGCACCGCGCCGCCACCCAGCAGCAACAACACCACATCCCCCAACAGCGACCGTGTCCCCTCGCTTAGCCAGCTGCTCTTACCCCAGCCTATCCTGTCGCAGCCGTCTGCACCTGCCAACCAGCCCTCTGGACCTGCTCCGCAGAAGAAACGGTCCTACGGCCAGTACAACAACATGGACCCTGTGGCTGAGGCTTACGCTGCCAACACGGCAGTCAAGAACCACGCACGGCAGACCGAGGCTCCGCGTGAGCGCGAAATTGAGCAGCTGTGGTGGAAAGCGTGCAGACGGCTCTGTTTGGACGGCACACGGTGAGGTCTCCCGGTAGGGGGGGAACCGCTAAAGATTTGAGGGTTCTGTTCATTTGATTATGAACCTGGAGCAACCCTTATTTCGTTCTTGGAGTGGCCAATGTGACCCAATGGTTCCCTTCCCGCTTGGATGCAAAAGTACAATCTACGGAATAATGAACGTCGGTTGGGTATCTAGTATTGCTGGATCTGGGGCGAACTGGATGGGATGGCTTTTATTATACCGGTTTTTGGTTCTTGCCTTTTGCTTTTTGACACGAACACAGAACAACACACAGACGTCGCCTCTTTTCTTTATGTCCTTGCGTTATTCTCTTTTCCTCTTTCTGTTCTCTTTCCTCCTGTTCATTCTATTCTCCCTACACGCGCAACGGCGATTACGACCGAAAAAATTGGATTCGGGATTGCACTTTGCACTGTTTTTGTCACATTTTTTTTCTTTCTTTTCTTGGATATCTATTTCTTATGTCTCTTTATTTTCCACTGGCGTTTGGGGAGGACTTTCGGGGCTCTGGTGTTTAACATATCTCATTTTTACCCTCTTGCCTTCTGTCGCTACTACTCCTTCTTGTTGTCTTCTTATTTACCGCTTATTTTGTGTGGTCTTTTCATATATTATCAATTTCTACCTCAAATTTCACCCATACTTTTTAGTTTACAACTATGGTTTCCTGACATATACTTTTCACCTTTCTTCGACTCCTACCAGCTGGGACAACAAGTTCTAAACAGCGGGCTAAATTGCTACAGTTGTTCAATCCTTTTGGTTTATTTATCATTGTCTTGAAATTAGTAGGAGCAAAGTGAATATATTTTGTGTGTGTGGTAGTTAGGCCGCAACAAATCGAATACATGTTTACATGTGGTGCGTGCCTTGTGCCAGTCGTAGTTTCCTCAGCAGGAGTTCATCATAGCTTATGGCACCAACAAAACGGCAGTCACGATGGAGCAGTCTGCCTTACTTGTGCTCGCATTTTTGGTAACGAATGGACATTTAATATAAACAAATCTATGAATACGTCTTGACTCCTTAAAAAAAAACATCTCTCCTTTCTTATGCAACTTGCACAACTCGCCGGCTTTATTGACTACTTAACATCTATATTCTCCTCTCAACCAGACCTCCATTTCGACACTGACCACTGACACCAAGGATACCATCGCCATGGAAGACCTTGAGCCATCCGAACGGAAGAATGTTTATACGGACGGATCCTCATATGGCGTCGAGGATGTGAACGACTACAGGGATGGTGGGTTTCACCCCATCCTCCTCAGCGACACACTCGACAAGAACGGCCGCTACCGTGTCCTACACAAGCTCGGCTCTGGCCGAACGGCCACTGTGTGGCTCTGCCATGACACTCAGCCACACGGATACAAATATGTTGCGATCAGGGCCATACGATCGTCTGTCAAAGAACACATGATGAAAGACAAACAGTTGCGAGCTTTGGACAGGTCCGACAAGCGCCACCACCTTCTCGCCTTCATGTTGAGGCAGTTTAAGATCGAAGGGCCCAATGGCACACATATCTGCGTGGTATATCCGGTCTACGGTCCTCCAATTGCACCTGATTTCTGGAGATCCATACCTGGAGAGTGCGCCCCTGTGCTCCGGTCAATAGCTTTGCAAGTCGCGCAGGCGATTGCCTTTTTACACAAGTATGGCTACGGCCACGGAGGTATGTACATACACACACCGTGAAATGCCAACTGAGCACGGCGATTTAGACAACGGTAACAGAGGCAGGTGCCAGAATACAAGTGCTAACCAGATGACTTAGACTTCCGGCCTGCAAATATCCTGGTTGAGCTGAAGAGCATTGACCACCTTTCCGAAGACAAACTGCTCGCTCGCATTGGCACACCAGTCAAAGAGGAAGTCTGGACAGATGAAGACGGCTTTGTCCCGTCCACCGCGCCAGAGTACATGGTGCGAGAGGCAAATATATACGGCCTGAGAGACTTCTTCACGCACAATATACGCGTAATTGACTTTGAAGACGTGTTTCTCCTCTCAGCACCGCCCGGAGACACGAGCGCGCCAGAAAGCTACTTGCCGCCCGAGGTATTACTCTGGGCCAGGGCTTCGGCGAGGCCAGTGACATTTGGACACTTGGATGCACGTTGTTTGAAATTCGACAGCAGATGCCACTGTTTGATCGGGACGACAAAGACGACGTGTTGACCGATATTGTGCGATGCTTTGGCCGGCTCCCTCATGAGATGAACAGTTGCTGGACAAACAGCAACATGTACTTTGACGATAGCTTCAACATGAGCTGCATCAACCCCAAATTCTACGGTGACAACCCAGAGCGATCTCTTGAGGACTGTTTCGACATACTGAACGTTGCCGGATTTTATGACGGAGGAGTGCAAGAGCGGCTTACTACGAAGAAAGAGCAGAGGCTCCTTGCTGGTTTGCTGACTCGAATCATGGATCACAACCCGAGAAAGCGGTTGAAAGCTGAGGACATTGTGGACGATTGCTGGTTTTCTTTCGAATGAGTGTCCCTACGAAGACCAAGATGGAGTCACGGCGATACCTCTTGTCCGCAACCGATTGCTTTCCTTTGCACCTTCTTTTTTCTGTGCCATTTTCTTTCTTTGAGCACTGGCTCCTGATGTATTTTTTTTCGACGCAAAGACGGCCAGATTGGGTCTAGATGACAGATATTATTAGTACATTTATGTCCAGGTGTCGGGACCAGTGTGTGTGCGGGCGATGATTGAGATAACTTACAACATTATCCATATGCTTTGGACGGTTATTGTTCCGGCAACGAGAATCAAAAGAAAACACAAAAGTGAGTTCTCCGAAGGCAGACCGACGCCTGCATGGTTGCACAACACAAAATAGACGAGTACCGAGGACGAAATTGAGAAATGCAGGTGGAAAAAAAAAAGAAACAAAAGAGATCAATGCGTGTGGCAGCTTGCATGCAGTTCACAATCCTCATCCAATCTAGGGCCTCGATAGTTGTTGGTTGAAAAGTTGGAGGTGACAACAAGACAGTGACTTCAGGTCAGCTAGCGTCAAAAATGGCACATGTATTGCAACAAGTGCGCGGGCAGCTCCCGGATCACGTGAAAATAGCGCGTCCCAGCATATTCGCACCTGCAAGGGGAGCTGGACGGCCCCACACCAGCCCACAGCCAAAATTAGGTTGGAGCCCATGTTTCAGACGAGGCAAGTCCCCAAAAATATTTAGCGGCAAGGCAGGAACGAAAAACGGTTGCCCGTTGCCCGGCCCGCAAGCTTTAAAACGGGGCAAAGTAAACAATCACCGCCCAGACCCTCAAAAACACAACCGACGAAAAAAAAAGAAGAAAAAACACTCAGAAAATAAGCGTGCGTCACCCAACCAAAAATGCGACAGTCTCCTATTACACAAACATTCACACTACACACAGATACACCCACATTCTTGTTGGAAAAGCGCTAGAACAAGACCGACGACATTGCGACGTAAGACAGGCTGCTACGCGAGCAAGGCAGGGAAAGTGCGATCCGTGAGCAAGAGAAAATCCGCAATCCAGTACTGTCCTATCTGGGATTGGAGACCAGGAAGGAGCGACCAGTGAACCCCAAATAAACATTGGCGCCTTTTTGCCTCTCCTTCTCACACATCCATTTTCTCCTTTTATTTCACCATCTTCCTCGCTTTGCTCTTTTCTTGCCGATCTCCTACTCTCCAACTCGACCGAGTACTTATTTGCTCTTGACAAGCTTCTTCCGCTATCTTCAACACCATCATCTACGACCTTCTCTTCTCTGAGGCAGAGCTATGATCGCATAGAAACAATTGAGAAGCAACCAAACACGGAACCTTTTCTCCTCCACACATTCGACGCCATGTCCTCCCCAACCGAGGCCGACGCGGCCAACGCACCGCGGCCATTCTCCTTCTCGGGTACCAGTAGTGCAAGCTATCTTGATGAGCAGCCGCAACCACCGTTGCAGCGCCCGCAGCAGCAACAACAAAACCAGCCGCAACAGCGTCCACATACTTCTCGTTTTGTCGAGGGCTCCATGAACGATCGTGCCAGCCGCGCACCGCCTGTTTCGTACCTGGGCGGTATCGGCGGTAGTGGCAGTGGTGGTGATGATCGCGGTAGTCGCACACGTTCCCGGTCTCGTGGTCGGGCAACGGTGCAGATGGCGCTCGGGACGACCCCTACGCACACCGCGAGTACCAGAACAGCACCCGCCGGTCCCTACAAATGGCACGCCCATCGCTGTCGGCTTTTCGCACGTCCAACACTGCCGCTTCGGCGGCACGACTTCCTCGATAACATCGACTAACACAACGGACACAAATGCCACAAATGCCACGACGACGAGCAACAATAGCGGCCTGCGCCGTCCGCGGAGCTTTCTTGGTCCCATCTGGGACGGCATGACGAAGCGTTTGCACCGTCGGACACGCAGCACGGTCGAAGCTGACATGGCCCAAGAAGCGTGAGCAGGAGCAGCAGCAGGAGCAGCAGCAGATCCAGCAACAACACCACATGCAGGCCATGGGGCCCACACCTGCCACGACGATCCTGCCAGGTGCCGTGCCGGGTGGCGACCGACTCTCTCCAGATGAGGTCCTTGCGAACTACCAGCAGCTCATGCAGTCTGGTTTCTTCAGCAAGCGGGCTATTCCTGCTACCCGCCAGGGCCTCACTAGCCGTGGTGGCACAAGCAGTGTTGCTAGCAATGGTGCTCCCGGCAACACTGATGCGCCAACTGCTTGCCCAACACGTCCTCCTCCGCCTCCGCCTAAGTCGGCGCCGTGGATCAGTAGTACGCCTCTGTCACCTGTTGCGCCGTCGCCGGCTGGAGGCGCTACAATTACCATCACGCCTCGTGGCACGAAGCGAGTCCGGGCTCCTGCGGACGAAGGCGAGGATGTCGACGGCCGTCATGACGGCCCGACCCCCGAAGCCAGCCGGGCCAACGTTCAATCTACCGCAAACTCTCCCTCGGCCACTCCTACCCGCAACAGTCCCCGCAAAATTAGCAAGAAGCTGCGTAAGGCGCCTTCTATTCGCTCAACCCCCGGACAGGACGGTAGTGTTCGCAGCCTTCGCAGCATGCACAATGCGGCTGCCGCTGCGGCAGCTGCTGCAGAAGCAGAGTACAACGAGACAATCACCACCCGTCCTTCGACCGGCTACAGTGCACATGGCTCGGTGACATCGTCGACCCGTACCACACGCAGCCAGACTGCGGCGCACGCATCTGTCCAGGTTCACCAGCCTCTGCCGCCTCTGCCAGTGAATGTCTCCATGCCTGTTGCCCCGGCCTCCCCCGCCATTGGTAACGAGAAGCGCGTCGTGTCTAAGAAGCGCAAGGGAACGCTCCGTACCAGCTCGGAGGAAGACCGCGGCAACTACCAGGCTGCAATCAAGGTTGCAGAACGCCGTCTTGAGGCGCCCCAGGAGCCGAAGAGAAAGAGACGCTCGCAGAACTCGGCTGCCGTTGTGCACCAAGATCGCCAAGGGAGCACATCTAGCGATGCTATGATTATCGACGATGAGCGCAACCAGGAGAAGACTCTCCGTGCAGTGCCAAGTGCAGTGCCAACAACCAACTATCACCGTCCCTTGGGTCCTTCCAACCCTGCCACCCCTAGCCGTGGGGGCAGCCGCAGCAACAGCAGCGATAACGGACGCACTGTCCTCACGACGCTCTCTCCCTCATCCTCACAGCAGAAGCAGCAGCAACACCAACAGCAGCAGCAGTTGGAAACGCCCGCAGCCGCCCATCAGCTTCCATTACCCTCAGCGTGTGCGTGTGCGGCGACCCATACAGGCTCAGGTTGTCGAGATCACGGCCGCACCCGTGTCAGCATCAGGAAACACCAGATCCAAGGCCCAAATCAACGGCAAGAATCTCTTGTTCCGCGAGGAAGATACCGAGAACCAGGTGCCTATCTGGCAAGACTAAGCATCTTATGAATGGCGTGTGCAGGTTGTGTGTTTGGAGTTTTTTTGTTTTGGTTTGCTGTACATTTTGCCTTTTTTTTCGAGTTTGATATTACCTTTTCTGGGTTAAGGTTTCCGCCTTTTTTGTTCTCTGTTTTCCATTTTGGTTTTGTTTCGATCCTCTTTTTTTTGCCTGATCTTGTTTTTTCTTCTGCCTTTTCTTTTCTTGATGAAACGACACATGATCATGAGCCATGTCTGGTGCAACTTACACCAACCCACGAACTATCATTGCTTTTTTTACTCAGCATGAGATACGATACAAAATAATGAGAAAGTAAGGAAGAACGGAGATGGCAACGCGACGCCAATATACTATTAGCAAATAGCCGTGCGGGGGTTATAGGCCATATTTTGTAATTTTGATGTTTTGTTTCGGTTTCGTTCTATCTTCCTATGTTATCATTTTTGCTTCTTGGCGCTATTTTTTTTTAGAAGGAATGCACACACTGGAATTTCTCCTATCCTTGCTCTACTTGTGTTTACAAGTAATAGAGAACAAGCTTTGCTTGGTAATGATTTGCCGTCACAAAGGAGGGTTCAACGAGAGCTATAAATGCTTTTTTTTGTTTCATTCAAAAGAGTCTATCTTTTAGGGGAGGCCGCATGCGTGCTGAAGCGTGCGTGCTGAAGCGTGCGTGCTGAAGCGTTTAATGCCTTTCCTACAACAACAGTTTGTTTGCCTCGTGTGGATATCTTTCTAAACATAACCGCATAAGGATACTATACGTCCTGCGTACGTCCGTCCGCCTTCACCAGAATGCTCACCTCAACATAAACGAGACAGGCTTCTTGGTCTTACATGAATGATGAAGGAGGCAGATACATGGCGTAATCTGGTAACTGTCTTGCGCGTAGAACAGGCGTGGGTGGCTGCAAGTTAACATCGGGAACATCAAATGCCTTACTTTGTGCTTTATGCTCCCTCCACGGCTGATCGACTTGGAGTCCCCTGGCATAGCCCTGTGCTAAGTTGACAGTACTGGATGTGAGTAGCGGCATAGTATGACTGGGAGACGTCAGCGAGCACATGCCGTTTGTTCCGAACGAGTTAGACCATTCTTCGGGCCGGTATGCCTGTGTTGTGCCCAGACCTGTTGGCGTAGGATGCTGTTGTTGGTAGGCAGTGGATGCCCCCGATTGCGTAGACACAGCGAAACGGGTTGTTGGTGAAGTACGAATGACTGGCAAGGTCCGAAACGCTTACAGGCTTGGGGCTGTCTGGCGAGTCAGAGGCCGGAGAGACCATGTCTGCATCGGGATACGGAGTAGGTGGACGATACTGGGGTATCCGGAGAGGCTCGCACAGCGCGAGCTTCTTCTTCCACTTTTCAATATCCTTGTCAACAGTACCAGCTATACCGCCAGAATGGTGGGACTCTGAGGATGTATTGAGAAAGCGCACATGGGAGCTTTGGAGTGGTCGAAGCGTCTGACGACTGCCCGTTTGTTGACCTGACTGGTGACTCGGGGGGGCGATGGAAATAGAAGGCTCAATGGTAGCCAGTTCTGACTTGACCATCACATCGCTGTGTTGGCTGCCCGACAATGCAGGCTTGGAGGAATATCCGTTGACAGATGAGCTCGCGGCTGCACGCTCAAGTCGATCCTGCTCTGTAGCGGATTATTAGAATATGATTCCCCAGCAGAGGCACGGGTAGGGAGTGCCAAGTGATATTCGGAAAATTAACTTCCTTACCTCTTCTTTTGGCCAAGGTGTCGAGGACATCCTGTACATTTTGTTCCTCTTCACAGCTGATCGGGCGGCCTCCTCTGAATAAGCGGACAGGCTTGTCGTCAGGTCTCGACTGAGGTCAAGACGACATTCGGACCAAGAATAGAACCAGGCGACTCTGGAACTGGCTGGCCTCGGTTGTGGCAGCACCTGTCATGCGTCGATTCCGGGCAGCAGTAGATGCAGTCCTTGATCGACACATTCGCAGGCCCATATAGTGGTATGTCGCGACAGGTATCGTGACTGCTCACTTTGTGGGTTTCGTCATCATTCTGCTCTTCACTTTGAGTGCTATTTCTGACGCTGGAGTTGGTCCGTCTCTTGGTCTTGATCGGCGGCCCGCTGCAGTGGACCGCTTCTTCGCACCACGCTTGGGAGCCGGGCCGCAGGACTCGGAAGACGCAGCTGTCCGGTGGTGCGCCGAGTGCTGAGCCACACCACTGGTTTGAGGCTCTCCTCGCTCGCAGTGCTGGCTGCTAGACGTCTCGACCGACGTAAAGACCGGATTTCCCTGGTAGTCCTGATAACCATGTTGATTTGATATTGCTGTGAGAAAAGGTTGAATGAATGTGAAAGTCAACGGCTTAGTGAGATGGGAGGAGCGATAATGTACGGATGACGGCGTTGTAATGTTTCAGTAGTGATGGTATCGATGGTCTGTATGGTATGATAAGGAGATGGAGATGGAGATGGCGATGGTGGACTCCAGTGGCGGCAGGAAAAGCACGCTATGTTGACATTTCGATAAACACATTGCAATTGCGGAGGAAGGAGTGATCTAGGCAGAAACTCGACTTGTAGGAAAGCGCAAACAGGCAATGCGATACGAGGGAAGGAACAATTGCTGTTGGGCTGTTTTGAACCGTCAGCTCCAGGGAAGCTGCGATCGCAAGATATGTATTTGTACCTAGAAATCATGGCAAGGCAGGTGCGTTCCAAAGCAGCCTCCTGCCAAAACAAAAATAGCTTGTGTAAAACGGAAGGAACAAAAGAGCCAGAGAAAGACAAAAGAGAACCAAATAAGAGCATTAAAAACAAAAACCAAATCTTTGACCCTTATTAGCTACAATACATCAAAAGAACCTCCCGTCCACGCTCCAATATCGTATATCTATATCCGGACTTTTTTCAACAATCAGTCTGCAGAGGCGCGCGCCAGAGCCTCGTGCAGATACGGCGGGAAGCGTACCGCAGCTGGCTGGTGTAGGCTGTGAGGTCAACGCAGATTTGCTTGAGGTCGTCGGCGAGGCGCCGCGATGCCGACTCGTTGCCACTGAACTGCCGCTAAGCAGACGCTCGCGCTGCTGCGTGCAACACAGAATCGTTCCACATGAGCAAGTTGGGCACGTTGATGGCCACAGGCTGGGCGAGGCTCGAGAAGGCGAGCGGCAAAACTGCGGATGATACCCGGGTCGCCGCCAGCCTGCAGGGGAGGATGCCCAGGTCACGGATTTTCTGTACGCAGACGGTTAGTTTATACGTCAACAGTGTAAGCAGGAAAAAGAAGAGTTGAGAACATACATCCAGGCACTGAGGCCACTTCCGGGCCTCGACAAGGCCCTTGATCTCGCTCATCTGCAGAAGCACACCACAGGCAATGCGGGTCTCCTCACGGATACGGCGGCGGAACATGTTGTCTCGCTCGTACATGGTCATCATGGTCCGGGCGAGCTCGACGGGGTCATCAATGGACGCAAGACTCAAGCTGCTGCCAGGCTGCTGAGTTGCCGGCGTGGCCGTAGCTGAGCTGCCCGACCTGTCCTTATCCACGCGGGGCTTGACAGGCACCAAACGCATCGGCTCCTCGCCAATCTCGAGAGCAATAGCCTCGCTCAGCGCCCGGCTGACAATCACAACAACGGTGTCATAGTCACCTGCCAGGTGGTACAGGAGCACGGCGTCAGTTGTGCGGCCGCCATCGTCGGCATCGCGAGCCGCCTGCAGGGTAATGGCCTGACAAAGTCTTGCTCACGTCAAGTGCAATGAGTGTGCCGCGTTCCTCGATGAGACCGCGGATGCGTGTGCCGTCTGGCGAATGTCGCCAATGAGCTTGCTAAACTCACGCGTCTCCAGCACCAGTTCGCGCAGGGCCTCGTAGCAGAGCGCAGTGGCGGCGGATTGCTCCTTAGGCTTGCCTGCCTGCTGCGCGGAGGATGCCTGGTCGTTGTTGATATCATCGTCGCCCAGGCAGATGAGGATGAGATAGTCAACGGCTGCGGCAACGTTTGGCGGCACGGAAGTCGCGCGTGTAGTAGCCGATCATGCGTGCAAAGTTAATCTGCGGCTGGCCACGGGTGCTGTGGCTGAGTAGCTCGTTGGCAGCGGCGAGGCTGGCGTCGGGTGTGCGTAGCAGGCCGTAGTACTCGAGAGCGATGGCAAAGTGCACAGCGTCGACGTACGAGAAGGAGTAGAGGTAGCAATGGCAGGCTCGAAGAGGCGGCAAGCACCTGTAGGTAAAAGTACATGGCATATGAACCAGATGCCACACCAGGGGCGTTCTTGGCAAAGTGCTTCTGACCAATCTCGCGGATCGTCTCTTGCAGCTCAGCCAGGCCGTACATCTCACTGGCCAGCTCGGCGGCGCGGTCGCCCTCGCGCGCCAGGTTGAACTGCAGCCAGATCCAGTCGTGGACGTCGGTCTGCAGGTTGTCGAGGTTGCGGTTTCCAACGTCACAGCGGCCAATGACCTTGTAGCAGGCCATGCGGAAGGGGTCGACAGAGCCCTCGGGGCGTTGCGTGCGCGCTGGTTGTAGTCGCTGTTGCACCGCTCCTGCATGGCGCGCTTGAGGCGGCGGTCCTCGCTAGAGGCGTAGCTGTTGATGTAGCTGGCAAAGACACGGTCGATACCGCGGATCTGGGTCTGGTTGTCGTTGACGTACTGTGCCGCCTCCGTCACATGGCCGGACCGTAGGAGGTTAGAAAATCACGGCCCACACGTACTCGCCCTGCACCTGCTGCAGGTCCACATTGTCGGGAACCAACATCTTTTGAGCAGCCCGCACGCGGATGTACGCCTTAATCTTGCTGACCACATCGGGACGGCCGCCCAGGCTGGCCTCCTGGGGAAATCTGGCAATCTGGCTCTCAACCTCCTGGAAGAATCTCTTCTCAAGGAAGTTGTTGGCACCGGACAAGATACGTTGGCGAATGGAGATGGCGCCGGCACTGTTGGGGTTGGGATCCAGGTACGCCTTGGCGAATGTGCGCTGGCGGGGGCCTGGTGCCCCGCGTGTCAGGTGCGGTTGGTTGACGGACTCGGGGTCTTCGCCGACAATCTGGGACAGGGCCCGGAATGCCTCAATCACAAGAGCAGCCTGGCGGTCACCGCCAATGCTTGTTTCAACCGCCACCATTTCGCCGAGGATAGGGAAAGGTGCAGACTCGATACGACTGTCGTTGAGACGGTGAACAGTCTCAGCCAGGCGGCCCTGCTTCTCGCGTGTGTAGCGGTCATCCAGAGAGCCAGAGCCGCCAGAAACAGCACCACCGCTTGTTACGTTACCACCAGCGTTGGTCGTTTCGACGTCGGAGAACTCAGAAGTGTGAGCGCCAATGCGGCTTGCAGAGCCAATGACAGACTTCTGCATCCGAGACCGGCCAAAGACACTGCCACCAGCACCACCCGCTGTACCAGCCTTGGAGCCGCCGGGTTGTGTAGGCTGCTGCTGCTGGCGGCTCCGCCGACGACCGAAGCCGCCTGTGCTGGCACCAGGGCCGCCACCTACGATATCGGGGGTACCGTAGCGCGGTGTGGCTGATGATCCGGGGGCGAGGTCGTCCCGCGTCTTGATACCAAAGTGCTCGTAAATGCGCTTGCGTTGGGCCTCCCATTCGGATGTGACATTGTCTTCGAGGAAGCTGTCAAAGTCGCGCACCGACCGTTCGAGGCCATCGGCAATCATGCTGAGGGTGGTCTTGGTCTGCAGGTTGGTCAGGTAGGTGTCGACATCGACCTCGGACGGGCCCCTCGAGAAACCAGCACCGACGCTGGCCTGGCCGCCAGAGCCAGGGGCTATCGAGGAGGCAGCACCGCCAGCTGCGGCCGCTGACCGCGAAGCGTTGAAGATGCCAAAGTTGCCCAAGTCGCGAACAGCTGCGCCTGGGTCGACACCGGACGCAGCAAGAACGTAGTGTGCCTTGCCGTCCTGCAGAGGAGCAGCTCCGCCGGGAGCGCCAGCCGCACCAGGGGCACCCCGAGGACCAAGTTTGCGCAGCTTCTGGCGCAGGTCGCCGAGGCCCAAGTGCAAGCTGGGCAGGTCGGAGCTCGAGCCATCAGCAATTGAGCCGGCCTCACCGTCGTACGCTTCTTGCTCTTCGCGAGTAGGCTGTCGAAATAGGCACCGGAAGTCGGGCGGGCCGCGTTGTTGATGCTGGCGCCCGGGTTGTTATTGTTGGTGGCGGTGGCCGTCGACGCACCGAAGCCACCCGCGCCTTGAGTCGTCGAAGCACCCAGGGGCTTGTTGTCCAGAGGCTGCCGCCAAAGGCAGACGGGCGAGTTGTCGTGGAAGCTGCAGGGGTCGTGCTACCGAGGGCAGAGGGTGTCGTCGAGCTTCCGACGGCCGTTGAGCCGCCAAAAAGGGAGCCACCGAACGGCGTGGTCGAGGCGGCAGGTTTGGGAGCACCAAAGAGCGACATATTGGCGGTAATTTAGAAGAAGGATAGGAGGAAAGGGAGGTATAGAGGGGGACGATGGAGGATGAGGACGAGCGGAGCGTCCTCGTTGTTGTCGTCGGCCGCCCTTGTTTGTTGTTTCTGATCGCGAGGTTGGGGGAGAGCGGTAAAGAGAAACGGCGCGTCAATCGAGGACAAATGAATGCGGACTGTCCTTTGGCGAGAAAGGAAAGAGTCGCAGTTGTGAAAATGCCCGGCCGTTGGGGTGTTGCGGGTTGGGGTTGATGGTTGGCCTGCGTGCACCTTTGAAGCAAAAAAGTTGACGACTTTTGGTGGTGAACCTCTCTTTTGCTGCCCTCTTGCTTTCGCGTTTTTTTATTGGATTTATTTTCGATTAAATTTTATTGAGCATAGCTTCACGTTGCTTGGGCTTTTGGGTGGTGCTTGCCTGATGTGGGTCCTTCTTTAGCACAGCAACAGTCTTCATCAGCCAATCAGGAAGCTGCATCCTGTTAAGCACTTTGCCAAAGACAGCCAACAAACAGGCACAGGCACAGGCAGGCGCATGTCGCCTATTGTAGAGGAAGGGGCGACTCGCTCGACATTCACCGGCATTACAAGTAATTTGCTATCACATTTTGACATTGAATCCTTTTATTCATTAAAATTACTACACCGTTCTCATTATATCATATCCAAGGCCACACGTCGCCCTCACTTCGTCCATCCCGCCACAGCAGAGTCCACCTTGCTGCGGTACTCCTGCTGCGTCTTGAGCTGGTCCAGCATCACCTCGTACTTAGCCTGCAGCAGCTTCGCCTCGCCAGCGTTTCCAGAGGGCTGCACGACACGGCCCGTCTGGGTCATGCGCGTCATGATGGTCCACAGGGGCTCGGTGCTGCCCTTCTCCGTGCTGCCACTGGCAGCTTTTGCGCCCAGCATGGCCGCACCGTGCACAACAGCGGCGTTATCGTAGCGCGGGATCACGACAGGCATGTTGCAGGCCGTAGCAATAAGGCCAACAAGCAGGTCGTTGCGGCACTGGCTGCCGGACATGAAGACACTACGCAGCTCGTGGCCGGCAGTGTTCATGGTGTCGACGATTTGGCGTGTTTGCAGCGCAATAAACTCGAGCGCGGCATAGTAAAGCAGAGCGAGACCGTCAGCGGCGTTGTCGGTGCTGCTCATGCCGACGAGAGCACCGCGCATGTGTGGGTCGGCAACAGGAGATCGGTTGCCCCAAAGATCACCGTAGAAGAAGAGGTGGCGGGCGAGATGGCCAACAGCCGGGCTGCCAGCCTCGGCGGCGAGTGCTCGTAGACGGTTATTGAGGTACTCGTAGATGTTGGTTTGGGTCTCTGCACTGGTGGCACTGACGGCTGCAAAAGCAGGGTGCGTCTCGACGACGTGGCGAATCAGCTCGCCCGTGGCCGACTGGCCACCCTCGGCCATCCAGAAGTCGGGCAGCATAACGTCGCGGTACGGGCCCCAGACGCCATCAACAAAGACAGCGTTGCGGGACATGGCCAGGTGACAGGTCCGATGTGCCGGCAACGGCAGCAAGACGCGTAAAAGCCTGGCTGACGTCGTTTGCCTTATCGCCCAGGTCGACTGGTGCACCGACTGTACCTATCCAACCGGCGTATGCATCAATGACACCGCTGCCGACGGCAATGCCTGCCTGGAGCCCAAGCTCAGCAGCTGCCTTGGCGGACAGTGGGCCGACGAGTTCGCCAGCACTCAGATACTGGCCATTCTAGTAGATGACAAGACGGCGTTAGCATATGGATGTACTTGATAGGAAGAGAGAAAAAAACGGCAAAAGGCTAACCACCCCGTTGACGCCGCCGACGCGCTTGAAGTTGTCCTCGGCCAACTCGCCGAGGCCCACGGCATTATAAAAGTCTTCCTGCCAGCCCTTGACACTGCCATCAACACCGACCGGCACAAAGCCCTGCTTGCAGACGGCGCTGCAGAAGCTGCGGGTCTCGGTGCCGGTGGCCATGTGCGTCAGGGCATCGGCAAGGTCGTAGAATTTGCAGCGAGCAAAGACATCGGCGGGCATGTGGTTCTTGAGCCACAGGACTTTGGGCATCTCCATCTCGACGTTCATTGTGCCGCCGACGTAGCGCAGCAGGTTGTGGCCCGTGGCGTTAATGGCATCTGTCTCGGCGAGTGCGCGGTGGTCGAGCCAGAGGATAATGTTGCGGTACTCCTCGTCGCCAGCCTTCTGGTCCAGCCCAGACTTGGTCACTGTCATCGGCTCATCTGTGTCGTGGCTGAAGACGGCCAGCGAGCAGGTCGCGTCGAAGCCGATGCCGCGGATGGCGCTGGCCTCGATACCTGCCTCGGCCACAGCTGACCGCACGGAGCCGCAGATGTGTCGCCAGATATCTGTCGTAGACTGCTCATAGTGTGTATCGTCGATGCCGTACGAGGCCTTCCACAATTGAATGTCCTCGGACGCCAGGCCCTTGATCTCGCCAGCTGCGTTGATCACACACGCCCGTGCGGACCCTGTGCCGACATCGACACCGATGTAGTAGTCCTGGCGATGGTTAGTTTCCGTGTTCTGAGTCCTTGGTCGGTCGCGCCACTTCTTGTTTTCTCTTCCAAGATCACACGATCGGCACAATGCGATGGACTCTCACTCACCTCGCCTGCGCCCATGTTGCTTCGATTGGATATGTTTGTCACGGTAAATCAAGAGAAAGAAGAAAGAAAAAGAGAGAGAGAAAGCGAGCGTAAAACACAAAAAAATGCACCGGGCGCGTCTTAAATTCAGGTTTCTACTGTTCTCACTGCTTACGGATGACAACGGTTCAGGATCGTGGGCTTCAATTGTCTTTTTACGGCGCCGACCTCTGTCCTTCAAGTCCTTTGCCCCTGGCACCTTCCCCATTTTACCAGTTTCCTTCATGACCACCACCACCACCACCACTACCACCACCAAGCATAGCTGTAAATATAGCGCGAATACCGGCGCCGCGTGTGCGTCGCATGGCTCCTTCCTCTCTTTCTGGTCAGAAGGACAATAATCATCGTATCGTTTCGCGTGCGGGGCTACTCGATGAAGAAAGTCCCGTCTTGCCCTCGAGACGAGTATTGGGCGCTGGGTGGGCGATGGTTCCATCTGCTCACTGGGTGGCGCTTTCCCGCCGAGCCTGCACGACGCCCCCGCGATTTGGAGGAGAAGGCGGAGAGGGAAGGCAGGCGCCTGCCGAAGCCGGCTCTGGAACTGCTCCTTCCTGGCCAGGCCCTTCTAGAGCGTGCCAATCCCTCCCTGGAGAAGCCGCCGTCTCCGGGCTACTGTGTACTGCTGCGGGTCTTGATGACAGCAGCGTACTGACACTTACGGAGGACGCATGCTTGCGTTCTGAGCCTTCTCAGCTGTCTAGTCTTTGTTGAAATTTTTGTGGGCATTTTAAAAAACATTTGGTGTTGCCGATTCAACTCCGGCGATGATTGCCAAGACGAAACTGGCCAGTCATGAGTACAGGATTTGGCTCCGGGGCGTTTTTTGATGGTGAGCGATGCTGCACGACGTCTGACATCCTTGTCAGTAGGAGTTATCAACTCAGACGATTTGAAAAGAGGAGAAGTGTCTTGGAGATCGGCATAAAGGCTAAGTTGGGCTTTGAAGTTGTAAACTTTCTGGTGCAGATTTATGAGAAGTGGCCCACTATGAAGGACTCGAAACACTGCGAGGAAGGTGCTGATCGCTTGCTGTGAACAATTCACTAGCGTCTAAACTTAGGACCCTGCATCTCAACCTCATCTCTTGTCTTCACGTAATCGCGTCTTTTGCCAATCCACATCGTCTCTTGCTGCACACCATACGCCGAACAATACACAAACAACACGGTCACAATTAGTGCGCCATACGACGTACACGACCTTCGACGGATATGACAGGTGCTGCGCCGACACAGAACGGTTCACCTTGGGAAGACACGGCCATCTCCAAGTCGTGGGATCGCGTCGTGGGCGACTACAAGGTGCGTTTGCCTTCGACCTTCTCAAGCTCCCTTCCCTTCTTTCTAAACCTGTCTGGACCGGAGAGACTAACGCGGGTGCCACTCATTTTGACACTCATCAGATCTTTCACGACGTCCGGGCGCGTGGAGGCACTGTTGACGATCTACAGGCGATTTTGAAGGACGCGCCATCGCGGTAAGTTCCATGCAAAACGAAAGCTTAATGATACGTGACAAAATGTCACCTGATAGCTGCTCTAGAACTCGTCTAAAGGAAACAAGTATTGTTTGCCTCACAAGAGGTCTAAGGGCCCAGCAGCGCAAAGTGGCGATGAAAACTGAAGCTTGTTTCATATTCGACCCAGCGAGGGGGAAGCCGAGGCCTGAACGTTCACTCTTCTTGTGTCGCCTTCCTCTCTTGCAGCCCTCACCTTTGCGTCAACTCCTTGGCGAAACAAAACACGACATGTTTCTTCTTGCCTCCTTTTATTGTCACCTTTCTTTTTCGTTCTATTTCTCTCTTCGGTCGGAGCAATGGGGGAAGTCTTGCTAATTTGTCTGGCACAATACAACATAGACTAGAAACGAGCCGGGAAGCCAAGCCTGAAACAACCCGCAGAATCGTCCAAGAGGCAGGACAGGGCCCGGGTGGTGCGATGGCGGTGGACGACGAGGATGCCACTGCTGCGGCCGTCGGTGGTGACGGAACCGGCGCAACGACGGCGGGTACCGCAGCTTCAACAGCACCAAAGGCAGCACAGTTACCAGCATCAGCAGGGACGAACGGCCAAGTATTCTCTGCTACCACATCAAACACGGTACGACGTACAGTCCAGCCCAAGCTTTTATTCTTCCTTTATGAAGCGCACTCAATTCGTCTTGCCGTCCCCTTTTTGCCTAGCCAGCAGAGCGGTTCGGAGGCGAGCGGATGAAGGCGATCCCATGGTCGATCCCGACTACGATGGAGTAGGCAAAGCGCCGAGACAAGTCTTTTGTTTCCCTTCTCACCGTTCATCTCTCGATGCCACCCGCTGGTTCCCCCACTCATTCATCCATTGATCTCTATCGTTCATGCTTGCGATGTGCTCTTCCAACTGACGTTCTTGGCAACATATCTAGCAGCCGGTTCCCGGCTTGTTATCACCACAAACCGTCTTGGGAGGAGGTTCGTTGCTATCTTATGTTTCCCTATGGTGTTCTTCCGGTATCCGTGTCTCTTCATCTACTAACGCGCATCGTTAAAAAGCCGACGAAGGCTTGAAAAAGCTCCTTATGTCTTGGTACTATGCCGGCTACTACACCGGCCTCTACGAGGGTCAACAGCAGGCTGCACAACAGCAGGAGCAGCAGCAGCAACCGTCACACGAGAACGATGAGGCACAAGCCGAGCAAGGAGCTGACGGCATTGACATGGGCCCTCAAGATAGCCAAGAGATGCAGCAATGACCGGACGAAATCTCGAGTGGAGCTGGTCAGCGTTGCGTGAAGAAAGGCAGAGCGGCCAGGGCAACAATTTGGAGCATCGTGTAACTTTCATACCCTCCTAGAGTGCAACTGCAATTCCGGGGCATGAAAAACGTCCATCTCCGAGCAGAGATTGAGAGATTGCAGAAGCGTTTGGGCAAAACACGCGCACACGCACGCCCCACAGACAACGAAAATGGGAATGGCAGAAACAACGGAACGAGAAAAGACAGCGAATCGGATGGCAACTGCCACGAACAGAACAAAAAGATTTTGAAATAATCGGAAATTTGTCTGTTGAAAGGGGCCATGTCGTCTGATCGACGACAAGCCTTGCCAAGGCGAAATGGGCAGCAGGGAGAACCAAAAAAAAAAAAAAAAAAAAAAAAAAAGACACCACAAGAAGAGTCGAAAGCAGACCAGGCAAGAAGGTGCTGCCTGTCGAATATCCCAGCAGCACGCGCAAGAGGTGACCTGATACGAATCTTGTTTCCAGGAGGCGGAACGCGCGGGCGGCTTTCAGTGCGCCCGGACCCTTTTCCATTTCACTCTTCACTCTCTTTCTTGTCAAGCTTTCCTTCCACTCTCTGTCTTTGCCCAGGTCTGTATCAAACAAG
The DNA here is from genome assembly GCA_016097105.2 of Sporothrix variecibatus. Lineage (NCBI taxonomy): Eukaryota > Fungi > Ascomycota > Sordariomycetes > Ophiostomatales > Ophiostomataceae > Sporothrix > Sporothrix variecibatus. The sequence goes on from JADMNI010000003.1 coordinate 2,120,561, forward strand.
CGGGGCGAGTTGTTCGGCCAATATTCTTTAGCAACTCGGCCGTGCAGAAGGAGCAAAGATGAAGGCAAAAGAAAGGGCGACGTATGCCAATGATCTCATTCTCATTCTGGTGTTTTTTTATTTGACTAGCAGGATGCCTCTCAAAACAGCCACATATCTGTCTCATGCTCGGATTACGTGGCGTATTTAGATACTCGTTTTGTGTCATGGATCTGATTTATTCGCTTTTTTAAAATATTTACATTTTGTCATCAAGGAACGCTTTTCTTTTCGACTCAATTTAAATTTCCCCGTACTCCGTCTTCCGGTCCGCTCACTCCGTATTTCTGTGTCTCTATGAGAATCTCACAAATGCCGCCAAGCCAAGAATAACCTTAATTCCATCCAGGGAAACGGCCGAGAGGAGTCAAGATTCTGAGGGAAATTACAATGTACGAGAGTAGGACTGCAGCTTCTCTTGCCCCTAAGAACTTTCATTGCAAGTACGGAGTAATTATTCAGTAGAGAGGGTCCTTTTCATACGAGCAGAAAATCTCGGCTCCCCTGAGCATTAAGGGGGCAACGACCGAGACCTTGGGGGGCCAGACGGCGCCGTAGCACTGGATGAGGAGCCCATGTCCTATTTCTTGTTTTCTCTGTTTTGCTACGAAGTAAGATATGACAGGCCCCAGTCTGGGCTCACTTTTTCAGACCTGTCCAGGCCAGCCCTGCCCGCATTTTCTCAGTGCCTGAACAGACTGGCCTGGAAGGAGCCTCTGCCGGGTGGCTGGGGCGGCAACGATGATGTCAAGGAAGGAGCGATGGAGATTGCGAAAAGAAAAGGCACAAATAGGCTTTTTACCTTCTTATTCATATTTTTAGCGTCACCTGCCATGTGAAGCATATCGGTTCCAGGAGGTGGGAGGAGCCGTAATTAGGGGCACCTTAGGGTCGCTAGGGGTACTAGGGGCATTAGGCCCGCTGGAGGGAGGCGAGACCGTAGCGTCGATAGTGACAATGTCGAAATACGACCCATACGCAACGACTTAAGACCTCTTTTTGCGATTAAACATGGTGACAAAAACATCCCTGTCTCCGTGTTCTCCTCTGCTCTTGCTTCTTTTGTCCTTTCCTGCGCCTCACCAAAAGGGTTTCTAAACGAATGGAACAGTCGCATTGGTTTCCAAGAGTAAGAAGGCTCCAACAAAGAGACCGCAGAAACAGAAAGAAGCAAGAGAATGAAATGAGTCGTCCAAGGAAGCCAAGTAAAAGCCAGGATGCACTTTGTTCTCGCCATTCGTCTGAGTTTCAATGCTGTTGGACAGTGAGCCCTTTCTTTGAAGCTTATCAGAGTCCAGACGACATTTCGACAAGACCACGGCCGCGCCTTCCTTGTTGCCTCATGTTGATATTTATTTTCGTCCATTGTGCAATTTTGTAGGGTGCAGGAAAGAGGGAACCGTCTCTACTCACTATTGCCAGTCTCTCTTGCCTGCAAAAAGGGCCAAAGCGGTTGCAGGAAGGTTTTGACAGGAGGAAGGAAAGGACGACCTGAAAGACCGGCCAGACACTTGGCCCCTGTCACCCCTCTCCCGTAGCGACAAATGCCAAAACACGATCCGAGACAGATCTGCCACAACAACCATAAAACGCACACCCCCGCGCTATCCCAGGAACCCGCCCAAAAAGGCTCCTTCCTTGGGGACCGTCAACGTCCTTGTGTTAGTGAACATGCGCTAGCTCACACACAGCTTCTTAACACGGACCTCTCAGGTCTTTCATCTTCTCCTCCTCTCCTTCCTTCCCAGGAAACAGAGACTGTTTGAACCCTTGCCTGCATTGCAACCCTACCTCTTTCAACCTTTTCACTCTATTTTCCCAGCAAGACACAAGCTCTCGGCGTGCCTGACAGAGCCTCCTGACGACATCTCAACAACCTTGCCTCTCTTTTCTCTTGTCTTTGTGTCTGTTCGGAGACGTCTGGGCCCGGACATGGGAAGGCACACCCTTGGCCGGATGATGCACGCCCATATGTTTCGAAATGCTGGGGAGACCCAAGGGGGGTGAGGCACCTTTCTCTCTCTCAGTCCTGCGTTTGTCCATTTGCAGCTTGCACTGATAGCCCCCTTTGTCTCCCAATTTCATTCTCGTCGTCTCCCAGTCTGCAACCGTCCATCTCCACCTACCTGCGCCGTCTCCCCTTTGACGAGAAGGTGGCGGAGAGGGAATGACCAGCAGGGAACAGAAAGAGACCCGACGAGGGCTGAACTGGTCGCAGAAAACAAAGGCTCCAGACTCAGTGCACAGGGCCCCTGGCCATGGGATCGTCTCCTGTTTTTGGACACCCCTTTCTGTTGTGGAGTGCCTTGCCATGCCCAGAAAACGTGCGTGGATGTGAAAGAACAGTCGAGGTGGACTCCCACTTACACGCACACAGCACGGAACTCGGAGACAGAATCGAGCCAAGACTTTTTCTTTTTATGTACTCCCCCTTCCCCCTCTCTCTCTTCTTGTTTTCCCTTTTCTCTCTTCCCTTTTTCCTTTCCTCTTTTCTCCTTTTCTCTTTTTTGTTTCTTCATACCTGTTTCTCGTCTTTGTAATTCTCGTCAACTATCGGACAAGACGTTCCATTCTTTTCTTTTCCTTCCCTTCTTTATTCCACTTCTCTCGTCCTATTAACGAGCAGGCTCGACATCCAGTTTATACCTTTCGTTCACGCAGATCAACCATTCGGAAATCCCTAGAGGAACCATTTTGGAAAAAGTCAAACTCAACAAGAAAAACAGGGTTTTTCATATTTACATCGAGTCTTTTACATCACCAAAAGCTAGTCTTTTTTATCTTTTCAACGCTCTCTCAACCATCACAATGAAGTTCTCCGCAGCATTAAGCTTGGCCATCGCCCCCGTGGCTCTCGCCAAGGCCGTCCACAACGTCTACCCCGTCCGTCGCGATCCCAAGAACGCCGACAGCAACAAGGGCGCAGCACACCCCTCTCGCGATGTCATCGGCGGTGTCGGTAGCATTGGCGGTGTCGGTAGCATTGGCGGCAGCAACCAGGTTGTCAACGCTGATGCCGCTCTGATCGCTGAGGCCGGCCTTGTCCTGGGCTCCCTGAACGAGATCGTCGTCATCTGGGTCAACGGCGGTGGCGGAGTGCCCACCACGACCATCAACGCCGTCTCGACGGTTACGCAGACTGTGACTGCAGGCGCTGCTGGTGTCGCAGCTGCTCCCGCCCAGACGACCGCCGCTGTTGCCGGCACTGAGACCACCGCCACTGGTGCCACGGCTGCTGCTGCTGGTGCAGGTGCAACGCATACCGTCACCGTCGGTGGCCCCAAGGGTCTGGCTTACGAGCCCAACAGCATCGTTGCCAACGTTGGTGACATGGTCATCTTCACCTTCCTGAGCCAGAACCACACCGTCTCGCAGTCCGCCTTCGCCACTCCCTGTGAGCTGCTCGCCGGCGGTATGGACTCTGGCTTCCAGCCCAACGCCAACAACAGCGTCAACCCCCGCCCCAGGTCGCTCTCCAGGTCATGGTTGCCACTCCTCTTTGTATGTCCTACTTTCTTTCCTCGGCTTCATTTTGTTGTACCACTCACTAACAAAACAATAGGGTTCTACTGCCGTCAGAAGGGCCACTGTGGTCAGGGTATGACTTTCTCCATCAACCCTACCGCCAACAAGACCCAGGCCATGTTCCAGCAGATGGCCATTGCCCAGAATGGCACCGGCACTGGTAGCGCCATCACCGGCAACGGCGGCACTACCGTTGCGGGCGCTGCCGCTGGCACTACCACCACGGCTGCTGCTGCTGCCGGCGCCGATTCTCTGACTGCCACCCTGGGCACTGCCGCCACCAACACGGCTGCCGCCGCTGGCACTGCTGGCACTGGCCTGACCACGGGTACTGGCACTGTCAACGCCGACGGCTCTTGCTCTTGCGCTGTTGTCTGCAACGCTGGTTCCTTCCCGGCTGTCCAGGCACAGGGCGTCGGCGCCTTCGGTGGCTTCGGTGGCTCTTTGCCGTCAACGGCAGTAGTCGCATAGAAAGCACATCTTCCGCCTGTTGTAGTATTTTTTTCTCTTTGCTTCTTAACACCATTGTGTTTTTGTTTTCCGTCCGCTTGTGAGAGAGCAAAAAAAAGGCCATACCTTCTAGACTCTTTTGTTACATGTTTTTCTTCCCCCTTTTTCGTGTTTCTCCTTTTCTCTTCGACCCTTTCCTCTTCATCTTTTTGTCTCAAAGCCTTCCCCCTTCTTGAGGCTTATATCCGGATGAAAGGTACATATGACTGGTTCGTATTTTTTTCTGGATGGACTTAATAGGACCCCTTTTTCTAAAAAATCTTTTACTTTTTTTCACAACATAAAAAAAAAACATGAAAAAACGTTCTTCATTGCTTAATGGTCATGTGTTTGTTGAGTGAGGCAATAATTGCATGAATTATATCAGAGATGTGTGTTAAAGCGTAAAATTGTCGTACAAGCGTACAGTATCGTATTGATTCGTTATGTGTATGTAGTCTATACCAAGAATAAACTTGTGCAATCCACTGATGCCGCTGTCTGTTTTGATCAGTTGGATATATAGACAAAAAATGAAGAAGAATGAGAGAACTCCAAACCACAAGGTAGCCGGAGCAAAAAAAAAAGAGACCAAATGATAGTAGGAACGCCTTAAGAGCAAAACTTCAAGGATCGGTCGATGTTTTCCGAAAGTCTCAATCCTCAAAATATCGCCATACCCCCTCGACACCGCACCTTGACAGTCGGCCATCGTCCCAGTTCGATTCTCTCGAGGGGCTTCGTGATATTACCAAGTTGATGGTCGTCGTTCGTCTGGGGAGCGGTACACGGGGATAAAGATAAGGGTGATGAACTTCCGAACCGCCTCGCTCTTCTCCTCGAGCTCGTGTCTATTGTGTTCGTATCCAGATCACTTCTTGGGGGCGGCATCGCCGGCGGCTTTCCGCGCATCGGCTATAGGAGAGAAAAAGACATGTCAGTTTTCGGAATTCAGTATATTCTGTGGTCATAGCGTTCCACCAAGTCATGTCGAGGCGAACTCACCAGCTGCCTGCTTCTCACGCATCTTCTTTGCCAGCTCATCGCGATCGCGTTGCATCTCGCTGCCGGTCTTGGTGTTGGCCTTCTTCTGTAGGAAGGGGAACAGTTTGTTAGCCATGGTCCTCAGTCTTCTGCTCGTTCAACGTTGAGCCGCTGTTGGCAACCGAGACAACGTACCTGGCTGGCCGCGGCCTTGAGGTTCTTCTCGCGAGCCTTGTCGCGCTGGTTGCCACGAGCCATGGTGATGATCGGCTGATTGACTTTGGGGAAAAGAGGAAGGAAGAGAATGAAAAGGTCAACGACCTAGGATCGAGAGTTCGTGTGGTCTGTAGGGTTCGTACGGTTCATGCGTAGCAGGCGCGTGTCCTGTCGACGGAGTCGTCGGGGGTTGACGAGAAGGAGAAAGGAAGAAAGTCTGAAGAAAAGCGCGGGAAAGGCGGAAGAGAAGGGCAAAAATTAGGCAATGCCGAAAAAAAAGCGCCAGAGCCGCCGCCAGAGATGCCTTTTTTTGCCCTTTCGCACTGTTATTGAGGCAACTACGAGAATGGTCAGGTGGGGTTTGCGACACAGGTGGCAGGTGGGGGCAGTTTCCTTCTATCTTTTTTTGCAAACTAGGCCTTGTAGCCTTGGACTTTGCTCTTGCCTCACTGGTTCGTCAACCTTCGAGAGCACTTGGTGCTAAGATTGGGCACGTGGGAAATGGCCGAAGTGACAATGCCACTCCTGCCACTGTAGGCCGTCCAGTCCTTCCTGTAATTACTTAGCAGTTGCCTCTTCAAAATGGTTATTGACTTTTGAGATATTCAACCAATCACCACACAGCAAACGCTTGAGTTCGCTTCTCATCTCCCAAAGGCTGTCCACTCATCTCTCGACAGAAATAGGACATGGCGCTCTTCAAATAACTGCGGCTGTGCACGATAGCCGCCGGAAGTGGCCTGAGAGGTCGGCCTTGGGCCGTTTCGATCGGTCGTTTGATTTCTCGGCCGCCGAACACCCTCAACACTCAACGGTGCAATCCATCCCTGGCCAATTTCTTCAAAGCCTTTTAAAGGCCAGCCTATCGTCATGTACGCCACTTTATGATCGATGACATTGCTAATTACGCTGAAAAGAGAGACGCCGTTGACGGGACCTGGCAGGCCGAGCAGACGCGCGCGGCGCTTCTTTGGCCTTGGTGTGCCTCAATCCGGATCTATTTTCGTCCTCTGCTTTCCGCCTTCAAATGAATCATGAGACACTGTCGGGGAAGAGGAAACTGAAATAAAAATGAGACATCCGTGAGCTAGAAAATCACCAGATGAGGTTCTGAACAACGTTTGACAGCATGGCATATTCGACGGACCTCTTTCCCTCCGTGCTTCTGTCCACCTGCGCTCCTTCCTGCTATGTCATACAAGCGGCAAGTGAGGCAGGTGCCGGCCAGCTTGGGCCTCCGAGGCATTATGTATGCATTTTCGGGTGACAAGAAACATGCACATTCTCAAAAATCCGTAACTTGCATACGTCGTGCGCAGAAAAGAAACGGAAAAAAAATAGAGGCAAAAGGCATTTATGGCCATGACGGCGCACTGGCTGTGTCTTATGCCTCTCTGTGTGTGCTGCTTGCTGGCTGTGTTTTACACGTTTTACTCAGTACACGCACCACACACCACAATTAGCGTCGCAGAGCAGGTGGGTCCTCTCTCTTTCCCGCTTCTTTCCAAACTGCCCCCAAAATGACCTGAAACACGGCAAACTGCCCTGGGAGCCAATCGAAGCTGTGCACAATGCTTTTTTGAAGACGACAATCCGTTTCCCTTTTGCATCCTTTTACGTCGTCCTTTTTACCCTTCGATTTCTTCCACGCGCAAGTCTCGCCCTCTTGATACAACTGCCAAGAAAAGCACTGAGTAGAAGCGGCATTCGGGTCCCTTTTGGTTCGGGCCTGGGTTTGGGCTTGGAGAACGGACCAGGACGATTGGGCGGCGACGCATCGTTTTTCATGCAGCGAGAAGTCGCGAAGCAGCGACGTCTGCAATAGTCAGAAGAGTCACAGTTGGGATGCCCGTCTGCTCCTTCCCTCTTTCTTGCCACCTTCCATCATTCCTTCCCCCAATCGATCATCGTGCCACACATACCTCGTACCTCGTCTCTTGTTCCCACCTGGACTTGCAGTCTTTATTTGCCCAATTCGGGCAATTGCGATGTACCTTGCATGGTATATTTGGGAGGATCTGTTTCCTGTCCTTTTGCCAGCAATCATGCCCAGCATCTAGCGTCCACAGTTCAGTCCATCATCCGAAGACCAGGAAGCAGGCTGCCTCTTCACTCGGTTCTGTATATTTGGTGACAAGATAGACCTCTGAACTGGTCCGGCTGAAGTCAAGAAACGCAGACAGAGACAAGGAAAAAGAAAAGGAATCCAGGGAAACGAAAAAAGAAGAAAAAGACGGTGCATCAAGAGCCATGGACAGGCCAGTCTGTGGCTTTGCGTCCACGCAGCGATTGCGACTGGGCTGCGACCACGACTGCAACAGCAACTACGAGTGCGAGTGCACCTACGTATGAAAGCATGACTCCCAAAGCGTACCCCGGCGCGTGACAAGGCGATGCAAATGAAAGACCAGGGAAGTTTGCAAGGACTCAGTCTGTCTGTACATACACGTCGACTGGGTCGTTCCTTCTTTCGAGACGGCGGCGTTTGTCGCTCCTTCCCTCTTGCCTTACACCCCTGTCTCAGGCCGCAAACACCCGCAAACGAGAGTGCGAGAACACTTTGGAAACGTGCAAAAAGAAAGAAAAATAGAAAGAAAAGTCGCTCTCCAGAGTACTTGCAGAAGACCTGGATTGACTGGCCCTGGCCCTGGCCTGATGGTGTTCGGCCAGGCCCAGCGCCAAACAATCCATTGGCTAGGATGGCCTGAAAATGCGAAACAACTCAAAAAAGACAGAGCATCTCGACTTCTTTTGTTTCTCTTTTTTTTTTTAACCTGCATCTCTCTTCCATCTTTCATTGTCATCGGCTACCTTCACTTTTTTTTTGGGTTATTCTTCTCATCGTTTCTTTGGCTGTCGTCGGTTTGCCAGAGGTCGGTTTGATAGCAGTGTCGATGCAAGCGCGCAGCTCGTTCTTTCCCTCCAAATCGTCTCATTCAAGTTCTCCACAAAATCAACATTCAAGGTACGCGAACAATCCCAACGACTGTATTAAAGAGCTTCATACACCCTCTTCTTCACAGCTCTGTTTCGTTTGGCCAGCCTCGATCCTTATTTTTGCTTGTCGCCAGCATTTTTCTTTTCGTCTATTTTCTTCTTTTGTCGCCTTTTCTTTCACGATCCTCTTCTTCCTCCTTTGATTGTTTGTTCGCTGGACAATGGTGACTGCGTTGGCCTAGAACATCTTCAAAGACATTGTTCACTATCCACCAATTTGTGCCTTGTGCCCTTTGTTTTCTGGAACGTCTTCCATTTCTGTCCCATCTTTCTACAACTTTAATTCTCTTGCCTCCCCGTTCAACTATTATTTTCCTCGTTTGCCATCTTGTTCTCTGCACATAGACATACTCTCGCATTCAAAAAAGCTGGCTCTTTTTTATATCTTGACGACTCTTTCCTTCCTTCTTTTCCCTCTTTCTTTCTCAACATCTCTCTTACACTCTCGCAACTATATTTTCCAACATCAATATCACGCAACTGACCTGCTCTGCGAGCTCGACAGAACGACAACAGCAACAAGCCTCTCAGCAATTTTATTTTACCAACATACATCTCCGACAAACCACCTCCAATTGTGGCCATGTTCAACCTCTCCGAAAACACCCAGCTGCGTGGCATTGGCTACAAGGCTCTCAATGTCCTGCGCCCTTGCAACATCATCGCCCTGATTGCCGTCATCGCCGCCAGCTGGGTCATGGTCATCCTCTCTGGCGTCACTGGCCAGTTCTTTTTCTTCGACGCCATCACCCACGTTTTTACCTCCACCATTGCCACCTTTCTCATTCTCACAGAGGTCCAGTGGGGTTTCCTTAAGCGCTACTTTGAGAGCTCGTGGCCCGCCTTCTCTGACCGCCACGGCTTTCTCTGGCTCGGCCTCGCCATGGTCGTTCTCGGCTGTGACATGCTCGGCAACCTCAACAAGCCCGTTTTCAGCGTCAAAAACCTCGGCCTGCCTCTATGGCGCCTTATCATGGCTGCCGGCATCCTGTCCATCACCTTTGGCTTCTTCAACTTTATTGCCACCATCATCTTCCGCGATGCTGCTGCTGGTCTCACGGCCCGCATGATCCGCACCGACGGCAACTTGGCTGACGGCGGTAAGCTTGGCTCTGGCATTGGCAGTGGCAACCCAGTCGACTACTATGCCGCCACCACCACCTCCATCTCCCGCAGCAACACCCGTCGCTACAACAAAGAGGAGATGTACGGCAGCAGTGGCAACAGTGTCGCCGACGAGGAGAGCACTGTCGCCAACCACCAGCCTCCCAACCGTTTCAAGCGCATCACTCAGGTCTTCAAGAAGAGCCCTTTTGCTGGCCATGCCCATGGTGGTCTCGCTGGCAAGAAGATCCAGATCAGCCACCCGATGCCTGTCGGTAACTACGATGACGAGACGGCCGGCATCGCCAACCACGGTGCCAGTGCTGGTATGGGTGGCGGTGACTACTATAGCCACACCAACGACGCAGCCACTGTTGTCGACGACCATGACCTTGAGCACGATCATGACCATGATCACGAGACCCGCAGCACCTACCCAGACGACCGCTCCAGTCCTATCCTGCCTGATATCCGCCGGCCACCTACTGCCCAGCATCCTGCCATGAGCAGTCACTACAGTGTTGCCAACATGTCGCGGTTCTAATGTCTCTGTCCTGCTGGCAGGATGACCTTCTTTCCCATCAATCTAGTATTCTTTTCTTTCCTTTGTCAGTTTCTCCTTCATTTATATCTTGTTCATTTTCATGTTTCATCATTTACGATTTGCTGCAAATAAGGGGTACGAGGCGTTGGCTGGCGTTTGTGTACCTGGCCTCTTTTGTTTGATTTTTTTCGTTTGTCTCTCCGTCTCTTCGTCCTTCGTCTTCTTATTTTCATTTGTTTTCCTCCATTTCTTTTTATCTAGGGAGATACCCTACTCCGTACAAAGCAACACGGACTGCATAGTCGATGTGTCGACGGGCGTTTCTGGTTTATTTCTCTGTCAGCCATAATATGAAATACCATTCTTGGTTTCAAATACAATAATACAGTGCAAGAAGTCCAGCCCTCATTCTCGTGTTAGTGGGCATAATGCCCAATGCAGCTCGGGCGTTATTTCTAAACCCTGCACTAAGTGGTCCAAGTAAACACGTGACTTTATCGTTCCATTACATAATCATGCAGTTTCCTGTACCGCCACAAAGCGCCACGAGGCACACGGCTTTCTCATTTTGCCAGCTCTCGCTCCTCCCTTGCTGCTCCCTCTTTCCTTCCTTTCCCCCTTCTTTCTTTCCCTGTTTCCAACTTTGTCTTTCGACAACCACTCTTTCGTTCCTTCCCAACGTCAACGAAGGAAAGAAGGGCAAACAATCACGCAGCCGGCTACAAGAGAAGGAAACGAGGGAGGTCTCGTAAAAATTTTAAACAGGAAGGAAGGAGAATTAAGGGGCTGAAAAGGAAGTCAATCCAGCCAAAGAACCAAGCTTCTTGCTCAATTGCTTCGTCTCTCTCCCCAAACTCTCTCTTTTTGCTTCGTCGTCTTGCGCACGTCTCCGTTCGCTTGCGACAAGGGAGCCATCGTGAACCAAAGTCCTCTCGTCGATTTTACTCTTCTCTTTTCTTTTTGCCTCTCTTTTCGACTCTTTTTCGTCGCTCGCCATCGCGCGGCCCCTGTCGTCACTACAACTGAATTCGCGACCAGCTATCGCCAGCTTTTCTGCACTTTCACCCAACCATCTTTGTATTGCCGTTCCATCTAAGTCTCGACATTTTCCATCACCGGCTCCATCGTCCTTTGCATCTCGCATTGGCCGCCGTCTCCTAGAGGCAGCAGTCATCCGAGTGTGCGCGTTTTGGGGGAAACTAGGCGGCATTGTTTTCCTTGCTCTGCCTTCCTGTGCTGACCTCCTTTGGTCATCCGTGTTCTCTCGTTGCCAAGTGACCCGACTGCTCGGACAAAGATCAAGAGAAAGACCGGTTTAATCGCGGGCTCGCATGTGCTTTTGGTGATGCTGGCGAACCTCTGATCCTACTAGTTCTCTTTCTCGTTTCCTAATTTTGGTTTGTCTTGCTGTTGTGTTATCACTGTGGCCTGATTCTACGACAGTTGCAAAAAACAGAACGCTTGCAATTGGGCTCGACAGAAGTGCAAACGCAACCTGCAGCTTGGATCTCGGGAAGAGAACAACTGTCGTCGACTGCCCATCCTTACGTGATTAAGCACGAGCTTGCGAGGCTGCAAACGCTTCGGAACAAGAGATCGAGAAAAGGATATCAAGCTGACAAAGATCGTGAATCTTGTCACGCACACTACATCACCATGTCGTACGAAGACCAGTCGGAAGGCGTGGCCGCGGACTTCCGCGATGCCCTCAGCGAGCTGACTATGAACTCGCGCGTTGAGATCACCACGTTGACCGTCATTGCACGCGAGAACACCGAGTACGCGCACGGCATTTCCGAAGTGCTCCAGGAACACATTAAGAAGGTAAGTTGTTGTCTGCAACCTCGAATGAATAGCCCATCGTCGCATTGCTGTCTGTGCCGTATATTCTGACCAGATTTCTCGTAACAGGTTGCTCCTCAACGAAAACTGCCCGCCCTCTACCTCCTCGACTCTATTGTCAAGAACGTTGGCACCCCCTACACAATCTACTTTGGCCGCGGCCTCTACTCGACTTTCATGGACGCATACGCCTCCGTTGATAATGGCACACGGCGGAAGATGGACGAGATGCTCAAGACATGGAAGGAACCAGTACCCGGATCCGTGGACCCTCGGCCGGTGTTCAGCCCAGAGACTACACGGCCAATTGAGAATGCTCTTATCAAGGCGAGAACCTCGGCGTTGCAGGCCCAGCACGAGCACATGCGCAGCGAGCAGCAACTGCTCGGCCGCGGTCGTCCACACAGTGCAACGCCATATCGTGAAACGCCGACACCACCAGGACAAGGTGGTCGGCCAGGTTACCCTCCCCAAGGCCCGTACGGCCAGCAGCAACAACCACCCAATCAGCAGCAGCCGCCACAGCAATCATATCCATTCCACCCAGTAAGTAATATCTTTTTTGAAAGCGGCGGTCAAAACTCCTCCTCCTGGTGTATTTCATTCTAACAGCTCCCCCCAACCAGCCACCAAACCAAACGACACAAACAACACCGCAGCCGCCCGCGTACGCAACAGCCGGCGGCCCCTTCCAGCCACCGGCACAGCAACCGCAGCAACAGCAACAACCTTTCCAGAATCCCTACGGCGTGCCGGCCGCAGCTTCAAGGACAAGTTTAGAGTCGCTGAATGAAGATGTCGAGCGGTTGATCCAGGCAACCAAGACTGAGTTTACAGAGAAGTCGTATGATGTCAGTGTGGCAGGGAGGTTGAAGGCACTTCTGGATCTGCAGACGATCCTGAAGAGCCAGAACCTCGAGCACGACAAGCTGGTCCTTGTAAGAAATCAAATTGATGCCCTCGCCGTAAACTTGCCTGGCCATCTTAAGCCCCATATCGGCCCTACGCCGACGCCACCGGCAGCCAACTACGCTCCATTCCAGCCTCCGCAATCAGCGCCGGCAGGAGGAGCTTCCGCACCTGCGCCAGGTGGCAATCCGCCTCTATCAGCCGCCGTTCTGGCTGCTCTGGCCGCTGCTCGATCCATGGCAGCGGGCTCTACGCCCACTGCACAAGCTCCGGCGCCGCCCCCGCCACAGGCTGCCCCTGCTGGTGGTGTGTCGATTGACAACCTTCTTGGAAAGGGTGCCCTCGCTGCGCTTTTGGCCGCTCGCCAACAACAGCCGTCTCAACCGCAGCAGCAGCAACCTCCCCAGCCGCCGCCGCAGGCTCCATATGTACCCCCAAGCACACCGCAGCTAGCTCAGCTACTCCAAGGAGTGCTTGCTCAACAGCGTGGTGCCCCTGCTCCTGCCCCTGTTCCTGCTGCCGCACCCAGCGGAGGCAACCCGTTGGCGTTGATGGATATGCTTCGAAAAGCGGGAATCCTCCAACAGCAGACACCTCCTCAGGGTGCTCCTTTCCAAGCTCCGGCGCAGTCTCCAATTCCCGCTGGACTGAATGTTCCGGGTCTGGCAAATATTATTGCGTCCATTCGGGGCCCAGCTTTTGCTGCTACTCGTGACCCTCTACGTGAGATTCAGAATGAAGTTTCGTTCCAGGCTTCATCTCTGAAACAGTAAGTCAAATCATTTTCTAGAGGGCCCAGCCGCAAGCAAAGATTGTAGACTAACCTCTTTCGTCACTGTTCTTATAGATTCCGCCCTCATCTCCTTCCCATGATGTACGAGAATCTCGGCCCCCCTTGCACACAGTGTGGCCGTCGTTTCCGGACAGACGATGCCGGTCGCGCCGCCAAGACTGCCCATATGGACTGGCACTTCCGCGTCCATCAGCGAATTGTCGAGGCCGAAAAGCGTGGACAGCACCGCAGTTGGTATGTCGACCAGGCCGACTGGATCCACTCCCGCGAGACTATCGACTCGGACGGCGCCGATCATGGCGCCGATGCCAATGGTGCAGCTGGAAGCAACGGTGGTCGTACATCGGGCAGTTCTGCCGCTGGTGGTGTCGGCGGTGCTACAGGTGCCAAGCTGCAATGGATTCCTGTCCCTACGGGCAGCGCCAACACCAACCAAACCTGCCCCATCTGCCAAGAGAAGTTTGAGATGAAGTGGCTCGATGAGGCGCAGGAGTGGGTGTGGATCGATGCCGTTCGGATCGGCTCGCGTGTGTACCATGCTAGCTGCCACGCCGAGGCAACCCGGAGCGACAACAACCGCGATCACCCAGCTGCGGCTGCCCATTCAGCATTGCAGTCGGGCAACAATGGACCAGTCATTACGAAGCCCATACCAACCGGACCTGCAGCGGATAGGAATCGCCACCAGCCGGTGCTCGGAAAGCGCAAGGCCGATGATGGCTTCCACGGCAATGGCAACCACCGTGGCGGCAAGAACGGTGCTCGTGGCGGTGGTGCTGCAGGTGGCGGCAGCAAACACAAGAAGAAGCGCGGCGGTGCCGGTGGAGCTGGCGGTGGCGGCAATCCCCGCCGGCCACCTGACTTAGACCGAGTCGACCCTGATATTGGCGGTGGCGGCAATGGCGGCTCCGGGTCAGGCGAAGGCAACGGTGGTGGTGGTGGTGGCGGCCGCTTCGGTCGTAATGGCGGCAAGCACCGTGGCGGAGCCCACAACAACGACAACAGCAACAGCGAAGAGCCTAAGGTGGACCTCAACGCTCTGCCCTACTAGACTTTGTGTCGGGTTTGCAACGTTTTTTTTTCTTCTCGTTTGTTTCATCACGGGTTGGCTTCATCGGTTTTATTTACTGTTATCTGCTTTCTGCTTTTTTTGCATTTTCCAACTAGCCACGGATCGACATTTGCATTGCCCATGATATTGATCAATGGGCCGGTGTTCTCTTTCCACCTTGTTTTGTTTCCGGGTTTACTTAAATCATGTGTTGACGCGCACTTATTTGCTATCTTGATGTGCGATAGCGTTGTTTTTTACTCAGATCATGCATATATAGAATGGGGGAACACACAGATGGATGGCACACAGATGAAATAACACAATATGTTTTTGCTACAATTTGGTCATATCTTCCGGCGTGACTCATTTAAAGTACCGTGGCTTGAACCCGATAAGACGACACTGGTGAAAAAGATTCCTCAAGATACGTGCGGGGCTGCAAGTAAACAAAGGCTGCTAGCTTTATCAACATCAGCCTCTATTACCCTTGACTACTATGTTTTTATTCTTTCTCTTTCAAGACCTTGCCGGTTCAACTCTTTTCTATTTATCCTGTTCTTTCTTCCTTTCCCCAGCCTCTTACCGCTTCTCGCCTCAAGACCGTCGTCTGGAACAATACAAGAAATCTTCTACCCGCTGCTACCAGTACCGACCCGCCTCAGACTTGCCCCCTTTTTTTCGGCCCGGATTTTCCCTAAAAATAGGTGCTGCACGAGAAGTCAACTAGAACCATTCGAACATTGATTAACGGATTAACAGCCCGCAAAGGTTATATTCTCCCCGCTCTACTTTATTTCTCTCCACAGAACATCTCGTAGCGAGGAGAGTGGGAACCATGATTATGGCAATAATGATGATAATGATGATAATGGTGGTGTAAATTCACTTTGTTCACTTATTGTAGTAGGGGTTGAAATTTTTGAAAATGGTATGGCATTTGTGTAGATATGAGTTGACAGACAGAGAATAGACGTGATAACATTTACACCGTATAGAGGAAAAATAAAACTAAATAGAGTATACCGTCCCAAAATATCATGATTATATCTGGCGTAAAGAAAGAAAATAAAGCATACCGCAAAGAAATCAAACCCGCAAAATAAACACCGCTAGTTTGTTTGGACCCAGTCTAAAAAGAACAACAGTGAAGGAAGGATGGGCGCAATAAACAGCAAATGGCAAGGTAATGTGATGCCCCAGTAGTCCGCTTTTTTGCCATAAAGTCGTTGGCAATAAAGAAGAAGGATTTAAAAATAAAATATGATGGATGATGTATGATGGGCAGGGCATGGGTAGGTATAAAGGAGGCGAGATCCGAGTGAGACATCAGGTTGAGGTTGGAGGAGTCGTTGAGTATGTGCGTGATAAAAGATGGAACGTGGAAATGTGAGAAGTATTAAGAGTTAAGAGGTGGTTGTGATGTTCGTTAAAAATTTAGTTGCTGCTCGAAGAGCTCGGCTCCTGAGCGCGTGTGCGGATGCGGAACTTGTCGCGGAGACGCTTCGTGAGTCTCTCACGGTTGGCCTCCTCGCCGTTGTCAGCCGGCGAAGCGACAACGGCAGCGGCACTGCCCCCACCGCCGTTCTCAGCCTGGTTCTCGGCGCGGAAGCGGCGAAGAGCCTCGATACGCTCCTCGACGGTAGCGTGGCGCAGGCGGTGGAGGTCGAAAAGACGGGTTGCGCGGCGGCGGTTGCCAGAGGTAGTGGCATCGGCAGAAGACTCAGCAGCGGTGGTGGCGGCAGCGGCAGCCTCGGCATCAAGAGGAGGAGCCATCGGCGCCTCGCCGTCAGCCGCAGCAGTATCAGTCTCGCCATCGTTGGGACGCAGATCCAGGCGACTATACAAAAGGACGAGGTTAGTATCACAGGTGCAGCAAAGTAAGACCCGCCACAAAAACGTTGATGGCCACAAAAGAGAAAAGGGTTAAAACTGGGTAAAGTGGAAATGGAAAGATAAAAAAGGTCACTTACCAGAGAGGGCACGTGCCGGACACGTTAATCAGCCACGGGTCGACACAGTGGGGATGGTACTTGTGGTTGCAAGGCAGGACACGGACGTCCTCACCAACAGCGAAATCCTCTGTGCAGATGGAGCAGCCAAGGTGGTTGCCGTCCTCCTCCTCAGTAGCATCCTTGGCAGCTTCGGCACCCGCAGTACCGGCGGCTGCGCCTTCAGCAGACGAGCCAGCAACAGCGGTCGCGTCAGGTGCGGATCCCTGGAGGATACCGGTGTTCTTGGACTCTGTCACAGCATCCTCGGGAATTGTCGAAAGGTGGTGAGCCTGGACTTCGTTGGGGTTGCGGCCGTGTGTGGATTCAGCCGAGCTTTCGAGCTCGATGCTGGGGTCGGGCTTGGCCGGGGTGTTGTCGCCAAACTTGACAATAGGCAGAGTCTCGAGGACGGCACGGGCCAGACCCTTCGCGCGGCTCTGGCGCGGGCGTCCACCGTACCCGCTGCGCGGGCCATAGCGCTCGGGGTTACGGTGCGCACGAACGGCACCGGTGGCAATGATGACCAGGAAAAGCAGGGTAATGAGACCCGTAATACTGTACAGGATGCTCATAGCAACTGCAGAGTTGCTGCCACTACCGCCACCACCTCCGCCGTCAGTGGACGTGATATTGCCGCTAATAGCGGCCTGGGCCACACCATCGCCGTTGTTGGTGATGTTGAGAGTCTGAGCAGCCTCGCCCATGTCAACCATGGTAAAAATTGTCTGGTAGGCAAGGTTCGAGCCAGTAAGGCCACAGCAGTTTCCGGATTGGCTGTAGAGCAGGATAGCAGCGGGCAAGTTGTCCATGAGGGCGTTGAATATGCGGTTGGCGTCGATAAATGAGCTGGTCATGTTGTCACAGCTCAGGTAAGCAATCTGATTTGACCCTGAGATGTTGGCGTAGTTGGTCTCTGTAGCCTCGATCAGGTCGCCCATGATAGCAACGGACTAGGGATGGTGTCAATATGAGACATACCACCTTCAATGAGCGCAATGGGTACGGTAATCATTGCCATTGTTGTTAATAACTTACTCCTCGTGTCTCTTGAGACTGGTTAAGGCCCAGGACGGCGGTCAAAGGCACAACTGTGAATGTTATTGGCAGGATGTCGGCCTCGGGGTCGGACACCTGAAGGGACATGGCGGAGGATGCCTGCCACTCGGGCACGGTGTCCATGGAGTAGATGGTGGCATCGGAGGAGCTGGCGGCGTTGACAGTGACAGCCGTGAGGGTTGCCGATGCCGCGGTGAGCAGCCACTTCCAGGAAGCCATTTTTGATGATGTGTCTCTCATGTTGGTTCACAGTCGAAGCTGCTATGTGTGTGAGAGAGAGAAGGGTGAAGCGGTCCGCGCTAACGACTATCAATGTCGTTGCTGGAGAGAGAGGGTGGCGAGAGAGGTGAACCCTTGATCGTGTGAGTAGATGTTAATGGATATCGAAGCTAGATGTTTGGTGTCGAGTTCGTCGAGGTCGTCGAGGTTGTTGAGATATCGAGCTATGTCGAAGTATTGTTGTAGATGTTTGTGTTTGTAAAACGAAAAGGAAAGGAGGAGGCGGGATGAGATGTTTGACGAGTTTATAAAGGAAGAAGAGAGAAAACACAAATAAGGGGAAGGATCGGGAGAAGAACGGCAATTTGAGATAGATATGAAAAAGGAAGAAGAAGAAAAAAAGAGTGTGTGGAGAAACAGGCAGTCAAAGGGGGCAGAGCACGAGTTGGGTTGGAATCGCGGGTGGAATCAAAGTGCTGAAGATGGATAAGAGGGACATAGATGAGGTAATGAGATAATGGGAGGATGGGAGAGACAGTTGACAAGGCGGAGGGTAGGGGAAAGGGCAGATGAGCGCAGTTGAGGCGCCGGGTTTGTCACATAGCCCAGTGCCGATGACAGAACATCGGCGGCCGGCGTTTTCTGGTACAGCTATTTTGTGGTTGTGTGGTTTTGTGGTTTTGTGGTTACCGGAGTTTCTTGAGTTTCTGTCTCTTGATCGTCGTCGACAAAAGTATGCACAAAGCACTATTCGGGCAGAGCGCCAAGCGTCAAAGAGGTCAGGTCTGGCCAGGGGGTGGATTGCAGGTATGGACGGCAACACGAGAGAAAAGGCCTATCGTGGAGACGGAGACACGCACTGCTGTTGGCAACGAGGTGCGAGAATATGTGGAATTGGGTTGAAGGAGGGCGGGGGCTAGAAGAGATGTCAAGCTTTACGATGCTGGCGACATACGACGTGCGAAGGGGCGAAAGAAGGACCAAAGGCCGGGGACACGACTAAGGAAAGAGCGGCACACCACGGCGGTTGTGGAGACACACATGTAGAGAGGAGAGTCTCTCCTTCCCTTTTTTAACACTACCCACCAACAAGGAAAGTACAGTCGGCATGCTTTCAAATCGTGCGCCGGTCGCAACTGCCAAATCGTAGCGGGGAAACCAACGTATTCTTACAGGGCAGGAACAACCACGCCAACGGCGGCCAAGAGCGAACGGCTTCTCCGCCACCCAGTCAGGGCCTCCTTTGAGACATTTTTACAGATATGACAGCCAACTAGCGCCGTACAAAGTCGAGCCCAAAAGCCAGCGCAGCGAGAAGGAACACAAAAGAAAAGAAAGAAAAGACGAGAGTCTGGGTTTGGGTTTGGGCGATCTGCGACACACTTGAGCACCGGTCTGAGACGTTGAGCTGTTTTAGCGCCTCTGCTTTGTTAAAGCGGGCAACACAAGAGGGCAAGAGCCAGCAACCCGCAAAGACGCTTTCGACTCTCTTGGGAAGGACCCAGACCCGCAAGACCCGCCGCAGAGTCTTTATTGGCCAATCATAGGCCTTAGATTGAGTGCCATGCTGCGCCCCGATAAGATTCCAAGCAACCTTCGCTCATCGAGTCACTGCAAGATTCAACTTTACAGTGGAATTAAGGTGTCTTATCGATAAAGAGGCCCTGTAAGTTGAGCCGGTAGTGGGTTGCGGGAGTGGCCTAATTGAATGGCGGCGCAGCGCCCGTACCCCGCTGAACTTTGAAAGGATGGGGGATTCCTCATAGCTCCAAAAAGCGTGCTCCACTACTACCTGCTGGAAGCGCTGGACTTCACGTTACAGTGAGAGCGCCCAGTGGCCGATGGCGAGCCACATAGAAAAGTACATGTCTTTTGTATCTTTTTCCGTCCCATCCGTTTGGTTTCCACCACCTTCAACACCACCCAACCACACCACCATCAATCTGGGCGTTGATTTTGATTCCAGCCACTGCTTCTATGATTCCACAGACTAAGACTGCAGTGCCTGCCAGCCCTAGCCCAGCCTGGCCTGGTCTCCCCGGCACTTGGAACATCCGCTTCAAGTCAAAAGCTAGGGCAACGAGATATCGGCAGAGAAATTCGGACATTATTTGTTTATTGTGCTCTCCGTCCTTGCAGCAAAGACCCTTTGTGAGCTACTATCCGTCATTCCGCCCGGCGATCGTTCAACTTATCGTTGATATCTGAAAAAGCGTGTCGCGTGCGTCAAGTGAGCGTCATGGGGCGAAAAAAGACGTCTCACGGGCGTGAGCAGACTTTGGGCTTTCCCCGGACGAGATATTCCCGAGTCTGGTTTGGCATGCTTGTCGTAATTTCACACGAGCGAAGTAATATACGAGATGGTGATTCCTTTGTGGGCTGGACAGCCCTAGATCATCCCATAGCCACTACTTAAAAAAATGCTATAAGAGCGGGCTCTACGGGTATGTTTTCGAACTTGTAATACCGAGAAATACATCTCAACAGACAGACCCTGCTCGAGAAGGCAAAAAGTTGTAGGCGTAGCGGTGCATCCTGGACCGGGGAAAAGGCTTGGCAAAACAAATATGTTTGTGTGGACAAAGTGGCTGGGAGAGGCTGCATGGATTTGTGTATATCTGGACTATCGGAGTGTGTGGGCCTTTCGTTTTTCTTTCGTTTTTGTATCACGGATCTGAAAAACAGCAAAACAGCGACTCTCTCAGAGACAAGGACAGGGTAGGCTGGGAAGGAAAACAACAGGGATCAGATTACGTCGTAAGCAGACAAAATACACAAGACGCCGCAGATACGACGTACAAAAATACGGGCGATGAAGAAAAAAGAAAAACACGAGAAGAGAAGAATGAGAAAGAGAAGGAAAAGGAAAAGAGAAAACAGGGGCTTGTGGCCTCGGTCATAGAAGTTTTTGAAACAGATACTTTTCGCCTCTCTTTCTCAGTCTTCGCCATCATCGTCATCACCTAGAAAGTGTGCACTGACTAGGCAGGGATGGATAGAAGACAGCAATAAGGAAGAAACCAGAGTTTTTCGGCATACCACAGATAGTTTTGAAATCTTACATGCATCTCGTCGTTTTGCCGGGCTTCCGTGCTTGGCGGGGAATTTTGTGCTTTTCTTTCCCCTTTTTGTCACTTTATTGCCAGAAAGATCACCGGTAGGAGGCAAAAAGGAAGGCTGGCTGGTACTGTGAAGGCAGAGACAAGGGGGTGTGGGCTTCGTGATGTGCGCGGTTTCAGATGCTAAACTTCCGGAGGCGACCACAACAGGACCCAAAATTCAAAAAAAAAAAAAAAAAAAAAAAAAAAAAAAAAAAAAAAAGGATAAGAGAATTGATGAGAAGACAGCGAAATAGCCAGGCAATGAAGTAGTACGCCGGACTCTGTGGAAAATAAGAAGAGACGAGATCTAGAAGCGCGCATTGAGACGAATCGAAGTGACACAGGGGGGGATGCTTGTTATTGGGGTAATGCTGACTCTAACCACGGAGAAAATACTACGCTGGGAAGGCTCACCATAATACTCCTTGGGTCATGAGCACTTATTAAATAGTCATGGAAAGGGAGGAATTCCCACTATCAATCATGTGCCAAAATGTCACGAGAAACAATCCGGTCCGCTTTCTCTACAAAAACCATCACAACACGGCAGTCAAGTTCAAAATATGGGGAGGCGGGGAACGGCAAGAGGGAGAAAAAACTCCCAAAAAATGAAAGTGCCCGAAACCTGGTACATTTTCCTTATCTACGACTCTGCCGGCCGTGTGCCGCGTCTCCCTGCCGCTCTCTTTCTATTGTACGTCGTATTCCGTTCCTAGATAGCAATACACAACACAAGGCACATTGTCTACCGCTTTGCATGCATAAAACAATGTTGTTTGACATGCCCAATTTTGGACGACGTTGAAGGCTGGATTTTCAGGAAAAGAGGATCCTGTTTTCAACACCTGCTTTCCCCTCACCGTCAAAACTTATCGTTTGTTATTTATTACTTCTCTTCTACCCTTGCCTGCCGGTAGTTTTGTATCTTTCTCGACCGGGTTCTGGAAGCATTGGGCATATAGCATTTCAAGATCCGGAATGGCTCGCCCCTTGCACCGGATAGGCCCATCCTCTGGTCTTGCAGAGAGGTTTCCACGGTCACTAAAGAATGAAAAGTAAACAGATAGTAGTATGTACAACTAGACGCTCTAATCAAGGCTGTATCAATAATATCTATCCTCCTTTCCTCACCCTTGAATTGCCTGCCATTGTTGCCGATCGGACGTCTCGTCCCCTTCGTCTGCGAGCACTCGTCACTACAATAAGGTTCTGAGCATTCGAAATAATGTGCCGTTGTCAGAGATCTCTTAACAGCCGTACTTCATGTTCTTGTTCTAGCCCCAGCTGTGTCTTCCTGTACCACCGCTATACATTTACTTTCTATCATTTATCACCTCGACGCGCGTCTCGATGAAAATGATAGCTACTCGTAGATGATCAATGTTTATATGGCCTCTCGTCTGATTTTCCATGATATTCCCTGATAAACGCCCCTTTACTTATTCTCCGACAGTCAGGTCCAGAACTTCAACAAGTGTTGATATTCTGCAATTCTGGGCTCTCGTCTTTCAATATCTCTATGATTAGCACACAGAGGCATGCGCCTCTCTCAGCATGGTGCTGTGGAAGGTGACATGATTTGAGAAATCAGATGCTCGTAGTTTTGTTTGATTTCTGTAAAACAGCCCACTACTATTTCTCCGGTTTCTAGTACAAGAAATGGTATCGTAAACGAGTTGATAATCTGGTGATGAGACAACATCGGGTAGAGTCTTGGATCGGGTCCGCCGGACCGCATTCTTTCTCTCCCCTAAATTTCCTCCATATCCTCAGGTCGTCCAGCGGGCCGTACTCATCGCCCACTTCCACACGCTCTGGCCGCACAAAGACACCCTTCTTCTGCACCGGCACATCCTCCGTCGGCTCCACGCCCCAGTATCGCTTGCCACCAATGCTGCCGTCGTTCTTGCCGCCCACAGGTTCATCCAGCTCCACGCCCACCCACACGCCCGCTGCACCCTGCGCCGCCTGTTCACTGGCGCTCGGGTTGGCCACAATTGCCGCTGCGGCCGCTGCACCAATCTCGGGCACCTCGCCCACATACTTAACAACACCACGACGTGTATCGTCACTGCCAACGCGGCAGCGTTTGCCCACTGCAATTCCACGGGACTCGGCCTCGGCGGAAAATGCAGCAATGCGCGCGCGTGCGTTATCGGGTGCGTTGGGGTCGAAACGGCCGAGTTTCTGTGCCTTCTTCCAGGCGAGCACGCTGTCCGTCTTGGCTGCGTAGGCGTCCGCCGGCATCATGTACTTTTCAACCGCCGACGTGTCGGTGTAGTTGGGCCGCTGGCCCGCTGGGCGCGTGTCGACGACGTGCAGCTCAGCATAGGGGCTCAGGGCGAACTGAGCGAGCTGCGTGGAGTCCTCATCTGCTGCGTGATCGGCGTCTTTGAGGCCGAAGACGAAGAGGTGGCACCAGGCACGGCGGCCGGTGCCAGAAATAGATTCTGTGCCGACGGCGGCACTCCGTAATGTGCTCGAGCTTGGCCTTGAGCGTGGAGATAGTCCAGCTGGGCGTGATACGGCGCTCCGACGACGCCGTGTCGGAGATGACTAGCATCGGAACGTCGGCCATTTTGAGTTGTGTGTGAAAGTTGCGGTCTGTGTGTGTGTTCAGTGATAGACGGGCTCTTATGGTGACGGCTTGAATTAGTTGCTTTGAGCTTTTTCTGTTGTGAATGGTGAAAAAAGTCGGCTTTGTAATCGCGATGAGGCTTGATGTCAAAAAGTGGCCCAGGCAAGGGCAGCCGTGCAGATGTGCCGCCGCCGCCACTAATATGGAGTAGTCAGGGACAAGTGGAAGGCACCAGAATAAAACTGGGGAGGGGCGGGCCGAGTCAATTGATTGGCTGAGAAGGAGCGACTCAGGCACGGCACCACTAAGAAGCAGCTACCATTCTCAGCCTTGCGACCTGCAATGTACTTTTTGATAAATTGTCGACAAAACAGAGAAGAAGTGCAACTTCAATAGAGAGGAAGTTGTTTTCAATATTTTAGTCGGCTATTTTTAGTTTTATGAACACGTGTAGATTTTTGTAAATTTGTGGCTTTTTTTCTCTAACCAGTCAAATTGATATCTGAAGAGAGAACTATAGAAAGCAGCGGTTTAGCTTTTTTTTTTTTGCTAAATTTTTATGTTTATTTATATACATATATATATATAATTACATCTCACGAAACTCGGGTAGTGACAAATAGTGAAAATCATGGTAAACTTTTTTTTTTAAAAAAAAAGAAAACAATCAACTACTATTCTACGCTTTTAAACGTTACTAAAATGGTTTCATTTTCATTCACACGTCGAGCTGATTTATTTCAAGAACGGGAGGGTCATTTTTATTGTCTTACAGCCTGTACTACAGACAGGCGTATTAGGAGACGATTGGGTGGTACGCGAACAGGGTTCTCCTTTTGTCCCAAAGGCTTTGTGTCGTACGGGATCGGGGAACTGGATGGGGTGACGTGGTCCGGGTGGCTGCGCAGGGATCAAGTGGGTGGGGAGATGTGAAGACACAAGAGGGAAAGAGAAATACAGTCAATCGTGATGAGAACAGACAATGATGTAAAATAAGCTTCTGGGAGTCTACAGAGCTATTTAGTAGGATACGCAAATTACAAGGGATGACAATGGGTTTGCTCCAGTGCCGAGCCGTGCAAACGCTTTTCTTCCGATCGTATTGTAGTTACCCTGTTTAGAAAATACTGTCAGCCCATCGGAGCACGGTCCTGGAGGCACAAAAAATTCAGAGAACAAAACGACCGCTACCTGGCATATGCACGACATCGCGGCTAGCAGGGCACTGTGTTGTCTTAGAGTTGGAGAAACAGGGAAGGAAGAACGAGAGAGCGAGCGCGGGAGCATAGATACAGGAAATAAGGCAAGGTGACATGAAGGAATATAGCGTTTGCTCAACTGGGTGTGGGTTGGGGAACAAGCTGAGGGCCGAGAAAGCACGAAATAGAGAGTGAAGAAAAATAGAGGGGGGTGTGGCCGAGAAAACGTCGCTGGGTTTGCATGTTTCCATGTTGAGGTCGCACAAAGGTGATGCAGCTCTTCTATTTCGTACTAGGAGGGAACAATTTGATATCGGTGCAGAACAGCTCGTTGGCCACAAGTACAAAGAGGATGTGCCCCTACGGGGTGGGAAGGATCTGCGCAAACGAACTCTTTCGGAGAACTGCACTGTGATAAAGAATGCATCTGGAAGATAGAAATCGAATAAACATAAAACGAACTAGTCCGTTTGCCGATGCAAGATATATGAGCTCGACAAGACAGAATGCGCATTAAGTGCATCAACCCTGGCCCCGAATCCCGGAGCCCTGTTCCCGTACGGATGTCGATATGAGTCCCGCCGTTTTTCTATTTCATTGTTACCCGTGGGCACATCGTATGCCCCTCTTGGAACTTCGTGGCTGGCGTGACACGGGATACGGCAGTGCTCCCGTAGACCTTGTATCTCCCTCAAAAACCTCGGCGGGGTGAGTATGTACGCCGTTTGTCGTAAGGTGAAGGGAGCTGTGCATTGGTGGTACGACGTACAACGTACACAGCTACCTATGGTTTCTTTTGAGCTCTAGGTAGAGTCTGCTTTCGCCCAATAGGGATGATTGAAGATAATGGCGCACGCAGCCGGACAAAGCAAACTAAATATACCATGCACTTCGGGAAGCAAAGGTAGGGCGAAGCGCAAGCCATGTGCAGCTTAGATGCCGAGAGTACTGCATTTACGGGATAAGGTGAAAGTTGCGAGCTGAGAGCTTCAGCTGATATGTCATTCACTTCGATGCATTACGGGAGGAAGATGTTCGGTATCGCGGGACCGCTAACGGAGACGGCTACTTGCAAAGAATTGAAGCAAGACAATCCTCGACATGTATGCCGTAGGCAGGCATTGGGCCGTCTTCTAAACCGGAGAACGTACACAACCCTCACTCTTTTTGCTGGAGTCCAAAACGGGGGGATACACAACATGTGCTGTGAAAACCTCGTACTTTTGCTCGGTGTAAGTAGCCAGGTGGGGAGGTTAGAGCTCACCTTACAAAAAGAGTGATTCGGAGAGGTCGTATTCCATAAATTCATAGTCTATTTAGTATCTGTGTATGGAGAATGGTAAGAAAAAGCTTACATTTTGTCTTTATTTTGGACGACGTTGCATCATCGCTGAATACGTACTCCATCAGAAACGGGTCAGTTCCGAACACGACGTCAAGACTTAAACACATAGATTGAAAAAAGAGAGGCAAGCTGAAACCATGCTCCTTGTTTTGACCGATATGTACATGTTCTCGTAGAACAAATCAAGGTGAATCAGGCTAGTGCACCTAATGATGTCGTGAATTCTACTATTGCAAACTGCAGGGCTGATATGTAAACAGCCAAGGGCGAGACTTCTTCTCCCTTATACCGTCATGTACTCGTCTTAGAAACCAATGCATTTATCGAGTTGTTTTGGAGATATGCATCATATAATAAACTCAAGCACATATTTTTACTATCTCTCCTTTCAAATTCGCTTTGTGGGCTGCACCAACAGGCCGGCAGGAAAGAAATGTAACCACTTAACGATATTGTCTCCTCTATCTGCGTGATCATTATTTATCCTCGTGAAAAACTGCTCGTGGTATTCATGTGATCGTCTAGACTATTAAGGGGAATGTGAGTTCAAAACGCCATTTTCTTGATCGGTCTCCGTATGGTTTGAAGTTACAAGAGGGAGAGTATAAACAAAACTGCAAACGACGTAATCGAAGGGATGTCCCGAGAAGCGCATGAATTGTTACTCAAACAATAAAATCCTATGGAGTTTAAATACGGCATGCAAGTGTATGAGCATTTGAATTTGCACGGCCTTGCCATTTATATCCTTTTTAATTCATCCCGCCAGCATCTCTCCATTTTCATCCCGTGGACGGCCCGTCCTAAAATATGAGGAAATAAAATCCTTTTTTACTTCTATATCCCTGCATATGCCTCATATCTTCCTCCCTTAAGTCTGTCTTTCTGTCATGATTCACTTGTGGGTGAGGCATCGTGACTGCTACAGTATCATCCGGCAAGGAAAAGCAAACGAGCCGCCCGACAAGAGTGACTCGAAGCGAACCGGAAGTCGTAAAATAAACATATAAGAAACAAAATAACGTCAAGCGACAATTAAAGGAAAGTTTTCGGCTAGCTTTTCCAAGAGTTACTTTCATTTATTTTGCTGCTTCGAGAAGAAAGAAGAATAGGAGGCAGGGATAATGGTGTTTTGAAGAACGGTTTGTTGATGAGATGACGGCTAGGACTTTGATGCGTTTGTTTTGTCACTACCTCAATCTTATATTTGTTTATCTCTTCTTATGCCCCTATTTTTGCTCTCGCCAATCCTGCTGTTTTATGTAAAATACTGAATAGGAACCTGCAGTAGTAATCAATAGCAGCACCGCAATTAAGAGCTCATGGTAATAAAAGGAGTACTAGCATCGCTCACCACCTGGTCGAGGGTGAAGTCGAAGCTTTAACTCCCGTCGGGCCTTTCTATAAAAAGAAACTGGCGAGTTTGTAACCGAACAAGTTGAGCCAGCCTCTTTCTCCAGAAGTAGTTCGTGGCCTAGGCCTTTACCCGAGAGTACGCTCCTCTCGCCCCCTTATTTTTCTGTGGTTGTAGACTTTTCGTTATTATTTCATCTTATATTGTTCCCTTCCCCTGCGAGCGGATAAAATAACGCCCCTCGACGGCTGTGGCTTCTCATTTGTGGCGGCCTATCTCGTACTGTGAAACCTTATTAAACCCCCAATGAGCGTTTTAAAAAGAGCTCGGCTGCTTTTCCCTGAGCCTTCTTTCCTTTTCGGTCCCGTTCTCTCGGCTTCGATGTAAATGCCAGGGGCTCCTCAACCTACAAACAAGTCGATCGGCAGACATCCTACTCGCCACTGGTTTGTTGTGACTTGCATGACTTGAGTAGTGTTTGAGTGAACTGAGTTGTCAGGAGCTCTGATGACGAAAGAAAATAGAAATGAGACTCGAAAAATCAAATAAAGCTATAAGAACAAGATATAAAAAATAACCGGCCTCATGGGAGATATTTTGGTAACTCACCTATTTTACTTACAGTTGGGCCTCTAACAGAGCCCATTTGATGCCCATCTAGAGCCGGATGCCGAGCAAGTTTATTGCGGTACAATATCCCGTATTTCACGCAACGCTGCATACAACGTACTATTCTCCGTTGATGTTACTCTTTCTTGCCCTGTTTCAAGCTAAACAATGAAGCTACCTGCAGCTTGCAGGTGTTGGTCTTCGTATCGCCCTATTCCCGTAACCTGTTCGCCTCAACCCCGAACCAGACCAAAAGCAAGCCCCATTTGCATCCTACGGATACGACTTACATAGCCCCTCTCCCCTGATGCCCAACGATGGTTGGCTAGATAGCTTCGAAGCCTGACGAAGAGGGCGGCCAAAAAGCTGCAAACAAGTGGCGATGGAAAGAACTGGAGAGAATAGAACGGAATATGAGGTAGAAAAGCAGAAAGAAAAACATCTTGGAATCTTCAAGAAGCGCTTAAAGGGTGCAAAAGATCGATGCCGCATTTGTGCCCTGTCAGCTAGGCTAGTATTGGCTTCCCCTGGCGCAGGTGTGCTTGTTCGTGAGTTGAAGTGCATACATACGCTGCCACTCAAGTGACCTGCATGTGGAGAACAAAAGCTGCTTCTTGGGGACAAAGCAGAGCCACTCATATCGGTACCTGAGAAGGCAACTGGATTATCTCGTCAGGTGCAGACGATGAGCCGATGCTGCAGTCGTGGCTTGTGAGGTATCCTGCTTGTACATAGATCTATGCACCTTTTGTTGAGCCAGCTGCAGTAATTTATGGGCAAATATGAGAACTCACTGTTCAGTACCCGAGTTTTATTCTCTCTCTTTTTTTTTCTCAAAGCAGATGTCATGACATCTGCCCAACATTTGTCGTGCCAACGGATAATTTCTCGCCTCTCTCGGGTAGATATACGGCACAAGGTTGCGAACGAAGAAGAAATGGAAACGGCAAGACTAAAAGTCTAGACTTGTTCCACAAAACCTAAGCTCGACTCGTAGTTTATGCCATTGGGGGAGGATAATGTTACACCCTCACATGTGGCCACTGGTGACCCTGTTGCCATCAGCTTGCTGTCTTTCGGGCCGTCACACAGAGCTTTCTGTTGGTTGACAATCTCAAAAATCAGAAGGTGCTCGTGCACAGAGTACTCCTCCGTAAAAGCCAATATAGTCCCATACTGGGTTCCTTTTCTGTTGAGGGCTAGATGTGCTGAATGCCTTGAGACTTTCCCTTTCTGTGGTGGCGTGCTATCCATTGCCAGATAGCAAGAATTGGCGAAAATTAACGAGAGATGCCGGGCATTGGGGGGGGGGGGGAGAGAGAGAGAGAGAGAGAGATTTGGAAATGTGCCCAACACTAAAATCTAGACATATGACGCACTTATACGCCTTTGAGGCGGTGGACATCTTGGAAAACGTGTGGCTTGGAGATGTTGAAAATCTTCAACAAATTTAGTTGCACCGCTAGGGATTTATTCTGAGAAAGGAGGACACTTGATGTTGAACGCTAGTAGCATTGCACGCATTGCAGAAAGCAGATTGATGGCTGGTTGTGCCAGGGCGCAAAAAGCAAAAAGAGACACACCAAGACAGAAGCTTAGTTCGTCATTCAACTAGGATGGTGATGGTTCATGGGGCGAGAAGGGGCGGAGAGACAATGCCAGGCGTAGCCGGCCGCCGGCCACATAGGTATCTCACAAGGGCCGACTGGCGAAAGCTGTTGGCAGAATGACAGGTGTCACCGCTAAATCAGACCGCCTCAAGGAGAGGGTGTAAAGACGAGACGCCAGCGTTGCCAGTAAATAAGGTGTAAAGGAGCGGTCGCGCAATATGGTGGCCGGCGTCAGTATCTAGGTGTGTGCCTGATTTTGATATGTGCCGTTGATAAGCAAGGCGGTTGATACGAGCCCCTTCCTGGATCAAGGAGAACAATCTGAAGCTGTGGCTATGAGGCACCTTTCGGTGTAAATATTGAGAATATTTTTTGTCATATTTTTGTCGTTGTCGTTCTTGGGGGCGAAGACGTTGTACCTGACCGCTAGTTCGTCAACCACAGTCTCTCACATCTCCCGAGAAGGAACTGGAGGAGTGGGCGGGGAGAGGGGCCGCATGCGTGATGGCATGCGTGTAAGTGACATTGTGACAGCGTGTCGGCCATCTAGCCCGGTCTAATGTATCGCGGCTTTTCCTTCCCAAAAGCCCAAATATTCTTTCATTCCGGTGTTGCGTGCTCGACCACCAATTTTCCCTCCATGTAACGAGTCTCTCCCAAGGCAGACGCCCTTGAAGGCCGCAACATGGAAAACCCAGGAAAGAAACAAACGCTGAGCGGAGCCAATTGGCCGCTGGAGAAACCAAATGCCCATCAATCGGGCACCGGTACGGTTTGGTTTACTGTTTTGGTTGGCATGGGTTTCCAAATAGTTGAACAAGGCGGCTTAATGGAAATGTTTTCACATGTTGCTCTTTCTCCGCAACAAGTGTTTTAGTAGGCATTGGTCCCGAACATCACCGCCTTCTGGTCGCCAGACGGGTTTCTGCATTTCTTGGTTGTGTTCGCTGTTCGTCGTGCCTCAATCAAGCCCAGCGTGCCCTTTTTGTCAGGCGATGTCTGGTTCAGCCCCGCAAGCCGAAAGAGCCTCCAGCATATCCGTATGCCGGAGATGGTGTTCTGTAATACATTCTCTGTGTGATGTGGGATTGAGAACAAGGCAGCCGCAGAGAATCGCAAAGAAGCGCGTGCCCCATAAGCTTTTGGCGCAAAGAAACAACACCTGAAAAGTGCCGGGGGGCAGCAGGCGCACAGACATTTGGCTCGGCTGGCGGCCCTTGTTCGATCAGCAAGCGCCTTAAAGCAGTTCACAGTGTCCATCAATCTCGCCGTGTTGCATCATACAACACCCAGAATGGATAGGATACTGTCGACTTGGCTGGAATGAACGAAATGGATAGTGTGGTGAAGACTTGCTCGACTGGCAAAGGATGATGGCATTATCAGACCAGGCAAGGAAAGTTTATCTTATTTCGTGATGTGTCGGCGTCCGGCCCCCTGTCTCTGGTGTCGTCGTTCTTCTATTTCCTGCTCCTGACTGGCGGCTATCCTATGACCACGGCCTGTTGCCCGCAATGTGCGAGGATTCAATGCGTCGTGGCCTGGTTGGATATGCCATGCTTGTTGTTGCACACCGTTTATTTTGAAGCCGCCGTCGGTCACTTTTTGGTGTGAAGACTGCTAAAACCCAAGCCTGCACAAGCGGTGTATTTTCTGTGCCTAACTTAACGGCCGGAAGTTAGCGGTGACCGCCTGATCAGTGTTATGAGTCCGTGTGCTCTTTACAGGTATCATATTCGTATCTTGTTGCGCCAATTTGAGAACGTGATGCGTCTCGTCGCCCACAGGGATTTAGTGTTGATCTTGGCTGTGTAGTGAGGGATAAACCTACTCAGTAATAAGACTTGCTTTGCGCTGCTTCCATGAAATTTCTCTCGGCACGGTTATTAGCTTTTTTGTTCTTTTTTTTGAGGGAGGCAAGCATGGACATGACCCTTAGGTGTTGGGGCTGGGGGTTTGAGGCTGGAACCAGGGTGAGGCCGGCCCCATTGCGGGTGCTTAATTCCTCTCGCCATCGCGTCCGAAAAAGGGCAGAGGCCGTGAACGATAGTGTGTGAGAGGTCGTGACAGAGCGAGAAAATCGAGGGAGAGCGCGTGGTGGCAAGGGATTAGAGCGGCGCATAGAGACAGCGATGTGAATCCATCCAAGCGAACGGAAAATCAGCATGGTTGGGCTGGTCAGGCGAGTAAGAATCTTGTCAGCAGGCCGGACCACGCAAATACAAATCGTACGCTGGCTGGGGTGTTTCGGGTAAGGCAAAGAAAGATGCGTGGATTGCGATCACTGCAGGCATTGTCGGCGTCGGGTATGAAATGAGAAAAGTCCATTTTTCCTTCTCGAAAAAACGAGGCGGCTTGCGAGGCAAACAACAGGGATTTGGCAAGAGGTAAGATGGGTGGAGGACAATCGTGTCTATTCTTCAAAGGATGGACAGCAAGGAACCGCGCGAGGAGGCAGGAGCGAGAAAGGAACTAAGGAGGGAACGACAAATGGAATAAATAATAAATAGTACGGAGAACGGGTGAAGGAAGGAGAGACGCCCGCGAACATGAACATGCGCTCAAGGTAGGCATGGTAGCGTTGTAGGAAACCACCAAAAATGGCAAGTATGCAAGGGCAGTACCTGCCGGGAGCCGAGTGGGCTGCAGAGTACGAAGTAAGGAAAGAGCGATGTGAGGATTTGTTCTTCAAAAGAGGAAACACAGGAAAGAGTGAGGGGCGCCGTGGAGAAACAAGTGGGAAAACAACAGGAACGACTCAAGCGAGGCAGGCGCGATGGCAGCACTGCGCGTCACGACTTCCACTACGAATGTGACGGAGGGTGCATATGTTCATCTCGTTGTGTTATGTTCGCCCAGAGGAAGGAGCAGACCCGCAAAAGTCAAATCGGAGAAGGCGACGACGACACGGGCGCTCACGTGGCCCTACCACCTCTCCTTAATTGCCCTCTGGTTTCATCCGGGCAGTCGTGCGCGTAACGGTGGCCGGAGGCTCTTTCCTTACATGAGACTTACACGATGGCCACACCACGGACCGGGAAACTGCATCTGGCTGGCCAGACCCTCTCTCTTTCCCTCCCTGATCGGAATAAGCATGCCTAATTCCTTCTTTGTCGTCTACGCTCTTTCCCAAAACGAATACCGTACGTCGTACTCGAGGGCCGTTTTCTCCGCAGACCAGGCCGCTTCCAAATCCGCCCACGGCTCCATCCTCCATTTCTCCATCTCTTCTGTTTCTCTCGCCCAATTCAGTGTGCTGGGACCCTTGTCTGTCTGATAAATCGGACTCCCGACCACAACACGATCGAGTACGGTTCTGGCTAATACGAAAGAGGAGGCCTGGCCAGCCCATGCCGTATGGAACCAAGCCCACTCTAAGCGATATGCACAGGCAACAAAACAGAAGAACAACGAAAACAGCGAAAACAGCAAGACCACACGATATGAACAGATCATCCATCCAACGGCGGCCGTGCCAGAAGCAACAGTGCGGATGCGGCTGCGGATGCGATCGCAGATACAGATGTGAGTCTCGCAGGTCCTTTCGGGCTCCTTTCTGTTTCTCAAGTCGTGGTGGCCCTGTCCTTGCACTCCTCTCGTGTTCTTGGTGTCTCCAGTATCCAGGCATTTGGCAAATCGGTTTCAAACTGGACTGAACAAGCAATGCACATTTGGAGACAGCGATCTTCCCCTTCCCGCCCCTGCACGTCTTTCAACAAATTTTGCGGCTACTGTCTATTTCGCATGTTGTCTTTGCCGATGTGCCTTTCAGTTTATGCGTTTTTGTCTGGGTTTCTTGGGCAATCTCCTGCCTGTATCATTCCTCGTGTGTCGTCTTTTTCGGCATCGTCTCGTCTTGCCAGTCTTCTTTTTAGCCCTGATTCGTCTTCTTTTCTCTCCCTCGGGATCACTTACACTTTTGCTTCTAGCGTTTGGTTGTCCTCCTGCAAGGTGTACTCCGTATCTCTCTCTCTCTTTTTTTTTTGTGTGTCTGGCTTAATGTTCCCCGTTTTTTTTGCGACTCGCCCGTTTTGCTTCATCCCGCAGCGTCACTTTGAACTCCCGGACTGACCACACTTCTTCCAGGTCCATCTGCACTGCACATGCATACGCACGCCGTACCATACGAGTCCGTTCACAGATGAATGTGGCCCCCGGTTCCTGGTCTGCTGAATTGTCCGACTGGCTACAGCAGAAACGTACCCTGAGTTGTACTTGTCCATCGTCTACCCTTGTCTTCCATCACCCCTACCACCCTCCCTTCCGGCAGCCTTCGGCGTCTGATACTTTGATACGCAATCGCATCCTCTAAGCCTCTTTGGCCCATACACAGCGCAAACGCAGGTGACGATGAGGGAGCTTGGGATTGTTTTGTCTCTTGGTGCTCCGCAGGTTATTACACTTTATTTCTTTATCCGTTTTTTTTTTCTTCTTTTCTTTTTGGTCAAATTTATCTGCATGCACACTGTGGGCTCCAACGCTGCAGCCCAGCTGCAGCCCAGCTGCAGCCGGCTTTTTTGCTTGCTATGTGGTTTGATATTCAGTTGGTTCTGCTTTGGTCATATTTTATTGTTTTTCTTTTTACCCCTTTACCTTTACTCTCCATTTTCTTTCTTTGGGTCAACATTGGTCAGTATTCTTTTTCGATTTTATTCATTTTTTTTTTCTTTTTCTCTTTTCGAATTCTTTTCCTTTCTTTTCCTTCTGCTGTGTATTCTGCACTCCGTCTTCCGGCCCAATACCCTGAACCCCTGAACCCTGCCACTGTCTGTGTTTCTTCTCTCTCTCGTCCTCGTCTCGTCCTTGTCCGCTTCCAGACTATCCATCCTCTCTTACGTGCATGCTTCTGTCTATTTCGCTTCCAACCTCACTCCCCTGATCCCTAAACCATGCAAGAAAAAGAAGAGATTTCTTCCCTTTTGTTCCAGCAGTACGCCTTGCTTGCCCGAAGCACACATTAGTTGCATGTACACGCAATTCACCGCAATCATAGTACACCATCACGACGTATTACATACACCGTGTTCAACGATGGGCTATCTAACCAGGGTAAGGTTTCTACGGCATGCAAAACGGACGCAGAGTCTTGTCTAGGACCGTTCTCTCACCAACACAACAAAATCTTTCGGTGTTCTCATTGCCTTTCGCCGTCGATGGTATCGCTGCCTTCGCCAACCTTACATCAAAACCCCGGTTTCCCGATCGTCGTGCTGCCCCAACCTTCATGCCCATTTATCCACCCACACTTCATACACCTTTACAGAATACAATTACCAGTTTTCACATTGTGGGCCCCAGTTACACTTGCAGCGAGCAACAACAGTACCCAATTTGGCTGCAGTTTTGTCGCTGCGCTTTCTTTTTGTATTTTCTTCTTTCTATTTTTCTTTTCTCGTTTTCAAGCTGTGATTTTCTTTTGTTGAAAAGAGTCACAATTGCATTCTCAGCTGCCCCTTTTTTGTACCGGAAGCCTTTGGGCAAGTTCAAGTTTACAGTGCAACACTGGCCAGAGCGTTTTTGTTATGCCCATGCCAATATGGCAGCATTAAGTTTTGACTCTGTTGTTGTTATGCCTGCCTTTCCCCTTGCAAAGACACGCGTTTTATGTTATTTTTGCTTTTATGTACTTCCTATTTGTTGCCTCTTTTGGGGGTTGCTTCACCCCGTTTTGACAGATCTGTGCTTAGTGACCTCTTTGTCACCGTTTTCAAACGCATTTTCTGCTGCCGGCAAGCAAGGCCCAGTGCGTTCCATTTCGGAGCTATTTTCTTGCAAATAGAGTTGGGCCGCACAGACAACGTCCCAAAAAGAAATTGCGCTTTCCAGAATGGCCGCGTTTTGGTTCTGCTCTCAAGCTGTGTGTACACAAAGTGAGTATGTGCATTAGCGGTTCCAAGATGGTGTCCTCGATACACCACTCTGCCACTTAACCGTTTTACAGCTTCATTACCGCCTGTTATTCCTTCGCGCCGTTCTTAGGTCTGTGAGCCTCTTGCTTGTTATTTCCCCCCATTTCTTTTCTTCGCCCTGTTCTCATTATTTCCAGGTGGGAAATGACGAAGAGAAGAGAAAAAGAAAGCAGGAAATATTGCTGACCGCGAGTTTTTTACAGTGATACTACAAACAAAAAATTACACCAGCAAGGCTACCCCATAGAACAAGACACAAAAGCTGCCAAGTTGATCTGGGCACTGAATGCTGTCTCTTCGCCGTGTAAGTTTGTCTTTGAAACATTCAACTGTGTTCGTCTCTTACCCTGGAAACCTGTGGCTTGTCTACTAGGCCAGCTGCAGCGCCCTACGAAAACGGAGAAACGGTCAAGACGGCATTAATCCTAGAGTGGGCATCCTTAACTTTATCTAGGTCCAGATCTCACCGTAGCCAAAAATCTGGCCTTCCTCCCCGGGGTGTGACGACAAGATGCCCGTTCTGTCCTAGTACCGAGAATGACAGGTACAAACAAACGTCTCGGCACGGTACTTGCTCGCTCTCTGAGTTCCTGCCTTTTTGAATCCAACACAGCTCATATATCCCTTTTTGCAGTGCGGGTCAGCCATATAGACGGACTTATTATAGGGTACGGTATTGCTAGGGCATGGCCTCAGCACTCGAGACGAAGGAACCTTACCAGGTCTCAATATTGATAATGGCCGCTTAAACACTGCCTCTGCTGCCTTTCCTGCGTACATACTACGCGCTCTCGTTTCGTTCTTGGCACCCCGTAAACTACACCCCCCTAGGGCCCTTTGCCTTTGCGTCTCTTGTTCCTGGCCCTTGCAAGCAGCCCAACAAGCAGCAAGGTACCAAATATACACCATCATCTTCACAACACAAAACACGCAAACTGGTGGCTCTTCACTCTTTCCACTTATTTCAGTTTTCGACAGCACTGTTTCTAAGAATCTCGCCCTCTACGACGTATTGTGAGGAGAGATCGTCTGGCACCATCCAGGCTGCTACCCACACACCCTCTCTGACCTGTTAATTCAAGAAAAACTTTTCCACCCCCCTCCCCCTTCCCCCATCTTGCAGACATACATACACTCAACATCCCATCTTTACTGGTCTTCAAAGTTCAATCTTTCTTCTTTTCAAATTTAAGCACTTCCTCAGACACCCAATGTCTTGTTCCTTTTCTCCCAAGTCTCATTTATTGCACTCCTACCTCGACTTCATATAGCATATCCTACTCGTTTACGACAAACACGCATTAATATTTAATTCCCCTATTCTTTTACTTCTTCCCCTCAGCTTCCTTCTAGTTTCTACTGTTTCCTGGCTTCTCACGACATCGTCAAGTTTTTCTTTGCATTGTCCAAGATCAACCGCTCAGCCCAACACTTCTCACTGTCCCGTTCACTAACCCTTCACCTTAACAACAAGACGGCACGAACGAACCATATCGAGCCATTGTCCTTTCAGAATCGTCACCAGGGGAGCGGAGAGTTTACACTCAGTCATTACTATCTCGGCAGTGCTTGCCTATTTTTTTTCTGTGTCGATTGGCGGAGAGACAGCTGCATCAGCACCAATCAAGAGGCCATGTCAACATCCTCGTCTCCTAACAGAGTACACCGTCTTGCCCAACACAACTTGGTGAATGTGGAGGGTACCTTCCCCTAAAGATTCAGACATTGCCTTCATTACCCCCCCTCCCGCCTTTACGAATATTTAACAGAGCCCTCCCGTGATTGTTCTACTTCTCCCCCAGCTACAGCACTTTCAATATTCAATTTTGCCGACTTGTGGCACTGGGGAAAACCAGACGACACGCTCTTTATCACGGCCGCCTCTATACACCAATTTCCCCCCTTTCCATTTCCACTCTCAAATCACCAACACGGCTCTATACAGTGGGAGAATCACGGCACAGCTTCTATGAATAGTTGCATCGTTCTAGAAGTCTCAAATTAGTTCCACGAGGCAGGTCGAACTATCCGGGAATCATCTTGCTCGTCAGAAATCACCTACAGGCGCAAAACTGACAGAAGTTTCAAAAATCAGCACCCAACATACCGCCACGTTGGCTCTCACCATATCCCTTCAAGCGGACGACGTTGCCGTTGCCGGTGGATGCAACCAGCTGCCCAGGCCATCTGGTTTCTTGCATCACCAGCATCATCTAGACCTCTACAGGACCAAGCCGCCAGGAATCGAGACTGAGAAGAGCAACAGCAACTATCGGCTTGCATCTCTTCCGAGCCCTAGTTCTCTGCAACGGCAGGATCGTTTCTCACTCTACTCCGGAAGAAGCGCAGATCGCGAGCCCTTGTTCACGTCCGATCAACCGGAAGGCGGTGGCGGGTGCCCGCCGCCTCGTCGTCAGGACCCTACTTCTCGGCCATTCAGCGCCATAGCCCCGACAGATACAGTCACCGTGGATATCACTTCCCTTCTCAAACGTTCCGACTCAGATGAGTCCGCGTCGCCAACCCAACAACAGAATCAGCCACAGCAAGGACAAGAACGGGAAACAGCTATCACTTCAACCACCACAGCAACAAACACAACTGCCAGCTGCGCTGCCACTTGTGCCATACCACTTCCAAGGAATCCAAGATCAGTCGCGTTCTTCTTCGCTCCCGCCTCCACAGTCTTTCCAGCCAACATCCGCTGTTTCGTCTACACCGTCACCAGCCTCGGCTCCCGGTACACATCCCTTTGCGCCCCTTGCAGCATCAGTTCCGGTAACAGCAACCGCTATCCTACAGGCATCACGTACCCCGGCTCCATTTCCTACCTTTACTGGTTTTCAAACAACAGCACCGCTGAAGGGGGGGCCAAGTCTGTCCGCAGCAGGTGTGGCAAAGCGAAGCATGCCACCATACACGATAGACAGTCCCGCCAAGAAGCAGAGCAAATGGTCGGCAGAAGAGGACGCCCTAATCATCGAGCTGCGAGGCAGCGGCATGAAATGGGAGGACATTTCGAAGCGGTTGCCTGGACGCAGTGCCATCAGCTGCAGACTTCATTACCAGAACTACCTTGAACGTCGGAGCGAGTGGGACGAGGAGAGAAAGAACAAGCTTGCACGGCTTTACGAAAGGTAGGTTTGAATAAGACACGGTCCGCTGATATGAAGAGCACGCTAACTTTGACAATCAGATTCAAGCCTGACATGTGGGCAAAAGTGGCAGAAGAGATGCAGGTGCCCTGGCGTGCAGCAGAAGCCATGCACTGGCAACTAGGAGAAGCTGACATGGCACGGCGAGCAGGCGTTACTCCCTTTTCCCTGACAGCGACAACGATCGAGGCGTCATCATCGTCCGGCCACCACCGCCGTTCTCCATCTCACCTGTCCTACCAGCAACAACCGCAAGGCTATGGCCATCACCACTCTCAGGGCGGCTTTCGACCAGACACTGGTAGCGCTGGTGGCAGCAGTAGTGGTGCGCTCTCACCTCGTTACGGACGCGGCAGCAACCCCTCGATGCCTTTACCTCCTCCTCCTCCAATGCATGGAGATCGACTCGTTGCTGGCCTTGGAGTTAGCAGCAGCAGCAGCTCGGGCCGCGGCTTTGGGTCGTCTTCTGGGAGGCGCGAACGAGACAGCACGCCAGGCCGCGGTGGCAGCTCGTTTGGTGGTGGGCCATCTGATCCTGCCAATGCGATGTATCACTACCACCAGCAACACCATTCGCAACAACATCAACACGCGGGGCCCGGGCTGCCGCCCATTCAAACAGGTGGCGGACCTCCTATTTTGCAGCAACAAGAACGACCGGGTGGCAGCAGTACCTTACCCAGTTTTGCGGAAATTACGACTGGGGTCAGTCCATACAGCACGCCGGCGTATTCCCTTGGAGCAAGTCCTGCACCAAGCAACACAGACAGTCCCGGACCAGGCTCTGGCCACGGCGGCTTCGCAGCTTATTCGACAGGAGGTTATGGGTTTGGCCCTGGCCCGGAACCTCCGACGTCTGCTGGTGCTGCTGGCAAGCGCCGGGCTAGCCCCAACTTTGAGCCACGCGAGCATCGCAGACGATATCTTCAGTCACCCCGGTACGACGATGGCCGGGGTGGGGGCTCCTCCGGGAGTGGCTTTCACAGAGGGTGAAAGCTATGAATAACGAGTCAACGAAAATTTCCTATTCCACA
This sequence comes from Sporothrix variecibatus, assembly GCA_016097105.2. Classification (NCBI taxonomy): domain Eukaryota; kingdom Fungi; phylum Ascomycota; class Sordariomycetes; order Ophiostomatales; family Ophiostomataceae; genus Sporothrix; species Sporothrix variecibatus. The sequence goes on from JADMNI010000003.1 coordinate 2,160,217, forward strand.
CTCTCTGCCATTTCATTTTCTTATATTCTTCATTTTCCAATGTTCATTTTCCCCCCTTCTCTTCTGGAACTACAGCACATGACAATACTTCAGGCGCTGTTGTTGGCCATCTACAGGGATCTGCTTTTTGTTTTTCTTGGAAAACCGGCTACAGAATTTGCGCTTGCGTTGTCTATCCACTCACTACAGGGTCGGTCACTAAGGACGTGCGCAGGAGATGCAGCACATTCCCGTTCCTTTTTTCCTACTTTTCTTTTTGGATTTCTCCTTTTCTCTTTTTCAGGTGCAAAAAGACGGGGCATGAGCAGGAGTCAGGCAAGAAAAAATGATAGAGGTTGGGGGCCGGATAGTGAACGGAAATGGGGGTGCATACAAAAAACACGACGTACACGACAATGGATGGGAATGGGTGCTGGGGCGGTTCTTAGAAGTGGGTTTTTGAGGGTAGCCAGCCTTTTAGCTCCCTATTTGGTTTTTGGTTTTGGTTTTCCTCTTTTCTTATTTGCTCTTTTCTTTTCTTTCCTGCGATTTACTTCGACTTGTTTTTCTTTACCACCCCCTTTCATCAACCATTTGTTATTCCCCATTTTTATCTCGTGTTTTGTTAGCCGATCTCGATGTACTTTGTTTCTCTTTCTACAGACAAAACAGACAGTGCTGTGTATTGCATTGGGTCCGGAGCGATATTTTGCTTTCTGCGGCCTTTGCATTGATTCTGACGTTGATATATTCTCTCTTTTTCTTTTACTTCTTTTGTTGCTATTTTTACCTGGTTTTCTTATTATGATTACCGGCATCCTGGGAGGATGACCGACGAGCTTTTGATACATCTTTCTCATATTATAGCGCTTTCTTATATTGTATTGTGTTGTTTCCTTGTTTGCTCAAAACGAGTCCACGTTGCTAGTCTGTTTCTTTTGCAGTATCTGATTAGCATATAACTTATGATCATGAGCATATGAGCATAGAAAAACAAACTAAAAGGAGGGTTTATTCCTTTTTCTCTTACGTGCATGATACCGTACTGCTGGGACTCAGCCTCGCCTTTTTTTCAGCTGTTTATTCAGCTACGTGTTTATTCCTTTCTTTTCTTTTTGTTTATCAAAACAAAAAAAGAAAAACAAACGAAGGATTGCAGTCTCAAGTATCAGACAGCCGCCGTAGCCAAGCGTTTATGCGCAGCTAAAGCACAGCTAAAAAGTGTTCATGGCAGGAAGCTGAAATTTCACACAGTGCGCTTTTTTGGCGTAATTCAGAATAGGGAAAGGTATGTGCGTGAAAAAGAAAACCGAAAAAAGAAAACATTAAACATCGTAGCTGAAAATACGATTTTATTATCCTCCACAACCACAACAACTCAACTACCGAGATGTAGCTGAAAAACTAAGCATCCACACGTCTGGACAAATACTCAGTAAACGACAAAAAAAGCGAATGACGGTGTGGGAAGAAAATAGCCGATGAACACGGTTGCAAGCTTAAGAGGTCTTGATAACGGGGACAAAAAAGAACACGAAGGAATAGGAAGGAACACGAACGAAGAGCAAGAAGAAAAAAGAAAGAGAACGCAACAAGCTACAGAAGGAGTAATGAAACAAGCCGATCTGTTGTTGAGAAGCTATATTGCAGCTGTATATAGGGGTGTGCGTAGATGCTGTTTCTTTCTTTTTCACTGTTTCCTCTCTTTTTTCTCTATATTTTCTTTTTCTTCGGTGAGCATGTACAGGTTACGAAACGCCTGACTTTCGCTTTCCTGCTCGTCTATTCGTCGTTCATATATCTAGCCTGGTGTTTGCATATCGTCATGTCGGCTGTCGGCTCCTTCTTTGTTGGCACTTTGATTTTTTTTAAAGGAAAAAAAACAATCTTTCTCCCTCAATATCACGGTCGTACTCGGGGGTGTTCCTCTTCGAAGACGCGAGCAAATAGAAGCTGCGGGTTGCAGAATGGACAAAGTGATATGGAACACCTGCAAAGAAAGGTCAGGTAGATGACAGGGTCCGGGGCTTGAAAACGGGGATCAAAACGGAATGGGGATGATGACATTGGCGGTTATTGCAGCCAGACTAACTACGCTATGCACAAGTAGCGCCCAACCTCTCTGCGAGACATCCATGCACATCGTATGGTATGCTTGAGTGAGAGAGAGCAGTGTGCGAGGGAAGTTTGCTTCCATACGCTGTAGTACGAGCAAGTATCATGTTCCTGGTTGGTGCGTGCGTTAGGTGGTCATAGTTCCTTCCTTGCCTTTCCTCTTTATTCCCTCGCTCTCGGGTAAAAGAAAATGGAAGAAGAAAACGAAAAGGCACAAAATTTTCAACACAGACCAGGATTGCCTCAAGTTTTGAAGTCCGAATCACCGCCGGGTGTGTGCCCAAGGCTTGGACATCTCGAGGGTCGGTGTGAAAAGAAGAACACAAACTGATAGACGCCTGATGCACATGATACAACTGCACTGGCTGGGGGGGGAAAATTTCAAACTCCAGCCATCCTTCCCCTAGCTTGTTTAGTTTTCTCACACTTCGTTGGTCGGATATTCCTTTTGCTTGCCCTCCCCTCCTTTTCGCCTCATCACATACCGACGTTCTCCAGCCTACGGAGTACAAGCCTAAATTATCACCCACTCCCCTCTTTTTCGGTGTCCTTACATGTCGCTGTCAGTTCCTAGACCCATGTACCTCGTAGAACCATGCAGGCTGATGGAACTATATCTACACGTAGGTCTGATAATGCTTCAATGAAGGAGCCATTTAGGCACCGTGATATTGTCTACTTGTCAAGTTCTAACCAACGAACCACCCTCCCATCCACCCCATCGTTTTGCCCCTGCCTAGGCAAAGACAAGACATACAAGACAACAAAAGACCCTACTCCAGGTGTCATAATGGATCGGCCACCACCCACCAGTTGTCCTTTTCGTATCCGCTTGCCACTACGCGGCCTCCAACGGCTGCCACGTCGTCCTCCAGCTCGCCCTGTTTGTAGAGATGATAGTAGCGGTGGAACGTCGGCGGGACGTGGGTCTGTTGGGCGTCTTGATCCTTCTTCTCCTCTTCTTCGATGCTGCTGCCGTTGTCCATACCCTCCTTCTTCTGCATCTTGCCCTTCTTTCCGCCCTTGTCCTTGCCCTTGGGCTTGTTCTTATCCCTCATAGTCTTGACCCATGGCACGAGCAGATCTTGCTCACCACCTGCTGCCCAGCCTCGTCGACTTGATGCCTGCTCCAGGGCCCATACGTAGAGGAGCACACGGCCGGACTGAAAAGACGATGAAGCAGTGGGTGAAGAGGAGGAGGCTGGCAAGGAAGACTCTGCGGTGGAGGAAGAGGGGGACAAAGAGGGGGCAGTAGTGTTAGTGGTGGCGGTATTTAGTGCCGGCGGCGTTTGAGAAGATGAGCTGGCAGCATGAGGAGGCGGCTGCGGCTGTTGCTGTTGCATATCTGGACGCCGCACGCACCGTAAAAGCTCCCCCACCGCTGCCTGCCGCCGCTTCCTAGTTGACAGGTGGTGCACAACGGCAATGCAGATGATAAAATCTGCACACTGGTCGCGAAAGGGAAGGGCTAGTGAGTCGGCCAGGAGCACGTCGGCACCCACTTGGTGATGAGCGTGCTTCTCGTAGGCAAACTTGGCCAGAGCGGGGCTCCTGTCACTTCCTAGAATAAACAGCTGGGGATCGCCGGATGGTGGTGATGATGGCGACGGCGGCGCCCCCGAGGCACCGCTCAGATACTTTCCGTTGCCGCAGCCGACATCAAGACCGATGGCACCGTCAGGCTGGGCGGCGAGAAATTGGGCAACCAGAGGCCAGGGCGCATAGCGTGTGGCCGAGAAGTGGTCTGCAATGGCGTCGTACACCTCGTGAACATTTTTCTGTTCGTAGTGCGAGGCATCGTCGATGCTTGCTGGTTGTTCGTCGTGATCGTGACTCGCGCCCTGACCCTGACCTTGGCCTTGACCTTTGTCTTGACCTTGATCATGATCATCCTGGCTCAGACCGGTCTGAGGGCCAACTAGGTTCAACGGTCGTCGGCTGTCGGCCGTGAGTTTAGTTTCTGCTCCTTCGCTGGGCTGCATTGCGTCTATGTGTCGATGTGCGGTCGGGATCGCCGCCCGAAATAGTTGTTTTGCCTGAGCGTCGAGAGCGTGTGAAGAAAGACTACGAGCGTGCCCAAAAATGGCCCGTTCCCAGCCCCTGTGATGAGAAGACTGATGAGCTGCGGCCGTTCTCGTGGTTTGCTTTTCTGCTGATGTTGGTGCGTGCCCTGACCTAAACCACGACTAAGCACAATCCTTCAACTCGACACGAGCCTTGCAACGCCTCACGTTTGTATCGCTTGCCCTGTCTTTTTGTCGTTCCTCTTTGCCTCTTTTCCTATCCAGGACTGTGCCCCGAGATTTCGGATGCTTAGGCCGCCAATGCGAGGCGTGTTCCGGGTCCTTTAGGCAATGCGATCGTCGTCCAGGGCGTCTGTTGCCACGCGTCTGTTGACACAAAATTGATGAGAAAGAGGAAAAACAATGTCTTGGGTTGGGTGCAAGGACCAGCTCGCCTCAGAGATGCTCAAAAAAAAGAAGAAAAAAAAGAAAGAGGTCAGCAGCCAGGGCAAACGCCGTGATGCGATAGGATCCTCCGAAAGCAAAACAGCCTTGTCTGTGTGTTCATGGGCAAGCAGTCATGAGATCCATGTGTTCATGGGTCTGGGGTGTGTTCATGTCGTGTGTCGTTCGTCGTTGATGGTGAGAGCCGTTGTACTTCTGTGTATTGCGCTCCGTTTTTCATAATGAACACAAATCCGTATGGAGGTAAAAGTTTGGACGGTGGCTAGGCGCTAGTCAGGCCCCCATGGCCCCAAAAATATCAGACCCCTAGGCAAGAGAAAAGTGGAACTCTCCGATCGCAGTGTCCGCTTTTTGTAACGGCCGGCGGGGCCCTCTTTCCTCAGCGGCTCCTCAGCGGCCCCCAAAAGGTTCTATGGGAAGGGTCGACCAAGGCTGAAGAGGCGCGTGTATCTTCAATAGACGACGTCGCAATGTATGCCCTCTCGTTTAATAAGGAAATACAACAACAAAAAGAGATCGAGATTCAAATTACGACGTAATTTGACCGAAGAATGCTTAAACTGTGCCTGTCATGCCCGTCACAATCTTTACAGGCCCTTTCCCGGACACAATAGCCACCGTCTTCAGCTTTGGACGCCTTTCGGGACGCCTTCTGTGTCTCAGCTCAGGCGGGCGCCTCTGACGTGTTCTGTACGACGACCACAGGTCCAAGGAGATTATTGTCGATTATAATCGAAGACGACGGTGCGAAGCTATCTGCAGACGGCCCCGAAAGAAGAGCCGTCTTGAACCGTTGTGTCCACAACCTGCGCACAGAACATCGTGCGATTCTCGTAGCGGCTATTGAAATGAGGAAGGAACGGCCCCCAGGTCCCATCCATTGCCGTTTTCGGATGTCTGCCGTTCCTTCCATTTAATACTTTGAATATTTTCCTCCTCATGCTAGAAAAAAAGATCGCATTAGGAATACGGTGTCCGGGTAAGCACGTTTTACCCCCTCGTGGAAACCCAGCCGTTGACCCACCTTATGATTCGAGGCTTATGGAAGGTGCATCGAACAAAACTGAAATTGACAAGGGGACGAAAACAATGGAAACAGCCAGGAAAGAAATAGGAAAAGGCCACACCCGTACTCCGTAGAAGCCAAAAGGTCAAAAAGCGAGGAGAAATAGCCAAACACAGAAAACGGGTTCCGGGGATGAAACAAGACGGGTCGCTTCCTGCCGAAGGCGTGCCACTCTTTTCGTCGTCGCAAAACGTGTCTCTTGCCCACTCCATGCAAATAGAGGAGACAGGGCAGCCTGAACCCGGTCCCTGTGCCTCGTGCCTTCTTGCCATTGCCCCGTATTCTTTCTCCATGCAATCTTCTCTTTATTCGTGGCAATTTCCTTTTTGGGTCATCGTCTTCGAGGGGCAGGTGCGACCCAGAAACCGCAAATGTCTGGATATCGGTCACAGCCTGGCCGCAGATTGTCATATCCTTAATACAAACCACACACTTATCACACGCGACACGCATAACACACACAACATATCAGACCATTGAACTGAGAGAAGTCAAATAAGCTCTGGATCGCAGGAATTCAAATATCACATAATGCGGGTGTGCAAACAATACTCCGCTAAACCAATGCAACATAAAACGGGAGCGATAGATGCCAGCAGCAATCAGATGCATTGTTTTCGGTGGTGTTTCTCTCTTTAGTCGCGCCTGACTAAAAACGTTCACCCTGTGAATGTCGCATGGAGATGTGCAGAAGAGCCTGTACACGTCCTGGAATTTCGATCAAAATTGATTCCAGTTCTATGCATAAACACCTGACGCAATACCCAGACGTGGTGATTCTCGGTCGCGTTTGATATGTCTTTAAACTCATTGGTATATGTTTTTGCAACGTAAGCGACGTACATCTTTCCTCATATATGTAGATCGCTCGGTAATATCCACGCCCCTTCCTTTAAGCCTTACCAGTGTTGAGTGGGCTGTTCTTGTCATAGACGTCCGTCGTGATCACCTCAGGGTACACGATACCACCCTGCCGCAGCGCCTCCTCCATTGTCTCCATGATGACGATGCTCTCCGACAGCGGCAGCGTAGCACTCTCCTTCTTGCCGTCCCGCAGGCACCGGGCTGCCTCGTCAGCCTCCCAGAACATACCGTGGCCCGCCCATGTGGCACCGGGCCGTTTGTCGGCCGGGATCGGCACGTCGACCCACGGGATCTCATCCGCGCTCTTCTCCTCCGACTTCTTGATCACCCGGTATGCAAGCGGCTTGAAGGCCGGGCCCATGACCTGGATCTCGCCCTCCGAGCCCTGGATCAAGATGGCCGGGCCACTCTTCTGTGCCGAGCCCACACCCGTACCGACGCGCAGTGACGTCATGCCGATACCCTGGCTGCGGTGGCCCGGGAACTGCAGCACCACGGTTGTTGACTCATCGGTTCCCGTGCGCGCGTACTTGTTGATGGCCGCCACGACCTGCGGGGCTTCCTTCTCGCCCTCATCCTCTGACTGCAGGTGGTACAGGATCTGGAAGAGCCAGGTCAGCGAGTAGATGCCCAGGTCGAGCAGTGCGCCGCCCGCCAGGTCCGGGTTGACCATGCGGTTGCTGTCAGGAAAGCTCAGGAACGATGCCGCTGTATTGTCGGCATTGCTGTTGAACGAGTTGTCGGCCACGACACGGTACACGGTGCCAATGGCGCCCGACTTGACCAGGTCGCGCACCTGGATGCTGAGCGGGAAGTACCGCGTCCACACAGCCTCCATGAGGAACAGGTTCTTGGCGCGCGCCGTCGCCACGAGCTTGCGGGCCTGTGCCGCCGTCACTGTGAACGCCTTTTCACACAGAACGTGCTTGTTGCCGACCTCGAGCGCCAGCATTGCGTTCTGGAAGTGGTGGCTGTGCGGCGTGGCCACGTAGATGATATCGACGTTGGGGTCAACGACAAGCTCGGCGTAGGAGCCGTAGGCCTTGGCATCGGCGCCCGCACCGACGTCCTTGAGGAACTCGGCCGCACGCGACGCCGACGAGGATGACGCGGCTGCGACAATCTCGTGGCGGACGTCATCGGTGCCGCGCGCCGACGGGTCGGCGAGCAGGTCCTTGGAGAAGGCTGCCGACGTCAAGTGTCAGTATTTCCCCTCTCATTGTTGAAGAAAAGACCAAAATTTATTCTGAGCGGTTGGTGATACTTACTCTGCGCGATGCCGCCCGTGGCCAGAATGCCCCACTTCAGCGTATAAGGTGCCATTGTGTTAGGAAGGATGAAGGATCTTCGTTTAGTATGTTGTTAAAGTCGTGATCTCTGAGTTGTGCGTGTCTCTGGAGTAGATGTGCGAGGTATGTCAACAAATGATGTTGAAAGAAAGAGAAAGTCGATTAGAAATGCAAGAAATCAAGACTTTCTGCCAAGTTGTAGTTTCGCCAAATGGGAAGCTGCCGCCTCGGTCTTTCTTTCCTCCTCTGCTTTCTCTGGGTCCAGCAAAAAAGTGCGGGCACTCTTTGCCCGTCTCTTTCCTGATTCTGAACGTTACATGCCCCGCGCAGCCGCGATAGCTCCCAAGCTCCAAAAAGGCGGGACCAACCATGAATTACTTTGCTAATACTATGGAGCAAGAACAAGAGCCAGCGAAGGTTCTCCTCACGTTGACATCAATCGCGCTAAACTTGACATAGATCATCATACAAACGGTAGTACGGTAAACCGCCAGAACGCTACGTAGCCTGGAGTGACTGTCGACTAAGCAGGCAGACAAAGTCACCAAAGACCAGAGCAAACGGGGCTCGCGGGGAAAGAACGATCAAGCGAATCAAGGAGCGGGTACTTACACCGGAACCCCAACTGTGGAAGGCGCGACCGACCACCGGGGCGACAGGCTTGCAAGCTCGTAATTACCTTCAACCATTACTTCGTACGTCGTATCGAGGGCAATTCGTGGGTCTCTTCGGTATTAGCTCACATCGTCAACTACACAAGCTAACAGCAAAAGGACGCCAAACACACCAAAAGGCTTCTCCAGCTCGTTTGCGAGCACGTACGATACATAAGTCAGGATCCTCCAGCCCTACGTTGCTTTTCACCAATCCTTTGACTTCGAACCACCAAAATGGCCAGCTACGTCACGACACGAGGTGGCCGCACTCGCATCCCTCGCCTCGTCTACGGCACTGCATGGAAGCGCGAGCGCAGCGCGGACCTCGTCTTCCAGGCGCTGCAGGCCGGCTTTCGCGCCATCGACACGGCCGCGCAACCTCGCCACTATCGCGAGGATCTTGTTGCCGAAGGTGTGCGCCGAGCTTTAGCCAGCGGTGTCGTCGCATCAAGAAGCGACCTCTACATCCAGACCAAGTTCACAGCACCTGGCGGCCAGGACCTCGATGGGCCCAATGCACCGCCCTACGACCCAGCAGCTCCCATTGCCGAGCAGGTGCGTGCATCCGTCGAGTCGTCCTTGCGCAACTTTACGTTCCCAAAGCCGGCTGCAGGTGCTGGCGGCGGGGGTAGGGAAGCCGCAGCGAAAGAGGAGGAGAAAAGTTATATCGACTGCCTCGTGCTACACTCGCCAATGGACACGTACGAGGACACTCTGAAAGTCTGGACGGTCCTGCAGACCTACGTTCCGCACCGGATCCGCTCGCTCGGATTAGTAACACTGGGCTTGAAGAGCTGGAGGAAATTTTCTCTGTCGCCGAGGAAGTGGCCACGGCTGCGGGCGTCTCTGCCGACGATCTTCGTCCCGTGGTCGTCCAGAATCGCTTTCATACCTACCGCCACTCGCCCGACCCATACGACGTGGCCCTCCGGCAGTTCTGTGGACACCCGGACCGTCGTATTGTCTACCAGTCGTTCTGGACGTTGACAGCGAACCCGGGGCTACACAACGGCCGGGTTGCGTCGGGTGTGCAGGACGTGGCTGCGGCTGCAGGTGTTGCCCCGGAGGTGGCATTTTATGGCCTGGTAGCCCTTGGGCTGGGCAATGGTGGTAGTGATGATGCATCCTGTCCAATGGTAATTCTGGACGGCACGACATCGACAGAGCATATGGCGGCAGACTTGGCTGGGCTGGAAAAGGTCGCAGCCTGGTCACAAAGCCCCGAAGGGCAAGATCCATGGGAGGCGGCTGTGGGAACTCTGAGGAAAATCATCGAGAGGAAGAGATGACAAGAAAGATAAAGGTGACGGTGCTTAGGAGGGGTAATTGACGATAGAGCCAAATGTAACGATGTCCTTGACCACGTAATTCAATGACCTACACCTCGCAGCATGCAAATTGGCCAAAGGCGGCTTTAACAGACATCATCGTACCGATACGCAGATCGATAAGATGACAGCAAATTCGTTTGTGAAACTCTCTAAAGGCTAGATAATTACGCATATACCGTCCTCGGGGCAAGATCTTTGTTGGCAGGGCACATATTTTTTATTGGGCCGGGCACCTGACGACGCCCTTTGTATTCTGACTTCTGTCCTGCCAAACAACAACGCACAAAGAATCGCCATTGAAATTTAGCCAAGAAAAGGATGCGAGCAAAGAATCGTTGAAACGGTGTGCCAAGAGAGCAAGGGACAGCTGTCAATATTACCCGGTTTATTGCAACAAGCGCGTCTTTGTCGAGATGTACGTAGAAGACACTAAACAATGGCGTTGTTCTTTGCCATCTGCCTTTGACGTTTACATCTGCCGTTTCAGGCTGGCAGGAAAGACAATGGTAAATGTTTCAATTCGACTTGGACAAACAACCCCCCCCCCCCTCTTCCCGTACTGTACTGCATCCTGAGCATGAATTTGATCGACACAGGCGCGGCGCTCTCCCGCCATGGCGATAGATTGTCGTTATGCCGCTGTGGGCAAACCTTAAATTCTGGGGCTCACAGTAGAAACACTGAAAACACTTCACTTCACTGAATACTTGTTTTCTTTGTTTTTCCATGGTAGATTTTTCTATTGTTCATGACCCTATAAAACTTTTTTGTTTTTGTACTACCTGTACTAAGGTGTCATGCCGTTGCGATCCACAAGTCCATGCAAGAAAGTTGAAAAGGAAAAGAAAATAGCTGATTGTTTTCGACAGGACCCGAATCCAACCGAGCTGTTTGTGTTCTATAAATATTTACAAAGAATTGAAGAGAAGAAGGGGGTTGAAAAGTGTGGGAGAGAAAAGAGTGTGTCGAGAAAGGTTTTCAAAATCTCAGAAAAGTGATCAGATGAAAAAGATAGAAGTGAAAATTCGAAGTGGAAAAGGTAAATGACAAATGAAAAATGTGATGAGAAAAAAAAGTAGAAGAAGATCCAGATCCAGTTCCCTAAGTTTGAAATACAACGAATGGAAGTAAGGGTATCAAATGTAAATCTCATTCCCAGGGCAATATGTCCCGCCCGACCTGCGCTCGTGCCTATGCCGAAAACCCTTTGAGTTCTTTTGGGAGATAGTTTTGATTTGTTTAGTCGTAGGCGAAGGTGGTGCCATAGCTGCTGGGAGTCGTCGAGGACGACAGCAGCGAGCCAGTGGCAGCCATGAAGTACGAGTAGCGCTCGACGAACGAGTAGGTCGGGTCAGTGTCCATGGCGGTCATGACGGTCGTCAGGAAGGCGCTGATCTCCTCATCGCTACCGGTGGGAGCGAACTCGGTGATCCAGACAGGCTTGCCACAGGCCTCGTGGACAGCGACCAGATGGGCCAGGAAGTCATCGGTGTCGGGGCCGTTGTACCAGTGAGCGGCGCAGAAGTCGTAGGCGCACTGGCCGTTGCAAGCCGACAGGAAAGCGGTGAGCCAGTCGACACCCTCACCCGCGGTGTTGCTGTTGGTGATGGCGGGCGTGCTGATGCGGGCCTGGCCCGAGAAGGGGTTCATGTACTCAATGTGAGCAGAGGCAGCGCTGGCAGCGTCCAGGTTGCACTGGCCGACGTTGTCGCACTCGTTGAAGCTCAGCAGGCTGGTAGCACCGTTGGCAATGGCGGCGGCAGCGTTGGAGCTCCAGCCATCCGAGTGCGTGGGGCCCCAAAGCATGGGCACGAACTCGAGAGACTCGGGTGCGCTGGAGTCGGCGGTCTGGCCCCAGTTGTAAGACCAGGTGCACTTGGTGCCGGAGCCCAGAAGAGGAGCGAGAAGGTCGCCAGAGTTGTAGGCAAGACCACGGGCGCCAGTGCCAGTCGAGGAAGAAGACGATGAGGCAGCGGTAGTAGCGGCAGCGGTAGACGACGAGGACGAAGTCGTCGGGACGGCAGCAACAGCAGCAGCAACAGTGGTGGGAATAGCAGCCTGGGCAGCCTCAATCTGGGGCGCGGCAGACGAGCTGGTGCTGGTCGAGGTGGACGAAGAGGACACCTTTGTGGAAGTGGCCAGAGTCGTCGGGGTGTAGATCGACGTCGACGAAGAGGACGACGAGGAAGAAGAAGACGAAGAAGAAGTGGTGCTCGAGATCGAGGTCGTGCTGTTAACAGAAGTCGAAGACGAGGAAAGCTTCTCGGTGTGAGCGGCGCCCTTGTAGATGGCCTTGGGTGCGGTCGTCTTGGCTGGGCTGTCCTCGTAAACGGTGACAATGGTCCAGTCGGTGACAGTCACCACATCGTTGACGTAGGCAACATCCTTCTTGGCGTGGTACTCGCTGTGAGCGTGACGGTGGGCGTTGAGGGCAACGGCCTGCTGGGCGAGGAGAGACGCCACGAGGGCGACAATCTTGGCGTTCATCATTTTGATATGAGAGTTGTTGTGAGAGGGTTTTTGGGGTGGAAAAATCCGTAGATGAGAAAACTGGAGGTGATCCCTTAGAATATATAAACCGATGAGAGTGGTTTATTTTCTTGTTGGTTTCTTTTGTGTTTCGTCGTCCTTTGTCGTGGAACGTCCTTTGTTGAGTGCGTTGTCAAAAGGGTGTTGTAAACAAAGAAGATTGTGTTGAGTCGAAACAATGACAATTGCCAGAAAAATTGAGAGCGTGCGGTAATGTCAAGTTGAACCAGTCGTTGACAGACAAAAACAAGATGCTGAAATAGCAGAAGCTGATGCTTGGCGAAGAGAGTGTGAATCGGTTGAAAAAGGAATGGAAGAGGAGACGCAGTCTATCAAAGACGCAGAAAGAGTGATGCGTGCTTTTTGGGTAGTTGCTTGTCAACGTTGCGATCTCCGAGAGATAAGGAGCGTGGGTTGTTGTGTAGATGCTTTGCTTTGGCAACGAACTGGCCTGAAGGACACAGCAAGAGAGAGAAGAGGCGAGAAAGGGGAGAAAGAAAAAGACAGAAAAGGGTCGAGACTGGCGACCGGGAGAGGTTATATGAAAAGAGAACGGAACGGCTTGCGAAAACCTGGATATGAGAAAAGAAAGACAGCAACGACTGAACGCGTTGGGGGCGTGTGTGAAAAAAAAGGTTAAAAAGAGGGCAGGGTGTGGACGAAAAGAAGAAAAAAGAGAAGAAAGAAAGAAGAGAGGAGTAAAAAGGAAGTCGAAACGAAGAAAAGGAACGAGAAAATATGAGGATGGTAAAAATGCAGGAACGAGGCCCGGCCAGACCAACGGAGGAAGGAGTGGCCAGGCACAGGCATGCACAACACACGCCCCTCTTTCTCTGAATAGAAGGCTCCTGCCAAAAGGGAGAGGGCAGGAGCGCAGGGAGGGCCTAGAAGGGTGAGTGCGGTTCATGTGTCTTACGACAACCAGGGCAGAAAGGCAGGCACGGAGTGGGGTGGGGCAGCGCAGCATTCAGGTACAGATACCTGGTCCCAAGGTGAGCATACCAGGGATTCTGGTGGTACTGCCATTTCTGTTTTCTACTGAGTACAACCTTCCCATACGAATGCACCCTCTTGCTCGCGCGATGCGCCCATTCGGTTGTCTATTCCTTGTCGTCCTGTCGTCCTTTTCAAGCACCACTGCCCCCCGGCTAATTGAGGGAGGGGAGCGGATGCCATGAATAGAACTGCATGTGCTGCTGCGTTGGGCGTGCTGTAAATGCGTGTAAGTACCTGCTGGTTGCCCTCCATATTGAGAAAGTACTGAGGCACTGTCCCACGATGATTCTGTAGCGCCAGGGGAAAAGGGACGAGGGAAAGAGCGATCCAGGTACCACGGGACAAAAGTGGGGCACACCGACCGTGGCCGTTTGTTTTCCTTGTGCACTTGTTCCTGGTGCCCCTGGGAGGCGCAACAAGTCCCGTCGTCTGCTCTTTCCCCCAAAGTTCGTCCCTTCTCCAACTCCAACGTCTCTTGTCTTGGCATGTGTCTAAGCGGTCACTCTGTCCTTGAGTTATCGCTATTCACGAATCCACGTATTTTGCCGGCCCCAATCGTTCTCCATCGACGACTCACGTTTGCCCCGCTTGTCTCTTTTTGCGCCTTTTTGCTGCGAATTCGTTTCTCTTTTCTCTCATGTCTCTTCTAACTTCTTTTTCCATGTTCTTTTTGCCCAACACAGTACTCTCCACATGCAACGAACCCGCATCCATTGGTCGGTGTTCGGTCTGGGCCTGCAAGAAGAAAAAAATCGTCGACCCGCTCATGCCTCTCTTTCCTGGGCGCTCTTTCCTAGTTAGTCGCCCCGTTAGGAATGTTGTGATGTTAGCGTGTTTTGTGAAGTGCTGCGTGCGCACTATCTGGGAGGGGAAAGGGCGCTAGACCTATCGGCGCGCTTCGTTTGACGACGGCGTACAAATATAGCGCTCTTTACCAGCATAGCGTGCCCCTGCGCTGGTATCCTCGTAGCGCGCCCGCTGTCATTGAGGAAGGTACGGCCGGGAGCTGCAAGTTTTGGTGGAAGGGACAAGTACCTTTGTTTATTTTCTCGTCCGAAGCCCAGTGGCCCTTTCCTTCCCTTTTCGACGTGGTCCTCCGCTAGCGCGCGTTTCTTGTGTTTCAGGGGGCGCCTCCCACCAGTCACAACGACCAACTCACACACAACCACAAAACGGCCCACGGCAAAAGCAGACACAACAATCCACGAAAAAAAACCAAAGCACAAACGCCCCATTCGCACTATGAAGTATTCTCTTCGCTGGCTTTGCGACCCCTGTCCGGTCAGCTCGTCTCGCTAGAACACATCATCGTCGCTGGTAAAGTACGTGCATGTTGCCAAGCCCCTAGAACGCCTCTGCCGATGGGCCACGTCGAGGCGCGCACATGGCGTTTTCTTCTGCGACCCACGACACAACGCCCGCACCGATCGGGCAATGGTGTTGTCGTTGGTGTCTTGGTATTGCTGGCTCGTCGTTTGTTGGCGTCGTCCGAAGTGCAGTCCTCCGGCCTCTAACCCATCCCTCGTGCCTCTTTAGTGCAGCTGTTGGAGCCATTCCGGCCGGCGGTTGAACGGTGATTCCAGCAGTCTTCAAGAGTTCTGCCCGCTTCCCACTGTAGCGTGGCCGCCGGCGTCGTTGACGATGGGTGGTTGGTGGCCGGAAGAGAAGTTAGGAAATGGCACAGAGCAGTCACAGAGAAGTCACAGAGCGGTGGCTATGGACAGCGGTGCCGTGCTAGTCTGTGCAAGTGGAAAATGCTGATCACCGTGCAAAGACGAGGACGAGGATCAAGAAAAGAAAATGCCGCGCGGTTCGACATGCCCAGTGATTTTGCGCAGCGTCGCGCCCTGGATTGCGTCCTGGGCAGCGGATCTCTGAGGGTACTTTCATCGATTGGTGGTGGACGCACGCGGTCGTGCTTCATTTGGCGCTGGCCACAAGTATCTTCTTTGAGTACGGGAGTACATATTTTGTCTCTTTTGAGCATCTGGGCCTGCATCCTGGCTTGGCCTCAATCTGTATCGGCCTGTGTTTCTTGGACTGTTTCTGGGTTTGCTTTTCTGTCTACTGTCTCCTCGTCTTTCTTTGTTTCCACACATCCAGGAGAATTGATCGACTTCGCTTTGTGGTTTCTTTTTTTTTCTCTTTTTTTTTCTGTTTGCCCTCTTTTCTTTTTTTCCTCAGCATTGTTCCTTTGTTTCTGTTTGCTCCGTTTGCTCTTGTTTCATCGTCGCCGCTCCTTGATTTCCTAGCCCCCTGTCTTGTCAATACTCCCCCTTCAGATGAAACATCTATCCAATGGGTCAATTAGCCAATAGGCCGTGATGGCTGGGCATCCATCCTCCACCAGCATGGGCCCCTGAACAGCCAGCACCGATCCACGGTCCTTTCAATACGACTCAGGCCCTCGTTTCCCGGCCTTCGCACACACGCCGGATCATGGCAGAAAGCAAGTTGCGCAAAAATCACTTTCGGGCCTTCGAGCCAGAGTAAGCCGGAAAGGCAGGCATCAAACAAAGGTCACACTGACTACACGGAAAATGGAGCCAGGCCCCAATGACCCCTCAGCAATCATAACAACAATCATGCACTCATAAAAGGGAAATGAAGAGACGACGAGGGCTACGACGACTATCGCAAGACGTCCACACCCCCAGATGCCAGCAAAACCAGCGAACAGAGAATAAAACTGCCCGATCGGGACTGGTCAATTGCTCTGCAAGACACAAACGAGATCACCGGAGTGTGCCAATCCACGAACAGTCAAACAGCCAAACAAAACAAACAAGAGGACAAATCATGCCGATACCTCGACGGACAGGTGCTTCGTGGTTGCGTCAGCACTTTTGGTCATATCAAAACTACCTGGCGGGGCAAGTATCTTCGCAGATTGTGCTCGGCGGGTCGTCGTCGTCAACCTGATATTGTTGTTTGTTGCTGCGGGCTGGCACTGTCTGGTGGGCGGAGGGCATACGTGTACCTGTACACATATTTTAGACAACAGATAAGCTACCTCGCTGTATCTTTTGTAAGCCAACCCATTTGCAAGTACCGCTACCCACGACATAGACGCAGTGCCGTCGGGCACTCGTGGAGACACTCTCCTGAGCTACGAGGAGGCACAACTTTTTTCTTGTCGGTCGGACCACAAAACACGGCGTTCGACGTGCATACCGACAACCACAAATAGAGGGGACGCTTGCAACAAACGACACCGAGACGAACAACACATGCACCAGACACACACGCAAAGAACAAAGACTCACAAAAGAGACGAACGACGACAGCGTCTTGGCGCATGTGGCTTCTGCTTCTTCCTCGTTGTCTCTCCCCTCTTTCTTTCCCACGTCTTGCCCACAGCGGGTCGAGGGATCCTCGTACCCCCTGTCTTAGAAGGCAGGCCAGCCAAGGGCAGTCCACTCTGGCCTGGCCCAGAGCCTGGCGAGCCTGGGATTGCTGGCGTGATAACAGGGGAGTCCCTATCCTCTTGCCTGCCTTCTTTCTCTTCTCCTTCGCCGCGAGACCCGTCGATTTTGCCCTCAGGTTGCCTTCTGCATGCCAGCGGGTCCCGGCCTGAGTGTTTTTCAGTCAGCCCAGAACGACCGTGCATCAAGGCGGATACGAGACAACGAGGGCCGGAGAGCAGGTCCAGGACCTTCAGGTCGAGTCGACAAAAAAAGAAACAGGAACACGAGGCTCGTAAATCCTGCATCCAACAACGCGACCATTCTCCCTGCCTCTTCGTTTTTTTCTTCACTCTGCCCATCTTGGTGCAGCTGTTGCGGGCTTCTGTGGCTTCTGTGGCCTTGGGGGCTGACCTTGGCCGTCTTTTCGGCTTTCTATGACAACAAAGTCCTTTTTTTCAGTGGGCAGTCTTTGGTGGCTGCAGGTGGTTGGCTTTCCCCTGACGGTGTACGTAAGCCGTGCGCACCATCCGGTCCCTGTTCCTGGTTCCTTGCAGCAAAAAGCTGCAGCCCCCTTGCTCGGTCTGGTCGCTTATAGAGCTTCTGATTGGTCCATCGTGACAACAGCTCCATTCTCCTGACGCACGACCCCTTTCTTAGTTCCCCTTTTCGTCTTCTCGTCAGCTTGTTCACTGTCTTTTGGGGGCTTTGGGGGCTTCTAGTTCTCTGTCTGTCGTCGGACTTGCAGTCTAACTGTCTCCTCCTTCCCCCAATTTTTTCTGCATCGTCGCCAGCAAGCTCGTTTTCTGAGACGCCCCCTGCACATGCAACCCTGGTGCGGCGGGGCCTTTTGCTTTTGCCTTTCTTTTTTCTTTTCTCACTCTTTCTCCTTCTCGGTGGTCTTTCACTCTCACGTCTTTTCGCAGTCTATCTCGTCTCTCTCTTGTCTCCTTCTGGTGTAGCCTCTTTCGAATACGTTGGCATCGGTTCGCGGTCGCGGGTCATGGTCGGCATGGGGGTGTTGTTTGGCCAGCGGGTCTTTCTTTCTTTTTGCTGTGAAATGTCCTTTTTTCAAAAGGTTTGAAAAGACTTCTCTCACTCGCCCACTCTCGTTGTCGCCATCACATCCTCCACTTCGGCCGCTATCCGGGACGCCTCTCACTGCTCGATCCTCCCTGTATCTGAAGCCCGGCGATTTTTGCCTTGAAACCACAAGCGAAATTGCCTTTCCGTTCTGACGGGTTTTCCGTGCCCTATTCCAGGCCCTGCTGGGACTTTTTCTGGCTCCTTCTGGCAGTCTCCCGTTGACGGCTGCACCGGTTGGATCCCCCTATTCCACGATGCAAAAAAGCTTGGCTTTTCGATGGGGGCCCAAAAGGGGAGGATCTTCTTAGTCTCCCATTCCTTCCATCGACAGTGCCGCGGACTCTGCCCATCATTGCCTGAATCTGACTGTGTGGCCCAGTCCACCAGCAAGAGTCCCAAGAGTCCAGGCCGGTCTGGCTTCTGACCACTGCCACGATTGCCCACCTCACCCACATTGTTTACTGCTGTGCACTGCAAAAAAGGACGAGGCTCCATCTTTTCCCCTTTTTGCCAAACCTGTTTATGGCGTTGCACCATTGCCGTGCGGCCCCTCCATCCAACCACCTTTTCGCCATATCGTATGCTCCATACGAAAACAATGAATACCAAGAGCATCGATCTTCGGAGGTGAGCATGCAAACAAAAGCCTTGTCCTTTCCATGTCTTTTATTTATTTTTGGTCTCGAGAGCCTGTTCTGGACCCTTTACGCCCTGGGCTTTGATGGCTGCAGTGTTCCAACAACGGGAGCAGGGGAGGTTGGGTCGAGGCTCGTATCCAACTCATCCAAAAGCCGGTTTTTTCATTGTCAACAATCGAGATATTGCTCTGCGCGATCTTCTCTCCGGCCTGCAAGTCGCAATCACCCCGTCCTTACCCGTCATCCGTACCCTCCCGCCCTATCTACGGAACATTTGCACCTGGACTGTCTCTGACGATGTGCACCAAGACATTACCAACGCTTGCGTGCACAACTTGGGACGGCTAGCAGCATGAACGTTCTCTCCCTGTAGCCGTAATTTTTGTACAAGTGTACTACGAGTGCAGTGGCTCAGTATTTCGCCCTCGACTGGGCTTTTGTGCTAATGCACAAAACAGGGAGAATTCACAAGTTCCAAGACATGCAATGTGTTCAAAGGGCGAAAAAGTACAAAGCATTCGCACTCAACTGATTCAGTTTATGGCCAGCACAATATGTGAAGCTGTACTCCGTAGTGCAGTTGTAGTGCAGCCATTCGGACGTGGCCAAAAGCTCTTAGTATCCTCTCCCTTCACTTCCATCCCTGCCGTTAGCCAACATTCTCAAGCTTCTTCATCGCCTCCTGTCTTGCTTGGCTTTCCCTTATGCTATCCCGTGCCTGACATTGATGTTTGTGACAGTGATGTCTGTTCTGTTCTTGTCGTCCATTGTTCTGAATACGGGATTGCGGAGACGCGGAAAAAAATCAGAAGGAAAAGAAGGCGCAGCTCACGCGCCGGAATATTGACGGCGGGGCCTGTGCTATGGTCGAGGATAGTACTCCATGTCTTACGGAAGACGCGGAGGAATTGTATTCGTTCACTTTCCCTCGCAAACCACCGTGGAGATATTGGACAGTTCATCTTCCTGAGCTCGTGAGCCACGACATTTGACGTACGACACCGGGACGGCCAATATTGGAGGGCGTGCGACGTACGACGTGATTACTTTGCACAGCTTCAGATATTCGTGCAGCCACTTTTGCATCGGGTATGCTACTCCAAGAATATTCCATGCTCTGTGGTGTGCGTCTGGACAGGCGAAGTGCCTCTTCAGATATTTGATGCCGCGTATGCGTGTGGAGCAAACAGCAAAAAAAGAGACCCTATTTGGAAGGGAGAGCAACATTCTCAAGTGTTCAATTTCCCCAACTTTTTCTTGGTTTTTTTGGTCTTGTTTGACACACCCCTCCCTTTTCTACACCGTCCATCTGTTCATTTTCGACATTCCATCTTGCGTCTACCACAATCAAAAGCAAGATTGGGGAATAAGGCAAAATACGTACATACAATAAGAGCAGGGTGTTGTCGGCCGCGAAATATGCCACCATCAAGGACACATCCGGGGTGCAGTGAAGATTTACGAGAATAGGCACAAGGCTGTCTCATTGTATCGACGTGGTCCGTGTTCCAGAAGCTGTGATCCTGTACGGATCTAGACATTGTCGTAATTGTACAAAGTATTGAACAAACGTCAAGACCAGGTTTCCTTCCTTAAAGTAAACAGATGTTAGCATCACGCCCCCTCCCTGTTCGTTAAAGTCTGGCCCTCAAGCTCTTCTCGGGGACGCGTCAATCCTCATAAGTTATATTAAAAAGATACCAGACCCAGCACTGCCACCGGACATTACTCGATCCGGAGCTCCATTTCTGGGATATGAGATGATGTCCCAATATAGAATAACCCTACATTGCTACCAAGAAAATCAAGGTTGTCGGAAATCAGAGCTCCCAAATACCTACTCAATAAATCAACAACCAAGAAAGAAGCTCTGGAGCTACACTTAGCTGTTCAAGGTCATCTATCTCGAGCAAGGAAGACAATGCTGTCAACAATGGCAAGGTAGTTTTATCTACGTGGACTCAGTTACAACGAGACGAAAACAAACATTGTCGCCCCGAAGCTGTCCAGCCGATTCCTCTGGCCGGGGAAAAGGATATCATAGGAGGACTTGAAAGCACTCCGATTGGGTTTGTATTCACCTATTCCCCAGAGGTAAGTGTCTCGTTTTGATTGTTTTCACTCTGTTGTACGTCGATGAGTTTAAGTTTTAATGCGTGACAATTGCGTGCCCGAAGCCAGACAATAGACGGTGACAAGGCGACACCTCAAGATCATGCCGTCCTACGTTTCGAAACAGAACAAAAATTA
Organism: Sporothrix variecibatus; assembly: GCA_016097105.2. Taxonomy (NCBI): domain Eukaryota; kingdom Fungi; phylum Ascomycota; class Sordariomycetes; order Ophiostomatales; family Ophiostomataceae; genus Sporothrix; species Sporothrix variecibatus. The sequence continues at coordinate 2,180,888 of JADMNI010000003.1, forward strand.
TGTGCCCTAGAATTCTTTCTTTCCTTTTGATCTCTGCACCCGTTTTACATGCAGAACCTCTTTAACGGTTGTTATACGCGGGTGCATCCTCGTGCATCGTCCAGACACGTCATATTGTCATCAGATGGCATCGCAATTATTGGTATGTTTTCCCATGAATCAGACGCCGTGGCTAAATAATGGACAATATACTAACAATAAAATCAAGTACACCGAGATGCAGTGCCATCACGTCTAGAATACTAGGAAACATGGGAGAGACAATCGCACCTTGTCTCCCCATATGAAAATTCCATCCCTGAACAAAGGAGACTGAACATGCCAACGCATCGTCCCCCGCGTTCACGACAGCACACCGTGACGAATGTCACGAGAGCAGAATGTCTTCCATTGCCTACCAAAAGAGGCCACATTATTCTTCTAGTGTCTTCTGTGGCAAACATGTCTATCAAGCATCAAACTGAGTGACATATGGAAGGGGAGGACATACGACGTGCATCCCCGACCATTTTAGAACAACAATCGGCACGAGTCTCAATGATAGCCATTGCATCTTAGGCATGTGCCATTGATTGAAACTTCCCATTGTCTAGCAAGTACTGCCGAATTAAAGTATGATGTCTCGCCGATTGACTTCGGAAGTGAGAAAAAGAAGATGTCGACGCGCCCATATCTCCCCAGTGTAAGCTCTCAAGACATACATAGCTGGATTTTTGTTGACAATATCATACAGTTAATACAGATATGCTAGTTTCTCGTGATATGCCACAAAGATGGCCTCTCATCTTTCCCGTCTAAGGAGAAATGGTTATCATTTGGCATCGCTCGCTCATGCCTCGTCCGCCAATTCTGCAAATCCAAGCACCAAGTCACGATACATACATAACACCACATTCTTCTCGCTCGTTTCGACCCTCCATCACTCGTTGACAAGCGTCAAGTGATTTTCGAAAACGAAAAGGCTATCTATAACGTCAAGATATCCGGGCACACCAGCTTACGTCTGAGAGTGTGCATGCTTGTCATCAAAATCTGGACAAAGTTGTCAAGATCTCTCTCAACGGACCACGGGGGGGGATCATCAATCCAGGAAAATTACCATCCCGACTGCTCTATAAATTATCGATCTAGAAGAGTCATTCACCCTCTTGCTCTTGTTGAAATTCATTTTCTCTCCTCAGGTGGACTTTGATGTTGCAAGTGCAAGCACAGTCAAGCAGAATTTAACGGAAGTTGACAGTGAAACTGCGGTCCGACGGAGAGGTCTACAAAAGGCGCAATGTCAAAAACCTCTCCGAGTGGTGAGGAAACGCGTGTCTGTAACGGACGGATATTACAGCACGCTCAACAACCAAGTAAAAGGAATCAATGAGAACGAGGAAAGCCCGACCGGCTGACGCCATCCACATAGGAAGCGTCGTTTTCTTCTCTTCAATCTTTTGTGGTCTTCGTTCATCAGTGTATGGACTTTTTTTTCTTTTTCAAGACGTCCTCTTCCCTAAATCAAATTCTCATAGGGCCGTTTTATTTGCCATCATGACTGTCCTAAAAGCCGTTGCTTCTCCGGCGTATCTAAACGGCACGGCGCACAGCGCTTCTTGCACAAAATGTCGGCCAGCGTGCAGATGGTCAAAAATATTGCCGGGTATGCCAATACTGGTGCAAAAAGTTGTGCCCGGATTTCGGCAACCCGGGATTTCTCAGCTGGCAGGGATAGTATGTCATCAACAGTCCTCATCCTCCCATTCGTGTCCCCTCTTTCACACATAAATCAATCTTGCAATTTGGGGAGAAAGACAGAAAAGGGGCGGTATGAATCGGCAGTAATGACGGCAACGATAATGTGCGCGTTGAAGAATCTACTGGAAGGTAGCAAAAAGGGGAGTGAGACGCGGCTCAAAAACTTGGCGCTTAGGGTGGGAGATGAAGGGGGCGCTGTCTCTCGCAACGAGCGTATATGTACGGTGCGGCGCTCTCACTCTTCTCTCTCCCCTCTTCTTTTCCACTGCCTAATCATGTCCACGGAGGACCTCTTAACTCTTGGTATACCTCGGCCGCCAATTCATTTTTTTGGTCGGCATCCGGTGCCGTGAGCCTCATGCGCCATCCGGGCTGCCTCCCGTTATAAATATAAAGATCTTTAAGAAAGATTTTTAAAGGTGTATTATAAAACATGAAGAAAAGGTATGTGGTTTTTCTTTCCTTTGGCCAGAATAGGCAGCGTGAGGAAGTGTGAAGGCGCACATGATAAGTAAAACTCGATCCGATATAAGGGACCCGACAGGGGTTAACGGCAAAAAGAAGCATGTCGTAAACGGGTAGGGCAGGCTTCTCGAGAGAGGAAGCGGAAGTCTTTTTTTTTCACTTTGGTTCGTCCCGTTTCCTTCCCCTTCTTCTTTTCATTCCTTTGAAGCCAAAAAGTCTTTAAAAAAGGGTACATTGCGTTTGTCGCCCTGCGGCCCCCTGCTCGATTGCTTCCCTGTGGCTCTCTCTCTCTCTCTCTCTCTCTCTCTTGGCTGTATTGATACTGAACAGAGCATACCGTCGTTTGGATGGTACAGGGTACAACTTGATATCCCGGAGGCGAGATCGCCGACGTTCAGAGTGTAGATGCTCGACGATGGCCGTTGACAAAAGAGACGAGTTTTGGCGCACGAACGTAGCCTCGAACAGCCTAGGCTCTGAAGGATATCAATCCAATATCCCAACCATACCCCCAGCGGCCAATGACAGTTTAAAGATGGCAAATCCAGTACCCAGTTGAGCCAGTGCAAGACAGAACAAAGGACAGCCGGATCATACAGAGTCAATTGAGGTCGTGGAAAAGGATGGAAATCCCTGCCATCTCAGTTGCAAAACGAAGCAATCACAGAACCACATTCCTATTGAGCCTGGTCTGCACAACGACAACAACAAGCAATACCCAAAAGTCGTCCATCATGGATCATGGATCACAGTGCCCAAGTATACAAACAATTGCAAACATATTTCAAGTGATACTTCGTGGTTCTTTTGGCCCCCTTGTTTATTTGCTTGTCGTTGTGCGGCTGGGCGGCTCGCGGTCGGTTTCTTTTCTGACCCGTCGGTCAGCCCAAATCGCCTGGTAAGGCAGAAAGGATTGTCAAGGTGTTTCTCCTTTCTTGCTGTTTTTGTCTCCTGTTTCTCCGATCCAGCGCTAGACTTTTGGGGGTGGCGTACGCACGCGAGCGCCTTCGTGCTTGTATGTGCGGGTATGTGGGAAAGGGAACAATAGACAAGCATCACGGATGGTTATGTGCAGTTGTAAAGGCACATCGTGAAAGATCAGTTGGTGGTGATCGCCTGTTGTGTTCAATACCCGTTCGGCGACCTGGCAAGAACAGTGCCAACGTCAACATCAGCGGCGATGTCAATACTCTGCACTAGCCACGAACAGGGCCGAAGCTCTCGATAGATGAGCAAGATAATGTGAGACAAAAGTAAAGATGCAAGATGGTTCAAAAGCAATGGCAACCCTGCAGATTTTGAGCCGCAAGTGGCCCCTGGCTTGGCCAAAATAGGTAACTTACTAGAAAGAGGAAGGATTGCTTTTCATGTCTTCGTGAGAAACTGAAAGGCAAAGTAAAGCTCGGCGTTTCTCCATGGCGGAATCTCACCCAGTCCCTCCATTTCTCAATCGAGTCTCACCTTCTTATTCGTGCGCATTCGAGCCATGCATCAAGTGATCGTCAAGAGCAGGGGACCTAATGAGAAAAAGGCAGGGCAATGCACCCTGTCTGTGATGTGGTTTGCGAGAACGTTGAGGATAAAGCGCTTCCGTGATGTGGACGAAGAAAAGAGTAAAGGCTGTCGTGAGCTTTACCAAGCCTGCGCTTTTAGTCTGTCTCTATGTCGGTATGTCGGCATGTCCGTGATCAGCATCGCCGACTTTGGTGAAGAGGGTGCAGAGTTGCAGGGGCCCTGAGCCTTAGTCTCATGGTCTCTTGGATTCGTTCTGGATCTGGAGCCGCACCAGGAAGGAGCTGCTGATGGCCGTTACGCCTGCCCCAAGCGCGCGGCACTTGTCGTCTGCCCTTTCATGTTTTGCGCATGCCCGTCGCATCACGCTTTCTTTATTCCGTACTCCGTACTTCATTTTTGTGCCGTGATACATATTACTCCTTCCTTGACTCGTGTTTGTTTTGTGTTGTGTCCTTCGTCACAAGGCAAGAGCCCCGTATCTCCACAACGAAAACGGGCAGGAACTTGCCATCCGCACTTTCCCCAGCAAAGAGTATTGCACACGGGCTCATGACGGTCACACTCTAGATGGGGCAGGAACATGAGTATCATACCAAATCATGACGCCTTCAATATGGCTTAACCCAAACTTGGAAAACGAGCTCGCACTCAGAAGATAACTTTTCTCTTTTTCTTTCTTATTCTTCCCGTTGCGAACTCGTTGCTGATCGTCTGGACCTGGCTCGCTCTAGTGCCGTTCATCTCCCTTCAAGGCAGATTTACCACGAGATACATCAGAGATACATCAAGAGTTCTTCTTCGACGCCCTTAGGCATACGCATTGTACAGCGCCGATCTTCAGCCAAAAAGACCGTTACAAGACACAAGTCGGCCAAAAGAAACAAAAACGACGTTGGCTGTCGCCCGCTTAGCGCACGCCAAGCTCCAGCTAGGTTGCACTTTGCTCTGAGCTTCCAGTCGAGGTGCGGCCACCCAAGCTCAAAGACAGGCCAAAAGTGAGGGAACTGCGGGAAAACACGACGGGAGCTCCGCAGGCAACAAGTGCGACGCGGGAAAAAGAAGAAAAAGAAAATACCATCAAAGAGGATGGGAAAAGGAGTTTTGATTAAGCTTAAACAGCCACCAAAACTATTTCGAATACTTGGGCGAATATCTACAGGTCAAGTACGATGAGTGTTGGCCAAATGACAGCTTCTTTTTTGTTCCTCAGTTGTCTCCTTCCTTCTCTGTACACGCTGTGCTGTGGCCTCTCTCCGTTATGCCCTCCTTCCTTCCCTCCTCCCCCTATCGTACGTCGCACCCACAGTTCCTTCGCGTCGGCACTGCCATTAAAAAGAAGGGGAAGGGGCACGCGGAAGGAATTAACATGAGAAATTGTGTAAATGTAAGACGTCGAGAGACGAAAGAAGGAAGGCACAATGGGAAATGGAAACTCGAAACGCAGAAAAGGGAAATTACGACGTAACGGTTTCCTTTTTTTCCCCAACTGCACGAAAGGAAGCACCAGGCCCCAACCAAAATTTCCCATCATAACGCACAGGAAAGATCGTGCCCGGGAAAGTGCAATGAAGCCAAGACGCGGGTCCCAGACCAGGGCACAGGGCAAGTGGCGCGAAAGGACGGAAAAGAAATAAGTGAACGAAGGGAAAGAAGGGACGACAGACACTCAACACTCAATCATGGGAACCGGAGAACCACAAAAATGGCAGGACCCCACCAGAACGCTAACACGCTACCCAGCCCACCTGCATAGCCACGGAGCAGCCAAAGGGAGGGGAACCGTTTTCGGGGCTCGGGAAGGGAAAAGGAGGCTCTGGAGGAGCATTACAGGGCATGAAGGGCTCTGAAGGGGAGAAAATAGCCCTAAAACTCAAGGAGACGCCGAGCCCGCAGACAGCACGGCGAGGCTGAGCACAGGTATCGGTCGTGGCCGTCCCTTCCCTAAACCGCAGACCGGTTTCCCTCTGGGATTCAAATGTATTTTGAGAACGAAAGAGGAAGTCGTGAATAGAATGAAACGACACAAATCAAGAAGGAACGACACAAAGATATGACGCAGTCCAAAATAATCCATTTTCATCATTTTCATAAATCTACTTAACTCGGGCCTTGGCTGCCAATCTCCAAAACATTTCTCTTTACATCGATCCGGTATCTGACAACCATCTATTTCAGCTGAATGAACTGTCGCCTCACTTGCATCCCAGACGTCGACAGCCAACGCACGCCAGAGAACATTTCCAGTTCAGTACAACGTGGTACGCCATATTACTATTGCTCTTCAAGAGCGTTCCTGTAACGGCGGTATCTAACCGTCCACCCGGAAAGACCAGGGGCTGTTGCCTTGCGAAGCGAGACACACACGCGAAAAGGGGTCCCAGCCCTGCTTCTGCCCTAACAGTGGACCGACCCAACATTCGACCACCACTACGACCGTACTTGCCTGCTACGACGTACCTCTTTCGTACCTTCCCTGTCAACCATCCCATCCTCTCTTGCATCTGGGAAGGCACGCCCAGGAAAAGGAAGACAAGACGAAAAGAGAAAGAACACGCCCAGGATCAAGGACATGCACGCCGTTGACTGGCGTTCTTGCCGATCGTCTACCCGCTCTTACTTTATTGCAGTTTCCCATTCAACCTCTCTCGACCTTCTTAACCTTTTTGGCTTGCCTTCTTTCATCTTGATCTTCTATTTTTCCAATCCCCCCACCTGCAACCGTTCATCTTCCTTCATCCTTCAGCCAATCTTTCCTTCTTCCATCACCTTCTCACCTTACCTCACCACTCTCTCCCCCTTTTTTTGATGGATTTTGCGTACTATCCGCCACCATCCTTCCTACCTTCGCCGCCTCACCTTGTGTCGCCGCCGCGTGAACGCCGAACCTTATTCGGAGGACTCACTATGGACTACGGCCAGCTTATGTTTGACGAGCCGGAAGCCGCCGAAACGGCGCTTCCGGCCCCCGATTTTGATTTCTACGGTGCCTTTATGCAGACGCAAAGCGATGTAATGAGCGCTGTGCCACAGCAACAGCAGCAGCAGCAACAACAGCAGCAGCAGCAACATCAACAGCAGCAGCAACAACAGCAGCAGCAGCAACAACAGCAACAACAGCAACTACCACAACGTCACCCTGGTGTTCCTTCGCCTGGCAATATTGGGGGAAACGGTGTGCGCAGCCACAGCCATGGTGGTTTTGATGTTGTCGACCAGGAGATGACCTTCTCCGCACCACATGCGTTTCACCTGGCCTCGTCGGCTTCATCTACGTCAGCGGCCGCATCCGCATCCACCATGCTGACACGTGGTAGCGTGAGCACGGCTTCGACCACACCCGGCCGTCTCTCACCCATGCCCATGATTCCGGGGTCCGGCACGCCCGGCAAGGCGACAATGGTGCTCGCAAGCAACCACCACCCCAACCAGCAGCAACAGCACTCCCGCCGTCATCAGCAACAACAACAGCAACAACAGCACCATCACTACATGCAGGGCAATCTCAGCGGTAACGAGGGTGCAAGCAGCAGCAGCCATAACAAGCGCCTTGAACGTCGCGGCCACACCAAGTCGCGGCGTGGTTGCTTCAACTGCAAACGTCGCCGTATCAAGTGTCAGGAAACGCGCCCGGCCTGCGGCCATTGTCTCAAGACGGGCCTGCAGTGCGAGTACCCGGTGGCGCCACTCGTCAACCACCAGCCACAACACCAGATTCCGCTCTTCAGTCTGCAAGATATGCGCTTCTTCCAGCATTTTTTGTTGCACTGCAGCCCGCACCACCCCCTCGGTAACCACTCGCTCTGGACGCACGAGATCCCCTGCCTTTCACATTCTGTATGCTCCTTACAATTTGCTCTTTACGTTGTATTATTACACCCCACTAACCACCATGCAGTACGATTATTTGATGCACGCCTTGTTAGGTATGGCTGCTTCAGACCTCATGCAGAACGACCCTAGCCTCGTCACTGCAGCAATGGACCACCGACTTAAGGCCATCCGTGCTATCAAGCGGACACTGGCTGCCGTGCCCAAGTGGCCCAACGCCGGCCTCCAACAACCGGGCTCGCAGCTAGGGGGCGACCGGAGCGGCTCTGGCTCCGCTTCACCACGCAGTACCGGCGGTGAAAGCGGTGGGAAGGCTGGTGGGGCACGCAGACGATCTGGGTCGAGCTCGGCAGAGCCCTGGGACATGCACGGCGGTTCCAGTGCCCCTGGCACACCCATGTTTGAGGAGGGCAACGCACTTATGGCGACATGCTTTGCGCTGACGTTCCAGTCAGTGGCCCTCGATGACGGCATGGCGGAGTATATGACGTTCATCCGCGGCATCATTGTTGTGGCCATTCAGATGTACCTCAAGGGCGCCCGCATCATGTTCCGCAATCTACTCGGCAACGATCAGACTGAACTACTGCGGCCAGCCATCGAGCCCATGTCGGCCATTGACCGGCGGTGGAGCATGGCTGCGCTCTCGGCTATTCAGAACCTCGCACCCCTCTGCGTTGGCGACAATGTGGCAACACATTACCACGCTCTGGTGGTCGAGATGGCAGAGGCGTTGCTTGTCTCGCCTATGGAGGCATACTCGGCAATGACCCGTCACTATGCATGGTGGATGCAGCTGCCGCACGAGCAGTTCCGTCAGATTATCGACCTCGACAAACAGGTTTTTGTGCTGCTGGCGACACACTGGATCGCACTCAAGCAGATCATGACGCGCATCACGTCCAAGGAGGAAGTGGTGTCTGCGTCGCTGTCAAAGATGGATGGCGCCGAAGGACGATCGTCGACACTGAAGCCTGTGCCTTCCATTGAGGTGGAGGGTGTCAAGGACTCCGATGGCACCATGGACCCGGGCATCATCCGGTGGCTGAAACACCTCAACCGTCAGGTCGAGCCAGAGTACCTGGCTTACAACAAATGGCCGATGTGGGTGGAGTCAGAGCTCGAGCAGGATATGAGTGTGTTTGGCAAGGAGTAGTGAACTGTGCCTGTCGTCATTTCTTTTTCGATATATTTGTCCATGTATGTTTTGTAATGTTTTTACGATAAGACCGCGGGCCTCATTGGCACAGGAATATGAATTGAATCGAGAGGATATGATCTACTTTTGGGACTTCTACATGAAAGCCGTGTCTGTGAGGTACTTATATGGGTCTCTATGTCTACCCTTTATGCTCTCAATGTGGGCTCTGGCAGGTCTAGACCCTTTGTTTATACGAATCTGGGGTCCAGCTCCGAGGTCTAGCTGGGAGCGGGATGGTGGGCTCCCCTGGCAGGTAAGGCAACCTGTGGGGAAGTGCTCACGGTCAGTTGAAGGACAGTCAGAATCTCGATCGGTCTGAGAGCCTCTGGAAGACAGATATGAAGCCGGGTCTGGGTTTAAACGTTAGTTCCCTTTTGTGAGAGGCATGATATGAGGCGCGGGAAGGATTTGACAATGCGTGGAGCCATGGTATGACCATTGACAGTTAGTACATAAAGATCCAGTGGTCATGGATAACTGATGAGATATTGTCTGGGCCATCAGTCATGAAGAAGCCGCTGTCCTATATCGTACAAATATTTTCGGATCACAGTTATCCCATCATAGTATTTACTATCGCTTTTTTGACATCAAAGTTTTTTAAAAAAAATTACGATTGTTGTCAATTTAATACATTAAAATTTAAATGTTACCCAATGAACAATAAAAGTCGGGCAAAACATTTGCAGCCTACAACACCCCCCCTCCCCCGAAAAAAAATAGTAGGGCGCCTCAGGGCCGGTAAATTTGTAACAAAAGGAAGCAGATAACGCATCACGAATATGCAACAACATGTTCAAAGCCTAGAAATGTGCCGTGACGTCGGTCTGTGGTGAGCACCATCATTATGGGGCGCAATGCACGTCTTGGCGCCATTTGTTCAGTTCGTGGCCATGACCGCACAGCCACGACAGCCTCCCAGCTTTTTTGTATGTGACCCACTTATATATATACCATCATTGGCTGTTTCCTCCTGATCGTATTCCTCGCATCGGGTGTCTTGGGCGCGGGGGGGACGCCGGTGGCAAAAAGGGAAGGAGTGGTCCAAACTAAACCCAATCGGGTCCAATGCGGCGCTCTGTGACGCAGTTTCTTTTCAGATCCTAAGAAGCTACTGAAGCTCCCCAAGGCGCTGTACAAGGCTGAGTCAAAGTTTTCTGGAAGTTCTTTGAAGTGCCAGCAAATGGTGCACCGGATAGGCGCCGCATCGGTCCCAGATAGGCAATGGAATGACGGAGACACAGCAAGAACACAACATGACTGCGGCCGTTTCGAAGAATTTAGAGTTTATCGGGCGTTTGTTATTGGCGCCAATTGTGCAAGGGAGAGCGCGTTGTTTTGCTCAAAGCGGGTTAGAAGCAGTATTTTGTGACCTTTATGACATCGAATGACCCAAAGATCATCGAGAGCTTGAATTTCACTTGGGGTCTAGAGACAAAGAAGTTTGTCGTGCATCGAGCTTATAAGGAGGACGTCGTCCCCAACTTTTGAAGTTCATAAATCCATCATCATCACAATCAACATTACAAACACAAACATAACAACCACCAAGACATGTTCACTTTACATCTTCACAAGTGAACATTACAAGCACCACCAACTACTTCAACGGGCCTTTACATCTCCAGCTCCCCACACCACACAGAAAATGGCCAGCCTTGCCCCATCATCAACGGCAACTGACGAAAAGCGTCATCGTTTCTCGTTTCTTCACCGCAAACACAAGCGCAGCTCCGAGTCTCTCTCGACTCTCGGCCAGACCGACGCCGTGCCTCAGTATGAAAAGCACGCACCCAATAATAACTCCAGCGATGACGACAGCGACAGTGTCTCGGGCAGCAGCCCTCCCAACTACGATACCCTTTACGGTGCTGCTCCTTCCGCAGATGCCGCAAGCATCGCTCCTTCCGTCGACGGCACCTTCCGCCCCACACTGCAACTGCAACTCGACGCACAAGGCAAGAGCCAGTGCTCAGCACCCGGTCAGATGCCCCGCCCGGACCCTATCAACGTCTACATGGTTAACAACCGTGATGGCACCGCGCTCTACAACATGCAACCCGTCTACATTTCGCTCCGCGAGAAGCGCAACTCCAACTCGTGCACGCTCGTCGCCGGCGGCGGCTTCGATATGCTCCACGGCGGCCAGGGCAACAGCGGCCAGCATCGCACCCTGAGCACCACCACCTACCGCATCGGCCCGGGCCGCCCGCCCCGGATTGCCTTGTTTGATGCCAACGATGTCCATCTGGACGAGACCAAAGCCTGGGACTACTTTGAGTTTTCGGGCAAGTCCATCTTTAACCGCGTCCAAATTCTCCGCTCGCGCCTCGGCACCTTTGAGTGGCGCTACGCAACCCGCGACGAGCGCAAGGCCCTGTCAGCCGAGCTCATTGAGGCTGCCCGTGCCGCCGGCTCGACGCTCAGTGAGAAGGACATCAACAAGCGCAACAGCGTCAACAACCTCATGATCCTCGAGCGTGTCACGCAGGTCTTTGGCTCCATCAACAACAGCAACGGTGGCACTAGTGGCAGCGGTTCATCTGTTGGCAAGCCCCGCGAGGTCCGCCTCCCCGTTGCTCGCCTTATCCGCAGCAAAGAACTGCGTGCACCCGGCAGCTCCAAGTACTCCGCTGGAAACGGTGGCCGTTTGCAGCTCGACCTGAGCCAGTGGATGGCGGCTGCCAACGCAGCCGCCGCTGGTGACTCCAAGACGGCAGCACCCAACCCGGATGACCAAAGCGACCGTGACATGGTTGTCACTCTCGCTGTCGCAACCTGCATCAGCATGCTCAAGAAGGAGGTTGACCGCCGCCAAGACGCGGAGATTGTCGCCATCACATAAGTGGCATCTTTCAACACTTCCTTGTTTGCGATTCCTAAACGCCTGTTATGATGATCTGGACATTCTTCTCTTTTCCCTTGTATTATTTCCTTTGTATGATTAGATATATGCCCTTTTTGCAATTAGACTCCCCGGGATATATTTCCAAATAGATGATACCAATTACACCGCATTAAACCAAAGTCATTCTAGCACTTTCTATGAAATACTCTTGTAGTATATGTCTCCCTTCATTGTGCACCCCCAATAACTTACTCCATGTAGATCGCACCATGCTTCTGGCCTTGGGACAGCACGTTGACGTCGACTTGCGGCTGGTCACCACCGCCGCCCTCTACATCACCATCAATCTCCCTCTGCGCATCCCGCAGTGCCTTCCGCAGCCGCCGCTGGCTGCACTTGGCTGTGTAGCCGCACGTCTCGTGTGTCTCAAACAGCCGGTCACCCACGCACGACTGTCCGTAGATCTCCACAATAAGCACCCATCCAATCAGGCCCGTCGCGATCGACATCACCTGCAGCGACGTCAGCTTCTGCGCCGCCGGCAGTGCGCAGAAAATGGCCGCCACCACCAGACGGTTCGCCATGCGCGCCCACTTCGGCAGACGTGCGGTCGGCGGGATCTTGTGCTGGTGGCAGAGTGCAATGAGCGTCATCGAGAACAACGACACACCAAGACCCGTGCTGTAGTACAGACGCAGGCCCAGCGACAGCTCGGGCGACGACCGCTCTTGGTACATTTCTGTCAAAGAGTCGTACGGCGAGTTGGGACTGTCTGTCGCCACGACGAAGCGCGTCAGCGCCGCCGACGACAGGATAAACGCCAGCGTGAACAGCAGGTGCGCGTACTGCCAAATGTAGGCCGTCTCTGCGCGCCGCCGGATGGCATGTACGTGGATGTTGGTGCAGTCAATGTCAAAGTAGATCCAGTTGAAGATGAAGGCCTGCACCAGTCCCAGCACGGCCTTGCCCAGGAACGCGTTGACGCCGTAGCCGTGGCTGTTCTGGTACAGCACACCGACGACGGAGTAGCCCAACACCAGCGAAATAAAGGCGTTGGTCCGCTCGACTTTGTGCTCAATGTTCATGGCCGGGTAAAAGTCAAACACCTTGGTGATGAGATAGCGTCCGACCCGTGTGTTGTTGTGGCCGTTGGCGTACCGGAACAGGCCGACAACAATACTGCCGCCGAACAGGTCAAAAGCCAGCGCAATAAACACGCACGCTAACCGCACCGGCATCGACAGGTGGATGCTCGCAATCCACAGCGCCGCACCGATGACCGTCAGTGCCACCTGGCAGAACATGGTGCCCTGCACCAACGGCACCAATAGACCCGTCACGAAGCAGTAGAGTGCCATGAAAAGTCGTGCCGTGACGTAGTATGCAGCCAGGGCCGGGTAGGTATCGGCCAAGAAACTTTCGCCGGTACCGGTAGCCGATTCCTCGCGCCAGAACAGCATACTGCGCCGCGCAGCCTCGCCGCCGCCACCAGTTGCTGGCTCAGCAGATTCACTGCTAGCCTCGCCCGACGAGCCCCAGCCGTAAAAGGTCTGGACCATGTTGACGGTGACACCAAGGAGACAAGCAAACAGAAACAGAATCTCTACTCGCTGGATCACGTCGTTGGTCGAGAACCAACTGACAAGCTGCGTCACATCACTCCAAATCTTCCAACTCAGGCAGAATGTGACCAAGAAACGCAGAAGCTCGAACCCGTCGGCCGACTCGGCTGCATGGTCACCATTGACGGCAATAATACCGACATAGAGCAGGTCAAAGAACAGCTCAAAGCTCTGCACCGATGTCTCCTCGCTCGCTCGCCACAGCAGGCCGCGGTGGAAGTACTGCTTGACCATTGGCCGCTTGAATAGCTGCATGATCTGGCCGTTGTTCTGGTTGTGCCACACAGGCACGCCGCTCTTGCCCCCGTCGTCGCCGCTGCCGCTATCGTCATCATCGTCGTCGTCTGTACCCGAGGCAACGCTGTTGGCGCTCGAGCCCGCCTGGCTGCCGCGACGGCTGCTGCTGGCGCTGGCGGAGCCACTTCCATGGCCGCCTCCGCCACCGCCGCCGCCGTGTCCACCACCGTGGCCTTCGTCGCCGCCAAATGTTCGCAACGTCGCGCTGTATCCAAACTTGGAAAAGTTGTGGCCCAGGCTCGCGGAGTGGTCTGCCAGCTTCTCGAGCTCCGTCGACACGTGGTTGAAGTCGGCCGTGACGCGGTCCCACTCCTCTAAAATCTCGGACCCGAACTTGGCCCGCAGCTCGTCGCGCCGCGTCTGGTGGTGCGCCTGTGATTCTTGCAAGAACTGCTTATGCTCTGGCGAGCCGTGCACAACCACTTCGACCTGTGGGACACCCTCACCACCGTCGGCTGCCTCGCGCATCACACCGGCGTATTTGATGCGCAATGCGTCCACGTCTTCGGGCAGCGCTACCAGCACGCGCCGCCCATCGGGCATCATAAACTCTTGGGGCTTACGCCTACGTCCTGTCTTGGAGGTGCGGCGGCGTGACTTGATGCCTGCACCGCCGCCATTCTGGTTGTCGTGCGGCTGGCTGGGACGGAGCCAGAAGGAGTAGCGTTTGCTGCAGCTGTTGCCTCGGCCGCCGCAGAAGCGGATGTTGCATTCGCGCCCGACTTTGGCGACGGCGTCGACGAGTCGCCGGATGGACCTCCTCCGCCTCCGTCGCTCATCGTGGGTTCTAAAGAAAAGCCCCTGCTTCGTGGATGCGAGGGACAACTCGACCTATGTGATTGGTGCTGAAAACCGTCGTTCGTACTGTCGTTTGGTTGTTGTTTTTCGTGATTGCTGTCTGGAATTTGTTATATTGGCCACTGTTGGTCGCGAATGTAACCCTAGGAGGACGCAGGTAAAGAAGCAGGCGTTTGTGTCGGAATGGCGATGGAAGAAGTGTCGCTGTTGACTCTTGAAGATGAAACAAGTGAAAAAAAGGAGAGAAATTGCTCCCGTATGAAAGATGAGAAAGAAAAGAAGAAAACGACGGCGGCGCGCTCGAGCTGTCTTGGCTTGCACTTCCGCCAGCTGCGACCTGGGACTATCTTTAACCTTTTTTTTTGCTTTGGGCCGTTAATTTTGCTGGACCGCATTTGTTGTGGCGATCAGGACTAGCGTTGGAGAGCTGAAGCCCAGGCCAAGGCGCCTTGTCAGAAACGCACCAATAGCCCACTAAAATGCTTGCTAACACGACAAGATTTATCAGAAAGCTTCTCAAAACCCTCCCGAGACCCCTCTCACTCGCCCAAATCCGATACAGATCGCCAACAGCGCCAGACTTTCGGCTCTCTTTTGGCTTTGTGTTCGTATCCCATCACCGAAAAACAACCAAAAACACCAGCAGCTATGCCGGCCGCCCAGTGGCGTCGATTGCGCTACGGCGTTAGTTGGCATGTGTAGATACAACTTGGTCAGTCATTCCCAGTACTTTGCACACGCAGCGTGCATGAACCTGTGAGGAGACCAAATTTGCCAATAGTCGGCGTCCAAAAATTGATAATCATTTCAAATCCAATGTAGATATTGTCTGGAAATCAAAACTTTTTGCATTGTTGTGTGCTGTGTCCCATTGAAAAAAAGGCACACTGTAAAACGCCAATATTTGCCCCCTGCTGTTGTTGCCCAGAACTTTGAACTGGAATAAAAACCCAATTCCCATAACCATAGAACTTCCCAACAAAACAAACACCGATTCAAACTTTCGTGAAATATAACATAATGTAGAACAGAAAAGAAAGTAAGACCAGAAAAGAAATACAGAAAGGCTGCCAAAAGAGATGAGAAAAGAAAGAAAAAAAGACTGGTTTGAACATTGCTCGCCGGCATTTCATCTCATGTCGGACGTGTCGTAAAAATGGTATAGTTATAGTTCGTACAAATGATTGGTTTTGAAGCTTGCTTTTTGAAGCTTGCTTTTTGAAGCTTGGTATCTTTGGTGTGGTTGGCATGTGGTCGTAGGCCGTGCCGAGTATTTTCGCCTCTGCGCCGGCGGTGCTTGTTGTTGTGTGGCTAAGTTTGAGCTTCGCTTTGCTTTGCTTAGCTGTTGCGGTCTTGCGTTTTCTGGGGCTTGTAGTCCCGAACCTCGTCAAACCAGCCTTGTGGCTCATTGTAACGGTAAGCGTGGAATTCGATACCGTATGGTTTGGGGTGAATGGCGAAAAGCATCCCAAGAGGGACGTCAAGGTCCGCGATGTCCTGGCGGGTGAGGTCCATGAAATAAGCCATCAAGACGCGGCACACAGAACGATGGCTAATAATCAAGACGTGGTCTGCAACACGCTCGACCTCACGAACCATATCGCGCAGCCGGTTGATAACTTGGAGATAGCCCTCACCGCCAACACCCGGGTAGATGTACTGCAATTTATCGTGCTGGCGCTTTTCGTACTCATCCGGGTGCTTTGTCGCAATCTCTTCGTATGTCATGCCCTCGAATGTGCCGGCATTCAACTCGTTGAGCATCTCCCACGCCTTGACATCGTAGTCGTCGTCGGCTTCGAAGTACTCGGCCGTCTCGACGCTGCGCTTGAGCATCGACGTCCAGACGCAAAAGTTCTTTTCCTCCAGATCTTGGTTGAACTCTGGGTATGGAGGCGTGTGGTCACCAGGCTGCGGCGGGAAGGAGGCGCGGGCAATCTTATTCTCCTGTTCCACGACCCATTCTTTCCGCTTTGCTGTGATGAAGTTGTACAGCGCCATCCGTAATAATGGCCGCGCTCAGTCAGATCCGAGTTACCACCCAGCTTGCCTGCGACATTATCTAGACTCTGGCCGTGTCTTGTGATCCAGATCTGTCTTGGAGATAGGTTGAACGTCGTCAGATAGGAAGCAATACCGCTTGCCAAGAAGCCCCTGAGGCGGTGGTGCACAATCTTTCGTCCCACGTCGATGATCTGTTCAGCGAGGGGCAGTGGCGTTAGCTATGGGATGGTGTCACATAGAAAGCTATAATTATACAGATTATAGGAATATGTATTTACCTGGATGTACTGCAGATCGTGCTTTTCCTCGTACTCGCCAATTGGCTCATATGCGCTTTCGTAGGCCTTGACACGAGCCTTGAAATCTTCCAGAGACTTCACGGGATCCTTGTTCTTGTAGTCAGGGCCCGAAAGCTTGAGGCGCATGTTCGCTTCCAACAGCTAAAAAGGTACCGACGTTAGTAATCTGCCGCCTTTTAATCAGGAACGGCTCCAGAAACTTACATTTTCGTCATTGCAGATGCTCTCGATAAACAAAATGCCGAGTTTCGGCTCTCGCTCCTTGATCCGGTCAACCAGAAGCTGCCGTCGATGGAGGGTGCTGTTCGTGGCATCCAGAACACCAACAGATCCGTTTCCGTGGAGCAGATAGTCGATCAGTTCGTCGAGAGTCTCCAGAGCGACCTGTTCCCGAATCTTGGACGCTGTCTCATTTTTCGGATCGAAGAACTTGGCAGACTGGTCCATGCGCCTTTGCTGTTCTTGAGCATCACCAGATTCGGCAGTTCCGTTGAGATCGAATGTTGTAGGCTCCTCGATTTGAGCGGTATGGGTGCCGTTTAGCAAAATCTCGGCGGCTTCCTGAACGGGGGCATCTGCATGCCCGTTGGGGTTGAGGAGAGAGTGGCGGTATTGGGAGGCCGGCGGCGATCTGCCTCTGGGCGAAGATGACGAGGACGGAATGACACCGGCTGCAATACGTCTCCGATTTCCGACATTGAAGATGCGTGTGTTGTGCTGCTGCCATGACAAATACCGCTGAATCTTCTTTGTGATGTACGATTTGCCCGTGCAGGCAGGCCGACCATGATGATGACCAACTTGGCGGCGACGTCGCGGTCGGGGATACGTCCATCGGGCGAGACCTTCGACCGGGTCATGCCCGGGATATTCAAGGAGGTCGCATGTGGCCGGACTCGTGGTGTGTGGTTGCCCGAATTCTGTCTCAGCGGAGGACTATGACGTAGGCTGTTAGCAAGAAATAAGACGTTGGATACAGGTTGTCATATGCAGGGTTTCCTGGCAGCGTCCCCAAAAAGCACTCCACGATCCATTTAAATTCGCCGCTGTGGAATGGCAAACAAGTGGACTTCTGCGTTGCGAACATTGTGTGGAAGAAAAATCAAAAACACATGGGATGCAAGTAGGGCAATTGGGCATGGGTATGAGGTGGACTGTTTTTGAATAATGAGGCTTCGAAACGTACATTCTCGGTGAGCCAGGAGCGGTCGAGGCATTGCTCCGTGCGTAGGGTGATTCATAATGTGGGATGCTTGGTCTGCTGGTGGGAGGTCCAGTGGTACCATTGCTCGTGTTCGGCGGATGGAGTCGGTCGTGCCGTTGTTCAAAGATCTCAGTGCATGGGCGAGAGAAGCATGCGCAGGAGGAAGAAGGTGGCCATCTTGTCCGTGAAGCACAGGCAGTGGTGGGCGTTCTGTTTGGAGTAGTTTTGGAGACGAGGAAGCGGAGGACGACGAGTTCGTAGCTGAGGCCAGATGTGTGCTCATGACAAGTTTTGCCAGCGAAGATTGCTGGGACTGTTTTCTGCGAAGCTGGTCTGGAAGTCGAAAGTACGAAGGTAGACGGCGCGCGAGTCAGCAGGCTGCTTTTTCAGAAGCAGAAAAAACAACAATCAAGAAGAGTGCAAGGCTGGAAAGGTTTCTGAATGAGAAAAAGGTGTAGGATGCAGCTCGTGGAAACGGGGGGTGAGGTGGGGAAGCGAGTTTTATGCCAGTGAGAAATGCACACGTTCTGCTGTTACTTGTAAGATGCAAGACAGAATGCGACAGGACTTTTGCTGGTTGGGGAGACGTGAGTGTTGCGTTGGGGAAGCAATGTAGCTTTAAGATGAGTCGAAATGAAGTGCCAAAATTTGGAGGAATGCAGGACAAAGAAAGGGCAGACGGAAAGGGGAAGCGAGAAGGAGAGAAGGGAAGGAGCGAAATAAGGAAAAAAAGAAACAAACGTCTTTTATTATTTCGACACAGATGACGGGGAAGACAAATAAAACGCCAAATGTAGAGAAGTGCAGGGTTTGGGGTGGGCTGGCGAACCTGTATTCTGGCCTGTCTGGTCAGAGACAAAAGAAGCAGCTGAAAATGTGGCCGCCATAGAGCCTGTAGAAAGACAGCGTCGGCGTCCACCAAGGCTGAGTCACAGGAGATCCTGGATGGGAATGGGCTGCGCGCAGGGCGTGGGCGTGGGACTGGGAGCAGCTGGCCTGCTCTCAAATCCAAGCAAAAGGTTGTCGGCGGAAGTTCAGGGACGTCAGCCGCCGCAGCGGCCGGGAGCGTGGGCCCTGGGATCGATCTGGTTGCTTCTTTATTTTTCTTCTTTTCCTCTCGTTTTCTCACTGTCGCTCGCGTTGTTTGTCGTTTTTCGAACGGCTTTTTTTCTCGTTTAAGCTGTATTATGAGCGCATTTGGCTTGGGTCGATGGGAGTTTCGCCGCTGAAGTTTGCTAGCGTTTGTGAGTCGGCGCAATTCAGCGAGGTGGAGAGCGCTGTGGAGGACGTTTGATGGGTTCTGGGCGCGATGGGCACGGTGGATTCTTGTTTGTCGTACTGGTGGACTGCGTAGGACAGGCGAGGCCGCGGGTGTGGGTGGGGTGGAGGGTGCTCGCGATGGGACTGTTTTTTGGTGGAGCTTGATCCAGGCGGGCGGCGGAAGCAGTGGATGGTGCTAATAAAGGCCCTGGACAGGCGACAAACATTAGCATTAGGTATTGGAGTTGTGTATTCGCGCACGAGGCGATTGGCCTGCGATAGAGTGGACGAGTGAGTGTGGCGCGCGGCGACACAAAATCCAAGATGTGGGAGAATGATGTAACAAAAAAAAGGAGGAGAAAGGAGGAGAAGTTGAGAAGGCAGGGTAGACGGTTGGAAGTAAAAAAAAGGCAACAAGACAAAGTTGGTTGAGAGCAAAGATAGAAGGTGAGCTGCATACCTCGTACATGCCTTGAATAGGACTATTTGGCTGGTCTTTGCTTGGGAGAGGAAGGAGGCGTGTGCGTCACTTCCCCAAAAAGTTGCTTTCCTGTTTCGCCAGACGAGAGGAGGGGAAAGAGCCAGAGAAAGCAAGAGGGAGGGAGGGCTGATCGGGCTGGAGGGAAAGCGAGGAGACAACAGAGGAATTAAAGTCCGTAGTTTGAGTGAGAGGCGACTTGTTCGTCCTCCGGTTGGCGACTGTTTCTTCTTGTTTTTGTGTGTGTCGGGACTGTGAGACCAGTGCTTTCAGCTGATATCCTGCCTTCGTCGATTCGTTCACAAGGGTCGGCGTTCGAATGTATTAATCGCGGTGTGTCGCTCTTTCCTTTTGGAGGTTTTGTTGGGGTAGGCGAGGAAGGACTTTCTGTAAATTTTGGCAGGAGCGTTGCGTGGGATAGATAAATTCGGATTTGCAGGGACTGTGAGGGAAAGAGGCGAGGTATAAGACCAAGACACAACAGACAAAGAAGGCAAGATCAGATGCCGCAATGAGAACGAGGCGGGAAGTAGCAATGGAGGACAGAAATTCGAGCAAGACGGCAGACCCGGAGGGAGAAATCAAAAGGAAAGAAATCAAGAAAGCAGAAGAGCCACAGACGTCAAGATGTCTACGCAAAAACACGCCTGGAGATTCAATTTCGCAAATAAACGTCTACGTGATAAAAGCCTGGAAAAAAAGTTTGTCGCACTAGAGATTACAAAGTCCCTTCACCGTACATGCGAGGTGCTTTCCCTCACCTTTTTTACCTCACAATTTAGTTTTGGAGAAGCCCGCCTCGCCTTTGGATCGCGCCTGCCGCGAACGGCGATGAGAAGGCCAGGAAAGAAGACAAAGGTGGCAGCTTCCCCGCCAAGACTAGCCTGCACTTGAACTGAAATGCGACTCTGCAGATTTGTTTCTAGCTTTTCTGAGTGGATCATTACTCTGTCTTCAGTCTCGCTGTTTCGGTGTCTGTTCCCCGTCGGCGCTTCTGTACGTCTGTGGCGCCGGAGGTGTGGTGGGTGATGCGGAGAATTGGAGATAGAGGATTGTTCTCTCTATTCCCTGTCTCTCAGGGTCTGTCAGTGAGATGCGGCAGATGCCTCCAACGGGACAATATGCTCCGTGGGTTAAAATTTTCAGTAGACCTGCGAACTTCGGAGGGCGCGATCGCTCTTTCTGCTTGTTGGGAAGGCTAAATGCACTAGCGCCGTTTTGGACGAGGCTTTTGGGGCAACGCTAAGGAAGGGCAGGAGGCACAGAGAGCAGAAACACCAGAAGAGAGAAAGAGTGAAAGAAACGAGAGACTTAGAGGGAAGGTGCAAATGAAGGCGTTCACTCAATGAAGGCTAAGCGGGAGGCAAGAGCAAGGCAAGGGCTGCCCAAAAACAGGCAAAAAGAGGAGAAAGGTTGCAGGCCCAGTCGAGCCAGTCAAGTCAAGGAAAGAGCGGCCGACCAAGCCAGTGAAAAAGCCCGTAAAAAACTGCGAGGAGGATTTGCCGTTTTTGGAGAAATGTTGCACCTTGTCTACGAAGTAACATCTGGAAGGCGCCCTGGACAGGGACAAAGGTATGGCGAGGTAAGACCATCCAAGCGTTTGGACCAAACCGTTGGCAATCGAGGAAGGAGCAAAGGGAGCTCAGCTTGCGATATGATGCTCGGCAATTGTAAAGAAATCAAATAAGGCCACTTGCTGGAACACGCTCGTCCTACACGTGGCAAGCCCACTTGAAACTAAAGCTGGTCTTGACAACTGCCTTTTTTGCTCCGTAAGTGTCACCGGAGTTTTGTTCGGGCAAGTGCAGTTACGGGTGCCTCGACGGGCACCGCGCTTCCCAAAGGGGGATCTAGCTACGACTTTGGCAATAATTGCCCGTACGAAAGTGCATGAACGGAGAAAGTCCTACACCAGCACACGACAGCTCTAGTGAGCCCGAGGTTCGGATCTCCGGGGGAGGGCCGCTCAGCTCACAAAATGCCTCCCTATCGTTGTAATACAACTCTTGGCGAGGCGTCCCGGGCAAGCGAGCCTCATTCAAATGCAAGTAAGAAAGATGCTCTCGTCCACCACTCTCGGATACGGCCGTCTTAGACAAGCAAGATACCAGAACTTTCGAACTGGGGTTTCGTAGAGGGTCAAGACAAAATAGGCCCGGTTAATGCCCGTGAAACTTGGGAAATTCACACAGCCAAGCCTTGTCAGACCAGGAAGATATACATGTTCATCAGCTTTGTATTGAGCGTTCCCGGTGCTCTTTTATTTTGCGCTCCCAGGCTCCTTTGCACTGCCCTTTGATTCTTGTTGCTCCCCCCACCCACACGCCAAAACGAACGGCGAATGATGATCGATGTGAGCGAAACTTGACATGTTTCTTTTGGATGAGAAAACGATAAGAGGGTGAGGAGAGCATGCGGCTACAGCTGCGGGAGAGACGGTGTGAGTGCCATTGCATGCAATGGGGCATGAGCCCCTCTCTGCCCTCTTTCCCGCCTTCCAGCCTTTCAAAACTCCTTTGCTTTTTGCGATGAAGTGCTTTGATATTCGCTTCCAGTCAGAATCCCCCACGCCGCCCATCGGATTCCTCTTCTGGAACAAAATGCCAATGCCAAGCGCCGTGCGTTACATTGCAGTGGTTACCCCATACGGCTGTGCGATTTCAGTCTGTAATACAAACATGCTTGGCAGTTTGAATCTGACTTTTGTACGGAGTATCTACATACTGAGATAAAGTGCATCCAAAGGCATGTCGCAGCTTTCTGGAGAGCCGGGCTGCATTCCGCTCAAACCGGGACAGCGTATTATGACTTGTACGGGGCAACTGAGCCGTCTTGGTGTTCCACAAATAGCACACAGTTCGAACAAAGCAACACCTTTCTCCATCTCGGGCCGTCTGATAAGAGATTATAGCGGCTCAAGTTGCGCGCAGCTTAGCAGCGATTGATGAGATCTCATAATTGGACTGTCTGATAAGTGTGAGCTCACAAGTTTATACAATGTTTTATGGGACTTGGAGTGGTGTAAGCGGGTGATACTGTGTGCCGCCAGTCGGCTTGTCGTGGCACCAAACGTGCTCCTTTGAGGTTAATCATAGGCCTGGCAAGGGGCTGCAAAACAATGACACGGCGAGCACACTGTTTTACATGTCATCATAGATAAAAAGCACAACCTAAACTCGTCGGTCTATACTTACCTCTTTGATATTTTTTTCTCGTTATCTTTTCTCTCTCTCACATATGCCTCACATAATACAAAAAATGCCAGCCAAGCCCTACTATGGTCCCACTACGTTTCAGCTGCCGGCCTTGTTATTTTGTTGAGAATCTAGTTAAAGAGCCCGAACGCAGGGGAAAATATGTGCGACAACTAGTATTTTACTTGCAACCGATGCAGCAAAAAACTTTATCTGGTGAACATGCCGCATGCCTTTTTATCTGCCTGCTGGAGATCCTCTTGGCGTGGGAGTGCCCAGATCTGGGTTCTACTCCAGAGATCTACATAGTAATACAAGTGGCTCAGTAAACCCAAGATGCAAGTAATTACTCCCGTAGCAAAACGAGCCACAGTGAAGATCTTACGGGCTTGGATGTGGCTCGGGCACCGATACGCTTTCGAAAGGAAAAGATTTGAACATCGTCTTTATCAAACCCCCATCAGGTCGAGTCCTAAACCCAGCTTACAAATTTTTAATAAGACGCTGAGTTTGGTCTGGTCTAACCTGGTAAAGCCACTCTGTGCATTGCTTTTTCTTTACTTGGAAAAAAGCCGCGCTGCTTTGTGAGGCGAAAGCGAGAACATCGTTGAGCAGGTCCAAGAAGTCTTTGTCATTTTTTCAGCACAATAAAAGCTTCGTAGGAGAAGTTTTAGTAAAAAGATATCAGACAGATGGTAGGCGCTACATCAGTATCTAACAAATACACACCTGGCGTTTTCTCTCTTCATGAAAAGCAGCAAAGATCACGAAAACGAACAAGGCTCTGTATGTAGACCAATAGACAGCAGCCGGGATGGATGCAACCTAGGATTGACGTCACAGCCTTGCCTTACAAAGCGCTAAATTAATACTTAGCCTTTTTGTCCAATACACAACCATAGGACAAGGCTGAATAGTCAATTCGCCAATTAACATCTGAAAAAAAAAAATTCAGGGAGGCATCTAGACGAAATTGCATATGGGCACCAATGTTGTGGAGCTCTCTTGTGTGTGCAACAACGAGCTGCGATATCAAAGGAGATAAAAGGTACAAGGAGGAAGGCACGACGTATTACACTGTGTTTGCGGCAGTCACGTCGAACAGACCCACTTTTATTTTTGCTCATGTGCAAAGCTACACAAGGGTAGAAAAAATTCATTGCAATGAGGTTCGCAGCGAATGCTCCTTCCAACTTGAGATTCCTTGCCCGCTCGCACCTTCCTGCTCAGAAGAGACTCATAGGCAATCGCTCCTTCCGCTTTTGCACTCATCGGACAATTTTGTGCATAACCCAGACACGACCTGCAGTTTCCCCGGCCAACAGTGTTGTGCGATTTCTTTCCCCCCAAAAAATTCAAACAGTCACATCTGGAAGCCACACAGATCTCATCACCCACAGAAACGGAAAGAGGACGCCTCTCACACCACGACACGCCGTTGTCATCTTTCCTATTACGTCGTACGCAGTGTGGTTCTTCCTTTTGTTACGGCAACATCATCGCTGGCTCCTTCTTGCCGATTTGCGCGATCCCCCTTTGCCTCATTTGGCCCTATCAACAAGACCCAAGGGGCACGAAAGAATCCTAAAGTCTGCGCCAAGAGGCAACCGCCATGTCCAAGATCTAGGTACTCTTTCTCGGCGACCCCTTCTTTCTCCCAAACACTGCTTGCGTGTGGCCATCATCTCCAGGCCGACCGCCTTGATTGGGTGTCGCTTTTTTGACCTCGCACCTTCTTCCTACCTTCTCTCTATTGCGATCTCCTTTTTACGCGTTTCCCCGCCCGCTCTTTCCTTCTTCTCGTCTTCATATCGTTTGGCCTAAGCTGTTGTCTTTTGTCCAACGTGTGAATGCTGGCCAACCAGAGTGAACAGATCGAAAAGGGGGGGCAAGGAGACGACGACGCGCGTAGAATCAGCGACAGTGACGACAAGAAGCGGAAGAGAGACAATACAACTGACGGTGACGCTAATCCTGAAGCCGATACCGACACATCGGAACCTCACAAGAAGCAGCCTGAGCCATTTGCCAGCACTACCAAGAAGTTTGAGCTTGCCAAGATGAACAGCCGCGCGAAGCTGAGCGAGATTATTGAGGGCCAGGAGCCCGTCACTAAGAGCCTCATTCCGGAGCACATTGAAGATGGCGTCCTGATTCCACTCAAGACGACTCTCGAGCTGCGTGACGACCACCAGTGCGGGCAGGTTTTGATCACTCGGGCCCCCATCCGTTCGACGAGTGCTGTCATCAAGTTAGTTTCCCTCACTTTCTCCGATGCCCTGTGTCCCATTCACCAATTTCACTATTATTCTCTTCTTGATGTACACGACTAACACGTGCCTTACCGTTGGTTTTACCGTTTAGCCTCCTACGCGAACTGCTTCCTGAGGAAATTGTTAAGGGCATGCCTCATCTGCGGCGGTGTGCAAAGCCTATGGATCTTCCTGCACACCTCAAGACCCAGTTTATGAACGACACAGCTGCTAGTAAGCAGATACACACCGGCAAATCGAACTGGGTGTATGTGCTTCTTGGTCTGGAAGCGACCTTGTCGCAAAAAGAGATGGCCGAGGCGCTGGCCAAAATAGATGGATATGAAGAAGGCGTTTTCATTGCATCCATCCCCGTCCCGCTTCTGGCCCCGACCTCGCAGATCCAAGCCGCCCTTTGGACCAGCCAGTTCTGGCCGACCATGTAACCGAAAGAACAATCCTCTGGGTCCTCATCCTAGCATGGTGATTCGGGCTACAGACGAGATTGCGATGATGCCCCGATTTGGATGGCACTGGCAAATGAGATGGCGATTAAGTCAAAGGAGACCGGCCTTGGCGAAGCTATGGGTGCCTGCATCGTTTACCGCGGAGAGGACGGGCCCCGGCTGGTTGCAGTTGCCGGCGATGCCCGCTGGCAGCATCAGCCGAAGTCGTCAAAGACGGGCAACCCGATGGCTCACGCTGTTCTCCGTGCTATCAGCATGGTGGCCAGAAGCTGGTTCGGGCCGAGAAAAAGAACCAGCGGAGAAAGAGTGTTACCAGCATGGCCAGCACGGCCAACAACGAAAACGAGCCTCCTTTGACAGGTACACCAGTGCCGCCCGCGACGGCCACCGCTTAGCGAAGGCGGCCCCGTCCAAAGTGTCGACGGCAAAGCTGTTAAAACTGGAGCTTCCACTCCAGCCACCCCTGATGAAGGAGTCGTGTGTCAGGTGCACAACGAAGTCCAAGATCGAGTGCGGGACCGGCTGAGCCGCGGCCGTGATCGTGGACACGCTGGCCACCGGCAGCACCTTGAGTTCGAGGTCTTCAAGGACAAGCCCCTCCTGGAAGAGGAAGAACGGATCTTTATGGAAGAACAACCCGACACCAGATGGTTACCTTTGCCACGGCCTTGAGCTCTACGTCACGCACGAGCCCTGCACCATGTGCTCGATGGCAATTCTCCACTCGCGTATGGGTAAGGTCATTTTTGCCAACCGCATGCCCTTGACTGGCGGTCTCAGCGCTGAAGATCGCATCCTCGTGCCGAGCTCTGTCTCCGGTGGCTCATCTTCGAACGCTGCACAGACCGGCGCAGGCAACAACATGGAGGGTGGAAGCACCCATGGTTTGGGCCTGTTCTGGCGCCGGGAGCTCAATTGGAGCTTTTTGGCGTGGGAGTGGGAAGCCCATTGCACCTGCAAGCCCCTGGACATGGCGCCCACAACCCATGCTTAATAGCATGGAAAACACTGCGCAATAAAAGGCGTGGCTATGATGTTTACGATGGACGGATCCTGGCACTCACACATTGCAAGACACTTGTGTTTTTTATTTTATTGTTCTCTCTTATCATGGCGGATGCATTTCAACTGGGACGGTATTCGATTTATTTTTCTTCTTTGCTTTACCAGCTCCTGTTTCTTCTTCCCTGCCTGTTCGGAAGGTTTGCACAGGAACGGTGGAGGCTATGGTCTTTTATCTCAAGAAAGGGGGGATGCAAGCATAGTTCGGCGTTTCAAGGTGGATGAAAAGCGATGGCATTGTACGATTCACAACAGATTAGACGACTGGAATCAGAGGGAGACCCATATTCACAAACGATGCAAGCGGAAATTTCATTACCACGGGTTCAAAAATTTGAGATTCTGTCTGCCAAAAATGACATAGGTCGGACATATTTTTATCATAAAATATGAACAATATACTCATCACAGTCCGCGGCCGTCTTTTTTGAGAAGCTCGATTGCACCGTAAACTTTTGCACAACGGACTCTATATACCTAATTTTGACCCATGCTGTGGCATACTGCAAACGAAAGGCCATGAATGGTTGATGTAAACTCACAGGTCTGCATGTGGGAGTCACGTGCGGCTCGTGTCAACGAATAATACAGGAATTGTTGGAGCTTGTGAAGGAGTTCTGCATCCAGCGTCTTGCATACAGGGCGGCATGCAGGATCCAAAACGAAACCAAGAGACACCCCAGACGTGAATAGAGCAGAACAAGATAGTTCGAGCTCTGTCTTAGCCTCGCTGTCCCCCCATTTGCCTCCACACCCCCCTGTTTTGGGGCGAGAGGGACAGCTTAGCCAGAGGACCTTTTGCTTTGTTTTTACCGCCGGATAGAGCTCATATTTCGTACTGTTCTCATCTCTCTCACGGTCTGAGCACAGGAGAAAGGAAGCGGGGTCAAAGTACGGGATAACTGACGTGTAATAGAATAGGTAAAGTGATGGGTGATGAAGAGGGAGGGGGGAAAGGATGAAGCACAACCCAACGCCCGGTTTTGCACACTCTGGATTCTGGAAATATGTCCTGGGCAAGCGCCTAAAACCAGGACCCCCCTCGTCCCTTCCACATCCGTCCCTGACCCCCCCCCCTCCCTTCCCAATTCTCAGCTAGTGATCAACTCCTGGTCTCTCATTGACAGGCCAGAAATAAGCCCTTCCAGCCTTCAGGCCTGTTTTCTTACCCCCCCCTTTCTCCTCTCCTTCTATCCACCACCACTTCTCTCCACCATCCCATTTCGTTTTTAGCCCCCCCCCCGTTCACTTTGCTCTTTGGTTGACACTCGCTTTCTCCTCTTTCTTGTTCGTTTGTGGCATACTCGCCGACCTTTCCTTTATATACCCCCATCCCCCTCGCTTTTGTCCATGATCCAGCGTGGTTCTTATGTTGTTTCTTGTTTTCTTTGCAGTGCTTTCTGGTGACGTTCTGTTTCGCATATTCTGTTCCACGATCCTAGCACACTACGCCGAGACTAGCCAGGCCATCCCATCCACCTCAAGGCCATAGCTCCCCAGGCTCTTTGCCCATGTCCACATAAAATCCAGCAACGAACCCACCCAGACAGAAATACGGACAGAATTGCTGTGCCCCCAATTTGCCCAAGCCAATACCCAACAAGAACAGGAACATATCTTCAAACGACGATCCAAGCACCGGCAAACCTCTCACGACCCAAAAACCACTTTTAACGAACACCTTCCTCTTACGCGACGGTTCCAAGAGGGCTTAGCTGTTTTATCTACAAATAGGCAGCCTTAGGAAGTCGGACCAGCTATCTTTCCTGCAATTGCTATCGACGACCGCCTCCGTACTATCGACAAACAGCGAAGCAGCTACAACAGCCACGGTGCCGCCAACGACACAAAAGGCAGCAGCAGCGGCAGTAGCAGCTACAGTCTTGGGCTCAGCAGCGTGCTCCGCAGCCGCCCTCTACCCTCCGCTTCGATCGGCAGTAGTAGTGTCCGTTTGGCTGCTGCTACACATACTCGGCTGCCCTCCAGCTACACAAACTCCAGCTACCTGCTCACCAATACGGCTGTCCGCTGCTCGGCTTGCACGTGCTGGAGGCAGTGGTCTTGTTGCCAAGATAATGCCTCCTGCTGGCCGCAAGGGCAAGAGATCCTCGACCACCACGACCACCGCCGCCACCGCTGCTGCGGCTCCCGCCAAGGGTGGTTCCTACACACCCATTCCCCTTCCTCCGACCGCCGCCGCTCCGTCACACACAATGCCCAGTCCTGCAGCCACAGGAGCCGCTGGGCGGAAGCGGAAGCTTGACGATAAGAATGTTCAAAAGTTCTATGCTGTCCGCGCGGGTGCACGGCGGGGATCTACCTGACGTGGCACGAGTGCCAGGCACAGATTGCAGGTTTCAAAGGAGCACAGTGTGAGTCGATGCCGATCCCGAGACGCCGTTTTGTCTCTCTCTCCCTTTCTCTTTCAATTGCTAACGATCTGGCCCGCTTGTTTAGATAAAAGTTTCGTCACTCGAGAACACGCTGCCGCATTCGTTGCTGGACTGAACCCCGAAGGTGGTGCCAAGGACAAGGGCGAGCCTCGGTTCTATGCCGTCGCAATCGGCAAGTTCCCCGGTATTTACACAGACTGGGCGGAGGCGTCAAAAAGCCATTGTGGGGGCCAAAGGACCCAAGTACAAGAAATTCTCTACACGGGCAGAGGCGGCGGACTACATTCGCATGTATGCCAATGATGCGACGCGGCAGGCCTTGAGTGGCTTGGGTGGAAACACGGCTACTGCCGGTAATACTCAGGCAGCTGTCGAAGATGAGGAAGACGAAGACGAGGAGGAGGATGAAGACGAGGAAGAAGAGGACGCCGCCCAGATTCTGCAGCCGGCAAAAAAGCGTGCGAAGCAAGGCAGTAGCGCCGCCCCTGCGAGCTCAACAGCTGTCCTTGACATATATACCGACGGCAGCAGCCTGGGAAATGGCAAGAACGGTGCTTCTGCAGGTGTTGGCGTGTTTTTCGGCCCCGGTGACAAGAGGTATTACACCCATCAATATTCAAAACGGAGACTCCCCCGGTTTATACTTATACTAACCACTATCGTACAGAAACATCTCGGAGCGTCTCAAGGGCACCCTGCAGACAAACCAGCGCGCTGAGTTGACGGCCATCCTCCGTGCTCTCCAGTCGGTCCCCGTAACACAGCCGGTCCGCATTTTCTCCGACAGCACGTACTCCATCAACTGTGTCAGCGTGTGGTACAAGAGCTGGGCAAGCAATGGCTGGCGGACACGCGGAGGCGATTCGGTCATGAACCAAGACATTATCAAGGCCGTGCGTACATTTATCGATGCTCGTGACAAGTCTGGCACAATGACCATGTTCCGTTGGGTCAAGGGGCACAGCGCTGATTCCGGCAACGTGGCAGCAGACATGCTGGCGGTCCAAGGTGCACGCCAACAGACATGAGCGGAGGGCATCCGGGGATATTGGACTGTCAATTGTCGACTAGCTTTTAGTCGTGCACTTCAGCACGACCCCTCATGATATCTTTTCCGACAAACACGCGGCGTTCGGTTGGGATTTTGGATATTGGTGCTTATCGATTTCGTTTGCCTGCTTTTACCAGCCGCCGCCTTGGACATAAGAACAGCTTTTCTTGGTCACTATGCCTTTTAATCTCATGGTCGTCTTTTTGCGTTGCTGCTGGAGCTATAGCCTTTTTTGACGCCATTTTCCAACATGGAAATATATTTTGTCACTTTCCCGATTTTTGCTTCTCATCGAGGATGGATTCTAGAGCTTACGCAATGGTGCCCATGCACCATACGACGGAACTGTAGCAACAAAGTGCATGTCTTTCGTATTCTCTGTATCCTGTGCCACTGCATCACCGCATTTCACGCTTGGGGTGCTTCTTTCCACCAAATCTTCATCACCGCTCGTACTTTCCTTGGTTGTCTTCTTCATGCATCGCGCCTTCTTCCGTGTTGATCGAAGAAGCAAAAAGTGGAACTCCTGTCCTGTTAGTGTGTAGCTAACAGAACTTACTGCTTGACTAATTCTTACACCACAGGGAATTACGGCAAGAACCCCTCGCCCGGTAATAATAGACGTGCGCTAGCCGAGCATCCTGACACTGGGCCCGATTCTTGGCCCAAAGCTTTTTTTCCTGACTGAAAGCCTCCTATTGAATACATCTCTTCCTTCCCCCTCGTTCATCTGTTCTCAAACCGTTCATCACGCCGTTGAAGCAACTTTCACTCTGCATCTCTTGATCTGTTATACCGACTCTGCTTGGCTTCGAAGTCGTTCGCTCCGCTTCTGCAATCAGCGCCGCATATCCATCCCATCAATTCCGATCACGAACTTCATCACGCTTCCTGGCCAATCATCCGGCTGCATACAGTCACATTTCTGGAATTGTATTCACCTTTCGCCCGTCTGCTTTCGCACTGCAGCTATCCAGCGTCTGTGTTTATATCCTTGCGTCTTGCGTCTTGCGTCTTGCTTCTGCTTCTTGCGTCTCATACAAGGTTCGACCGTTACGTTGTTATCAGCATCACAGACTTTCTCTTCAATTTTCGATCCCATCCAATTGCCTGATTGCCATTTTCTGGCGTGTGTCTTGCCTCCTTCCGGATCAAACACAACAGCCCCGACGGCCTCTCTCATTCTAGAGAAGAGGCTTTATCAGATAGACTGGAGTTTTCTGCGGAAAACGCATCCTTCGCCAACAACCGCCCCCATGATTCAATAACACGAGCCGCGCCTCCCGTGCCTCTCTTTGCCACGGGTGCCAACCTACCGATCCCGGATCTACAAGTTCCGGCTACTAACCGTTGCCGTCTACCATTCACCCGTTCTCCGAGCCACAGCCGTCACGGTGGCCGACCCCGGTATCTGAAGAATACCGCTACGGGCCGCATTGTCCCGACTGCCCCTGGCCTTGCGCCGCTGCTGTTGATACGCATGAGCAAGGACGATTCGGGCGTGACATAAACCTTCCTCTACATCCTAAGCACTATCTCATCTACCTACCCTTTTTACTGCTATTGCATTTCCATATCTATTTTACGCCCGGTCGTCCGAAGCTCATTGCTGCCGACTGTCTTCGTCATGCCTGCCTTGGCCTTGACAGACTTCAATATTGTGGTCAGCGTCCTCGGAGGATGGGTGTCCTTGTTCGGTCTGGTGTCCTATCTCTGCAAGGAGAAGTTCTACCTGTCCGAGGCTTGTAAGTTTTATTGATGAGTTTACTTACACGACATCATGACTCGAACACTAACATGATATAGTAATCTCTCTCCTGGCTGGCGTGGCCTTTTCTCCTTCTGGGGCCAACTTTATTCGACCACTTGAGTATGCCGGTTCGCAGGCCAATCTCGATGCGGCGACGCTCTACTTTTCACGGCTCGTGTTGGGCATCCAGCTCGTTCTCGCCGGTGTGCAGCTACCTAGCAGGTACCTGCAGCATCACTGGCGGCCTTTGACCTGGCTGCTTCTTCCCATCATGACTGTCATGTGGCTATCGACCAGTCTGCTTGTCTGGGGCCTGGTCACGCCGCGTCTGCCGTTCCTGCACGCCCTGGTAATTGGCTCGTGCGCAACTCCGACGGACCCGATCTTGTCAAATGTTATTGTCAAGGGCCGCTTTGCCGACCAAAACGTCCCTCTCGAGCTCCAACGCATCATCATCGCCGAGTCTGGTGCCAACGACGGACTCGGTTATCCGTTCCTCTTCTTGGCTCTGTACCTGATTCAGTATATTGGTTTTGATGCGACTCCCGAGTTCCCCGTGCCTGGGGGCGGAGCTGGTAAAGCCATTGGCCTCTGGTTTGGCGAAACGCTCGGTTACACTATTCTTCTGAGCATCTTGTACGGCGCTGTTGTCGGGTACATTGCAAAGGAGCTGTTGCACTGGGCAGAGGAGCGCAAGTTCGTGGACCGCGAGAGCTTCCTCGTCTTTGCCATCTCGCTGGCCCTGTTCATTGTCGGCACTGCGGTCTTATTGGCAGCGACGATGTCCTGGCTTGTTTTATCGCCGGCAATGTTTTTCACTTGGGACGACTGGTTCCGCCTCGAGACCAAGGACGATTCTTTGCAGCCGACGATCGATATGCTGCTCAACGTGACCATCTTTATGTGGTATGGTGCCGTTTGTCCTTGGTCCTCGTTCCTCCACGGGCCCGTGCCTCTGCCTCGCCTCGTTGCACTTGGCATTCTCATGCTGCTGGTGCGCCGTCTTCCATGGATCATGACCATCCACAAGTATATCCCGCAGATTCAAGATTGGCGCCAGGGCATTTTCGTTGGCTTCTTTGGCCCTGTGGGCGTTTCGGCAATCTTTTATCTGTACATCACTTTGGAGTTTCTCGAGAAGCTGTCACCGCCAGACCTCGTTGATGGCACTGACAGTCCGACCCGGCTCCGGCCTGATGTCGCCACTCTCGGAGAGACCACGACTGTCGTGGTGTGGTTCTTGTCCATTGTCAGTATTGTCGTGCATGGTCTGAGCGTCCCACTCGGCAAGCTGGGCTTCTATCTACCTCGCACGCTCAGCCGCGCTCTGCCCTCAAGTCCCTCGACCGCGTCCCTTGGCAACAGCGACGGTGTTCTTACTGGCCGCCGCCCGCGTCACGGCCTGTCTCTACCGGCCTTCCGTATAGGCAGCCGTGTCAACACGTTGTCTATTCAGCCCACTGGTGGCGGTGATGCGTCGCCAGGGGCTCGTGTTACACAGCAGCCTGGTATGATACCCAGTGACGAGCAGGTCGAGCAGGTCCAGCAAGATGGAAGTGGTGCCGATACATCCCTCGACAAGAAGGTATCGGCCAGCTCCTCCCCGCTCCCTGGCGCTCCGGGTTCTCGGCAGATCTACCGTATTGGCGGTTCTATCATCCGGGAGAACTCCGGCGATTCAAGCGGAAGCAGCAGCCCCAACCGGCGTCCGGTATACGAAGGTGCTGAGGGCAGCGGCAATGAGTCTGGTAAGAACTATTCTAACTCACCGTCGCCGCGCCCTCTGGGGTCGGCAGCAGCGTTTCCCCCTCCTCCGAACCGGACTATTCGCTTTCCCGATGACCCGCAGCATCCTTGAGATGATTCGGGTGGCGAGCGACATACCATACACACCGGTGTTGGTAGTCCTCGCCAATTCGATTTGCAATATGCAGACCTATGGATCAAGGGTCTGTTCGTGGTTTAGGCAAAATACCCTGAAGGTAGAGAGGGTGTTTTGAGCGAGGTCGGCAATCTCGATACGCAATAAGAGAGTTATTGCGGAAGTCGCATCATAAAACATTCAAGACGGCATGCAATAATTGCGAGCCAACATCAAATTGCCACCACAAAGTCTTTTTCTATTTTGAGATTGATTTTCCGATTGTTATATTTTTGCATTTTATGATTTTCGTTTTGTTTCGTTTCCTTCCGCTTCCCATATTTTGGATCCCGCGCTTTTTGGGTTTTTTGCATACTTTTCCATCTAGACGAGTCTAATCTAATCTACAACCTTTGAATTTACACACACACACACACACACACACACTTTTTTGCCATGCACACTGTTGTTGGTACTTTCTTTTCCTTTTCTTTTTCGTGCCTGTCTTGATGGAGCAGCTTTTATCTTTTCCAGCTTCTTGGTATCTCGCATTAGCCATTTCATGGCAGGGATTTTGTTCCTTGCGTCTACAGTTCCGCAATCCAATTGGGCCAATGCCAATGCTGCAGTTGCCAACCTGCATTGTGGTTGAGCTGCAGTTTGCGTCGCACGTCCGCCCTCCCGCAGGAGACGTGCGTAATGTTGGGGATGTGGGAAGGTGACGCCAGGATTCTAAACCTCTTTATGGAAGGCCATTCGCTTCTTTTTGCTAACCCTAGTCCACTCAATTCACCCAAACCCGTTCGTCATTCGTCTCCCCATTTTGTCAATTTCAAGCAACTTAATCCGTGCAAAGTAAACATGGTTCCTCCTCTTGTGCGCCGCGGATGTGGTCTCACACATCTGGGGCCCACCCAAGTCAGACCGGATAGATAGCACCTCCATGTTTGTTGACGAGGTACGATGTAAGTATATGCGATCTACCAAAGACCTCTCGTACGGAACATAGCTAGATCACTTTTGTATCTTTGGCAAATATCACGACGTCTTGGGCGTCTAAGTAGAATACCAGGAAGGCACCAACTTTGATTCTTCTCTTAAAACCTTTGGAGCATACTTTTAGTCTATCAGACTTTATTCCTTACTTTTCTTAGCCGCTTCTCGGATTTTCTTCTCTTGAACCCCCACGGATGTTTGGAATGATCCAGATATCGAGCAATGTGTCTCAAGAGAGCGAAATTGAAAGTCTGTTTCCGTGCTTGTCTATGCTCTTGCATTATTATTGTCTCTCACATTCGGGCCTTCCAAGTACTTTGGAGATATAAGAAACGAAAGTCTGCTCAGAAAGACTGCATTTAGTTTCGCCTTCGTTGGCCGACTATTCGTAATGGCCGAAAACGCAACGGATATCGATATCGACATGCCATTCCCTTCGGCCCGGCGAACCTGTCAGAGATGCCAACTGCCAATGTGTCTATCTCTGTCCTGTATTACTTCGTACATGTTCTTGTCATCCGAGCATGTTCCACCTTCTGAGGCGTATTTATGGGACTTTTTGTGTGGATTGCCATCTTGTCGGAGTTCTCGGGATATGGGCCACGCCGTCTGTATGGGCAAGTCGCCCCGATAAAGCGAGAGAAGGTTTCGAAAAAGTGATATGATATCAAGCATACCAAAGAAACGCAAATGCGTGTATCGCAAAATGCCATAACTGCTTCCTCTCGATGTTTAGTTACGTTGTCCTTATTTTTTGCGGCGCCTTCCAGCCACAGCAGATTTGTTGTTGTTGAGCTGCGATTCTGCATCGTTCTTTCCCCTTCCTTTCCGAATAGCTCCCCGCGCGGTCCGTTCTGCAAAGTAAAGAACACATACCCCGCCCCCGGTCCTGAACACGTTTCCGTGACAAGGAAAGCGCGACTACGTTTCGAGAGAGCTTCTCCCTTGCTTGCTCCTTCCTGGGTCAGTTTGGCGGTCGTGATTTCCCTCCATACTTCGAACGTCGTAGGCAGTCAGCTGTTGACCTGGGCAAGTGACGGCGGCCGCCCTGCCAAAAAGCGTTGGGACCGTGACCAATTTTACAATCTTACCGCAAAGGCCCCTAAACCCTTTTGAGCGCTGCCAACAAGTACGAGGTACCAGTAGGGCTGGACCACGCACTACAGGTACAAGCCTCCACTCCACGTAAAAGAAACTGGCTGGCTGGGCAGTTCTCTCCAGAGCCCAGCAAGCCTAACCCCCTCTGGCCCCTTTCAAAGCCCCCTATCTTGTCACTTGTCTCCTGCCATTCATTGAAAGTCTGCCTAGAAAGAGGGGGCGACTTTGGGAAGTAGCGAACTAGCCCTGCGTCCTGGTGGTTACACCTACCTGAACCACCCCATATTGGCTTGGTCAACGGACCAATCGCACCATCCTCCATCCCCCTCCGCTTCTCGACATGTACCAGCCGGGCAGAATAATAGAGGCAGATACTTTCGTGCTTCTCTCGTGGCGTCTTGGCCTCCTTTTTTTATGGGCCTACGAGGCCTCACACACAATCATTGTCTGATAAACGTCGACCCGACCGCCCTTTTCCCGCTCACCATGCTGCGTTCTTTCCCAAAAAACTCGTTCTTGCTGTTCGTTCCCTCCCACTCGGTCGTTCGCTCTTTCCCAGCACACTGCGAGAGGCCACAGCGCTGTTCGCTCCTGCCTTTTGTGCCTGTAAATTGTAATGTTGCCTCGATTGCTACTGCCTGCTTTCTGGCCCTTGGACGGGATTGCGACGACGGCGAAAAATTGGGAAATCCCCGACACGATCACCAACGGCAGGCAAATTTCTTTTCGCTATCACGACGCCGCGTTTCCCAAGCAGCCTTCTCCTTTGACACTACAAGGCCACCAATCTGTCGTGCACCCTTGATTTTTTGTTGCCGACTGGCCTTTTTTGTTTGTTTGTTCGCATATTTTTCGACTGCCTCTCTTTTCCGCCCGCCGAAGCCCCCTTCTCCGTCCCCACTTTCTCTCTCCCTCCTTCTTTCCTCCACACTCGAGTCACCTACAATGACCTTCACCTAAAACGATTGGGACGACACGTCAAACGCTCACGCAGCACACAACGACACGACAGGCCATCGGAAGCCCCGAACGCACCTTTTCCTATTCTCCTCCGAATTGACCGATATTTTCATCGCCAACTACCGTCTTTGAGTCCACACGGTCTTGGTTTTCTGCTCCAACGGCCACGAAATCAACGTCATCCATTCGCGATCGCAAAATTCCCAACGGATTTTCCCCTGACGACGACCGGCCGTTCAACGCCCACAACGCCGCCCATCTGAACTTCAACACGTTTCAGCGGCCCGAAAAGATTTTCACATTGTCGACGATTGCATTCTAGGGCCTTCAGACACCACGTTCTGGCGAATTCGGCCGGCGCTGCGACACATAGGTCGAGATTCGGGATCTGAGCGACAAATATTATCGCTCTGACCGCCCAGTCGAACGCCGTCCTGCACCCTTTCCGATTCTCCGGAAACCCTCGTCAGATCAGAGGACATGTCTGACCAGGACACGTCCTTCGAAGCCCTCGCCGCCTCTCCCGGCGACTACGCCGTCCACTCCGAGTGGATGGGCGACTCTCCGCCCGCTTTGACCGTCGACTTCATCCAGAACCCTCACAACCAAATTCATCACATCCATCAAATAGGCGGCAACCAGAAGCAACCGCAAGCAAATACTTTTCGCACATTCAACACAGCCGCCGCCGGTGGCCCCGGTTCCGGCAAGCCTGGCATTGGCAAGGACCGGCTTTTGGCAGACGACCCGTCGTTAACTCTTTCCCAACAACAGGCCGTCTCGTCCCCCGAGTCTCTTCTCTCGTCCTTCCAGGATTCATCCTCCGACATCTCCTCGTCTAAGCAAACGTCATTGACAGCACTGTCCAGTCTCGTCGGTGGAACACCAGCAAAAAAGAGCCGCGGGCGGTCGTCAAAGGGCTCTGTTATCACCAAGGCTTCGTCCAGCTCCAGCCCCCCCACGGGCGCTGCCGTGCCGAATCCCGCAGCAAGGTCACAGCAGCAGCAAACAGTATCTGTCGGAGACGACATTATGATGACAGATGAGGGATTGCATGCAGGTGACGACATTACCGACAGCACACAGCAAAACTGGAGTTTCCGAGATTATCTTCGCCTTGACGACG
Source organism: Sporothrix variecibatus (assembly GCA_016097105.2). NCBI lineage: Eukaryota > Fungi > Ascomycota > Sordariomycetes > Ophiostomatales > Ophiostomataceae > Sporothrix > Sporothrix variecibatus. The sequence goes on from JADMNI010000003.1 coordinate 2,218,657, forward strand.
AACAAGACGAGGACGAGAACAACCAGTCTATGAATACGGAAGGCGACAGCAGCTTTGGAACGATCGACCCCAAGTCTATCCAGCAACCATCCGTATTTGGCGGCGCCGACGACCGGTTAAGCCAGGAAGCAGCGGCCGCACTCCGTGCCAGTCTCAAATCAGAGCCGACAATCGGATCCGACTTGAGCCCATACAGCGGCGGGCCGTCTCCTCTGGACTTTGTGAGCGCAACCAGCAGCCCAACGCCCGACGACCCGACGATCCCAGCATTCAACACGCCACAGCTTTTCTCTTCGGCTGCTGCCATGTTCAACCAAGCCCCCACCGACGGTGCCACACAACAGCACCGCAAGGGACACAACAAGGCGGCATCAGTAAGTTCATATTGCAAAGCCTTTCACTGGTTTGGATGTACTTGTGTACAGTATCGATGTCTTCTAACACAGCAACAGCAATATTCTTTGAGCCAGTCCATGAACAACCTCAACACCGCTGCGTCCCGCGAGGTTTCACCAGTCTCCAACTTTGTCTTTGGCCAAGGCCCATCGCCAACCACTTTCATGCAGACCTCCCAGTCGCCGATTGATAATAACGATTTCCGATTCGGATTCTTGGCAAACGGTGGTACCGACCCGATTCAGATGGCGTCCAACTTTTTGTTCCCGGAGAGCGTGCCCACGAGTCCGACATCGGGATGGCAAGGAAACGTCTTGCAACAGCAGCAACTCCTCAACAACGTGGCAGCGCAGATGCCGATGTTCCAGCAAAATCCCGCCGCCTCCGCAGTGTCATTGAACAACCAGCATCAGCCACTCCGTTTCTCTGTCGGTATCGAGCCCCACAAGTCGCGCGTCGAGACACAAATTCCGGTCACGATCCTGTTGTCCTCCCTACCGCCTGGTGTCACAAAGCTTCACCTTCCTCCTCACACCATCTCGAAACCGAAGCTGCTCGCAAAGAGCGCTCCAGAGCACTCGCCCGATACGCTGGAGCTTCACACAATGGTGGTCTGCACTAGCGCTATGGCGAACGAGACTAACCGGCAACGTGCTCTTGAGCGTGCAGCCACCTCAACATATGGTCCCCAAGTTCGCCCGAGTGAGGACGCCAACGGTGAAGACGGTGACGACTGCCGCCCGGCAGATGGCGGCGAAGTCTGGATCTGTAACGGCTGTATCCAGAGAGAGCGGAAACGTGCCAATCGGAAGAAGTCCAAGAAGCCCGAAGACGACGAGGGCTGGAGCCGTGACGAGCACCGACGGATTATCATTTTCAACACCAACGAAATCAAGGACTGGCAGCACCCTACGGCTGCCACCAACATGCCTCCGCAAAGCGAGAATGCCACCATTGTCATCCCCATGCGCATTACCTGCTACTGCCGGCACCACGGCGAGAAGGCTGGCTTCCAGGTCATTTTCACATTGAAGGACTTCCGTGGCCAGGTTTTAGCACAGACGATCTCTCGGTCTATCATGATCACCGATGATCACAAGACACCGACTGCCGCTTCTGCTGGCAGCGCTTCGGCAGCACCCTCGGTTGCTGACGGCGATGCCTCGACTGGCGATGTTGCAGACGCTTCGAAGCCGTCCTCTAGTGCTACGCTTACACTCACACCTGGTGCTAAAGCTGCTTCTAAGACCGGCAAGCCCAAATCTATCGGTGGTGTGCAGTCGACCGCCGACCTTACGGCAATGAAGCGCGGATCGGTCACATTCTCGGCACCAGAGGCCGACAAAGCAAACGCCAATGCCAACGCATACGCTGTCAGCGCCGCCGCCGCATCTGCTGCTTCTTCGTCAGCAGCCGCCATGGCCAGACTGTCAAGACCAGCATCGCCCGACGGCCTTAAGGGCCACTCTGCAAAGAAGCGCAAGTCGAGCGCTGGTGTACCCAAGGTGCCAACGACTCTTGCCATGACCCGCATCGAAACGTCTCCCCAGCCACAGCAGCCCACACAACAGCAACAAAACATGCCCAATGTGGGAAGTCGTCTGGCCGCCTCTTCGACCTCGCCTGTGGCACAGTTCTCCTCGAACAACCAGGCGTTCTTGTCTCCGCCATCCGGATTCGTGCCTGATACAATGGCGGCCGCTGTCGATATGGCTCTCAGAGCAGGTGGCTCCGGCGATCCTGACATTGACAGCCTCGCCGGCATCGTCCCGATGAACGCTGACCCGATGGCCACTGGTCCATTGACGCCCAACAGCCACACTGACCAGGCTGGCGCCTTTGTCAATGGTAAACCGCTCCGGAAGCTTTGACAACCTCGCTCTCTCGCAAACGCCCATGTTCTCGGCGCCAACATCTGCCCACCCGAGTCGCGCTCCCAGTCCCAACGGCCTCCGTGGTCCTATGCACATGTTCCAGCAACAGCTCTTCCAGCAACAGCAGCAGCAATTGCAGCAGCAGCTCAATCAGGCCCAGTTCTCACAGCAGTTCCAGAACGGCCTTTTCTCGCTGCCGATGTCAATGCCTCAGACCGCCACGAGCCCGACTTCGCAGCCGGTTGTGCACAAGATCATCCCTGCCGAGGGTCCCAAGTCTGGTGGCATTGAAGTTACAATTCTGGGAAGCTCATTCTACCAGGGCCTGGATGTCATGTTTGGGGACCAACGTGCAACGACAACAACGTTCTGGGGTGAGAGCTCTTTGGTGTGCCTGGTCCCGCCATCGTCCATTGCCGGCCACGTTGCCGTCACGCTGCGCCAGTCGAACCAGCGTGGCACAGCACAGCCATTCGCCGCCAACCAGCAGCGCATCACGTTCAAGTACCTTGATGACGACGAGCAACAGCTTCTGCGTGCCGCTCTTACTGTTTTGTCTAGGAAGATGACAGGCAAGATCGAGGATGCGCAGGATGTGGCTAGACGCATCATTGGTAGCGAGACATCGACGTGGGGTACCTCGGGTGGTGGAACCAGCGGCGGTAGCAGCGCCGGAAGCACGCGCGGTGTTTCGGGCAACGTAGCAGAGCTTGCTTCAAGCACCGGTGGCCCCAACTTTGAGACGCATCTGCTCAAGGTCCTGGAGCTTATCGACCTCGACGACTCGTCTAACCAGACCCGCCTGAACATGCAGCGCCGCACTACGGGCCACAGCATGCTTCACCTTGCCTGCGTGTTGGGTATGCACCGCTTCGTCGCTGGCCTTCTCGCCCGCGGCGCCAACCCTGATGTTCGCGACAATGGCGGTTACACCCCGCTGCACCTGGCCGCACTCAACAACCAGCCCGAGATTGTGCGCCGCCTGATCCATGCCGGTGCTGACCCGACTATGCGGACTCTGTCTGGCCTGACAGCTTCGGAAGTCACGGCTTCACGTGAGGTGCTCCGCGCCATCAAGCGTTTCGAGCGCCACGCCCGGTCGCGCAGCGGCGGTTCTCTGCACAGCCGCACCAACAGTGCCGCTTCGCTGCGGTCTCTGTGGGAGCCCATGGGCATGTCGACGATCCGCCGCCGTGCTTCTGGCGCTGGTGAGGATGTGGATACTGGCGATTCGGAGGATAGCAGCCGTGCCGAGGTCGACTCTTCGTCGTATGCCGCATCAGGTGACGATGAGGCCAGCAACGAGCAAGAAGGCGATGAGGAGTGGCTCGACATGCGGCCCGGCTCGCGCGTCATGTCACGTGGCTCCCTAAGCATCCACGGCCGCCGCGGTGTGCGTGACGCAAGCCCGAACCCGCTTGCTGCCACGAATGCCGCTGCTGTTGCAGCTGCGGCCGCCAGGGGCGTCCACGTCCCTGCGGCACTTGCTTCACCTGCTGCTGCAGCTGTGTCCGCCTTCAAGGAGCAGCTATCCGCCCACTTCCAGCAGCTTGTGGCCCAGATCCCGCAGATCCCCAACAACCCGCTGCCCGACTACTATCAGGCCTACCTCAACTCGGCGGCATTCCAGCGCATCTCGTCTCTTGTGCCGAACATCAACATCAGCGGCGCCATGGGCTCACGGCCCAACTCGTCGGGCAACTCGGAAGCCGGTGGTGCACCGGGCACCAAGGAGTTCGAAGGTCGTTGGTGGGATCTTTCGTCTCGCATGGCTGGCGCCGCACCCCCTCCAGCCTACGAGGAGATATTCCCACAGAAGAGCGGCAACATGGACACGAAGCAGGCAACAGCCGCTGCCGCCGCAGCCGAGGCTGAGGCCGACACCAAGTGTGCAGCACTGTACGACAACCAGCAGGTTGAGGTGCCCAAGCAGCAGACCGTTGCCGCCACCACCGCCACCGCTACTACGCAGCTTGAAGACAACGGCGAGGAGCTCGACGAGGAGGAGGAGCACCTGGCTTCGACGCCTGTCCTCCAAATCGGCCGTAAGAACCAGATCACCAAGGAACAGCAAGAGAACTTCCGCCGCGTTCATAAGGAGAAGCGCAAGGGTCTCAGCTCCGACACGTTCCTGTACACTGTCTGGGTATGTATTATCCCTATTACCTATGTTTACTTTTGTCTCTCAACGTATACTAACATTGAACAACAGATCCCGATTCTTCTTGGCGTACTTCTGTTGTGGCTCTCTGGAGCCCGTGCCTGGGACTTCTTTCCGTCAGTGACGTTCAACGTGCCGTACGCGACCAGCCTTGGCAACCCGATTCGTCCCACGGGCACCGGCTCGAATAATGGCAACGGCAACAAGGACAACAGCGCCCGTGATAAGCAAGTTCTGCCTGCACCGCCCGCTGTTGCTGAGATCCACAACAACGATGGACAAGACATTCTAGGAACGGTACAGGGCATTGTTGTCTAATTTTGACGTTCTGTTTATACGTCTACTACTATTTTCTCGGGTTTCCTTTCTATATTTTCACTTACATCCGACGCTTTCTACACTCTACACCTTTCCTCATATTCACCCATCGTCACAACCTTATCACTTTACGTCCATCATCTTCTCGCTTGTTCTTTTTCTTTTCTTTCTCTTGGGAAATGGATAACTATTACACGGTCGCTCATGTAGGGTTTATTTTTTGCGTTTATTTGCCTATTTGTTTTTTCTTTCCAAGTTACATTTCAGTTATTTTGTCGGATGTCGGAACATCTATTTTTGTATGTCAAACTCGCTTTTCTTTTTTTCTTAGCGGCGTCGATTGTATGTATGTAGTACGACATTACTTTGCGTCACTTTTATTTTATATTGGGTTTTTTATTTCTCACTTTTCACTTTTCACTTCACATTTCTCATTGTTACCGTATTTATTAGACAGAAGACTCAAGGTCTACCTACGCCTTCTGTTCTTGCTGCTTTTTCCTCCTAGCTAGTTCTCATGCAAATTCAAGCAAAGAAGGAATGAAGGTCACGCGCCCCTTCCTATCTTTATATTCAAATTATCCCAATGCTCCTACCGCCATGAAAGACGTGGTTGTCCATTTGTCGCCAGTCAATAAATTACGTAAGGTCATATTCATGACTTCTAATTTCACCTCATATCTTAGCAATTCTCATCTTATCTTTTCCCCGATAAAAAAAATGTTTACAAGATAAATTATGAGGATGGGTGTGTGATCAAAAGTGAGCATGATCGTATGCCTCGTCACATAATTAATGGTCATGGCTTTTACGTCTTGGTGAGATGAGTAAACATTGACCTTGTTGGCCCATCCGTTCACGGTCTACGAAGTGAAGTCACTCACTATTCAGTTAGCCGCTCGCATTTTATCACATGCTTTGTGTTTTGGTGAATGAAATGTGTAAATAAAACAAAAGCTACCAAGTTGTAAAGGTTCCTTTATGAAAAGCACGCCAAATAAATCAAAAGACCACCATAAAGCATATATCCTCCCTTCCCCTTTTCCATATCCCCTGTGGTTTTCTTGTGTAATCCTCCGCCGGGTATTGATGCCTTTGTAGAAACGATACAATGCAATCCCATGTAATAATAGGTATACATCCGTAACTCCACAATCCTCCCCTGATATTTTTTAGATGGTCCTTCCAAACAGTATGATATCAAAAGAGCTCAAAAAAGTAACAAGGTGCAATGCAGTGACAAGAAAAGAAAAAAAGAAACAAGACAAAAGACAAAAGAGACAGTACGATCAACTCAGAAGGTACAAAAGTGCATCATCCACTAAGCGGGGCCAGGCGGGTAGACGGGGACACCGTTGGCACCAATGGTCAGGTTAAAGGGATAGCCCGTTGGCGGTGCTGCACCGTTGCCATTGTTGGAGTAGTCGAGCTCATCGCCAGCACCGCTGCCGCCGCCACGACGGTCATGGCCACCACGGTAGTCACCACGGCCTCCTCCATAGCCGCCACCACGTCGGCCACCACGCGGGTTGATGGGCACATTGTTGGCATTGACAGACTCCTCCTCGCGGCGAGTGGAGCGCGGGCCGTTCAAGCCACCACGGTCAGTCTGCATACGGCGACTCATGGCCTTGGACGACACGCCGGCACCAATCTCGATATCGGGCTCCTCGACAACAAGACCCGTGGAGATGGGACGGCCACCGCTGCCACCCCAGGGCGCAGTCAGCAGCCACTTGCGGTCAGCTTCGGTGAGCTTGGAGATGGGAATGATGCTAACACCCTTGGAGTAGTCGCTACAGTCGCGAGGACCGAAGCCAACACCCCAGCGTGTACGCAGGCCGAGGTCGTCGGCGCCACGGGCGTGCTCCATGCCAGCCTTGGCAGCCTCGGCATCCGCGCGTGTGTACATCTTGACAAATGCATGGCGCTTCTCCTTGTTGACGATGCAGGTCTGGACATCACCAAAACGCGTGAAGATGCCACGCAGCTCCGACTCGGGAATGGTGACACCGCCGACGAAAAGTGTCCGACTCAGCACGCGGATGGTATCCCGGGGGAGGGAGGGGTCGATCTCAACAAACTTAGACCCAGGCGAGGGAGGTGCCAGATTACGCGGGCTACGATTGCCGCCGCCAGGAGGCGAGCGTTGGCGGTAATCACCACGACCACCGCCGCCACCACGTCGGTAATCGCGTCCGCCGCGGTTGTCATCCCAATTTCTACCGGGAGAGCGCGACCGAGAGCGGCCACGGCCAGGCGAGCGGCCACCATAGTTGTTGTTCGGGGGCCACTGAGGCGCACCCTGTGCACCATTGCCAGCAGCGGCAGCAGCGGCCGCAATGGCCGAAGGGACAAGCGAGGGAGCGCCAGCACCGGGAGCACCGCCACCGACCTGAGCCAGGATACCCGATACCTGGTCCAGAGACAAACCCTGAGCAAGGAGAGCCTGGATGAACATGAGGTTCTGTTGGACGTTGGGCGCAGCCCCGGGCTGCTGTTGCTGTGGCGGTGGGGGCTGCTGAGGCTGCTGCGCAGATGCGGCACCAATGAGACCGGCCAGGCCTGCAAGGGCCGGCGGCAGCTGTGAGTTGGGGGCGGGTGCGTTGGGAGCAGCACCGGGGGCTCCATACGGTGCATTGTATGGGGGTTGTTGCTGTGCTGGGGGCATTTGGAATGGAGGCTGCTGCTGCGAGCCATACTGAGGAGGCGGCGGCGGCGGCTGTTGGCCAAAAGGAGCTGCCAGTGTGGGCGGTGTGGCCGTCGCAGGCGGTGGTGCCGGGCAGACGAGCTCTGCTTCGCCAGATTGGCCAGAGTCTCCATGATGTTTGGGGGCAGCGCCGGAGGACCAGCTGGCGGAGCAGGCTTGCCAGCGCCTTGGTTCAGGACATTGGGTGGCGGGCTACCAGGTGGTGTCGTTGAGACATCTACAATAGCAAACAGATACGTCAGAATGTCTGTGGATCGAAGCGAAGAGAGGGCGAGTTGTTGCAAACGGGGAAACCTACTGGATGATGACGCATTGAGTTTTTCCTTGAAAGACTCAATCAGCTTGGGAGGGAATGTCTGTCCCTTCTCCCAGATATCAACCAACTTCTTGATTTTGTCCTACACGTGAAGAAAGGCAAATGTGAGTATACGGCCAAGAAAAGGAAAATGGAAATGCAAAGCAAAGGAAACCAAAACGGTGCGCAGAGAGATCGAGGCAGAAGCAGTAATACGTCGAACTGGAAAGAATACGGCAGAGTGAGAAGGAGCGAGAGACGGATGAAGAGAGAGACTTGACGAAGAGTCAAAGGGCAAACAGACATGCCAGCCAGAGACAGAAACGGATGGCAATGGCCGCAACAAAGCACGGCAGTACGGTGTTTGTCGTCTCGGCAAGCTGCAGCTGCTGCAGTTTACTTTTGCAGCCATATTTGCTCAGCTTTTAAGGATGTCGAACATCAAGCAAGCAAGATGCAGTTGGGCAACGACCTGTTGGGCAGGACGAAGCAAAAAGCCAGAGCCACGAAAACATTCATGCCCGTTTGCCAGTTACCGCACGATGAGGCTACTTATGCCTGTTTCTCGTCTTTCTTCTCCCGTCTCTCGTCCTGGACTCTCTTCTCTTTCTTTGTTGTCCGTTACGTCCAGCAATGCCTCACGGACTCTGTTATGGCATTCTCAAACGCGTTCGATGGCCGCAGAATAAAATCGTGACAACTCAATGTGCTTACCTTTTGGTCGGCAGGGGCTGATGACACAATGTCGCTCATCAGCACCGGAATCAACTCGGTTACTCTATTGACGCCCGCAGCATACGTGCCGTCCGGGGCAGACGCGTTGACGACCTGGCCCTGTTGCCGGGCCTGGTCCAACCACTTGCGGGTTACAGAATCTACGACATAGAGCACGCCCAGTTTGTGCGTGCCCGGCGTCTTCTTAAAGTGTGTGTATAGTTTTTGGATGAGGACGGATTCAGACTAGAAAATAAAAACAAAAATCATGTGTCAGTACACGGGCGATGATAAGGTGGAGATAAGGTGGGTGAATATCCAGATATGATATCAGAGAATGCGGGCATGAATTACCTGGACATTGCCAACACAAAGTGCCGTCAAGGATGTGATGCGTGAGCCAGAGACGCCTGGCGGCTTGAGGCCCTGCATGGCCTGGAGGCCGGCCTCGAGCTCAGCTACTGGTGATGCCATGGCTCGATGATGTGTGTGTGTGGGTGTGGTGTAGAATGTGGGTGGGTGGATGGCTGTCGTCGATGAAGACAGCGCTGGGCGCCTGGCTTTGTCTGCAGGTCTGTCTAGATGCAGATACGTGCAGCAAACGGCTCAACGACGAGGAAAAATACGTGAGGTCGGTGCGAGCCTCGGGAGACTTTCTCAACTCGGTCCGCAGACGTCGAGGATATAGGTCTCAGTGATAGTTTGTCGTGGTGACTTTCTTGGAGAGGGAATTATCTCTTCCAGTGGTGCACGGCTTGATAAGATCTCGCCGTGTTCAATCTCTCGGTCTCTTATTGCCCACAAATGTCCTTTGCTTTTCTCGTTCTCTTCCACGGATCCTTGCCAAGGCCCGTTATAGGTCCTTCAAATGCAGTTTACTATAGCGGAGCTAGTAGGGAAACGTCAAGATGCGTCTCTTGATACAGCCAATTTGGTCGGTCAAGGGCACGCAAAAGCAGTGTACGGAGGGGCCAAGGGGGAGGAGCGCCAAAGCTTCTTGCTCAAAATGCCAAATAAGCCACAAAATGGCCAAACAAGCAACGGTGTCGTTGGCGGTGTGATGATCAAGCTAGGAAGCAGAGTGCTGCCAGTTACAAAATGGTGTCTTTGAAATTGTCGACGTTGATACGCAGTGTGTGTCGTGTTGGTTTAGATCTAGGTGTTCTGGTAATTGTCGGACCAAGAACGACGGCAAAAGTTGATAGATTTGATGATAAGAGAGTGAAGGAGAAGAGGAGGCAAAAAGTGAAAAGGGGGGAAGTAGAATGTCGCGTCTTCAAAAGGCTGCAGGCCCTACAATGGCAGTGCGGAGGGTTGACGGGACTAAAAAGCACGCTGAGTCGTTCTAATCACGCAAAGGAAGATGAAAATGGTCGTTATTACAATGTCGCAAACGCTTGTTGATGGTGGTTGATGGAAAAGTCGTGAAATTTGCGTTGTCGATGGAAGAAAAAGTGGTTGGAAGAAGGGAGAGTTTGGCAGGCTGACACAGTAGGCAACGGCGGGGAGAAAACCTTTCATTCGCAGTGGGCAGGTATAGACTGACGGAAAAGGGAAGGACCAGGCACATCAGCAGACAGTTCTGGTCACGTGGAGGTGACGTGTGACATATTAGTCATACATGCTTATATAACATTGCTATATTAAGTCACGTGTTCTTTTTGGACGCCCAGTTGAGTGAGCCGTTTGTTTTGCCGTTGCCATACGTCCGAATGCTACGAACTCGGCTGTCGCAAGGCTAAGCGCCTCACAGCCGACAGCTGTGCAGTGAAAGGCGCCGATGACGCTTGTGATGCAAGCGAGGAAATGGAGAGCCGCGCAGTTCTGTCGCATTGGACACGGATGCACTGCAACGGTGTGTTTACTGAGTGTTTGTTTATTTGTTCGTCGCCTCGTTCTTGCCTCTTTTCGTATCCTGTATTCCTGTCTCGATGTTTAGAAAGGAAGGTGCAGAGAAGGAAGGTGCAAAAAAAAAAAAGCTTCGACAAATCACACACATGGTGGCCAGCTACTGACGTCAACGCCTACACCTGGGATTGCCATTGTCGCGAGCCAAGTGGCCAGGACACCGCCCCTTGGCCCTCCCTTTTATTCCTTCCATTGCAGCATAATACGGGGTATGTGGATGGGTATGTTCGTGGCATGTGCATGGTTGTTTTGTTGCGCTTCCCGGACACCCCAAAGTGCATCTTGATTTGTCTCAAAATGAAGGCAGGCACGCAGACAAAAAGGACAAACGGGTACTAACGGAAAGGGCGAACGCGTGACCATGGCCATCTGGACAGCCCCAATGCACAGTTGTGTTCCGTAGATGCTCCGTAGTACTTGCACTCATGATCCGAAGCAGGAAGTTGCCTCTTGCACCATCTGACGACGGACGGTCCGGATGGGGCAGTCGTGGCGCGCCCAGCATGCAACAGCATGCATGTTATCCTTAGCAGTTTGCAGGCTGGCAGGGAAGCAGCGACTAACACGGAAAACAAGACGGAAATCGATGAAGAAAGCAGAAGGAGGGTCACGACAGGGCTCGCGCTGACAGGAAAGCGCGGTCTTCGCGGTCCATCTTCGCTTTTTCGCTCCTGCCGTCAAAGTTGTTGTTGACAGCGACCAGTGGCCAAAACAACGCCTGGTGCTTGTACTGTGTAAGCTAAGATACATGTAAGTGGCTGCAGCTCTCTGCGAAATGCCCGTATCTTCGCCTGTGCTGCCGCTGTAACGTCCAAACCGCCCCTCCTTATTCCCTGGCGTTTTCGCCCGTAGTCCGAAAAGGTCTCCATTTTTATTTGAACAGTATTTTACCCTTCCCTTGTTTCTGCGACGTAGCTACGAGACTGAGGTGCGGCCTTTTTGTGTGCTCTTGGTGTTTTAGTGTGCGAATGGGTGGCATGTGGGTGTCCCTCCATGGTGAATTTTTTTTTTCTTTATTTTTTTTGCCCTTGGCCTATGGCAGAGCTCCGGCCGGCTGTCCCTTCCTGTCCTCGTTGCTGTAGTGCACCTGCTGTATTCTTGTAATTACTCCCGTACTTCCTTCCCTGGCGAGCCTGGCAGGAACGACAGAATCTGAGAGTTTACCCCCCCTCCACCCTCCACCTTCCCGAGTATCCCCTTTCTTCCTAGCCTTTCCGCACTCGATAAAAAAGTGGCCTAAAAACCCACCGTTTCCCTTTTTTCCCTCGATCCTCCTTTGAAACAGCTCTCTCTCCCTCCCTCCCTCCTCCCACGAACCAACACCTCCCGATTCACTCTCACAACACACGCACATCCAACCGTCACAATGGCTTCCGCTATGCGCCTGAGCTCGAGTGCTTTCCGCACATCCCTCCGGGCCTCCTCCGCTTTCGGCGCCCGCTCCACGGCTTTCAACGCCGCCCGTTGCTACTCCGCCAAGGCCCAGGTACGTCGGTGATGTCGCCGGTTCCGACAGGACGCGCATTGGTGCGCATGGAGGGTGCTCAGTGACAATTGAGTGCCAGAGACCATGAGATAGGGGATCTTTGCTGACCGAGGTTTCAAAACAAACAGACCCTGAAGGAGCGTTTCGCCGAGCTGCTGCCCGGCAAGATCGAGGAGATCAAGGCCCTCCGCAAGTACGTGCACATCTCAGAACCCCATTGGCTCGCAACTGGCTCGCATGGCGTCGGAGGCTCGGAAATCCCGAGCAGCCCTTATATAAGACATACAAGAAAAACATACTGACAATTGTTGTCTAGGGAGAGCGGCTCCAAGGTCATCGACCAGGTCACCCTTGACCAGGTCTATGGCGGTGCCCGTGGCATCAAGGCCCTCGTCTGGGAGGGCTCCGTCCTGGACGCCCAGGAGGGTATCCGCTTCCGCGGCAAGACCATCCCTGAGTGCCGTGAGGTCCTCCCCAAGGCCCCCGGTGGCACCGAGCCCCTGCCTGAGGGTCTCTTCTGGCTGCTGCTGACCGGCGAGGTCCCGACCGAGCAGCAGGTCCGCGACCTGTCTGCCGAGTGGGCTGCCCGCTCGGACGTCCCCAAGTTCGTTGAGGAGCTAATCGACCGCTGCCCTACTGACCTGCACCCCATGGCCCAGCTGTCGCTGGCCGTCACCGCTCTTGAGCAGACTTCGTCGTTCGCCAAGGCCTACGCCAAGGGTATCAACAAGAAGGAGTACTGGGGCTACACCTACGAGGACTCGATGGACCTGATCGCCAAGCTGCCCACGATCGCTGCCCGCATCTACCAGAACGTCTTCAAGGGCGCCAAGGTCGCCGCTGTTGAGAAGGACAAGGATTACGGTTACAACTTCGCCAACCAGCTCGGCTTCGGCGGCAACGCCGACTTCGTCGAGATGCTCCGTCTGTACCTGACCATCCACTCCGACCACGAGGGTGGCAACGTCTCGGCCCACACCACCCACCTGGTTGGCAGCGCCCTGAGCTCGCCCTTCCTGTCCCTGGCCGCCGGCCTGAACGGTCTGGCCGGTCCCCTGCACGGCCTGGCCAACCAGGAGGTGCTGAACTGGCTGCAGGAGATGCAGAAGTCGATTGGTGGTGACATCAGCGACGCCAAGATCACCGAGTACCTGTGGTCGACCCTGAACAGCGGCCGTGTCGTGCCCGGCTACGGCCACGCCGTCCTGCGCAAGACTGACCCCCGCTACACTGCCCAGCGCGAGTTCGCCCTGTCCAAGATGCCCGAGGACCCCCTGTTCAAGCTGGTCAGCCAGGTCTACAAGATCGCCCCCGGTGTCCTGACCGAGCACGGCAAGACCAAGAACCCCTACCCCAACGTCGATGCCCACTCTGGTGTCCTGCTGCAGTACTACGGCCTGACTGAGTCGAGCTACTACACCGTCCTGTTCGGTGTGTCGCGCGCTCTTGGTGTGCTGCCCCAGCTGATCATCGACCGCGCCGTCGGTGCCCCCATTGAGCGCCCCAAGTCCTTCTCCACCGAGAAGTACATTGAGCTCGCCAAGAAGCTGTAAAGCGCTTCCCTCTTTTATTTTTCTGCGAACACAAAAACACGAAATAAATAGCGAGTTTAAAATGTCGGTGTGAATGCACGGGATAAGAACCACGTTTGATGCTTTGATTATCGGTGTGGCATGCGCGCGCGCGCAACCAGGGGCTGTCTGCGGATATATTCCCCCCCTGTTTTGCGCCGCCTGCAGGAGGTCCGGTGTTGCCCAGCACATGCCGCAACACACGAAAAACATATATGCGTGTGCATTGTGACATAGACTGGAGTACATTTGGGCGGGGAGCTTGAGCTTTTTTCTCTTTTATTTTTTTCTAGACTGGATGGACTAGACACCTGTGCATGGAAGAAAATGGGAGGAATAGGACATATACCACTACATACTACATTGTATCTTACGCGATCTGATCACGCATGCTCACACGCGAAAGACGAGAGGAAAAGAAATGGATTATGAGTACGACTTGAGATGGAACAATTTCTTTTATTTTGTCACCCTGTGTTTCTCTCTTATTTCTTGATGTTGTCCTGTTATCTTGTACGTTTCTAGAGAAAGTCGCGGATTCGTCTGTCTTCTTCTTATCTCCCTATCATGTACTTTACTCGTTACCCTTATCTCTCGTCTCCCCCCTCCGAGGGCTCAGACGTCTGTCCTAGTCGTCTATCGCTTTGGACAGTACGTCGTAGAAAATAGACAAATCTCCACTCCATATCGGCGTCCAACATATATTACATATTAACGCAGGATTGTGCAGCAATTACGGAGTAGTAGACTTCCAGTACCGAAGGCTACAGAGCCTAGAGGTGCTCGTAAAAAGTAAGAATAAATCTGTAACAAAAATACGAATGCACGTCGCGTCCCTGAAGGACCGCCCTTCCGGAGTAATACGAAGCGAAGCAATGAAAAATGACGAACGTGGCAAAGAGCGGTAGGGCACCAGAAGAGGGCTTGGTGGCTACAGCTTGCAGCTTTTGTGCCTTGCGACGAAATGCAGCACGAAAACACACAAAACAACGATTTAATTACGAGAGTTTTACGAACTTACCCCAAACACATGTCCGTTGCTCCAATAGCCCAGCCCAATACGACCTTTCGACATCGTCTAAAACCTAAAAAAAGAGAAAGTCTCTACAGCCTTGCCAGCCGTTTTTTTATTTTTGGGTGCGGAGAAGCTCCTCTCGTATGCCGTGTTTCTTGTTCGCGCCCACTAGGCGAGGCGGGAAGCGAATATGAAATGTATCACAGTACTCCGTAGAACGGTGTGATATAAAAATCGATAAGACGGCGTGATATATTGTTTGTCGTCAAGTGAATAGGGTCAATTGCTGTCGTCGATAGTGCTAGAGGGCGCGTTGTAGGGCAAGCTCAAAGGTAAGTAATTGAAAGCACCGAGACTTGGATTTAGGTCCCCTCAACAAAACATGGGACGGTTGGACACGACAGTAAAAAAAAAAAACCTGAATGGATCAAGACCGCTTTTTGGGGCCAAAGGAGAGCCAATGGAGACGACAGATGCCGGGCGGTGGTGTCCAGCCAGGAATGGGGCTTCGTTGTTGAGACTTTGCGAGACAGGGAGGAGCTCCAGCAGTGTCTCTCTTTTGCTCTTTCCGTATGGCCCTCTTTCCCCTTTTATATTTCCCCAAGAGAGGCAAGAAGGCAGTTACGAATTATTCCGTGCCTACCCTCCAGTCTACACGGGGCAGTCTGCTCCGTCCTTTTCACCTATTCGCACCCAAGTATCCCGCTCTTCTTTTTTTTCTCGGTGTGGAAACCTAGTTTTGAAGCTGTCCGCTGTCCGTTGACCTGGTCTGGACAAAGTTCAGAGTACCTCCGTCTCAGTCCTCCGTGTGCTCCTCACTAAACTTTTTATTGGGGAAAACCGCCGTTTTGGTTTGTTGGGTAATAAAGGCGGGGCAGGAACCAAAAAAGGGCCACGAAAAAAAGGGGAGCCACGCTGCCACGCTACTCTTTCCCACCTGTAAAAAGACTGTAAAACGGTTTGGCAACCCAACAAACACGCCGCCAACGTGTTAAGACAACGACCTTTTTCTGTATTTTGGGCCTGCCCCAATGGATCAACCAACCAACAGGCCCCTCGTTGACAGCTTCTGAGCGCCCTCATTCTCACCGCGAACTGTCATTTCGTGACACAACGCTCGAGTCTCATTCGTGGCAATTGCACCCGCATCGTCCCTTCCCCATTTTCTCTCTTTGTCTTTTTGCCTTTTTATTTGAGCTCTTTTATTTTTCACCGTTGAGTTGTCGATCGTAGAAAGCACGCTTGCCATCAAAAGGGGAAAGACCGTACTCGAGAGAACAGAGCAAGAGCAGCCCAAAATGGAGCGAACAAAGATACGTAGCCCGCTTATTGCCTCCTCTGTATCGCGCCTTCCCGTGTTACTGTCGTAGGACTTTTGCACCTGCTTGTCTGTCAGAAAGAACGAACGAGAGAAAAAGGGATACCCTCGCCTCCTCTCCATCCCCCCCTTTTCAGCTCCTTCCATCGAAAGGTTTCACCGTCTTTTAATCCAGTCGTCAGGCAATTTCTCTGAAGTTCCTCTTCTCCTTCAATTTCTTTTTTTTTTTACATCTCCTTCTCGCCATCGCCCTTTCACCTATCCGCGACCTGCATCCTGCACACGGCATTTTCCCCATCTGCATCTTCCGAAACGGACATATATTGCCCTTTTGAACGGCACAGCACAAGCTACCTAGCATCGCCTTACCTACCCCAAATCTGTAAGTGCGATACACTCTTTTTGGGCCTCTTGCCCATCCAGTCCTCCAGTCTTGCGAGTCTTCCAGCTCTCTTCCCATTCATTGCCCTGTCTTGCCCTGCCCATACCCACTGCGGCCGAGGTTGGGTTGTCTTGTTGGTATCTTATCCAGCACAGCGAGGGGGCTGCTGTCATTGCGGAGCTCTCCGCGTCGCAACCAGCTCCCTCCGCATCTCCATATTCTCGGACTTCAGTGTCCAGCCTTCAGCCTTCTCGGCCCAGAAGGACCATCTGTGTCTGGATCGCCACCTAGCTTCAAGGCTCTGATTATACATCCTTACACATCCGAATCCGTATGCCCAGTGGCTTGCGAGTGCTGCGAGCTTGCCTTTGTCACCATTCCCCTTTCCTTTAAAATGGCACAATGGGTCCTTGCCACGGGACTAAGATCGCGTCGTTGGCCCCTTGGGCCTTGCCCCTTGGAAGCCGCGGGATGTTCCTGGCCGTCAGAGGAAGCACTTGAGGCACTTCAAGGGTCCATCAATGGAGCGATGGCCAAAAAAAATGTGCGAGGTTCGGTAACACGTGCCAATGATCTCACCTGCGGCCCTTCTGCCGCCACGCCCTAGCATCGCACTGGATCATCTGGCCCAGGCCCTTTCTGTCTTTATGTGACTCGCTGCGACTTGCTGTGAATCCATTCTGTTCTATTGTCTTGTCCACCAACGCCGCTAACAATGCACGCTGTCATAGCACCACAGCTCACTTTCTTCCTCGGCTTATCATCACTGCCATTAACGGCCCCTCTTCCCCCACGAAATTCCGAGTGATATCAAACCTACCAACCACCTACGAACGCCCAATTCGCCCAGATTCGCCCCAAAAACCCCTCAAGCTCCAGCAACCTCGACCTCTCTCCAGCGCTTTCCTCCGCATTCCTCGCCTAGTTTTTTCGTCCCTTGGCCACTTATCCTCGGCCGTAGGATAGTCCGAACCGCTACCGGAACCAGCAGTACAGCAGCGTCTCCGCTACCCCAAACTTTACTTTCTTCTCCCCCCCATTAGCGAAGAAGCGCCTCTTGCCTTGGTCAGGCCTGTCTTTGTTTCGAACATCACGATCGTTCGAAGCAACTTCCTTGACGTTTTTCACCCTCTTCACCTTTCCTCCCTCCAATACATTCACCATGTCGTCCGCACCCGTTGCTGCCGCTGCTGCGGCCCCACAGAAGCTCGAGAAGAAGCCTATCAAGTTCTCCAACTTGCTTCTCGGCGCCGGCCTCAACCTGTTCGAGGTCACCACTCTGGGCCAGCCGCTTGAGGTCACAAAGACCACTATGGCCGCGCACCGTGGTGACAGCTTTGCATCGGCCATCGGCCGCATCTGGAGCCGTGGTGGTGTCCTTGGCTGTACGTATATTCTCTTTTGCTTCATTTTTTCCTCGTTTGTGTCGTCTTTTGTCGTCGTTTGCTACCCTTCCAGTGCTCACGCGCCCTGCTGGCGCGTGGGCCTGTATCACATGTCAATGTCAGCGCTGACCCTTTTTTTTCTCAACTCCCACAGTCTACCAAGGTCTGATCCCCTGGGCCTGGATTGAGGCTTCCACCAAGGGTGCCGTCCTCCTGTTCGTCGCCTCCGAGGCCGAGTACTACGCCCGCGCCGCTGGCGGCTCCGAGTTTGTCGGCGGTATTGCCGGTGGTGTCGCCGGTGGTGTTGCGCAGGCCTACGCCACCATGGTTTCTGCACGTGCATGAAGACGGTCGAGATCACCAAGCACAAGGCCGCCGCCGCCGGCCAGGCTGCTCAGGGCACCTGGGCCACCTTCATGGACATCTACCGCCGTGAGGGTATTCGCGGTATCAACCGTGGTGTCAACGCCGTCGCCATTCGCCAGATGACCAACTGGGGTTCTCGCTTCGGTCTGTCGCGTCTGGCCGAGCAAGGTATCCGCAAGGTCAGCGGCAAGTCTGAGACCGAGAAGCTGGCTGCCTGGGAGAAGATCCTGGCCAGTTCTCTGGGTGGTGGTCTGTCCGCATGGAACCAGCCCATTGAGGTTATCCGTGTCGAGATGCAGTCCAAGAAGGACGACCCCAACCGGCCCAAGAAGATGACTGTCGGCAACACCTTCAAGTACATCTACGACACCAACGGTGTCCGCGGTCTGTACCGTGGTCTGGCCCCGCGTATCGGTCTCGGCATCTGGCAGACCATCTGCATGGTGGCCATGGGTGACATGGCAAAGACCTATGTCGAGAAGCTGACCGGTGAGAAGGTCACCGCAAAGCACTAAACTGCGACTCCCACCATCAACAATCACCATACCTCCCTGCGCGCGCAATTCTACCCCGGATACCTAAACCATCATCTGCCGCCATTCATACCCCGAGGCGAACGAGTGGAGAATCGTATTTAAGGAGAGAAAGTAAGAGGCAAAAGAGGGGTAACACACAAACTGCCTCTACAACAACCCATCAGCATTGAACCCGCGCGTGTCAGCGACCATTGAGCATTTGTGCTTTTATTTTTTGTTTTATACCGCCAGTTTGCAAGTAGTAATAAGGGGCTTTGTGTCTCTCGGCCGAAATGCCTCGAGACACCCCCAAGGAAAGGAAATAGGAAAAGAAAAAAGAAAAACATATCACGGACCTTCTTGTTTTTTATACGTTTAAAGGTACCCCAGCTTCAAATGGGAATCCCGATGGAAATAATGGAGGGCTACGGACAGGGCGGTTTGATATATAGAAAAAGTATTCTTTATAACAGTATAGACTTGGTTTGAATTTCCCATTTCTCAAAAAGTTTTGTCTTCGTGTTCATTTGTGCATTTCGCGTCTGGTCCTATGAATGCAGGCGCAGATCAACAAACCCCATTACCACTTATACGGGCAGTTCCGCATTTTATTTGTCTATTTCCAAACGGCTTATAGATATTACCCTTGCACACATCATTGAGCCACAACGAAGTCGAACCAAAAGTGCTACTCTATTTTCAAGCCGCGTTAGAAAAAAACTTCATACCGAACCAATAGCCCAAAAACGCCAGCTCAGAACGCACAGGCAAGACAAAACCATGCTCTATAGGGAAATGTAATGCAACCAACCCCCGAGAAACAACAACAAGAAGACTCAACCATAAACATATAAAGATAAAGCTCGGTTTCTCGCTTGCCAACAACCGCCATTCCATTGTCCCATCCTCATCCCCTCTCTCATCTCTCATCCTCCTCATCCTCGCCGTAAAAGATATCCTCACGGTTGCGGCGGATCGAATATTTATGGACGCGGGCACCCACACCAACAAAGAGGCTGGTTCCTTCATGGGGAAGGGTGCTGAGACGTAATGCGGCAATCTCTGGGCGCTCTTGCCAACGGTAATTGCCCCATGAGCCTTTGTCGAGGTCTTTATCGTTGCCGTTCTCCACGACTGTGAAGGGAACTGCCCTATCCTGTCGACTATCTAGAAACCCGGCCGGGCCTTCCTGTCCAGGGTATACAGTAAAGTTGTAGTAGCGGGACAACAGCATCTCCGGGGTGGGCGTGTAGTGGCGCTCAAGCCTTTCCTTGATGTGGTGCACCCGCCATAGGCCCGGCGTGTGCAGACGTTCGCCCGTTTGCAGAGAAAAAAGGGCCATTCCGCCCTGAAACTTCATCGATGTCTCTTTGTGGTGTTCCGCTGCAGCCACGATTCCCAGACTAGGGTCCACGTCGAATCCAAGGCCACTTATTCTAGAGTGATTGTAGTAACCAGTGAACCGGAACAGAGGCTCGGCTGCAAGAACTTTTTTGGAGGCTTTTTGGCTTCCAAAAGGTCTCCCAAACAGACTTCCGGCGCCGATGGCTCTGGGTGCCTTTAGATACCTCAAGTCGTACATGACCATGGAGTCAAGCAGGCCTGCGGCAACCACGTGGTATTCTCCAACAGATCGAACGTGTGCGACGGCATTTGATTTTCCTCCGGTTGCATTGGTGTTCGCGCCAAAGGGGTGCCAGGATCGGTCACGCAAGTCCACAAGCCACGGAACTGGATTTCGGCCTCCGGCTACGGCAAGCCGAGGGTGGTTGTTCACAAAGTCGACGGTTGTGACAAGGTTTGGTTGATTCGGAAGGACGTCTTGCTCCTGGTCCACAGACGGTAGCAAGCCCATGCGCTTTTGACGATGCATATAAAGGCCGGTTGGTGCGAGGTTGCGCAATCCACCGTCGTTCATGAATCTACGGGCATCATCGTTGTCTATATCGTCAACCTCGAGGCTATTAGCAAGAGGAGGCTGAAAATAGCGGACGTTGACGTCGGTAAGGCGTGTGACGGTCTCGAGATCTATGGCGCGTAGTCCACCTACGGTTCCAACAAGGCACAGTGCATCATAGCCTTGCGGGGCCGGGGCACAGGCAAGCACAGAGTCAGAAGCACGCCTGCCAAAGACTTTGAATATCGGCTTGTGAGTTCCCGACGGCACTAATTGAGTCGGTACACGGCCGCCTAGTTGGAGCGGAGAAAAGAAGTCATTAGAATGATTGTGCACATGATAGACCAGGCACAGTCCCCGCCCTCTACATGCGACTTACTTGGAAAATTGTCTGGGCCCAGTTGCCAGGTGACGTCGTCTGCAAAGGAAGTGGCGTCTCTGATGTCCGGTTTGAAAAACTGCAGCACGGGGATTTCTGGTTCGTTGGAATTCGGGTTTCTCGAGGCAACGATCAGGTTCTGGGAGGTTTCGTGAAAACAAATTGCGGTGATATCCCTTGCCATGATATCTTCGGGGTATGTGCGCTCATGGGCGGTATATTTGCCAAACGGAGACCGTGTGGGCCAAGTGCTCATAACACTGTTGTAAATCAGCTTGTTAGCAAAAATGAGAGAAAAGAAGAAGAAAGTGCACGTGGCAAGGTAGGCTCGGCTTTGGCTGATTTGAGAGGGGGGAAAGATACATACTTTTCGTCTTCGTCGGCCATGACATATTGCCCTTTGATCGCGTCGAGTGCGCCCCTGTAATAATCTGTGAAGCAAAAAGCACCATGCTGTTAGCAGCAAGCCCACCTGACTTTATAAAAAAATGCTGACGTAAGTATTGGTAACGGGGCAACATACTCGTATAGACGATGCCCATTCCCGGGGGCTGTTCTTCGCTGTGCACATACATCGCCGTGATTTTGGTGTTGGACAGGATCGAAGGCCGGCCCAAGGCTGTGATAAATGGCCTGGCCATTCTCCGCCCTGGGATTGTACCCCTCGTAGCCCAAGTGGCCCGGTCGTTTGGATTAAAGAGCTGGCCGTCAATCATCATGCTTGAATCCTCGTCCAAAACGGGGACGGCACCCTTGAACTCCAGCTCGCGGCCGTAGGTGGATGCCGCGATGGTGGCACGAGGCTGCCCAAAGATACGGCCATCACTGACAGTGGCACTGCTCGGAAGCCCACCAAAGGCCATTTCGTGGGCGAGAAGAGGACGTCGAGTATAGACGCGACGAGATTTGCTCACATACGCGGGCTCCTCCTCCTCCTCCTCACCGTCGCCCTCATCCTTTGCGTTCTGTGCTGCAAGGAAGCTGTATATGGCATCAGACTGTTGGTCTGGGTGTTGACCTGGGCGGTGGCGGCCGCGCCGGTCGCGACGTTTCGCAGCACGGCCATGGCTAGCAGAGCTTGCCTCGCTGCGTTCATGTCGGCGTTGGCGTTCGTCGGCACTTCTCTGCTGACTCTGCTGGAAAGCCACATGGTTCTGTGACCACGTCGCACCTTGGGGTGCTGTACTAGTGGCTTCGATCTTGAAGAACTTGCCTCTGGCTTCATCTGTGTCCAAAATGTGTCAGTTATAACGTGATTCGTCCGTCGATGGCAGGCAACCATGGCTGCGAGCGTCCAGGAGAATGCAAACTCACCCCAGTAGTGGCCTGGAAAGTCAAAAGGAGCCGGCATCGTGCTCTTTGGTGTGTACAACAGCACACTGTCGGCTTGCTCAAAAAAAGGCGTTTCAAGCCATGACGAAAAGTCGGTGCGAAAAGTGGGCAGACCGTGCTGCTTGTCTTGAAGGGGAAAAAGTATTAAAGAAGTATGTTAAAATAAGAGACGTCTTGATATTAAAACGTTTAGAAGTTACCCAGCTTTGGCAACATTCACTCACGGCAAGAGCCATCTAAGGAAAGTAAGGAAAGAGCAACTAACATAGGCTCTGTCAATACACGCATTCGTCCTCCGAAGCGAAATTTTAGCATCTTTACGGAGCATATATTGTCACGTGATATTTTCAAATGCACTAAAATACTCACTAAAACAACAGCCCTTACAGTGAACTACAGCGAGCTCGTAATGATTGGTCATTCCCCAAGAATCATGAAAAAATATCACAGTACGCATCGCATCACATCAACAAATCCCAAGTCACAAAAGGGTATTTTATCCAATTTTACGATTTTATTAATTAGTCCCGTCTAAAAGAGTCTCGTCAGGGGGTATGGGCTCCATCTCTTCCCTCTTCAGATCAGAAAATGTATAACACAAAGAAAAGAAAAACGTTTGACGTGTTTAGAGACTAGCTCTCAGCGAAAGAGGGAAAAGCAACCTGCGTAGGGGGCTCTGCCTTGCCATCCATTCCTCTCTATTTATATTCTCCCACTGTAGGGGACGAGGAAGGGTATTGTAATGAAGACCAGCCTCGCGCAAGTGCCGTCCCCCCATCGAAGGGGAAGTGTCAAGACACACAAAAGAAGTATGAAGCATTCTTAAAAGGGAATGTTTCAAAACCTTTACACAAAAAGGAAGGGGTGCGAAGGTTGTCGGGGTGTTGGGTTTCAGGCCAGCACTGGAGCCGCAGCAATTTACTGCGACTTCTCGTGCTGGGTCGAGACACGCTGCAGAGACACAACTGCAAACAATTAGTAAAGGAACTTTAAAGTGGCCAAGGAAAGAAAAGAGAGAATACATACCGAAGTCCTCGAGCGAGCGCTGCTTCTGGTTGCCCTTGGGGCTCTTGCCGTGCATGAGGTTGTCGAAGCCAACGCTGTCCTGGAGCAGGAAGTAGACACCGCCCATGATGCAGAAGACACCGAAAGAGAAGATCCAGATACGGACGACAGCGACGATAGAGGTCTGCTGGCCGTGCTGGAAGAAACCGAACAGGGTGAAGAAGGTGGCCAGCAGGTCGACGACCAGGATGGCACCAGTCAGCTGCCACGAGGGGATCGACGACCAGAAGGGACCGTTGGCACGGGTGATGAAGATCAGCCAGTTCTCAGTCAGAGAGACCTCGAGGAAGACGACCTCATCGATGTTACCGAAGTTCTGGACAATACCGCCGTTGGGGCCGTGGGCGTACATGGTGGTGACAGTGATCCAGGTACCGATGGCCAGGACACAACCGAGCAGGACGGACATACCCCAGAGCTTGGGCAGGTTCCACTTGACGGGAGTCTTGGAGAAGGGGGCGTTGTCGTAAGCAATGGCCAGGGTGGCGACATCAGCGAAAATGGCAATGAAGACGACCAGCTCAATGTTCAGCGAACGGTTGAGGATGGCAATCCACAGACCAAGGTAAATTTCCAGATGGATGGACAGGGCGATACGGTAGACGACGTAGGCGTACATGCGGTGGAAAATCTGGCGAGAAGTCTTGAGGGCATCGATAATGGCACCAAGACCGGGGGCAAGGAAAACAATGTCGGCAGCGGAGCGGGCAGCATCGGAGGCACCCTCGACAGCAATACCGGTATCAGCCTTCTTCAGCGAGGGAGCATCGTTGACACCGTCACCAGTCATGGCAACAAGGTAACCACGCTGCTGCAGGATCTCGACGACGTTGTACTTGTGCTGGGGGAAGACCTCAGCGAAACCATCGGCAGCCTCGACGAAATCGTAAACCTCAGAGCCGGGCATGTCACCGCCGCCACCCAGACCCAGGCGCTCGGCGTTGTAGACGTTGGTACCAAGACCAAGCTGGCGGGAAGTCTCGCGGGCAATGCCGACGGCATCACCAGTAAGCATCTTGATGGACAGACCCAGGGACTTGGCCTCGTTAATGGTGCGGGCAGTATCGTGACGAGGGGGGTCAGAGCAGGGCATGATGCCGAGAATCTCCCAGGCACCCTCACCACGCTTGCGGGCAACACCGAGCGAACGGAAACCACGGGTAGCGAACTCAGCGACCTTGTTCTTGTAGGCCTGGTCGACCTCCTCAGGGATGGGGTGGTCCTCCTCGACAGTCTTGAGAACGAACAGAGGGGCACCCTTCACACAGGTAATGCGCTCACCCTGGGGAGACTCGACGATAGCGGTAACCTTCTTGCTGACGGGGTCGAAGGGGAAGAAGTTGATGACCTTGTACTTGGAGAGGACAGACTTGGCGCGAGGGTAGAACTTGAGCGACTTCAGGAAAGCCTTGTCAATGGCGTCAATACCCTTCTTCTTGCGGGAGGCAGCGAGACAGGCAGTAAGCATCAGGTCCTCAGGCTCGACACCGGCGACGGTGTAGGGCTCAGACAGAGACAGCTTGTTCTTGGTCAGGGTACCGGTCTTGTCAGAGCAGAGAATCTCGACACCAGCCAGGGACTCAATGGCGGACAGCTTCTGGACGATGGCCTTCTTGCGAGCAAGGTAGGCGGCACCGACAGCCATGGTGGTGGTGACGACAGCAGGCAGACCGACGGGGACACCGATGATGGTGATGGCCAGGGTGTACTCGAGGATCAGGACAATGGGGTTGGAGCGGTAGAACGAGGAGACCCAGACAATCAGGTTGGTGAAGATGACCAGGACGAGCAGAACAGTACCAATGCCGTTGAGCACCTCAGTGAAGTGACCAGTACCGGCAGAGGCGGCGTTGACGAGGGCAGCAGCGCGACCGACGAAGGTGTTGTCACCAGTGGCGGTAACGACGACGAAAGCCTCACCACGCTTGACGGCGGAGGAAGCGTAGCACTGGTCGCTCTTGTGCTTGTCGACAGCGAGCGACTCACCGGTGATGGCGGACTGATCAACCTGCAGGAAGGCATCCTCGGTAACGATGCGACCGTCGGCGGGAATGATGGTACCCTCCTCAACCTGGAGGATGTCACCGGGAACGACCTCGGGGGCCTCAATCTCCTTCAGGGTACCGTCACGGAGGACGACAGCCTTCAGGGCCAGGGTCTTCTTGAGTTCATCGACAATGGAACCGGCCTGGAACTCCTGAACGAAACCGACAGCAGCGTTCAGCAGCAGCAGGGCAATAATGACACCGAAATCGACCCAGTCCTCAAGACCGGCAGCCAGGACAGCGGCAGCCTATACGCAATATTGTCAGCATTTTTATCTTTGGACGGCGATGCGATCAGTTTGCCGCGATGGATGAATGTTTTTTATGGTTCGGGATCGACGAAACAATGTTTTGCCGATGAAATCATCCCAAGCAGCCAGCCATCCCTTGCGTTCGGAAAGCGAGTGGAGAAGCAAGCTTTCTGACACGGGATGTTGGGACATGGGAGCTCCAAGCCAGGCGGGGGCAAAACAGGAATTGGCGCACTCCCACTGGCTGCAACTGCACACAAACGCATGCAGCTGCCCCAATCGGAGTAGCTAAAACCCGTTTTTGTAGTGCGCGATTTTTGGAGATCGCCCAAAAAAAAGTGCGACCTTGCAGAAAATCGTGCAAAACAAAACCAAACATAGCGTAAAGTGATGGAAACTAATGGCAAAATGCATGAAAAAAGATGTTGGTGATGATAAAAGCTTACCTCCATGACGAACTGGATAGGACCAACGAAGTAGCCGAAGAACTTGAGAATCAGGTTCTCCTTCTCCTCCTTCATCTGGTTCAGGCCGTACCTATTTGTGATTGTTAGTCACAGTCCCTTACATGCTGTCTGTTGGTGCTTTGGATGTTGAGTCGGGTTTGACGTAGCCATCATCAACACCAAAGAAAATATGTTAGAGATGATGCAGAATCACTAATACTTACTTGCGACGGCGAGCAACAACCTCCTGCTCAGTCAGACCAATGCGGGTGTCGGTCTGGAGCATGTCCTCGGGATGACACGGCCACCGTGGACGTTGGACTCCTCCTCCTCGTCATCGTCGTCAGCGCCGTGGCCGTCGTGGGACTCGAGGTCCTCAATCAGGGCGTCGATGTCCTCATCTTCCTCCTCCTCCTCGACCTTGGGCTTGACGGGAGGGGCGTCAGCAGCGGGGGCGCTGGCACCGGCCTTCTCGTCGAAGTTACCGGCGGGGATGTCGGTGTGCAGCGCGGGCGCCGCAGATGTTGACTCCGCCATTGTTGATGGTGGTTTGTGGGAGAGAAAAACGTGTGGTGTTGAGCTGTCTATTCGGTGATAGAGATATTGTGAGAAAACTGGAAGCTTCGAAGATACGACGCGTCCGTCTTGCAGCTCAAGGACAAGCCACGGCTAGAAAAAAAGAGAAAAGGGGAAAGGGGGAGAGAATCCCAGAAGCGGGATGAAGCTTTGCGCGAGAGATGGGAGAACGCAATAGGGATGGGAGGATGGGTGAGAAGAAGGGAAGGAAAACGAAAGGGAAGAAGAAAAGAAGAGAGAAGAAGAGGAGAGGTCGAGAAATAAAAATCCGGGTAAAGCATATATAATAAGGCTAGAGAATAGAGCAGAGAGCAGAAAAGACCGCGGCGCGCGTTATTTCTGTGCTCGCGCTCCGAGTCGTAGTGCTACTGTGTGGGGGGTGAGAGGAAAACCTAGCACTGCTAGCTCAGCGATAGAGAAGAGGAAACGAGGAAGAGGGAAAAGGCGAAAGGCGAAATGTCGGGATGGCGAAAGGTGAGCAGGGTGGGAACATGGGCCATGGGCCTTGGGGACATGGATACAGGGGAGGAACGATGGACGGGGGGTGGGTGGACTGGATGAAGCACACTGTGCCGGGGACAGTGCGCGACCAGTGGGCGTGAGTGTTTTTTGGGGTGTTGGCGTTGGCCAGTTTTTTTTTTCTTTTTTTTTTTTCCTCTCGGTCGCTCTTTCTTTTGGGGCTCTATTTTTTTTTTTTTTTTCGCCTCGCCTGGCCTGGCCTGGCCTGGCTGGCACTGGCGCCGGAAGAACGCGGGGGTAAAAAACGATGTAGTGTAAGATACAGAGAGTGGAGCCCACTAGAGCTGGGATAAGAGGACCGCTGCAAAAGACGGAAAGAGGCAAAGAGGAAAGAGCGAAAGAATGGAGTTGTGTTTTGATGAGCTAATAAGCACCAGTGGGTACGGGCGAAATTGGGACGTGCCGATATGTGGGAAACAGCGCTGGGAGCGCCGGAGAGTGGAGGAATGGGTGCTTTGTTGACGCTGTTTGGGGTGCTCAGTGTGTTCTGTGCCTCATGCGTTCGCGAGCGGTGTTGTGTCCTCAAAATCAAAATGTAATCTGTGATGTTTTGTGCGGCCTGTGACTGCATCGTAGGGTTTTATCTGCTGTTGGTACGGACAGGCACATGATTGCCGCTGACCAAAGCCTCACCAGACACTGAGTCCGCACTCAGAGCGTGCTGAGGAGATCGTGAGGAAAGAGTGATTGTGCAAGCTGGCGCACAAAACTGGCGCACTTGCAGCCTGTGTAGGAAGGCGCGAAGCAAGGCAATGCGGATGCTGTTGCTGCTGCTTTTGCTTCTGCTCCTGCAGGGAAGGCGCGGTCCTGGCTCGTTCGAGAGGTCCTCTCCGCTTGCTTCCCTGCGGTTCGGTCGTCCTGCGTCCAGGAATAACCACCATAAAAAACCACCAAAGAATATCCACCTACCAGTAAAAGCTTATATCGTTTGAAATCGCGTATATCGAACCGGGGGAAACGGGGGTCGGAGGATATTAAAGAGGAAACCGAGTAAAAACGAAAGCAAGTATTAAGGAAGGGGGGGTAGAACAAAAGAAAGAAGAAAAAACCGTAGGGGAAAAGAGGGAAGAGTCGCACCTCACGAACACCGTATTAGTCGAAGTCGAGTCGATATATTTCGCAGTTGTTGGAGAAGAAAGAGAAAGAGAAGAGAAAGAGAGAGCGTTTTCAAAAAGAAGAAGATATAGCGAGAAGAAAAAGGAAAGCACTTGAGCAATGATTGTCTGGCATTTTACATTTGTTTTGGCTCGTCGTGTGGCATTCTCTACATTCTACAGTCTATGAGCCTGCTAAGAGTCGTCCCGTCTTTCCTCAAGCAAAACAACAAGACACAGCATACAAACCAGAGTGGGAAAATCACTTGCAAGTAATGTGTGCTGTGACTGAGCAGACAAGCGATCTGGCGGGAAGGTGGGAAGCTTTGCTGCGAAAGGAGCGATTGGCATTGGGCCATGTGCAGGCAAGTCCCGCCGGTCAGGCTGGCTCACTCATCACAAACCATTTCAAGATCGTCACCACTCTGAAAGAAACAGGTAGGAAAGAACAAGCCATTACTCGCGGCAAACGCAAGCCAGCAGCAACCAACAGGCCCCCTTCCTCACGCAATTCGTCTGCTTCTTTCTTTCTTCCCACGTATTGCGGGAAGGCCCTAAAGCGGCACTTCTTTAGCAGCATGGGCAAAATAGATTTGTACTTTCAATATCGCGCGGCTACTCTCTCTGTCCGCCGTACCCTTCCATTGTTCCCACTACCTGCTTCGGCGCGACGGCGGCGGCGGCGGCGACAAAATGGCAAAGCACTAACAGTAGCCTTGGCTTTTCGAAGGGCGTCGGCGCCCACCAGTTTGTTTGTTAGTGCTATCTTCATAGATAGATACGGCGTATTGAGGTCTTTCTTGCTTGTGGTGCCCTGTATTAGTTGCCAAACCCAGAAAAGGACCTATGTGAAAAGAAAAGAAAAAGCAGGTGATGGTCCCTGGACTGGATTGCGGAAGCGGTTTCGAGAAGAAAGCATTGGCTCTTTCGCCTCTCCGAGATTGAGACGGAACAAGATTGTAATCTTACAATGGGGATGGCGAACAGGCGAGGCATCCGGCACGGAAGCAAGAAGGGCATGAAGATGTCTGAAAATGGAAGAAGCGTGTGTGTTGGCGACGAAGACGACGTCAAGACTGCCATGGCGAGGACAGGAGCGGATATCAATCAAATCGACAGGGCAGGGGCAGAAGCAGGAGCAAGAGCAGGAGCCTCGCGAGAATGGTGATTTGGCAGGCACGACCGCATCATATCAAGACATGATGCGTAAATGTGCGTGCGCCTTGTATCGTAAGTATGGGGCAGCTTTCATTACTCTCTTTACATTCATTACACAGTACACCCATACGCCGCATTATCAAGACCGGTGCAACTTCCAGTACGGCCCTCCGCCCCAGGACAGAGAGGTCGGCAGGAGTGGAGTTGCAGAAGAGTAAACAGCCCTTTTGGCTATTTCCGCGCGCCGCGCAGAACAAGCGCATCCATTCTGATGGGTCTCTCTCTCTCTGAGTCTATCGCCATGTCTTTATCATGCCTTTGATACGGGGCAGAAAGGGCACAGGCCGGCCGCCTGTACCGGTCGCCTGCACGACAGCGGTATTACGATGCCCTTGCTGTAACAGGCCAGCGAACAGCGCGCGATTTGCGATGCTGCGATGAAAGAAGGAGCGCTCCAGTATCGTAGATGAAAGCAACATGACAGGGAAAGCACGACCGTGTTCAAACCTGTGCATTGGCTACTTGCAGCACCGTACTGGCCGAAGCGCATACTGTATGGGGTGCTCGTCCACAGTAAAAAGGGCCCTGTTGCGACGGGGGGGCCCGTTCGTGGTCCTTTCTTTCGGTTGTTTTGTTTTTGTTTTGTTTTTTCTTCTTTTGCGCCGTTTTCATGTTTAATATGAACAGCCCACAGTGCATGCACCGCGGCAAATGGGTCAAAAACAGGTGGTGAGCGTCGCCAATCGTGGTGCGCCGGGATTAACACAGGAAAGGATGGGCCCAAGCTCAAGGACCGTACGGATAGTGTTACAACTCGCACTGTTGCAATTTGTACCTTGAGCAAGAGCAGCGAGACCAGCAACAGCACCCAGCAAGAGCACAACAAAAAGGCTGGCTGCCGGCGCGAGTTACATTAATCTCGACTAGTCCCCGTGTACCTGCCCCACCCACATTCTCCCCCAGACGGCCTCATCTCGCAAACGTCAGGTACTTCGTAGCGCAGGTCCACCCACGTACCGGTCCAGTGTGCGCTGCGGGCACTCGCTTTCTCTCTCGTCTCTCTCTTTCTCTCACGGTTGCAGGCCATTCCTGCTGCGGGATTTTCGACATTTATTATGGATTATTTTCTCTTTATTTGTTTTGTTTCGATTTTCAATGGGGCCCTTGTCCGTCCCTTCTGCTATCGGCTTCGGTCACCGCCCCTGTCGCGCCTGCCACTCGAGCCATCGTCTGCCTCTATGTACCTTTCAGGCCTGTTGTAAAAATAAAAATAAAATCGCAAAGAACAACGCTGCGTTTCTCGTCTCTTTTTGCCCAGGCACTTACTGAAAACCCAAAGTCACCCTGAAGCACCCGAACGGGGAAAGGGTGTGCCAGAGATACATGCACACGTCTCTATGACGACACGCTAGACACATGTATTTGTCGCAGCCACAAGATAGCAGATGATAATGATGATAGAAAGGCAATAAAGTTTGCTGCACCTTTGCGACCCTGCTACTGCTGGCTCGGAACTGCCCCGACCGCCAAAGCGAGCGTCGGACCTGCAAAGGCAAGCCCGATACACCAGTGCTGTCGTGCCTGGACACTGCTTTCCTGTTCCGGCCTCATATCGTTCGCTGCCACTCGCACCTTCCAGCGTTCCCAGGTGCGTGAATGTCGTAGTGGTTGCCTCGTATTTGGCCTAAGGCGAGCCAATTGCGTCTTGGACATTACGTGGGCAGGTGCAGAAAACGGCACAGCGCATACGTCCAGTATGCTTACAGCACAGGAAGAAACGTACTTTGTACACCCACGACAAACAACCAAGATAACCGACTAATCATTGGCAGAATTTGTTGGCAGCAAAATCGGGACTTTCGGCGCTGCCGTGCTGCTGCTCATTTCTGCATTCATCTTTTGGCCGTTTTGCAGGCCTTTTTTCCTCTTCCATCGGCTTCCGCTCACACTATGGTCCGTCGTACTTTCCCTGTTTATCTTCCATGCCATGATGATCTCGTCTTCGGCCTCGCTTCGCCGGCAATGGCAATGGCGATGGCGATGGCGAGACTTGGCCCTTTGAAGATCCTCACTCTGTTTCTCGTATGATACTTTGTAGAGTCACTTTGTAGGCGACCGCTTCCGCAGACAGGCGAAGAAGCGAGAAGCAATTGTGCATCGTACCTATGGCAAAGTTGTCAGGAAAAGGGAAAGGGTTACCGGGGTCGCTGTCTGCCTCAGAAAACTGGCAGGAGCCGCGACCTGAAGAGTAGAAGCAAATACGGCAAGAGCGATGAGAAACAAGAAACACCTTCCCCCAGCACCCCCAGAAAGGCAAGACACCCAGGAATGCCACGACAAAATCCGAAAATCCTGTCAATCGAGCTCTGTGATTCGCCGGGCCAAGCTTTGAATCCCAGCAGGGATCTCTGCTTTTTCTTCTGCTTTCTTTCTGTTCTCTTTCGTTCTTTGCTTTCTCGAACTGCTCCGTCGTTATTCCCACCCTCCTCCACGTTGAGGCGGCCTGGCGCACGCATTTGATTTTCACGCCCCCTCCACTCTCTTCAAGTTTGGCCGCTTCTCGTTCGCTCGTTTTGCACTGTCTCTCGGTTTCCTCTTTGCTTTCAGTGCTTTCTCTCTTCTGCTTTTCCCTTCTCTCTTCAAGCCACCAATCCACGGCGCCAATCCACTGACAAAGTCTCCACTCCCATCTTCCCATGCATGCACGGATAACGGACTTTGACTGGCCCACCCTGACTGCTACTCTCCATCAGGATTTGGCCTGGGCTGGTCTTGGTCCTTGCTGGACCTTACTTGCTCCTTTTTTCCCATTTTCTCTTTGATATTTTTGATGGCCATCTCGCCTCGCCCGTGTACCACAGTAGGTGTGTGTTCTCTTGCGAGAGAGGCGCTCTTAGGCGCTCTTAGGCGCTCTTTTTGCTTTTTTTGCTTCCTTTTTTCTCGAGTTGGCACATTCTTCCAAGACCTGCCAAGAGGACCATCTGCTCACATCGTAAGGGCGATAAAGTGCGATATGCGAACTACCAATTCTTGGAGGCTCTTGGCCAGTTGAGACTTTGACCGTCGCGCATTTGGCCAGACGCCAGGCGGAAAGATGCAAAGAAAAAGGCGTGCCATGGAGGACCGTGCATCGATATGGACAAGCCGCACTGTAACTCTGCTAAAACAACAGACAGATGTTCGCAAGCCAGCTGCGGGAAAGGCAAAAAGCAGCTGGCATCTCTCGTGGATCAGCTACCGAATACTCAGAAATAGCAGCCATCTTGCCCTCTTGCCTGCCCGCGTTGCAGGGTCCGAGTCTCTGGCAGTCTGGCATATCGCGCAGACAAGTTTGTCGTCTCCAGTTAACAACTGGCTAAGAAAAACGGCGAGAACTAAACTTGCAGTAGTGAGCCTTCGAAGGGCCGCTGCAACCCGTCGTCCCTGCAGCTACCCGTATGGCAGCGCGCCGAATCAAGAGCGTTTTGAGCTATATCTGACCGCCCGCGTTTTCCTCCTGTCACTTTTTTGCGGGCTTGGGTATTTTCCTATTTATTTTTGCGATATATTTTCGTGCTTCTCCAGGTCGTTCCTAAAACTCCGCGGACTGCCACGCATCCCTCGGTATGGAGTCTTCAAGGTCGAGTCGATTGGCTGCCGGACTGCATGCGACACTCGCCGACAGAAGAGAGGACTGTCCAGCACAGTTTGCTACCTGTTGCTGCAGCATTGGGGCCCAGAGCCTGGCTTCGCCTGGCCTAACCCCTGTCATCCCAGGGTCTTCATTGCCGCGAGCCATTTTCTGGCCGCCCAGCCTCCCTGCTTTCCTATTCCGGCCTACAACGACGACCCTGAATGCTCTTTGGCTTATGGGCTTGTTCAAGAACTGCCTCATACTCTCCGTAGTGTGCAGTACACAGTAGTCATTGTGAGATGCTATGATTCGTCGTGCTTGTAGAGTATGGCACTGTGTGGCCGGGTGAGGTGAGCCAGTTGTCGGGGCAGGCGCCACCATCCTTTTTTCACGATTGCCGGGCACATCCTTCACCGCCTTATCGACAAGAGGACGAAACCCAAAAACGGCTCACCAGGCGGCGTCGGTCAACGCCTTGGCTTCTGCCTTCCAGCCTTCTTCTCCTCCACTCCTTCCCCGTGTGTAAGTCATGAGGGCAATGTCCGTTTTGGGATAGGAAGGTGCGAGTAGGCTGTGGCGGCTATCGTGGAGGCTCTTTTATATGTGCCATCTAAATGTGCTCAACTTTGTAATGTGACTATGGTTATACAAGAGAGAAGGAGCTCGGCGCTTCTTTGGGGGTAGATCATGACTGCCTTGTTTTTTTTTTTTTTTTTTTTTTTTTCGTTTTCTACTTTTTTTTGTTTTTTTCGAATTGACATGTCTTTAAAAATAAATATATATATTATATATTATAATATATTGCTCTTCCTTTTTTATTTATATCAAATTATATTCAAGAGACATGCTTTTTTCTCTCCTATAACAAGAAACATGTTCACCATAAGAAACAAACATGTCTTCGATTATCGAGAAATAGAAAAAAGCAACAGAATGGATCAACGAAGCGCCAGACATTCCCATACAATAAACACACAAACAAACCGACTCTATCATGACCACGCGGGAAAAGTGAGGCGGTTGAAGAAGCGACGAGGACGACAAACAGAAAGGCAGACGATGATTGGCTACAGTGTGCATTTGCTCCCTTTCTGCATCAGGAAAAAGAAAATAACCAGGGCAAGGCCGGGCAACTGCTGGCCAGGCCCAAAGCCAGCCGCGTCTGGAGGGGGGATGAAGAGGGGCCCCAGAATTCCCGCCTGCCTGCCGTCTTTTGGATGGAGGAGATCGAAGCCAGGAGAAGCTCGCTGCAGCCTCTCGTTGGTCAATGGCTGTCCTGCATGCAGCATGAGCCCTTTTTGGTATTTCGTTCTCTTGCACGAAGGAAGGCTGAAAGCGAAGATGGTGGCCGCTTCTGCCGAACGCATTTGCATTCTGCTCCTCTCCTGTGCATTGCCTTCAATTCAACACCGACAAATTGTCACTGTTTGCAGATAATTGTTGTCAAAACCATTTTCGCCATGCTCCAGTATTTTACGGGCCATATCCATTTTTCTGCTCATTTTATCGAACATAATATGATGTGCAGCAGCTCGTTTTACAAGGGGCACAAAATCGGGTGGCTGGGGAAGGAGCGCGGCCAAGAAAAACAACAAGCCCAAAAGGCCAAAAAAAATGGCCTGTGAGTCGCTGTTGCCGCTGCAGGCCGCTGTTTCCCTCACAGTCGCCCATTCTCCTGTTACGGAAAGTGGACTTTCGACTTCCTCTTTTGGGGTGGAGATACGTCATGGGCCGGGAGAATGAGAAGGAGCAACCGCAAATCGCCTCAATACGATGTGGGTGAGGAAGTGAGGAAAAAAAGTCGCGCCCCAATTTCAAAGTGAAAAAGGACAGGGGGGGCCACCAAAAAAAGCTTTTCTCTTGTCTCGCGCTGGCGGTACCCACACAATTTTTTGGGGCCTTTTGTCTCTGGCCTCGCTCGTCTCTCTTTTGCCAATTCTGATAGCGGTCCACCGATGTCAAAATGCGGCCATCCGACGTAGCCGGCCGCGCAGGGCGTTACTGGGAGTTAGCCGTACATAGTTTCGCGAGCTAACTCTCTTTCCGACTCAGTACACTGATTGCCAACGAGCCATAGAAGGGAAAGTCAGTAGGCACATTCGCTCGTGATGCATTTGACAGAGACGTGAATTGCTTCATCGAGGTCTCGCCGGGAGTCCTGATCATCCACACTTACATTCCTTGTCTCCACGCGAGATGCCGAGAGGAAAATTCAGGCCTGACAGCATGCCATCGTCGACGTAATATCCCGAATTTCCAAACCACGTGTAAGTGCCTCGAATGTGTGCAAACAAAAGGAGCTTACGTGCGGACACCATCAAAAGCCCACCATCCAGGCACGACAGCGAACGCTGACTGTCTACAACTGTCAAAACCCGTATGGCCAAGGCTCGGCCTTGATTTCAAGCTCCCATTCTCGCTTTGTCCCGAGCGCGTTTAAAACGGAATATCTCGAAGACTGGTGGAAAGAGCGGAGAAGGGGCAAATGGATTGTGCCTTTTTCTCGTCGGCGCGTTCTGTCTCTGACAAACAGCCATGTCTTAGTCTAGGACATGTCTGAGATCGTTCGTGTCGCGGATTAATATTCGTTCATCATTATCTCTCTATTGCGAACGAGAGCACACAGCAGACATGGCAGCTCAGGAGAACGTGTTTTTTTTTTTTTTGTCTGTCTATTCATAACGGCCATGAGGACATGTCGTGCACATTCTCCCTTGACCGTGCCATGCGGCAGTCGCCCCTTCCCCCAACGACTTTCCCCGACTCCCAGACACTGAGGTAATGGCGACAAGCTCTTTCCAGAAAAGGCAATTCGAAGTGTGAATTGAAAGTTTACCCAGTAAGAAAAGAGCGGTCGAGAGTCAAGAATTTACAGACAGAAAGAGCGCCCAGAGTGCCCTGGAAGATGGCAAAATTGAAGCATAATAGCGGGCTCGGTCTCGCCGCAAATGAGGAAGGCGCCGCCGCGAGTTGACACTGTGAGGTGAGGGAAAGAGCGAGGCGACTTTGCCGCAGCCTGCCCAGAACCTGATTTTCCTGTTCCCTTCCTTCTTTTCCCCTTCCAGCGCCCATGGCGTTTCCCGGTCGCCGTAAATGGGTGTAAGATACAGTACGGATTCAAGACTACTCTATTTTCCCCATCCGTCTTTTTTCATGTTGATACGAGCATGCTTGTCAGATGCACCGGAACTGGGAAGCGCCAGGCCATCCCGCTTGCGGATAGAAGGGCCTGGATCAGGGCCTAAAGCTAGATTTCCACCTCTTACCGCCCTTTCGATGAGAGAAAAAGACCGCCCAAAGCGCCTGGAAACACTGGATTTCCGCGCGTTGCCGGCCAAGACGAACCAAATGGGTGTTTTGAAAGGTGCCACCGACGGCTGCAAGCCGATCGCCTCTTCTTATTTTCTGTAACAGTAGGAACGCCTTGCTACGGTGGTATTCCACGTATCGCCTCGCGTGGGAGTTCCCGGGCAGGCTCTTTGTCGTGCTTATGGCAAATGAGCACTCGTTTGGACCTGGGCCTATTCTGCCCTGGGCAATTTGGTGCTGGTTGATGGCTCGGCTCGTTGGCCAGTTCACAGGCAGGGCGAAAAACGGGAAGGCTATTGAGTATAGGTACGCAGTATTAGTATCGTTACGGTTGCGGCATATTCATGTTTGAACGTCTGGCTCTGTTTATGATATTCCACATAAAATTCACATACTGGCCCAAGGAGGAAGGTTCTGAAGAAGAAGCCCCATAGAACAAACACGGACAAAGAGAACAAAATCAAAAGAAAAGGGGTAGTCTCTCAACACTTTTTGTCAGCGAGGCTACCCGTCAAACTTACTGACGGCAGGTCTCGAGAAGAAAATTTAAAGAGGAGCATTTGTCGATTTGCCACCACTAATGATCTTGACCGCCTTCCCGCATTGCTCAAGACAAGAAGACGAATCTGTCTTGTTCACAGTGTCCGTTTCTTTTTGCCTTTGGCGGGATAAATTCCCCATAATACATTGTACTTCCTGAGGGTTGACAACTAAGAAAATTGTTCTACCGGTCTTCTTCGATGGCTTCCATATGTCTTGGCAAAAAAAAGTAACGAACGGGAAAGCGGCGAGACGGGTTCTTTATTTTTCTTTCTGCCATCCTCTGCTTCTCTTCTCTTCTTCTGGGTCTCCAAGGGTCCATCAATCGACTCGGCCCATCGCATTCAAGCTCGGCCTTACTTTGGGTCGAGGGCAAACAAGTTGAGACGAACAAGAAGAAAAAAGGGAGAAATGGAGAGGGAAGAAAAAAACCAATGGGGAAAGAGAGAGGAGAAAGGGGCAACGAGGGGAGACAGCCTCGAACCCAATAAACCCAGTCGAGCCAGTTTTCGTCATTCTCTCAGCGTTACCGGTGACTGTAATGAGATACATACGGAGTACAAGTCAAGGAGAAAAGAGGCAAGGTCTGTCCAGGTCGGTGAGACAGACCTTGGCGAAGAGCGGATCAGGGCTTTACCGCTTCGTATCAAGTGGGTGGTTGTATTTCATAAGCAATATTTTGTGATATTTGAGATTCGTGCTGCTTCAGGGTCTGTAATGATCGCCAATTCCCTCATGCCGCCGAGGTCGATAGACCGTCTCGACTGTGTAAGAGCAATCTCGTTTACAGGCGGACAAAAAAACGGCTACGGACATCATGAAGTAATCATTACGAGGGGATCTCGGGCAGGTCATGTTCACATCCATACTCCGTACGCCGTGGCTGTCCGTAATGAAGCAATACAGGAAGCAAAGAGTCGCCGTGGAAACATGCCTGGACTGTGGACTCTCAATATCATGAAAATGGATGCGTGCATCACACTGCCGTTGGATCATGCGCCTCGTTAACACTGTACGTCGCATCTCATGCACAAAGCTGCGTTCTTTTTCAATATCCATGCTCAAAGTACGTTGAAGTTGTAGGCGATTCACTGTGCATCGTAAAATGGATCGGAAAGCTTGCACACCACTGCAGTTGATTCGCAGCAGGGGTGCTGGAAGGTGCCACTTTGTCTGCCTAAGTTGTATGGTGCCTGTGCACGATCCCATTCTCCCAGTCCCATACGACCCTTCATGCGGCATGTTCTCGCATGTCGATATGTAGCGCATACTGAAGAGAAAAGAGTAGTATTCGTAGGCGTGAACGGTCAAAGAAACCTCGAAAACGAAAGTGGGTTCGAGGACGGAAGACGCGGCAGAGTGGTTTCGCCAGTAGGGGTGGAGGGTCGGAGCTTTTTTTTCACTTTGTTCTTTTTCCCTCTCTCTTGCTCTTTTTTTCTCTTTCGTCTCGCCTCTTACTGGCTCACCGGTCCTTTAATGGGTCTTCTTTTTGATTTCTTACTCCGTATTATGCCTCCACGACAGGAGCCCGTTGTGCCTGGCACTTTGACGGAGTCAAATATGGAGCACAAAAGCTCGAAACGGGGACTAGAAGGAGAAAGAAAAGAGGATACGGACTCCATCAACAGCGTTACGAATCCTTTCGTCGTACCGTGAATTTGTGAGGCTTGTCATTTCTACATTTTTCCGTTTAGGAAAGGCCTCGCGTGTCCGGCCGGCTTCTTTTTTTACTGGAGAGTGTTTGAATTTTCAGACGACGATCAACGGTCTCAGTGCCGTGGGCAGGCAAAATAGAGCGAACAAAGGCAAACACAAGTGAAGAGGACCACAGGAGGAGCACCTCATCACCGAGGCGGCGGAGCTATTCTTTGCCAACAACGGAGCACGGAGAATGACCGCCTGCCTGTTGTCCCCGTCGGAACACGGCCTTTTGGTATTGCGATATTTCGGGAAATATACTGTACTGGACAAGTGAATCTATTCTCTCACAGCGACAACAAAGGACCCTGCAATGAGACCTCAACCTCGACACGACCTACAAGACGAAGGAACAGTCCAGAAACCCAAAAACCGAAACGGTCCACATTAAAACATAGGAGAGAGAGAGAGGGAGAAGAGATAGAAAGAAAACATGGCATGGCCGAGGCCGCATTGAGATGCAGTGGCTGCACTGAAAAAGGTAAAAGAGTGCATCTTCAGGGGTCTTTTCTCGAGATGCTTCTAGGCGGACGACGTCACTCCTGCCATTTTGGTGTGAGAGGAACGACAGAGACGGAGGAAGAAAAGAAGCGAAAAAGAGCGAGGAGCGAAGTTGGCTCCGGCGTTTAGGCGAGCCTTCGCCTGGAAGACCCAGTAATTTGGTCAAATAGGCTGTTGAAAAGAAAAGAAAGAAAAAGACAGAAATCATAAGCTCATAGGGAGTCAAGACTCCGTGAAAAGAGGCCCTAATGATACGGAGGAAGCACGGAGAAACGAGAGATAAAGAGCGCCCTGTCGCCACGCAAAAGAGTAGAAGGTGCGCCCGGGCAAAGGAAACAACCAAGGGAATACGCCCAAGCGGCAGGAGCAAAGAGGGAAAATAAGAAAGAGGCACCCTCGTAGGAAGAAAAGAAAACCCCAAAGGCGCTACGTTTTGCGCGCCGGCGCCGACGAGAAGGAAGGAACGAGAGAGAGAATACAAAACAAAACGGCACTAGGCGAGCCGACATATCCATGGAGATTGTCGCTCCTGCTCTGAAGGGTGCACCTTCCTGCTGGGGGTGGCCGACTTAGCCCCAGCCAGAAATACAGCGAGAGAAAGAGAGGGATTACAAAATGTGTACGGAGTAATACATACGAGTATCGTATCTGACAGTAGCAGCAGCGTCAAATATATGAGTTACAGCGCACAACCGCCCATAAAACCAGAAAGGGCCCTGTAAAATGTGTACAGTGCGAGATGAGGAACCGGCACTTTTCGGCGGGTTTCCCTTTCAGCGCTCTCTTTCCGTACCTTGCGCTAGCTGCTCGTAGCGCTTGCCTATTGTGATTATTGGCACTTGCCGTTTTCTCTCCTGGCTCCTGGCTGC
Organism: Sporothrix variecibatus; assembly: GCA_016097105.2. Taxonomy (NCBI): domain Eukaryota; kingdom Fungi; phylum Ascomycota; class Sordariomycetes; order Ophiostomatales; family Ophiostomataceae; genus Sporothrix; species Sporothrix variecibatus. The sequence goes on from JADMNI010000003.1 coordinate 2,258,363, forward strand.
TGGGGTGTTCTTTCCTTGTTTTGGTCCAGCGGCCTTCCGCCAATAGGCGCCTTCTGTGCAAAATGGAAAGGCTCTGATTGATTTGAACGGACGAACGAAGAAGCGACGATATCAGACAAGAACGAGAGACACAAATAAAATAGTGAAATGAAAATCAACGTTTGACGCTAGCATGCAAAACGGCAAGGGCGGCTCTTGTTGTTTTCCTTGTGCGGATTGACCATACGGGCACCAACAGCAGACAGATAGACGCCTGTGACGGGAAAAAAAACTGAGGAAAGAACAAACGACGACGACGGCAGGGCGTAACGTGATACTTGCGCGCATTTCGACAAGAACGGAAGGGCCAAGCATGCATTCGCTGGCTTCTGGGGGAGGCACCGCTCTGGCGGGCAAGATGGAATATGCAGGTCATATCAACGATGAAACACATGGAGGAGGAAGGAGCAGATGTCATGGGAAAAGACGGGACGGCAGGAGCAACCCTTCACGCTTTTGCCGCTGCTGCACATGAACGCCTCTCGTCCATATATGGAGAAAAAGCGCGCAGGATGGGCACACGACTCTTGCTTCGTCCAGACAAAACATGCACAAGGGACGGCTTCTGCAAATTGGATATCTCTCTGGACGTGTCTCGAAAGAGAAAAAAGTGCATCCCGTACCCGTTTCTGGAGCCGCGTCTGTGGGACCATGGTCACTGCAAGCTTGGGAAGGGGTCCTCTCTCCGTTGGCCGTGTCTGTTGCTCCTTCCCTCTCAATCATTGACCTGTAATCCTTTGTACCTCATCGTTGTCCATCGCTGTTTCTCCGTCTGCCGTCAACCGTAGCCCGTCTCCCGTGCCTTGTGCCTGCCTGCCTCGCTTCAAACTTCCCGCACATGCGGTCGCTGTCCGAATCTACCCATATTTAGTAGCAAAATAAAAGATACCGAGTAGAGGCTCATGAGGCAAGAACGACCGCGTGAGAACCTAGACTACAATGACGGACTATGAATCATCTCGGTCCTTCCTTCGAGTCTCAAACACAGTCAATATCAAACTTTCATGATTCAAACTGTCTAGTATCCGCCGTACTCCAGGCAGCTCCAACAACATCAACAACATCGAAAGAAAAAGGCTTGGCAAGCACCGGCAATTCAGTGCCACAGGACAAAAGAGGACAAAAGAGGACAAAATAAAGAAAAGCTCAGACCAGCGGATGAGGTACGGTCGATCGCCAACGCGGGCGGATCATTTCTGATCAATTTCGATCAAACCGCGTTCCATCGCATCATTGGGGGGCCGTACCCTTGTTCCGCGCAATGTCTCGTTGATTTTGTGGCCTGTACTCCGTAGTCTGTGGCTTTTCTCAGTAATGAAAGTAAGGTTCTGTGGTTCCTTTGATTCTTTGCAGGTCTCTGGCATTGACGCGTCCCGCGTCGCCTGCTTCAACGTGGAGCAAATATGGACCATCTCATCTTTTTTTCCTTCCTTTTTTCTGCCTTTTTTTTACGGTTCTCCCACTGTTCATCTTCTTCAAAACTCCGCCAGCGTGTCTTGTCCACAGCACAATCTCCTCGAGGTCCGCAATAATTATGCACTGTCGGCGCTGCAAAGCGCCGGATTGCAAGAAAAGCTCCATATTCAAAGCTTCCACGACACGAGATAAAATAAGGCCTTCTCCAGTAAAAGAGGACCAGCAGAAAAGGCGCAAAAAATCCCAAGTGATAAAATCCAAAATAATTCAAAATAAAAGGCGCGCCGCCCCATGTCAAATCAGGGAAGTATGGAGCCCCCAGTCTTCAATTGAGTGGCCCCAATGCTGCTCCAGTCTGGTAAGGTCCACTTTCTTGTTCCCCTACGCGAAGCTACTCTGAACGGAACGAACTTGGGGCCAAAGGGTACCTTGCATAGGTGCAGGAGCTAGTGGGAAGAAAAGGGGAGACGAGAGGAAAAACAAATAAAACAGCCAACAGGTCGTGAAGGTAAGCTGAGAGGAAGAACGATGGGCCTGGAAAAAAGAAAGCATGCAGTGACGCGAAGAGAACAGCATTGTAAAATCAAAATTAAAAGGCGTCTGCTCCTATTGTTGAGGCGTTGCTATTGCCGCGTTGCAGCACGATCCGAAATTGGTCCGTCCAATTTTTGGGAGGGATATCGAACGTGATAAGGGCAGGTGAGTGCTAGAAATAGAGTGATGGGATCGAGGCCTGGACGCGGGCTGGGAGACGACCAACGGTGAATGACACGTTCGTATCTACGAGACGCCATGAACGTGTATTTTGGCCTGTGGATGACCGCGGATATGCCATGTGAAAGGAGCTGAAGCCTCGCCCTCTCCATCTCAGACATTCCATTCACATGACGTCTGATGGCAAGCTATCTGAGAAATGCAGACACATGTACTATCCCTTTTCTTTGGCTTTATCTATTTGTGAGGAACGCGCATCGCCATATCTAGAAGGGTCCCGGGCACCAGTCCCGGGCACCACGCGGTCTGCTCAGTGTTCGGCCTTCGCGTCGGAGATCAAACAATCAAAGATCACGGCCCTTCAGCTGTGTGCAGCCTTCGATATCGATGCGCCCAGCGACGATATCAAAGATGCCCCTCAACTTGTTATGTTGTTTACCATCTCAACCAAAACCCACCCTAAAATCGGCAACTTGCATTGCCAAGCCTCTGCCCGCCCCTTAAAAAGTATGTTTTTTAAGGGATACAGCGAGCAAATCAGAGCAACAACAGTGTGAGTGACTACGACTGTTACAACTTGACAGGGGGAAGGCCACCGTAACCTGGGCGCATTCGGGGTGGGCTTCCTGTTCCTCACTAGAAACGGCCGTCCTTTTCCTTAATTCTTTTATTTTTGTTTCATGAAACAACCGTCCAATGTCAGTAAAGTCCAAGTCCGCGCATCTGAAACGGTGCCCTTGTTGGTAGTCTGTGTAAACGTAGTAGCTTGGTGTGTGAACGGACGCACTCTTTTTTTTCCTCCAAGGGATATCGAGAAAGCTTTTCTGTCTTTCATCCGAACTGATGGTGTAACACGGGATAGGAAAGCGAGGATCAATGATAAACAGAGCCGTGCGCACAGTGGTAGCCCTCGTCGAAACAAATAATAGAGAAACGGTGCCAAGGAGAGGTCTGTCCACGGGGAAATATAAACAAATATCGCAGCCAGTACGGAGTATTCTGGAAGATACGGAGTAACACATACTCCATATTGTATGTGTATGTACACTGTGTACGAAGTAAAGCTCAATCCAATGCTATGGCCGTCTTTGATACGCAGCAGGGACCCTTTTAATGGTGAAGCAAGCCAAGGATCGAGAACCCCCGAAATCCTGCCGGCAGACTCCCGGACCGTGACATTTTGTTGTTGATCAACAACGACAACAGGATAAGCCTCATGAAGTGCCAGAGTGCGCGTGCAACCGTGCTATCGCTTTCCATCGTCGTTCGCATGGAAACAGTGCGAGGATTCTGTGGTCTTTTGGACCTTTCAGTTGCATGCCCATTCATATGAGAGGTCTTAACAACAAGGGGAGCAGCACCCGGACCAAGCCATGGTCAAGCCTCTGTCGCATCAAGGGCACCCTAGCACTCGTCGTGTGCTCCCTGAACACAGTTGCTGCGAAGCTCCCCCTGCGGGAAATATCCCATAACACGCCTGTTGTAATACAATTACATGTTGCAACGGTGTAATGCGCGCTGTATTTGTGGTATTTGAAAGAAGAAGAAAAATAAAAGTTGCACTCTTGCTGAGCAGTCTGTGTTGCTTGCAATTGTAAATTACAGGAGCGTGCGCATCAGCAGGCTGGGCGGCGTCGTGTGCAATGGACAATGGCTCGTAACCGAGATGCCGTTGATACGACGGGTGCATCGCAAGGTGAAGAAATGGGAAACCATGTCGTATACCTCCTTTTTTTTCGTTAAAAGGCAAATGGCAATGATGGACGTCGCCAAGATCGATTAACTGTGGTTATCATATTCTGGCTGCGCGTCCCTTCTCGGCATAATATCAAACATAGCACGGCAGCCAATGGGGTCTCTACCAGGCTGCATCGTCTCAGCCTTGCTATGATTTACTTGTTTTTGGGTTCTCTTTGGTTCTATTTCTCCGGTTAGTGTGGGGAGGACGATATGGTATTGTCCGTGAAATGCCATCCTGGCAGGGAGGACGAAAGGGATAAGCCAAGTGTTTCCCATTCGTGCAAGTTGTGAGATCTCGGCACGGTAAAAAGGGATGTAGATCATTTGTTGATTTTCCGCTTCGGTGTGTTGCTTGGTAAATACACGTGTGAGGGTGAATGTAAAGTCGGCGGGTAAAAACGAGTTCATATGCAGGAGTGAATATGAAAACCAATGTTTATATGATATGTATGGCCTTGATTTTTGGGCTTCGGACTTGTTATGTGATAGCAGGTGGACATATCAAACCACCTAACGTCATATTGTCCAGTCGTATTTGCTTTGTGCTCTTTATTGTGTGTGTGTTTTTATTAGATACGTTTTTTTTTCTAGGGAAATATTTACTGTATAGGTGTTTTTTTTCTTCTTTCTTTTTTTTTTTTTTTTTTTATAAAAACATGAAGATCAATATAAATGTCAATAAAGCAACGATTTTCTACAACCGACACCCAGATTTGTTTACCCTGTATCGTACAATCTATTGTATTAAAGTGAAAAAAAAAAACAGAGTTGAAAGTGAGAGTTAGACCTAACACAGCACGGAAAGAAACTAATGAGATATCCGAGCATAGTTTGTCGTATGACGGTAGTATACGACGTACACGCAATGACGACAATTCCGAAGCTCGTAATAGAAGAGAGCCTTGCCTGAAGCACACGGGGACTCGGCCAGACGGGAGGCAAAAATACCAAGGCCGAAGGAGAAGTTTGTCTCGTGACAGAATCGAGCACAGATGACGATGTTTGTAACGAAGAGAGAAGGCAATGCTGTAAGCAAGTGAAGCACGAGCATAGCAAGTCCGAAGACGTTTTGACGTTTTACGAACAGCAATACGAAACGACAAGAACAAACCTCGAAAGATAAGAGGCGAAACAAAATAAAAATGTACCAAGAAAGGGAGGAAGAACAATTGGAGAGTTCATCAGGGAGACTGAGACATGTAGAGATCACGGCCGTTGAATAAACGAGGCTGTGCCCTTATGTGCCCTTTATTTCCTCTCATGTGATCGGCCGGGCACCAGCCATTGGCCAAGGTGGCCAGTTTGCGAGGCAAGGCAAGGCTGGGCACGGAACGAAGATCGTCAAAAAGCCAAGACCGCACCACATCTAAACCCCCAATTTGATAATTGTCGAGCAAGCCTTGGCTGGTGCCTGGGTGAGACTCGTGCGAGACTCTCCTCATACTGAACAGTAAGACTCTGTGCCTCATATTTCTACTTCGTAACGTTCTCTCTTATCGACTTGACAGAATGCAGGTCGACACAATACGTTAAAGTGATCTTCACTCTTCCTATTCTTGGTTTCTTGGGTTTGTTTCTGTACCTGCATCTTGCTGCACCTTTCCACCCCCCACTGATCGCACGGCTCGGCAGGGACAGATGTGAGGTAAATCGTCAACGCCAAGACAAGGGAAAACAAGAGGCTGGGTTTACAGTAGATGTTGGCTATCTCATTCGGCTGCGTGACTATTTACAAACACACACATAGAAGAAGGAAACAAAAGGAATGGCCCGACGGCCACTTGGCACGGGGGGTCGAAGGCACACAGCGATGTAAATACTTTGCCAAGTCGGAGGATCGACCTGCGAGTCGGTAGCTATCGCTCCGTCCCTGTTACCCTGTCTGGAAGCTGCTCTACATGTCCCAAGCCGGGCGTATGCTTTATCTCTCACGATGCAAGACATTCTATGACCATCGTGCGCTATACGCTGTGCGCTGTTAAAATGAACAGCGCAAGGAGGAACACAGGCTGCAAGAGGCTGTAGAAAAAAAAATAGGATGATGCATGTGTCAGAAGCAGACGTACTCAGATGTATAAATTCATTCTTGGCAATTTTCATTTCTTCTACACCGACTCCCACGTAGGCTTGGGGAAGGGAGAGCATAGCCTAGGACGAGACCGAACCGTGCAACGGGCAATAAAAAGACAGTCGGTATTTTGAGAGCATCTTCAAAGTGAACGTCACACAGCCAAGGCTGGGCAGAATCAGACGGATGTCCCAGTAAAACCGAGAAGACTGCATTTGTCATTGTTCACTGTCACATCCTTCTTCTAGAAAACCCCAGAAATCACATCTTTCTCATCCTTCTCATCTTTTCTCATACCTTCCATCCCTAAGATCTTTCCTTGCTTGGTCACACAGCCAAGGCTCGCGCGACCTGCGAATGTGTCTCAACACCCTCCCTTCCTTTTTAGATAGCCCTAAACGGTCAACAAGGCACTGTAAAGTACGACACACTCGTAGTTTCGTTCACACGGGACATGCCGGTAGTTGGCTGGGGGCTAATTCTTTGTATGACCGTGTGACGGCTAAGAAAGATATAACAAGAGGGATCTACGATGCACGATGAGCGGGTGTGAGGATAGAGACAGACAGTGCGAAAGAAGGGCGAGCAATAGGGGCATTTTTATGAGGCCAAGGCCAAAGTTGGAAATAATTTGTGGTTTCTGATACTAGGATTTTGAATTCTAAAAGACGAACAAAAAGGAGCAATGGCTATCGTAAAACGTATTCTCATGTTGCGAAAAAAGAAGAAGAAAACCCGTGACCTGTGTATACACTTGACAGAGCGGAGAAAAAAATAAAAATAAAGATGACACAGGCCAAAACAATTATGATGCGGGTATGCGGCTTCTGAACGGGTGCGCTCAGAACCAGAGCGAGAATTAAAATTGTAAAAAGTATGAGCAAAACAAGAAAGGGGTATATATGGATATGACAAAGCACAGTGTTGCTTGCGACAATGTGCCATGCAGCATGCGGTGTGTCATGTGCAAGTGAATGTGCATGTGTGTATGCCCGTGTAAAATGTACTACACGACGTCAGGCGTGTCTTCGTAGTCGAGGCCGTAGTCGTAGTCGTTGTCGTCGATGTGCAACAAAGCAGCTCGGTCAGCTAGCTCGAGGGCCTCACGGGTCTCTTCGGGCAGAGTGTTCACGTCCAGGTCATAGGACAGATTCGTCGCGTGTTGCATCTGGACGCGGCGGAAGGCGTTCTGGCGCTGTAGTGACTGGAGTGGGTCGGGGGCACCGAGAACGGCCAGACTTCTGCTGGACGGCCCAAACGATGTAAAGGAAGGCGCTGGCGCCACGTCTGGGTATATGCTCCGGAGCGGTCGTTGGCGTGAGGGTGAGGTGCTCGCACGTGGCCGGTTCTCTTGCTGCAGCCGGTCAAACTGGGCAAGCAAAGGCCGGTCAGGTTGACGGTCTTGATGGACATCGAGGCAGAAGAGGTTCGTCTCCGCATAGTTGGGTCCCTTGACAGCACCAACAGTCGGGTCAGGAGCGATGACAAGCTGGCCTGATTTTAAAAAGGCACGGGACCGCGCGAGGGCCGGGAATTCGTCTTCGTCAATGTCAGTGCTGTTGGGTGCTGCTGCCGGCGTACTGCTTGACGGAGGTGGAGGTGCGGGGTGTTGTATTAACTCAGGCGGGTGGTGTCTGAACGCGAGATGGTTGTGCCGGGGGCTGGTGCGGGCCTCTTGTCCCGTCCCCGGGGTTGTAGGACACCCTGGTTCTTCTTGGCCTCCTCGGCCGCCTCCTCCTCTTCACTTATAAAACCGTCTCCATCCTCATCATTGTCTTCCATGCCATCTTCGACGGACATCAGGAACACACGGCCACTGGCGTCACCGATAGCCAGTTTGGACTTGTCGGGCGAAAAGGCGCCAAAGGACACAGGGCCTGGGCATTGCAATAGGTTGCGAACAAACGGCGAGAGACCAGAGACGCCGTGGGTGCGAATGTTCCACACTTTGACGACACCGTCGGACGACCCAGTGTACAGGCGGTCGGGCGTCTCGCCCCAGGCGACAAACTTAACACCGGTGTCTTCTGTGGAAATGCGGTCGCCGGACAGCTCTTCGATACAAGCGTCATGGCCGAGGTCGTGTATTGGGTTGTCGCCTTGCCAGGTATCCCACACGTAGGTGTGGCCATTGGTGCATCCTGCGGCAACGTAGAGGTACCGGAAGCTGTTGGGGCGCAGGGCCAGCTCGTTGATGTCGTCGGCGTAGCAGTCGAGTGTCTGGACCTCGCTATAAGCACGACCACCGTACTCGCTGTTAGCGGACAGTCGGAAGATGCGAATCTGCGTATGTGCGTTGTGCTCGTTGGCCTGGTGCATGGTAGGTGCAGTCGCAGCAATGAAGCAGGGCTGGGTTGGGTGCCAGGCGACCTCAAAGACGTTCTGGGAGTTGGCGCCTAGAATACGCCAGGTTCTCCCAGCATCCAGGCCGTCCCACAGACACAGTTCGCCAGAATTGCGACGGTCTTCGGGGATGTCTTCGTCGTCGGTGTTGATATCAAGGCTTCGGGGCGAGTAGCCGACTAACAGCAAATGCCGGGTGGTTTCCGACAAACCCCACCGTATAGCGGCCGGGAAGTAAGCCCATTTATCGCGGATCGGAACTGACATGTGAGCACGAGAACTTCTTGAACGTGGGCTGGCGATTGCCGCGCATACGCTCCTCGAGAGTAGGCAAGCGGTATACAGTGACGGCGTTGATGGGGACATCGGCAGCCGTGGCTACCAGGCACTGGGGGGTGTTGGTGGAGGTGACGACAAAGTTGACTTTTCCGTCGTGGCGCCAGGTGGCCTGGGGAGACATGGAGCTGCCGTCTTCGCTGACTTTCCAAAGTATGGCGTTCTTATCAAAACCGGCGGTAAAGGCAAGACCGTAGGCGGCGTTGTAGTCAGACGAGACAACAGACGTATAGAGCCACGGGTCGTCGTGCACGTCGGGTCGCCGCGGCGGTTGCGTTTGGATCCGTCGGATTTGTCGTGACCTTTACGCGGGCGATGCGATGATCGGGGTACGCACGGAGAGTGCCAGCGGTCACTGAGCCCAGAGCAAGGTTGCCCTGGCGGTTGTACTGGTGGTTGCGTTCGTCCATGTGCGTGGTTGTACCGCAGATAAAGGCGTCCTTGGAGGTCCACGAGATAGTGATGACATCGCCAGCTAGACTTGTCCACTGGTTGCGTAGTCGTAGGCCATCTTCGCGAAAGGTGCGGACTGCGTTTTGTGAAGTTTAGCAGCTGGCGCGAGCGGCCGGGCATAGGTCGCTGGCCGGCGACTTCACGCATAATAAGAAGGTGTTAAGCTTCGTTGCGCGTGTAGCCTGTGTTTCTTGTGACGAGTAAGCGGTGCGGTCGTGGCGTTTCAAGGTAAGCGCCGCCGGTCCGCCGAGGGTGGGCGCCAGAGCTTCAGTGCCAGAGAAGCCGCCGCGGAGCTTGTTGCTGTTGTTGTGGCTGCTGCTACTACCGTCGTTATTATTGATGTGGCCAGAACGTGCGTCAATCAGAAAATCGTAGATATCCTGTGGTTTGCGCCCTGGCAGACGCGCCTGTGAAGTGCTATTGACGACAATGTGCTCGAACTCTGGAGGTTCGCGGCGTAAGAGGCTTTTCAGCTCGCGCTCTGTAGACGAATGCTTTTGCCCAGCCGCGGCCCGTTTGGAAGGTCTCCCGACGCCAGCATTTGCGTGGACGAACCGGACGACATCGAGTAAATGGTTCATTTCGTCCGGGAGGAAGTCGACGTGGATGACCATGGAGGGTGATGGAGGATCGGCCGCTAATGCTCGTCTTTGTCTCGGCATACCGAGGAGGGTTGGCAGTTTGTGGTAATTCTGTGCAACGTATCGGCGATGAGACGAGCGCAGGTATGGTCGACGAGCGAGGTTGGCATAGCGGATGAAGTGCTGCTCCACGCTCTGTGCCTTTGCCTGGGGAACCAATGGTAGGGTGCTGAGCTTCGTGGGCGTGATGTCGACGTTGATAGCGGGCTCCAAATGCTCTGAGATGGCCTTTTTTGTGCTTGGCGACTCATTGTGGTGGATAATGGGCTGTACGATGTCGGCTGGGATAGGGATGTAGGCCGGTCTTGCAGGCGTGGCCGGTATTGGTGTGGAAGGAGACGCGAAAGCCTGTATGACTGGCGGTCTGGTTGGAGGCGGTTGACTTGCTGACAGGACTGTAGGTTGGGCGTGAGGAATAGCGTGCATGTTGCGACGGCTGGCGCTGTCGTCAAAAGGGGGAGGTTTGACGACGGAGTTGTTGGGAGCATGATTATGGCTAAAGCCTCCATTATAGCTGCCGTTGCTTGGAGGCAGAGGCTGCGTGGCTCCGACGGAAGGTATAGGAGACTGAGTCCAGTTGCTGACCGGATGAGAGGCACGACTCGCCGGCATAGGAACAGGTACGGGCGTCTCGGGTTTGCCAATCTATAACATTGTATTAGTAAATTGTTGTGATGAGGAGAATAAAGAGGTAAATGAACACGTAAAGTGTGAATTTGTCGATTTGTGAAGGTATGAGGGTGCGTAAGTGTGAAATGTGATGTGATAGTGAGGGTGTTGGCCGAAAGCGGTAAACAGACAGTGAACAAGGGCCCAACATGGGATGAAAACAAGGTGAGAGGAGAGTGAAAAGTGAGAACACAATTAAGTTTAAGTGAATAAAAGCAAAGGATAAAGAACACACTCACCCGTTTCAAAGAGGCAATCGCAGATTCGGCCCTGGCAAAGGAAGGCACGGCCGGGACAGGAACAGGAGTAGTAGAGGCTGGGACGCTCTTGCCGTTGTTGCCGTTGACAGTAGCGTTGCTGTTGCCATTGGCGGTGCTGCTGTCATCCTCGTCGTCGCTGTCGTCGATCACCAAAACAGTCTTATTATTTTCCGTCGTTTCCCGGATCTTGACGGGATTGGAGACGCCGCGCTGTGTTGACGAGGCACTGGCAAAGCTGCCGGGACGCGACGAGACAGGTGTCCGAACCGGCGTTGCCGTACGCGTCGGGGCACGTGTTGGTGTCGATGAGCCAGGCACCGGCTGGCTGAGATTGAGGGTGCGTGGCGCCCATGTTTGAGACGGTGACGGTAATGATGAGGGCAGCCTGCCGAGGGAGTCGTTGCTGGACCCGCGGAAGCCTCCTGATGTAAACGCGGATAATGCAGAGGAGAAGCTGGTGGTGGCACGGCCCGGCGTCACCTTTTGGCGTTTTGATGGTGGTGAGGGTGAACGGAAAAGGCCTAGCGGATTCTTAAAGACTGGACGCGCGCTGCCAGTGCTGTCGACAGACTGTTGACTCAGAGATTGGCTGAGCGAAGGGCTTCTTGACACGGCGTCAGCGGGTGGTGCGGAAGCGGACGGCGTGGAAAGTTGTGAGGCGCCGGACAACGTCCGCGTGAGGTCAGTCGCTGCATTCAAGCCGTTTGGAAGACTTATGCTGCTGTGTTGGCTGCCATAAAAGCTGCTATTGACGTTGCCATTGATGTTGCCGTTGACATTACCATTGGCATTGCTATTGCCATTGCCGTTGTCATTGCCGTTGACATTACTGTTGACATTGAAATTACTGCCAAAGCTGCCGTTGACATTGCCGTTTGCCGGCCACGCCATTGTCGATTCGACGACGGCCAAAACGACACACATCAAGGGGCGGGTCGTGTGTGGCCCGCCCGCATTGAAAGCCCGTGAAAGGCACGCGTCTCAGCTTGGCTCGTTTCTTTGTCGTCTGTTGTTGTTGACGTCCCCGTACCTCCTGCTTATGACGCACAGTAAAGCACAAGCGGATTGGCTGTCGGAATAGGGCGTCAAACAATTAAACAGCAATGCCGTCGAGTTCGTTAAGTCGTCGCCCAGTCGTTTAATAGAGTGTCGTTAAAGGTTAATATGTTAAAAACAAGCCTCAGACAATCATCAGCTCGTAATCAATCCCCCCCTTTCGAAAGCCGCTACTATCGTGGCCAGCCCATTAAAGTGGAACCGGAAGCGCACTAATAAAAGTCCGATCAGGCATCAATTCGCCACGTAATTCTCTAGACTTTTTAACACCGAATTTCGTCCCAAAAGACGGACTTAAAACAAGAAGATGATCATTTACTAAAATAAAATATTAATTTAAACGAGTTGACTTAACATAGACCCGATATTAAACAAACGTACTCCATACTTAATACAACCCAGGCATCAAGTTATAAGATATGGTTATCGTAGTATATGCAGAGTATATGCTATTATCTCAAATGTACCTAATAACATATTTAAAGGGTACTACCAATAGTACGGTTATCGCAAATACAAGCCGGCTTTGAGTCGATTTTAGTTGTTGAGAAACACGTTTAATATGCATTTGAAAAACGTTCCAAGTACTTTCAAAACGCGTTTCAGCGACAACTACTTTCATAGCGTCTCTTTCCCGACCCTCCTCTGTCTAGCAAGAGTGAGTTCGAGTTACACAACTTCAGCTGTAAACATCCGCATAAAGCGTGTTAGTGAGCGTTTAGCTATATGACAAAAGTGCCAATGTGAGCTGTCTGCAATGTGCAAGTTTCAACAGTAATTGGACCAGCACGACGACACCCTAACTTTAAGCTATGCCATTTGAAACCTTTACAAACTGCCTTTGTTCTAATTAATTCGAAACAGCAGCTGTCAATTCTATATACACAAAGCGTGCTATTTCGCGACTCAATTTAGCTCGTCAACTTTTTATCAAAGAGCTAGAGGTAACCTATCAGTTGGGCTGAAAAGTGAGCTGCATGAAGGCGGCACGGTGCTTTTGGCGGTATTGACAGCTGCAGTTACAAGAGCTCCAGCGCATCCTTCCTAAAATAGCGCTGTAAGCCTAGTGTCTATTACAGCACGCTAGGGTGCTTTCTCCAGCGCTACCAAACGTGCACTAAGCTTTTTCTCCATCCCCACCAGATTGGACCTTGTTCTTTCAACCTCTCGTCGGAGCTTTTCTCCGTCTGTTCTGTAAAAGAACCTCTTTCCGTCGTAATTACAGCCTGTTTTGTGCAACACCAATCGTCTTACCCGCCCCAGAAGAGTTCCAGCAACAAATAACCCGTTGACCGTTGGAAATGCACGTTGTTGTGCAACGTAACGTGCAGAATAGAATATTACGGAATAATAAATGTAGAAAAAAGAAAAGAAAAAAAGAGGAGTGAGAGGAGAAAGGCTAACAGCCTAACTCTCGCCCGATGTGGCCCATTTTGGGTGAGATCCACGCAGTGGCCCAGGTTGTCCATGCGGCTTAAAAGCCTTTTGATTGCGACGCTGACCCAGCCCTGTCCACAGTCAATATCTGAGAGCTCATTATCTGACGTAAAACGACCTCTGATATACGGAGTGCGTGTATGGACATTCCAGCTGCGGCGGATACGAAGGGTGAAAAACAAGGGTGTGCTGTATCTCACAGGTGCAAGTCTTGGCAGAGTGAATGCGAATTAAAAGAGGTCATACCAAAAGAAAAAAGAGTGAATCTAGGGCGGAGGGTTTACTGGGTTTGGGCGTTTGTTTCTATCTGCAAACGGGTCGTCCCATAATATGCGCGTATGAACACATGAACATCGACCAGGATAGTGGATATAAGGCGTGAGATTCGGACGACAAACACAAAAGACACATGGCGAACAACTTACCTCTTGTGGAAAAGGAAACTTGTTGCGTCTGCTCGCGAGAGAAAATAGGCCGCGTTCAGTAATCCGTGAAGAGTCTTAAAACAAAACTTTCTTCTTCTATCTTCTTCAGCATCATGATGCCCCCCTTTACCTTCTTTAACTTGCCTTTTTCAACATTCTTTATCCTCGTTTCGTTCGCATCTATGCAGCCCGGTTTTCTTCTTCTTCTTCTCCATCTACCTTGTTTCTAATATTTGAGAACAGGCGGGAATAAAGATTTGCCCTCGTGTTCATAAGTGGACCATTGCGATCTTCCCGATTCAGCCCTTTCATATTGCTCTCCTCTCTCTCTCTCGCTCTCGTCTTTGCCTTTTCGTCGTTTTCCTTACCCCGGTCCCCCGATCGTCTTGGCTCGAAAAAGGCGTGAGATCTGGCATGAGAATGCCCTGCTGTAGGGCGAAACCAGAGGGCGATCGACAAAAGAGCCCACCAAGGCAAAGAAAGTGACAAGGCATCGGCCCCCAAAAATAACCTTGAAAATCATTCTGTCAACCAGCTCGCAACCTAAACGATTCACGGGGTGTTTTTACACAAAAGCAACCCGTTTGCACATTTTGTTCGGGTTGCCTTGTTTGGCAATTCTTGCAATGAAAAAGGTTGCGCGATAGCCCGCTTGCCCGATGACTTTATTATCCACACGCTTTCACCCATGTGAGTAATAAGTGTGGAACGACAGACTTGCACTTCAAATCTCCTACATTCCCCTCTATGCTCGAGTCTTTTTCTTTTGTTTGCTTTTCCTTTCTTCTCCTTCTTTCATATGCCTCAAAAACATCTTCGATTCATATCGGTTCACTTCACATCAATATCGGTTCCAGCATGCAGTTTAGATAAACTCAAAAAGGTTTGTATTTTTGACAAAATGGTTTAAACGAACAAAGGAACAGCGAAAGAAGATATACAGAAGATATATGTGCGAAATTCCAAAACAACCCAATCGACAGAAAATACATCGAAACACCAGCGTACAACGCTCGCCGTTTTTCTTAGCCGACAACCTCCAACTTCTTCCCTTACAGCTTCCCTTACAGCTTCGCCTTGGACGAGTCCTGTCCGCGCAGCTCGGCGTACATCTGGTCGAGCTCCTTGCGGAAGGCACGCGCAGCCTGGGGGCGCTTCAGCTTCAGCGTCGGCGTCAGCAGCTCGTTCTCAACAGTGAACGGATCCAGGTCAAGATACACGTTGCGGATCTTCTCAAAGCCGTTGAACTTGTGCTTCTTGCCAATGCCGTCCATGATGGCCTGCACAGCCTGGCGCACCCGCGGGTCCTGAGCTGCCTTCTTCAGTGCCTCACGGTCCGTCGGCGCAATCGTCGTCTTGTCACCGCCCAGAACCTTTCCGGCAAATGGTGCGAACGTCTCGGGTTCGACGCCAAAGACGGCCACCAGGCTGGCCTCGATTGGGTCACCGTGGACAAACGCCGACGACAACAGCGTGCACGCACCCAGGTACACGTTCTCGATACGCTCGGGCGACACGTACTCGCCCTGTGCCAGCTTCAGCACGTTCTTCTTGCGGTCGATGATGCTGAACAGGCCCATCGAGTTGACCTCGACAATGTCGCCGGTGTGGAACCAGCCGGTCTGCGCGTCGACAGAGCGGGCCGTCTCCTCGGGGTTTTTGTAGTACTCGTTGAATAGGATGGGGCCGCGCACCAGCAGCTCACCGCGGGGGTTCGGCTTGTCGTCGACAGTGTACTCCAGATCTGGCACCGACTCGATACAGAACTCGCAACCGGCCTGAGGGCCACCGATGTTGCCCGTCGACAGATCGCCGCGAACCTGCACGGAACCGACAGCGCACGTCTCCGTCATGCCGAAGCCCTGCAGGAAGTTGATACCGAACGCGGCGCGCAGGAACGTCTGCACATCGGGGTCGAGCTGCGCACTGCCCGACACCATCGAGACGGCACGGTCCAGGCCGACAGCCTTGCGCACCTTGGGCGACCAGATGCGGTCGTACAGCGCGTGATAGTTGGTGGCCTTACCAGGCGGCAGGCGCATGTTGGCCAGCTTGGCGTCGACGGCGCGACGCGACAGCGAACCTTTGAAGCCCTCAGCCTCGACCGTGGCCGAGCGGATGGCCGAGTTGAATTTGTTGTACAGACGCGGCACCGAGAACAGGCCCGTGGGGCGCAGCAGCTTCATGTCGTCGACAAGGCCAACAATGTCGCCGCGGAAGTACCCAACGCGGGCACCCAGACTGATAGCAGCCCAGTCGGCCATGCGGCCGTAGATATGGGCCAGCGGCAGGTACGAGATGTGCGTGTCGTTGGGAGTCATGAAGCCCGAGGCGCGGGCGCACGAAATGGCCGAGAGCATGGCGCGGTGGCTCAACACCACACCCTTGGGGGCACCAGTAGTGCCGGAGGTGTAGTTGATGGTGGTGATGTCGTTCTTGCTGGGCGGGCGCATAGCACGGCCCGAGCGGAGACCAATCTCCTCAACCTCGGACATCGAGAAGATCTTGATGCCGTGGTCGCTGGCCATATTGGTGAGCAGGGCACCCTTGGAGAGGCCCTCGGGCTCACCGTTGTCGAGCGGGTCGATCGACACAATGAGCTTGAGGCTGGGCACCCGAGGCGCCAGCTTCAGCAGAGAGGGAATGTGGGTGAGCGAGGCAACAATGCAGACGAGCTCGCCGTGGTTGATAATGTACTCGGTCGTGTCGGGACCAAGAGTCTCGTACAGCGAGATGTTGTACAGAGACTGGGACATGGCAGCAAGGTCTGTCAGCTGCCACTCGGGACGGTTTTGACACCAGATGCCAACGGCGTACTTGTCCTCCGTGACACCGGCGGCCTTGTGGATCTCAACCAGACCAGCACCGAGGTTCTTGCGGCGCTCAGCGGCCTCGTTGTACGTCATCCAGACATACTTGTCCTCGTGTGTCTTGGTGGTCGGGTTCCACGGACGCCAGCCAAGGAACTGGCGGTTGCCGCGGTGCTTGACGGACGACTCAAAGGCATCGTGCAGGGTCTCGACACCAGCCTCGAGGGTCTCGAGCAGTGGCGAGTCGCGGAAGCGCCAATGTCTGTACACGGCCGAGCGGTCGGGCGTGGCACTGTTGGGGACGGGAACGGCGTACGGCGCGCCGGGCGGTGGCGGCGGAGAGAGCTTCGCAATCGCGGCGGCGACTTCTGAGGGAGACATGGCGGCGTTGTGGGCGGCTTACACGGCGACAATAAAAAGAAGAGAGACGGAGACGGAAAAGGAGACGCAGAGAGAAGAGAAGCAGCAAAAGTATGATCGTGTGGAGAGAACGAACAAGGCTTCACAAATTGCTGACGTAGAAGACACGGGAGAAGATGCACGGCTGGATATGTTACCGTGAGAGGGGGAATAAGAGAAGAAAAGGGGATGTGTGAGCAACGAAGACAATTGTGGACGTTGG
The DNA here is from genome assembly GCA_016097105.2 of Sporothrix variecibatus. Lineage (NCBI taxonomy): Eukaryota > Fungi > Ascomycota > Sordariomycetes > Ophiostomatales > Ophiostomataceae > Sporothrix > Sporothrix variecibatus. Next base: position 2,275,392 of record JADMNI010000003.1, read on the forward strand.
TCTCAAGAGAACAAAGGTGGTATTCCAGAAAAGGGGGGGAAGAAGAGGAGAAGAGGAGAAGAGGAGAAAAAGAAAAAAAGGAAAGTAATAATAAGAGAAGAAAAGGAAAGAGCAAAAGATACAAAAAGGAAACTACGAGAGACGATGTGGAATGTCCAGAAACTGGAGAGGGGGAAGGCGGAGAAGAAGACGGGAAGGAGCCAGAAGCACAAGCCAAATACTCCTCAAGAAGGAGCAAACGACGCACGAGTCAAACGCGGTCCAATTGTCAAAAGTGTCGAAAGGGGGAAGGAGCCACCGGCAGGGTCGGCGGACGTCATTCGGAATTTACACCTAACTGTCCGTTTACTCCAAGTAATTACAGTGTTGCTTTCCCCAGGTCATTCTACGCCAGCGTCGCATCTAAAAACCACCCGTTCATTGCCTTCATTGCCCCAGGTCGCGGGGGTACAATACGTCGAAGACCAAAAAAAGAGGAGATCACGAGCGGCGAACGAGCGCAAAAGCGCGTGTGCGGGCAACAGCGCCCCGGACCAAGCCAAGAACAGAAAGTTTAGGCAAGTGCGCTTTACCTGGTTGGTGGTTTGTGTGGCAACCACTACTCAGCAGCGGCAGGAGCTCCAAGACGCCGGGTCCGCACGAGTCGCGACTGCCCTTGCGAGCTTCAGTTTCCCCCAGATCCATTCCTTCACTCCTTCCGTGTCTGCATGCTTTTCGTTCTTGCCTTGTTGTATCCAAAGCCTCATCAAATCAACAGGAAACCACTACTGTATTGGAACAGACCGAGGAGGACCCAAAAAAGAACTTGAAAAATCACCGAAAGCGACCCAGAAAACGAAAACGACCTCAACAAAGGCCCCGACAACAGAGACAAGCATGCAAACATGCGTGCCATTTGCGGTGCTCTGGGCAATTCGAGATTGGCTACTCCAATTTTTTTTGGAGGAAGAAAGGGGAGGCGAGCGAAAAGTGTGGAGGATTCCGAGGGCCTCGGCACCTGGGGGTGCCTAGTGTCGCTACAGCATACGTGAAGCTCCACAGTGCACCGTTTTGCACTGCATTTTACCGATTCTTACTGGCCTACGGCGTGCATGGCGGACTGGGTGGGCTCTGTCGGCGATTCCTCCCATTCAGATATCCTCCCGTGTCGCTCTTGCCTGTCGTGTCTGTACGAAGCGTTCATTGTTGCCACCTGCCGAGCCGGGTCTGGGAGTCTGGATATTTCGTTGGGGAAGAGAAGGAGCGATGGAGGGGGGTAGAGGCGGAATAAAATAGAGAGGGTCCTCATCTCCGTCACTCGAAAACGGGGACGATCCCTAGACAACTTTTGTGTCGAACTCGATTCGAATTCAGACAGAGTTCTCACTGGCCTTCTCAATCATTATTTTGTGAGCCCTGCAGTGTAGGACGTATGCGGAGATGGCATGTGCGCAGGAGCCAGAACGTTGTCTTCCCCCCAGGCTTTTGGCGGGCGGAGATCTGGCCAAAAATGGTGCTAGCGCATGTCTGGGGCACGTTGGACAGCGGAAAGAACGACCACCGCCGACATGCCGCCAAAGAGCCCACCCACACCACAGCAAATCCCATCACAAATTGGGCCTGTTGGACAGACTATTGGTGACATGTGAAGAGGAAGGTGCACAACGTGTCTGCCAAAAGAGACATGCACGTAACTGCAGCGGATAATTCCATTCGAGGTCGTACAAACACGCCGTGATACACCAGGCGAGGATTGACCCGCAATCGCGAAGTTAACGACGGTGAGATGATAATTGTCGAGAGATAGAGATACCAAAAAAAGGCCTGGACATATACCGCCCCACACCTTGCGAGGCGCAAATGCAGCGGCACTTTCCTTCTCATGATTCTCAAACAAAAAGAGCCTCGTTCGCACCTTCCAGAATTAGCAAAATGAATGACAACTTGGACGGTTCGTGAGGAAGAATACATTCATGTTGAGTGTCGTCCGTTTCTTCCTTCTCGACGCCCAGCAGGGTGATCCTGGCCTGCCGCAAATCGCTTTCAATTTCGCCGTCGCATTTTGGGAGCGCATTTCGGGAGCGCGGGAGCTTGTCAGCACATCGCACCTGTCAGCACATCTGCGATCGTACCTACGGAATTCCGTGTCCGGGGCAAGCCTGTGAAAGTCATGTGACGGAACACGTGCTCCGTTTTTGAATATGGTCTCGTCTTCCTTATTCTTAATCTTTCTCAAACCTCGTCTGCTTTCCCCATTTCCTACTTTCTTATCTTATTGTTGCCTATTACCGTCCTTATAAGGATTATTTGAGCACTCATCCCCTCGCCCATTTCTGTCTCATTCTCGCCGAGGCCGCTTCTGACAGCACAGCCTGACATCGGACGCCCGAGGCCAATATGTTTTGCACGTTTTGGCCAAGTCGGATACGCAATTACCTGCCAGAGGCTGCTTGTTTCTGTTGCCTGATAGTATCGCATTGGCCACAACTTGGCTTCGCCTTGGCCTCTTGTTTTCGTTTCTCGTCTGTTTCCCTGGCCTTGCCATCGCCGGAAGATAAATCGGCTTCTGCCGGAAAGTTTACTTGCGATCCCTGCGGCGGGGAATATTCTTCACGTTGCCGATGCTGACCTATTAAAAGCATCCCACGCCGACGAGATCTGAGTTTTGAGATTCGAGTCTGGAACCTGGTGGAGCAAGACTCTGGCAACAAGAAACAGCCAAGTGGCCAAGAGCTGCCCTGAAGTTTCTGGGCGTTTTGTGCTGTAGCACAACACAAGACAAGAAGGCATCAAGGCGATACCTTGATGTCTAATTGCCTTGTTCTATCATATTTTATGATTCTTCTTTTATTCTCTCCCCTTTTCTCTTTTTCTCGGCACCAGACGGAACATCAAATGAACCAGACTCTTGAGGGGTAGCGAGAGCGTTCTTTTGGTCTTCTGTGACGTTTCACTCCTTGTAGGCAAGCTTTCATTGTCAATCCGGGGGTAGAATCCATTGGTGCAAGTGCACTGAAAATTTTACAAGTTTTGACCGATCGTATCAATATCATTTGAGCGAGTGTGTTTGTTATGAACGGTCGTGATGTGTTACTCAACGCTTCCCGTGTAAGTGGTATCACGTGATTGCATTTTCAGGGGCTCCAACCACTTCCGCACTTCCAATCGCAAACGAGAAAGCAGTTTGATTTTTATCCATTTCTCATTCGTCCTTGGACTTACGTACTCTTCGGCACACTTTTCCCTTTCATTTGGTCTCCTCCAATCGCCGTTGCAAAACACGGCTGCCGGCGTGCCAAGTGCCGCACACCCACCCTCAAAACCGGCCGAGTGGGCTCTGACCTCGCGTTTCATGTCGGCTTCAGATCGCGTGTCCGCATAATGATGATCTTGCCCCCCTGCCTTACTACCTCTCTATCTCCCACATCCGGATGAAAGTCTGTGGCGAGAAAATCTGCAGAGTTACAGAGGATAGAGTGCAAAAAAGAGGAGTTGAGGATTGGGGGCAAGGGCAATTTGATCTCACTTGGTTTACTCGCTTTGCTGAAAAAAGGAGGGCAAAAGTTGAAAGCAAAATTGACAAGCGATTTTGTGAGAAAGTGCGACGTATTACGAAGTAAAGCGTACTGCATCGGCAAACAGCGTCGCATTGGAACAACAGTCTGGGGATGAGGTGTTACCAGTCGTTTTCTTGGAAGGGTCTTGAGAGATTCACTCTCCTCGAACTGCAGACGAGTGAGGAATCCCTCTCGTGTATCAGATTGTGGGATTAGAAGGTGAGTATTGCGTACGTATGCTGGGGCAAGAAGAAAAAGTAATGAGAAGAAGAAGAAGACAAGGTAGGCATGGGAGACTCAGCGGTCGCTCACGACCACTCTGGACCCCAACCTGCCGTTGTATCTGGGTTTCCTTTTTTGATTAATTTTTTATTGCTCTTCGTCTCGACCTGGGCCTTGCGTGTTTCTCTTTTATCTTGGTACTTTCAACGCATGACAATCGACTGCGCACGCCTCTTTTTTTGTTGGTCGTTGCCCAGATCTGCCCAGACACAGCCAGCATCCCGTCTTTCTGTGTGTGCCGGCTTCGTTTCCTTCCATCTGCTGTTCCTCATACTTTTGTCTCACGTCTTCCCGTTTCCATTTCCTGACCTTTTGTTCTTTTTCTCCTTCTTTCCTCTTTTCTTTTCTTCTCCTTCCTTTCCCTTTTTTTGACCTGGTGATATTCCTATTTTGTTTTTCATTTCGTTAACACACCTTTCATTCATTACTCTTCTTTTTTTCTTCAGCGCACCAGTTGCAGCTTCTTTTTATTAACCAAAAGCCGGTCTTTTAACTTCTTATTTCTTCTTTATAAATCGAATCTACGCTCTCTCTCACACCGTCGTTTTCAACACTATCTCGCCAACAACCGTCGCAATGGCTTTCAACTGGGTCCTCATCCTGCGTGCGCAGCAGCTCATCTTCTCTCTGATCGTTCTTGGTCTCTCAGCCTATGGTAAGTCTCTCGTCGAATGATATAAAATGGAAAAGGGCGTCAAAGAATGGTCGTCGGTTTTTTAAAGTAGATTGGTGTTAGTTGCGATGCGGATTGTGGGCTCAAAAAGGACCAGGATTAAGAAAGTTATACTGGCATCCACTAACTCACGTCTTTCTCTTATAGTCGTCAACTGGTACACTATGGACACCCGGACAGCATCGCCCACGCAGGTTAACTTCCTCGTCGCTGTGCCGTGATCTCGCTCCTGTCGCTTGGCTACAACGAGGGTGTCTCGCGGTTCGCACCCCGCGCTTACCTTGCCTACGTGGCCATTGGCATCGACGCCCTCAACGCTCTGCTTTACTTTGGCGGCTTCATCGCTCTGGCCGTCTTCCTTAACGGCCTGCTCTTCTGCCGCGGCAACGTGTGCGGCTCGGCCCGCGCCGCCACGGCCTTCTCTGCTCTGTCGTTCGGCGCCTGGACGACCAGTGCCGTTCTGGTGGCCCTTGGCGTCTTCCGCGGCGCTGCCCGTAAGCCAAACCCGCGTACCCAGGGCATGTACGCCGCTGAGATGAAGGATGCCGCCAGCCGGGCATAAACGCAACGCCCGCACGTTACCTTCTAGCTCTCCCGACTGCCCTCTCGCCTAGGATGTCGATATCGACAACAGATACATCCCCAATTTCTTATTTGTTTCCGATATTCTCCTTATCCGACATCCACCATCGACAACAAGCGTGCACCAAGCTTTCTCTAACGCCAAAGCCGATGATTAACCAACGAAGAGAGCGTCTAGGATCGGCTCACAACACGAGTGTAGAGGAGGCACTTACTAAGTATTAGAATGGCTTGGTCTTGAAGACCACGGCTGTGCTGAGTTGGACTTGGCTGGTTATCAATAACATTGTGTGAGGGAGAATGCTGGAGGAGGAAGCAGTTTGCATCCTTCTCCTGCCTTTGATGAACGAGGGACTTATATTCCCACTTTCTCTTTCGACCACTCACTTTTTTCCCCCTGTTTTCTTACACCTTATCTCTATATGTATCTGTTTAAATCTGTCATTTTCATATGTTCTTACGGAGAGAAGGAAATAGGTCTGGCGCGAGGGCTAAAGGAATTCTGTATCGTCATCGCTGCATTCGTCATCGCTGCATGCAATTGTCTTTTCATGTCCCCTTTCTTGTTTTGTTTGTGGTTATGGTGCTTTTTTACATTTTGGTCCTTTACGAAATATACAACTTTAACAATAAAATAAAATAAAAGCCAAGGAAAGGACTTTGTCCATACATGCAATTCGATAGTCGCCACAGGCTGACCGTCCAAAATGCCCATCTTGCATGTCGTTTTGCCCGCCGCCGATGGCACTTGATTTGGCATTGCACCTTAATACATCGATACAACGAAACGACGTCGGGCATTGGCACAACCTGAACCTGAATGGGCCCCTTCCGGTCGTCCAGGGACCAGCCCCGAGACCAATAAGCAGCTGTAAGCCCGGGGGTGGATCGACGCCGCTAACCGTGTGGAATATATATGTATATGTAGGAGGGGAAATGGTATCACTGGAGGGGAAGACTTTTCGATGGAAAAGTTGGGTCAATGAATATCATTTTCCTGTGACGCCGTTCAACACATTCAATGATGATAGGATGTCTTTGGGCAACATGGGCCTGCTCGCCATGGTTTCCTATGTTAGCCTATTCAAGAAGAAAACGGGCTCGCGTGGACTCTTGTCTTTTTATCAACGACGCCCTGCTCCGGCTTACCACCCTTTATGATGGCTTTATGATGGGTGAACCACGGTGAGATTTGCTCAGCCTGCAATATCTGTCACCTTTTTACAGGCCCGTTGAGGCAGATACGAACTGAGGCTCACCCCGGTCCGTGATGCGGTAAGAATTTAAGCTGTACTACGAGGCAAGAAGGTGCGCAGCGTCGTAACTGCCTAATTGTATATCAACAATAAGGCAAGGCACGTATGGGCTGTCTGTACATTTTACGTGACTCTGTTGTCGGGGCATTCATTGGGTTTCGAGGACAGAAGGCGCGATCCAGGTCGGCGACTGCGGCCAGGGCGGCCGACAGCCGCAGCGCGGAGGACGGGGAAGGCGCACGGCGCTGGAACCACTCTTAAGACTTACTAGCATCGAATGTCGTGAACTGCACAACCCCACAGCCGCACGCCAAGCGGGACATTCGTTTGGCAAGCCGATCGGATGCCAACTGGCAAAAATTAACAAAAAAGATGCCACGCACAGGCCAGAGCTTGTCGACAGATTGTCTAAATGGCGAAACATCTGCCCCGTCTTCCGCAATTCTCTTCGTTCGCCCTTCGTGGCTGTTTATGTGGTCCTGATAGTCGTTCGTTCCTTCTCAATATGGCGGTTGTTGGGCAGTTTGGCGCACTTGACCTGGTGAGCTCTTGCCTGTCAACTCCACACATAGCTGCAATTCTTTACCGTGATTGGCGACATAGCACGGCTTTGCGATTGCGTGCTTGCCGACACCCCACTCTCGCTGTCCGAAACAGGAAATGCACTAAGAAAGACCACAAAGTGCAAGAGGGATGTAGCAACTCACCATGTTAGTCCCAAGTTTCCCCTCCGAAACGCCAGCGAAATCGAGTGCAAAGAACAAAAAATAGTAATAAAAAAAGAATTAAAAGCGGGATACTACGAGGCGGACATGCACTTTCTTGGTTCGAGTAAGGTACGACGTAAGAGCAAAACCTAAGACATCGTTAGCGGATAGGCGCAAAGCAAAAAAAAGAGGGGGAGGGGGAAGGAGCGAACGAGTGAGGATGAGAGGAGAAAAGGAAGACACAATGGGCAGAGGATGTTTTGTTTAGACTCGTGGGGGAGGGAAAGAAGGGTCCTTAAGAACTTTCGCTCTCCCCAACCGAATTTGAGTCCTTTTTCTTCTTCTCTCCTCTCCTCCTCTTCTTGATCAGTTCTTCTCCCAAGACCATCCTTTGATTCCATCACCGCCCAAGACACCTCTTCGTCCTACCACCATACCCCACATCCACGATGTCTGAGTCGCAGCACTTCGAGACCCTCCAGCTCCACGCTGGACAGGAGCCCGACCCGGCCACCAACTCGCGCGCCGTGCCCATCTATGCCACCACGGTATGCCTCGAATGCCTCGAGCTCCCGGAACTTGCTGGGTCTCTTTTGCCAGCTGCAATGGCACACAAACTAACTTTTTGCGTCTCTGTAGAGCTTCGTCTTCAATGACTCGGCCCATGGTGCCCGGCTGTTCGGCCTGAAGGAGTTCGGCAACATCTACAGCCGTATCATGAACGTGAGTTTGTCTTTTTCGCTGAAAAGCACGCAATTCCGCAAAAAGCTTGCGACCAGGTGCACTAACAACTGGTTATCCACGTATAGCCCACTGTCGACGTCTTCGAGAAGCGTATTGCTGCCCTCGAGGGTGGTGTTGCCGCCGTTGCTGCCTCGTCCGGCCAGGCTGCTCAGTTCCTTGCCATTTCCGCTCTGGCGCACGCCGGTGACAACATTGTCGCTACCTCCAACCTGTACGGCGGCACCTACAACCAGTTCAAGGTTGCCTTTGGCCGCCTGGGCATCCAGACCAAGTTCGTGACGGGCGACAGCCCCGAGGAGCTGGCTGCTGCCATTGACGACAAGACCAAGGCCGTGTACATTGAGAGCATTGGCAATCCCCGCTACAACGTGCCCGACTTTGAGAAGATTGCCGAGCTGGCCCACGCCAAGGGTGTCCCCGTCGTCGTCGACAACACCTTCGGTGCCGGTGGCTACTTTGTCCGCCCCATTGACCACGGTGCCGACATCGTTGTGCACTCGGCTACCAAGTGGATCGGTGGCCACGGTACCACCATTGGCGGTGTTGTCGTTGACAGCGGCAAGTTCGACTGGGCAAGCACGGTGCCCGTTTCCCCCAGTTCGTCGAGCCCTCGGAGGGCTACCACGGCCTGAAGTTCTGGGAGACCTTCGGCCCCATCTCCTTCGCCATCCGCGTCCGTGTTGAGCTGCTGCGCGACTTCGGCCCGTCGCTGAGCCCCTTCGCTGCCCACGAGCTGATCATTGGTCTTGAGACCCTGAGTCTGCGCGCCGAGCGCCACGCCTACAACGCCCAGAAGCTGGCTGAGCACCTCGAGAAGAGCCCCTACGTCAGCTGGGTTTCGTACCCCGGCCTGGCCAGCCACCCGTCGCACGCTCTGGCCCAGAAATACCTGAAGCGCGGTAGCGGTGGTGTTCTGAGCTTCGGTGTCAAGTCGTCGGCCGCCAAGGACGGCAGCGCCGTTGTCGACAACTTCAAGCTGATCTCCAACCTTGCCAACGTTGGTGACTCCAAGACCCTGGCCATCCACCCGTGGACCACCACGCACGAGCAGCTGTCGGAGAAGGAGCGTATCGCCTCGGGTGTCACTGAGGACCTGATCCGTATCTCTGTCGGTACCGAGCACATTGACGACATCATTGCCGACTTCGAGCAGGCCTTCAAGAAGGCGTCTGGTGCCCCTACTGAGGCTTCCGCATAAAGTATGGACGCAGCTGTCAACGGGTCTCGTCTTGGACTGGAGTCTTGAATAAAAGGTGGATAGAGAGCAGCCTTGGAGGCTTGCTTTTTCGGAGAGCTTTTGCCATGTTGAGAGGATGAATTGTTTATGCCAGCGCTATTGGATTTTGATTTTGAAAGTTAGAAGTATCGAAAAAGAAATACCCCTTCCAATATTCTGGACAACTTGAATAGTAAGAGACAAAGTGAGAGTGAGACAGCAGGCCTTTTGAGATGTGGAGGTGACTGGCACCATATGATGCAAGAAGCAGACGCCGAGGGGGTAGCATCGAGAGGACGGGATCTGATTATAAATGGTAATCAAGCAAGACATGATTGCTGAGAATGCATGAGTGAAGAATTCCCAGCTTCGTAGGTGGCATTGGATTCTTACTGCTTGTTTCAACATTTTATACCTTGCGTTATGGTGGGTGTGGTCGCTCTAAATACAGGCCGTTTCTGGCAGGCACTTTAGCATGGCTGACCCACAACAGCAAAGTACGTAAGCAGAGAGGCACAGGGGGCCACACTACGAACAAGCAAGCTCTCCTTTTCCCTAAATCGACGACCTGTTTCCAACGTCCATCGACTTTCTCTTCCCATCGACGACGATTTGCAACACCCCTCCCCCCTCCCCCTCCCCCCGTCGACCACCACCACTTCCATCTGCACAGCCAGAAACTCGACACGATGCGACCGTTCTCCTCCCTTTCGCTGCTGCAGCTTCTGCTGGCCGCGACGACAGCAACTGCTTCTTCGTCTGTTGTTTCCCCTCCGCCATCTACCTCAATCACTTTCCAGATCGGCGTCCCCAGCCGCGTCCAAGAACAAGACAAGGAGTCCGCCGCCGTTCAGCTTCTGTCGAGCATCCCTGGATGGACACGCGCGACGCTCGAGTCCGGCGATGGCCGCCAGTACGTGTCGGCACCCATCACGGCGGGCGGCAAGCTCGTCTTTTCCAACGTGACGGCCGGCTCGTACCTCGGCGAGGTGCACTGCTCGACACACATATTTAGCCCGCTGCGGGTGGACGTTGAGGAGGAGGGCACTGCTGCTACCGAGTCGGACGCGAACCTGCTGGTGACGCGCATCACCGAGACATACCGGGGCAACGACTGGGCGAACCAGGGCGAGGTTTTGCAGCGGGTGCTGCCCGTTAAGGTCGGCGGCGCGAGCGCCCACAGCGGCGTTTCCCTGACTAGCACGGGCCCGACTTTCTTGTGGCACCGCTGGTGCTGCAGACCAAGTCGTACTACTCGGAGCGAAGCTCGTTTGACGTGCTGAGCCTGCTCAAGAACCCCATGATTCTGATGGCGATTGTGGCCCTGGTCATGATGGTCGGCATGCCCTACATGATGGATCAGAGTAGGTCCCCATCCAACACTTTTCCTCCTACTAGGATTAACCCATACTGACCGCATTTAGTGGACCCTGAGATGCGCGCCGAGTTCGAGGAGCGCCAAAAGTCGAACCCGATGAACAGCATCCTCGGTGGCGGCGGCGGTGCTGGCCGTCAGGCCGCACCCGGCAGCAACTTTGACATGGCGGCTTACCTGGCCGGCAGCGGCAAGACCGACAAGAAGCAAAGTGGCGGCGGCGTTTCACGGAACTAGAAAGGCCGTGGAATGAAAGCAGGGCGCACTGCTTGATAGAGACGACCTGCTGTTTCGTGGCTGTCTTTGTTTTGTCTCTTTTCTGTCTGTACACATTCATTGTGAATAGACCATGGTGTTTTCACTGGCGGGCAAATGCAAGTAATAAAAGAATACACAATATTTACTACTAAAAAGTAATAAAAATAAATTGATAATAAGGACTTGAAGAAATTCAGCATTTCTGCAAACGGGGATGAAAGGTGAAAATAGTTGAAAATTTGTATCATGCATGGATCGCGTTACGTCCTCTATTTACGGGCCATATGGGCCGTACTATCATCACTCTCCTATCCCCCCCTTGTGATCACCACCTAGCCGATAGCATCGTTCCTGCAGTTCCAAGCTTAGAAATCTCCGCCGCCGCCGTCTCCTCCGCCGTCTCCGCCCCAGTCTCCACCGCCGTCACCACCACCATCATCACCACCGTCGCCGCCGTCCAGCGCCTCACCAAGGAGCACACCACCCAGAAGACCACCACCAATACCGAGCGCGGCAGCACCGGCCGTACCCATTCCATGGCGCTGCGGCTGCTGCTGCTGCTGCGGGTAGCCGCCACCGTAGTAACCCTGAGGAGGGCCACCGTAGTAGCCTTGCGGCGGGCCGCCATAGTAGCCCTGTGGCGGAGGACCACCGCCGTAGTAGCCGCCCTGCGGCTGGCCGTAGCCCGGGCCGCCACCGTAACCACCGCCGCCGTACTGCTGTGGTGGGGGTGGCGTGTTGGCGTAGCCAGAGGGGCCGTAGCCCTGGCCGGGGTAGCCCTGGCCACTGCCGCCGTAGTTATTCGAAGACGACGTCTTGTTCTTGTTGAAGAGCTTGCCGAGCAGGCCACGCTGGCCAGATGGGGCGTCACCACTGGCACTGCCGCTGGCGCTACCGGGGCCGGAGGTACTCAGGTTGGGGCTGGCACCGCCGCCGGACATGTACGACGATGCTGCACCACCACCGCCGCTGTGGCTCGAGGCGGCCCGCTGGTTCTCTTCCTGCTGGAGCTGGCGTGCCAGGCGCTCGTCCTCGGTCATTTGGCCAGACGGTGAGCGGCTGTCTTTCCGGTCGCCGTCGCTGCGGAAGGGTTCTTCTTGGTGTCCGAAGGGGCGGGGCCGGAGCCGGCGGAGTAGCTGGGCGGGGGGCCATCGGGTTCATCGCCGCCGCCGGAGGCAGGCGCAGTGGGCTTGTCCCATTGGGACTTCTTTGTGATTGTGTTGACGAAGAACCTATAGCTGTTAGTGGGATTGTCGCAAACATTGGCGCAAACACTATTGCGCCCAAAAAAATGGCAAAATTAGCAGAAGGATTCGGGATTCCTACCATTCTTTATATTGGTCGTTCCAGCGGGCGACCCAGCCCTCGGGCACCTTGGGCGGTGGAGGGCCAGGCGGAGCGTCAAAGTCCGCCATCGCGAGAGAAGATGTATGTCGCGAGGACTCGGGAGTTGGTAAGAGGTTTCGAGGATGGTTTAGGGAAAAGTAAAAAAGAAGGAGAAACAAAAAAGAGAGGAGGGGGAGAGTGCGTGAGATTTAGGGAAAGAAGGAGGGTGATGACGACGGTTGGGGATTAACGGTAGTTATACTGGAGTATGGAAAGTATGAGGGGGCAGGTGCAATGGGGAACAAGGTGCCCAGGGCGGGTTCCTTCTCTGCGTCTGCTGGCTTGTCAGATCATAGATACATAGACAGCGCTAAAACCACGGGAGACAGGGTGGTTATAAGGTTTGGCGACTAGGATTTGGCTTTTGGGTGGGTGAATCGGCGGGAGGAAGGAGGGGATCGCCTAAAGTATGAGACACCTTCTCTTGCTGCTGCAAACTGATTCCGGAGCAGGACCCAGTTCACCAAGTTTCATCAGGCTCGAGGGGGTAGGTGCAGTATTCCAGTTGATAATGGGGAAGTTGCCTCTGGGAGGGCTACGCAGTCTCACAAGAAGGCGACTGAGTGCCTCTTTCCTCTACAGTATAATCATTATGTGTGAGCTCGATGGGATACTCGTGCCTGCCATCTACGGCGTATTATTGCGTGTCCTGCTTGTGAGAAACGGAAGGCAGGAGAGGCTGGAGGCAGGCAGAAGGAAAGAGGGAACGGGTATGCGCCAGAGGAGGGGCAAAAGTGCTGACGACAGTGGGCCTCCCACTTAGTGATTTCGTAGTGTCTGGGCAAATAATACAGGTGAGGAGGGGCGGCGGCTCTTTCCTTTTCTTGCGTCTCGCTTCTGATGCAATGTATTGCAGGGAAGGTCCGTTGGGCGAAAAAAAAGTACCTGTACATCATTGTCCACTATTTTCCTTGGTCAGGCTTGGGAATTTGGTTTGTTGTCTGGTCTGTTGAAAATACGCCGTATTTATGTCATTAAAGTGTAGCGCTTTGCCTTTTATGTCGAATTGCTTTTGAGCTTTCATTGTTTGTTATTTTGGCTCCTATTTCTCTCTGTTGGAAAATAAAGTACTCACTGCGGCAGCTGCAGGACAAGATTCTAGAAGACCGGAGAAAAAAATGGACAAAAAAAAACAGCAAATAAATCTGTCACAAAAACCAAAGGAGGGATTTATTTTATTTCACGCTGGAAACGACAATAAAATGCGAGAGAGGGGAATGGTTTGCGTCTTTTCGCCAAGAGATAGCGGACTGTGCATATGGACAGGAAAAACACTCGAGCTTGTCTTGGCTTCACCCAAAAGTCTGCAAAGAGCATAAGAAATAGAGAGAATGTTGCAGTGCTTTTCGACAGTCATTATGGCCCCTTCCGGCCTTCCGTTGTCCAATATGCAGGGTAGGGTACGACGGAAGATACAGTGGCTAGGAAGTGTAGGGTCGGCACGGGAGTACAAGTATGGAGTATTACATCCTGCTGCGCCTCACTTGTCATCGTGTGGGGATGGGCAGAAATACAACAAAACTTCGGGAGGCAGCCGTGTGTTTTCTCATTCGTTTCGCCGCTGGAGAGCTGGCTCGTTGGATAAACGCGTTTCCGACAGGTGACTATGGTTATCTCGACATTCTTAGGGCTCTCAGCCACATCTCGAAAGCTGCTGTTTTGTAGACTTTGAGAGGAGAATGGACAGCGTTTTTACTTTGCCAAGACCTGGCCACGCGGCTTTCCGGGCAATTCGATTTAGACAAGAAATGCAGATGACTATGGTCCCTGGAAGCAGTGCAGAACATGGGCAAAAATACAAAAATGCAGGAGAATATATATAAACAAAATGCTTATTCGAGCTTGGCTTTGATACAGTTGGTGGCGACCTGCCATCCGGGCTGCCCTAGGATAGTGTAAGTGGAGTTTCTGAGAGGGCTGAGACGGCATCGCGAGAGTTCGGTGACCGAGATATCAAACCTCAGACTACAACATAGATGCCTGGATCTACAGCCTCAAAGACGAAGTAGTTTAAAATGAGATTTTATTTGGCACATGGCCGAAAATGATGATGATACGATCCAATGCTGCTTCACCAAACCCCTTTCTAATCATCAACGATTCAACTTTATAACAAGAACAAAAAGAGAAGTAAATACTGATCAAACGTATAATAAGCAAGGTATCCAATACAAAAAAAAAAGAACCAATCAGCATGATGCTGTCCCCTAAACTACCAGTGCATGAAAGAGCAAGAAAAATAAAGGAAAGGAGAAGAATGGGCAAAGAGCAAAAGAGCAAGACTGTGAGTGCACACCCACACACTCAGTCTAATACACTTCGCGGTTGGTACGGCGGAAGTCATCCTCATCCACACCGTCGCGGCCACCAAACAGATACGCCGCCTCCATGCAGTAGCCTCCGCCGCCTGCACCGGCGCCAGAGTTGCTAGACATGCGGGTCTCGCTGCCGTAGCAGATAATCACAGCGTCCAAGATGCCGCTCAGAATACCCTCCATGGCGCCGAGAACGCCCCAGCCGATGAAACTAGCAACCAGGCCGACCACGTAGGCATACGCACTGCCGCGGACACTGCCACCAGCACCGTCGGGAAGAGCAATGCGCAACTGACGAGCCGTAATGACCCAGCCGGCAAAGCCAAGCGCCGTTGCCATGATAAAGCGGGTAGCATGAAGCAAGAGCTTGGCCAGACGGTATGGGAGGAGGGCGCGGCCGATCCAGCGCCGCCGTACCTCTTACGGTTCGGCGAGCTTGGAACGCACGCGGCGTCAGAGTCGTAGTCGGCGCCTGGGGCGAAAGGAACGCCAGCTGGGTGAGACCCTGCGAAGACGCAGTGAGGTTCTGAGAGTGGATAGCTCCGTACGTCAGGGTCAGCGGGTTCGTGAGGGCGGCGATCGGTGTCGGGATGAACGAGTAGAAGAACAGGCCCAGGCCATTAGCGAGCCGGACCGGCAGAATGAGAAGGGGCAACCGGACGGCAAGGGCCAGCAGCGTCGACAGGCAGATAGAGCCGAAGATAGTGGTCATTGCGTGGTGTAGGGCAGCCGAAACGACTTCGTTCGACGACGGTGCCGGTTGCACATTGCGGTGGAAGTACCATTGAGACACGGTGGCACCCGTAGTGGCACGCTGCACGCCCGAGATGACAGACAGTGTCCAGATGTACATGAGCACAAAGAAGACACCCAGCCACCAGCTCGATGTACTGATTATAAACCGATGAAGCTTGTTGGAGAAAGAGCCGCCCAAGAAGACACGGGTAAACATGGCCAGCCATGCCCACGTCCAGAACACGATAAGTGCGAGACAGCCCATGCCGACAAGGACGAGGGCTGAGTTGGCCGTAAGGATGCGGCTCGAGAACTCGAGAATCTCAATGGACGACCGCAGAGCTGACCGGCCCTTGTACACGAGATACACCCAGACAGCGGCGGACATAGCAGGAACAATCGAGGCCCACCGCATCACAGTGTCTTGGAAGCCGGAGCTTCCTGATTTGGTGCCCTTGTAGCTCGAGACAAGAGGGTAAATGCTAAGGAAACGAGAATTACCGGCACGGCCACAATAATGAGACCGACCATGTGGCGGGCAAAGGACCGGAGAGCAGCCAGCCATACAAGCGAGACGACAATAGCGACGAGCGTATCCACAGCGAGAAGGTGGATTGACGAAAGCAGCGTCGTGTAGATGGTGTCGCCCCACGGTTGCTTCTTACCGCCAGTGGGACCTGAGGTATGCAAATAGACGAGAACGAATGTTGCAAACAAAGATGCCAAAGCGATAAGGTAGATCCAGGCGAAGAACGAGTCATGGCGAAACAGTTCCAAGTCGGACGAGGGCGCACTCGCAGCCGCCGTTTGCTGCTGGAGGATGCTGCTGCTGACAGGGTCGCCAGGGCCGAAGTTGGCCTCGCTGTCTGCACCACTAGCGCCCTCACGCAGGAGGCCCAGTTCAGACTCGTTGGTCGAATCACGACGGAAAGCAAAGCGCCCTGAGCCCTTACCAACGCCGAACTTTTGGAATGCGGGTGCCGGGTGGTCGTCATCGTCGTCCTCACGAGCGGCTTCAACGGTCAGATCCAATGGTGGCTCGCTCTCTGCAATCGTTGATTCCAGTCCGATATCCACCATCTTGCCCGGCTCTCGTGGAGGTTGGAGTTGTAGTCATTGTCACCGACCTCGTTTGTCGCAGCTTCGCGGTCGCCCGGTAGAAGCTGCGGTTGCCGTTCCAGCTGCTATTTATTCTGGACGTCCGCACTCCTCTTGTGTTGTTGGTTACGAAAGCATCGGGTGCATCGCCGCCAGTTGCTGCCCTAACTCTCCGTCCGCTGTTGCTCAACCGGTGGCGGCCGTCGTCTTCCCGGCTCTCGCCAGAGACGCGTGGCTCAGCTCGTTTTCTGTGCCGGAGCTCTCTTCTAACCGGCTGGCAGCAAACACCCGCCGAGACCGCTGCAGGGCGTACAGGTCGGCGGCTTCTCTATCGCGCTCAACCTCATCGTCATCGTCAACACCCTCCTCTTCCTCTTCCACCTCGTGGAACAGAGGCGCGTCCTGGGCTGCGGTCGAGTACCGAGAGGCAAAGTTGAGCTGGCCAAAACGAGAGCCAGACGACTGATATGGGTTCCCCGAGGCACTTGTGCCGCCTCCACCTCCACCGAAGCCGCGGTCTAGGAAGGACCGGCCATATGGTCTGTTATTGCGTGATGACCAGTCTCCTGTCCGGCGGTTGGATGTGTTGTCGCCAGCGTTGCTGTTCGTATCGTCGCCGGCTGCTTGGCCAAAGTTGGACAGTCGTGACTGGGACTGTGCCAGGAATCGGGAGGCATCTGGAGAGAAGGAACATCAGGTCAGTAGCTGCACGAAATCATCCAACGCAAAGTGTTGTCACAGATAGGGCATTGCCGACGTTATCGAGCAGCCCTGAGACAACTTACATTCCGAAAACATCGTGTCGTTTCCTCCCCCAAGACGTCCCCTACTGGGAAAAGCGCCTAGGACCAGTTCTTGATGTTGCGACTGTCGGGATTGATTCGATTTCGAGTGTATTTAAAGGACTGAAAGTCCGTGGTCGCGTCTTCGTTATCGGCCGTCCGCTTTGATCGTTTTGACGCTGTGCGATAGGAAACGTCGATGGAGATAACGACGGTGAATTGCAAACACTGGATCGAAGACTTTTGACTGAGTCGATAGGTGAGGTCACGCAAAACGCGAAGGTGAAATGAAAGATGCACAAGACCGCCGTCCCGAAGATGCAATATCGAAGTTCAGTTTGCTGTATTACGTGACGGGAGAGTGGGAGGTTGTGTGGCGGGGAGTGGCGGTTTAAGGACCAGCACTGATTGTCGAGGCTAGATCGGCAGTGCTCGAGGAATGTGCAGATTAGAGAGGGGGATTCGTAACGATTGTAAGTCCTATCGCTGAACAATAGGAGATGCGCGTGGAATAAGCAATGACGCGAAAGAGAGGTACCGGTGCAAACCAGCAGAAGAGGGAGCGAGCAAGTTCGAAAAGAGAAAAGAATAATAGGCAAAAGTCAGCCACCGATGACGGAAGTGGGCTGTCGGCCTGGCGGGCGAGGTAGTAACCAATAGTAGTAGTGGTGGTGTAGTCCCTGCGTTCTTTGATGTTCTAGATACGAGTAGAGGATGGGTGGCGGCGAGAAAACGCGCGGCGATAAATACGCTGGGGGCGGGCGGCCTGGAAAGGTGAAAATGTGAAAATGAGGCAAAGAAAATGGCAAAGTTAGGAAGAAGTGAGCGACCAAAACATATCAAGAGGTTAGGAAAGGATAAAGAGGGAAGGTGAGAGACAGGAACACAAGAAACACAAAACGGAAGGAGGCTCGGGGAGGGAAGGAGTGGCACACGAGCCGCAGACCAGAATTAAAAGGCAGGCGCTATTGATGGTCACCGCTCATTGTGGAGAAGATTGGGTAGGCCTGACGAGCCTGGCCTCGCGACAAGGCAGACGGCACGAGTAAAACCCAAGCGGCAGTAGCGCCTGGTCTCGAAATGAGAGGCTGTCGTTCCTTCCGGACTGACGCAGCACCAGCAGCAGGTGCATTGTGCTACGGGCGCTGCTGCGGCCTGGCCGCTGTGGGGCCCCTATGAGATGCGTTCCCCAGCGCCCCCGATGCGGTGGATAGCATGGCTGGCCAGCACTAACAGCATAATAACGGTGCCTTCTAGGCTATGACTCTGCACGGCAGGAAGGAGCGATGGGGCTGTCGTGTGCCTGATAGGACTGGCAAGGGTATTGCTGGACATCTCTATCTTTGGTCTATCTTTTGACTACTGACTACCTCTTTCATATGCAGCAACGCTTCGCTACACGGCAGCCTGCAGGCAACTGTTTTCTGCCATCGAAAAAGAGAGAAGAAATGAAGAGGCAGCAAATAGGGTCAGTAGACATGGACAGTGGGAAAAGAGAGACACAAGGGCATAATCAGAGACAAAAGGGATCGTCCCCTGCCAGCATGGCCACCGCCAGAACCTGGAACAATGGGAGGATGACACAAAGAGAACGAGAATGATGCAGACTTTCACAGGCTGCTGGCGTTATCAAGCAGCAGTCAAGCAATCAAAGAGACAGCTACAAATGGGCTAGCGCCAGTCCGAGCCAGGGCCCACTTCAGCGAACAGCTGGGTCATTCGGACGGCATTCTCGCTTTCTTGCGACGCAAGAAGAGGGAAGGAGCGACACACACTGCACGAAGGCCCTAGGGCCCCAAAGCGAGGCGGCGAGAGGCAGGCCCCACTATGCCAGCATGACCCACCCGAGCAATGGGAATGGGGGAGTAACCGACTTCATCGTGCAGCCCACGTGAGAGGCGAGGACAGGCCCGCCTGCCAGTTGCCAGCTTCCCAATTCTGCCATCCTAAAGCAAGATACGGAGCACCACCCTTGCCTTTCTCCCAACACTTTCCAAATCTAAACGTCTTTCGTTCCCTTGAACCTGTTCCTCACGTGTATTCTCTTTCGCAGAAACCCGCACTTTCGTTTTTGTCCCTCTGACCAACTCCGTTCGCTTTCTTGTGCGACAGCCTTCTCTTTCTCTAGCCTTTATTGCGAAACCGGCCTTTCCTGCAGCCTTCCTCGAGCCATTCCTCGACGACCCTGGTCATCGTCCTCGAGCTTCCTCCAACTCTCACCAAATCAACCGACACACTCTTTTCCTCTCACTCCTCCAACCTCACTCTACCTTTCTCCATGTCGTCGTCCCCGCCACCGCAATGGGACTACATTGCCAAGCTGGTTTTGCATCGGCGACTCGGGCTGTGGTAAAAGCAGTTTGACTATCCGCCTATGCGAGGGCCGATTTGTCACCCACCACGACGTCACTATTGGCGTCGAGTTTGGCAGCCGTATCGTGCCCGTTGGGCCGCCACACAGCCGTGCTTATCTGCCAGCAGCAACGACAACGACACAATCAGCAGCAACCGCTTCCTCTGCAACAACACCCGGCACATCCACACCTACCTCCCTAAACTCCTCCGGCGCCCCCTTCCATCCACAATATCTGCCACCACAATCGATGGCGGCCTTCCCGACCCGCCGCGCGCCAAGCCGACCGAGCCGCAAAAACACATGAAGCTTTCGCTCTGGGACACTGCCGGCCAGGAGACATACAAGTCCGTTACCAGGTCCTACTTCCGTGGTGCATCGGGCGCTCTTTTAGTGTTTGACTTGTCCCGCAAGCAGACGTTCTTACACGTCAAGGATTGGCTGGATGACTTGCGCCAGATTGCCGACCCAGACATTGTCGTGGTGCTCGTGGGCAACAAGGCCGACCTGGCGTCGACTGACGGCTCGGGCGCTGAGGGTGAGGACGGCAACCAACGGCAGGTGACCCGCGAGGAGGCCGAGGAGTGGGCACAGCGCAACGGCGTGCTTGAATACGTCGAGACGAGCGCCAAGAGTGGTGAGAACGTCGAGCACGCCTTTTTGCGTGTGGCCGACCGCATTTACCACAACATCCAGGCCGGCCGGTACGATCTCAACGACCGGCGATCGGGCGTCAAGGCCCTGGTGCGGCCGCGGCTGCGGCAAAGGCTTCTGCAGGCGGGGGCCGGCCGCTGCGCCTTGACAACGGCGCCTATGGCAAGTCCAGTGGCTGCTGTTGAAGAAGGGGATGAGCTTTGTAGTTGAATAATAATCATACATGCGTTGGGCTTTTATACACACTTCCGTCACCGACCAACCACTCCACTGTACATTTTGTCTCTTTACTGCACCTGTATTGCATTACTACGATATCATGTTTTATCATCCATAGGCCCTTTTAGCATGTAACAAGTCTTGTTTTTTGCTTCGAATCTACGTTGATTTGCACCTTGTGATCTATCTTTCACTTCATCTGGTTATAGATAATCTTGTGTATTCGATGCCGTTTGTCTGTCTGCTGCTATAGCTTTCTAAAATAAACCAAAAAGACGAAATGCTTGCAGCTGAAAAACATGAAAAAGGAGAAAAGGAAGTAACAAAAGAAAAAAAAGGAAATCGTATTGTATTACATAGTAAGCGGCGTGGATGTGCCGGATGTGTGTGTGTGTGTGTGTTGTTTTTGGTGTTTAGAGAAAAAGGGAGAAGAAAAGAGAATAAAAAGGAAAGAGACACAAAGAGAAAACATCATCTCTTGTGACTTCCGCGTAATGATAATCCCAAAAAAAAAGTGTAGCCAGAACTCCCGCCCGAGGCCCCCGTCTTTTAATAAAAGCTACAGTCAATCCCTCTATCCATCTCTTCATTTTTGTAGCGGTAGGTTATTCGTGTTTTTGCGTCCTTCCAACTGCGTGATATTATTCCATAAAGGGGTTTCCCTTACATCAAGCCGTTCGTGTTGGCATGATAGAGGGACGTAGAAGGCGCCTCATAGTCACACGTTTGATCCGGGTGTGCAGCAAAGCATTGCTCAGATCATTAGTGTTGAGGGCATGTGTTCTCCTCTGCGATAAGAAATGCTCGAAGATCGTTCTCAAAGTGAGACCGTTTTAGTCGGACATTCTCCAGGTGTCGAACCACTTCATGTAGCTGTACTGGGCGTTGGGCCGACCATACCCCAGCAAATGGGGATGAAGTAAATGTAGAGGCCGATCGTGGCAGCGTAGAGGATGCTGAACGCCGTGTAGCGGATCGCCGCAGCACGGTTCCGCAAGAACCAGTCGGCAAGGAAGCCGAAGGTGAGCACCGCAAAGTACAGAGCTGGGTAGTAGTGGTGGACGTAGGTGACACGAGCCATGATGACGAAGGGAAGGTAGTGGAGGAACCAGCCAATAACCGGGTAGATACCGGCGTAGTGGATGTGGTCAATGTCGTCCTGGGACAGCTCGGTGTAGCCACGCTGCCACCGGATGGCGTACCACGCCACAAGGGCGGCAAAGACACCCAGGCCGGCGGTCGAGCCCCAGTAGACGAGGGGGTTGCCGAGCAGGAAGTACTTGACGATCTTATCGTCCCAGCCGCACATGCGCAGACCAACGTTCAGGATGGGCCACTGCCACCACTGCGAGGCAAGATCGTCCTGCTTATCCGGGTCGGGGACCAGAGCGTTGTTGCTGGTCATCATGGCAACGTTCAGGTGGACAAAGTCACGGAGGAAGGGCGACTTGTAGACGCTGGGGTTGCCGGCAGGCAGCTTCTCGTTCCAGTGAGCCTCGACGTTCCAGTGGGTGTACGTGTCTCTCGGACTCGTGTCCTTGGCGCAGGTAACCTCGATCTGTCTGAAACCCCACTGGGGAAGGTTAGTGTTGCCGGCGCGGAGGTAGCAGCCCATCACGGTGTGCTTGAGGCGGAACGAGGTCGTCAGGGTGCGGATCTTGGACCGGTCGCGCGACGCAACGTCGTCGAGGACCTCAATCTTCCAGTAGTCCTTAGCGTCACCGACAGTCAGGTTGCCGTAGCAAGACACTTCCTTGTCGGCCTTGGTAACGGGGGCGGAGATCTCGTGCGAGTGCAGGTTGCGGCGGTCTGGGCGTGGATGAGGCGGACGACGGTGTTATCACTGATGAACTTGGGCTCCTCGTCGCTCTCCCAGTTGGGCTCCTCGCGGGTCGGGTAGAAGAACCAGTCGTTGTTGGCATCCTTGTGGTGGTAGCAAGTAATCTGCTGCTGTCCAGAGCCCTCGGGGTAGGTCTGGACGTGAGAGTGAAGAAGACCACCGCCGTAGCCCATGTTCTTCAGAGTGACGCGCGAGCCGTAGGCAAGTTCAAGGGGGCTGTTCTGGCCGACCTCAGTACCCTCCAGGTTGGCCTGGAAGAGAGAGCTCATCTGGGCATCGCCGGGGCCGGTGCGGGTCAGGACGGCGAAGTGGACGTAGAAGCTGGCCAGGTAGACAATGAAGGGCAGGACAATGAGGCCACCAACTCTGGCAGCAACGTGAGCAACGAGGACGGTCTGCAATGAAGCTAGTTAGATGATGTTACGCATTGAGAAATTGCGCTATGCAGAGCACGGTAGGCGATGCATATTTGGGTAGCGTTACGTACCGGCTTCATCTTGATGTCGCCAAACTTGTTCCACAGGTCCTCGGCAGTGTACAGACCAACCATGGCGGTCACGAAGAGACCGACAAGCTTGACACTGGTGACACAGCCAATGCTGAGACCAGTCATGGTCAGCCAGAAGAACCACTCCGGGCTGAAGCTCTTGTTCTGGGCGCGGTGGAACTTGGCCCAGCACAGAACCGTCGAGACAGTGCCGCACAGGAGCATAGAATCGAGGAGGATAAAGCCTGCACCGACGTATTAGCATTGTTGCGCGCTCAAGTACAGGACGAAGATAACATGGGGGAGACGGGGTGAGGCGTACGGGAGATCGTGGTGTAGCTGTTCTCGCAGAGAATCATGAGAGTAACGAGCCAGACGGCAGGACGCGAGAAGTTCAGCTCGCGGGCGGTGAAGCTGTGCATCGAGTGGTTAGCAAAAAAAAGAGACACCCATTATCCTTGTGCACCGGGGTACCGTGGCTTGGTGACATACTAGGCCATGGGGACAAGGAAGATACCGAACATGGCGTTAAAGGCGCGCATGGTCCAGAAATCAATCTCAGGCGGGTAGGTTTCGCCAGACTTAAATTCGAAGCTTGCCATTGTAGCCGGCGATGTAGCCGGACAGACCGACGAGAAGCTTTCCGAGGGGAGGGTGCACATCGAAGTAGAAAGTGCGCTGGAGGTAGTGCGATCCGAACTTGCCAAAGCTGTAGTGGAACAAGAAAAAAGGAGGTTAGCAAACTCTGTCCTCTCCGTTATGCAGGTCACATCCGAACACCAGCTGATTGGCATTCTCCGATGCAGCCACGGCCACGAGCAATAGCCTAGCCAGGGGAAGAGAAAAAAAGAGAGACGGGTAAAATAACAAAAGGGGAGACTTGCTGTGCCTCGTCCCAGGTGACGATATTCGAGAGACCGATCTTGTACAGGCGCGTAAAGAAGGCAACGGCTGTGAAGATGATAGGGGCCCAGACGACCTCCCACTCCTCAATCAGCTGCAGGATCGAAGGCGATTCGACCTTCTTGACGTTCTTCTTGTTGTCAATCTCAACAACGGCCGGGTGCGTGACGGCCGGGTCGACAGCTGCCGTACGCTGACGGAGCGTGTCTGTATTGGTGGGTTGGGCGCCAGATGCCGCCGCAGCGGCCTTGTTTCCGGCCATCGTGTTCGAGGAGGTAGATAGGAGAAAGCTCGAGTCGATTGGGAGGCGAGGAAAGGTATGATGTCGAAGAAGTTGGAGAGAAGAAACGGGACGGTAACCTCCTAGCAGTGGTACGATCGACGGAGGGAGGGGTAGGAAGGAGGAAAAGAAATGGAGAAGGTAAGAAAGAAAAAAGGGCCCCGTGGAAGGACACGAGGTGAGAAGAAAAGAACAAGAACAAAAATTAAACGAATGAAAGAATCGAAAGAAGATGCCGTGAATGGAAGAGAAGGGGAGAGGGAAAGGAAAAGGGGTGCTTCTCGCGATGAGAATCGGGACAAGGTAGGGAAGAGAGGAAAAAAGATTATGAAGTTAAAAACACGTTTAAGGATAGAACCAAAAAGGAGGTAGCGGCGTGGGTGGCGCAAGGGGGGGAAGGAGAGGGAGGTCCAGAAGGAAGGAGCTCCTAGTTTACACAGGAGAACATTGAAAGTCCCACAGAAAGGAAAGGACGAAGGGCTGATGATGTCAAAATAGGGAGTTGCAGGAAGGAGTAACTGAGGCAGAGCAGAGCGTTTCCCAAATAAAAGTGAGCAATGTCAGAAAATATCGAAACAATGCGGATTAAACAAAATTTACAATTAAGGGCGTCGTGATAGAAGCGACAGACAGGGCCCAGGGGCGTGCAGTTGTGGCGTGCAGTGCGAGCAGAAGAGGCAGGCCAGTGGTACACACATGAAGCGAACAATATCGGTTCTTTTGTTCTGAAGCGGCAAGAAAGGGAGGGAGCTGCTGCTTGCTATGCTTGCACGCGCGCCGCGTAAAACAGCAAGGCAAGAGCAAACGTGAAAAAGGGATGGAGGAATGTGTGGGTGGGACTAGCGGGCTGGCCAACAGGTGTCCTTTTCGTATTGCCCGAACTGGCTGTGGCTGCCCGCGAATTTGGAGGAAAACGGCAGGAGCGATTGCGCTATAGCTGGGATAATAGACGCCAACAAGACGCCAGAAGTCGACGAAAAGCGCTCCTGGGACCTTCCCTGTAGCGCGGACCAAGCACGCTATTTCCAGCACTCTTTGGTACCCAGTCCAACGCGTAAAAACCGGGCTGGCACCCTGCACCAGAAACCCGTCGAGCCCGTCTGTTTGCAGGCCCGTGGTGGTGGGCTGTGTGCAGCAGGGGGTGTTCAGGGCCCGGCCAGGTCCAGAAAACCAGCCAGCCCTTCTGGGATGTCGGGGATCGCTGAGTTTGGCAGGCCAATCACATGCAATCTTCAGTGCGAAGCTCCCGTCTGGTGTGGGTCGATGCAGGAGAGCTGAAGCGCAGCGAAAGAGACCAAGTGTTAGTTTTGCAGAGGGCAGGACCCACATGGACCCAATTGGGAACAGAGAAAATGGACAGAGCAGGAAAGAAGCAACGACAGGGGAAAAGGTCGAGGAAAGAAGGGACGAACGACATTGCTTCGCCAAAGTACAAAGTATTGGTGAAGCCATTCCGGCGTGTCAATATTTGTGCGTTTTCGAGAAAAGGCTGGACGATCTTGTATTATCGACACGGGTGCATGTCCCCTATTGAAGGGACATCCCCGCGAGTAAGATATATGATATCTTAGCACAGCGTGCTACAGAAGACAGCCACGGCGCGGTGAGGCTCTCAAGGCTCTTGGTCTGTCCGTTTGACGACGGCTGCTTCAATGAGATCTATTTTGAGCATCTGTACGTTGTATTGTGGTAGATAACAATACACGCGTCAATCAAGAGATTTGTCTTGGATAAGGCCTTGTTTCTCGTTTCTAAAAAAGGGTTGCCGAAAACGAGTGAGAAAAAGAAACAATATCGGATCAAAAAATCAATAGCGACGGCGTCAGGGGCTGCTTTCACCCCGCGAGCCTGCCGCGTTAGCTGCTCTAGCTGCATTGGCCGTCCAGGAACCAAGACAGCGCCCCTTTTGGACTCCACTGCCATTTAGAATAAGTACTGAACGGGCTCCTTCCGTTTCTTGTTCGTGACGATTGTGTACTTCGTACTGAGTATTTCACACAGAGTGTGAAGCAAGGAAGGAACCCTGCTTGCCTTGCTGGCAGGTGCACGGCTTCCGACCAAATAGAAAACCGCGACGGGGTGCGTGTTGATAGTGTACTGAGGTAGCATCGGGTGGAAAATCACGGATTGGCAAGAACGGACAGCCGGGCTGCCAAGACTTTTGTCCGTGATGAACGCGATGGGCGATGGGCGATGGGCGGTGGGCGACCATAAATTGAACCACGGCCAGACCCAGAGTCGAGTGCGATTGCCGTATGTTAGCTCTGGAGAAACTGCT
Organism: Sporothrix variecibatus; assembly: GCA_016097105.2. Lineage (NCBI taxonomy): Eukaryota > Fungi > Ascomycota > Sordariomycetes > Ophiostomatales > Ophiostomataceae > Sporothrix > Sporothrix variecibatus. The sequence continues at coordinate 2,301,351 of JADMNI010000003.1, forward strand.
GAGACTGCCGCACCTTAGCACTGCTGATCGGCCTCCCATTGACGTTTTCAGTTTTGGGCCTGGGATACGTGGTCGGCAACGTAAGCCCTGCCATGGGCTAAATTGTTTTTGATTGACCCCCGTTTTGCAGTTCCTGCCACATCTTTCGAGATTTTAATGGGCAGGAGCGTTCAGAGTACGACGTAATACGCCGGTGCCTTTTTGGGTGTGGCTGGCCGTGAGGTTTGACAGAAAGCCTTTGCCGCTGCCAGTGGTGAAACTGAAGCTTCTTATATCTTACATCTACACCGTATCTTACCCATCCCGCCCGTATTTTGTCATCCCAACTTTGAGAGATGGCGGAGTTCTTGAGCTCTTCTGACTTAATAAGCTGCAGTTACAGAGTTGAATCGGACTGTTTTTTGCAACTGGTAAACTTTGGCCGAGAGCCACAAATCGGGGTTTCGATAGTGAAAAATGGGTTCTCCAATTCCGGCCGTATTCATTATTGCGCTGTCCACAGTCGTGCCATCATCCAGGGCTGGCGGCCGGATATATGGTGATCTGATGTTTTGTGGTTGTAAACTCTCGCCAAAAGTCATCATTGTCAGCGCACTGTCTGCTTTTACACTGTTTGCGGCAAGAGCGCTGGAAGGCGGTCAGCACCGCGCCAAGGCCGCGGTCAGTGGCAGAATGACAGGACCGCTCCTGCCATCTAGAGTGCAGCTTTAAGTGCTGGGCACGTGCAGCCGGACACTTCGCGCTCAACTGCCCCACAGAAGTCCAGACACCCGCTGACACCCCCACTGTTCCGTCCGCCCCAACCCCTGCTCCTTCGCCTTTTGGCCACTGCCATTTTGGTAACCGTGCCATATGATCGCCTGCCCATGCTCACGATTCCCGCTCCCGCTGGATCTCTGCGACTCCCAACTCTCAACAAATCATGCCAACGTCTGTACTCAAACGCTTCTCTCTCCTCATCTCTTTATTACTCAACACCCGTCCCTCTATCGTCCAGGACGTCCTGTGCTTGTGAACCATCCACTGACGTCCGCTCCTTCCGAGTGCCCTGCACAGCGTCATAGCAGACACCCCGCCATTTTGTTGTCAACATAACATCGTCATCGACATTGTTATCCCTTCTCTTTTTGGCCCAATGCCATCTCTTTGTTCCCGGCTTTATTATTGATCCCGTCTTGCGCCAGGCACGCCGACTCTCGTCCAACTTCAACTCCCCCGGTCCCGAAACGGCCACTCGACCAGCCGTCTGCTCCGTCCGCCCTCGATTCGTCGGCATTCGACGACGATGAAAACTTCCGGGCCGACACAAGATGGGCAGCAGTCTGGCAGCGTCCTTAGACGACAAGACACCTGCTCAAGGGCCTTCTGGGTTGACTCGGCTATTCGCTTTCCGCCCGCTCCTTTGCCTCAGGTCCCTCCAACAACGCTTCCGACGCCACAAGTTTCCATGCCATCGTCTACTCTCTCGAAATAACATTCCCTCGACACGCCCGGACAACGTCGTTGCAGACACAACTGGAACAAGAACATGGAGACCTTCTTGTGCCTGGATCGAGGCGCCACCATGACCTCACTCTCAACATCAAGCACCTCATGGACAACAAACCACACCGACGGAGCAATGCCGGCCGAGGATCGGACTCGAAGACCCTTTTCGGTGGGCTAAGTTTGGCTGACGGAGAACACACGCTTGGTGGCGGTGATGGAGCACTTGATTTAGGTGTTCCGGCCTCCCTTCCGACAGGCTTCTACGGGAACATGGAGCTGCCAGAAGACGACGGCATGCAGGCCTTGCGGGCGGCGCATCCTGGCGGTGCAGTCACGCGATATTGCGGCCGAAGACAAGGCCAGGATGATGCACAGTATGTTTGATGGAGAGCTATAAGCGGTCACGGAAGACGGCTCCCCTGCGGCCCATGACGCCATCAAGTCCACCTGCCACCGCAGCCACGATCCAGGACGAGGCACCGGCAGCTTTGGGTCCACTCGAGTCCCTCAAGTTCTGGCACGCCGCATACTCCCACGGAACGCCACCACCACAGACGCGCACCTTTACTCTGACGGAAGACGACATACGGCCGACCTATGTACCAGACCCAACTAATGCTTCTGGCGGCGGCGATGGTATTGCGCGCGACGAGGAAGGTAGGCAGTTGTTGGGCTGTGAGCACTATCGGCGGAATGATGAAGCTGCAATGTTTTACATGTGAACGTTGGTACAACCTGCCGGCTTTGTCACAACGATGCAGAAGAGCACACATTGCCGCGCCGCAATACCAAGAACATGCTGTTGCATGCTCTGCGGCCATTGCGCAGCGGTGTTGGCGATATGTGTACCAAGTGCGGCGAGTCGGCTGCTCGTTACTATTGCAATATTTGCAAAGCTGTGGAACGACGACCCGGACAAGAGCATCTACCACTGCAACGAACTGTGGTATCTGCCGTGTAGGTGAAGGTTTGGGCAAAGACTTTTTCCACTGCAAGGTAAGCTCGACACTATTTGTTCTCTTGAAACCATTTGTTCTTGTGTCGTTGTCTCTAACAAAGTGTCCAGAAATGCGGATCGTGCATTGCCATCAATCAGGAGGAGTCGCACCGCTGCCGAGAAGGTGTCATGGACTGCGATTGTCCCATCTGCGGCGAGTACATTTTCACGACGCACAAAAAGGTCGTCACCATGAAGTGCGGGCACATGATCCACGACGGGGACTGTTCGTGCGCAGTACATCAAGCGGTCGTACAAGTGTCCCATCTGCAACAAGAGCGTCGAAAAACATGGAAAGCATGTTCCGCCGACTCGACAAGCATTTGGAGGAGCAACCAATGCCTGAAGAGTACGCCAACACGCGCGCCGTCATCTTGTGCAACGACTGCGAAGCCAAGACATCCACCACCTACCATTGGGGCGGTCTGCGATGTGAGGTCTGTCTCTCCTACAACACCGTCGAACTTCTTCTTCTCAATCCACCTGTGACGCAACAACGGGCAGGGTGCTGTCGACGAGGCGGAAACGACCGCGGCCGAAGCTGAAGCCGTTTCGGGTGCAAGCCGGACATGCAACGAACGACCAGCAACTCGACGTTTGGACCCCTTCTGGTTCCAGCTCATAACGCACTACTCCCGGCACCGTCTCTCCCATCACCCCCCTTGTCATCAAGTCCACGGTCAGATAGCGGCATACCTCTTACACACCCTCGATCGCCACCGTTGATGTCTTTCCGGTCCGCCTCGCCTGCTTTCATGACATCTCCTACACGAGCACCCGTTCTCGCTACTGCGCCTCCCGGGTACACGGAAGAGGGCTTCCAAATTAGAAGGCGACGAGGACGACTACCGCCAATCATCTGACATGGAAAGATGGTGACATTCTCGGTCTCTTTGATCGTCGCGCTGCCTTACAATGGGCTGGACGCAAGGTCAGCCCATATTTTGGCGGTGGTAGAAAGGACGACTCTGATGCCGACGACGATGAAGAGGGAGATGAAGACGATGATGACGACGATGACGAGAACAACGAAGAAGAGGACGACGACGATGAAGACGATGACGAGGAAGAGCCAATCCAACTTTTTGGGCACCGATAGAGTTAACCCCTTTCAGTTGGGCATTGCACCATCCTCGGCGAGCTTCAACGGTACCCCCTCCTCCGTCCCTCAACACACCTGATTACAAAATTACGGAAGAAGCATTTTGTTGAAAAAAAAAAGCATTGTTTCTTGAGAACCAGCATTGCTCTCATTTTGCGACGCGAACGGCCTCCCAACAAAACTCAGGGAATCCACTTTCACCATCCTTCTCTCCCCCAAAACTGCACTTGGACACTTTCGGCAACGGGACATGCATGTTTCTGCATGCATGACATAAACTGGATCCCGCAGCTTACGACGTTTTACAACTACACACGATACAAGACTGGCTTTTGTTGCTACTTTTCTTCTTAACTGTTATCTTTCATTATTTTCGCATTTGTCTATGGCGCACGGGAAGAAGGGGCATATACATTTTCTAGCGAAACCTGCGCCGCGCGGTTTGGGTATTATTGACACATTACATGGCACACACACACACACACACACACACACACACAGATACACACATATATATGCCATAACGAAGACGTTTGGGAGATAAAAGGTCTTTGCTTGTCTTTGTTGTTCTCATTTCGATTTGCTTTCACATTTCGTTCATCCTGGCTGGGCATGATTCTATGGAGCTTTCAACAAACTTGGATAACGACGAAAAGCATGCTATGAACTAGGGGCTGTTTTTTTTTTGTCACTTTGCTTCACACAAAAGTGCTTCTTGTATTGCATGCCTTTTCGCATTTGCTATGGCGGAAGTAAAACGTTATGTAGTCTTTGTTCCCAGTACACTTTTTTTCCTGGCATCGCAACACAAGTCGATGGCCGTTCATTACCGACCCTTAAAGCTTGCCATTAGAGCAGCCCGGGACACGGCCTGGACTGAGCTAGATGGCTGCGATGAACGTGTTCCATTTCTGAACAAAAATATCGTCTTGGAGGTCACATATGCGCGCTGTCCGTTGCGGGTTTGCCGCATAGCGTGACTAGTTAGAGTGTCGTGCCTGCAGACGATAGCAGTCCCAGCTTCGTCAAACCCGGCCCCAAATGCTTTTAATTTGTATGCAGCCCAGTATCGCTCTTTTTCGAGGCCTGGGATCAAAAGGGCTCGTCGTACTGCGTCGAGTGCCAAGCATTCCTTCCACCCGGTTCTACCCTGGCGTATGTTTATGTGTCGTTTCTTCATTGTCTCGTTTCGTCGTGGTCGTAGTTGCAGTTGCCGTGGCGTGCTACTCGCATGTATTATCGTGGTTTTATAGCCGCTCCATCCTTTCATCTACCTGTTTTGGTTCTGCTGTGTCGCCATATATTGTTCAACTGCTGGCCGGTCTTCGCGCAGCTTCATCACGGCTCTCTGGAAGAGGGGCAGTCTGGTTAGACAGCTGGACGCGTCAAGTTTCAGGCAGTCCAGGAAAGGGTAGTACATACAGCAAGAGCAACAGGGCTAACACCATTCTCGATCATGGAAGATGCAGATTGACAGCGTGCGGCGGTCAAGTTGGCAGTTCTAATCGAGATGAAGAGGGAGGTCAGTAAACGCGCAAAAGGGATAAAGCGCGTCGCGTTGGGTACGCACGAGGATGGTGGACATCTCGTGGAGGATGTCGACGGCGGCTTGGGCGGCCGCCTGTTTCTCCGTGTGGTCGGCGGGCATCTTAAAGGGTGCTGTTGGTTGGCGGTGTCGGTTGTGTATTGTTGGACGTTGGAAGAGTTGAGGTTGTAAGTTCAAACTCGTGGATTTGTCCCGCCCGCCAGGGGAATTGATTTTAGCGCGTTTGCGGGGTGCGCGGACGGGTTGTGTGACGCTGACCGTGGAAAGAAGGCTCAAGCCGCAGCCTGAACTCCACTCACTATGAGCGCAGCGGTCCACATAGAATACAAATACTATCATTGAAAGGGTTTGTCTCTTCTCAAAGAACGTGACAAACCGATTTTCTAAGACAGTTCACCAAAAATTAAATCACCGACATGGTTGATATTCCCCATACTTGTGACAGAGAAAACAGAAAAATGTGCATTCGCATAACTCGTTATACATCCGGAAAAATAAAACAAAAACATGAAAAAGGTATCCAAGAGAGCCAGAAACGCCGTGCCCGCCCCGTCCACTAGCCCGTAGTATGCCAAATATCCTCCAATCCTCGATCGCCATTATAACAGGTGTTGTCTCCTGACTCGTCGTTCCTCAACTCTGGCCGCTTCACCCTCTACCCAGACTTCATCGCCTCGACAAACAGCTCTCGCATGCCCTTGAGCAGCACCACGAGCTCCCGTGTCTCGTTGACACGCTCCAGAAGCCGGTCGACCTTTTCGCGCTCCAGCTTCGGCCGGCAGTGCCGCACGGCGTAGTCGCGCTGTGCCGTATCCAGCTCGAACCACGCCTCGCGCGCCCAGTCCTGGTCGTCAATGTGTGTGTACACAAACCGCAGCCGGTCGTCGTTACCGGCGCCCTCCATCGTCAGGCACAGGTTGGTGACCCAAAAGTCAAGCTCGGGCACGTTGAACCGGGCCTGTGCCTCGCGCTGCCGTGCGGCGTGCCTGCTGAGCAGCAATCTTGGCGTCAATCGCCCGCTGCGTGTCGGCGACCTGCCGTGCGAGCGCGTCCCGTTCGGCTTCTTGACGATCACGTTGGCTGGCGAGTGTGGCGATGGACGTTTCCATTTTCCTGCTTCTCCTGTTTCTCCTTGGCCATGGTCTGTTGAAGGCTGTTGGATTTGAGCTGCACAATCTCAATGTCCCGCTTGCGCATCCGTTCGTCCTCTGTCCCGCGCGTGTTAGCAGCTGTTCTGTATGTCTTTATTTTGCTCATCGCATCCAATAATGGCTGACACCCACCTTGTAGTTCTGCAACATTCATCCGGAACTGGTTGCGCTCCTCGAGCACCCGCTTGCGGCCCTGTGCTCGATGAAGCCGTCGAAGCGGACTGTGAATCGTGCCATGCGCCTCGCGCAGCGCATCAAAGCCAAACTCGATGCTCGGCAACTGATCGGCCATGGACGGGCCTGCCGGCGCCGTTGTTTGCCGGCTCGTGGACATTGACGGCTCGAATGCGGTGGCCATTGTGTGAGAGGTGGAGGTGTGTCGGTTCGTTGTTCAGATGTGAAAGTGAGTGGATTTCGTCAGATAAATAGGCAATGTAGGCTTTCTAGCTTGTTTTTTTCGCGTTGCGTCGTCGCTTTGTCGTCGTTCGGTTTGCTCTTGCGTCAGTCGAAATTCGAGAAGATCGCGATTCTGCGATTCTTCAGCCTGTTGCGCGCCATTGTTTATATTGTATTTCTATTTTGGGACTAGCGCTTGTCGCTGTGGTGATTTTTGGCAGGTGCAGGGCGGCGTCTCATTTTTCCTGCCGCGTCCAGCGACAAGTGACCCACTTTTCAACGTCTGGCGTCTTAGCTTCACTCAAAGCACGGCAAAACGAAGCTTGAACTTTTTGGATTGAAGTTTGCCATTCACATGCACAACCTCATTGCGCTCTCACAGATCCGTTCACGCCTTCACCCTGATGTGATCTATATTTCACTCTCTACGCATAGCATTAAACTAACAACATCCGAACACTTCCGCACCTGTCGGAAGTCAACACTCGCCGCATCTCCTCTCGTCAAATCATGAAATTATCGCCTTCATCATCACTGACGATACAACACTCCCATCCAGATGGCTGAGAGGCGACGGCCGGGGCAGCCTTCTGGTGCAAGGCCCCTTTTGTCTACAGGCCTCGTGCGCGACCATCGTGTCAATGACCTGGTGCTTGGCCACGTTGGCCGGTTGACCTACGTCTCTGCCGACGGTCACGACGACGACCACGATGCCAACGACAGCAAGGCAAGCATTGGCAAGCTGCTCACAAACCGATTTCCCGGATCAAGTATGTGGAAGAACACCCGCCTATATTTCCTTATGTTTATTGTCAATGATGTGCTGACCTCCCACAGTTTACACATTTCAAGAAGTCGCTCGCTTTCAGGAATGGTACCCTCCAACATCTGTGGACATCTCTGGTGTCCGCACGGCTCCCCAGATGTACATAAACAAGCTTCTCACGGACACCCCGGAGGCTCTCGAGGGCATTGCAGGCCCCTTGTACTCTCGTTTTCTCCAAGAGGCGCAAGAGTCTGAGCTATTCCAGTCGCCGCGGACGAGGCTGCCGCTTCTCTCCTATGGTGAGATCACCGACATGAGTAGCCGTGAACCGGTCGCCCACCCTGCCATGGCCATGCCCACAGGCCAATCTGGCCATGCATTGCGCGTTGTCTGTGCTCGCACTGAAGACTGGGGCTGGTATGTCGACGGCAGTGCGACCATGAAGCTGACGAATATCGACATGGAAGACGAAGGCCATTGGTGCGACAATGCCCTCTCCATCAACCAAATCAAGTTTACTTCGGGCAGCAGCTATCATGCCAACAGCAGCGGCAGCGGCAGGAACACGAAGCGACCATTGCGTTGGATTCTTGTCCAGACTGCGGCCGAGACTATCATCTTCCAGCCGACATTGCACGGTGTTCCAGTCCAGAAGAATCAATGCGCCTGCGAAGGTGTTGTGCGGGGTGTGTCGTATATCAGTACAGACCCAATTTATTCGCATCCCAATCGCCAAGGACCGGCGGCCGTGCCCACTGTGATGTGGCATTCAACCCGGCTACAGAAACGAAACCGCCCCAGATTGCCATTATCGACGAGGGTGGACAGTGGACCATATGGAATATTACAGGTAGCAAGCATACCCGCAAGACTGTTTTTGCTTCCTTTCCTCGAGGCAAAAGGCACCTTCACAGATGGCCTTTCCTCTGGTCCGTCTTTACTCTCTCAAGATCTTGGCCACCTGCACAGAATTATGTGGCTGCCAAAGACGAAGGAAGATGCACCGCAATCAAACACCCTTTTGATTTGCAACGCAACATCGATCGGGATCACTGATATTGGCACCAAAAGTAGACCGACGCGCATTTTCAGTGCTGTACACAGTATTGGGGTGGATATTGTTGCCGATGTTCAGATGTCGCCGCTTAATACGTCCCATATATTTGTGCTGACAACCACCACGATCTTCTGGCTTGATCTCTCACCCGTCCAAGAAGCGTTATTATTGGCCGCCTCGTCAAGACCATCAAAGTCGAAACAACCTCTTCTTCTGCTCTCCTGTCCACATTTGAGAGGCCCTGGCGACAAGACATTAAAACTTTCCCTATCGACCGCCAACGACGACCGCGGCGACGACATGGCCGTTGCTCTGGTGTACTCTATGAGACACCCAGAAGTGGCCGTATTCTGGTTCCAGCAAGCGTCCAATGGTGAAGAGCCAACGTTCCAGCAGCAGACCTTGCAAATTGCTCGCCCGAGATTTGGAGGTCACAACAGCAAGACAAAAGTCTCGCATGCGTGGTCAGCAGACAATGGTCCTGCTCTCAAAGAAGGTCAAAAGCCGCACGACACACCGGAAGCAAAATGGAAAGTTAGGTCTAGAATACGCACAAGAGGGTGTGACTGTCATGCAGGTTCTCACTCTAGGGCAGACCTTAGCCTCTGGTCTTCTCTCTGTGCCAGTTCGTCCGGGCCCAGTCCTATCAGACTTGCTCCATTCCCTCCTGTCATGAAACGAAGGCATTCTGACCGACAGGGCAAAGTTGAAAAGAGAAAGAACACCGGCCTAAAGCAATTTTCGAAACAGCTTTGTGGTCTCCGACGACTTCGATGAACACATGCTCGACTCAAACCCCTTACTGGCGGAAATGGCCAACTAGGATCGGCGAAAGGAAACACAACCCATAACGTCAACACTTCGAACCGACCAGTTGAGGTTTATGACATGGCCAGGCTCTTTAATCTTTTAAATAAGCACTTGGACAAGGCGGCAAAGTCGGCCTATGAAGCGACCGACATGGTCCGCGGGTTTCAGAACCCGTCTCCATTGGATATAATAAGACAAATCCTCGATATTGCAACCGAACATGGAAGCTTTGCCTACACGACACTGTACGTGCCTTCCCTGTTAGGATCACCAATTTATGCTATCGCTTCATTATATTGACATTTGTAGACTCAACATCTCCAACTACGAGTACATTTTAGAGTATGGTGCCGACCTGACGGACCTCTCCTGGACTCGACAGCTTGCAGACGTTGATATCGGGTCCATCGAAGACAGCCGCGTGTCCATATCTAACCAAATGCCGGAAGGCTCGGCCCGAACGGGTGGTGCCGCAACTTTATATGACTCAATGGCCGAGCTCTGCCTGATTGATCGGGTAGGCGAAGGTTACGATCACACTGAAGACATTGCTCGTCGGCAAGGTTTGTTGGCCTTTGCGGCCGTGCAGCTGTTCTTCTCGCAGATTAGCATGGTCATTATGCCGCGTCAAATGGCATTTGCTGGCAGCGCCAGGACTACGCCGGGCTTCGAAGACGGCGGACTCAGCGCCGCCTCGACTCCTTACTCGGCACATTTCCCTCGCTCTGATAAGGAACCGCGGCTGCTTCGTAACGTCCGCTCGTCTTCGCCGACAATGTCACAGCATATGCGAGAGCCACCATCGTCTGCACGCGGCGGTATCCCGGCCTGGCTACCATCGTCTTCGCAAGATGACGGCCTGAATCACAACATTGACGGTGGCATCCTTCCATCACTCGAGGGTGGTGGCGACGACGGAACGGATGGGCAAGAGTCGGAGCAGGCTGGGCCACAAGAAGACCTGTCATTGCACGCCTGCGCCAGTATGCAAAGTCCATCAGGTCTGAGCCGCCGCGCAAAGAGGGCGAGCTGCGCTTACTGTCGCATTGGCAGCTCGGCAGTGATCCAGAGCAGTTCCACTGGGTGCCCATGGGCGCTGCAGGCGAAGCCGAGGAGGAGATGCGCCGGCAGGCCCAAGAAGCCCGGGACCGGCGCCGGAAGCGGATGGAGAAGCGGGCCATGCGCGATCGCGACCGTCTATTGATGCTCGGCGGTCTGGGTGGCAGTGGCATGTCGTCGCCGGCTGTGGCCGCGCATCCAGCCGAGCAGCCAAATTCTTATGCCGAGCCAGATTATGTCGAGTCAGATCATACCGAGCCAGACCCAGACCCAGACACAAAGCCAGATGAAGCACCATAGCATCATGTCGAGCCAAGCAGCCTTTGGTGGACAGGCCAGCCAAGTCTTCTCGAGCCAGGTGATGCCGTCCTCCCAACCGATGATCCACATAGGAGGACCTCATGGACAGCGGCCTAAGAAGAAGAAGAAGCCCAAGGTGGCACGTGGCTTCAAGTAGTCCTGTTACGAGAGGTTCATATCTATATCTATATCACATTGATATTTACGTTACGTTGTATATATTGTACCATAATTTTAGCGTGCTCGTGAGACTACAAATTTATTGTTCATAAGATACAGTTCAAAGAAAAAACTACCGCTTTGATTCGTCCCCGATGGATACCCTTAAAAAAGTAAATATCTGCTTCCTTGATAAAAATGTAAGGAAGCTTCTTAGCCTTTGATGGCTTTTGAGAATAAAAATAAGACGGCCTGTTTGGAGGCCTTACTCAACAAGTTGTACATGTGTACTTTTTGTGTAGTGAATGTTATCGTCTTTTGGCACGTCGTACTTCTGCCCAGCTCCTCTCTTCCTATCCAATATTCAAAACCAAAATAAAATTGGCCAACTGTACTGGCCAAAGCTCATGCTTTATTCAATATGGCACAGTTCGTCTCATGGCACGCTCAGCAACGAGCCTGGGCTTACGAGCATGGCCCACCTAGTCCCAGTCGTCGTCTGACTCTTCGTTATCTGTAATATGTTAGTAAAGGGAAGTAAACAATACGGAAAGGGGAACACGGGAGTGAAAACATACCACTCTTGCTGACTTTCTCTTTGCGCTTCTGCAGCTCCACCATCAGAGCCAGCGAACCGGCAACATTGCCGCCGCCACCAGCAGCACCCGCCGGTGGCAGGCCACTACCGGCCGGGCCTGTATCTGCACTGCGACCACCCACTTGTGCTTCACTCCGATCGCGGATTTGGCTCTTGTCCACCTTCTTCAGCGCCCGAATACCGCCTGCATTCTGGATGCCCGCCAGCACCGCAGACTTGTCTTGGCTAGGCTTCGGCAGAGGCGGTCCACCACCACCAGAGGGCGGCGGGGGCGGTCCAGGAGGCGGAGGCGGGCCGCCCATACCACCAGGCGGTGGCGGCGGAGGAGGTGGAGGCGGAGGGCCACCCATACCACCAGGAGGAGGGGGAGGAGGAGGGGGCGGGGGAACACCACTCATGCCGCCGTTCGGGTGAGGAGGTGGAGGCGGCGGTGGAGGGCCCGAGTTTCGTGCGGGTGGCGGAGGAGGCTGCATCGGGACTGGGCGCATGTTGGCGGGAGGGAGAGGAGGAGCGCCTCCGACAGGGGGTCGTGGAGGTGCCGGTGGTGGTGCGGACTCGCGTGCTGGTAAGGGAGGTGCGTGAGGTGCCGAGTTGCGGCTGGCTGGCGGCGGAGGGACGTTGCGCTGACCAGTAAAGGGAGGAGGCACGCCGAACCGGCGTCCACCGCTGTTGTCGTCGTCGTCGATGGCCGTCTTTGGCGGGCGAGGTGGGGGTGGCGGGCCAGGTGCTGCGGGCACAGGGCGACTTTGCTGCTGCGGCGGCATCTTCGAGTGCGCGAACCTACCGGCATCGGCAATGGGCGGCGGCACAGAATATTTGGGTCGCGGGGGTGAAGGCTCGCGTGGAGGTTCGGGAGGTGGCGGAGGCGCTGCGGGTGTCGGTTCGGTCTTGGCGCCATACCGGCGAGGAGCAGGAGGAGGAGGCGGTGGTCCACCACCCCGTTTGGCGGCTGCTGCGCCGCCACTGACGCCGCCTCCGGGTGGAGGAGGAGGTGGTGCGCGCATGCCCGGTGAACTAGACGCTGCGACAGCGGCAGTAGCGGCAGCAACGGCAGTCGGGGCTGCAGCAGGAGGCGGCGGTGGAGGCGGTGGTGCCACGGCTTGTGGAGGGGGCGCAGCTGCTGCAGGTGCTGCAGCTCCTGGTGCAGGTTGCTGCCGCAAGAAGTCAACAATGAAATCTTGGTTGTCGCGGATAAACTCGTCTGTAAGGCCCTTGGCTCGCAGGTCGTCGCCAAAGTGTTCGCGCCAGTTGGGGTCGAAAGCGTCGAGTGTCGCAAATTCTGAGGGCGGAGTCGGGCCACGGCCGCCGTTGAGACTACCTGACCGGCCCGTGACCAAAGCCTCCTCCCTGGTTGGGTCCGTATCCGCGGGGTGACTCGGGGGCGTTGGTGCGGAGGAGTGGCGGTGGCCGCCAAAGATGCCACCAAGCAACGAATGCTTGTGGCCGCCCGTTGTCGCAGGTGCAGCACCACCGAAAGGCATAGCACGTGTGGCCTTGCTGGCGTTCTTTTCACGGTCATCCATCTTCTTCTTGAACTGCTTGGCCTCCTTCTCGTCGGCAAAGGAAAGCCCCGCAAGGCAGTCCTCAAGCTCGAAAGTGTGGAAGAAGACACGGTCCTGGTTGTAGTTCCAAGTGTCGTAGATTTCCTGGTCCCAAATTACACCGCGGTTTCCGGACTAGGCGGGTTAGCAAGAGAGAGGGAGATGAGGGAAGCATCAAGTAAGAGAAGACCTGGGAGAGGCGGTGGGGAAACGTACTGAGATGTCCACCAGCTTAATCCAATATGTGTTGCCGACAAGGTCATTGCACAGCACAGCCGCCCCCTGCAGACCCGTGTCTGTCCATTTTTGGCGATTGGGGAAAGCGATGTAGAGCTTGGCGACAGCGACGGCCTGGATCTTGTTATTTGCTTTGGGCACAAACCGCTTGACGGTCTCCTTGTCGGCGTCGTTCAGGACCGACGGCATGGTGTGTATAGGGGAGGGGGGAGATAGGGTGAGCGTCGGTCGGCCGTCGGGACTAGACGGTAAAAACTGAGAGTGTCGTGAAGAGTCTCGCAATCACACAAGATGCCGAGATATCGAGGGGTCGAGATGCCCTTTTTTGGGCAAATGAGGAGGCGGGCGATAAAATGAAAGTAGGCAGACGGATAAAGTAGCGAGCGACGCAGTAATGATGGAGGGGGTTGGCGCCCGGCGTGCTGGCAAGGTCGGGCGGCAATGTCTCGTGGTTGTGGCCGCCGAGATCCGCAGCGTGCGTTAGTCGATGATTCGGAGGACAAAAAGTGAGGGTGAAAAGGCGACAAGAGTCGGCGTGAAGGAGGGAAAGAGAGCGATGCGTGCGATGAGGACGCTGGTAGACAAATGTGGAAGGCGTGAGGCAGAACGAAGAAAAGGAAGGAGGGATGGAATCCCAACGGCCAATGAATGGCTGACTTGGCTGTGCACTCGGATTCGCTGGGCTTCTGTCGTCGGGGGCTCTTTTTGGCTGGGCTTGCTGGGCTGGTCGCTGGGCGGCACGCATACGACCACGCACGTCCGCCGGCGCTACGCTAATTTTGGTAAGCGCCAGAGCTGTCTTCAGTGGGCTGTGAAATCGATAGCGCCCAAAGGGAAGGTACACAGCTGCCGTTCGCCGAAGCCTAGCAGGAGGCAGACACCATTTGATCGACGAGGAAAGTGCGATACGGCGTATTACCTTCTATGCTTCACAAGCCAAGGCAAGAGCGAGAAGTAGCTCGAGCAGTTGACAAACTGGCCATCGCAACTACCTCAATTGTGCGGCACTGTTTTGCGGCCTGAAATTGGCAAGAGGACCTCGCACTCTGCTCTTTTCGTGTTTCATGGAAGGCAAGAGCGCGGGCGAGAAGGAATACGAGACAGGAGAGACAGCCCAGTGACTGGGGGCTGAAGACGGCGAGGACGACAACTGCCAACAGTCAAAATCAAGGGTAGTTTTCAGCTTTTCGGGCACAGCCACAGGGCACTTTCCCTCTAAAGTTGGGGCCAACAGCGCTGTAGCAACTACGCAATTATGGCATCACACGACATCATTTTCACAGCTAAGCAATATGGGTAACAGTTCTTCTTCTTTGAATGCGTTCAATTGTTCCAGAAAGTGTCTATCGCGGCTCTATCACAGCCTCTCGTCTAGTTGTCCTTGTTCAGCGCCTCCGCCTTGGCCCGTCTCTCCTCCTTGGTGCCCTCCTGCGGCACGCTGCCGCTGTTCATGATGGCCGGGCCGGGGTTGGCCTGGTGCGCCGAAAACTTGTCCTTGGCTGCCTCGAAGAGTCCGTGCTGGTGCTTGGGAGCGTCGGGCTGGCTTTGGTTAGCAATTGTGGATTGATGGAAGCGACATGGGGTCTGGGTGCCCCAAAAGGGCTGCAGATTGCAGATTGCTCACCTTGTTGGGATCCTCCACCTGCGTGGAGAACTTGGGCTCGGAGTTGGAAGAGTTCGACATTGTGAGTAGTTGTGGACGTTTGTCTTTCGAAAATTGTTTGTTTGGAAATGCTGTTGAGATCTTGAAGACTGTCTTCTTGTAATTTCTTTTGTTTGATTTATAGACAGGAATCTTGATGCCTAAAGACAGAGGCCGCCTTCTTTATATGGCAGACGAGCTCCTGCCGAAAACGATGACGTCGTCCCACTGTATTACGACGTAGTCGCTGGGTGCTTCTGTCACAGCATCATAGCGGGAAGGAGCGGCCTGACTGGGCACTAAACTCCGCCAAAGTGCACGCACTTAAGTGCTTCTAGGTCGTCGCACGTGACTTCGCGAATTAGGGAAGGGCGAATGGCGCCTGCAGCGTGTTTCTCACTAACGCCTGCCTAAAGCAAGAACGTCCCACGAATCGTCATAACCTGCGTCTTTCTCGATTGATGCTTTTTGCAGCTTGGCCAGATCTTCACACACAGTCGTATTCCGAATTCTTGTTTGGGTGCACTTCTGTGACGCAAGGCTGCAGACCACCCACCCACACATCGTCGACCACCCTTTCACTACGTTTCACCACGCCATGACGACAGAGCATTGGCGCCCGGCATGTCGTCGTCTTCGTCGAACGCGCCGCAGCCGGTGAAGCTGTCGCTGCCGCTGGAATACCAGCAGAATCTCTTTCAAGAACTGCGCGCCGACGATGAGCTCGTTGTTTTGGCGCGGGGCCTTGGCCTCATGCGCCTCATCACGAACCTGCTGCACTCTTACGATGCCGCGGGCAACAACCTGGTGCTCGTTGTGAACGCCGAGGACCGTGAAAATGGATGGATTGGTGAGGCTCTGGCCGAACACGCCGCCATCAGCATGGCGCCAAGAGCGCGGGGCCTGACTGTCGTCAACACGGACTTTACAACGGTTGGCGCACGCGAGAAGATGTACGCGGCGGGCGGCATTTTCAGCGTTACGTCGCGTATCCTCGTCGTCGACCTTCTGACGAGTCTGCTTGATCCAGCCGCCGTCACGGGGATGGTTGTGCTGCACGCGGATCGTGTCGTGGCTACATCCCTCGAAGCTTTCATTTTACGTATATACCGCCAGAAGAACAAGGTTTGGCTTTCTCAAAGCCTTTTCGGACAACCCAGAGTCATTTGCGACAGGATTTGCGCCATTGGCCACCATGATGCGCAACTTGTTCCTGCGGAAAGCATCCTTATGGCCACGCTTTCACGTCACAGTTGCAACGGCCCTCGAGGGAAAGAAGCGTGCCGAGGTGGTCGAATTTGAGGTGCCCATGACTGAAAGCATGCGCGACATCCAAAACGCGATCCTCGAGTGCGTCGAAGTCAGTATCCACGAGCTGAAAAAGTCCAACTCGGGCCTCGACATGGAGGACTGGAACCTCGACAGTGCACTGCTCAAAAACTTTGACGTGATGGTGCGCCGTCAACTCGATCCCAACTGGCATCGGGTCAGCTGGAAGACGAAGCAGATTGTTGGTGACCTGACAGTCTTACGCGGCATGCTGCAGTCGATAGTCGAATGTGATGCCGTCCAGTTCCTGCAGCGCCTCGACACCATCCACGCCGCTCACTCGCCACCACCCGGCTCCACGCGACAGTCACAGTCGCCCTGGCTGTTCCTTGATGCCGCCCAGACCATCTTTGATACAGCCAAGCGGCGAGTCTATACGGGCAAGCACAACTTCAAGAGCAGCAATACTACAAAACGATAGCGGAACAACAGCACCATCTACCAACTCCAGCACATTGCGCCCTGTCCTCGAGGAGCAGCCGAAGTGGAGCGTGCTGGCCGACATCCTCGAAGAGATTGATCGCGATCTGTACCTTGAGAACCTACCACGCGACGACTCCAACGGCACCATTTTGATTATGTGCGGCGACGTTGATACCTGTCGCCAGCTACGAGACTTCCTGCAGACGATGCACGTGCGTCCACGTACCGAGTCACGCGTTGAAGAGTTCTTTGACGCCGACGAAGACCGGCCATCGGGCGCCTTCATGATGCGCCGCAAGCTGCGCAACTACTTGAAGTGGAAGAGCGAATTCGCACACGTCAACGCAACTCTTTTCGCGGAGAACCAGAAGGCCCTTAGTGGTGCTATCGATCCACGGACAGGACGCCCTGCTGGTGCAGTCCGAAGCAACGCGCCAGCGAACAAGCGCCGGCGTGTCAGA
The DNA here is from genome assembly GCA_016097105.2 of Sporothrix variecibatus. NCBI lineage: Eukaryota > Fungi > Ascomycota > Sordariomycetes > Ophiostomatales > Ophiostomataceae > Sporothrix > Sporothrix variecibatus. The sequence continues at coordinate 2,318,413 of JADMNI010000003.1, forward strand.
GGTGGCGGCAGCGGTATTGGCCAAGCCAATACAGCATCTGCCATTGCCTCAGCGTCAGTGTCTGGTGGACGAGCCGCCAACGGCAGTGTGCACAGTATTTTGAGAAACCGAACGAAGTCGCCGAACTCATGGCAGAGATCCATGCTGCCGAAGCTAGCTCCACAATGGGAGTCAACGCTGATGGCAGCATCAAACACGGACGCTGAAATTGCAGCAGCGCAACAAAAAGGCTGAAATCCTCGCAGCTCTAAGCCGATCCACTGGAAGACAATGGACGACTACTATCAGATGTACGACATGAGTGACCTTGTCGTGATTCACGCGTACGATGGCGACCAGGACGAGCATGTACTAGAAGAGGTCAAGCCACGCTACATCATCATGTACGAACCGGATGCAGCGTTCATTCGGCGTATCGAGGTTTACCGGTCGTCGCATAACGATCGTGGCGTGCGAACATATTTTATGTACTACGGCGGCTCTGTCGAAGAGCAAAAGTACTTGTCAGCCGTGCGTCGCGAGAAGGATGCTTTCACAAAGCTAATTAAGGAGCGCGCCTCCATGGCGGTGACTCTTACGACGACGGCATCTCACAACATTTCCAAACGCAGACGACCCGCAAGAGTCGTTTTTGCGGACAGTCAATACCCGCATTGCTGGTGGCGGTCGACTGGCGGCAACGGCACAACAGCCGCGCGTGGTTGTGGATGTACGCGAGTTCCGTTCGTCGCTCCCATCTTTACTGCACGGACGCAACATGGCTGTCGTGCCGTGCATGTTGACGGTTGGTGATTACGTGCTGTCGGACCACATTTGTGTTGAGCGCAAGTCCATTAGCGATCTAATCTCATCGTTCCGCGACGGCCGTCTCTACACGCAGTGCGAGACCATGTTCCAGCACTACCGCGACCCGATGCTGCTTATCGAGTTTGACATGAACAAGTCGTTTACGCTCGAGCCGTTTGCTGATCTGGCGTCGTCCTCGTCGACGGGCTCGAGTGTCATTCCCAATCCACAAAACGCCAACGACCTGCAGAGCAAGATTGTTCTGCTTACACTGGCATTTCCACGTCTGCGTATTCTGTGGGCGTCGTCGCCCTATGAGACGGCCGAGATATTTGAGCGGCTCAAGGCGCAAGAGGCTGAACCTGATCCCGTGGCGGCGGTACGTGCCGGTCTCGACCCACACGCGCGGGCCGACGACCAGCCATTCAACCTGGAGCCGCAGGAAATGCTGGCGGCAGTCCCAGGTGTAACACCGGCCAACCTGCGCACTCTTGTAATGGAGACAGAAAGTATCGCGGCTATTGCAGCGATGGATGCGCCTGCGCTCGAGCCTATTGTTGGCAAAGAATCGGCACGACAAATATCCGAGTTCTTCAAGAAAGACATTATTGAAGAGGCTGGTTGATACAGCGAGCCACATATTCATCATATTCCATGTTATCATCGTCACATAGTAAATCACATAGTCAACGTACTAGATCTCATAGATCAACATAAAGAATAATGAAAGATTTGTATACATGGTATGTTTATTGGAGTAGAGCATCTAAATATTGAAAAGGAAAGTCATATCTGATCAACCCGGCAAACAAAGTAAAAGGATGGGCTGGGTCGGATGGGTATCGATAAGGCGTTTTGCGTTGTTCGAAGAGGTGGTGGTATCAAAGTCAAGACGCATTGTCGTAAATAGAAAATGCAAAAGAGGCAGAGGCGGAAATCGTGAACAAAAAAAGAAATAGTAAAGTCTTCCCCTAGACGAGTCGTGGCCATCGTGCAGCATGCCGTTCTAGTATGTTGTCATTATGTTGCGGCCGCTGTTTGCTGTCGATGTGTTATGCCGTCGTTTCTCGTCACCCTCCTCAGACTGTACTATGTCCACGACGTCCTCGTCTGCGCATGCCGCGACCGCGGCAGCCCTGGCATGTCAAGCAGCCGATAATCTAATGAAGAGTGTGTTAGTAAATGTTCACTCTGGGTATTTGTGTTCTCGTGTGTTGGTTCCCGACAACTTACAATATCAAAGATGGCAATCACGCCGTCAACGATGAACATGATGATGGCGCCAATGGCATTGGCAATGCCCATCAGGACGGAGCCGATGGCCTGGCAGATGCCCTCGATACAAGAAACAACAGCACCCATGGTGACGGTTTGTTTATTTGTTGGTGTGTGTTGTGGAAGTAGCGTGCAAGTGGTGTTTTTTTGTGTAAGTGGTGGTAGCGCAAACTCGAGTTGGAAAAATGTTTTGGTTGGTAGGACAAGATTGGAGAATATAGAAAAGAAAGAATAAGAGAAGAGAAGAGGGAGGGCAGATGCCGGAGAATTTATTCAAACTGAACTCCTTGTTTATTTTTGTTCGAGCCTGTCCACGGAAGGTGCGAATTGAAACCTGCTCCTGCCCAATCTCTCTGCAGTGAAGCATGCCGTGTGGTGTGAAGGCCTCTGCGAAAGAAGGAGCAAAACAAATAGTGACGTCACGCGCTCCTTCCCCTGCCTTGTAGGCTGGTAGGCTCCAGGGCCTGTAGAATCGCCGTCCAGAAGAGAAAAAAAAATCTTTTTACAGTGGGTAAACAGGTGACAAGGGGGGCAAGAGCTACCCAAGCCACTAAATGAAAGAAAGGGAATGCGCCAAACCTACACGAGGCAGGAGCCACCCGGGACCACGACAGGTCTCACAGCCAACAAAAAAAGCCAACAAAAAAAGGAGGGTTTGTTCCTTCTGCCAATTGTTTTTCTTTCTTCTTTTTTCCTTCTCCAATTCCTCGTGTTCATTTCTTCGCTCTTCTGTCTACTAGCCCGCAAGGTGGTTGGGAGAGGGGAGATTTGGGGGTCTCATGTGCCAGTACTTTCAGTGGGGCGGCCTCCATGGGCCGGGTCTGGCCAGGCCCCATTACCCGCCTGTAATTTAGAAAGAGTTAGAATGGTGATGTCACTACTGCAGCCACAGCAAGGCACAACATTCAAACACCACAGAAACAAGTCGTCTAAATCGAGATACGCTTGATTTTCTGAGATTTTGTGTGTTTTCCCTGAAACAGCCAGACAGCCTCGACAGCCACAGACGGAGGGCCAATCTCGTGTAAGTACGGTACAGGGTACGTCCTACTTTCAAGCCTTTCCTAATTCTACAGTGTCAGAGTGTAGTGCCGTTCTTGTGGAGAGGCTTGAGAGGTAAATGTTTGACGTTTTTCGCCTCCGCATCGTTTCCCAATCAGGCCAAGAGGGCTCCAACGGCTTGCACGTTCCAACGTGTTTGCATCATTGGAGATTGGCTAGAGTGTATGACGGACGTTGTGGGGACAGAAGAACTCTTCAAGTGACTGGTGATGTAGTTGGAATGCCAAACTGCCAAACTCGGAGACAGAGCAGCCAAATACAGGACGAACACATGCAAGATACGGAGTATGCACATGGCTGGCAAGGCTGGATACCAAAACCATGGAAGAGCTTAAATGGACAAGCGGAGAACGGCAATTACGATAATAGCACGATGATGTTATGGCTGGGCAAGAACATGATAGAAGAGATAGGATTCTATTTGGATATATGGTGAATTTGTGAATGTATGAGTTTAGCTTGCAAGTGAGCTATTGGCCGTTCCGTCGGCCGTCTATCATGTAATAGCGTACAAACATTAAGTTGCGAGATTATGGCCGTTGCCAAGAAATGGGATGTCCTAATATGGTATTCGCCAGCCATGTGGACAGTGGTGCGTGTAGATCGCAACAACCGTGTAGTCTACTCCGCTAGTAGTACTTTTTCCGCATCAGTGCCTCGCGCACCATGCCAAGACGCCGGAGTCGTTCACGGCTTCGTGCGTCCAGCGGCGCATTCGCAGGAGACGTGACGCCTGGCGGCAGTGCTGCAAACGAGTTGGCCCAGTCGGCCGTAGTCGGGGCAGCGCCGTTGCCGCCGGTCATGGGCCCGTGCATCTTGACGCGCTGGACCTTGCGCAGCTTGACGAGGCCGTACCAGCAGACGAGCAGCGAGAAAGCAAACGAGAAACCCGTGACGGCGCCGAAACCCCAGTTAGTCTCCTCGATAAAGTTCTCAAGGTTCATACCATAGAGACCAGCCAAGAACGTGCCCATGGCGAGGCCGAGCGTGCCAATGCTAAACTTGAGCTCGAGCAGCATCAGGGCGTTACGGTTAGCATCAAGAATGGCGCGGACGCTGTGTTGTTAGCTCTGTGTACAATAAATAAACAAATAAACAAAAAAGATCACAGCCGTGGAAGACTTACATTTCCTCAGTGTTTGCGGATGCTCGAGACCAGACTGCCGGCTTCTTGCGCCACTTCGTCACAGATCTTGTGGTACGACTCGAGCAGCATCTCCACTTCGGTGTGATCGTCCTCGCCGCGGTATAGATCGTGCTTCTTCTCGGTGAGGTACATGGCCGCGAGATCGTCGTCGGCCTCGAGCAGCTCTTCAATGGCATCGCGCACGAGCTTGGCCTTTTGCTCAAAGGTGCTGACCTTTTTCGAGAGCACCAGCAGCACACGCAGCTTGTCGCGTGTAATGTCGGCCTCGAGCTCGCTCAGAATGCGCAGAATCGGCTCGCGCACCGTGTCAAAGTCGGCCTCGAGCTCTGAGGTGACGGACAACAGCACGGCTTCGAGGGCGCGGAACTCGTAGGGAAGTCCGCCCGCGGCACCGACCGGCTGCTTCTGCTGCAGCCGGCCCTGCAAGTCGTACATGAACGCTGACTGGGGGTACGACGTCTTGGAGCCGTAGACATCAAACAGAAGCACGCGGTCGGCCTTGATGAGGACCTTGAGATGCAGCAGGTTCAGCAGGATGGCGGCCGGACGCACGAGAATGTGCGGCAGGTTGGACGAGTCAATCTTGCGCAAATCCCGCGGCAGCAGGCCGTACTTGGCAATCAGCTCCGTCTTCTTGAACTCGCCGTCCACTAGAATGACCTCGCCGTACTCGTCCACCTCGGTGCACCGTAGCCGCGGCTCAAGTGCTGCCTTGGCCGTCTGCAGCCGCCGCGCGTTGAACATAACCGACGCAAACTCAGCCCCGGCACCGTGATCCGGCAAGTCGCCCGGCAGCAACGAGCTACGGCGGCCGCTTGCACTACCACCCTGGTTCAGATCGCCGCAGTCGCTGGCTCTGCTGTTGCGCCACTGCCATGCCCAGTGCCAGTCCAGCACCCGGTCGTACCACGAAGCCCGTTTTGTTGGCGACCCAACAGCCCGGTTCTGCCGTTTGTCGGCCCGCCGCCATGGTAAGCCCCGCGCCGGTTGTGATGTAGAAAAGGGTACAGACAAAAGCGCTGCCTTGTTTAGAGACGCAAGGTTGGTCGTCGTCGTCGTCATCGTCGCCGTCGGCCGCCATCGTGTGCGCATCGTCTTGGAGAGGAGTGCGTCGAAGTCGAAGAGGGACGCTTGGAGGATAACTGTCTCGCGGCCGCATTGGCTTGCACCGTTGTTCTTTCTGCCCACCACCAAAGGTGCTGGCGCCAATCGCTTTCTGCGCCCAACAAGACCGCCATCGTCAGATGGTGAAAGTCTGGCGTTGGAAGCTGCTCCATTGTTGCTGCCGTCGAGCACAAACAGGCGCTCGGACTGGTGTCTCAGGAACCGCAAAAGGCCGGCCGACGGTGCCGGCTGCAGGCGCACTGGTGTCGCCAGCATCGTGTCGGGCGAGAGGGGTAAATGTAACCGCAGTCGTCAAACGACGGTTTTGCGCAAAAATTCGAGAATGTCGTTCCCCTCGCCGGTCGTTTCGTTTGAGTCTATTCCTTTTTTGTGCCGTATTCTCTGGTGCTTGTATGACAAGGCAGGCCTTCGTGTTAATCGTGTCGTCGTTGCGTCAGGTCGGCGTCGAGGCCAGACGAGCTGGCGTTTGTTTGTTGATCGCAATCCAACCTTTTTTTGCTCCGATCGGATTCTCGTGCGATTCTCGCGGCTCGTGCTTTTCGCAGTGTCCGTTGTGCTCCGTATAATTGGAGAAATGCCAGGTTTCCAAGGCTCTGAACTAAAGTCACAAGCAAAGTCACTGGAAACGTCACTGAGAGTCCCTGAGAGCTCTGCATTTTTAGCGGCCCAGCGGCGATAAGACGCACATGGCAGGCGGCTGGTGGCGGCTGGCAGAATTTTTTCCAAGTCTCCTCAGTGATTACCCGTTTTGGTGGCAAGCCCCCACCTTCCAGCAGAAATACAGTGGTGTACCAGCAGCGAATAGCGAACAGGGCAAAAGCCGGTTCGCGCTTGCCCGTTTTAGGCAATTTGCATCTGCGACTTCCCTTCTCATCAAAGTCCAAGCCGGTGGGTGTACTTCGTTCTTGCATGAACTGACATACCTTCCGTGTACACCACACAAACCAGCAAATCAGCGGACGCGCCTTCTTTTACAAGCGAACGACAGATTGGTAGATACACTATCATGGACAAATTCTAATGGAAGCCACGAACCTGTGGCCTATGGCGCAAGCTTCTCTCCCCTTTCTCTCATCTTGTCATCTCTACACCTCTTTGGTCTCCGTCTTCATCTTCACCCATCGATGGCCGGCACATTGTGCCACACATACCACATCACTTGCGATGGATCCACCGAAGAGACCTACGGGCATGAAGCTCACCCCGATCCGCATGCGCGGCAAGCGCAAGAGCAACCGCTCCAACGTCAACGCTGGCAGCAGCAGTGGCAGTAGCAGCAACAATGCCTCTTCATCTAGCCGTCTCAACAGCGGACCAGAAACGGCCCCTGAAAAGGCTCGTCTGGCGATATCAAGAACATCGTCATCCCGCAAGCGGTCTCGTGCGGCATCCCCGGAAGCTTCGCAGAAGGAACCGTCCAATGGCCCAGCGCCAGCTCGGCGTGCTCGGACCAAAAAGCCGGTACCTTTTGATCAGCGGTTCCCGTTCGAGGTCATTGAGCGCATTTTCTTCTTCTCGATGAACTTCAACCTCCCACGGGCCAGTCCACGCTTTGGCTGGATGCTGTCAAGCCGCCACACGCTGCGTGATCTCGTTTTTGCCACCTTTGAGCCGCAGTGGGAGCTCACCCTGACAAAGAAGCGGTACCAGCGGCCGACTCAGAAATTTTCACCGCGAGCCGTAAAGGCGCATGCCAGAGTCAATGATTCTGATCTCCAGGTGAGGACTGTTTCCCAGTTACTACTTTATATGTACGTGACGGCTTACGCTGCACTAGACTGCCCTTTTAAATACCCCATGGATGAAAATGGACTTGTTAGTGGACGCCATGCAGATCTGGCTGAAAAGACACAAGGACAAGAGATATCTCCATGTCCCAGTCCCGTCCAGATATTATCCAGACCGGGATATTGCGTCAAAGTTTGTTCTCCACCTAGACGACTTTGACTCACTTGTTGAGCAGCACCCGTCAGAGCACCACCTCAGCCCCGACTTGTTTGGTGCTGAACAGGGAGACTTAAGCCCGGGAGGCGACGGACAGCCCTCTACGTTTGGGTTCACACTGGAACCTGATACAATTGCATCAATGACGAAGCGATCCTCCGGGTGGCCATCCGACGAGGATGAAAATGAGGGTGAAGGTGAAGATGACACTCTCGACGAGCCGCCGGCTACAGGTGTGCAAAACGAAAACGATATCGAAAACAACGGCGGCAACGGCAACGGCAACGGCAATGGTAATGGCAACGACGACGACGACAACGACGATATGAGACCTCGTGTATCTGCCCACGTTTGCTTTGCAATGGACCAGTACGGTTTCTTGGAAAACATATACCAGACAAACGAGGTCGAGCCAAGACCCGACGAAACTCCTTCTGAGCTCGCAGCCGCTGATCTCCGTGAACCGAGCTATCCCCTATACGGCCATTTCGTGACTATACGCACAAGCGTTGCGGCAGCCCTTCCGCGCGGACCCAGCCTTTGGGCGACGCAGATTCCCGAGTGGCTACAACTTGCTGGTGGACCTTACCCAGCCACCAAGAGCCAGAAGCAGACCCGTGAGGGCCGCAAGGCTTTGCGAGACCGTCTTCGCGAAACGTTCGACCTTCTCTCGTGGATCGTCTTTGCTGGCGGCAGGCTGCAAAAGAAGGACAGCTGGGAGTCGACATGGCAGGGCTTCCAAAGCCTGCTTGAAATCGACGTTCTGCCCAGTGAATGGGATTCCTATGAGGACGGTGAAGACGTTGTCAAATCCTGTCAACAAGCCAGTACCAGCCTGGGAGAAAATAAGATCATTCGGCTCCAATACAGTGTCGACGCGCTCGTTTGCGGGATTCTCGGTCTGTTTTACTCCCTCGGCGTCTTTTACTACCAAATGCCCCAGCATATTTTCGAGTCTGCCATGGAGATGGCAACTCAGCGTGGTGCGTCTGGCGGGAAAGCGTACCGCCAGTCACAGACATATTTGATATTGCAGCGTATTGCCGCCATCGTTCCAGATGGCAATAAAATGTCGCTCTTGGAGTTATTCCCAGAAGAATTTGGCATGCGATTCTGATCTGTCTGCCATCTATCAATTTTTCATATACCCCACAATACTCCTCCTTTGGATAGCATTGCGAGGCTCAACTTTAGACAGGCGCATGAAGTTCGCAAGGCTGCAGCGCGAGGCTGCAGCCTGCTTGGTGGGGTCTTGGCGCGACAGCCAACACTCCATCCTTTTATTGACACGACCAACGGTCATATCAAACAATTTTTAAAGGGACAAGGACCTTAAATCAAGCAAAATAATAATAATTCCTCAAGAGAATACATAATTCACTTGTTTCATTTAGTCTGCAGGTTGCCGTGCATAGTTCTCAAGCAAATTGTGCACACCCCCTCCCCTCCTCCAAAATAACGCCGAGTTGACTCATACGGGGAATTGTGTGACGGGAAAGCGATCGCACTGTAACAACAAACCCCTTTCCGGCACACACCCTCACACGCTCTCATTATGATTCATTTAGTGGAAGGCATAATAGTGAAACTTGTTAACTGCTTTTCACAGAGATCATGATTTTTCATTCATCATGTATGATTTTTTATACTTTGTATATACGAATCGATCCGACTCTGATTCCAGTGATGGTCGCTTTTAGGAGGGGCGTGTACATTTTAAGACGTTTCCCAAGAAAAGATTTATTATAACTGGCTATCTTGTTTCCTCTCTCGCTTAAAACAACGTGTTTGACTGAATTTATTCATCAATGGTAGTCCCACCATACTTTGGGAACAGTGAGGCACGCCGCTCACGAGTTTGTGTCTCTCGAAAAGGCACACTTCTGCCTATTTGGGCAACTATGCCAGTCCCAACAATATGTTTTGCCACTCACTTGAGTATCTTGAAACGAAGCACCAGTCATTTTGTGCCTTGTGGATAGGCAGCATTTTTCGTGAGCACTCACTCACGAGATTAGTGAACAGCCAGCTCGGAGTGGCAAGAACGATCACTGCTTGTGAAAATAGAGGTCTATTGCTCACAGAAGCATTCACGGAAACCTTTGGATTTGTCTTTCTCAACTAAAGACGGCGGCATGGTTAGGCGGTTTTTAAGCAGAGGAGTAGAAATTGTCAACAGGCCCGATTTCAGCAGGAGCCAGTACATCACCAGTACATCACATCACTCTTCCCAAAAACGACATCCCTGCACGAGCTGCAAAACAAATCGAGATCTAACCCTATGTAGGAAACTGGGAAGACGAGAAAGGGGCGTGTGCAGGAGTCGTGTTGGCGTCGCATCTTCGGGCCTCATTCTCACGCAAGCCCATCATCCTTATAGCGGCATGCATCGTGAGAAGACTGGTGGAGACATCTGCCTGGCTCCTGCCTATCATAGGCTGATTTTTGGTACTGATATCGTGAAATCATGGCCTTCTTTGCAGCACTTCGTGCATCCGTGTTCGTAGCCATAGACAGAGTAGGATAGGCAGATATGTGGGCCCGATTCATGACCCTTCCTTTCTCAATGTCGTTTGAAGGGCGTAGGCGCAAAAGATGCCGCCGTTCCGCTGTTGGGCCGCCAGCCAGCCCTTCTCGTCGGAGAGACGCCAAATTATGTTTTGATAGCACGGCTGACAGAGCCACATCTGAAGCGACCGACTTGGTCGCTTCCCCTTTTCATTCCCCCGGTTGCAGCAGTTGTAAGTCATCACGCTCTCTCACGTGGAGAGAACCGTCCACAGGTCAACAACCAGGAAATTAAACGCCATGACGCCTTATTTTCCTTCAAAAAGCCATCTCACTCAAGACAACCACTGTAAACAAAGAGCAAAAGACCCATGAAAGCTCAAAAGAGTAAGAAGAAAAATTATGAACTTAATATGAAAGACTTTGGTACGGTTTGTTTTAACCTGACGTTTTTGTTCTCAATGCGTGGGAAAGACGCAAGAAAAGATAAAAACGCAGAGAAGTAAAGTAATAGTAGTAGTAGTAGTAGTACAAAGGCGAAGCAGAATCTCGGAAAAAAGGAGAGCAGCAGCAACACGAAAGAGGGACACATATTTTTTGCCAATCATCAGAAAAGGCAGAAGGCAAGCTCATCAAGGAGATGGAGATTCACGTCCAAACCCCACAAAGCTGCCATTGCCATCTTCTTCCGAGTCAAAAGAGCCCAAATACTTTGTTCCCTTCTCTTGTCCCGCCCCTCTTCCGCCCTCTGCTCCCTTTCCCTCTGTCTTCCTTCCCTTTCCGACTGCGCATCTACAATAAGATAGCATGTTGTTATGCGTCTTTCTGTTGCGTGTTTCGCCATGCGTTCCCCCTTTTTGGAAATGCAGATATAACAGACGACGCTGCCCTGCTTCCATCTTCGAATATTCGTCGGAGCCCCCTTCCCGTCAACCGAGCCCATAAACCACCACCGCCATATGATTGAATGATGAAGGCGGAATAAGAGACTTGTATGTACCGGTGGTAGAATGGCGTGGAGGTGTGGTGGTCAATGGCTGGAAGCGAGGCAATCTCCGGAATCTCTCATCGATCGGCCCAATGCCGTCGTTTCGTCGTCCCCAGTCGATACCAAACAGTAAGAAAAAGGCAATAAAGTAGAACACCACCCCTCCTGTTCATCCATCCCATACCGTTCCCGCAAAAAAAAAGACGCATAAAAATCAAAGACAGGAAAGCAACGCAATGTAAAGACAGAAAAAGGAAATCGATAGAAATTAACCCCTGGAAAATAGAAAAAGCCTGACCTCCCAAAATTTGTTCCCATAAAGTATTGTCCGTTTGGGTGGTGCTGATCGAGACCACGATGCATGGTAATAAAGGCAAATAAAAGCAAAGCGTAGACAAAAGGAAGTGTGTGTAAGAGGTATAAGAGAGATAAGGTGGAAAGAAAAGAGACAAAAAGAAATGCGTTAAGAGCAAACACAATTGGAAAGGCAAAACGCGAGTTGGGGGAATTCGCTCCTTCAAATGCAGAATGCGCTTTTTTCGGTTCTTTTTTGGGCAAACCCAGGCACAAAAAGATTGAGAAAAAGGAAACTGTTGGGACACAAAGGGAAGAAAAGAAAAAAAGGCCAACCCTTGAGGAACAGGATCAAAATAGGAGGACAACTCTCCTGAGAAACCGCCAAGATTCTGAAAAGTCTATGCGGATCTCCTTTCTGGAGAGTGCTTCTATATTTTGTCCCGGATCGTGTGATTGTGTATGTATGTGTGTTGAAGAAGTTTTTGTACAGGCGAAAAGGGTGTGTGTGTATAAAGGGTTGGTTGAGGGGTGATCAAGAGCAAAAAGGAAGAAAAGAGCAAAATATACTCTCTTCCCATCTAGTTCAGGATCCCCTGCCACATGCCGGGACCGCAAAGCCCGCTCATGGAAGGATGCTGCAGATCCATATCGTATGAGTAGGTGTTCGCAGTCGGTACGGCACCAGCCGACGTAGTGCGGCAGAGCCGCTTCCGGCTACCAGTCAGAGCAGACGCACGGGCCGCAGCCTGCAGGTCCAGGTCCGAGGGAGCCACAGACAGCTGCTGGGCAGCAGACTGGCCCATAACCATGGCCTCGAGGCCGCAGTTGCTCGCGCCCTTGGGCAGACCGCCGCGAAGAAGATCGCGAACGTTGTCCTGCAGGAAAGTCGCATCCCCAGATATGGGGCGGCTTCTCTTGAGACCTGCGCGGGGTTTGCTGTTGTCGCTGCTGTCCATGGTGAAAGTCTGCTGCTGCAGATCCGCCAGAGCACGAGCAGCATCCGTCGCATCAACCTCGCTTGACCGGCGGGCAGCCAGGGCCGAGCCCACGGGGCCGGTGTACGTCATCGTCTCGGGCGAGGCGAAAACGGCCGAGCTACAGTCGTCGCTGACCTCGTAGTCCTCGGGACTACAGCAGGAATGTTGCCCGATGCTCTAAGACCGAAGCAGCTCTTCTCACGCAGGCTGCTGCTGCTGCTCTGGTGCTTGAGGAACCGATGCCGCGCCTGAGTGTCCAGCTTAGGAAGCTGGCCATTCGGCGCGTTCATCAGAGACCAAGACGAGGCAACAGAAGAAGAACGCGAGACGAGAGACGAGTCAGAGATCATGGATTCGGGCGACGAAAGCCGTGGAGACCGAGTTGGCGAGAGACGAGCGGCGCGTCAGGATGCAAACCGACAGGCGACATGGACGAGGAGGAAGACAGCGCAGGGGGCCACCGGTCAAGGAACTGAGCCGAGCTAGCCGAAGAGGCCTGGGCAACAGCAAAGCACATCGAAGAACGGCTGCCAGCGAGCATCTGCGTAGCGGCGGGAGCGGCCGCGGAGGTGCAGTTGAAGATACCGGCCTGGGGCGGGGCAAGCTTCGGCGTGGGCAGGAGACCCAGAGCCGGGGCGACGACACCGTTGTTGTTGACAACGCCAGACATGGCACCGCTGAACTTGGACGCGAGGGGGTGGTCTCGGTCGAGGGAAGCGGACTCTCGGCACTGGCCTCGGGCGACGAGCACATAGAAACGGGCGACAGGGCACCAGCGACAATCTGGCACGAACTGCTGCGGCGAACAACGACGGGGGTCGCCGGGCCGCAAAGCTCGTCCAGGTTGTCAAGGGTGGGTGACAGCTTCTGGATGAGAAGGCGGAATTCAAAGCACTTGCGCTCGAACCCGTCGACCACAGCAGGGCCAGGGGAGGGAGGCAGTTGCGGGGAAGAGTTGAAGCGGTTGACGCACTCAATCCATTTGTTGTAGAGCTCGTTGGTGATGTGCAGGCGCCAGTTGACAGCATGCAAGAACGCCGTCTCGTTCTGGTTGATCTCGGCAGTGGAAAGGCCAGAGATCTTGCTCCAGGCACGGGCCGAGTAGTTGCGGTCCTGCAGGTACTTGGACGCGAGAATAAGCGCGGCCAGGAACATGCGGCGACCGCACTGCAACGCGCGGCAGGCATGGCTGTCATTGGACTGCTCCATGGTGAAGTTGTGGCTGGGCAAGTGAGACTTGATCAGGAGAAGGTAGTACAGGGCAACCTGCAGAGTAGAGTAGCTGGCGCGCGAGCGGCGCAGCGTCTCCTGGATAAAGGTGCGCAGCGGCAGCAGATAGCTGCTGTTGCTCGAGCTGTTGACGCTCTCACCACGTCCGATGACCGACGACAGGGGCCAAATGGCCTGGACGATCTGGGTGGACGCATCTGAACAAAAGGGAGGGAAAGTTAAGCATTCAGGAACAGGAACGGGGTGCGGCAATGCACGAAACAAACAAACGCTATCTAAACAGACGCTACTGGACACAGGAAAGGAAGAAATATCAGGCGCAAAACAAGGAGAAAATAAGAACTCACCGACAAGATGATCGACAAAAGTAGTTCTGCGATCAGACTGCCGAAGGAGGGAGGGCACAACGGCCGGGGCGACGCTGGACCGGCGTGGGTGCTGCCGCAGAGGGCGGGAACGGCCACACTCTGCTGCTGTTGCTGTTGAAGGCGCTGGAGTTGCTGCTGCTGGGATTGCCATGTGCGGGCGGCCGCAAGCTTCGCATCAGCTCCATGCTGGCTGCTTAGACACACGCTGCCATGGCTGCTGACCGACGTTTGCGAAGAGACCGTCGAGAGGCAGTCGAACGAAACATCGTCGATGATGCTCTGGGATGAAGAGTCGGAGGAGCCCTGGGACCAGACGGAAGACTGTGATGCTGATGCGCAAGCTGCGATCGAAGTAGAAGAGTAGGGGAGGGTGGAAGTGGCGTGGCGTAGGCGAGGGTGGTGGAGGGCGAGAGGCGAACCATGTTCGTCGTCGTCCTGCATCTTCGGAGAAGTTGTGTGGGGAGTGGTGGTGGGTGAGGATGCGTTAGAGTATTATTGCTGCGAAGTAAAAGGCACTAGTGATGGTGCCTTTGCGTGGTGATGAAGAGTGGTGGTGGTAGAAGCGTGTGAGGAGTAATGGCGCATGGAAGGGAAAGCCTCCAGTCGCTACCGGAGTCGAGAAGTGTTAACCGTTGGGAGCCGTAGATTGTTCGTGGACCTGAATCTCGCGCTTTTCTCGTAGTTCTCTCTTCTGCGGGCGTTGTCTCTCGGGTGTATGTCGAGAAAATCGCTCGGAGCGGAAAGGGACGTCGGGGAAGAGGGGGGAGTAAAGGAATATGAAGACTGCTTTAGATGGAAGAGTCTTCACGAACAATCAGACCGGCAAAGGTCGACAAAATCAAGACGAGGCAAGCGACTGGGGCAAGAGAGTATCTCGCAGCGATCATTGTAAGCCGAAGGATATATAGGGGAGAAGGGGTGATGATGGAGAGGAGATGGATGAAGAAGAGGGAAGGTGAAGCGGTGACTGTCTTTCGTGACAAGGCAGTCAACCTAGAAGAGGAAGGCAAAAGTTAAGGGTGAGGGTGAGGGTTAAGAGTCGACGGCGATGAGTGCAGCCGGCTGTGAGTAATTATGACTCGGCGAACAAGTCAAAGACGATGGGGTGAAGAAAGAGGAGACCGGGGAGCATAGAGACGGGGAGGGTGTGCAAAGACGTCGAAATTGTGGACGCAGACGGGACAGACGTGCGTTCACAGATGAACCAGGTAGGAACACATGTCTTGATGGAGTTACTGAATAGATTTAAAAAAGGAAAGGGGGACTGTTGTCGAGCGTGATCCGGATGGATGATGATTATGCACGATGGCTGCAGGTACGGGCTGCGTTGATGGCCGTCCGATCGATCTGTTGTCGTGATGCGTTCGGAGAAGAAAAAAGAGAGGAGGGAGCCTGTTGGGGATCGGTCCGGAATTCGCGAGTGTGTGTTGCGAAGGCGGATCGAGGCGAAGCAGGAGGGAGGGGGCGAATGATCAAGAGATGTCGAGATGGGGGAGAAGAGTCAAAGGTGAGACGATGCGAAGAATGAGACAGAATGAACAACTAGCAAAAGAAGCGAGGAAATGAACACGAAAAGAAGGGAGCGGAGATGCGGTCGTGATAAACAAAGCGAAACGAGCAAAGGAGAGGAGATTCGAGGAGGCCTATGACTCTTTTTCGTTTGGCGAAAAGGACAGGTTCGACGATGACGAGCGAAAACCGGAAACCTAAAAGAACAGCGCGTGCGCAAAGGAGCGTGGATGTGAGTATATGTGTCGAAGGTTTAAAGGCGTCGCTGTGGCCTGTGATGGTTTTTGCGATGACTCTTTCGCCCAAGTGGATAGAGGAATTGCCCATGAATGGAAAGGAGGGAGCGAGAGAGTGGCGAAGAGAAGAAAGAGCCACCCGCTTATTGCCGCCGCGTTGTCTGGCTTGTCCTTGGCCGGGGCTGGATGGGGAGAGAAAACGGAAAATGGCTGGGCTTTGGGGGGTGTCGCAAGTGCGAGGAAAGAGCGAGTGTGGCAGAAGAAACGAAGAAAAAAGTGGGTAAGCAGGGGGGTGGCGCGAGTGACTTCGTCTCGCTGTCTCGCTGGGCCAGGTGGCTCCAGTTGGCAGGGAACAGGCGAGAAGGACACGAAAAATCCGAAAACGAAAGGGGTAAGGAGCGATTAGGGGGATGTATTAGGGGGAAAGTGCGCGTGCGTGGTGTGTGTGTGTGTGCTCTCTTGTGTGTCAGAGATGGAGGGGTACTTTGGGTGGGTCCACAATTTTTGCGTGCGCGGAAGCCTGGCCTGGGGGGCGAGTGGCGAGGTGACAAGTACCCCACAAACAGAGATGAACAAGGGAAAACAGGCAGGCGGCGCAGGCAGTGCAGGCAAAGGCAGGGAAAATACAGGCAGAAGAGGCAGAAGGAGGGAGGGGGTGCGACCGGACTGTTTCTGGCAGTTTAGGAAAGTGCGAAGAGGGAGATTGGCACCAAAAGGGTAAAGGGGAAGGAAGCGACGAATCAGCGACGAGGGAAAGAGACAGGTCACTGCTCCCAGCTGCTCAGTAGCAACAACTCAAATCGCTCCTTCCCCATCCTGCGATTTCGTCGCCAGCTGACAAGCCAAAGATGGAAATTTTAGCAGGCAGGTAGGCAAAGAGGCAACTGCGACTGGCCAACTGGCCGGCCTCGTTGGATAAGCTGGCTGCTCACGAGGGAAGGTGGATCTTGTGCGCGTTCAAAAGGAAAGAGGCAAGCAGGCAAAGGCAAGGAAGGAGCGACCCAAATTGTCACGAAGAGACCAACAAAGCGCGTCCAGCCGAGCACAGATGGCGAAAGGAGTCATCTCTGAACATCTCGACAGTTCGTAACCATGCGATGATGCCTTGCCAGGTGCCAGGGAGCCGGGTGGCAACAGCTTGCAAGATTGGGAAACAACGAACAACGCACTGCGAAGAACGGAGCAAGCGGAGAGAATACAGCGAGGCAAGAGCACTGTAAAGTGGTGGCGGAGGCAAAATCATAGAGGTGTCTGAGAGCGTGTGAACGGGAAAGAGACACGAAGCGGGGTGGCGAAGGCCAATAGGCCAGACCCGACCAGACAAGGCCAGACGAGGCCAGGCCAAAACACTGCCCACTGTGTTCCGTGTTGCGGACGTTAGACGACACCAGACGACGCCAGCTGTCACTGAACACAGATGCGCCGTAATACGCCGTCCACCGCACTCGTCAGATCCAACTGATAGCAGTGGAGCAACAGTGTCGTGGCAGGTGACCTTGGGCAGTGCAATAGTGCCGGAGGACGAGGAGAAAGCGGGTATGGAGAGAGAGTCACGATGGGGAAAGAAATGGGGAATAGAGGCCAAGTATGGAGAACAAGATAGCCGACAGGATAACGGCGGAATGACGAGATCGGAAGATAGAGATAGAGGAGAAGATAATAGAAAGAGACGGTTGATAAAAAAGAAAGACAGAGAAACGTACTGTTCCGGTAGTGTTTGAAAACGTAAGTGGATTCTAGATGGCCAGCTATCGGTTGAGATAATACTGGTTTTGTTTTTGTTTTCGTTTTTTGGTGTATGCTGTTTGTATTATTTTTCGTTTGTATTATCGTGACAAAATCGGATCAGGTGAAATCGAGATAGGGTATCGAAATAATCGGGACGAACAGGAAGCAATCGGGTCGTGGGCGGTATCAAAAAATAGGCCGTGTTTTGTTGATTTTGATTTTTATGGCGCGAATAAATAGTGTCGAGTTGCCGGAACACTTTCTGTGGTGATTACAGAGTTATAATACTGTCGCAGGTGCAAGCGAATGCCTCGCGAAGAGAAAAACAACAAAAGAAATCGATAGGGCGGTGGACAAGGCTCTCGTTGAAAGGGCGGTAAGAATTGGCCGGCGAACTTTTTGATATCGAAATTCGAGAGGGCAAACAAAATAAAAGTAAGAAAACCAAGGGAATGGAATATATAAAAACAGGAAGAAAAAGGTGTGGTTGAAACAACGAAACAGAGGGACAACTAATAGTATCTTAAACAAGAGAGGACAAGAGAAGGAGCTGGATATCTGGAGCAACAAAAATGGTGTTCAGAGAGTCGCGACTTTCTCGTTTCAACTCTAGTTGATGGAACCAAGCATTGCTGCCGTGACGATGTCGAGGAGGGAGGTCGGAGCGGAGGGGAATGGAACCTGTTGAAGATGGACCAGGAGAAAAAAAAGAAGCAGAGAAAAGGAAAAGGAAAGAGAGCGAGAAATCAAGAAGAGAGGGTGAGCGGACAAACACCAGTTTTAGTGGGATGCGGGATGTGTGGGATGTGGGATGCTTCTGCTTCATGAGGAAGGAATGGGGACGAAAGAGAGGGGAACAACCGGCAGCCAGCGCAGGCCAACAACATGCAGCCTCTTTACTCATTGCGGTCACTACGACTGGCTGATTTCAAGCCACACATTGTGCATCGACAGACACGAACATTAAAACACGTCCATAAATTACGGAGCAGGCGCTATGGGAAACCTGCAGACACATGCAGGCAGATGCAGGGAAGGAGCAAAGAAAACGACAGAAAAGAAGGAAAGAGCGTCCCTCGACGGCGACCATCACCAACCCATCGAGCCTGCCTGCCCATAGCCAGCCCACCGCCTACCCACACCCACGACCCGTGGTGGGCCGCCCAGGCCAATCCTGGTGTAGCTTGAGTTGCTGCTGCAGCAGTGGACTGCGGCCCATTTCTGCATCTTTCTCCCACAGCCAACGAAAAAAGCCCGCCCATCACCACTTCCGGAAGGCATTGGGGGGAGGCTTTGATTGTGCACAATACTACCCGTACACATGTTCCCATCTTCGATGTTGACGCAAGAGATATGAATGCCAACGAAGGAGGGCGAGGCAGTGAGAGAGGGGAACAGGTTCATATCTTTGCCAGTCAGGTTTCAGACAATACGTCTCTGCTGCCACAGAATCGACAAATCTCGAGACGATGCGACAGCCATGGACAATGAACGATGCGGTCAAGATAGTAATTACGGAGCCATCGTGAACGACCCTCTTGTCAGGCCCTCTTTGTCCCCCATCGGCTCGGCCCACCTCCTTCTCAAACTGGCGACCAAAACTGCCCCGTCGTCGCAGTCCTTCCTCTTTTGACGTAGAAAGACGAGGAAGGAGTGGCATTTCGGAACCAAAAGAGTGAAAAGAGTGCAGTCGTTCTTTCCTTACTAGTACAGAGTAGTTTTGACAAGTCTTTCCTCCCGGTAACTTGGGCCACCCTCCCTAATCCATTGTTGCTGTTGATTTTAGCCCCTCCTTCTCATCGACAAACTGCTGCCTTGCTGCCTTGTTGACACCGCTTCACCAACTTTTGTCAACCACAGGCATTTTGTGCCCTTCCTTTCGAGAATGCAAGGCGAGCAACCCGGTTGGATCTTGGGTGCGGCTGCGGCGTTTTTTTTGTTTATTATTGGGATTTATTTCCATCTTATTGCTTTTTTTATCTTCAGTCTCATCGTCGATATCGGAACACTTGAACATGGCCTTGACCGCCCACCGCCTCGTTGTTATGGGTCTCTAGTCTCATTCTGGGCCCTGAAAAAACAGAAAAAAGGGTCTCCACCCCTGCTTGGAATCGACTAAATGACGCCTGTGTGCCCGAAGAAGTGGGCAGAAATGCACCCGTGAAAAGAAGGTCAACAAACACAGAGACGGCCAACCGTGAAAAGGGAAGGGGCATGAACGACGAAAAGCGAGTCGACAAAAAAACTGCACAAAATTGTCGGTCAGCAGGGGCGTCACGGGAAGACGAATGAACCTCGTGGCCGGCGATGAACCCCAGACAAGACCAAGACGATCGAGAAAAACGTGAGAATACCAAGTTCAAAACGGCCGTGGTTGCCTTACGAGTGGTCATCTCGCTTTCACACGCACGGTTTTTTGGGGGGCTGTCTCTCTTTTCCTTCTCACGTTGCCCCTCATTGCTATCAAACTCCGGGCAATGGATCGACTAGGATCAGACACACCCAAGAAAACAAAAAGGAGATGGAAGATCCAGCAGGAGGACGCCCGTGAGATTCAGTTGCAGCATTGGCGTCGCAGAGGGCGTGGATAGCGCGGAAGGAAGGGAAAGACTTCCAGAAACAAGTGTGGTTCACAGCCCAGATGCCCTGCCTCTGCCTGTTTCCCCCAAGCCATGAGAAGCAGGCTGGGTTTCGTCCTCTCGTTCCTCCCCCTTCCCACTGTGCCAAATATAAAATGTCTGAAGAGCGGGGGAGGCTGTGAGCGTTGACGACGAGCGGCCAAAGCAGATCCGACTTGCTCGACGCGGCCTCTCCAGGTTAACTGGGGGCGCAGCCAGGGATTGATGTAAGTTACTCGTACGTCGCGTTTTAGACCCTAGCTGGGACTCGTCGCCCGACTGACGCAATGGTTTGCTTTGGAAGTCTACGATGGACTCCAGAAAATAAGGTTTGACATCCAAAAATATCAAAAGCAAAAGAAGCAAAAAAAAAAAAAAAAAAAAAAAAAGGGACAAGATGAGATCTCGAAAAGGCGCCTACTTTTGATATTATGTCTCTCCCGGCACACTTTGAGTAGCAGCCGGTCTAGGCTTACCATGGGCCACAGGAACAGATCGGTTGCGCAGGGAGAGAGTATGACCGCAAACTTACTGAGTACATACATGACAGAGAACGAAAGGAGTGAGCTGAAAACCGCCTAGCATCGTGAGAAAAAACGCCATATCTCTATGCCCGAAATTCAGGCGACCAATCGCTGAGTTTAGCAGGGGCATCTGAACATCATCTCGTCTCTCTACCAAAAAAAAAAAAAAAAAAAAAAAAAAAAAAAAACCTCCCTGTTTTTGCCCTCTATTTCTGGACATATCGCGCGCTTGTTGGCGATCAAGGTCTGTGTTTCGTCTCGGAATCAAAAATTTCAAGAGATGAACCCCGGAGGCAGCAAAATTAACGGTTGCGACCGGCCTCTAAATTTAAACATCTGGACCCAGAATTGTTCATGCCAACAAAACACTTCATTCATGCTTTCCATTTCGAGGTGATATTTGAATATGAGGTGGATATCTGAACCACAAAGGTTGAAATTGAAATGAAAACGAAATTGCCACCAAAACATAGACAGAATCGGTGTTCTGCCAGCTGGCAAAGTAAAATGCCAGACGGGTGAAATTGCCCGTCATATCAGATTACGCCCCGTTGTAGCGTCTCACACACAACAAGCTCACCACCACACCATTTGTTGCTTCCTACGACGTACAAGCATTCAGATTATTCTCAACACATGGCACAAAGCCCTACACACCATCTTCTGTGTTTTTGCCCTTTGTGTTTGCACCACAAGAGACAAAAAAGACTCATTTACTCCTTGCACCAAATCAAATGTCGTGCACCGTCGGTGATTCGTTCAGAGTCATATATTACTCCACTGTTTTCGTCCATCGTTCCGGTAGCAAAGAAAGCGATGCCATTTGTTTCCCCCAGAAGCACAGAACGCATGTCAAGGTGAAAATAAGACGGACGCCAACTATGGACTTACACCATAATTTTGACTCCGAGGCCAGTCGTGAGAAATGAGCACCGCATTTTAGCACTGCATTGTTCGACCGTCTTACACTCGTTCTTGGGTCCGCTCCTCCTTTTCCCCCTCCTTTCCGGTTGTTCATGGTGTCCATAGTGTCGATGGTGTCTTACAAGTGCTACCCGTAGTGCTCCGGATGTTGTGCATCAGACAAAGTAATACGCTGTATATTCCATACTAGGCAGAGATGCAGGACACTATGGGCCAGATACAGGCCCCACTCTCTTCTGGAAGACAAATGGAAAATAAGAGGATAGATAATAAGAAGAAAATGAGGGCACAACACTGTTCATGGTGTCACTCTGCGTCGTCCCTTCTTCACGTGGCAGAGCAAAGGGAAGCGAAAGGAAGAGACGGAATCAACCATAGAGTGGTGTGTGTATTGTATGGATATATCTGTAGTCATAAAGACAGAAGAAGCTGCAAAATGCTTCGAGAAGATATGACGGCTGAAGCGAAACAGAGGAGGATCATCTGTAAAATGAATTTGAGCAGGCTCCCTCTGCTGCCCAAGCCTTTGCCTGCGCCGCCATCGAGCAACTGAAAAGCTGAAACTGTCTTCTGTATTTTTCAGCGCGGTGTGAGCTGCGCTGCTCTCATACGGTCAGAGGGGTGTCGTACGGGCAGCGGCGGGCCACTTACGGCAATATGCTGTATGAATGGAAGTGGAAACGCCATTTATTAGCGTCCGTGCCAGGGGCTATCAACAATGCACCGTGTTAATATATTAATACTGTGTTCTAGAGATACATGTATATACTTACTAGTATACGCCATTATAGATGTACCCTACAGCTGTATTGTGCAATTTCGATGACTTAATACACTGTGCATTATGGTCTTGGCCGGACAGGCCGGCTTTCTTTCGTCTGCCAGCTGGCAAGTCGACACTCCATCTGCTCTGTGAACGTCTTCACACAAATCGGATACTGAATGGCCAGGCTTGTAACCAGGGGGTCTGTCACTCTCTCGGTCTCGTTTCTCTTCACCACCACACGGGCCACAACAACGCGTTATCAGTCGTCACCTGTTTTCTCTCATCATTTTTTACTTATTCTGCACGTCACGCGTGGCCAACACGCGGGTCTGAAAAAACGGGCCGCTTGACAGTACAGTAGACGTGGACAAGTAAACAGACAAGGGGGCACATAATTAAGAAGCGTCAAAGACCAACCAAGTTGTCGGCATAAACACACAAAAAGGTAGCCCAGAAAAAGGACCAAAAGGCCCGTTGTTGGGAGAAAAGGTTCCGGCGACGACGACACCGGGGCATCTTTGTTTCGGTCGGTTTGCTGTTGCGACGACGTGGTGGAGGGGGACCGGCGAGAGTGTGGTGAGTATGACTCAAAAAAAGTCACTGCCTCATGTTGGTTTTTCCTTCCCGCCCACGCGCAACGGCAAAAGAAGAGCAAATAAAACTTTGACGTCCTTCTGTTTCGCGCACGCCGTATAGCGCAGCCCAACGGCCAATACAGCGCTAGTGGACAAGCCAGGGAGATCTTCGGACTGGGCGTCCTCTTTCTTTCCCCTTCTTTTCGAGTTTTCCCCCATCCAAAAGCTAAATTAGGCAAGTCGGGCGACCAGTCAGAGGGCAGCACAGCCTGCTTCAACACTCAAACGGCAACACCCAGATAGCCCAGATTCCAGATTCCAGGGCTCCTGCCAGGGCAAATCACTGCCAGGACAGGGCAACGAAAGGCCCCGGACTAGGCAACGACTGAGGCCAGGAACAAGTTTTTTGGTGTGCAAGTGCTTTGCCCAGGGCGAAGAGCGAGAGCGAAAAAGGGAAGAAAATCCCCCAAGCCGCAGCGCACTCACCGAATGATTCGTTGCGGCTGTGGGAAGCAGCGAACGGGCGGCAAAAATTTGCAGTTTCCAGCCTCGGGCAGGGCGAGGCCAGGGATGTGAATATGCGACGAAAATAAAAATATAACAATAAAAATGCCATGCAAAAATAGGGCTTGTCATAAAGACGTAGTACTTCGCGAGCCCGAAATCAAAAGTGCGAACGACGAGTGATGTGCAAAGACCCCGTCTTCGCGGCTCCTATATCGCCAGCGTGACTCTTTCGTTTGTTGTCCATCGTGAGCACTTTCGGTGGGCCGTCTTTTTACTGAAAATCCCCGAAGCTATGCGCCGCAATACTCCATACAAAAGTAGCTTTATTAGTATGGTGAGAAAGAAGGGGCAGTGAGTACATCCCGACGTAATCATCCGTCGCCGACAACGGATATTGAGTCTTGGTGTGTTTGTGAGGAACAATAAAGCCAGGATGACATGACTCCTTCTCTGTGATTTGTCTTTCTGGGCGCTGTTTTCCCGTGAGCCGAAAATTAAGATTTGACACTCACGAGATCCGGCCCAAAATCACGAGACCACAGCGCCAGTCAAGGCGACAAACCACGCTGCAAGGGAGCTAGCCAAGGGCCGAAATGGCAAAAGACTGTCCAGAAAATAATATCTCGTCAGGCTGACTCATTTTTGACAATATTTGAAGATTGACAAAAGTACTATGCAACCATGCAACCACCATGTCAACAAGCCGTGGCTCTTGGTCTTTTCTTCTTCTTTCGCTCGCCGGTTCGGTCACCTGTCTCTTTGGTATTGTTGCCCCGATTTTGCCCGGCACACCGAAACTCGCAGCTGTTGCTCTGAAACTGCTGTTTCTTGCTGGCCTTGTCCGTTGCTCTGTTATTCGGTAAAAGAGGCATGTTCCATATTCAAACTATCATCCATCGCCTTATTCGCCCGAGACGTCACTCCAGTTTGGTTGGATGTCTGCAGCACAGTCCTGGTCTCCCACCTAATACAAGGTTATACAGGGCGAGAATATGCGAGGCGTCAGTGCCCAAAGTGGAGAGACCGCCAGAACCGCGCACTTCCTTGCCACTGCGTGTTTGTCCACGGCCAAAGAATAAAACAAGGTCAGGAAATCAAGGCGGAACAATTTTTGTGTTCAATTGGGAGATACGTTTGCCCATATGTCTTGAACGTCTTTGCTTACCAGGTGCACATAATTTTCAAAGAGAGAGTGTGTAAATAATTCTGCGCGGTCGCTCTTACCAATCGTTGTTGGAGGCTCGTGGTTACCTAAACAGGAAATCCCATGTGTAAGTTATTGCGAACACGGCAGGCACGGCTTTATAGCCAGACACAAGTATAAGGAGGCTCGTGGAGAAAGTAAACAAAGAATTTAAGCATCCTTACGAGATCAATAACGAAAACGACCTTATGAAGAAAACGGAAAAAACTTGTTACGTGCATGATTTGACACAAGAGATTGGTAAACTGTAGATGCTGGGACTAGGCATACAATGATGCAGATGACCAGTCAAATAGCACATTTGCAAGGGCTGACAGATGTCGGTCAAGGAAGTGCAGTCGAATAATGTCAAAGTGCACTTATCTTCTCCCTTCCAAGCTCCAATTGGATGGGGAATGGCACTTTCAGCCTCATGGCACTTTCAGCCTCATGTCAACCTTGCGAGGCTGCACGTTATACCATATGATCAAGCCATGAGTTTACATGATAGCATACATTCTCCGCTTCTAGTGCAAAAAGTGGGATACCAACGACAAGTTTTAATCTCAATATTGTGTACTTCGTAGACACGGGGTAGATGGTGGGAAAATAAAAGGCCATGAGATTTCTACACGCAGTATCAGAAATCTGGTTCTCGAGGTTGTAGTGAGTAAACACGAGCAATTTCGGCAGCGCTGTGCGAGAAAACGCCCAATCAAAGCTCTGGTGCGCAGATAAACATTGCGGAATGGCGTTGAATATTGTTGGACCCTACTCTCGCAAAAGCACAGTGGTCGGGGTGTGTTGTAATCACCATTTGTTGGCAAATGGGTTGACTTCTAAGTGAAGTCAACAATGACCAAAACACCTTTTGATGAAGAATCGAACATACCAACACCTCAGTGGCAATAATGGTAATCATTTTATCCTCTGGATATTCCTCATCCAGGAGCCATCCTCCATCTCCATCGTGATTTACCGTATTGCAATCACCGGTTAGCATCTCGACTGCATGTATCGGTGGTGCCAATCTCAGTGTTGCTTGTAAATCTACAGTTCAACTCCAGGTATGATAACAAAATTTTCCCGATCAATGTATGAGAACTAACTACACGGTTTTTTGCGGACCACAGACGTCCATTATGTCGGATCAGTAAACACTGTGGTCGGGATGCGGCAGAGCGGATTGAGGTTGAGACCGCAATCCCTAAAGGCTTGAGATTGCTACCCTCTGTGAATTCGTGAACGGTCACCCTTTGAGCCGATAAATAAAAATGTGTCACGAAACTGATCAAGTGCGAGAATCTGAGAAAGGCTCAGTGAAGGTGTTGTGGAGTAATGTCCCCTGTGATGTAGTATGGCAATGTTTACAAAGTCAGGGGCGACGGTAGCATGAGCTGAGCAGCCTGACGTGAAGCATGGCAATGGGATTTACTTGTATTTTTCAGTGCTTTATTTTTGCTCACTTGATAATTCTGACTTATATGTGTTAGCTATTTACTCATCTTTAATATTGTATATTATTTATTTTAATCGACTTTATCACATTTTGTTTTTATTATATGTTTTATTTTCTTAAAAAAAAAGAGGGAGACCTGTAAGCGAACACAAAAAAGGGCCATTATCCTGGGCTGCCGAGCAAATTACAAACAGATATTTCTAAGTGCCAGGAACTGTACAAAAGACGCGCAAAAAGTTCTATGATTTGAGTACAGATGACATTTACATTGCTAACCAATGATGGATCATCACGATACCGGGTAGCCAAACGGCCAACATCGCAGACATTCATAATAATATGTCATCACGCTCAAAAACATTTCGGGTCAAGTCGATTGATAAGTGAATTCAAAGTTGCATTCTATGTAGTACAAATGTATGGGTGTGTCAACCGAAGCCGGGTTGATATAGACGGAAAGTAAACAAATAGAAATGTAAGTACGCCGTGAATATCTGTCTCGCCCAAGATGTACTTCTTTCCCCAATAAGATCAAATAAATTTCAAAGCAACCACGAATATCAATTATAAACAAGAAAAAGCAAATTGATTTATTGTCCCATCTTTAGGCTTCCGTAATCTGAAAAGAAACATTCTTTTTTTTGCGCCTTCAACCACAAACTTTGATATGAAACCCAGAGATAGAGAGATAATAAGAAACTGAAAGAAAATAGTACAGGCGAGAAATAACAGTTAAAGCAACAGACACAAAGAAGAGTGCCGAATAAAAACCAGAAACATGAAAAGAGAGACAGGCAGATCATCGGTGCGAGTATCTATCCTATCTATTTCCTCCAACCCATGCTACTAAATTTAGTTCGCAGCAACCTCCTCGGCACCGGCAGCGTTGCCACCGTCCTTGAGCTTCAGGCCCTCCTCGGGTACTCGGGGAAGGTCTTCTTGAAGTACTCCTCGACAGCCTTGAAAGCCTCCTTGTCCTCCTCGGTGCTGAGGAAGGAGATACCGGCACCGTTGGTACCGAAACGGCCAGCACGACCGACGCGGTGCTGGTAGGTGGCGACCTCCTTGGGCATGTCGTAGTTGATGGCCAGGTTGATGCGCTCGAAATCGACACCACGACCGAAGATGTCCGTGGCAACGCAGACACGCAGGGTGTCGCCCTTCTTGAACTTCTTGTAGACGGCGTCACGCTCCTCCTGCTTCATGTCACCGTGAATGAAGCAAGTGGGGAAGTTGAACTTCTCCAGAACCTTGGACAGTTGCTCGGAACGGGCACGGCTCTTAACAAAGACCATGACCTGGTTGATGTCCAGCTGGTCAAGAATGTCCACAAGCTTGCGGATCTTCTTGTCCTCGGGCAGGAAGATGTGGAACTGGCGCACACCGTCAAGGGCCAGCTCAACGTGGTCCTCAACAAGGTGCTCAGTGGGGTTCTGCAGGAACTTCCGGCAGATAGGCAAAATCTCCTGGGACAGGGTGGCCGAGAACATCATGACCTGCTTCTGGCGGGGAGTGGCACGGAAGATGTCCTGGACATCACGGCGCATCTCTGTAATGTGGGTTAGCATGTGCTTTTTTTTTTTTGAAAGATCGTACAGACACGTCGTTTTCGGAGAAGGATTGAACATACCAACACCCTCAAGCATCTTGTCGCACTCGTCGAGCACGAACATCCGGACGCTACCGAGACGCAGGTGCTTGTCGCGAACAAGGGCGTTCAGACGACCGGGGGGTACCAACGACAATGTGGGGGTGGGTCTCCGGGCTGCGGAGGACGTTGATATCCTCGGCGATCTTGGTACCACCGTAGAAGACGCTGGTGCGGACCTCGGGCATGTACTTAGAGAAACGGTTGTACTCGTTGCGGATCTGGAAAGCCAGCTCGCGAGTGTGGCACAGAACGAGGACAGAGCACTCGCCGTTGACGGGCTCGATCTGTTGAAGGGTAGACAGCACAAAAATGGCCGTCTTACCGGAACCGGACTTGGCCTGGCAGATGATGTCACCGCCAATGAGGGCCTGGGGAATGCATGTTTGCTGGACTGTAGGGTGGCGCGTTCGTATGTCAGAATTACTTGTCTTTGAAAAGTAGAGAATAAAAAGAGGACGCGAGTGCTGTGAGTGATCGTAGGCGAGATCGGTTGGAAGAAAAGATTAAAGGGGGCAAATGTGAGAAAAGTGAGAGTAAAGAGAGAGAAAAGAGGTCCGTCCGCCAGCGTAGCAAAGATGAAAAGACACTCCTGGTCGACTGCAGCAACACCTTCATGAGACATCTGCATCGGGGTCCAACGAATCGATACAAGCGCAAAGGAGCCGGCGTATAATGTCGTCATTGCGGTCGTCAACTATGGACCACATCTTTCGAGGGTTCACATATAGTCACGAGTCCGCCAATCTTGCAATCACCAATACGTCATCTTGTGTATGCCACCTCTCAGCCTCGTTTCACGGAGGCAGAGAGAGGGGGCAACACAAAGAGATGTATAGCGTTTCGCATCCGCTCTAGAGCTTGAAGCTTCGGTCTCGGGAGTCTGGTCTAATACCGTAACGATTCAAAAAAGTCGTGCCGGGAAGCCCCTGCCATCACAGCTAGGGGGACAACTCTCGATGGAATGGGGCAGTTGGCTTTTAGCTGCAGCTCCCTTCGTCATCGTCCTTTGAGATACCGTGGCTCTGCTCTGCACGGCGAGCAAATCGAGCCGTCCACTGCCTCACACGCCCGTAGGAACAGGTGTGTGTGTATGTTGTGTGGACGGCAATTCAAAATAATTCGACGCTTTCCTTCCCAACAGGAAAGTCGATGTATCCGTGGTGATCAATCTGAGGCGTATTTCAGCGCAAAGTGATACCAATCGGAGCATGGAGTGCTTTTTCGCCGATCCGAGTTCAGTTCGGAAGAATGGCATAAGCCATTGGCTTGCTCAGTATTCTGGACACCGAGAGAGAAGCTATTACCGCGTTCCCCTCGTGCCCCACGAGAGTCCTTGGGAATTCCGTCCCGGTTCTCGTTTGTGCCGAAGGCCACCACATGCCTCGTATCTCCTCTGAAGATCTTCCTCTTGGATCTTGTTCGTATCCTGCTTGGACTTTGCTTTTGCGACGACAGACGGAGCGCTCCGAATCTCTTTCTTTCTCGAAATGGGGATGGGGGGCAAAAAAAGAAACGTGTGATGGAAAGCGAAGAAAGAAAATGGGAAAAAATGCTGGGTGATTAATGATGCCCTCTCGTTCTTGAGGAAGCAAGGACTAACCGTCCGAAGGATGTTCGAAACCGCAGTCGGCGGTGGCGCGGATCAGCTCGGGCTTGAGCAAGAAGTCGCGGAACGTGGTCGAGTAGATACCGACATAGCTGCCGTTCTTGGCCGTGGCGTTGTTACCGGCATCGGCAGCGGCCTCAGGAGCGTCGGCGTCGGCGGCGCCCTTCTTGGGGGCGGCGGTGTTGTTGAGCTCGTCGTCGGAGTAGTCGATGAAATCCTCTTCGGCAGACATGATGGGCGGTTGTTGGGTGTGGTGAAACGGTGGGAGAAAAGGCAAGAGGTAAGTGGTCGAGATCGAGAGGGAGAGAGAGCAAACGGAACAGAAAGCAACCGTTTACTGTGTCGTGAGAGTCGAGACTGAAAGTCGAAGCTGCTGTTGAGGTTGAATGAAGCTTGAAGCTGTCGCAAAAACGGGGATGCTAGTTGGGAAAAAGAATTGAGTCGTAAGAAACGTTGGTCGGAGAACAAAACAGATTCGAAAAGAAAAATAGACAATGAAAATGGCGGTAAATGACAAGGGCGGCAACAAACAGGTCGTTGTTGTGTTGTTGAGGGAGAAGAAAGCGAGAGAAGACTGAAAGCGGGAGAGCCAGAAAAAACGGGAAGACGAGAGAAGGAGGGAGAAGAGGCAACGACGCGGCGCAAAGGTAAGGGGGCGACTGGCGGTTGGTCCAATGGGCGGGCAACGGGGAGGCTTAGGCCGGGTAAACATATGATCCACTTCCGGCGCGTAGCTGGGCCGCCTAGAGCTGAGGTAACTTGCTGGTACATCACATTTGCCACCGTATCACATGATGAGCCTTAAATGAGCACGTGACTTATACAATGACTGATATTTGCAGAAGACATAGAGAGCTTGCAGCAACTCTTCTCCAGAGGATCTTCAACATCAATATCCATCGCCATACACCAGAAGGCACAGCTATGGCCAAACCAAAAGGCGCTGCGGGCAGTGCCGTCACCAACCGGCCAGCGTACTCACGGGTGTCATTTTTGTTTCAGGCAGCTGCACTTCTTGCTGGAACTCGGCCATCAGCATCAACATCAACAACTAAAGGCAAGGAGAGCCTCAAAGGCGCCGACGAGGCCCATGAGCAACCCGATTCACATATCACTCGGGATGCAGAACCGGCACCACTCCAGGGCATGGCTCGCCGCCTCCTGACACAGATGCGGGCTGTTTCACGCAAAACCAACATGCGAGTCCGTCCAGCAGTAAAACACCGTGTTTGCAAGTACTGCGATACACTGCTTATAGAGGGCTCGACGTGCACGTCTGCTGTAGAGAATCACAGCCGTGGCGGGAAGAAGCCATGGGCGGATATCCTGAGCGTGACCTGCACAACGTGCGGACGTACACGACGGTATCCTGTGACGACACCACGGCAGCCACGACGGCCATTTCGAAGAGACGGAGCTGGCAAGGCTGAGGGGATGGACGTGGACACCACAGCGCCAGCAGCAGCAAAACAGGCACCCAAGAACCAACAACAAGGCAAGAAGGAGGACAAGAAGATGGTTGTCGTCTCTCGCGGAAAGGAACAACAAGGCGCAAAGGCAGTTTCAACAAAGAAGGGCCAAAACTCAAACTCGAATTCGAAGCAAGGCCCAAGATGAAAGACACGTCAAAAGACACAGAATCTGAACTCCAACTTTAATTGCAGACTGGCGCCGATGCCCGTTTATTCAAGGTCATTCGTATCCCGGTTTTTGAAGGTCCCCCTGTCCCTCAGCTTCGAAGAACAGTTGGCCGTCTCATTCGCCATAATACTGCTCTGCCAGGCTGCCATCTCGAGAAGTCGCTGCAGTCACCACTACGGAACACCTTATACCATGCAATTCCGCTCAACACTACCAGCTTGATGTGAAGATATCCAACAGCCATGGCCCAGACTCGAGATTGAGATACAAATCTCATACAGGGCGGAAAATTTGGCGAAACGAAGATTGCACTGGGCCACGAGAAAGGCCAGTCGCGTCACGAATCCCAGCATGCTGTACATATATCGTAGATTTAATACATACATATATATTTCCAATATTTATTGTCATGTCCTTTGTATCACGTTGTCATTATGCAATCCCGTTTACAAGACTGCGGGTATCAAACTGTCCGTTTCTCGTTTATCGCATTCAAGCCTCCTTCACTGTTGCTGCTCCTCCTCACGCGAGGCCTCCTTGCCACCCTCCTCTCCCAGGACCTTGCTTGCCGCCATGAATCTGTAATGTTAGTGATAAGCAGCACAAATAAAGATATGGACAACGGCTCTTACAGTCCGGCATGCCAGCTGCGAGTTCGCGTAGGTAGCCTGCCTGTGCGGCCGTGACGCGCACGAGGCTGTCCGTGTCGGCGAGATGTCCTGACAGCATGCTGAGCTGGGAGTGAAGGTGAGCCTGTGAGTTGTCAGTGAGGTGTCGACGGAAATAGGGTGAGGTATTATTTATAAGAGGAGGCGAAACGCACAAGCTGCCGCGCTTTGACGGCCGGGCCAGAGGCCGTCGCGGTCGTTGTCCGCGTGGTGTTGAATGTGGCGGTAGGCTGGTTGTTCATTTTGATGGTTCGTAGACTCTTCGAGTCAGTGTTGCTTTTGTTTCGAGTTGTAACAGTATTGGTCGTTGAGCGTGGATGTTGATGTTGAGATGTTGTTGGCGCAATAAACTTGTTTACGCGTCTGTCGCGTTTAGCCTTAGGCGGGGTTGTGTTTGGGGCGTCAATTAAGGGACGTCTTAGTGGTGGTTGGTGGGGATGGGCATATTGGGTAGCGTCACCATTTGACAACACATGCTGTAAACTCTCCCGCTTGCATTGAGAAATTGAACTCATCGCCTTACAAGGACTTTATTGTAAACTTTATTGAAACTTTAACAAACTTTGATTATGTGTAAATTTTATCAAGACAACTTCGAAAGGACACAACGTCAGCTGATTGCTGTGTCAAGGCAGAAAAGTTAATAACAAGAGGAACGCAACCAGAGTAACCAGAGATGACAGCCATGAACCTCTCTAAATAACTGTAAGTAAGTCGAAATCGTTCACTTTTAAATACATTCAAATACAACCTATGCAAACAAATCTCCTATTTTATTTGCAAAACATCAGTTTTTCCATCCCATCTTCTAAAGTCGTATACCAGAATATGCCTGGACAACCCGATACCGAACAAAGTGGCAAGGAGTCGTGATATTTCATACTTCAGAACACATGGAAATAGAAAGAGACAACTTTTCATTAGGATTCCGCTTGTTATGTATGGCATACATATTGTTTGTTCATGACATAAGGGAGAGAGGGCAAAATAAACATAACCCAAAATTGATGTCGGCGAAAAAAGGTTAAATGCGTTTTTGATGATAAAGAAAGAGTAGTTTAAGGAGAGAGAGAGAGAGAGAGGAAGACATTATGACAAAGAACCACAGCCTGAATTGTCAAAAAGTAAACAAAAAACAGTAGTGTAGTAACATAAAGCAAAAGTAAAAAGTAAAAAGCAAAAAAGCCCGTGAATCCTCTCTTTGATGCAGTTATTACCAGTAGCAAGCAAGTGACATAAAAAGAAAGGAAATGTAGCAGAGAAACCAGATATAAGGAAGGACAAAAGAAATGATACAAAAAAAAGGTAAAAATGTTGCTCCGTCATCCACAATAATAATACCCTATGTACTTGGCAAGGGCTTTTGTTTATCCCAGGCCCATTTGGTTGGAGGTCGGCAAAAATAATTAAAGCCCAAACCTCCCAATATGAATATGTGTGTCGTGCGTGTAGTGTTGCTGTGTATAGAAGAAGAGTTATAGAAAATGAGAGACAAAAGGAAAATGAAACATTACACCAGAAACCGGCAACAAAAAATAAACATTAAGCAAGAAAGCCCAGACAGCTGCAAAATAGCGGAGGCGTGGAACTGCTTGTCTGTGCCGGCCCTAACATCGGTGTGGGGGGCGTAGAGAGGCGTGCTGGACAGTCTCGCTTTTAATGTAAGAAAGTCTCCCAGCAATAGAGGCCGCGCTGCGTAGTGAGATGGCAGGTAGTAGGTGGCGTGTGCGTATGCAAGCTGTGTTCTGGGCGATCCAGCGTAGCGTCTATAGTGTCGTCGTTGGTAATCGTGTCGGTGTCATTTACCGCACACCAATCGGCTGGCGCGGTCCTAGACTGCTCTGGCTGCTGTTGGCAGAAGGCTCCGAGTCAAGATGGCTCTCACCACTGCCCGCGCTAGCACTCGCACTTCCCGTCAGACTTCGCACATTCTTTCCTGTAGGTGGCTGAAGAGGGCTCACCCCTGCATGTTGCTCGACTTGCTGCGGCGCGACGGCGTTGCCGTGGCCGGGCGGGTACCGTGGCACGGGCTGGCGCATGCCGTCAGGGGGCGAAGGGCGGCCGTTCATCGGGGGGCCGCCAAAACCGTTCGGAGGCGAGGGACGACCATTCATGCCGCCGTTCATACCACCGCGCATCGAAGGGCTGTATTGGTTGCCAGGCGACTGGCTTGTACGGCGCGGGTAGGGACCACCACCCATGTTGGGGCCCATGGCGCTGGCGCCGCTGATGGAGCCCATCGGACCCATATGGCCCATGGGGCCCATCGGCGGGCCGTTGGGCCAGGACCGTTGTTGTACTGGAGCTCATCAAGGCGCGATGCCGTCAGTGAGTTGGTGCGGGAACCGGCCGCCATCTGGCCGCGGTCGACGTTGGCGTAACGGTTGGACGAGCACGACATCAAAGGATCGTCAAAGATATTGGAGTGAGCAGTAGGCACTTGATCGATAATCTGGCTCGAACGAGAGTTCCGGCCAAAACTGGGACGGAAACGGCTTCCTCTAGAGTTCGGAACGGAGCCCAAGTCGCTGTTCTTGCGGAACTGGGCGCTGTTGGTGCTGCTAGGCGCCTTGCGGTTCTTGCGAGAAGTTACGCTCATCATGTCGAAGTTATCGGCGTCAATAGCGGGCATCGGCGGGCCGCTCAAACCGGGGTCAAAGTAGTCGTCGTCCTCATCCTCATCGTCGTACACGCCAATGGCGTTACCGTTCCGCGAGGGGGGTGCACCCCGTCTTGATTGCGGCGGCGGCGGGCCACCACGGCGCATTCTCATCTCCTGCTCACGAAGAGCCAGTTCACGTTGCCGGATCTGGAGCTCGCGCTCGCGTATCGCCAGGTCAGAGTCCTGGGGGAAAGGCGCCTGACCTCCCTCAGGAATGTCATTGTAGAGGACCAGGTGGCTGAACTCTTCCAGATCCGCACCTTCCATAGAGCCGCGTCTGGACTGCTGCCGAGAACCGGGGTAGCCGTTAGGTGGGCCCGGGCGGCCATAACCGTTGGGGCCAGGACCGTAGCCGTTGGGACCGCCGCCCAACGAGATTGGAGGACGGCGACCCGGGGGACCGCCAGTTGACGGATTGCGGCCACGCGGTGCTGGCCGGCCACCCATGCTGTTGGGCATACCGTTGGGCATACCGTTAGGCATACCGTTCGGCATTGGCCGACCGTTATTACCCTGGACAGACATCCGTGGCGGCATGTTGTTACCGGCAACCGTGGGTGAACCGGGAGGACGAACCATAGGGTCGCTCTTTGGTCGTGACTGGTTGACGACGTTTAGGTTGTGAAGAATGGCGTAGAGAGACTCGATCCGCGGGACGGCAATACCGGCTTCCTGGGCGAGACGGATAGGCGAACCAAGATAGGTCTCGACCTCCATGGGTCGTCTCGCAGTGAAATCCTGCCACATGACGCTTTCTGACGGCTGCGGCTTCGTCATCTCGGTGATTGTCTGCTCCTTGAAGTCTGCGGGGAACTTGCAGCCCTGCGACTCGGCGAGGGCCAACAGTTCGTCGAGTATGCCCATAATCATTTGACGAACGCCAACCTTCTCAATGAGCTGGGCATGGTTTGCTGTTTCGAAAACAACACTGGTAGGGTGGAACGCGATGGGGCTAGAAAAAATTAGTGTTAGTATGCAATCAACGTTGGCGCATCAAGGATAATGAGTCGGTAGGTGGCAGGGGCGCTCAACATACCCAATTAGCCGCTCGTATTGCTGCTGGCGAATGTTCGGCGACACCTTGCAGTCGACCTGACCCGAACTCAAAGTCATGGCCAGGGCCTGTGCCATATCCTCGCGGATGGTCTGGGGAATGCGCTCGTTCAAGCTGTTGGTGGGGCCGACCCAGATCTCGGTCGAGCCCTTATGCTCAAAGTCACTGGCGCCGAGCTGGACGACCTCGGCCTTGGAGACTAGTGATAAGACGACATTTGTTGGGAAGCGCTCTTCGATGGCGGCTTCGACGCCGAGGCTGTGAGTGGTGTTGACGAGGATGCAGGTGTGTTGGGGTGTAACGACGGCGTCAATGATAGTGGCGAGGTCGTAGACATCAGGAAGGGCCTTGATGCAGAGGATGACATAGTCGAATGCGCCGTCTCTACGCGACGCGGCTTCTTCTGGAGACTTGACAACTGCGAGGTGGGTTAGCATTGCAGTGTTCTACTGGCAGGGTGATAACAAAAGAAGGGCGATCCATGAATGGAAGTGACGTACCATGACGCGGCTTAAACCGCTCGTTGCCAAAGATTGATGACCTGTATGCGATCACAAATGTTAGTAGGCTGGACAGACGCTATGGGAGAGGAGATGAGACACGGAGTCGGGAGCCGAGTGTCGGTCGTTTCGGAGGCGCGCTACGTAAAGTTTTGTACTTGATTCGACTCGGCTCGACTCCGTTCGTACGGATGGGTCGGGGTGGTTTGAACTGACTTGAAAGAGATGCCGTATTGCGCGACGTGCTCGAAACCGGATTTCCACACGAGAGTCACATCGCAGGCGTTCGTGGCCTGGAGGCGCCAGGAAAGGAAAGCGGACACGGCATTACCTCCCACTGTGACCACATTCATTAGTTCAAAGTCGTCCTCCATGGTTGACGGCGAACAATCCGAAGATTTAACAAAAAGCGAGAAGGCTGGCGTATGACGACGACATGTAGGGGGGCCAATTCGTTCGTGAAAATTGGGTAGTGGTAGGGCAATAAAGAAAAGTAGAGCAAGAAGAAGGAACAGGCACGGCCTGAGTTTGGATAAGGGAACGTAAAAGCGGAAGGAGAAAAGAAGAGGTATGGTATGGGTATAGCGTAACGAATATTGTAAGCCGTGCAAGTCGATTGTGTGTAATTGCACGAGGTGGAAGAATAGAAAACGAGTGAGAGAGCCAAAGAAGAGCCCAGAAAACCAGCAAAACGAAAGACTGAGAGGGGAAAAGGGGAAAGCAAGAAACGAGTGTCGTCGATTTGTGAAGATTGGGGAAAGAATTCGACGAGAAGGGGAAAAGACGAGAAAGAGAGAAAGAGAAAAAACCAAGGCAGAGGCAAAATGGACGTAGAGCAGGGAAGGGGTGGAGAGGAGGGAGGGCTAGACAAGAATAATAAAGAAAGTTCCCTAAATTCTCTAAATTTCTCCAGGGGCGGTAATGGCGCGCACGCGGAGCAGAACAACAAAAGCAGGGCGGCGGAATGATGAAAGTCGTGCAATGGAGGGTAGGGGAAAGCAGTGGAGGGAAATGATAGGGCCGCTTCGTCCGAAGAATGCAGCAAGAATGCAGCGGTGGGACAACAATAAATCAATTCAGGATAAAGAGGCCAGGCACGGGTGCGGCTGCGGTAGCGGGTAGTGGGAAAGGTGGTAAAGAGCCAGGTTCTAGCCAGGGGCAGAGGCAGAGAGGCAGAATATAGCGGGAAATAATTGGGGGAGAGGCGAGATAGGGGAATATAGTGTGCAAAGAACGAGGCCAAAACGTGGGAAACGAAGAAAAGCTTGTCGAAAAAGGAAGCAAAGGAACGCCGTAATGGTCATAAAATCACCCAAAAAAAATTGAAGCAAAAAAATAACGAAAATAACTTAACGAAAAGAAAAAAAAAAACCAACCTGAAAGGACCTTGAGCCGGGGGTTTGTGGGCGCCATTGTGGGCAGCCAAGAGGCCTGAAAAGGCAAAAAAAGACGAGAACGGATAAGGTTGTTCAACGGAATCGAGAATACGAATCGCAAAGGTGTCGTGGAGTCTGGAGAGAGACGAAGGAGTCGAATAACGAGTTGCTGCCGGTGAATGGCTGATGCTTCAGCTTCAGCTTCGCTTAGACAAGGGTCGATGGGCTCGAGAAGAAACGACTGAAGAAAGAGTCAAGACTGCTTTCAGTGCTCAGTGCTGGCAGGCGCAGACGCTGATGCAGATGCAGATGCAGCGCGAAATGCAATGCAGGTGCAGGTGAAGGTGTAGCTGCAGGCGGTGCTAGGCCTGTCGGGGCCAGTTGAGACGTGGGTGAAAGTGGACAGGGCCACACCAAAAACCAAAAGGGCGGAGACGCGAGGCACGGCCAAGTCCAGGATTGGATTGGGCAGTGGGGGTGAGCGCGAGTTTGACCAACTTTTGGCGGCCGGACCAGGCTGTGATAGTGACAGCGGACTGGGGCAGTCGTCGACAATGGCAGGCAATTGAGCCTCGCCGGACGTTTGGACGTTTAGACGTTTGAACGATTCGGACTTGTTGACTCCTATTCCGTATCGGTCTATCCTGTCAACGATTTATGTCAGTATGGAGATAGCGGGATCGATGTGGTGACAAAGGTTAATAGGGCGTCAAAGCAAAAGACACAACAAGAAAGAGCATCAAGAAGGCCTAAAAAAAAACAGCCCAAGACCTGGGGGCGCACACAGCACCAAGACGCAACAAGAAGGGAACAGGAAAAGGAACAAGATAGCGCCCTGTCTGCAACGGACCCGGCGTTCGAGAATCGACAGTGGAAAGTGGGAAGGGGGGAAGGGGGGAAGGGGGGCCCAATCGACAAAAGGACTGAGCGACAGTGAGACAGCAAAAAAGGGTGGCCGCCCGCACAGGTGCCAGTGCCAGCCCAGTGCCAGATTTGGTGGCAGAAGCCAACCGGCCAGGCTAACTGGGATGAAGGATCGAGTTCGCCTCTGGGCAAACCAACGAACAGCGCGGCAGGCAGGGGTGTAGTGCGGGTAGGGGGTGGGGAGAAGGAGGAACGCTCGGCGCTGGCGGCGTTTCCCCCGTGCTTGTTTTTGGGTCGCTTTTTGGTCTGTTTTTTGGTTCGTTTTTCAACGTGGTTGGACCTGGTCTGGCTGAACTAGCGGTGCCTGTCTGTGCCCTTTTCTTTGCCTTTTCGTGCCTGGCCGGTTTGAAGGGGCCGATTTTGGTCGATTGGATCGGTCTAGGGGCCAATGACAGTCCCTTTTAGGTTGTCGATCAGGAAGAAAGGGCAAGGTGCAAAGGGAGAGCTGATAGAGTTGGGACGAGACATGCAGATGGTGAGGCAGCGACAGAAAAGGAGAGTGAACAGAGTAAAAAAGGGCCTTGTGAGGTCACCCACACTGTAATCAAACAGCGTTGGCCACAGCGTTGCCTCTTGATGTCCGGCCACATCGCTGACGACCAAGCGGCCCCGTTCGTTCGGTGAGAAGGGAAGGGCGTGTGCAGAAGAAAAAGTGTAAAAGGTGCAAAAGGGTGCAGGGCCGCCAGACGGCGGAAGGCTGGGATAGGTCGGGGACGAAAGGGCGGTGCGCAGGAGATGGAAAGGCGCCGAAGATGGAATAGAGGAAAGGGGAGAGCGAGCTGTGTAAACCGTGAAGAAGTGTTAAAGCAGACGCGCGCCAAGCTATGTCGGCCCCCCGGGACAGCCGGACGACCCCTGGTTTGCGCGTGAAGCTATGTGAGCTGTGGAAGGACAGGCGAAAACGCACGAGTGGGCGATGCAGGTGAAAAGCCGTGTAAATTGCAAGGATGGCAAGGGGAAGAAAAAGAAAAGAAAAAAGTGTAGATATGCAGGGTGTAGTGCAAAGAAGCAATATGGAAAGAAAAAAGGATATGATGGCGCACAGCAGCAACGGGGCAAGCAGGCGACTGGTATTCTCAGTTGAACTTGTTGCCCTTTTGCCTTTATGCTCTCTGCCGGCCATGCAGACAGGTCTTATGTCCCTTCTTCTTTCTTGGTGCTTCCTGTTTTGTGTGGTCTTGTTTGACTTGTCCGGTATGGCATGGTACTGTTTTGCTTCCTGCTTTCTTGATGCTCTATACTGTCATGTGTCATGTTATGCCTTACCTAGAAGAACGTACAGTGATATTGGTAGACGAGACCAGTCGGGCCGGCGGTCGGGTATCAAAGGCGGCGAACGCGTCGAGTCGGTGACGGGATGTCGCGACAGAGAGGAGGAGGCAGGGGTAGGCCAGTTGTGATAGTCGGGGTAGCGAGGCTGGCGTCGATGTGCCGGGCGATGATAGGGACAGCGCGATCGTCCGATTTGGGAAGAGCTCAAAAAGTCCAAAAGGGCAACGAGAGCTGAAGAGCTTTCGTGGGTGGTTGACGATGGCGTCCAAGAGGTTCTGCTTTCTCAGTGGGGAACGGGGTGTGTGTGGGAGGTCGGTAGGGATCTGCCCGGGTCGTTGGAGGACACACTAAACTCTGGAAGGGATTTTGAGATTGCAGCCGCTTGATGGAATGGAATGGGCTGGCGAGAAGCAGGAGCTTGGTGGTGGTCGATCGTCTATTAACGCGTGGGAAGAGGCCTTATTGGGGTTGGCAAGCCGACAAAGCTGGAAAGCTGGGCGATCTGTGGTAAGCTGAGGCTGGACGATGCTTCTGGCGTAATGTAATACAAGGTCGTTATCAAAAAGTTTGACTGGTTTGGTGCGAGTGTCTGTGTGGTTGCGCGCGCGCGTGTTTTCTTTTCTGGGCGTGGTGCGTGTGCAAGCGATGACGACGTGGTCGGCCGAGTGGTCGTACGGTCCTATCGAAAATGCCGGATGCAAAAAAAGAGGAAGCCAAGAAAAACAGATGTCGAAGTTGCGCAATAAGAAATAAACAAGAGTCCGAAATAGAGATGATGAGCGAAGGACAAGAAAGAAAGACAAAAAAGAAAATGGGAGAGCCAAAAAGTGCGAAGCGAAGGACAAAAAACGGGCAACACAAGAAAGAATAAACGGCCCAAACAGTCTCGCGCCTCTCTATCTCGTGATGGTCGACAGGGAAAAGGTGAGAAAAGGGGAAACGAGCGGATGGGGAGAAGAAACAAAAGAGAGAGAGAAGAGAGAAGAGAAACGAAAGGACGCGAAAGGCAGAGACGACGGAGTAAGAGGAAGGAGATTGAGGGGAGACAACGGAGGAAAGAAACAGGCGGAAGAAACAAGAGACAGGGCCAGCCAAGTTTGGGGCAGCGGAGACGGGTGGCCTGTGGAGAATCGAGGCAGGCTCGCAGGCAGGGAAAGAGCGATGGAGAGCAGAAGAGGGGGGCAATAACGAAGGTGTTCGGGAAGCTCTACCAGAACACAAAAGACAGAAACCGAAAGAGGAAGAAAAGGGACCAGGAACAGCTAGGGAACAGCTAAGGAACAGGGAAGGGGGACAATGGAAGGGGGCAATGGAAGAGCCAAAGGGTTCTGGCCATGAAAAAGAACGTTGGAAAAAAAGCAGATCTAAGGTAAAAAAAGAGAGAAGGCTGTGTGGTCTCCAAGCGATCACCTTGTTTTTTCCTGTTTTACTTTTCTGCTTGCCCCCTTCTCACGCAGCTTCCCTCTGAGCCTCTGCCGGTCTATCGCTCTTGCTGTTTCTTGCTGTTTCTCTATTTTCCTACTCGCCCGTTTTCTCGTTGATTTCCTTATCGGGACAGGCTCCCGCGTCTTGGGAAGTTGCTTCGAGATAGATACGTTGTAGTGTGAGTGTCTCGGTTTGCTCTTTCCTTCCGGAAAGGGGCGGTGCCTGGGGTCCCCCAGCGAGCGCGGCAGAGGAAGGATAGACAAGGCAGGAGTGATCGAGACCAACAGGTGTGTATCGAAGCTAATCCAAGCAGCTACGGGCTGGGTGCATGGCCGGGAAAGAGCGATGGTGGCTGCATACCCTCGCATCGCCAATGCGAAATGCGAGGCGAGCAATTAACGAATGATACAAGCACAAAAAGCTGCAAACAATAATGGCAGGCAAAGCAACAATGCCGCAACGCCGCAACAGAAGTGCCTAAATGTCCTGTAACTGCTGCAGCTGCATTTCAACAGTTGGGCCGTCTCAAACGAAGAGTCGTGAAAGATATGACGGGGGAAAAGAAAGAGAAAAAAAAAGCCCTGCCCAGGGATGCACATGTTGTCAACGACGCACACACTTTTCTCGGTTTTCTGCTGCGTAATCCTCTTCCCTGCTGCCCGGAAAAGGCAGCTACGTCGTAAGACGCAGACAGCTTACCCGTACGCTACGAGATTGCGACCCTTCGTATTAACTTTCATGCAAGGGAGGGTCGCATGGCGCGTTATGCAAGTAAGCGGTATTGGTTGGGAGACAGCGAGCTTTGGGGCGAACACTTTACGGGTGCCAATGGCAATGCAAAGAGTACGCGTAAAGTCAACATGACCAGCGAATCGCAGCTTGACGTGAGACGGCTTTTTTTTTTTAAAAAAAAAAAAAAAAAGAGGGATGTCGTTTACGAAGTATGGTCAAAAAGACGCAGGAAGTCAGCGAGAGCCATGCATAAAACGGGGCGCCAGCAAGACGTGACGCAGCGCTACTACGCGTCCGCAGTGTCCAACTTTCCCAGATTTCTGTCCGTCGGCGCGGACGTCGTTCTTATTTGGAGTTTTTGTCTGGCCGGGGGTCGCACAGGAATTAATTCGTTTATTTCGTTGTTTTTTTATCTTCATTTGCTTTTCCCATGCCGAGGACAAGGACCAAGGACCAGAATCAAATTTAAGGTCCGTCTGAAACCGTCTTGTGTGACAGATGGCAGGCTGATAGATGAAGGTCGGATGTATGTTTATATGCATATGTCTTAAATATGCAACAATGCGAGTTTATGAATATTCAAGAAAACAAGGCAAAAGGGAGAGATAGCTCGCGCGCACAAGCCAATTCAATACGAGATGCATCCACCACCACCTCGGGCACCGCCCAGAAAAAGCAAAGACCGCTGCAAATTTGCAAAAGCGGGTATGAAGTGGTGTGGAGAGGTGACGGAGTCTCCCAGCATCCCGAACCATAGTAGAATTTGCAAAGTCTCTTTCTGTGGTGAGCTTTTGATGTTTTTTTTTCTTACTTGCTTTCTTTTTCAAGCAAAAAATTCCCCTGGCCTGATTGTGCCTCACCCATTCTAGATAATGTGCAAACTAGTCAATCATGCCCTTTGGAGCAGTCTCCATCAACAGACAACGATAGCCGAACAACGATAGTCCACATGTTTGTTTGATACGAACCTTCTGTGGGATATGTTGGGACGACATGTACACGTATCATCTTACCATGCCGTTCGGAAGACGAAAAGGGAACAGCCGAGCCTACTAATCCAGCCCTATCCGTGTATTGCTCTCTATTTTTGTCATCTTCATCGCAGCTTCGTATATTTTTGTTCCATGCAGCTGGATCTGTGGTTTCGGGCGTCGTCATTTCAATCTCGTCTATTCTTTTGTTCTTTATTGTATCCTTCTTACCCAACGGCACACCTTACTCCGTACGTTTTGCCCATCAACGCACGATCCAATGCAGGTCCGCGTTGTTCACGATCCACTGTCCGCAGTTTTTCTATTTTTCTACGCGTCACCAGCCGGTTGGTCGTTCTATCAAAATAGTAGAGATATCTCGCTCAGACGAGCCCACAGGAGCACTTGTGCCTGATAGAAGCTCCTCAGACTCCGCCCGCTTGCCCAATTTGAGGATACACGCAACGCCCAAGTTCGTCATCAACTTTATTTTGCAGTTGTCCGGCGTCCCAGAGGGGCCCAGAGCACAGCTCCTTTTATGGAGCCACATACGTAAGGAGTCAAAATTGAAGGTTCTATGAGGGGACCCAGAAGCAGGTTGCGCGTTGACGTGGGACTCGACTCCCACGCCGCAATGGCCCGCAGCCGCGCTGGGTTGCGATCGAAAAAAAAAGGAAAAGTGTGAACTGCACGGAGAGCTAAGAAAAGAAACCATATGGGGGAGGGTCCCGTTCTCATGGACCAGTGAAGAAGAAAAGAAGAAGAAAAAAACGAAAGAAAAAAAATTACAGGCCTTGCCGGAAACTGCCGTTTGTTTTCTTAAGCTTCCGCGTATATTAATTCCATGTAGTGACAGAGAACGAGAGCGAGCTCTATGAAGAATTTTCCCCCACGTTCTGAAGCCTGAAAGCCTCACATTTACGACGTATTCTCATATCTATTTGTCAGTCAACCATCTGAAAATTCGAAGAAAGAATCACCGAGCATCCCGCCGCATATTCAAACATCTCTTTCCCACTGCTGTCAGCCAAATTTTGATTTCTTGGACCAGGGCACCGTCTACTGAGCGCCTATCCTCGATGCCTGTAATTCTGTAATTCGGACTCGCGGGTCCGCTGTGCACGGCCAAAGCCCCCGAATTTACAGGTGCTGCACACCAGGTCGGCATTTATTATTCACTGGGTTAGTCCCTTGGCATCATAGCTTTTCTCGTCTTGTCTGTTTCGTCGTCTGAAGTTGGTCGTCGTATCTTGCTCTTCGGAGAGTTTATATCCACCGTTGTTTTGAACATGGTCTGTTTTCTCCTTCTCTGTGTCCTCTCTTCTTTTTCGTGGACGCGTTTTAAAGTTCTCACGTATTTTCTCGTGTTCCTCGACACTCGATTTAGATGAATAGTCTGTTCCCCATGCCTGTTGTAGCCCTGCTACAGTGGCTGAGCAGGAACAAAAAGAAAGGGGGAGTCTCGATCGCAATGATCTTCCGCCAGTGCAACTCAACAAAACGAAACAAGGAAGAACAGAAAGCTGTGTCAGCACTTTGTCCATCACAGGATTTCATGGCGTATGTTTGGCCCGAGGATGACATTGCTCTGGACCCCAGACACGGATCTGAGATGTTGCAGCCTCAAAAGCAAAGGGACCTCGCTGCACAACAGCCATACACATGTTCTACGAGAATGCCGTGGCCTGGAGAGAAAAGCTCTCACCTTCTGTTTTCCATGAGGCAAGATCCTTGTCCAGCTGTGATAGCTCGCCTGGAGGAAGCACCACAGCGTTGTGGATGCGGAGAGGCAAAGAAGGAAATAAAGAAAACTCAGAGAAGAAATTCAAAAGAAAACGAAACAAAAGGCCCCATAAGAAAAGAAGAAGAAAAAATACAGCTGCCTGTGCCAAGACCTCCAAGGCCGGGCCAGGCCAGCTCGGCCAGGTCCAGGTCCAGGTCCAGGTTTGCGGTCTGCGAGGCAGAGTTTGGATTTCTCACTCCATTTTTGCGGGTTTTGCGGGCATCCTGTGGCCTTATCCTTTCTTTGAGATGCCTCTTCTGTCCTGGACAATTGGGAATTGTTGTTTTCTCTTATTTCTGGCCCGGCAGAGCCAAGACCGAGCCTGAATAATTGCCTGTACTTTCTACGTATTTTCTGTATTTTCTTTCCAAACAAAAGCAGGGTAGAAAGTACGTAAAATACGGTGGTAAGAAAGATAAAAGATACGCAGCTGGGCGGACCGCGGCCTGGCAGTACTTTTGCAAAACAGCTGAAAAAAAGCTTCACTTCCCGCCGTTTTCCATTTTCAATCTTCTGTCAAATTCCCTGAACAGCTATCGGGTTGCATTCTAGATGGAGTGCATATGCTGTCTCTCAATCGCGGCCGTGCCCCTATTCTTGTTTTCCCATCGAACATCTTCTCTTTTTTCCTATCTTTTTTTGGGTTTTAC
The DNA here is from genome assembly GCA_016097105.2 of Sporothrix variecibatus. Lineage (NCBI taxonomy): Eukaryota > Fungi > Ascomycota > Sordariomycetes > Ophiostomatales > Ophiostomataceae > Sporothrix > Sporothrix variecibatus. The sequence continues at coordinate 2,363,064 of JADMNI010000003.1, forward strand.
TGCCTCTGCCGGGCCTCCAGTATCTCATGTTTCTGAGGGCCTGGCCTGAAAACCTGTATCGAGTTAAATTGCGGCTACGTCAAAGACTTTTTGTTCCCCTTGTCCCGCTGCAACGCTCCGGGACTGGGACTCCATATCTTTCTCTCCTTCTGATTGTTCCTTACCAATCGCGGCTCGTGCAATACCGTTGCACTGAGGGAGAGCTCCTTTTGGGGGCGTCTCTTCCGCTTAATTCAATTCGTTATTTTATTCCTTTTCTTTTTTGCCTCCAAATGTCTCCCGGCAGCGCCGGAAGGACAGGGTGGCAGCCCAAAAAAAAAATCCAATTGGAATAAAACATCTTCGTAATGTTTTGTTCCAGGGTGGTATTGAATCGCACAGAGGGATGAAAAGAGGGGAGGGGATCAGCTAACAAACATCGAGCCAGGACAAAAAGGAGCCAAGCTAGACCATCGGCAACGCCTCCAAAAATAAACTGAGTGCATCGCTAGTGCTTTTGAAAATTCGCGTTGGAAAAAAATGCTTGAGATTTGGTTCGCTCGTTCAAAGACACCGGACCGAAAATCAGTGTGTGCGAGTTCCGTCGTGGCTTTTCGTAGTGCTCTATCTTTTTGCCCTTTTTTCTTCTTCTTCCACGCCAGCGTCCGACCTAAAAACCCACTTTCGGCTTTGATGGAGACCTGGGATCTTGGCCTTTCGATGGTCCTCGATGGCCCTGTAGGATTTTTGCCGACAGGCTCGGCAGGTACCAGTTGGCAGAGAAAAAGACGAAAAGGTGACATACGCCATAGGTTAGCAAAGAAAAGTAAAACGCGCGCCAGACGCGCCGCAGCAAAGTGGAAGAAATGAGAACACGCAGGAGGAAGGTGGCAGAGAGTAGGACAGTAATGAATTCCAGAATGTGTATACTCGTACGTCGTACGTCGTACAGTGCATCGTATTACGAAATACGAAGGCTTCAAAGTTACAGTCACAATCACAGTTGCAGCTCGACAGTTACAGCTTTTGCGGTCCAGAGCCTCTTTCAGATCCGAGACACACGACCCTGCAACTGTTCGTGATGGGCACAAACGGGCGTGCTCAATCTTCTTGGGAAGCCCGCCCTATTTTGGTCCCTTGAGCTTTTTTCTCCTCTGCTTCATTGTTCTCGAGTCTCGAGTCTCCATGCAGCAGCCCACACCAGCGCCATCCTCCACCCACCAAAATAGTGTGGCCCTCCTGTATTCCGTAGTGCCGATGCAAGAGGACGGGCAGAGATCGCAAGGTTATTCGTGAAAGTACTCCATGTGCTGTGCCTAGTGGTAGGTGGTATTGATGTGTAGTAATGTATCTTACTGGGTAGGTGGGCGAGTGGGCTCTGTTGCTCTCAGTCTCGCTCACAGAATCAACATCGACCTCTTATTCTTATTCCTCGCCATCTTATTCGCCCACCGGGGCAACTTGCTGTATCCTCACAGCTCTAGAGGGGTTTGCTCCGGGCCTATGTTAACTGGGGGCTGGTCCTTTTGTATGGTTGTTGACGAGTTTTTTTCTCGTGGGGTTTAATGCGTGTTTTTTTCTCTGTCTACTGGGTACGAGTCCGGTTTCTTTGTTCTTGTTCGGCGAGCTACCAGTCGTAGCGCCCGCTAACACGCCCAAGCTCGACAAGAAAAGGAACGGATAAGACGAAGAACTGAGAGCTACCAACAACAAAAAGCAAGGACAAGATCAGAAGCTAAAGACGGGTGTGCAAACAAGAGCTTGCTGATCAGGCCCAGGCCCGATCTCAGGTACCGGGGAGCTGTTGTATCTTTTCTTTGTTTGGGAAGGGTCTTACTGTTGCACGAGAGGGGTTGCCAACCTTGTTGTTGTGGTTGCTTGTGAAAGTCACCCCAGTGTGAGTAAACAACAGCCGGTTGATACGTGAATAAAGGAACAATGAAATGACAGAGCAAAAAGAAAAGTGAGTGCCTATTGGTATTGTTGTATTGTTTTAAATTGGGTTAACAGATATACTTATTTTATTATATTATATTATATTCTCCCGAACAATAAAATAATAAAGCATATAAAAATAAAAGTAAAAGGCATTTTATCACAAGCTCGTATATTTGCTAAACTTTGAATATAAATAAAAGTATCAATAGTTACAACAACCTAACACAACGAACAAAGCCTACGCAGAAATAAACAATAAACAATAGAACTTACCGCCCGCCTACACACATATCAGGCAAATGGCGTGCTACATGTTGAATTTGAAGCTCCAAGCTACCCACAAAGACAACCATACAGTGTAACAAAAGGAGATGCACACACTGCCTCCAAGGAATGCATCTGAGACACACAAGGGCAACAGACACAACATATTCGAGACAATGCACCCAGAGATAAGAAGGACTACTGCGCCCAAGGCAGCCGAAAGACGGGAAGATGAAGAACGGAATTAACGGAACTACCCCAATAAGATGATAGGCGACAAACGCCACATGAAGGAGCTCTGTTGTCTTCTATTTTCGCTGCAGCCTGTGTTTTCGTAGCCCTTTCACACGACGGAGATACCCTGACACTTGGGATGGGCCTGATCGTCCCGATGCCAGGGCGTTCGTTTCCAGACCAGGCCCCAATGGTACCCGGCGGAGATTTCTCCAGTCTCGAAGCTTTGAGAAACAACAGACAATCGAGACAGTCCATATTGAGGTCCGTCATGGGTTCGGTCTGGCATCTCTCAGGCAATGCATTGTCGAGCTCCATGTTTTTATCATGTCTTTGGCATTTATGTGGACACAAGAGGAGCATATGAGATGAAATACGTCGTATATTGCGACAAATGCCACAAAGAACAAAAGAAAGCCAACCGAGCTTGAAAATAGAACGATTCACTTCTCCCAATTCACATTGAATATTTATCTTCCTTACGGAAAGATATTCCTTTTGCGTCAATCTTCTTGATATCCTCAACACAATCAAAAGGGAGGTCCAGATAGGCTATGATTGGAGGATCTCAATCTGCACGGAACGCACTGAACCGAGTCCCACAACTGTGCACCCCCCTGTATTTGGAAAGAGGACAGCACAGAACAGGCAAGCATCTGCCATGCTATTTCACGGCCGTCCATGCGCTGGCCAGCCTGAAAAGCCTCGTTTCTCGATTTTTTGAGGGTGTGTGTCCTTTTGTCTTTTCGGCGGGAAATCATCAAAGCCACCACGATGCATGCCATGCAAGCTATTTAGAAAGGACCGCAGCGCCAAGGCGATATGCACGTTTCTTTTTCTCATTCTTCCCCTTCTTCTTCATCTCGTTTGGCTTTCTGGCGGCAATCCTCCTCGCCTCTTTTCTTCTCAGCTCCCCGGCAGCTTATTTTATATTTCAAGCTGTCCCCCCTGCCCTTTACTTTACCTTGACGCCACTTGACATCTTTTCTGTCTAGCTGCCACAGGCGGACAGAGAGACGAGAATGAAATAAAGTTTTTGCCCCTTTTGATATGGCGGTCAACAGGTGCCGCGGCCCCTGGTCGGCAACCACCAGAGAGCAGTGTGGGGAAAGAGGGAAAGAAGAAAGGCCATCACGCGGAATCACACGGCAGTAGTTCGTCCTCGCTTCGAATTTTGATTTGTATCATACGACGTTTCTGTAAGCTCTTATTCCTCTGTTTCTTTGGTTCCTGACAACGCACGCTGCAATATATTGGGAGAGAAAAGAGGAAAGGCCCCGCACGTTCGGTATGAAGGCGCCCCTCTCAAGCATAGAACTGGTCAAATCGAGGTCGACAGACAGACTGCACGCCCCTGTTGTAGTGGTGACATTAAAATAAACAACCTAATACTCTATTCTCCATACCGAGTCCGAGTGTTTGTGTTTTTGACTACGATGTCTATTTGTTTATTTGCACACTGACAAAACATCGCACGAAACGCTTCACCCGAGAGTCGAGCTTTCGTGGCCAAAGAAATACAGATGCAGGCCAAGCAAACAAGGCCATGAAGGCCGACGAGGCCATCGAGAGCCCCCTGCCAGGCCTGGTCGGACCCGGCCAGTTTCTTTGGTCTCCATCCGAGAGCCACTGATTTCCCTTTCCAATGCTACCGTAGCAGGAGGCTCACTGTGAGCTGCAGGTCTGGCCTTGAATACTGTGTTTTACAGAGTATCAGTAACGTGGGATTTGTGCTGTTTCCCACTGTTTGTGCGCAGCTCAAAAGCCACCCGGCGCATTGTTTCCCGGGCCTCTTCTGTCGCCGACCATGGGACGCGTCGCAGTGACTGGGGCTGGGCAAGGAAACGTCTTTGTTGTAATACAAGTATTAATCTACCCGCATAATATACAAAATGCTACGGCAGCCAGGGCAGCAAGGCGTGCGAGGCCCAGGACCCTCACCTTACAATGCTGGATGGCAGTCGTTTACCCCCTGTTCAATTACGTCGTTACCATTGGAAAATGCACCCCTAATAACCGCCGCGTACCTTGATTTTGATTTTGGGGACGTTGTTTCGCTGTGGGAAGCCTGTAATCTTTAATTGCCTGTCCTGCTGTCCCATCGATTTGTTCTTGGCTTGCCCGCAGCGGGACGAGACGCACGGTTTCCAGGCTCGCGAAAAGCAGCCTGCTGGCGGGATGTGATGAGAACGTGTCAATATGTGCCGTCTCTTATTGAGCGATGGGCTGCCACAATAACGACATATTTCCCCAAGGTATGTATATGTATATGTTCAAGAAACGTCGCAATAGGGGGCTGCCGGTGAGGCTTGGGCCAGGCCTGGCCTGGCCATCGCACATTAAATGGACTGCCGCGCAGTGTGTTATTGCACCGCCTGTGGCTGTCGTTTGGGGTCCGGTGCAAAGACTCCGGTTTGACAAGGTGTTGTCGCGATGTTGCAGATGTTTGAAGATCGAAAGATTCAACGAAATTAGATGCAGTTGTAAATAGGGGATATGAGAGGAAGCGGCAAAGAACAAAAGAAAGGGAAATCACCATGAAAACAATTGGGTGTCATTGCAAGGTGAATAAAATACGGAGTAGATGCATATCACATATCGGCGATGCAAAGTCCCCTGTCGTGCAAAGGCGCGATATCTCGATGCGACGCGAGTGACAGTCCGGAGTAAATAGCTCGAGATAAAATAGAATTAGGAAACATAAAAAAGGCCAGAGGGCCACAATAAGAAATTCACCGAGATGGATGATATAGCGTGATCAACGAGATGAAGAGTGTAACCCTACGGCGCAAAAGATGAAAGAATATCCCGAGAGATACTTGTGCTCACACACACATACAATATGTAGAGAGTACAAAGACGTACGTACGCATGCAAGTCACGGCGTGAAAGAGGGCGCACGATATCATGAAAATTGCATGACAGGGAACAAGAGTCTACGGCGAATAAAGTATGGCTGCATAGATAGGCGTGATATCTATGTGGCTTGCCTGTCTTGTCTGTCCATCTGGTGGGCGTGTCACCATTGGCGCACGCGGGCCACGCAGTGTCGTCCATGTGCCATTATTTGCTCATATTCGCATGTTTACTTTGACTGGCGAGTGAGAGGCCTGCCTCGTGTGGCGTTTGATAGGGAAAAAAGTGATGGCACAAAACGCCTCGTCGATCTGCTGTGTTACTCGACCGTCTGTCTGTCCACAGATTTTGATTTTTGAAGTGCTTGCTAGCCACCGACGCCCAGTGCTTAATTGTGTTCATGTAAATTACGATTAAGTCTGTATGCTGACAGAACAGGGGATTATAGCACATATTTTTCGTGGATGTTGTCGGCAAAGTTATGGTACCAGAAATCGAGCATTGTGATATAAAAACAGTGCACGTAAAAAGGGTAGTTTTTGGATTTGAAAACGACACGGAAGTTTCGAGGCCTCTGAAGTGTTTTGGGTCCTAATAGAAAGAGCAAAGAACACCCTCTTGGTATCCCGTTTTCGTGTATCTGCTTATGCCGTGCCACGGTCCGAGGATGTGCCAAGGTGGGATGCAGATTCAGAAACAAGAGATGCAGATACGGGCAAACAGGCATGCGAAAGCAGGCTTTTAAGGGGTCAGCTTCTGCAGTCCGGGGAAGGCTTGGGAAAGCTTGTTGACCTTGCAATTTTCTTGTGCTTTTGTACACACATCTACATGGCTAAGGAGAGAACGATGCCAGAGAAGCTATATAGTTTCCACGTAGTATATTCTTACATCTTGCTTCTCTGCCGACCCATGCTTGCTGCATTGCTGCCTACGGCCTGTCTGCACTTCTATCTATCTGGAAATTATGGCTTGCATGTATGGCTGCTATGGTGGGAACTTGTTAGATATAAAACAAAACAAAGAGGATAGGCTGTGAATACGAGAAGACAAAACGTTGTATTTGCGGATTCTCTACCGGTGAATGTTGGGGAGTCTTTTGACTTGTTTTTCTACGATGAATTTGTTTACACTTCTACCTTGCACTTTAAATCTCAAGTCCATGATTTTAAAAGCAAAATTAACAAAATTGACGGTCTACATACTTCGATTGAGATGTAAATAAGCGAGAAATCAAGACCATGGCCCCGGGAGAAAACAAACACCTCAGCAGATCATAGACTGAACGAAAACGAGATACTTTGAAATTAAGAACCTGTTAAATCAATATCACAAAACAGGTAAAAGCAGGACCACAGGTTTAGATGATCTCTTCATATTGCAGCCATCTCGGGTAATAGTGGCTGCACCAACAAAGAAAATACTGTGCCTTGAACGAGCCGTGTCTGCAGGCTGGGCTGTTGTCTGGCCTTGAATAACAAGATACCGCACGTAATTCCAGAAAGTGAGACTCTACACATGCATGCATAAAGAGAAGACAATAAACACGTGCAGGAATAAACAAGATATCTAAACAACTTCATAATCCTCCCGCAGACCCGCCGCTTCCTTTTGTTTTCCCTCGTGTCGTCATGCCAAGAACCAGACGGCATCTGTTATATTCTTCTTGATCTTGCATACGGCACAGACCATGCGAGGTCTTTTGTTTTGTTGTTCGCTCTTTTCTGGCTTTCTTTGCGAGGCATTTATGACTTCTTTACTTCTGCTTACAGACCGTCCCATTCTCATGTTTCTTGATATCTCCGTTCTTCTCTTATGTTGTATTTCTTGTACATGATGGTTTCATGGTTAAACTGCCTCTGGTCCCCAGTCTAATGGCATATTATCCTGTATCTTATGGGCGGCCTTTAAGCTTTCAGAACGGATCGACGGTTAGTACCTTTTCTTTTCCTCTTGATTTATGCATGTGTTGTGCTGCCCGTTTCTTTAGCCGACACTTCTCATGCCCGGCCAAATGGACTGATCAACCTGCTACCAACTCTTATCTTCTGTGACTGCGTTCTTTTTTACTTTCCCAAGCCTTTCCCACTTCTCCCGTGCACCAACGGCAAGCAATCGGTCGATCCGTCGTCCGGTCGAGAGGGTATATGCGGCTAGGAACTATAGTCTGGCTAAATTAAGGGTACGGTAAGCTGCCAGGAGGAGGACGAAGAATAATATAACTCCATGTGAAGGAGCACATAATTTTCTCGTTCGCCAAGGTAACCAGTTTTTCTTGGATATTTCAGACCGTTCATCGTCAAAAACACGATCTGCAGGGGCCAAGTGCTACATCTGTGCTCAGACGAGGCTGTCAGCCTTGTTGAGCGTAGCTGGGACAGACTGTAGTCTGTGGTTTAGATGAAAATGTCACTTTAGGCTTGCTTTTATTCTTTGATCGTTATCCTTTTTTTTATTATGCTTTTCTTCCAAGACCGCTGTTTTACATTGAAACAAAAAAGAAAACATGTAAACACATGCAAACATCATGAAATACACCTCGCCGGGTATGCTGTTCAAAGAAGCCCATCCTTCCCCTACCTTCCTGCCTTTCTCTATATATACAGACACATATTAAATTGATCACCTTCCCACCTCACTCACGCTGCACTTGCCAACAGCCGCCGCTGTGTTGCCATACACTTGCGGAAGTCCAGCTTGGCCTCGCCGTTGGGCACATACGGTCCACTGGCAATGCACAGCACCGTCATGTTCTCGTCGTACTTGAGGTTCGGCAGCAGCTTGGGCGTGATCAAAAAGTACTGGCTCGTGTGCTCATGGCACGCAATCTCCACCATCCGCTCGTGCATCATCCGTTCGTTGCGCGGGTCCATGCCCTGGTTGATCTCGTCGACGACGCGGAAGGGTGCCTGGGCCATCGCCTGCAGCGACATGAGGTAGAAGATTGTGCTTACTGCACGCTCACCACCCGACTGCCGGTGCTGGTCCAGCTTTTGCAGCTCCTCGTTCTCGCGGAACTTGACACGGATGTCAATGGCCCACTTGTCGAAATCCTCGTCCTTGTTGACGCTAATCTCGCCGGCGCAGTTGATCTGCTCAAAGTTGTAGCTGAAAGCATCGTTGATGCGCCCGATGAGGTCGTCCAGCCGCGGCTCCCAGCGCCCGCGGACGTCGGCAATCTGTGCACCCATGCCCTCAAACTCGGACGTGATGCCGGCGAGCGAGTCTTGCAGCTCTGCAATCTTGGTCGCGCGATGCTCAAACTCATCGAGGACGCCCTCGTCCACGGCCCGCGTCAGCTCGAGCTTGGCCCGTTCGGCGGCGATTTCGTTTTGCAGCATCTCGGTCGTCTTTGTTTGGGCCAGTTGGTGCAGCACCCGCGACCGCTCGGTGCCATCGCGCGCAATAGCTTGTGATTCCTCGTGCGCGGCCTCACCGAGGGCACGCTGTACGTCCATATTTGCGACGATATCCGCGAGCGTCTGTTGTTTCTCGGCCTGCAGGTGGTGAGGTGCGAGTTCTGCGCCTGGAGGCCTTCGACGTCCGACGCGGCCTCGATCTCGCGGATCTGGACCTCCATAAACGCCAGGTACGCGTTGCGCCAGCCGCTCGACGTGGTCGGCGTGCCGCAGCACCGCCTTGGCCTTTTGCAGGATCAGGTCATCGAGTTTCGCCACCACCTGCTGGCGCTGCGCCGTGACATCTGCATGCTCTTCGCGTAGTTGGCTCAGCGTGTTGTTCTCGGCGAGCACCTTTTCGGGCAGGGCCAACCACTTGTTGTAATCGGACTGCAGCTGGTTCTTTTCGGCACGAAGTTGCTCCTGGACAATGTGTTAGAAGGTGATGGATGTGCCCAGAGGGTGAAAAGGCATCGTTTTATCCTGGCTGAACTTACTATTTCTTTGTCGACCTCAGCACCCATGCGCAGCGGCTCTGCGTTTTTGTCCTTGAGAGCGCGATGCTCCTCCTGCAGAGCCCGTAGCTCGTTGTTTCTGGCGTCCAGTTTTTGCTGGAGCTCTTTCATTTCGGACATGTCCGCCTGTGTCTCCCTCCAGTATCTGCCTTGGCGAACGTCACGCACCGACGTCGAGACAGCGTGAGCACCGTATTCGCGACGACGGTTCACACGATAGGCCTGGTCCTTGGATGCCCACGTCATGAATGTTTTCGTTGGCCACTACTGTGTCGTACTGGTCTTGTCGAGGGTGTTCCGTGCTGACGGGGACAAGTGCAGTCGCCGCTCGATGCACAGCATAGCGCAGCACCGGCTCGGGTCCTTCGACAAAGTCAATGGCCATACCCTCGAAGCCCATGGACGACAGCTGCTCTGGGCTGAACGGCGACCGGAACGAGCTGAATGGCGATGCACAAGTTCGGATTGTTACAGACAATTCCATCTTTCCGTAGAACTGGTCACTGAGCTTTTTGTGGTCTTCGACAGTTTGTGCCGTGAAACAGAGGAAATCGTCGTTTTGCATCAAAGATTGCACGAGGTTCGAGTATCGCGGTCTTTGATTGAGCATGTGACCATAGGAGGGCAAAGATCTCCTTGCTGAACTGATCCTTGTTTTGCTCGAGCCATTCCAGCCCCTTGCGGCGTCGGTGCGACCCGTCGTAAGAAGCTGAGCTGCTGGCCGCGCTGCGAGTCGAGCGCGCGTATTTCGTCCTCGACCTTTTTCTTTTCGATTTGCACCCGTCCGGCCTCCTCCTTGACACGGTTCATTTCGCTTTGAATCTCACCGCGCTCTTGCTCAAACTCTCGTCGTTGGTGCTCTTTGTCTCGCTGTAGGGAACAAAAGGGTTAGCGATAGTCAAAAAGTTGTAAATTCATACTGGGGATGACAAAACGTACAATCTTCATATTCCACTCTGAGGCGACGAACTCGGGCGGCTTGTTCTTGATCCGGGCTTCTAGGCTTGTGATCTTTTGCCGCGTAGCCGAAATATCCTGTCTCTTCTTTTCGCGAGTCTCACCCATCTTTGCGTGCTGCGCCGTAGCCGCCTGGATCTGGTCCTCAAGCGCTCCACGTTGGCCAGGGCTTGCCCGACGGCCCTGCTCGGCACTCTGTAGCACGGCGGTTCGCTTGCTAAGGCCGGCCTTGAGCTGCTCTTGATAGCGTTTCTTGGCATCGATCGCCTCGAGTGTTGGCTGCAGACGTGCTGTCAGAGCTGAAAGGTCGCGGTTGGCCCTACGCCGGTCGTCCTTCAGTCGCGGTACCTGCGCTTCGCTTCGTAGTAGTGCACGAGCGGCCGGCAGTCCTCCAGGTCGTCATACCGCGCTGGATCTCCTCGCGTTCCCGGTATCGCTCCACATCTGCCTGCTGCATCTGGTGCCGTCCTCTAGGACACGCAGCTGTTCGCTGTCGATCTGGATCTGTTTCTCGGCGTCACGCTGGGCGTGGTAAATCTCCTTTAGTGTCGCCTGCATCTCCTTCATATCGAGCGGCGCCGCAGCCTCGAGCGTCTTGGCCAACAGGTCGACGGCGTTGAGACCCGCAAACTCGGCTACACGATCCTGCGGCAAGAACTGGCACAGGTTGTCGACCTGGATGCGCAGCTCGGCCATCAACGACTGCACGCGCTTGAGGGCGCTTCGTGGCCGTTGAGCCAGAACTTGCGGCTGTTGTCTTCGCGGTTGATGCGAAGCCGCACCACATGGTTTGTCCAGCTCGTCTTCGCGGGCCTGCAGTTCAATTTCGACGAGTGCGTGTGATTTGCCGTGCTTGACAAAGTCGCCAAACGTGGTCGCGCGGCCCAGCACATTGGAGTGGAAGCCGAGGCCCAGACAGATGGCGCACACGAGCGAACTCTTGCCTGTGCCGTTGGGGCCGATGACCAGGTTCAAGCTCGGGCCCGGATCGAACTCGGCGTGCTCGTAGGTGACGAAATTGTCAAGCGTCACACGAACGATGGCGCCGGGCTGGAAAACAGGCTTGGCCTTGGCCTGCGCAGTATTGGCGTTGGAGGCGACGCCATTTGAATGCCGATTGCTGGTCGTAGAGTAGTATGTTTCGTTTGCAGCGGTGTCATCGTCATCGTCGCCAACGTCGTTTTCGCTATTGTGGAAGTCGTTCGCTTCGTCAGGCTCGAGGGATGGTCGCATTCGCTTTGCTGGTCGACCGTTTGAGTTTGGGTTGAGGAGGCTGTTGTCGTCTGTGATGCCATCGAGTGGCCGCCTCGGCCGTGAGCCAGATACTTCAGACCCCGCCATGATGTGGCTGCCGGGTGTGTGTGTGTGCGTGCGCGTGCGCGGTGTCTCGATGTCGATATTGCGTTGACGTTTGCGCAAAAAGTGGCGATCGCACGACACGCTTTGGGGAGTAATTTAGGCGGGCACGCGTCTCTACGCGTCGTTGGCAGTAGTGGCCACCGCTTACATAATTATTGTGGAGTGACTGCACTTAAACCTGGCTCGCTAGGGCGCACCTTCCCTCCTACAGCACTTTGGCGTACATCGACAACCTCCATCTTAATTGAATCGCAACTGGCTTGACATATCGACGGCTTTCCCGACACACCAGCTTGCCATTCTATAGAAGTACACGTGCGTTCTCGATCCGTATCACATGTGCCATCGAGCGCTTTTGGCCCGCTTCAAGTGGCATCTCACCGACCGGCGCCTGTGTCTTTTTCTGTCTCGTCCATTCCATCGACCGTTTCGCCGTCCAGCTTCAAACTTCCCCGACCCCCTTCAAGCAGACAAATGACATATTTATGTAGATGATAACGGGTCCATCTGACTCCTGAAGGCTCCGCCGTCGCCCGCGGGACGACGCGTCGCCAGTCCGGTGCATGTTGTGCCCTTGGCGGCCGAGCGATCGCCTCGAATGGCAAACAAACAAACAAAGCTGTTTATGTCTCTTCCTCGTCTTTTGCTGCAGAAAGTGTGCTGTTTTGCTCTCGTACTATGTCCAGGGGAAGCTCTTGTTTGTGCCAGCTCAATCTTACCGGATTCCAGACGTTACCCTCTCGCCTGTGACGCAGCATGCCAGACTGCGTGCCGGACGCCCTTTTTTGAGCGCTCTATCGAACCCGCCATCCCTGAACAGGGAGAAAGTCCAAACTGACAGAAATGAGCTCTCATCTTCTGCCACCCCTTCTCTGTGTCCCTTTTGCTTTACCCTGTCTTTCCTCTTCCCATTTACCCTCTTCTGATATAGCCCTGCTGATTTCTGTTATTTGTTGTCGCATTATCGCCATGATTGTCGCCTTTGCCTAAAACCTGTCCTGCCCCGCTCTTCGAGGCTCGTCCTTGGGTGCCCGCATTCCATCTCCCTGCGCTCTGCAGCTCTGCAGCGTCGACGCAGACCCATGCGAGCTCCTCTTATTATTTGTCCTCATTCTTGACGACCCCCTTTTAAGGTGCTTTTTGCTGCTTCTGCTTGTATATTGCGAGCTGCCACGATGTACCGAATGTACCTTCCTGGCGCAGGGCGCCTGCCCTGCTTGCAAAGTACTGTAAGCTAGTAGTGCCTACCCCCCTCCTTCCGTTGTATACTTGTTGTGCGTGTAAGTGATTGAAGTGACAAGAGCGAGCGGTCGCCGGTGCCTCTTTCCTTTCTCAACTGGATTCCGGAACTCTGGAATATCTGGCACCCGGGCAACCAGTTTTGTATGCCATAGAACGGGAAAGAGCCATCGTTTCCACGCGTGCTGTGCCCGTACAACAAATCGACCCTTCCCAACGCGTGCTTTCCATGGAACCTTCCCATTCTGCGATTGACCTTTTTTTCTTCGATTCTTCATCTCTTCTCACCTCGCTCTCCTTTTCTTCACCAGCTTTCATTCTGTTTTCATACGCCGCGTGGGACGATCAACAAAATCCCGTCGGCGCCCCGGTCTGCTGTCCGTCTCTGCAGCTCACCCTTACTTCGCATTCTTTTTTTCGCTTGACCATTTACCTCTAGCATCATCAGCCTTGTTGACCTTTTTTGTTTTGTCTTTTCCGAACGTGTGTTTTCTTTGCTCTTGTTCTTCTCTCATCTCATCTTTTACTCGCCTCGACTCGCCATCCATAATATACCTTTCCTCCAAAGCATGCAATAGTTCCTCACCAATCCGTGTCAACTCAAGAGACCGCCATGGCGTCGCGCGCGAGCCCCAGCCGGACGGGCAACCGTGTGCCTTTTGGCGATGCCACATCTCGAGCAAACACCCCGAACGCGCCCCAGGTGCCCGTCCAGTCCAACAAGCATGCAGCCGGCGCGTACATTGAGAACTCGGACTCGACCGCGGCCATGAAACTGTCGGCATCGTTGTCTGCCGTGGCGCCCGGCCCGTCATCCACCGATCAACAGCAACGGTACCACGACCAATACTACCAGGAATACCAATATGCCCAGCAGCAGGCCGCTCAACAACATGCTCAGCAGCAGCATGCCCGCCAGCACCAACACCAACAACAACAGCGGCACCACCAACAGCAGCAGTATGCTGACCACGACATGACCGACGCGCCGCCAATGGACCATGCAGAGGCCAGCAAGCGGAACTCAGCTGCATCTAGGGACTCGCAGCATACATCCGACTCCAAGCGGGCATCACAGTACTCATCCTGCGACGGATTTCCCAACAAGAAGTCCCATATCGGCCCCTGGCAGCTCGGCAAGACGCTGGGTAAGGGCTCATCTGCACGAGTGCGGGCTGCCCGCCATTGTACGACACACCAGCCGGTGGCTGTCAAGATCATTGCCAAGAAGACTGCCCGCATGACCCAGTCTGGTAGTATTGCCCAGCTCGACCAATTCGACAGCAACCTACCCGAGAACGTTAATGGCGTTCGCCGCATGCCGCTCGCCATTGAGCGCGAAGTCGCCATCCTCAAGCTGATTGAACATCCCAACATCGTCAAACTCTACGACATTTGGGAGAACCGCAACGAGATGTAAGTGTCAATGTAATTTCCCTCCCAGCGCTTCCAATTTTGGGGAGGTATATGAGTTTGCATGGAACTAACAGCTTAGCTACCTGATTCTCGAATATGTCGAGAACGGCGATCTCTTTACCTACGTTAGCCAGAACGGTGCTTTGACCGAGGAGGCTTCCGTCTTTGTATTCCGGCAGATGATGAGTGCCGTTCAGTACTGCCACGCATATAATATCTGCCATCGCGACCTGAAGCCCGAGAACATCCTTCTGAAGGCGGACGGCCAGATCAAGATTGCCGACTTTGGCATGGCTGCTCTCCACCAGGGTCCGCGCTATCACTTGCAGACTTCGTGCGGCAGCCCTCACTATGCAGCTCCAGAGCTTCTCAAGGCTCGTCCCTACCGCGGTGACAAAGCGGACATTTGGAGCATGGGTGTCATTCTCTTTGTCATGCTGGCTGGCAGATTGCCGTTCGACGAGGACGATATGGGCCTCATGCTGGCCAAGGCGAAGAAGGGCATCTACACGATGCCGAGTGCTTTCAGCCCGGACGCAAAGGACCTTGTCCACCGCATTCTGCAGATCGAACCCGAGGTCCGCATTTCTATGAACAAGATGTGGCAACACCCTCTTGTCTGGAAGTACGGCTACCTGGATGACCTCGGAAGCAATGGCACTGATGGCCAAGGCCAGGGTGGCCGAGGCACCCAGGTGACACCTCTGGACCTGGCCAGCATTGACACTCAGATCTTCCGCCAGCTCCGTTCGATGTGGCACACTTTGCGGGAGGACGATTTGGCTGCCAAGCTTGTCAGCAATGAGTAAGTTTTCCCGTTCTCACTCTTCCTCGAAATGCTTCTATCGAGTCCTTTGACTGCTAACAATGCCCCTTAGACCAAATGGACCAGAAGCTGTTCTACTGGCTGCTTCATGGCTACCGGGAGCGGCAACAGGAAGACTACAACCCGACACTCACACACTCCGTCAGCGACTACCACCACGTGAACCAAGTCTATTCGAAAAAGGTGTCGACCCGCAAATTCTCAAACTCAAACGCCGCTGGCCACAAGCGGAGCGTGTCGCGCTTCACGGTCATTTCGAATGTTGCTGAGACGGAGGCTGGAACAGAAGCCGTACCGTCAAGTCCTACGATCCGTACAAGTCGTCCATTGTCATGGAACCGAGCGACACACGGGCAAGCCATGCAAAGATTGTTGTGCACCGCAACAACCCGAACGTGGAGGCGGAGGTTCGCTCCATGGTCCAAGCAGAGGCCATGAAGGCCAAGGCGAGCTCGGCAGCGTCAAAGAAGAAGGTCTATCTTCAACAGCGACGTGGATCCGCGGCCTATCTGAAGGCGTCTCGTGGATCAATGAGCTCAATCCGGAGCACTCGGAGCATGCGCAGCATGAGTGGAAAGCAAGGCGTTCGCCCTTCATCGAGACATAAGCGTGGCGTGGACTTTTCCAAGGCGCGCAAGCCTTCTGCCTACGAAGCCGAAGCCGACACGGAGCTGCTTATGAGCGGTGCCAATGGTGTCCCCCAATCTCGTGATACTACACCCGTATGGAACGAGGATCTCACAGACTTTAGCTGCAAGATTGCCAAGGACTTGGACGATGCTTTCATGAGCTCTCTCCTGGCCGTCGATTCGTCTGAAAGGGACGAGGGTAGGGGCTCACCGTTTTCTATCCGACTCAGTAGCCCGAGCTGACCGAGACTTCTGCACCTCCAGCGCAATCCTCACAGGCGAAGAAGTACAAGCCATGGCATTCGCGGCCACTACCTCCTTCGCCGCCACGGTCAGAATCTGTGCAGCGTGAGATTGCGAGAGCCAAGGACAAGGACCAGAAGAGACCGAAGACGTCTGCTGGGTCAAAGGACATAAGCGACGACTCGGCTGCAATCGGCGTTGCGACGTCAGCAAATACCAAGCTGCAGGCGCGGGTTGTGGAGGTGCAGGCCTTTTCCCATGGATCGGATGATCGTCGCATTGTCTCTGCGCCAGTCTACTCACAGTCTGGAAAGCCCGGCGTCATGCAGCTGCCTTCCATCTACGAAACAGGACGAGAGAACTGGCCGTTGGCAGATAAGGACAAGCCGCGTGCATCCTCCGCACCTTCAAAGAAAAACGCACCATACAAAGCCCAGGACATTGAGGAGCTGGCACACATGACGCATGCGGAGAACACAATCCGACTAGTTGTTTCACCGACCAACACCCGGTCTAAGGGACCCATTTCGACGCCGAGACCCATCAGCCTCCCGAAGAAGATCAGCCGTGCTGAGCCCACAAAGACACGCCCTGTCTCTGACCCGCAGCAAAATACCCGCCAACGCTCTGCGGAGAATTTGAAGCAGCCGCAGTTTTCGGACCAGCAAATGTTGCGCCAACAGCAACGGCCACCGAGCCGGCGCGACGAGAAGGCAGCAAAGTATCGTCCCGAGCTTATCACGGAGACAATCGTGGAGGAAACAACGGTGTCGAACCATGGGTCTCTGAGTGGAGGCAGCGATCGAAGCTCAGTGCTTCCTGCGAGACGTTCGTGGTTCAAGCGCCAGTCCAAAACCGATATCCACAACAGCGCTGTGCAGGTTACTGAGCGCCCAGTCTCACAGGTCTCGCGACACACCGAGGCCTCTACGATGCCACCTCCGCAGGCTCTATCCAGGAAGAAGAGCTTCATCTTCCCGTTCTGGAAAACGAAGAGCGATGCGAAGCTGTCTGCAGCTGACGAAAATAGCCAGTTTGAGGCTGAAGGGGTCCTGGAGCGGCCGAGAAACTCGAGAATGAACAGTGCAAACAGTCGGTCCAGCAGAAACAGCAAAAACAGCAGAAACGACAGCCAGCGGAGTAAGAATTCGAACAAGAGCCGTTCTGCTCACAATGGCTGGAACGATCACGACGATGAGCCTGCGCGCAAGATCGACCCGCAGCAAAACTGGCTGTCACGACTTTTCCGTGTCAAGCCTGCAACACGACACCTGTGCCTGGGAATGTCACAGCGCCGTGCTCGCCAAGATGTGGTGATGCTTTTGCGTGATTGGCGGCGTTATGGTATCCGCGATATTGAGGTCGACAAGGAGCGCAACATTGTGTTTGCCAAGGTTGGCTCTGACAACTGTAAGTTCTCCTCCCGTTCTTCTCTTTTCAGCTTCATTTGTTTTGGAACGGACTGTACTAACCATATTGCAGATCTTGGTATCCGAGAAGTGTCGTTTGCATGCGAGATCATCACTGTGATTGAGCATGGCAAGCGCAATCACCTGTGCATTCTGCGCCTGACACAGGAGAAGGGCTCTGCCAACAGCTTCCATAAGGTGGCGGACACAATCAAGGGCGTGATGCGGGAGCGTCACCTTCTTGTTCCCGATAAGCGCAAGGCCAAGATGATGGTCAAAACACTCAATTCTTAGGCTCACGAGCCTACTACTACATTCACTCTAGCGTTTTTTCCTATGTTCATATTTTGCGGTCTATTTATTGGTCTTGATTTGTCTGAAATTGGCGTTTTATTTTGCCTTTGCCCTTTCTTTCTTTCATTTACCAGGCATCATTGGCACCTTCAACCCTTTCTACGCCACCTCACTTTCACTTAACTTTTCTTTCTTCTGTATATGCATATTCTTCTTCCTTATTTACTTTTGGATTTCAGTTGTCTTGTTTCTTCTTTGTTTGGACTGGGAGTTGTCACATTTTTTCGCTCAAATCATGTTCATTTTTGTCTTGCTCACAGCACATTGGTCTTCTTTCATCTTCTGCTCTTTGATAACAAAATAACTCGAGGAGGGAAAGCATCATAAAAGACAAAAGTTAATTTTAATCTAATCCAATTTGCAGATCGCGATCCGTCTCCATCCCAATGCTTGCCCTCTGCCTACGGCTAGATATCTGTCGCTATTTGAAATATCATGCTCGTTGAAGATCTTTGTTGGGTCTTTATGACACAAAAGTATGTGGTACAACAGATAGGCAAGACCGAAAGGCTGTTGGGGCTCATAATTTGATAGGGAGAAGCTTTTCGCAGACAAGGAAATTGACTCTTCTGCATGCATCGTCCAAAAGCGCATGTTGTACCCTCGGCGATCAAGGGTAGGCCTTTTTGCATTGTTACAATCCACTTACAATTCCTGCACCGACTGAAACTCAATCCCTTTATTCAAACTCTCTTTTGTTCCTGTGGGTAGGGGATTGTTTGATGCGCAGTGTAATCGGAACTGCTAATGAACGCTTCGGTTACCTTATCCGAAGACCTCTGTTCCCTGCTCGCTGTGTCGTCTTGCCCTTGTTTTTGCTGCTGCTCGAACATGCCCTTCTTGTCTTACAATAAATATATTTTTCAGTGCGACCATGCTCCCCCAACCCCCGTTGCAACGGGCTTGAAGAACAGAGTATTAAAAGAGAAAACAGTGAACGACTGCAAGTTACTCAGACATGGGTCTCAAAGTCTAAAATAACGATACTGCTGTTTTGCATCCGGAGATATTGTGCGTCGTTTCTCTCCTCTTCTCTCTCTTATGAATTTTTTTTATTTGTACGACATTCCAAAAAGAGTCCAATGCGATGTCTTTTTTATTCCTTCCCCGTTTCAAGTCATTGAGATTCCCTTTTCAGCCCTCCAACATCAATAGTCGTGTCTTAGACAGGTTCAGCATCCTGGGAATCAGGGAGCATTTCAAATTTAACCGTATTGACCGATCGTACATTCAAACTGGGTTATCAATGTATTTCTAATGACTGTGCGTTTACTTGAACTGAATTTCTGTGAAACTAGCTCTTTAATTCGATATTGAATTTGCTATGCCGTTGCTTGCATTTTTTTGCCTCGGTTCATTGGAGAGCATTTTCTTTATCCCAGAATCTCAGGATTTCCGGTCGCACCGCCATACAGGTGTTCTTTGCATATCTTGTGGGTTGAGCAAAAAGAGATGTATTCAATAGGGAGAGGGAAAGGAGAAGAAGTGGACGAGCTTTTGGAGGAGGTGGAAGATGGAGTACGGCATTTGCATTTGATGCAGATTGTTGCAGATGCAGAATGCAGAGTAGCAAGCAGATGCAGTTTGTGTGAAGAATAAATGTGGGGCCGCTAAGTATGTACTCACATAGCGTTTGTTTACTTTCTGTGCTCCGTAAAAAAGGAGGCGGCGATCTCTGGATTGCACACACTAAAGAATGAATTACTGCAGTTTCAATCGCAGCCATAAAATGCAAATGAAAATAGACGCACTCCTTCGGCGCCTTGTACCTGAATTTTAAAAGTAAAAGTAGAAGAAATGCCTCATTGGCACAGGCTATTTTGTGCAGAAAAATATCCAGTTATTGATGATGGACCCGTGTCCCCAAAATTCCCACCCTAATATCTAGTTTCTGAATGCCATAGAAACGTGTGAGCCAAGTTCCAAAAAGCCAGTAGGTTTCCCGTACAAGTTCCATTTCCCATCTTCGAAAATCTTCTTCCAAACCCTTCAGACGCAATAACAAATTGTACAATATGCTGTAAAGATGACAAAATAAATAAGAGAAAGATAACAAGAGAATGCCGCACACATAGAATTATATAGTCCAATGTTCCAAGTTCCTTGGCTCAAACTTCCGATAAAAAGTAGCCAAAAGAAAGTGTTAATCAAAAGATAGCCGGACGCCGAGAGAGAAGAAAATGGTAGTCGAAGCGAAAGGAATATCGCAAATGCCGTAAACATGAGTTAAACAAATCCGTTTAAAACATTGCTTCATCCTTCAAGTCGTCAGCGCAAAAGTCCATGGTTGTCCTGGCCGCCGTCGCTCGTCGTATCGCTCAAGACGCTGCCGTTTGGTGGGTGAAGACCACCTGAATTCGACAGGCTGTTGCTCGAGTTGTCCGATGGCCGTTCGCCGCAACCCTTGACCAGTCGATGACGCTGCAAACCTCAGTTAGTATGGACGCCAAAAAAAAAAACGCAAGACAATATCCAAATTAACGTCTGTGCTTTCGAGTGGTACGCACCTTTAATGCGTCTTTCCGGCTGAAGCTTTTATCGCAGTAGTTTGCACGGGAAAGGCTTGACCGCCAAATGGATCCGCTTGTGGCGCTTCAGGTCATGATTCCGGTTGAACGACTGGGGGCAAACGTCGCACTTGAATGGCCGCTCATGAGCGCCTGAGGGTCCGCCAGGCCCGTGAAGTCCTTTTCCGCCAAGGATTCCTGGAAGGTGATGGTGGCCGATTTGGTGCGGGTTGGGATAATGCGTATGCAGAGGGTTGTGGCTGTAGAGAAGTGGTCTGCCGCGGCCGCCCATGAATCCGCCGCCCGGACCACTGCCAGGACTGCCGCCGCCACTGCCATACGGCATACCCGTATTCGGCACGAGGGCCATTTGGCCACCGGGAGACATCAATGGACCGGAAAGACCGGGAGAGTGGGGCGGTGCCGAGCCTGGGTGACTATATGGCGAATAGCCACGGCCAGCTCCGCTGTTTCCTAGAGGTGGGGGCACGAGGCCCGACATGCCGGCCTGTGACGGGAGTGGTGGTGGGATGAGTCGCATGGGGTTTCCTGCATGAGTTGGGCTGGGTAGGCCGTGCTGCTGCTGGTGTTGCTGGTGATGGTCGCCCATATGGTGCATCGGTTGCGGATTGTACATCTGGAACGAAGACTGGTTCGACATGTTGTGGTGGATGCCTCCCCCTAGCTTGGAAGAGAAGCTGTTCATGCCTAGTCCGGGGGTTGGCGAGGGATGGCTCCGGTAGTTCATCGAGCTGCCGCCTGCACCTGTGCTGTCACGGTTGTTGTTGCTGCCGGTGTCGTGCATGCTCCGAGGTTGCGAGGATAGCGGGCCCCGTGATGTTGAGAAGTCTTGGCTATGCCGTTGTGTTTGTTGGTAATGTTGGTCGTGTTGCTGGTCCATGGAGTGATGTTGCATATTCGGTGACCGTCGCAGTCCGTCGCCTCCAAGCCCCCCAGGGTTTCCGGACATGTTTGACTGGAACTGCGGATCTGTGGCAGACGCGTCTTGTTGAGCAAAATGGTGCCCGTTATGCGTATTCGATGTTGGTGACGGAGTATTTCGCGAGGATCCGTACGAGTCTGTGGGTGCTGTAAACAATGACCGGCTTGGATTCCAATGGTGCTGCTGCTGATGTGCTTGAGAGTCGTCGTTATTTAGGGAGTGGCCAAAGGATGGCGAGTTGGCCAGAGAATTGTGACCTAACGACGTCTGGCCGCCGAGAGAGACGTGATGGTTCAGGGAAACGCTCATCTGCCCAGTTTCGGGTTGCTGGTCTAGAGAAGTAGCCGTATGAGACTGCTGCTGCTGCTGGTGTGTGCTGGGAGCGTCCGAAGCGGGGATTGCTGTCGGTGTCGGAGGTTGCCGCGATCCTGACCAGGGTGAGTCTTCCGGTGGGCTAAATTGACGGTGCTGAGGCCCCTGTGTGTCGTGCCGGGGTCGATGTTGCTGCTGGTGACTTTGAGCAAAGTAATTTGAGCCGTTTGAATATGATCTCTGCGAGCTGCTGCTGCTGATGTTGTCGCTAAGATGAATCACCGCAGGGCTTAGTCTGTCGCCAGCAAATCCTATGGTTGGAAAGAAGTGTTAGGAAAACCGCGCTCGAGTGAGACTGAAAAGAAAGGGTAAAAATGAGCAAGCAATAACGGCGAAGATAAGACAGGTTTGAGGCAGAGACAGGCGCAAAATCAATATCAAAAAGAGAAGGAGGAGAAGAAAGAGGTAAGAGAGGAAGAGGGAAAGGGAAAAAAGAAAGAAGGAGAGACAAAGACGTTGAAAAGAGAATATTGGGGTGTGCGTTAAAAACAGAAAGGGCAATATTGGATCGGTCAGCCGCAACAAGAAAGCTACAGGACACTGAAAACGGCTGAAAGACGGACCGGGCGACGAAGAAAAAAAGCAAAAAGAGACAGGAAAAGAAAGAAACGTGACAGAACGAATAAAACAGGATGGCAAGAACATCAACAGGAGCACAAACAAAACAGGCGACAAATCATGAACAACGATCAAAGCATTGCTGGTGCGGGTGCGGTGTCTTGCGTACTGGGAGTGTCCTGGCTCAAGCCCGGGGATGGCAGCGAGTTGTAGGCAGACAGCGGGTCAGCCCCAAGGCCAAGGTCGATCGTCCAGGCGCGAAGGTCAGCGTTGCTTCCATTGGTCGTGGAAAAGAGTTTCTTTGATTCTTCGGCCGTGTTTCTGCAGCGGCTGTTGACTCTTTTGGGGGCTCAAGAGGGAGAAGATTTTGCTGGATGTCGTGGGAAGCCTAATTCCGGGCGAGCTGTGTGCAAGTCCAAGAGTCCAGTTGAGGGGGTTGAGAGGCAGATGTAGAGAGAAAGAGAGGTTCTCTCTTCCTTGAAGTAGTGCAGAGTGAAGGATGCGGTGATGTATTTGCAGAATCGACCGTTTCCTCCTCAGCCTTACTTTTCTTGATGTTTGGTAATTGTTTGCGTGCTTTGGGTCCTTGAGAGGGGTTGATGGTCCTCTTATCGTCGAAGTGGCAGTGGTGTTATGTGCTGAGAACGAATGCGGCATATAGAGACCAACCTCGAGATGCTTCGCCAAGTACAAAATATAATACAGGTGGAGAAAGAAAAAGCAGAAAGTTGACACAGAAAAATAAAAGAAGAAAGGGAAAGAAAGAAAAGAAAGAAGGAAAGAGGAAAAAGGGAAAAGAAAAGGTGAAAGGAGGCAGAGAGAAGATTTAACAGGCAAAGAAGACGACTGATATAAAACAGACAGAGCACAACACCCCGACGGCAAACGCCTTTTGTGTATTTTCTACCCCTTGTCCCTTGGTACACCGATGATCCCTGATACCTAAAGAACGCAGGATGCACAAAAATAACAAAATGTGTAGCGTACAGGGTAAAAGAGCAAGCAGCCTGTTCTGCCTACTCTTCCCCAGTAGGGCCTAATGCATGTAGTAAGAACTTACTTGCGTTTTGGTGCTGCGATTGTGTTCTTTCGTTGGTGTCGATGGATGGGCCTGGCCCTTTGGGTTCCCCTTTGATGTTAGGAGCGTGGGGAAAACGGGTAGCGTAGAGTAAGGCAGGGAAAGTATGGCGAGCGGATGTGAGGCGAAGCTTTCAGCCCGAGATGATTAGACACAAAGGGCCAAGAAAGAGACGATATACGCAGTTAAGCGCGGATAGTGTGATGGAGAGAAAGTTGAGAGAGTGATTCGGGATGTTCCGTGATGCCAGGGCAAGACAGGTCAAAAGCCGACAAATAGGGAAAACGACTGGGGTGGGTTGAAGGAGGGGGGCCAAAAGATGGTTGAGTGGCAGATATAGAGATTCAAGTAGGTTTTGTGAGAAAAGAGGAGGAGGAAATATGGTCGCAGGGCCGTGCAGAGGAGGAAGGAAGGAGACGAGCACAACGCAAAAGGTCTCAGGAGGTGAAAAAGGAAGATGTGGTAGGCTGAGAAATATGCGTATGTCGTGGAAGAAATCGAGAGAGATGTAGGAGGAGAGTGGAAGAGATCACGTCGTAGGGAAGGTGGAAAGAGAAAAAAGGAACCGAGGAGTGGTTTAAGGTTTAGGGGAAACAACAAGCGGTGGCGGCTGGTTCTCTCCTCTAGGCGGCGCACCCTCGTGGTCTGCCATGCCAGCCCGGAGTCCAGACGCTGGGTCTATTTTTTTCAGGTAGAGATAGACCAAAAACAAAGTTCAGATAGAAGAGTAATAGAGTGGATGTTTGCGGATTTGGAGGGGAGGGGTGTAGTGAAAGAGGTGCCCTTGGCCACTACTCTCCTATTCCCTCTTAACGTTGAGAGAGGGGCGAGACCGGGGGAAGCGTGCGCCTTGGAGCGTAGTCGAGGGTGCTGGAGTGGTCTTTTTCCTGTTGCTTTCTTTTTCTTCAACCTCTTTTCTTCTCACATTGAGGCGGTATCTCTTCTAGCCCGTTTGCTCCATGAGATATTGGATCGATTTGGGCCTTGTCCTAGGCTGGACAGGGTTTGGATGGTCTGTTACAGGCTGGCAGAAGGGGTCAGAGAAGGCAAGACATGGAGGGCACGGCACATCTGCAGGACACAGACGATACAGAGCAGAAGCGGGAGTGAAAGGTTGGCAACCAGGGCGTATCTCTTTTGTTTTCTTTTTCATTTGATGATAGCCCTTTGCTTTTACGTTTTGTCATCTCTTCTCCTCTTCTGGAACAAAGTCGTGTATCGAAGAGGCTAATGATGCCCTCTATCCAGTCAAGGGGTGGAGATGACAGAAAGAAAAGGAAGAGAGAGACGAGAAACGAAGAGGATACTTGGTGCTGGAGAGCAAGAAAGGATAGGCGGTAGATGTGGGGGGTGGGAAACAGGAAGCCAAGTGAACAGGGCAAGGGTGAAGGGGGTGAGTCTATGATGTGATGGACTGGATAACTAGACTAGGGTGATAGAGGGGGGATGAGAGGGGCGGAATGCTCAAGAAAAACAAGTGCTAGGTCAAATAGTGGTTTGCACATACATACCTGGGATGGATGGTCGTCTCGTCTTTGGTGAAAGGGCTGAGACGAGCGCCAACAATGTAGGATGTTGTAAATAAGGTGCTGACCAGCTAGCTGAGCCCTGGCGATGTTGGAACGATCGAGAAAGTAGATAAAATGGAGGAAGTAGTAAAGATAGAGCAGTGGCAGTCGAGTCGGCACGAGTTTTTGATGAGAAACACGGTACTTCGTGTCGCAATGGGGAACGGGACCAGGGAGTCAGAAAGCAGCAGAGTGTATGAGAGCAACGTCAAGCAAGCGCTCCAATATACGCAGATGAATGCGGTCAAGATATGCGATGCCGACTGGCACACAAAGCCGTGCCACTGGTGCTGGTCGGTCACGCAAGCCCGTCGTTGTCCCCTGTTGTGGGCTGTGGGCTCGACCCGTTGGGGAAGATGGAGACGAACTAGAACGAGATGGAGAGAGACTGCAGAGTGGGAGCGTTGGAAGCGTGGGAGGAGGCGAGAGCAGGTTCGGATGAGAAGATGAGGCTGTCGGGGCGAGGCCGTTGACAAGTTGGCGAGGGCGTGATCAGGGGCGTGGAGCAAGCCTATTTCTTTTCTTTCGCGAGATGTGTGTTGAGCAAGATGGTGACATCGAATTTCAGGACAATCCAAGGAGATGCCGAAAAGAGGCTGAGGGAGAGACGAGATATTCGAAAAAGATGGAAGGGACGAGGGGCAGAAGACGGGAGAGGCTCGCAGGCGCCATGCCAAAGACTGGAGAAAGGAGACAGGGGCGCTCACAGGACCAATAGGGTTGGACAAGGAGGCGTCCCCGGCGCAAGGTGTGTCGACACTTTTGGCAGAAAAGGTGAAAGGAGGCGGCGATGGCGGCGAGCTAGAGAGCGTTTTGAAAGAAGGTAGGAGAAAAGGAGAAATGGGCGTCAGTTTCTCGCCAAAAGAGAGCAGAAGGAGGAAAATTATGTGTGCCTGTCGCTCCTGCCGCGCCGTTGGTTATTCTTTCCTCTTGTGAGGTTAAGTCTGAAATTATTGAATTTTTTTTTCTTTCAAGGAAGGAACCTTTCTGTTGCTCATCGACGGCTCTTTCCTTAATTCAAGTATGCTCTTTCCCTTTTCATTGTCTCTTAAATCAACAAAAGTGTCGTCCTTGTGGTTGGCTTTTGTTTTGCAATAAACAGGTCGTTCAGCTACTCCATACTTGTGCATATATATGCACCCGAGACAAGGAACGAGCACAATATGCAACAGAGCACAAGGCGGAAATGCTGGGGGAGCAAGCAAACTGGGGGCAGAAGAGCTAGGGTCAAGGATGGTATGTATGTAGAACTGAGATTTGTCTGGCTGTGACGGAAGTTTGCGGTTGTTGGAGGAGGGCAAGAGCGATGCAGCAGTCTATCCAAGATGCGTCGTAGCTTCCGTATGTGGGGCGTTATTGGGGGTGGCTGCTCAAGGAAGGGAGCTACAACCATCTTACGAGAAGGAAGCTACGAGGAGGAAACCACTCAAAGGTAAGGAGTCGGGGGAAGAACGATGACGAGGAAGGTACAGTCTACTTCGTAGGTTGGGGGAAGGAGGACCCAGCAAAACAGAACCTGGAGGAGAGGCTGAAAACCCGTTTTCCACCCCAGCGCGCAAGTCTCTTGGGGCTGACTGAAAGCCTACGAGAGACCTTGCGCTCTACCAATAACCACACTCTTCCAAGCCGGTCTACGGGTGGAAGGGGGGCCCAGCTTGGACGGAACCGTGGAAAGGGTGGAGCCTGGGCCCTGAGAGGTCTAGACTTTCTGTGTATTTCTACCGCTGAAGAGAGGGTGGGAGAAGGGGAAGAGAGAGGGAAAGGAGCGAAAAGCGGAAAGAAGACGAGAGCGGAAAGAAACGAGCATGAGAGAGAAGGAGCACCCGAGAAAAAAAAAGAGAAACGGCCGGAGAGGGCGTGCAACATAATACTGCAGTCAAGGGGGTGGAGAAACAAAAAAGGAAGGAAAGCCAACCTTACCGAGTAGGGGGGCCAAGGTAGCAGCCCATTGGTGACTGCGAGGCGAGAAAGCGTGGGAGGTGCATGAAAAAGGTGACCAAAAGAGACGAGCTGAAGTGCCTAGTGGGCGGGAAGAGTGCAGAGGCATATTTTCTCATATTTTGACTGGCGGAGAGAAGAAGACAAGAGGCTCTAACTAGGGACAGGAAGCTTTCGGCGAGGGTATGCGATGATTTGGGAAGGCCATATCTGTGCAGCTACCTGTGAAATCCTGGAGGGAAGCGCAAAAAGGATGACGGACAAGCTGTAGGCAGAAGACAGGAGACAGGCCAGGGAGCAAATAGAGCAAAGTTGCGACTTATTGCGACGTACTTTCTGCGCTTCCTACTGACATTCGACGGTGTTGACCTGTCCTTGCCATCTGGATTTGCCCTGGCGCCTGTCCCTGTCCCTGGCACATCATTTTCCAGTTATTCGGTTCTCAGCTGGTAGTTTAAAGTAGGTCACATGGCCACGGTGAGCAAAGGTGAGTGCTTTTTGACCTATATCTCCAAATTGTTTTGCCCCGTTTTGCCTCCCTCATCCCTCTCCTGACTGTTTTGAGCTCTGGGCCGTTGGGCCTGACCGGACGTCGTAACCGTCACGTTGGGACTGGTTCCATTGGGGGCCAATGAGCCACAGCCGAAGCCGGGAAGCTAAAAGAGGCGGTTAGAGACGAGGAAAGTATCTTGAATAAACAAGCACCGGACGATCACATCGATGATACGAGATGAGCGATGGCGATGGCGTCCGTTAAGCTATGAAAGGACAAAGAAGAGAACAAAAAAACAATACCTGGATCTGTCCCCAGAAAGCAAGCCGTGCAGAGCAATAATGCAGGAATATTGTCTTGGCTCTTGTTTACGGAGTAGTTTGGCCAGCCAGTCGGAAACTATCTGGGGCCCTAGGGCTATGGAACGCCTTCGAGGACCCCAAAGTTCTGGTCAAAGCACTTTTTCTATTTACGACACGCTTTCTCGTTTACTACAACAGCACTATGGAAAAGCGTTTTGGACAGTATCATGCCCGGAGTTCTCCGCACTGGCATGCCGTTGGGAACCGAGAAAAGGGTCTCAAAATTCTAAAGTCCTCGATTGAAATTATGCGTATAAAGTACTGCTGTGTATGTGTACGTAGTACGGAGTACTCCGTATCTTACCTCGTACTTTACTTGACTGTGACTGCGGAATGCCTTGGAGAAAGTGGACCGGCTGGCCGTATGCCCAAAGCGGAATCGATATTCGACGGCGCGCTCCATGGCTCTCCATGGTGCCGGTAGGTTAAAAGTCGAGGTGGATGCAGTGTGACTGGTACAAGAGGACGCTACGATACGACGTAGAACTGCAAGTACCTTTTTTGCAGCCGAAAAATAATGAGACATTCTGTGGCAGGACGAGAGCAGGCTTGGTGATTTGGGTTGGACCGCGGCACGCGATGGTTTTGGATGAGGCATGGAAAGTGGCCATATCAAATAAAATACTGAAGAATTGACAAAAATGGAAAGGAAAAAGAAACAGAATATAACAAGCGACTGCTTTCAAAATCAAAGTAAACATTGCAGAACCATTTCATCGACTCACCACATGGACTGATAGACAGTTAGCCCTCATCTGCACCGTGGAATCGATTGTTTCAGAATGTCCGTCTCTCTTTTCGTCAACCTCTGCGAGATGAGCATCGGGCCTTGGCACGATATGATATTGTCTTTATTTCATCGTCTCTACTAGCCAATCTTCATACCGTCACCCCCTTATTCCGAGTCTCTCTTCGTTCCAGCAGTTTGAAAAAAACCGCCAATAATTAACCAGGACGATGAGAAGTCAACTCGTGCTCCGTAAAAGAAAAGAAGAAAAAAAAAGAGAAAAAAAAGGAGGCAAACAAAAAGGACGCTATTGAACGTGTAAGTTAGTCAACTTGTCAGTCCACTCCAAGCCCACGAGATGGAGCACTTGATCTGCGAGCCACACGGCCACACGACGCCATTTTGTGTCTTGGCTTCTCTGCCTTCTCTTCAGTCTGAGAGTCTGTTGCGTCTGTTGCTTTTGGCTTTCCCCATTTTCCTCTAGTGAGGTGCAAAACGTGAGGTGCTAGTGTCTCCTCTTTTGGCAATCCAACGCTAGCATGGGCCACCACTGCAGATTCTCTGATGGAAGGGCCTAGACTTTCGGGGACCTGGGCACGAGGAACAGCGAGAAAAAAGGGAGTTAAAGGAAGCAACAGGCACCGCAGACACCAACGACAGGACAGCCAGCCAGCCCGAGAAACGTGACGGGGCGTTGTCGAGCCTGTCTCAATGCACCGGGATGGGACTAGCGGGATGGGGAGTGGGTGTGGGCTGGAGACGAATGAATACTTCGTATGGTGCTAGTATTATTGGCTACCGTTGGGAGACTACGAGGTATTCTAAAAGAGAAGGGAACAAAGTACGAAGTTCTGAGACAGAAGAAGGAAAAGAGAAGTGAATATTGGCTTTGGTCTGAAAAGACGAGCCTTGATAGTAAGAAATTACGGGACAGAAAAAGAAAGAATCAAAGAAACTCGACTATGGAGCAAGATATATCTGATGAAAATGTAGAAATTAAAGCAAAAAGAGTGTGAAAGGTACATTCATACTGCCTGAAATCGACGCCAGGGGTCTGGCCTCACGATCCTCTTTCTGGTGCGTGATTTTCGAATTCTTCTTTGCTTTTTCTTCACTTGTTTTCTTTTTCATTCTGAGTGTTTCATTCGTTGGCAGACAGCCGTGCTTTTGCTTTCTTTTCTTTAGGTCTCGCTTCTTCTGTTCTTTCTTCTCATCACTTCTTTTTCCATCCCTCGCATGGCCGTGCCAAAACGGGTTGCAACTGTCGAGGAGCCGGAGGGCTGAAGACCCGGCATCCTGCCTGCCAAGTGGGCTTCTTTTGTCTCTTTTTGCCTTCACCCCCCCCCCCCCCCCAAAACGCCCAAAAGGCCACAGAACCTGAAAATCTGCCGGCCGCCGCCAAAAAGAAGACAAACTCCTCTTTTTTGACGCCTCTGCCGCCCCCCATCCTTTTCGTCCCCTTGTCCCCTCTGGCGGGTTGGCGAGGTTGCCTTGTATCTTTGTACCTGTCTATGGCTGACGCTTGGCGTCGACTGTGCATTTCAGCTGGCCACCAAAATCGTGGGAAATAAAGGCATTGTTAGTAGCCCTCATACCCGTTTAAGATCGCTGTACGGAGTACTTGTACTTTATTTTCTTCAGGGCACCCGAAATTCATGACGCTGCAGACAATCAAACCGGCCGAACGATCGTCGCCGTATTTTCCTAATAAAGCAAAAAACAACCGACGGCCGACACAACAAGACTCCCTTCCCGAGCGGCCTGACAAGGCTGCCGTCCTCTTTTATTTCTCTTGGTGTGTTCAGGGGCTGCTTTCTTTCCCGCGTCCCACTTCAAGGGGCTTTTCTTCCTTTGACCGTGTTCTTGGGACAGACAACATGTGCTTTCACAGAGTACTTTTGTTTTTGAATACTGAGCCAAGATGAGGGCTATATTTTAAATTCTCACGATAATTGCTGTTCCTTTATCCTAGAAAACGAGGTATGTCACGATGAGTCTACGAAGTAGTCAATTGTCTGTCACTTGTCCCTACACAAGCGACTGTACGACGTATGTGTACATCGTACGGAGTAATGACACAAATACAGCACTTGTCCACCGGACGCGTCCATGCTTCGCGATCAATCAAACTTTTATTGATTTTCATGCCCCCTGTACGACGTACCCTACCGCAATCCTGCTTGCCTTCCCACCCTCTCTACCAAACTTTACTAAAGTCTCCACCCCCAGTGCCACCCATGTACCGCCCATGATCATCTTCACTGTCTTTTGGCTGTTTCTGCCTCTCACGGCAGACAAACAAGTTGCGTAATTGTCCGTGCTCGACGCGTTTTTTTTTGTGTGTTGCTTGCCTCGCGTTGACAGCTAGCATTTCGTGATATTGGGCGTTCTCACGAAGCTTAATCTGAATGACAAGGTGAGGTAAAAATTTCACCATCTCGTCCCGTACAGATACTTTATTGTGTGCCCGAGAATCCGGTTTAGGGTACACAAATAGACGCTGACGGGCCAATATGCAGTATTACACAGAAAGCAGCAGTATGTACTTAGCAATGGCAAATATCGTATCGTATATCAGAATATTGGCTCGTCTCCCCCCCGTCTTGTCATACTGACATAGCACTCCGGGAAATTGCCATCACAAACCCACCCTCTTAACGGACCATGCACAGATATGAGAACCAGAGAAACAGGAGTCCATTAAAAGAAAATGACCGGACAAATCGTTTGGATAGGTCACAATTCGATCTGCAACCCGTGAATGCCCTCCCATAGTACGGAGTACTTTCTTTCCATGACTTGTCCGCCCCCTTTCGCGCTTCCCGTCGTGGTCACCACCAGATCCTTGTCTCTCGTGAGGTAGTCTTGCCATCGGACATCCTGGGCTGTCGAAACGAACAAGGACAGTGCGCTGTTGCCTCCTTTTCTTGCTTGGATAGCCATCCTCTGATAGGGCAGAGAACGGGTGCTTCAGTCTTGTCCGTTTTTTCCCCCTCATTTTATCTGCCTTTTCGAATGTCACAGCGCCGTGTTCTAACGGGCGCCAAGCGTCGCCTTCTTTCATTCTTCATGTTCCTTTTTCTTTTCTTTCTTTCTTGTTTCCTCTTTCTTTTCTCAACGTCATGGCCTAGGCCCTGGCCTTTTTTGGGGTCTGCAACTCTAACTATTGGACCCCCTGCTCGTCTGTTAAATTACACAGCTACGATGATGCTCGGCCTCGTTTTCTATTTTCTTCTTCTTTCATCTGCATAAGTTTATGCCTCGAATAGGGAACATCTTGCATACACGCACTGCGTCCCTTATTTTTTTTCTCTTTTTCCCCTTCGCCTTTTTTCTTCATTCTTTTCCTCGCCTCTGCCCCTGAATAAAAGCCACTGCCGCAACGAGGCACAAAAAAAAACGGGCTCCCCAGCTCAGCCCAGGTCCCAGGCCACGTTTCTCTGGGCCACACCCGCCCGCCTGTACACCCCATGCGCCTCCCGAGCAGCCATTTTTGTTTTTTTTGTCTATGGGCTAGTGCCTGCAATGAAATAAGGTATTGGGTAAAAGAGGGCCCAGACCAGTCTCTGGTACTCACGTCTTGGCCCCTCTGGCCAGACCTGCTTCCCTTTCCAGCGTCCTCCCGCAAAAATACAACCAGTAGGGCGGTTGCAGTGACAGACTGTCTCTAGTGGAGCTCTGAAGGCCCATGGTTGATCGCTGAAGAGGGCGTATGGACGGTGTGAGCTCCGGCCAGAAGATCATATGTAGAACCAGGAACCCAAAAAGACACAAGAGAAACGATGTATGGCTCGGTATGGTTCCCGTATCTAAGACCACCCCTGAACGAGAGGTCCTTCCCAGTTCTCTCAATCTTTTTTTTTGTAGCCCCCTGGACGTTGCAGTGAGGCTGTAGAAGAGTTGCAGGGGGCCGTGTGGTGGGAAGGACAGGGAGGGAAAGACAAACAAGTGAGAAGAAAGCACAAAAGACAGAAACGAGACAACTTTGTCGGAGGTCCTGAAAAGGCCTAAACAGCGTGACGAGGCCCTGCATTCCCGTCTCCGGTATTCCGTATCCAAACGAAGACATATACTCGTTAGTTGTGGTGCAGGTCGCTCTTTCCGTTGAGAGAAGGCTCTCTCAGGGAGGGAAAGAGCGCCAACAAGAAAAAGAGGCATAGAGTCACTTGCCTGCCCCCCGATGAGATGGTGTGGTCCAGACAACAGAAAAAAACAGCACCACCCAACTGGACCAAACCCAAAAAAGAAGAAAACAGACGAGAACGATGCGCGCGGACCAAGGAAGGCGCGATAAACCATTGGCCAGAAGGCAAGTGCCGCTTTCCCCAACTGAAGTCCCCAACCTGCGCTCCTGCACTAGGACTTGTAGCGGGCAGGTTTGCTGGAAGGAGCGACCCTTGGCACGGCTGATTGACGTGACCTGCTAAAAGGGAAAGTACTCTTTGCGTCTATTTGTATACAGGAGATACATAATACGAGCTACTGCTCTTGGGCCCCAGCCAACAGACCCTAGCAAACTGCATCGTAGGGAAGGAACAAGAGGCGACGGGGCACTTTTTGAGAACAGACTGAGAAGGACCCACTGTTCCTATGTTTATTAGCATCGCACTCGATACTGCAAATTTTGAGAAACAGGTTATATCAACAGACAAGACCGACGACATGCAGAGACAGGTCTAACGAATGTATGCCTCGCATGAGCTAGAGGCTCGGTCAACATGCATCGCCTCTCTTTTTACGTCCCGTATAGGTCTGGGCCAGCGGTTTGATTTTTCGCTTGGGGAAGGACGGGCTGTTTTATAAAGAGGCTATATCCGTTTTCTTCGTTTTTATATCTTCCTAGTAACCGTCTATCAGTTTCCCGTCTTGCAATAAATACCATTTTAAACAAAGAAAACGTCAATGTGTGCCTGGTCTACGGCATCGCCTAGCTTCCGCGTGACAGGGCGTGCAGTGATTAAAGTGTCCCACGACCGGGTGACTATATATTGCCTGTAGCTTCGTCACCGGCGCACACGAGAAATAAAAATAAACGCGGAAAGTAACATATGTTTTCGGGAGAGTAAAGAGAGCGAAATTAATGGAAGGGAAATCTGTGTAAGTAAGGAGACTCGACCCGGCTGCCTGCACGGTCACAGTCAGCGCGATCAATTTCAAAGTTGTCCTTTTTTTCGAGCCATCGTCACTTTTGTATCCTCGGATAACCTTCGCACAACACCGAAAAGAGAGGCATAGACAGTTTTTGAATGAAACAAAAGAAAAAAAAAAGCGACGGCGTGATAGGCTACCGAACCTGCGGAATAGAGGAATAAAAGAGCCCCTGTCGCCTGCGTCTATTTCATCGATTTTCATCCTCGAAAGCGCCGTGGCGTTTTTCTCATCGTGTTGGAGCCAGATGCAGACGATGCAGCTGTAACATGGTCGTACTGTGTGCTCTTTGGGTTACCAGAGCGAAATCAAACGCAAGATGGACAATGAAAATGGAGAATGGGCTATGACTGTGTGGAGGACGTGGAGGATGAAAGAGGATGCGGTAGGGCAGACCCAGTACAAGGTTGATATCCGTAGAAGTGTATTAAGTGCGTTTGTGCCTCCTATATCGCGCATGGACACCCGCAGTGCTTTCCGAATTGCTTCTCCTTAATGAGAGCCTATCATGAATACATCGGCCCATTTATTGTTCTGAAATACACAGCATGTTTACAAAATAGTAGGCTGATTGACGTAAACAGGAGAGAAACAGAGACCGACACGGACACAGAAACGATATCATCGATATCAGTTGCACAGCATCTTCTGGCACGGTTCAGCTGGACTCGCGTCCTTCCCAGGAGACGGGAACAGACAGTTTCAGTGCCCTGTGTCAGTATATGCTTGTGTCTGTCGTGTATGCATCTGCCCATCTTTGCATCCTTCTATGCTCATATTTGTTGTCTTGCCCTCACCCGGAGCCTGCATCTCCCATTCTCGTTTTCTCATTTTCCCATCTCGGGATTTCTCGTCACTTCCGTTTTCATAATCACAAAGTTTTTGCATGACCGCCGTACCGGGGTTGTCAGTCAGGGTATTCGGTACAAGACAAGACAAGACAAGAAAATACAGGGCAGCAACCGTGCAGGGCGTACAAAACACAGCAAGCACATCCTGTGCATTCCAATATTCGTATACAAGGTGTGTCTGCACCCTTGTGCTCACCGTGCCATGTTCGTTTTCGTGAGTCTCTTTTGCTCATGTTGGGAATGCTCTCGTTGTTTATTGACGAAAAGGGGTGCTCGGCCACTTGAAGAGCGCTTCCCGGCCGATAGTATCTGCCACATTGCACATATGCTATGTCCGATGATGCGTTCGGAGTACTCTCTGTCGTTTTTGTTGACGCCGTAAGGAATGCAGCGTATCTTCCGATATCAGTTGATTCTTAGACACTGACATTTGTTGGACCTAGAACGGACAGCAGCTCGTCGTAGTTCAGCAACTGGCCGTGAGTATTTTCTTTCCATATTCTGTTTCTGTTGCCTCTGGGCTGCATTTTGGCTGGCCGCCATCATGCAGCCATCCTCCAAGCCATCCGCCATCCGTCGCCCACATCGCCAGCCAGCCAACCACATGTCTGATGCAATCTATTCTCTTTTGCGCACATCTACGACATATTCTTCTCTTTTTCTGCGCAAAGATGTTGGAAAAGTGAGATCTAGACCAGGAAGCAGTTGTAAACAAGGAGGGTTGAAAGGGTTGAAACAAAAGACTTGACAACCTGCGAGTAGCTGTGGCCTAATTGTTGAGAAGTCGTAATCGTATGAAGCTTAACACAATGTGCCACGGAATGCTTCGCCCCCGTTTCGTTCTCAGCCGCACTT
This sequence comes from Sporothrix variecibatus, assembly GCA_016097105.2. Lineage (NCBI taxonomy): Eukaryota > Fungi > Ascomycota > Sordariomycetes > Ophiostomatales > Ophiostomataceae > Sporothrix > Sporothrix variecibatus. Next base: position 2,398,077 of record JADMNI010000003.1, read on the forward strand.
GACTAGCAAGGCCAGATCCCAGATCATATTGCGCACAAATTATTGCCATTTGAAACTAGATGATATTCCCTCGTGGCACGCTACGCGAACAAAAAGTTGTAAACACTGTTGAGAGCTTTACGAAGGCTACGTATATGTAAACTCGTATGAAGGCAATGTAGCAAGCCAAACAGCACTTTGCAACATGCACGATGAAGATATGTTAGAGGACTACCTGCCGTGTGGTCAGCATAGCCTCTCTATTTTATGCTGGCCTCCCCCACACATACCCGTTTCGGGCACAAAATACTCCATATATGCTAAAGTATTTCCAATATTTGTCCCAATCCGTACATCATATTGTGACACTACCGCCTTACCATCCTCGTAGCTCCTATGAGTAGGAGGACATAATTTGTGCGTTTACAGCGGTCATATTTTCTTTCAGTACGGTATCTTACCGCCTTTGAGCCTCCTGGGCCAGTGGTCCTTCAGCTTGTGCACGGGCTGTGCCATTTTTCAACCGCTAAATATTTTTACACCCTCGCTGTTACCAGCTTATGCCCCTGCAGCTGCCTCTTGCTTGGCTTTCCCTGCACGAGAGGTGCAGTCGTGCGAAGAGCGTTCAAGGGAAGGTAGGTGACAAGCGGCAACATCCGAGATTTGACAGGCATGTTCATTGTGGCTGTATGTTTTTAAAGCGGAAGAAAGACAGGGAGGCACAAAGAATGGTCCAACAGGGAACCTCACGAGCCAGAGACAGCCTAGATCTGGGACGTTGGAGGAGGAGGACTCAGTAGGAGCTGCTGTTTTGATTTGCCTCCTGCAGCCTTTCGGGGATTACCTTGTTGGGCAAGCACTATGGAACTTTGACTCGTGTCCAGTAAAGAGAAAAGAGAGAGAAGAGAGTCTGTAGCGTCGGCTTTCTCCTGGTCTCAGGGCCCTGGAGGGGTGTTCTAGACTTTTTGACAGACGCCTGTCCATAGCTGATAGCCGCTTTTGCCCCGTCTCCTCGATCTGTCGCTGTGCCTCTACATTCCTTCTTTTGCCTAGCCGCCCCTTGGGCCAAACTTCTAGATTTCTTCTACTGAGCAGAAAGGAGAGAGGGCGCACATTCTGCCAGGAGGACGGTAGGATGACGGGATAGTGAGGCAAAGGGGCAGCGTGGTGAGGAGAGCTGCAAAATGGCTCTTCACTCCCAATGGAGATGCCATCTGCAACGAACTCAGCTGGACACTCTGAGACTCACGTTCTCTCTCTAGCCGCCTTCTTTTTTTCTCATCTGCGTTGTAAATGTCTCGCTTCTCTTTTTCCATTTGTAACAGAAGTGAGGATCAGCATACAGTCAAAACTGACTAAACAGACTGGAAGACTTCTACTGTCTCCTAACACTTACTTAAGGGCCTATTGTCGATCCAAGTCGCCCTCTTATTGCCCGCTGATATTGGTATCACGGTCTGTGTACAAGGTGTCACAGTATCACATTGTCCATTTCCGGAATATGGGGAAGGCCAGGATAGAGTAAATAACAGTGGACAATAAGGGACGATCATAGACAGACCCGAGAAGTAGAGGGCAAAGCGTCTATCTCATGTAACTGAGAATAGAATGTGTGAGAGAAACATCGACATTCAACTGAGGAAGCTGGTTTCATATGCTTCCATCTCATGTTCGCCGTCCAGTCTATTTTGTGTTTCCTTGACCCTCTGTTTCCTTTACAATTTTCATCAAGTCCTTGTATCCCCTCTTTCGACCTTCTATTTTCTGTGCAACAGTCAGTTCATTGCCCCTTTTGCATGATTTATATTTCCCCTTTTGGTGACCCTCGAGGCAAAAGTCGTGGGTCCATGGTTGTTGACTTTCAACTCTTACAAGGATACACCGTGATGCGGATGGCGGTGTAGAACATCAGCACAAATATTTCCCGGCCTCTGCAGAACCATCCGTCATTAAGCATGTCGGCTCTTCAGCTGTGTAATTCTACAAAGGCGGTGATATTTGAAGAGATCACCTACGTGTAGATCACGGTGGCTTTACAGAACATGATGAACATAAAGTGGATAGATTGGAGAAGAAACTGCCTCAACTTCGGTCTGTACACCGGCGACTATTTGCCGTTGCTCGCCTGTCTGCCACTGTTTGGGAATTTTGTGCTCCCTACTCACCGGTCGAGAGGCCGATGTTGACCGAGAAAAGGTTCTCTTGATATTGCATACCCTCCTTTACTTTTGCGAAAGGTGGCCCCTTTCGAGCCTGTTATCGGCCCTCCTATCCATCGTCTTTTGACGATATTGATGTGTGACGGTGGTCTATTTCGACAAGATTTGCTGTTTATATAGCGAGCACTCTTAGACACTTTTATACTGTCGTACAGTCGATGCTGTTAATAGTCCCATGTTGCCTTGTCCAATATTTTGTTCTTTTTACATGTCTTGTGTTGCTGTTCCATTGTTGCTCAGTCGACGATGCTTCTATTGAAAATCCCGAGCGGTTCACGAAGGGAAGCAAAGGATGACGACGAGACAAAGGTGAAGGGTAAAGACAGATCAAGAACTATGGTACGTAGACGACATTGACCGCCAGATCAAACATGTGTTACACACGCGTCTCTCAACTCACACTAGAACTTGTAGAAAGGCATAGAAGAGGAAGTGGTACAGCATATCGAGGTGTAGCCCTTCGATTTACCTTCCTGGTTGAGCTTCAATTTTATCTTGCATTTTGTCTTTTTGTCTCAAGATGTTAGGATGTAGTCCCGGTGTTGTGGATTTGTCTCTCATCCAGCATGTAGAAACCGTCACATCTCAGAAAAAAAATAGTCTGTCGAGGTTGTCGAGAGAACACAAGATAGTCAAGAGAGCAGGAAATGTCCGGTAATAAGCCCGGTTTATTCCCCGGTTAAATGACTTTTTGGGAACACAAGGTCTTCTTCGAGCATCTATGCATCTAGGGGAACATCGAGTCACACGTCATGTCCAGGAGAATGGTACGGGTTTGGCTGTTAAATCCCATTATCCAAATTTAGATTATGCAAAGTTGAAGTCGCAAGATTTGATTATGCAAAGTTGAAGTCGCAAGATTTGATTATATACAGTCTTTGTGAGCATGACACATGTGAAAATCTAACGACAAGAAAAAAAGCAAGCTTCTGGCTGTGGGGAGCTGTGTCGCCCAAGCCCTTTGGATCTCAAAAATAGCAAACAGTAAAATCAAAATATAACACCAGTAGAGAAGAAATGCAAAATGATATCCGTAGTCGTTACACGCCATGCGTCCCTTTTTCCATTTTCATGCTGCTGCTAACCACCACTTTACAGCTTCGAGGCCGCCCGTGCACTGCCGACGGCAGTGATCTCGTCGTACAGCAGGGTGGTCAGGAAGTCCGCGTAGTCCTCACCAGTCACCTGGGTGGAGAAGTACTGGGCCGCGAGGTGGAATTTGTTGCCGGCCGGGGCGGTCTTGGCCAGTTCGGCGGCCTGCTCCTTGAGCAGCTTGAGGGCGTACGCCTTGTCGACGCGCTTGCCCTCGGCGGTGGTCACGCCGTGGCGGACCCACTGCCAGATCTGGCTGCGGGACACCTCAGCGGTGGCAGCGTCCTCCATCAGGTAGTTAATGGGCACGCAGCCGACACCGCGGATCCAGGCCTCCATGTAGCCCAGGCCGATGCTCAGGTTCTTGCGAATACCGGCCTCGGTGATCTGGCCGGGGACGTTCATATTGAGCAGGTCGTTGGCGCCAATGGAGACGTCCTCACGGCGAACGAACAGCTGGTTGGGGGTGGGCATGTGCTTGTCGAAGATCTCGGTGGCAATGGCAGCCAGGGCAGGGTGAGCAACCCAGGTACCGTCGTGGCCAGCACGCACCTCGCGGAGCTTGTCGGCGCGGACACCCTCCATGGCCTTCTCGTTGGCGGCCGGGTCGTCCTTGATGGGGATCTGGGCGGCCATGCCACCCATGGCGTGCACACCGCGACGGTGGCAAGTCTGGATCAGCAGCTTGACGTACGAGTCCATGAAGGGTACCGTCATGGTGACGGCGCTGCGGTCAGGCAGGACAAAGTTGGGGTTCTGGCGGAACTTCTTGATGGTCGAGAAGATGTAGTCCCAGCGACCGCAGTTGAGGCCAGAGCTGTGGTCGCGCAGCTCGTAGATGATCTCCTCCATCTCGAAAGCAGCGAGAATGGTCTCGATCAGCACGGTACCGCGGATGGTGCCGCGGGGAACACCGACAAAGTCCTGGGCCAGGTTGAAGGCGTCGTTCCAGAGGCGGGCCTCGAGGTGCGACTCCATCTTGGGCAGGTAGAAGTAAGGACCGAAGCCGGCAGCAATGGAGGCCTTGGCGTTGTGGAAGAAGTACAGACCGAAGTCGAAGAGCGAGCCGGACATGGGCTCGCCGTCAACGGTGAAGTGCTTCTCAGTCAGGTGCCAGCCACGGGGGCGGACAATAAGCGTGGGCAGAGTGCGGTCGGTGCGCAGCTTGTACTCCTTGGCGCCCTGCTTGAAGTCGATCTGGCGGCGGACGGCATCGTACAGGTTGACCTGGCCGTTGATCATGTTCTCCCAGGTAGGAGCGGAGGAGTCTGGGGGAGTTAGTGGGTATTCTGTGTTTAATATTAATATTATCACATGCTGGTTCACTCACCCTCAAAATCAGCCATGTAGGTGTAGACATTGGCATTCAGAGCGTTCACAACCATCTTGCGGTCGGTAGGGCCCGTGATCTCCACGCGGCGGTCCACCAGACCAGGCGCAGGCGGCGCGCCCTTCCATGCGGAGTTCTCGCGAATGTGCTTGGTCTCGGGGAGGAAGTCGGGCAGGACACCGCGGTCGATCTCAGCCTGGCGGATTTTCCGGCGCTCGAGCAGAGTCTTGCGGGTAGAGTCGAAAGAGCGGTGCAGCAGGGCAAGGAAAGAGAGGGCCTCGGGGGTGAGGATCTTCTTGTGCTCCTCCTTGATGTTGCCAGAGACGTTCACGCCCTGGAGGATGTTCTCGGTGGACGGCATTGTGATTGTGGTGGGTGGTGTGAGTTTGGTGAGGGTAGTGAGTAAGGAAGAAAAGAGGTTATGAGGTGGAGAGTTGAGATTGTGTCCAGTCCAAGTTACAGGTGATGGATTGGATATGCAAAAAGTGATGATAAGGAACAGAATTGATCACAAGGAAATTGGAGAGGGGAAGAAATAGAGGTAGGAACAAAGGGCGAGGGATGACAGCATTCAAATACTATCTCAGCCTCGGGTTCTTCTCCATCGCACCTGCCCACAATGGCCCCCTCCGGACCGAGCAACGAAGTAGCTACAAGTTTGAGCCATGCCGGAGGCGAGAAAACGGCTCCTGGTCTAGCTCGCGAGGAAAGAGCAGCGCGTGTTAGTGCTCCACCGATTCACCCCATGCGGAGGAAGGAATGTGCCAGTGTGCTTGGAAAGGGCAGGCGGTTGGTCACTCGGGTGAGAGGGAAACAACTGGTAGGGTGGCAACGCGGCGCAAATCAGAGCAAACGCAGGTCGAACAAGGTACCAAACGAGACCAAAGTACGTACAGTCAGAGCACCTTCCTTCCCCAAAGAAAAGAGAGACAAGGAAGGCGCAGATGGCAAAAAGACCAAGAGAGCTTGTGAAAGTGTGGGGAAGGCGCGACCCTGATTGGCCCAGCCGAGCGTCCCAACTGATAAGTAGCAGAGATTAGACACAAAAAGCATGTGCTTTGGAGAAGGAGCGAGCAGCTCAACGAACATCAAAGAAATAAGACATTCTACATGTTTGGATTTGTTTCCTATTGCAGTACTGCTATATTGCAGAATTGCCATAGAAGGTATTTTACTCGCATTTTACTCTCTTCTGGATGTTTTGATTTACAATTTTTTTCAATCGCCAATGTACTCAACACATCTCAAATCCATGACGCCGCGTGCGCTCTGACAGGAAAACAGAAGAAAAAGTACAAGAAGCCGCGGACCGCAACTCGCCTCTAGCTTTTTACCTAAATGGGAACACTTGAAGAAAACGGTAAAGATCAGAATGCAGGGGCTGTCAGAGTAAAAAAAGAACGAAAAGTGATCAAAGAGAAACGCATCCACCATCAAGGTAAGACTGGCTCGACTGGGGAAAAGAGGAAAGGAAGGTGCACTTGCGTCACAGGCTGCACCTCTTTCCTATTTGGGTACTATTACCGGATGCGGTTTAGTGTGGTTGGGTTTCTGCCTCTCTTTTCTGTGGCAAAGCCGAGACCGCGGCCGACGAGAAGGAGCTCCCAGTAAAATCGCAAAAAAACGCCGAATTGGAGACCACTGCAGTTTGGCTCATCTGGGCATTTTGCGGCTGGCGGGCAGTCGCGACCGGAGAGCACCGACAGAAGAGAATTTGCCAGAAGAAGAAGTCGCGACTCAACCTGATCTCTCTTTAAACCTCGTCTTTCCCGATTTTTTATTTCGATTTTTTATTCAATAATTCCCTCCTTTTTCTCTTTTTGATCGAAACCGGCGCTTTGCATTATCGCATTTTCAGACTCGCTGACAGCGCCTGGAACATTGGGGCGACCTGCCAGTGCGACACAGCCCACCCAATCGCACGCTCCGCTCTGCCGAACTGTTTTGACCTTTCCCTAAGCCGCAAATCCCCAGTGCCGAGGCTTAGTGCGCCTTCTCCCCGGGAAAGGGCAAAAACTGGGCTGAGAGGCACGAGAAACGCGACCAAACACCCCAATACAGCACCACCACAGTACCAGAGTTACCCCAATCAGGCAATCTACGGTTCCGGCCACGAGTGAAACGACAGCTACTAATACGACAAAGACAATAAAACGGTGGGCTGGGGATTGCTACAGCCGTGCCAGGCCAGGCCGATCTTTTCCGAGGCCGAAAAATGACGTTCACAGCGAGTCATACCTGAAGCTCTTCTCGATATCGAATACTCCGTGTGTACGAATCGAGATACCAAGACGGGCATTGAGA